>CM071684.1:18607500-20010000 GCA_036553675.1 Solanum okadae | reverse complement strand
AACAAACTATCTCAAGGTTTTAACATCATCCCGATGCCGCAAAACAAATCTTAGGTCTTAGGAATGGTTTTCAACTTTCAGCCAAGATACTAAAAAAAGTAGGTGTATAACCATACCTCAAAGTAGCTCAATCATGTAATTAGCTTAATAAACAGATTCCAAATAAAATTCCACCAACCATAAAAGAATAACAAGAACTGGCACAAACTGAAGCTTACAAAGAACAAAACATTCCTCCAAACATGGTGCAAGGCATAATCAAGCTAGATGATATTGTTTTCTTACCTCAAATGTATTGGAACCCTTAACCATAGATGTACTTTTGTACATTGATAAAAAATTAAAATAGACTATTTTGAAGTCCAAATAACGTTTTTCAAGCTGCAAAACCTTACCCTAATATGTGACCCAATTTTCCAGACAACTTGCAGTAAATTTGTCATAACTCCTTACTATAATGTAGAATTGACAAATTGTTTAATACTCTAGAAAGTAGACACAAAGACTTTAATTTGATATGACTTAGTTCCTCTAACTTCATATATATTAGTTTCAAGTCTCCCTTTGGGCTCTAACTTATGTTTAGGAATTTTAAGCTACTTTATATAATTGTTCCTTGATATAGTCGCCTACTTAGCATTATTCTCCCAGCATATCAATGAGCGTTGTTATGGAACAGAATAAATTAGCCCATCAAGCATAAGCTTGTTATTTGAAACATTACAAACTTATGAGGTGTTACACTCAATGCACGACTACACAAATGTTTACCACATATGGAACATTATTTGTTTCAAATATGTTTGTATAAGAATTTAATCCTTACAATAAAATACCTGGAATGAGAGACATTATTTAGTTCTATATTTACTATTAGAGTCCTATTAGAAATTATGTTTGTCTACACTAAAAGTTTTCTATCTTTCGATGCTCTTTCTATGAATAAATTTATATGAAGTCTTATCATTTTAATTGTTAGAATGCCTAGAATTAACTACTGATGGGTTTCATCATTCTAATGCACCTACATAATAAATCCAAAAAAACATCTAGTCAAAAAATAAAAATAAAAACAACCAAGTCAGTTCAAGGGATCTATCCTTAGGAGAAGCACCAAAAACAAAAATTAAGGAACCCAAAGTAAAATAACAAATCAAAACATACAATGTCATATCTAAAAACTATCAACACATACAATTACGTAAATTTTAAACACAAAAAAACATCTAAATAGAAGTTTGAAAGAATTTTTTATTGGCAAGCCCCAAAAAATATTAATAAAATTGAGTACACCTCGATAATGAAGAAAATATAGGAAAATGAGAGAGAAAGAGAAAGAGAAACCATTATGATATCTAGAAAATGAAATACAAGGGAAATATGTTTGCTTCACCCCAAATTAAAAGTAATGCACTCTCCTCAATGCTAAAATCAACAAAAAACACATGAGGAAAGAGAAAATAAGAACTTCCTAATTTGGTCATGCTCTATGTCGAGGCAAGGCTATTCGGCTCCTTAGTCAGAGTCAATCTCTTCCTCTCCATCATAATAATAAACTAAGCCCTCGTATTCTAGCTTTATATTACTGTGGAAATGATCATCCACTAGCTTCTCAAAGTCTAGGCCTATGACAAAAAACATCTATGTACTGGGACTTAGGTATAATCCTCATGTAACTATTGCATCTATGGCTCTGTAGGAAGTTGTCCTCCACATCTAATGATAGCATCCAAGGAAGCTCTACTCCATTGAAGGACAAGTATGAAGCTTTAGAAACTCCAAGGAGGCCCATAACAAGATCTCAAACCAAGGAGTTCAATGATAAGCTCAATGGGCTTCAATCGCTGATCCAAAGGTTTCTTATTGGGGAAGAAGAGCTCAAGCCCAAGGGAGAGGAATTGTCCAAATGCTACAATTATTTGGTGGCCCAAATTCAAGCCCAAGATGAGGAATTTTAAGGTCCAATTTCGTGCAAATAAGGTCAAGAAAAGTCCAAGAATCAGCCACAACAAGAGTTGCTTTCTGCCCAAGTTTTGAGAGAAGACTAGTCAAACTTTCCAAGATTGTCAAGATTCTTTTCCTAGTTGGGATTTACCTTATTTGTTTATTTATATATAGGTTATTAATATTTTCCTTAGTCTATTTATGGTCTCCTAAGTACCATTTAATGCTTTCCTAGAAGTACCAAATTTGTTCCTAGTTAGGTTGCTTTATTTCCTTTCTAGAGTAGGATTCCATGTAATTGTCTTTTTAGGGTTTGGCATAAGGGGTCTTGGACGTTTTTCCCCCCTTCTCCTATATATAGGAGTCCTTTTTATTCATTAAAGACAATTTAGATTGATATTAATAATATTTGAGAGAGTTCTTTGAACCTTTGTGACTTGTTCTTTGAGAATTTATCTTTAAACCTTTACTAGTTTCATAGTTTAAGGTATAAAGTAATTTCTTCTTGTGATATCTTTGGTTTCTTTTTGGTATTCTTTAGAAGGTGATTAGTTTCTACATACTAATTATTGTCTTTAGTTACTCATAAAGCGGTCAAGATCCGAATCTATCGTTTTGATTCGTTTTCTCAAGTAAAGGCGTTAGATTTCTTCCATAAATCTATACGTTGTTACTTGGATCTTTTCAAGGCCTTAGAACATCTAATCCTTGGAAATTCGTGGATCTTTCCTTCGAATTTCCCATATCTTTAGTTAGTTTTTTTGTTTCTTTTCTTTGTGCTTCCGCATTCTAATATTCAATTCTCTATTTGTGATATTCCTTAACCTTGCTGTTATCAAGTGGTATCAAAGCGGTTTTATCAAGATTCCATTCTTGATAAATCTTGGGATTTCTTCTTATATTAGAGCAAAAAAAAAAAAAAAAAAAAAAAAAACTGTAGCGTGAACAGTAGCGGCGTGAAAAAATAAATAAAAAATAAAAAAAAAATTTTTTACTTGCTCTCCAAGTTTTGCATTAATTTATTTCCAAGCAAGAAGGTATCAAGAAGAGGGAATTCTAGATCTTTAAGAATTAGAGGAATTTTTTTTCTTTCTTATTCTTATAATTCTAAAATAAGTTCCTTTTTATTCGTGTTTTGTTTCAACTAAATCCTACTTGTTCTAGGAATAGTTCTTTACTTTCTTTTTGTACCCCAAGATTCCATACTTTATTACCACGAACTTGATACACGTTTTGGTTTAATTATAAATCTACAAAGTATTCTCGTTCAAAGGTTATTTTTAGTGGAAAAAGGCAAGTGTGGGTGAGTTTAAAAGAGGGTAAAAGCCATATTAAAAGTGTGATACTTGATCATTTATTCTTTTTTTTCTAGATGTCTATTTCAGGTGGTGATGAGGAAAAGGCTCGTTTAGAAGCCGAGGTCAAAGGAAGGAACGACTTCACCCTTCAAGCTATGCACCAACAATTTGAGAGATGGACCCTTCAATTTCAAGAGATGAGGGATATGATTACCGAGCAGAACGACACCATAGCTGCAATTAGGAGGGAGAATAATGTTGTACCCCCAAATAATGTTAGACCCCAAGTTAGAAGGAATGTACCCCATATCCCTTTTGTAAATCCTGAATATGATAATGATGATTTTGATGTTGAATTTAATCTAGAAAGAAGAGATAGGAGGGGACAAAGAGGTAGAGTAGAAGATGATAATATAAATAGTATAAAGATGAAGATGCCATCTTTCAAGGGGACAAGGGATCCAGACTTGTACCTTGATTGGGAGAGACGAGTTGAAGCCATCTTTGATTGTCATAACTACTCTGAGGGTAAGAAAGTTAAACTTGCTGTTGTTGAGTTTTCTGATTATGCTGCTTCTTGGTGGAAAAAGCTTGCTAGAGACAGATTGCAAGAGGAGCTACCACCTATTTCTACGTGGGCAGAGATGAAGAGGGTAATGAGGAAGCGATTTATTCCATCATACTTCCAAAGAGATCTACAGTCTCGCCTTCAACATTTGAAGCAAGGCTCCATGTCAGTGGATGAGTACTTCAAAAGCATGGATATGGCTATGATCCAAGCTAACTGCATGGAGGAAGAAGAGGCTACAATAGCTAGATTTTTAAATGGTTTAAATACAGAAATAGCTAATGTAGTAGAGATACAACAATATGTCACTTTAGATGAGTTAGTTGATTTGTCTGTAAAAGTTGAAAAACAAATTGAGAAAAAGCGGCAAAATAACTCATGGAGAAGTCGACCAAACACTATCTCGAAGAAGCCATGGTCAACTCAAGAGGGGAAAGCTCCTTCCAAACCTCAAGATGATAGAGGTAAAGGTAAAGTTGAGGAGGGAGGTAAAACCTTTAATCCTAAATCTTCTAAACCTTCAAGTTCTATTCAATGTCACAAATGTCATGGAAGGGGGCATATGATGCATGAATGTCCAAGTAGAAGAACCATCCTACTTAGAGATAATGGAGAATATGAGAGTGAAAAAAGTGAGGGGGAAGAAGAAGAGGGAGAAGGTGTAAGTGAGGAAGATGATTTGGAACTGCCTAATGATGGTATAATTGGGGTGGTTAGGAGAATTATGACTATCAATTTGGGTAGTGTTGATGAAGGGCAGAGAGAGAATTTGTTTCATACTAGGTGTGGGATAAAAGGGAAGACTTATTCTATGATTATTGATGGGGGAAGTTGTGCAAATGTGGTGAGTTCATACTTGGTGGATAAACTAGGAATTGCATGCATGAAGCGCTCTACCCCATATAGGCTCCAATGGTTGAATGATTGTGGAGAAGTAAAAGTAAACAAACAATGCATGATTTCATTCAATGTTGGTAGGTATGAAGATGAAATTCTTTGTGATGTAGTCCCAATGCAAGCATGTCATGTTTTACTTGGCCGACCTTGGCAGTATGATAGGGATACTACTCATCATGGGAGAAAGAATAGGTATAGTCTTCTGCATAATGGTAAGAAGTATACTCTTGCACCATTATCTCCTTCTCAAGTGTTTGAAGATCAAAAACGATTGAGGGAAACAATGGGAAAACAAAAGGGAGAGGTAAAAAGTGAGCTTGAGGGAAAAGAAAAAGGCCAAGAGATAGAAAAAAAGAGAGATGGCCGAGAGAAAGAGAGAGAGGGCAGCGATCTAAGTAAAGAGGTAAAAGAGGGTGTGAGTAACAAAATAAAATATTTTGGTGAGAGGAAAGAGGCTAAGGAAAAGAAAAATGAGAGCCTTTTTATAAAAGCCAAGGAGTGTTTGAATGCTAGGAGAGAGGGGCTGCCCATAATACTACTTACTTACAAAGAAGTATTGATTAATTTTGAACAACTAACTCCTTCTTTGCCAAATAGTGTTTCTTCTCTTTTGCAGAATTTTGAAGATGTTTTTCCTGATGACACTCCAAAGGGATTGCCACCTTTGAGAGGGATTGAGCACCAAATAGACTTTGTGCCTGGGTCTCAACTTCCTAATAGGCCTGCCTATAGGAGCAATCCTGAAGAGACCAAAGAATTACAAAGGCAAGTTGAAGAATTGCTTGAAAAGGGATTTGTTCGAGAGAGTATGAGCCCATGCTCTGTTCCAGTCCTATTGGTCCCCAAAAAGGATGGAACATGGAGGATGTGTGTAGATTGTCGAGCTATCAACAAGATAACGGTAAAGTATCGCCATCCTATCCCTCGTCTTGATGACATGTTGGACCAACTGTATGGTTCCAAAATCTTTTCTAAAATTGATCTAAAGAGTGGTTACCATCAGATTCGTATGAATCCTGGAGATGAATGGAAAACTGCTTTTAAGACCAAATATGGACTTTATGAGTGGTTAGTTATGCCCTTTGGCTTGACTAATGCACCAAGTACTTTTATGAGACTAATGAATCATGTTTTTAAAGATTTCCATGGAAAATTTGTTGTGGTGTATTTTGATGACATCTTGATCTTTTCTCAAAATCTGGATGAACACCTAGAGCACTTAAAACAAGTTTTTGAAGTTCTTAGAAATCAACGCTTATTTGCTAATCTCAAAAAGTGTACTTTCTGTGTGGATCGTGTGGTTTTCTTAGGTTTTGTAGTCAGTTCTAAGGGAGTTGAAGTAGATGATGAGAAAATCAAGGCAATAAAAGAATGGCCTAAACCTAATAGTGTAACTGAAGTTAGGAGTTTTCATGGACTTGCTAGTTTTTATAGGAGGTTTGTGCGAGACTTTAGCACCATTGCTGCTCCTTTAACTGAAGTTATTAAAAAAGATAAGGTTTTTACATGGGGAAAGGAACAAGATGATGCATTTAACTTGCTGAAGGATAAATTGTGTTCTGCTCCTCTTTTGCAATTGCCTGATTTTTCTAAGTCTTTTGAAATTGAGTGTGATGCCTCTGGTAAGGGCATAGGTGCAGTTTTGATGCAAGACTCCAAGCCAATTGCCTACTTTAGTGAAAAGCTAAGTGGAGCAACATTGAACTACTCAACTTATGATAAGGAGCTATATGCCTTGGTAAGGGCGTTAGCTACATGGCAGCACTACTTGTGGCCTCGAGAATTTGTGGTCAAGACTGATCATGAGTCATTAAAATACTTGAAGAGTCAAGGTAAACTTAGTCGTAGGCATGCTAAATGGGTAGAGTTTATTGAAACTTTTCCTTATGTAATTGCTTACAAACAAGGAAAGGAGAATGTGGTTGCTGATGCACTCTCAAGAAGGTATGTTTTGATCTCTACTCTTACTTCAAAGTTGTTGGGTTTTGACCAAATCAAGTTCCTCTATGCTAATGATTCTGATTTTGGTGAGATTTTTGCTGAATGTAAGTTAGGTCCTTTTGAGAAATTTAATCTTCAAGATGAATTTCTATTTAAGGAAAATAAATTATGTGTTCCTAACTGCTCATTGCGTGAACTATTTGTTAGGGAAGCACATTGTGGAGGGCTAATGGGACATTTTGGTGTACCCAAAACACTTGAAATACTTTCTGAACATTTTTATTGGCCTAGCATGAGAAAGGATGTTGAAAAAGTGTGTTCTTATTGTCTTGAATGTAAACAGGCTAAGTCTAGAACATTGCCGCATGGTCTTTATACTCCTTTACCTGTTTCTAATTCCCCTTGGATTGATATTTCTATGGATTTCATATTGGGGCTGCCAAAGACTAAGTATGGTAAGGATAGTATATTTGTGGTAGTAGATAGATTTTCTAAAATGGCTCGTTTTATCCCATGTAAAAAGACTAATGATGCATCTCATGTGGCTGACTTGTTTGTAAAGGAAGTGGTTATAAATTGCATGGAATACCTAGAACTATTGTTAGTGATAGGGATGCCAAGTTCTTAAGTCACTTTTGGAGAATTCTTTGGGGAAAGTTAGGAACTAAATTGCTATTTTCTACATCTTGTCACCCACAAACGGACGGGCAAACGGAAGTGGTTAATAGAACCTTAGGTAACATGTTGAGGGCTGTTTTGAAAGGAAAGTTGACTTCTTGGGAAGATTACTTACCTATTGTAGAATTTGCTTATAATAGGACCTTCCATTCTTCTACTGGTAAGACTCCTTTTGAAGTTGTATATGGATTCAACCCCCTTACCCCCCTTGATTTATTGCCTTTGCCTACTAATGATTTTGCTAATCTTGATGGTAAGAAGAAGGCTGATCTGATGAAGAAAATCCATGAACAAACAAGGCTTGCAATTGAAAAGAAGAATAAGGAAGTTGCATTGCGAAGGAATAAGGGCAGAAAATATGTTGTTTTTAAACCTGGCGACTTGGTTTGGGTGCATATGAGAAAGGAAAGATTTCCTTCCAAAAGAAAGTCCAAACTAGATCCTAGAGGAAGTGGGCCATACAAAGTCCTTGAAAGGATTGGAGACAATGCTTATAAACTTGATCTTCCTGGTGAGTTCCAAGTTAGTGCTACTTTTAATGTTTCTGATCTTTCCCATTTTGATGCAGATTTGAATTCGAGGACGAATTCTCTTCAAGAAGAGGGGAATGATAGCATCCAAGGAAGCTCTACTCCATTGAAGGACAAGTATGAAGCTTTAGAAACTCCAAGGAGGCCCATAACAAGATCTCAAACCAAGGAGTTCAATGATAAGCTCAATGGGCTTCAATCGCTGATCCAAAGGTTTCTTATTGGGGAAGAAGAGCTCAAGCCCAAGGGAGAGGAATTGTCCAAATGCTACAATTATTTGGTGGCCCAAATTCAAGCCCAAGATGAGGAATTTTAAGGTCCAATTTCGTGCAAATAAGGTCAAGAAAAGTCCAAGAATCAGCCACAACAAGAGTTGCTTTCTGCCCAAGTTTTGAGAGAAGACTAGTCAAACTTTCCAAGATTGTCAAGATTCTTTTCCTAGTTGGGATTTACCTTATTTGTTTATTTATATATAGGTTATTAATATTTTCCTTAGTCTATTTATGGTCTCCTAAGTACCATTTAATGCTTTCCTAGAAGTACCAAATTTGTTCCTAGTTAGGTTGCTTTATTTCCTTTCTAGAGTAGGATTCCATGTAATTGTCTTTTTAGGGTTTGGCATAAGGGGTCTTGGACGTTTTTCCCCCCTTCTCCTATATATAGGAGTCCTTTTTATTCATTAAAGACAATTTAGATTGATATTAATAATATTTGAGAGAGTTCTTTGAACCTTTGTGACTTGTTCTTTGAGAATTTATCTTTAAACCTTTACTAGTTTCATAGTTTAAGGTATAAAGTAATTTCTTCTTGTGATATCTTTGGTTTCTTTTTGGTATTCTTTAGAAGGTGATTAGTTTCTACATACTAATTATTGTCTTTAGTTACTCATAAAGCGGTCAAGATCCGAATCTATCGTTTTGATTCGTTTTCTCAAGTAAAGGCGTTAGATTTCTTCCATAAATCTATACGTTGTTACTTGGATCTTTTCAAGGCCTTAGAACATCTAATCCTTGGAAATTCGTGGATCTTTCCTTCGAATTTCCCATATCTTTAGTTAGTTTTTTTGTTTCTTTTCTTTGTGCTTCCGCATTCTAATATTCAATTCTCTATTTGTGATATTCCTTAACCTTGCTGTTATCATCTAAGCTATATTTTTTGCATTCATATGGCATTGATAGTTATTTATCCCATCATTATGCTCGACAATAGTTGTTATAAGCGCATGGTGTGTGGTGGGATCATTCCATTTCATCACATCAACTTCCATCATGTTATGAAGTGTTATGTTGTTACCTTTTTCCTCCTCCGCACATAGGCTTCTCAAGAATCCACTCATCAGGCTTCCAAAATTATACCTCAAGACCTTATATATTCTATCCCTCTTCATTGTATACCGCAACATTACATCAATACTTATAGACTCCTAAGGCATACCCTATATTAAGTGATATGCATCATGTGTGTCCCACGAATAAGACAACTATAAATATCTTAAGCCACACATTGGCTTATCTGTTCTGATGCACGAATGGAAAAGCTAGTGCTTCCATGTCAGCTTGTGGTGTGTGTATATATCTCCCAAAATCTGGCCATATAATGTGTGGTTCATATCCCCATTTAGTGTTCATATGTATATTTTGTCTAACGGGAGGGGGTCAACAACTAGTGTGGGCAAATACCAATTTTTTGTTCTGGTCGTGAGTTCGACACTTTTGCTTCTGATGACCACCTAATTACTGCAAATGTAAGTTTCTAGTTCATAGATATTCCTCACCTAATTAAGATTGCATTCCCCTTGGTCATCAAATATGAAATCAAGCCCAAGTGTGTACAATCGTGCAAGGATCTATAAAAATGTAATCTAACCTTATTGTACGTTTTGGTCCATTATTTCCCATTGGCCTCATATATCTATCACATGTCAAATTTGTGTGGAGGGGTCTAAAGAATAGGTACTAGTGGGTTAGCCTGTGTACTTTATCCCATTTTGAACCTTTTTGGGTTTCTAGTTGTGGAACCAACCTTTTCTTTCCCTCTATATTGTCCTAAATAAATAGTACTTATCAATTCCGACCATAAAATATTTACATTTCAGTTTAGAAGGCTATCAAAATTATGTTTGAAAGGGGTTAGGGTCACCCCACACTTAATTTACCAGCATGGTAATACTAGTCTCTGTGTTCACGTACTCAAACTTCTTTTAATAAATAATATCATTGACTAGCAACCATTTTCAACAAATATGCATTATTAACCGATAACTATGCAATTTAATTGTGAAACTAAACACTAGTGCTGCCCAAATTTCACATTTTCTATGCAATTTTAAGCTTAGTCCTATCTATACATCATAGTTTGCTATTAACCCAACATTTTCTGACACATTTTCTATGCAATTTTAAGCTTAGTCCTATCTATACATCAAAGTTTGCTATTAACCCAACATTTTCTGATCATAATTTCATGCGGATTATCAATTTTAGACACGCTTCAAGATATATGGCTATAATAGTGAAGCATTTAAGCAAACTAATCTTCAAACAACAAAGTAACTAAGTATTGATTGATGAAAACTTACCTTAAAGTTATATGTTGAAGAAATAAAAGTATGAAATAAAAGTGTGCTTCGTGGATCTCTTGAGAGAAAAATGAATAGCGATGGAATAGTGAGAAAATGAATGAGAAAAGGAGGAAATGGTTTTAATTAGGGGTACAAAATTGGGTTGACCTAGTCTTTTCGACCAGTATTACCCAAATCTACGTTAGGCAATGTGCAGGTGCCATTATGAGGCTCAAGGGTCCATGTTGTGGGCCCCAATGAATGGATTTTTTGTTATACCCTTGCATAAGCTTGGAGATTGTTGTGATGCGATGCTCAATGCATGGGAATAGGGTCCATGCGGCAGATCCAGAAATACTAACTTGTGTGTTCAATTTCTCAACACTTATGTGTTTCCATGCATGATTTCTACTTTGTTTAGTACAATAAATATGCAAAACACTTAAATAGATATTAGTAAGGTGGGTTTACGATAAGTGGTGAATTTACCACTTATTTATTGCTTTTTCTTGTGTATTCATCAAAAGAAACTACTTAATTTAAGTATTATGAGTATTTTAGGTGAAGTGTTGTAAAAGAAGGATTGACATGGAAGAGAGACAACAAGGAGCTAAACAGAGGAGTTGTTTCAAGAATAAACTATCAGCTCCTTCACAGTTGCGAAAGAGGACCCGCACATGTGGCTTTGCATATGTGAAAACACTATTGCTTCTGTAAAAGTCAAAAGCAAAGTAAATCCTAGCTCCTTCAAAGAAATGGTCACCATAGTGAAGGTGACACTTGTGACTGAAAGGCTGCTTTTGCAGCTGACGGGCTACATTGAAGCCTTAAGTTATGTGTCACACTTTTGGGAAACCCCAATCTAGATAAAAGGCATCTCAAACCTTTGAAAACTTATCAAAGACCTATCTTAGATCATAGACCTTACCTATGAGATCATATCCTAATTTAAAGAGGAGATAGCCACCACGTACTTGAAGAGTGTATATTGTGAGCTTAAATGTGTAAATCTTTGGATCTTTTTCAACTGTTGGTTTTCTATTGAATATTCATAGTTGTTGTGTTTGATTTTCATATATGGATACTTTTGTTTTGATTCTTGGTTTGTGCTTTTGTTATTAATTGATTATTATCTTGTTTATGCTATCGGTCTTTTATTCTTTAATTAATCTCATGCTTTAATTTACTTTCAAAGGAATGATCAACCCACATACTTTCCTACAGATCTTGATGTTGCTTGAGAAAGAGGATTGAGTATAGGAATGTTTGATTAGTATTATTTGAGAATACATATCTTGATCTTGCTTGAGAAAGAGGATTGAGTATAGGAAAGATTGATTAGAATTATTTGAGAATTGGCTAATGGACTTGAGCTTATTCAATTCTAGTTAGTGGCTTATACTGTATCTTTATTTTTTTCATCACCGTTACACTGTTCATTGAGGAATCGACCACAATCTCATAAGTTGGGTAATTTTTTGCATACAACAACCTACATTTCTAATTTGAGAGGTGTAGTTGAGTGTTATAAAAAATGGGGTTCATGCAGGGCAACAATTTGGTGTATTGAATTGGTTTAGAATTTAAATTTCACGTGTTTCGATATATCTTGTGAATATTTGTTGTGTTTTTTTAGTTTGGTGTTTTTGTAGTTTTAACTTTTTGGTTTCTATGGCATCTTGTGATGAAACCAAGCTTGGGGGTTGCAACCCCTATACTGATAACCCTTGCCTAGTTGTTGAGGACCTAAAGTTTGGAAAAATTTAATAGAGGGTTCTCAACATAAGAAATGAGTGACACAATAGCCATTAGGAGTCAAAATTGAATCATCTGCATACTCCTACTTCTTGAGCACCGTGCAACCTAGGACTTCGAGAAACGGTAGCATGACGACCCACTAGACGGGCCGTCACACCTTAGACGGCTTGTCAAGCCCCTCTTGAAGGTAACCTCATCATTTTTCAGTGAGGTTGCACCCCCAAGGCCACTGTGAAGAATCATGTACGCCTAGATGGTCCGTGAAGGTTCACACAGACCGTAAACTCTTTTGTGAAGGAGACTTATCAAACTTGGACCGTAGGGTCAACTTTAAACGATAATATCATTCAGCACAAAATGAATTAGGTGTCCCATGACTTATCAAATTAGAGATCTCTAAATCCTCTTCCCAACGCAACAAAGTTTCCTTAATTCGAAACGCGGAGTAAAAATTTATGACTGAAATAGTGAAACCCTATTCGGCAGAGCACCTTTACGACCCACTTAACGGGCTGTGGTGCTCTTGACGGCCCGTGAAGATTGTCTTGAAGTCACTTCGTTAGCTTTTAAGTTAGGGTCACAATGGTATTTTCCCCTATGCGTTTGGTATTTAAACTACGTTATTTTACTCAGTCTCAGCCTAATAATCTAGTCAGAAATTACCCAGAACCATCATTCTCCTAAAATCATCTAACTTGAACTAAAAGAAAAGAAAAGAGGTGATAATTTTCCCAAGAACGAGTAGAGGAAATCTTCTTCAAGTTAAGCCCCGAAACCCAAAGGATTTATCTGTAGTTTTTATCACCAGGTATTTGGTATTTCACTTGTGGGGTCCTTCCACCCATTAGGTCCCTAGAATTCAGTCAGTTCTTCAATTTCTCATAAATTGTTCAGACCTAGGGTATCCAAAAAATTTGCAATTCATTGTGGTTTTAGCTGCTATAGTTTCCACGATCTAAATAACATGTTTCTTGGAAAATTTGCATAGTTCCAAGTATAGAATCCAGAACTTTAGCTTGTATTAATTATCACTATTTCATGAATTATACTTTTTAGGTAGATCAATCGGAAAATTATTCTTTAGAATTTGAATGGCATATGTTTCATAATATTTATGTTGCATTCTCATAGATCGTTTCTGTTTTTTGAGCTACTAAGTATTTTAGTACATTTTAGCTATAAATATTCAATTAGAAGTACACTTAGCACCGAATTGGACTAGGGTTCCTAGAACTATGTGCTAATGTAGGTGTAGAAGTCCCCTCTATTGGGCATCAATTTTTAGTGATCATGCCACATTCATTCCTATATACCCCTGGAAAGGTATATTGGATCCTCTCAATGGGGCGTATGCATCGGACTACACGTTTAGCTAACATGGTTTATGTTTGTTAATAGTAGCCTCCATAGTCATACTCTTATTGCATTGACCATGTTATTATAATATATTTTAGTATTCAGTTCAGCATGTTATCTTTGTGATTAGTAATTGGTCATTACATATATCTCATTATTGAGTTCTACTTCAGTACAACCTATTTCCATGTCCAATTTATATTGTTCACCTAATTATATCCATATGTTTCATGCTCAGCACATTCAAAGTATTGAATATACTTTTGCGCTACATCGTTGTATAATGTAGGTTCAGGAGCTCAGCATCCAGATCACGCTCAGTTTAACTTCCTGTAGCCTATACTCAGCAACATCAATGGTGGGTCCCCATAGTTTGAGGATACTTCTTTTTTATATTTGTTTAGTTAGCTTATTATAAATCTTTCAGTATTTTTATAGTTAGCTGGGGACTTGTCCCAGGTGCTCATTGGTATTAGAGTCTTTTAGATATAGAGTCGGTATTAAGTTGTTTTGGGTTATTCCCCGTTGATATTCAGTTATATTCTCACTAGAAGTTCTTTTAGTTTTGACTCACTTTACAGTTATGATTCTGCTCACTTAGTTGTATTTATGTATGCTTGTGATATGCAAACTCAAGGTTAACTTAGGGCACTCGTGATCCTAGGTCTCAATTGCTCCTAAAGAGTAGCCTCGGAGCGTGACAAACTTGGTATTAGATCATCAGGTTCAAGAGTCCTAGGGTGTCTAAAATTCACATTAAGTAGAGTATCTTGCATGAGTGTGAAGTGCATCACACCTATAAGATGGAGGCTACTAGGAATTCTAAGAAATTTCCCTTATTTTGCAATTTCTATCATGTGTGAAGTGTGATTCAACTTCTACTTTCTAATCTATTGTTATGCATTTCAGATCACGCCTCCTCACAGAGCTAATGCACGCAATGCTAATGCAGTTCCTCCTGTTCTGTACCATGAGATTTTGAATGCATATTTCTTAAATGTGATCCAACTATTGGCTCAGACTTTAGCCAACCAGAATAACCAGCAACCCCCAGCTCCTGCAAACCCTACCGGTGGATCATCTGCAACCAGGGTTCGAGACTTTGTTTGTATTAATTCGCCATAATTTCTAGAGTCAAAGGTTTGTGAAGACTCACAGAACTTCAATGATGAAGTCAAGCAGATTCTTGAGGTAATGCAAATGACTGGTACCGATAGTCTTCAGCTAGCATCCTATGAGCTTAAGGATGTGGCTCATATCTGGTTAACACAGTGGGAAGACAGTAGGGGTGCAGATGCAGCTCGTGTGACATGGTGTTATTTTACTGGATTGTTTTTTTACAGGTTCTTTCTGAGAGAGTTGAGGAATGCTAAGGCTCGAGACTTTATGAGCTGGAGGTAGGGTTTGATGTTAGTCCAAGAATACGGGTTAAAGTTCAACTAGCTATCTAGGTATGCTCCACATATGGTTACTGATCTGAGAGCTCAAATGAGCAAGTTCTTCTTTGGAGTATCTGACCTAGTGATGACCGAGTGCATGAAAGCTAATCTATTAGAGGATATGGATATGTCCAAACTGATGACTCATGGCCAGCAGGCTGAGGGATATAAACTTAAGGAAATGGCTAAGGATAACAAAATTAAAGAACATGCAACTATGAATACTCTCAGCATAGGTCGGGCGGTGGAAATCACTCACAATTTTAGCAGAGGTCTGCAGGCCCAGCGCCTTCATCAGCTAGTACTCCATTCCCCTAGTTTCGACAGGATCTGAAAAAGCATGCATCAAGCTCTAAGTCTCAAGGGACTACATCAGGTAAAAAATAAAACTTTTCCATCTTTTTCGAAGTGTAGTAAGAACCATTCGGGCGAGTGTCTTGAAGGAAAAGAGGGGTATTTTTAGGGTGGCCAGCCTGGTCATAGGTTGAACGATTCCCCTTCTACGAGGAAAGGACAAGGAAGTAACAAGACTTATTCTACAACTTCAACAACTAGTGGTGGTCAACGCAAGAACAAGTTGTATGCTCTTCAGGCTCATCAGTACCAAGAAGATTCTCCTAATGTGGTCACTAGTAGTGGAGAGTCTACCATTTAGGTGTTTATTCATTGTTAGATCCATGTCCTACACTTTATTTTGTACCTCTCTATATACAGAAGTACACTTTAGTGTCAGTCCAAAAACTCTCCTAGAGCCCTTCTCAGTCTCTACTCTAATTGGTTACCCAGTTATAGCTAGACAGGTATATAGAAATTGCGCTACCATAATTTCTCATAAATTAACCTCAGCAAATCTTGGAGAGTTAAATATCATTCTATACATGGATTGGTTACATTCTTGTTATACCTCAGTCGATTCTAGAACTAGGATCGTTCGGTTTCAGTTTCCAAGCGAGCTAGTCTTAGAGTGGAAGGGTAGTAACTTACTACCTGTAGGTCGATTTATCTCTTACTTTAAGTCTAGGAAAATTATTTCCAAAGGGTATGTCTATCATATAGTTAGGGTTAAGGATTCAAACTTTAAAACTACAACAGTTGAGTGAGTCCTAGTCATAAATAAGTTTTCAGAAGAATTCCTAAAAGATCTTCCCGAAGTTCCTCCCAGAAGGGAAATCAACTTTGAAATGGATCTCCTTCCAGATACCCAGCCCATTTTGATTCCTAATTAGATAATGGCTCCAACTGAGCTTAAGGATTTGAAAGAGAAGTTGAAAGTCCTTTTAGATAAGGGCTTAATCAGACCTAGTATCTCTCCATGGGGTGCTCATGTATTATTTGTTAAAAAGAAAGATAGTTCTCTCAGGATATGCATTGACTATCATCAGCTCAACAAAGTCACAATCAATAATAAATATCCCATCCACATGATTGATGACTTGTTCGACAAACTTCAGGGTTCTAGTTGTTTTTCAATGATAGACCTCAGATCCCGTTATCTAGTTAGCTCATAGTCAGAGATTGTGAAATCCTGAAGTCAACCTTTAGGATTCGGTATGGTCACTATGAATTTGTAGTTATGTCTTTTGGACTGACAAATGCTCTTGTAGATTTCATGGACTTAATGAAAAAAGTGAGGAAGAGCATGCGACTCATCTGAGAGTTGTTCTATAAACCCTCAATGATCACCACCTATTTGCTAAGTTCAGCAAATGTGAATTCTGGTTATAGTCTATTACTTTCCTTGGACATGTGGTATCAAGTAAAGAGATCATAGTGGATTTACAAAAAATTGAGGTGGTACAAAACTGGCCCAGACCCACCTCTCCGACTAATATCAGAAGTTTATTGGGTTTGTCTAGTTACTACTGAATATTTGTTGAAGGATTTTCATCCACTGCTTAACCATTGACCATGCTGACTCATAAGAAGGCTCAAGTTTCAGTGGTCAGATGAGTGTGAGAAAAGCTTCTTAGAATTGAAGACTAGGTTGACTACATCTCATGTCTTGACTCTACTAGATGGTTCAGACCGCTATGTGGTTTATCGAGATGCATCCAAGGTCGATGTAGATTGTGTGTTGATGCAGTAAGGTAAGGTCATAGATTATGCGTCTATATAGCTTAAGGTCCATGAGAATAACTATATGATTCATGACCTCGAGCTTGAAGCCATAGTGTTTGCCCTAACGATTTTGAGGCACTACTTGTACGATGTTCACAGATCATAAGAGCCTCCAGTATGTGTTCACCCAGAAAGAGTTGAATCTTTATTAGAGGATATGACATGAATTTTTCAAAGACTATGACATGAATGTGCTCCACCATCCGGGTAAGGTCAATTTAGTGGCTGACGCCCTCAACAAACTATCAATGTGTATTGTGGCACATGTTGATCAAGAGAAGAAAGAATAAGCCAAAGATGTTCACCAGCTTACTCACTTAGGATTTTGCCTTATAGACACATTAGATGTTGGTGTGATATTTAAGAATGGGTGAGGATCTTCCTTGATAGCGGAGGTTAAGGAAATATAGAATGGTGATTCTATATTAGTTCAATTGAAAGGTGCAGTTCCTCAATAGAGAGTATAGGTTTATTCCCAAGGGTTAGATAGTGTGCTTCGTTACCAAAGTTGCTTATGTGTTCCTAATTTTAGTGAATTGAGGAAGAACATCCTTATAGAAGCCCATAATTCCAGATATTTTATTCATCTAGGTACCACTAAGATGTACCGTGATCTATGAGAAGTCTTTTGGGGGGACGACATGAATAGACACATCAAAGATTTAGTGGCTATGTGTTCTAAATGTCAACAGGTTAATGTAGAACATCAGAAACCAGAAGGTGTGACTCAAGCGATTAGCATTCCTACATGGAAGTGGGAAATGATAAACACGGACTTCATTAGGGGTTTACCTCGTACTCGCAGACAATATGACTCTATTTGGGTGATATTGGACATAGTCACTAAGTCAGCTCACCTCTTGGCTGTCAAGACTACATATTCTATAGAGGATTACGCCAGACATTATATCAGTGAGATAGTCAAGTTGGATGGGGTTTCCTTTGTGTATTATCTTAGATAGGGGACTTCAGATTACCTCTCATTTCTTGAAATCATCTCAGAAAGGTCTTGGTACTCAAGTAAATCTTAGTACAACATTTCATCCACAGTTAGATCGTCAGGTAAAGCATACGTCTTAGACCTTAGAGGAAATTGTGAGAGCTTGCGTGATTGATTTCAAGGGTAGTTGGGATGATCACCTACCAACCACTCTTAGAGTTTTCCAATAATAACAGCTTTCATTCCAGTAATTAGACTGCCCCTTACGAGGCACAATATGTATGTTGATGCAGGTATTCGGTTTTTTGGTTCAAAGTAAGTTAAGAAACTTTGATTGGGATAGATTCAGTTCAAAAGGCTATAGAGAAAGTTCAGCTCATCTGAGATAGACTAAATACAACTCCGATTCATTAGAATTCCTATGCAGATGTGAGGAGAAGGAACTTAGAGTTTGAAATCGATGATTGGGTTTTCCTAAAAGTGTCACCCATGAAAAGGGAGATGAAATTTGGTAAGAAAGGAAGCTCAGTCCTAGGTATATAGGTCCTTATTGAATTCTAAAAAGGATTTGTAATGTGGCTTCTGAGTTAGAGCTGCCTACAGAACTACCAGCGATTCGTCCAGTCTTTGTAACACCGGAAAACTAGTAGGCTAAACTAGAGCCTTATATGAGGGATTTAGAGCTTAACCTGAGGGTTAGAATTCTGAATTTAACCTCCCGTTCTTAGAATGAAGGGTTTAGGGTCAAAATGTCAAGGTACGCTCCCCAAGGACCAACCAAGGCTCCTCCTAGAGGACCCTTGAAACTACCCAAAATCTTCCCAAAACATAGTCCACCCATGATTGGTGCCCACACCTCATGGATGGACTCGTGGGTCAAGGCCCGAAAAGTTAGGTTGCAGGACTACACCCACGAAAGACCAGCACGCCCCGTTGGTCCACCCACAGCCCGTGGGGGTGTTCTTGTGGGTGAGGCAGTCTTGTCCTTATGTTGGTTTAAGTTAGGGGTTAAGGGAACTTTGTAAAATTAATTTGGGGTTAAGTGTTGTCATTTTATTAGTAATTAGACAACCTATATAAAGCTATCAGACCCCTAAATACATTGATCCTATTCATTATTTCAATTCACCCAAAGAACCCAATTCCCTCCAAGAAATTCTCTCTCTAGAAAACTGAAGAAGAAGGAGAAGAAGAGGGTTAAGCTAGGTCAAATTCCTCCATTGTTTCAAGCTTGATCGGCCTTGTATCCAAGGTATCATAGCTTATTCATCCATGGATTCTTCCATCCATGGATTCTTCCATCCATGGAGCCCCCTAGATTTCCTCCATTTGTGAAGATAAACCTCAATTCTAGCTAGCGTTTCTTCCTATATTATGGGTTAAGTTGAGTATGAATCCAATTGATTGGATAGTACTTGTTTATGATTGATTTAGTATTGAATTATGTTATTATTATGATATTATATGTTTTCCATGGCTAACCCTAGTCTAATTAATGACATTAAAGTAATGTGGGTTTGTGCCTTAAAGAGGGAAATTGAAGACTTAGAGATGATCTTCTAGAATTGATGAAATCTATAGTAATTGTTCAAGAATAGAAACATGTAGACATGAATTGACTTATATTATAGTATATATGATGGATCATGACTAGTAAAGATTGAAATTGAACCTTAATGGTGATTTATAACTAGAATTGCTTAAGAATGAAGCATGTCATTGGAATGCCTTGAAATCTAGGGGGCTCCATTGATAGAAGAATCCATGGATCAATAAGCTATCATACCTTGGATACAAGGCCTATCAAGCTTGAAAGAATGGAGGAATTTGACCTAGCTTGACCCTCTTCTCCTTCTTATTGAGTTTTCTAGAGAGAATTTTTTGGAGGGAATTGGGTTCTTTGGGTGAATTGAAATAATGACTCGGATCAATATATTTAGGGATCTAATAGCTTTATATAGGTGGTCTAATTATTAATTAAACAACACCACTTTACCCCTAATTAATTCTATAAAGTTCCCTTAACCCCCAACTTAAACCGACTTAAGGCGAAGACTACCTCACCCACGAGACCACGCCTATGGGCAGTGGGTGGACCCACGGGGTGTGCTGGTTTTCCGTTAGTGGAGTCCTGTAACCCAACTTTTGGGGCCTTGACCCACGAGGCTGAACAAGGCAGATAAAACCCCAAAAGGCACCATGTAAGCCACCTAGCATATTATAATATAAAACAATAGAACAAAAAGAGTAAAAAAGCATTTAAGTTTATGAATTCTTTGTAAAGGAAAGTGGAAGTATAGACTTGTCTTAATTAGCCATCAATTAGAATAGTTTAAATGAAAAGGGACATAGCCCATACAACATAGTCCGAAAATGAAATACTAGAAACGAAACTCAAATTGAATCTCCCGTCCTCGAATCATGATGACTCACCACAAGCAAGGAGAATAGTCAAATCCAAGCTTGAACCAAATGATAACCACCTTAAGAACCGGACTCTACAGTTGGAAAAAATGTAGGAAAATATGGGTTAGTAGAAAAATGCACGAAGTATGATAGCCATGCAAAAAATCATGAAAACATGCCAAAAGGGACATTTTAGTTGAATGCATGCATTTTACTATGTTAAAGCATCATTTTGAAGATAATGGAAAAGCATAAGTCATAATTTTAATCAATTTATAAATCATCATACCATGAAAGGAAAATACCATAAGTACCCTCAAAGCATGTTTGTGCATTGCATGAATAAGATCTCATAATCCCACCCATACCAAGTATAGCTTCTTGAGTAGCTATAGTTCATAGTTCATATTCTTGTCCATACTATCATAGTGGGATAAGCCTTAACCGACATAGACCATGTGAGTTTAACATGGAATCCGGTGTCTACCCCACACCGAAAAAGGGTTGTCATACTTGCCTAAGGTAGAACTATACTCTTAGCTTTGGTGGATCCACTAGTTAAATACCTATGTGGGCACATAATTTATGGGATAAGGAGATTGTTTCTAGAAACCCGGATTCTACTAAGGTAGAAGGTTTCCATCTCATGAGATACATACCTTAGGAACCCGTACTCAGCTTTGGTAGAAGGAAGCCATTTGGAAATTCGGACTCAACTAGTGTAAAGGCTTCTGTCACGACCCGGGAGCACCCCCTAGTCGTAACCGGCGTACTCGACCTCGACGAGGTCTAATATAAGCCACTTAGCATTCATTCATCGCATAGACACTAAAACCATAAGGAATTAAAAACTTTCTTTACCAAGAAAACATTTCATAAAAAAAATAAAAATATAGCAAGCGGAAGACTTTCTAGACTTCATACATGATGTCTCAGAACCATCTAATACTTTAGAGTACAAAATTCAGGACTAATCCCATACATAACTTAAACAATACTAAAAAGACATAAAATAACATATTGGGTATTGTCCTCGAATATATGAGGACTCACCAAGTCTTCATCTTCAACACTTAGAAACCTATCAAATAGCCATGACATGTCATCATCTCAAAATTCCTACACTTTAGTCCAAAAAGGGAAAGAAAGGGGTTAGCACAATTAAGTACCAAGTATGGAGACCATGCAAAAACATGCCAAAAAGGACATTTTCAAGGAAGTAAATGCTTTCATATTATTTGATAAAACCTTTCCTTTACAAGTATAAGAGACATAATACAAGTCAACATTAACATATAAGACCATAGCCAACCATACATATACTCAACATATGTCCATATACAACCCATGCTTAACTTTAAAAGAACACATGTCATTTCATTACCATAGGACCTCTACCTAATATAACCTTAAGACACACTTGAGTGAGACAAGAAGTGACCGCCCATACAACCTCTTCAAGCACACTTAAGTGTTCCCAAGATTACCTTAGATAAGGACATTTCCTTTACAACATGACATCAATAGACCAACATTCTTTAGGAAACCAATTTGGAGACATTCAAGCACATAAGGGGACTTTCACATAATAGTCGTTAGACTTATAGAACTCACTTTAGTATCTTCAAAGCCTACTCGTGCCATGTGTAGATAGCATCTCATACTACTACCTACACGTTGTAGAACCTATCCAATAACTAGAGTGCACATCCCACATGATGGGAATAGGCATAACCGACATAGACCATACTAGCTAGGTATGGAATCCGGAGTCTATCCTACTCCGTGGAGGTTGTTCTACTTGCCAAAGGTAGAACTAGTAAGCAACCCATGTAGGCACATGGTTTAGGGGATGTCCAAGGAAGTTCATTGTGCCCTAGTCTCATACTCAAGTAGGGCCACCATCCTAACCACATCCACTTGGTGCTACCCTTGTTTCCCACAGAGTATTTTCATTCACATATGTACTAGAGAGGGTTCCTTTTCTAGTTCAACCAACTCATAGTACCTCTTCCCAAGAAAGGCCCCATTTCTTAGTCATAGCCAATCAAGGTTCATAAGGATAGCTCATTTAACTTTCTTAGATAAGGATTTTAATGCCTTTCCGGCTCCATCCATCTCTAAGTCTATCATTTCACTCAAGAAGGGAACATCGCCCTAAGGCCCATCCTTCAAGGTTATACACTTACTTAGGAAAGCTAGACTTAAGAAAGGGCACCATTTCTTAGTTTTGCCGATTCAAGTCTTGGCCTAGAATTCCTCTTTTAGCATTTATAGAAAGGGCACCATTTCTTAGTTCTAGCCCACTTCATACATTCATGCATGCAAGACTTTAAGTAACAAGGAGAGAGACTTTAGTCTACCAACCAAGTCACATCATTATCATCTAAGGATACTTCATAATCCAACATCATTTCATATATCCATCATAAGAAATCATACTTTAAATCACAATACTATCCACTTTACACAGGATCATCACAAGATCACATAAACTCATTCACATCATGCCTTCTCATATAGCTTCACATAAAACTATATATATAGCTTCATTTATATATAATAACACAACAATACAACTATACTCATACAATGCCCTTCATGGCCACAATCATAATTCCAAAGCAACAAGCAACACTTCCACCAAAGGTGAATCCAACCTAAGAAGAAATTATAGCAATATTAAGAGATCAAGCCATCTTACCACCTTTTCAAAGGCCATAAGCCAAAATACTCAACTCCCTACTAATTCAACATTATTCATAAAGTAGGTCAACTTACCATCCTTTCCAAGCCACAATCACCATCCTTAATTCTCCATAATATCACAATAGAATAACATAGATAATAGTAGAATTTAGATATACAATACAAGATAAACATAATCTAATAATCAACATAAGGACCGATTCACTATTTGCCCATGCAAGGCTCAAATCTCATATCCTTCAATTCAACATCAATTCTTCACAATTCAACATATATAATACCATATATGAACAGCCCATACCATACTAAACACAATTCTATAATCATCTACTCAAAATCAATACACCCACTTTATGGTGAAATTTAGAGAATTTGAGAAAACACGGGTTCATGGAGATTTCTTTCTAAAAACCATTAATAATCATTAATAACAATATAAATCATCATTTAAAACCTTTTCATGCAAGAACCCATGCTAAAATCGAAATTAGGACTTTGGGATTTTTGAAGAACTTTGAAAATACTTTGAATTAGCTCTTTGTTTGAAAAAGGAATCAAAGATAAAGAGTCCCCATACCTTAACTAAGAATCCCCAAGCAATTTGAGAAAGAACCACCTTAAAATCGTCAAACCCTAGCTCCTAGTTCTTAACCTTCTTCTTCCTTGAACTAGAGAGAGTTTTTAGAGAGAGGATGATTTTGGAAATTCTAATTTGAAGAATAAAGTTATAACTCTCAATTAAATGATCTAATATACCTAAAATAATAAAAACAACTTAAAATAAATGCCCAAACATTTAATTAGCCAAGGGGGAAATTTACCAACCCTTTATACAAGTATATCAACTACTAACACGCATGTGAAGCTCTAATTATCCTATTTCATTTTTTTTGAGGGGTGTTACAGCTTCCATCTCATATTCATATCCACTCGGTGATAAGCATTAGTTCACATAGATTACATATTGAGTATTGACTTAATTGCATATTAATGGAAGAATGTCTTGACACTCAATCCAATGTAATTCGTACTATAGCTCATAGATTCAATAGGTGAGAATAAGCTTTAAACCCTAGAATCATCATATTGTGAGAACACCTTTCCCATAACATCATATTCATACATAAGTGTGAACATGAGGATAATCATCCAACAACACAGCAACTAGATCATAATCATTTTCACTTCACGCTCATAATCATGCATAATTCTCATACTTTACCCTTCCAGGACCATAAATCACAATCCATAAACATATCTAGAATTACTACATTAGATATGGATGATAACATAATTAAAGTAGTTCAATTACTACATGCATAATTCTATCATATTCTACTTGCATCAATCAATACCCACTCTTTGAGATCTAAATTGGGTAAATAGGGGAATTCATGGATTCTTAGGGAATTCAACATAAAACCATATAATATCATCAATATATCCATAATAAAACATAATTCAATCATTAAAAATGAATTTGAAAAGAATACATGGGATTGAAGTCAAACCCTAACTTTTGGGATTTCTAGCTTCGAAATTTGGGGTTTTGAAGGGGCTCCATCCATGGATGAAGAGCTACCATACCTTAGTTAAGAATACCCTCAAAATTGAGATGAAAACCCTTTCTCTTTAAAACCGTAGGCTCCAACTTCCTTCTTCTTCTTCTTCTTCCTTGTGTTCTAGTAAGAGAATATTTGGTGAAGGTAAGTTCTTTTGGGAATTTAGAAATAATGATTTGGAAGAGTTAGTTTAAGGGTCTAAAAGTCTTATATAGCTGTTTAAAAATAAGCTAAAATGACATCACTTAGCATTTAATTAAAAAGGAAAACGTGAAAACACCCCTAGAGTCAACTGCCAAAAAGCAGTTCAGGTGACCACCCACGATCCCCTCACAGACGGATTGTGGTTGGATCCGTGGTCCGTGCGGGTGAAGCGTGGGTCGGGGTCTGAGACCAGATCCTACAGGTTCCATCTATGGCCCCTCATCCACGATGCATGGGGGGGGGGGGGGTATGGGGCGTGAGTGGCCCCTCGTGGGTCAGTGCCCTGATACATTTTTTTGTGCATTCCTCAAGGACCTATGGTTTGTCCTTGGGGTTTGAACCTTGACGTTCTAACACGAAAACATTTATTTTATGGTACAGGGAGGTACATTTTGAGGCTCTAACCCTAATGTCAAGCTCTAGTTTAGCCTACTAGTTTCCGGAGTGTTACTATATCTCCCCCTTGGAAACATTCGTCCTCGAATTACGATCTAGACACTTTATGGAAATAAAAGACTCCAAACTAGTTTAGCCCAACATGCATGAAACATCAAAATAATGCATAACTCAAAAGGAGGAAACCTCAACTCCATCTAAAACATAGTCAATGCAACACAAGGAAGTTGGAACTACATCTAACAATCCATTATGCGTGAAACTCAATATTTCTGATATTCGTTGGAGGAACTACCATCTCCACCAAAAATCATGCTCAACACAAATTCATGGATCCAATAAGCATTTACTCTCAAAAGAATACTAAAGCATGTTCATCAACTCATCTTATGAATTCAAATAGGCAACCAATACTAAATGCACAACATCATGAAGAACATTAATCATGAAAACCCATTTGCTTACTAAACATGAATTTCATCAAGAACATGCATAACATAAGGAAATCATGGAAAACCTCAAATAACACACGTGACTCCTAAAACACTAAAACTCAAGAGGAACGCCTTACCTCAAGCTTGAATAGGAGTAGAAGGAAAGAGATGAGGATATTAGGACTTC
Source organism: Solanum okadae (assembly GCA_036553675.1). Classification (NCBI taxonomy): domain Eukaryota; kingdom Viridiplantae; phylum Streptophyta; class Magnoliopsida; order Solanales; family Solanaceae; genus Solanum; species Solanum okadae. The sequence goes on along the minus strand of CM071684.1, from coordinate 19,984,075 downwards.
ATATCGGCCTCGGCCACTCAAGTAGAACCCTCAACTAAATGATTTCTCCATAAAACCCTCACGGAAGCTATTTCATTGTTTCTCAATCTCTTGACTTGCCGGTCTAGGATCTCTACCAGATCCTCTTGATAGGAAAATCTTTCATCAACTCCCAACCCTTCTAAAGGAATTATGGATGTCGGATCTCCAATACACTTCTTAAGCATACAAACATGAAATACCGAATGAACCAAAGCCAACTCATTTGGAAAATCCAACTCATAGGCAACCTTCCCAATACGCTTCAAAATTTGATATGGGCCTACATAATAGGGACTAAGTTTCCCTTTCTTACCAAACCTCATCACACCCTTCAGTGATGAGATTTTTAAATAGACCCAATGATTAACTTAAATTTATAAACTACTTCTTTTCACATCGGCATAAGACTTTTGTCTACTTTGAGTCGTTCTCAACCTCTCTATAATGAGCCAAACTTTCTCAAAAGCTTCATAAACCGATTCAGGACCAATAAGAGCAATTTCACCTACCTCAAATCAACCAATCGAAGATTTACATCTCCTACCATACAAGGCTTCAAACGGAGCCATACCGATACTAGAATGATAACTATTGTTGTAGGAAAACTCTATTAATGCCAAGTGGTCATCCGAATTTCCTTTGAAATATATAACACATTCCCTTAACATATCTTCAATGTTTGGATAGTACGCTCCACTTGCCCATCAGTTTGGGGATGAAAAGTCATGCTAAACTTAACCTTAGTACCAAGCCCTTTTTGGAATGACTTCCAAAAGTGTAAAGTAAATTGATTACTCCGATCCGAAATAATAGATAGCGGAACCCCATGCAACTTCACTATCTCACTTATATACAACTTGGCATAGTCTTCCGCCGAATGAGAAACCTTGAGGGGAATGAAGTGGGATGATTTTGTCATCCTATATATAATGACCCAAATAGAATCATGTTGCTTTCGACTGCGAGGCAAACCCACAATAAAGTTCATATTCACATCTTCCCACTTCCAAGTGGGAATACTTATATTTTGGGACAAGTCTCCCGGCCTTTGATGCTTAACCATAACTTGTTGACAATGACATAACAAATCCTGCGTTATATCTTTTCATACCATTCCACCAATAGACTTCCCGTATATCACGGTACATCTTGCTGGCTCCCGGATGAATAGAATACCAAGAACTATGAGCTTTCTCTAAAATTTTCTCCCTCAAACCATCAACATCCGAAACACATAACCGACCTTTGTACCTAAGTACCCCATCTCCCCCTTGGGAGAAAGACTCAACAGACTTGTTGAGTACTGACTCTTTCAACTCAAGCAATATAGGATCAAGGTCTTGTTTAGACTTCACGCCCATCACAAAGGACGATTCAGAACCATTATGGACCATAACACCACCCTTGGTGGAAGTAGGTCCAATCTATACACCTCACGAACTAATTCTTTCTTTTCATCCTCTACATGAGCGACACTATCCATGTACAATCTACTAAGTGCATCTGCTACAACATTAGATTTGTCGGGGTGGTAAAGGACACTAATGTCATAATCCTTCAAATGTTCTAACCACCTTCTTTGTTGGAGATTCATGTCTTTTTGACTAAACACATATTGAAGAATGTTGTGATCGGTGAAAACATCAACATGGACTCCATACATGTAATGTCTCCATAGTTTCAAGGAAAATACTACTGTCGCTAATTCAAGATCATGGGTAGGATAATTCTTTTCATCTACTTTAAGTTAATTTGAATCATAGTCAATCATTTTCCCATTTTTCATTATGACACATCCCAACCCCACTCTAGAAGTGTCACAATATACCACGAAACCATCCGTACCTTTCGGGAAGGTCAACATCGAAGCGAATGTAAGTCTATCTTTCAACTCTTGGAAGCTTTTCTCAGAAGACTCCGACCACTCAAACGTAGCTTTCTTTTGAGTCAAGGTTGTCAACAGAAAAGCACTAGAGGATAACCCATCAATAAACCTCCTATAGTAACCGACCAAACCCAAAAAGCTTCTAATGTCGGAAGGAGTAAGAGGTCTAGGAAAACTCTTGACCGCATATGTGTTCTTAGGATCTACCTCAATACCCTTGCTTTACACTATATGATCAAGGAAAGCTACATACCTTAACCAAAACTCACAGTTTCTAAAGTTGTTGGTTCTTAAGAACTTGCAACACAATTCTCAAATGGTTCATATGTTCATTCTCACTCCTTGAGTTGATAAAATAGCATCAATAAACACAATCACAAACATGTCTAGGTATTGGCTAAACACTCTATTCATCAAATCCATAAATGCCATCAAAGAATTAGTCAACCCATAGACATTACCACAAACTCATAGTAACCATACTGGGTTCTAAAGGTCGTCTTTGGAATGTCAACCCCTCTGACCCTCAATTGGTGATAACCCAAACAAAGATCAATCTTAGAGAAATAGCTAACCCCTCGAAGTTGGTCAAACAAATCATCAATTCTCGGAAGGGGATAATTGTTCTTGATGGTCACCTTATTCAATTGACGATAATCAATGCACATTCTAAAAGACCAATTCTTCTTTCTAATAAACAATAGTTGTGCACCCCATGGAGAGATACTCAGTCGAATAAAACCCTTATCTAGCAAATCCTTTAGTTGCTCTTTCAACTCTGTCAACTCAGTCGGAGCCATTCTATAAGGAGGAATGAACATAGGTTGCGTATTTAGTGAAAGGTCAATACCAAAATCTATTTCCTGCTCGGGAGGAATATTGGGCAAATCATCGAGGAAAACTCTGGGAACTCATTCACTACCGGAACCGACTCTAGAGAAGGGGTTTCTAACTCAACATCAATGTGATGAACCGTCTCCATAGCGTCATGAACTAAATTGGTCCCTAGAAATCCACTTAACCAACTTCAAACCAACCTATAGGAGACCTACACCTTCTACCATAGAGTGCCTCAAATGGATCCATATAAATATTAGAGTGATAACTATTATTATGGGTAAATTCAAGCAAAGGAAAATAATCATCCTAATTACCTTTAAAGTCAATAACACAAGCTCTCAACATACCTTCCAAGGTCTGAATAGTTTGTACATACTGACCATCTATATGTTGATTCAAAGTTTTGTTAAGCCTAACTTGAGTACCAATACCTTTTTAAAATGATCTCCAAAATTGAGAGGTGAAGTGAGTAGTACTTCAATGTGATAGAACTCCATGCAATTTAACAAACTCCCAAATGTAAAGTCTAGCATACTGCACGGATGAATAGGAAGGAAATATGTTAACATAGTCATTCGATCTACAACCACCCAAATTGAATCATGTTGGTGACACGTGTGAGGCAAACCTATAATGAAGTAAATATATAAATCTTTCTACTTCCAAGTAGGAATACTAATATCCTGAGTAATACCACCTGGTTCTTGATGCTCACCCTTAACATTTTGGAAATTTAGAAACTTATCCATGAATTCCACAATTTCCTTCATTCCATTCCACCGAAAAACTTTTTGTAGATCATGGTACATCTTAGTGGCTCCCAAGTGAATAGAATATCGAGAAATGTAAGCATATAATAGTAAATGTTTCCTCAACCCGTCAACATCTGGAACCCATAAACGACCTTGATAACAAAGCACAACATCTCCTCTTTTGAAGAAAGCATCAATAGTTCTTTTGAGAACTGCTTTCTTTAACTCATCCAAATTCAGATCATTATCCTATTTTGCCTGAACATCCATCACAGAAGATGATTTGGACCCATTCTGAATGATAAATACACCATCATTTGAATAAAAAATATGAACACCCATGCGAGCAAGTAATATAATATCACAACCTAACTCTTTTTTCTCATCCTCAATGTGAGAAACATATGGACAACCTACTAAGAGCATTTGCCACTATATTTGGTTTATCTAAATGGTAAAGGACGCTCATGTACTCAAGCCATTTCCCCTGCTGAAGATTTAATTCCTTCTTTTTGATCAAGTATTAAGACTCTTATGATTGTTGAACACATCCATATAAACACCATAAATAAAGTGACTCCAAATCTTCAAGGGAACCACCATCGCTGCCAACTCTAAATCGTGAGTCGGGGTAATTCTTCGCATGAATCTTGAATTTTCTGGAAGAATAAGTTATGGCCTTCCCATGTTTCATCAACTCATACACTAGGCAAATCCCAAAGGTATCACAATACACTACAAAATTATCCGAACCTTATGGTAGAGCCAAAATTGGGGCTACGGTAAATTGAATCTATAACTCCTGAAAACTCTTCTCACAAGGTTTGGACCACTCAAAATTTACATTTTTATAAGTAAACCTAGATAAAGCAGAAGAAATATAAGAAAACCTCTCAATAAACCGTATGTAGTAACCGGCGGCTAAACCAAATAAACTCCTAATATCTAAGGTTGAAAGAATTCTAGGCTAGTTTTTAATCACCTCAAACTTTTTAGAATCAACTTCAATACCCTCTCCTGAGACTATATGGGCAACGAATGTTATGGACCTCAACTAATGTTCACACTTATTGAACTTAGCAAACAACTAATGGTTCTTAAGAATCTCCAAGACAATCCTCAAATGGCTTGCATGCTCATCCTCACTACAAGAATCAATCAAAAAGTAATATATGAAGACAGTGATGAACATATCCAAATATTGTTTGAACACCATGATCATTAAATCCATGGAAGTTGTAAGGGCCTTTGTTAGTTCAAAAGACAAAACCAAAACTGCATAGTGACTATGTCAAGTCCTGAAAGCTACCTTTGGATTGTCACATTGTTTGATCTAATTTGATGATAGCCCAATTTGAGGTCCATCTACAAAAAGAAACTTCCACCCATAAACAGGTCGAACAATTCATCAATCTTGGGGATGTGATACTTATTCTTGATTGTGACCTTGTAAAACAGACGATAATAGATGCACATTCTAAGAGAACCCTCTTTCTTACTGATGAAGAGAATTAAAGAACCTCATGGAGATTTACAAGGTCAGATGAAACTTTAATCTATAAAGTCCTTTAACTTATTTTCAACTCATTAAGCTTAGTTGGACCCATTTTGTAAGGAGAGATAAAGATAAGTTGGGTATCTAGGAGAAGGTCTATTCAAAAATCAATATCCCTTTCTAGAAGGACACTTGGAAGATCTTTGGGACACATGTCTAGGGATTCATTCACTATAGAAACTGATGGAAGAATTTGGGTTTTTGAAATAGTATCCTTAACCCAAACTAAATGATAGATACAACCCTTACAAAAATTATTTCTAGCCTTAAGACACAAGATAAATTGACCTATGGATGCTGAGGTAGTATTCTTCTCTTTAATGACTAATTTATTAGGAAACAAAAAGTTAATGTCACAACCCAAGGTAGCCCCAGGCGTAACATGGCGTATAAGGCTGATACGTCCAAACTTCCACCTCAATTAAGAGATATAGACGGTCGAAGTCAATTTATAGAACTCAACGTGAGTTGAGGTCGATCCCACAGAGAATTTCTTTACAAAAATGATTTCACTATCGTGTTTTACTCAAATGTCATTATTATTTCCTAAATAAACAATTACTGAAGGTAAAATGGGTTTAGCATTAACGTTTTGGTAATCAAAGTTCTAAGTAAAATCTAACTCAACAATGAACAAAATATCAGTTTTGAAGTTGTTTCAATAATTACTGAAACTAGGATTGTGTTACCCATAACGTTGCATCTAATGTTCTTCCATAGTTGAGTTTGAGGCAATTTACCTCTATAAAATACATGCGAGTTAGCTATATCTGACACTTCTCAGTCTACTCAGATAATCTTCACTCAAGTCCTCTTGGTTCTAGAGTATTACATGATTTACCCTCGCTTACACTATTGTTAAAGTTCTTTTCTCTCGAACTCAAACTTTGACTCCATTTAGTTAGATTAGTTTAGCTTTTTCCTAACTATCATTTTTCTCTCAAATGAATGACAGATACAGGCTCACTCTAATGCATACACTTATCAGAATACATGAATAACGAAAACTAAACTACAGTTTGTAACCACAAATTGCCATTCACTCATTTTACGAAATCACAATTATAATTACGTCATGGATCTCACAACCCCAGTTGTGGTGTTTAGCAACTTATGATTTCACATAAATGTTCAGAAATATCGAATTAAAACATGTTAGAAAATACGTACGAGAATAAGCAATCAACAACCACATTGATCATTCAAGAACCGGAAATCTGAACATCAAACTTAATTCAATGTTCAAATCGAAAATCAGAAATTGAGAATAGTGGAAACTCGTTTGTCGTTCAAGGTAAGATAAGATAAATTTTTAAAAACTACATAATTAATTCAAATAAGTGTTTTAAAAAAGAGTCTTAGTCGAAGTAGGACTGAAATATGGGCAGCTTCACGGACAGCTTGAGGGTCTGTCCCAAGCTTCACAGTCCATGAAGCTTCCCTTTGTCTATACTTGGACTTCCCCAAAAATATTTCTTCAAGACCTATACACTGTACCACAGACACTACCACGAGTCGTGACAATGACCACGATCTGTGAAGTTGTATGTGGTCTTCACTTGGTAACTTCTCTCTTCAACTTTGCAAAGCTCCTTCATTATATCATTACCATGACATACACCATGGGACGTTGTGAGGACCATAGCTCGTGAAGTCTTCTGTGGTCTTCACTTGGTTCAATTTCATTTGTGACTTTTCCTTGCCGATTCACTGATTCACTTTCACAACTGACCCCACGGACCATTATAAGGACCATGGTTCATGAGGTTGGCTGTGATATTTACCTGGTCCAACTTACTTTCAACTCCTTCAATACCTTCACACTTGTTCAGCTTCACGACCAGCACCATGGCTTATAACAAGGACCACGACCCATCTAGGTGCTCTTGGTCTTCACTTGATCACTGTCATTTCATGCTTCTTTTTTATTTTTCCACACAGGCGAGAATCTGTCTATACATTCAACAAACATATCAAATCTTGCATAAATACACTCGATTTGAGTATTATCAAACATCAAATGTGCCAAGATTTCACGGCACATCAAAGACACCGAGAGGCCCCATAGAAGCCACTTAGCATTTGATCATATTACATAATAGAATATAACAGATTGAAATGACAATTTCAACATATAAACGATTTATAGAGAAAAGCGGAAGTCTAAACATTATCTCAAAGCCATCTAGTACATAAGAATGACTGGGACGTATCCCGTACATCATGTTCCAATACTGAAAGTAAAGACAAAAAGGAAAACAAAAGCTCATTTTTCGGAATATACGGACTCACCAATCTTCAATCTTCTAGATGAGATCTCTGACCACAGAATTGTGAATTTGTAAGATCGGTCCCTACATTTTGGGAAAATGTAGGCAATAGTATGTTCTAGTACAAATATGTATTAAGTAATATAGCCATGCTTGAAGCGTATAAATTATGATAAAGGTCATTTTCATACTATACCATAAGCAATTTAAAACATGATACGAAAGAGTTAGAAAACATAGTCAATACACATAGTTAATGCAAGTGGTCATCGTCTTAAAACACATGTGAGATACTTATGAAGTAAACTTTATTCATTAATGTTGGAGAATTACCTATAAACGACATGTTAGACCATGTGAGCTATTAACATGGAATCCTGTTTATCCAACACTGAAAAGGGGTGTCCTACTTTCTAAGGTAAGACCATGAACTTCTAGCTTACGTGAATCCACTAGCTAATGTCTACCTAGACAATCCAATGTTGGCACATAGTTTATGGGACATGGGTAATCACAACTTGTCCACTCGTTACTAAGCTTAACTCCCATGGAATATATATTGTTCTTTTTCATCTTTTCATTAAGAGAATTGGGTAATCGTCTCTTGTCCTTACATCATGTGACATGGGTAATTGCCTTTTGCCATTCATTAGAGGACATGGGTAATCGCCTCTTTCCTAATTCTTAGAATAGCTCCTTAATATTAATTCATTTTAGATGTAAAGGCCTTTCAACGTTAGAATTCATTTATGTGAGAAAACCTTTCACATTCATGTATGAAGTAGTTATGTGAGAAATCCTTTCACATCAATTAACCACGACAACAACATATAGGCTTTTAATCTCAAAGCAATTACATAATATCTCACCAATTCCATAAGAACATGCATAATTCCATAAATTCACTTTTCATAGTGCAAAACCGACTTTCAATCATCAATATCAAGAAAACATGGGTTAGACATGGGTTCATGGGGATTCATCTTAAAATCATGAGAGTATATTAATTCGTGTATAAGAGTTCATAAATCAATTAAGTAAATTAACATTGAAAGGAACCCATGAAATGGAAGAAAACTCTAACTCAATTGGGGATTACCACTTCATAAATTGGAGAATTTAGGAATTCCATGTAGGAAAGGGCTCCAAGGATGAAAACTATCAAACCCCAATGAAAAAATATTGCTTTAAATGGTGGAATTGGACGCTTGGCTTGAAACCCTAGGTTGACTCCTTTTTCTTCAAGCACTCTAAAGAGAGAAATATTTTGAAGAGGAAGACTAGTTCTTCTTTTAAGAAATTGAGAGAATGATTTCATTTGGGGAAATGGGAGTAAAACACTAATATAGGGCTTTAGGTGAGAGATAAAATGGCATAGTATTAGGATAGAATAATTATTAAAAGACTGAAAAAGCCCCTAAGTAAAATAGTTGTCGACTCTACCAGTGGCCAGACCTACGGTCCGTAGGTCCAACCACGGATCATATTAGTCGACTGTTGTTGGATTCAGAAACCACTAAATGTGGACCCCTAACAATGGACCAGACCTACGGTCTTTGAGTCCATCGACGGACCGTGGTCCAAGGCATTATGTCCCAACTTTTACCTCAAATATCTTCTAAGTTTGGGACTTACCTACGAACCCTACCTATGACTCGTACGTTGAACGACAGACCATTCTAGTGAACCGTCAAAAGTGTACTGAAAGTTATCATTTTTTGGGAACCTGGGCTAGCCATCTACGAAGTTGACCAATGGTCCTTGTGTAAGTCTACAGGTCGTAGGTTGCTCCTTCGGTACTGGCACCAGATCTTACAAAAAGCTTAATTTCTACCCTTTCAAATTTGAGGTGTTACAATATCTCCCCTTTGGGGACATTCTCCTCGAATAAGATTTAAGACATCATAAAGAGGATATGAACTCGATCTAATATCCCACCATTCATGCAATTGCATAAATGTATATATACGAGGAGGAAACATCGACTCCAAGCTAAAGCATGTTCAAAACATCATATCACAAAATCTATGTTCAACTTATAGTCAAATGGACATAAACATGCATAAATCAATCAAGTATACTCATTTTCTCAAAAATTAAGTTTTTCATGAATCATACATAATGAGGAAATCATGGGAATACCTAAGACACAAGAATCCTAATGAATAAACCATGATGAGCTAAATACCTCAAGCTTGAGTAGGGACTGAAGGGAAAAGATGAGGATAACGGGACATCATATCGGCCTCAGCCTCCCCAGTAGCACCCTCAACTAACTAATTCCTCTAAAGAACTTCCACAAAAGCAACTTCTTTATTTCTCCACTTCTTAACTTGCCGGTCTAAAATCTCAACCGGAACTTCCTCATAAGAAAGATCATCCTTTACTTCCAAACCTTCTATGGGAATTTTAGATGTCGGATTTCCAACATATTTCTTCAACAAGGAGACATGAAAACCTGGATGTACAAATGCCAACTCATTAGGCAATTCTTGTTCATAAGCAACCTTGCTAATTCACCTGAAAACCTGATACTGGCCTACATAATGGGGACTAATCTTCACTTTCTTCCAAAATCTCATTACACCCTTCATTTGTGAAATTTTCAAGTAGACCCAATCATGAACATCAAACTCAAAATCTCTTCTTCTAACATCAGCATAGACTTTTATCAACTCTGAGCCATTTTCAACCTTTCCCTAATAAGTCAAATTTTCCCCATAGCCTCATGTACCTATTCAGGACATGTCGAAGCAACTTCACCCACTTCAAACTAACATATAGGAGATCTACATCTCCTACCATATAAGGGCTCAAATGGAGCCATGCCAATACTTGAGTGGCTGCTACTGTTATATGCAAACTATTTCAAAGGCAAGTTATCATCCCAATTACCCTTGAAGTCAATTACACATGCTCTCAACATATCTTCCAATGTTTTGATTGTATGTTCTGTTTTCCCTTCAGTTTGTGGATGAAAGTTTGTACTAAGCTTAACATGAGTACGAAGACCCTTTTGGAAATATCTCCAGAACTGAGAGGTTAATTGGGTACCATGATTGAATATAATGGAGCAGGGCACTCAATGCAACTTCACCATTTCCTTCAAATACAACTTAGCATAGTCCTCTGTAGATTAAGAAAGCTTGATGGAAATGAAATGACCCAATTTTTTTATTCGATCCACGATAACCCAAATCAAATCATGTTGGTATCGGGTGCGTGGTAAACAACCAATGAAATCCATATTCAAATTTTCTCATTTCCAAGTAGGAATACTAATGTCTTGCGATAGACCTCTCAGTTTTTTATGCTCAAATTTCTCTTGTTGACAATTGGGACATTTAGCTACAAACTCCACAATATCCTTCTTCATCCCATTCCACCAATAGGTTTCCCGCAAGTCATGGTACATGTTGGTGGCTCCCGACTGAATTGAATATCGAGAACTATGGGCTTCTAACAAGATCTGCTCTCTTCACATATCAACATTAGGAACACACCTTGAGATCTAAGTACCCATCTCCCCCTTGGGAGAAATCGTCTACAGACTCTTAAAGCACCATTTCCTTTAATTAACCCAAAATCTGATCAAGACTATGGTTGTCCTTCATATCCACTAGAAAAGATAATTCTGAACCATTGTGAACAATAACACCACACTTGGTAGAGTCAACTAATCGAGCACTGAATAGGGCTAATCTATGAAAATCTCGAACTAACTCTTTCTTACATTCCTCAATCTGAGCAATATTGCCCATCAATAATCCACTAAGTGCATCTTCCACCACATTCACTTACCATGGTGATAGAGGACACTCATGTCATAATATTTTAGTAACTCATGCCACCTCCTTTTGCAAAGATTTAGATCTTTTGGGTTATACACATATTGCAAACTCTTGTGGTCTGTAAAGACATCTACTTGAACACCATACAAATAATGCCTCCAAATCTTTAAGGCAAAAAATACTGTTGCTAGTTCAAGGTCATGGGTAGGATTATTCTTCTCGTGAATCTTAAGTTTCCTTGAATCATAGGCAATGACTTTCCCATTTTGCATAAGTACACATCCTAGCCCAATTCTCGAGGCATCACAATAAATAATAAAACCATCAGTCCCTTCTGGCAATGTCAAAACCGTAGTGGAAGTAAGTCTATCTTTCAATTCTTGAAAACTCTTTCCATATGTTTCGCACCATATGACCTTAACCTTCTTTAGAGTCAATGGCATCAATGGAGAAGCAATCGAAGAGAACCCTTAAACAAACCTTCTATAGTAATCGGCAAGACCCAATAAACTTCTAATATCCGAAGGGGTTATAGGTCTAGTCTAACTCTTAACCGCATCCGTCTTCTTACGTACTACCTCAATACCCTTACCAGAAAAATATGCCCAAGAAAAGCAACAAACCTTAAGAAAAACTCACATTTGCTAAACTTTGCAAAGAGTTGTTGGTCCTTGAGGACTTGCAACACAATTCTCAAATGATCGGTATGCTCATCTTCACTTCCTGAATAGATCAATATGTCATCAATGAACACAATCACAAGCATATCAAGGTATTTTCTAAGCACCTTATTCAGCAAATCCATAAATTCCTCCGGAGCATTAGTCAAACTGAACAACATTACCAAAAACTCATAATGACCATATTGAGTTCAAAAAGTCATCTTCAGATTATCATCTTCCTTCACCCTCAATTGGTGATAACTCGACCGGAGGTCAATCTTAAAGAAATTACTTGCTCCTTGAAGTTGGTCAAACAAATAATCTATCCTTGGGAGAAGATAATTATTCTTAATGGCAACCTTATTCAATTTCTGGTATTCAATACACATACAGAGCAAACTACCTTTCTTTCTAACAAACAAAACTAGAGCACCCTATAGAGAGATACTTGGTCAGATGAAACCCTTATCTAACAAATCTTTCAACTGCTCCTTTAATTCCTAAAGTTCTGTCAGAGCCATACGATAAAGAGGAATAGAAATAGGGTGTGTATATGAGAGAAGGTCAATACCTAAGTCTATTTCACTTTCAGGAGGAATACCGGGTAAATCATCAGGAAACACTTTCAAAATCTCCTTTACAATGGGGACCGACTCAAGAGTAGGGGTCTCAGAATCTATATCCCTCACCCTAACCAGATGTTTAATCCAACCCTTCGAAATTATCTTCCTAGATTTAAGACAAGAAACAAACTGACCCTTAGGCATAGAATTTCCCCATTTCCACTCTAGGATGGGTTCATTTGGAAACTAAAACTTCATTACACGGATTTTGGAATCAATAGAAGCATAGCACGAGTGCAGCCAATCCATACAAAGGATAACATCAAAATCTAGAATATCAAGCTCTACAAGGTCAAAATGAGTGACTCCATGGGATAAGGAGACGGGACACTTTCTATAGATCCTCTTAGCCATAATAGAATCACCAATAGGAGTAGAGATTGAAAAAGGATCTAATAACACATCTAGAAGAATATCAAACCTCATAGCCACATATGGCATTACAAAGACAAGGTAGAACTAGTTAAAGTAAAGCATAAACATCAAGTTGGAAGACTTTTAATATACCGGTAACCACATCATGAGAACCCTCTTGTTCAGCACTAGTCTAAAGTACATAAAACTTGTTTTGCTTCTAACTTCCACTAGGACCAGATGAAGGATTAGGTTGAGCTCGTCGACAATTATCTCCCCCATTCATAGAAACGGAGGGAAAATCCCTTATCTTGTGGTCCATCTTACCACAACCAAAGCAAGCATTGGAACCCGCGAGACATCTACCCTCATACTTCTTTTCACACTTAGCACAAGTAGGCAATGAAGATCCACTACCATTTCCTCCTTGAGGCTTAGAGTTAGACACCTTATCTTTGTTGAACTTAGGAGGAGCATTGGATGAACCTTGGTCGAAAAACCTTCGTCGGAACTTAGAATGACAATGTCTATCAGACTTTGAGTGTGAGAAGTTACAATTGCCGGACTTAGCCCTCTTTGCCTCACTAGACCCTTCATTATCTTTCTCCATTTACATTTCTTGAGCATGAACCTTTAGATGAGAAATGCCCATATCGTTGACAAGAATAGAGTTACGAAATTCCTTAACCGCCATCTTGGACAATCTCGAAACAAACTTACTAATCCAAGCCCTAGGATTGGCAACCATGGTAGGACCATATCTAGACAATTGTGTGAACTTCAACTCATATTCCTTCACACTCATATTTCCTTGAGGAAGGTTGATTAATTCAAGCACTTTTTCTGCCCTCATCTCAAGGGGTAAGAACCTATAAAGGAAAGCAACTTTGAACTATTCCCAATCAAAAAGACCAACTTTTTCTACTCTCCCTTCTTTACATTGGTTCAAACATATTTGAGTAACACCCTTACGTTAATAAGTGGTCGATTAAACCTTTTCCACCGACGTCACTCTGATGATCATCAACACATTGTAAACCTCATCAATGAACTTTTGAGGGTCTTTCTAAACTTTAGAACCATGAAACTCCACAGGATTCATTCTAGTGAAATCCCTCACTCTAGATGCCGATGTACCCACATTTGGTCTCACGGGGATCACAACCTCCCTATTGCCTTGAGCCGTAATGGATTTAGCCAAAACTTGAAAAGCAGCCCTAAACTCCACATTAATCACTTGCTTGGTGAAAGTGTCGAGCAAAATTTGAGCTTGAGGATGAGCCTCTTGATTCACATTCTATCCCACATTCATTCTAACATATGCCCTTCAAGTGGCCATATCATATAGAGCATCAGATAAGGATTAGGAGATAGACATTATAGAGTTAAACTCTATCGCATGACTTTAGTGTAATGAAAGAAGTGGAATTTCCTAAACATATTACAGCCTCTCATTCATAAATGTGGCGCCTTTCACACTCATGAACAAGAACCTACTCGACGTGACTTATCAAACTTCCTAGGACCTTTCTAAACCTTGTGCTCTGATTACCATGTTTTTCACGACCCAAGGTAGCCCCTTGGCGTAACATGGCGTATAAGACTCTGAGAGGCTCCATACAAGCCACTTAGCATTCATCATACAAGATAATAGAATATAAGAGATTTAAATGACAGTTTCAACATATAAATGTTTTATAGGGTAAAGAAAAAGTCTAAACATTGTCTCAAAGCCATCTTGTACATAAGAATGATCGGGGCGTAGACCGTACATCATGTTCGAAAACTGACAGTAAAGACAAAAGGAAAACCTATGCTCGACCATTTAAACATGAGCACTTACCAATATTCAAATTTCTAGATGAGATCCCTAGCCACGTAATTGTGAATCTTTAAGATCGGTCCCTAATTTGGGGAAAATGTAGGCTAGAATATGCGTTAGTACAAATATTTACTAAGTAAGATAGCCATGCATGAAGCGTAAAAATCATGATAAATGGGCATTTTCATACTATACCATAACCAAGTTAAAAACATGATATGAAAGAGTTAGAAAACATAGTCAATACACATGGTCAATACAAGTGGACATCATCTTAAAATTCAAGTGAGATACTCATGAAGTAACCTTGATTCATTAATGTGGGAGAATTACCTTTAACTGATATATAAGGCCATGTGAGCTATAAACATGGAATCTAGTGTCTCCCACATAAAAAAGAGTTGTCCTATTTGCTAAGGTAAGACCATAAACTTCTAGCTTACATGGATCCACTAGCTAATTTCTATATAGACAATCCTAAGTTGGCACATAGTTTATGGGACATCCACTTGTCCACTAGGTGCTAAGCATAACTCCTATAGAATATCTATTGTTCTTATTCATCTTTCTTTAAGGGACTTGGGTAATCCCCTCTTGTCCTTACATCATGTGACATGGGTAATCACCTTTTGTTCTTACATCATGGGACATGGGTAATCGCCTCTTGTCTTTCATTAGAGGTCATGGATTATCTCCGCTTGCATCATTCTTAGAATAGCTCCTTAACTTTAATTCATTTTAGGTGAGAAGACCTTTCAACATTACAATTCTTTTATATGAGAAAACCATTCATATTCATGCATGAGGTAGTTATATAAGCAATCCTTTCACATCAATTAACCACAACAACAACATATAGGCGTTTTACTCTCAAAGCAATCACATCATATCTCATCAATTCCATAAGAACATGCATATTTCCATAAATTCACTTTTCATAGTTCAGAACCCACTTTCAATGATCAATATTTAGAAAACATGGGTTAGACGGGTTCATGGGGATTCATCTTAATATCATGAGTTTATATCAATTCATGCATTAAAGTTCATAAATCAATTAAGTAAATCAACATTGAAAGGAACCCATGACATGGAAGAAAACCATAACTCAATTGGGGATTTATAACTTTATAAATTGGAGAATTTTGGAACTATATGGATGAAAACTATAATGCCTTAATGTCAAAAGTTTGCCTTCAATGGTGGAATTGGAGGCTTGACTTGAAACCCTAGGTTGAATCCTTCTTCTTCAAGCTTTCTAAGGGAGGAATATTTTGAAGAGGAAGACTTGTTCTTCTTTAAAGAAATTGAGAAAATAATTTCAATTGGGGAAACTTTTGGGTAAAAGCACTTATATGTGTCTTAAGGTAAATAGTAAAATGACATAGTATTAGGCTATAATAATTAGGAAAAGACCCAAAAGCCCCTAAGAAAAATAACTGTCGACTCAACAAACGGCCAGACCTACGGTCCGTAGCTCCAACCACAGACTATATTGGTCGACTATTGATGGATTCAGAAACCACTAAATATGGACCACCAATGACGGACCAGACCTACGGCCCATGGGTCCATCGATGGACTGTGGACCAGAGCCGTAGGTCCCAAGTTTTACCTCAAATTTCTTCTCAGTCAGGGACTCAGCTACCAACCCTACCTAAGACACGTACATTGAACGACGGACCATCCTGGTGAACCGTTGAAAAAGTAATGAAACTTGTCATTTTTTGGGAACCTGGGCTAGCCATCCATGGAGCTGACCTACGATCCGTGTATCAGTCCACGGGTCGTAGGTTTCTCCGCCAGTACTGGCACTAGATCCTACAAAAAGCTAAAAATCTACCCTTTCGAATCCGAGGTATTACATTTAACAACTATAGTTCTGTAGTTGACTGAAACATAACAACCGTGTAGTCGGTCCTTGCCATGAATGATATTAAAATTAACCATATCGAACTCAACTAGATCAAGTGAGGTGATTGTTTGATAAATTTAGATCGGACAATTTCTATATACTTGTTAAGTTAAAACTTACTCTCCAATATTAGTAGAGATTGAGACGTTTTTTGATAGGATTTCAAGATTGACATCGAATTTCTTTACAACATAAGGAGTCAGAAAGGATAGTGTGGCTCCTAGTTCTAACAAATCATAAATATCAAACAAAAAGACATGTAACATACAAGTGACTATAGAAGGGAAACCTTCCTGATCCAGTAGAGTCTGAAGAGCAAAGAATATGTTCTAAGGTTGTCCACCACTAGTACTAGATGAGGTACCCTATTCATTCGGGTGACCTGCGGAAGCTGTTGGATGATTCTGGTGATGAACGTCTCTTCTCTTGCCTAAGGCTGAAAGGCAATCCGTCCATATGTGACTTGTCTTACACTATCCAAACTATCCACTAGTACCGGCCATACACTCTCATGGATGGCTCTTACCACACTTCTTATAAGTGAGGAAAGAACGTGCAATAGAAACAGTACCTTGTCAGTTATGGCCTTGTCATATCCTTGATAAACATCGGTACTAGAGCACTAGCAGAAGATGGGGATGGACCCGAATACCTTTGATGGAACAGAGGTTGACTACCATCTCTTGATATCTAATTAGAGTAATCCATACTCTCTGTTTGAGCCCTATTAGTCTCTCTAGTACCCTCCTTAAGCTTTTCCTCTATAGTCTTTTGAGCATGACTCATCCACTAGGATATGTCCATATCCTTCATCATCTTCACAGTATTGCACTCCTAGATAACGTTCAAGTTATCCTCAGATTAAGAGAATAAGCAGTCGTTAGCAATAAATACTCAACAAGAGTCGAGGTCGAACCCCACATGGAAGGATATAGTGCAAAGAATTCAATTAGGCAATTAGGAATGTGACCTATTATTTGTAGACATTAGAAAAAGAGTGGATAATTTCAGCAATATTAATTAAAGAAATTATGAATCAATTATCATCGTAAAACTAAAAAAAAAAGGGAAAACAATTAAGAAACAATCTAGGGGTGTGGAGGTTAACAGTCACATAATAAAAGGGATCAAGGTGCTTGCCCAAATATTACTAGACAATCAAGTATAAGTTGGGGCATCATTATTGATACTAATTATTTTTCAATCTCAAAGTATCATGGCACAAAATCTCCTTTCGGTCTTATTTAAGCAAATTTTCACTCAACCCATTACTTTATATTAATTCTTCTTTCAAGCAGATTTAGCAATAATGATGAGTCTATATCCTTTCTCAATCAAATGTAGAAATCAAATCCACATTGCAAGTATCAATCCATCTAACCACTTATATTAATCATTTTCGGGCATCAATCGAAAATCTAACCTAGGTTTAAGTTCGAAACCTTAACCCATCAATTCATTTAATGTTAAAATGCTTTAATCCACGATTCAGTAGCAATAAAACAGAGCATATCACCAAACCCACTAAAATACATCAACACCCAACCCTATAATCACCCCCTAGACGTTGGGATATTAGCCAAACATAATAAAAAGGAAAAAGATTATACCCAAAGTTAATGTATCAATTAATTTGTAGATAATAAGCAAGAATCTTCAAGACCCGCTTTGAATTTAACTCTCCAAATGTTAATTACAAAGCTATCCAAAACCCCAAACATTAAGGAGAATGGAGATAAAGCTAAAACTTAGTATCTAAAAGATGGTATTGATAAAAGTTACATTTTCTGTCTAATAAACTATTCTTAGATTCCCAAAAAAATGAATTTAGAATTCCTTCGCGACTTGTTCGGTGACAATAGTTGGGCTCACCTAACACGTTTGGTGGATCGTCACTCAGTCCTTCAGCTCGCCCTCGTAATGGTCTCATGCTTCAGGTGTTTGCATCCTCAGTCGGCAAACTCGACTAAATTCGTCTATCTCATTTGGTGGGTCACTAATTACCTCCTTGCTCGCCTTCTCAACCTTTGTTTTATCTCTTAAGACTATCAAATTAGACATTGAAACTCAACTCACATTTTCTCTTTTGGGGGATCGTCGTATTCTTTTCTCTTCAACTTATCTTGACCTCTTTTTATTAACACTTTCAAATTTGACAGAGTTAATCATTTTGGTGACTCTCCCTTCTCTTTTGGCGAGCTTCACGACCCAAGGTAACCCCTAGGCGTAACATGGTGTATAAGACCCCGAGAGGGCCCATACAAGCCACTTAGCATATCATAACATAAATCAATAGAACAATAAGAGTAAAAACACATTTAAGTCCAAATGTTCTTTATAAAGGAAAGCGGAAGTCTAGACTTGTCTCAATTAGCCATCTAATACAATACTTGAGTCAAAATAGGGTCACAGCCCAAAACAACATAATCCAAAAATAAAAATACAAGAATGAAACTCAAAATGAATCTCCCATCCTCGAATCATGAGGACTCACCACAAGCAAGGAAAATAGTTAAATCCAAGCTCGAATCAAATGATGACCACCTTAAGAACTGGACCGTACACTTTGGAAAAATGTAGGAAAATATGGGTTAGTCAAAAGTGCACTAAGTATGATAGCCATGCATAAAAACCTTGAAAACATGGTAAAAGGGGATACTTTAGTTGAAGAGCATGCACTTTACCACGTTTAAGAATCATCATGAAGAATAGTTTAAAAGCATAAGTCATAAGCATATTCAACATATAGATCACCATAACATAATGGAAACATACCATAAATACCCTCAAAGCATACTTGTGCAATGAATGTATAAGATCCCATAATCCACCCAAAGTAAGTAAAGATTCTTGAGTAACTAAAGTTCATATTTCATGTTCTTGTCCATACTATCATAAAGGGAGATTAGCCTTAACCGATATAGACAATGTGAGCTAAACATGGAATCTGGTGTCTACCCCATACCAAAAAGGGGTTGTCCTAGCTGCCTAAGGTAGAACCATACTCTTAGCTTAGGTGGATCCACTAGCTAAAAACCTATGTGGGCACATAGTTATGGGATAAGGAGATTTCTTCTAGAAACCCAGACTCAACTGAGGTAGAAGGTTTCTATCTCATGAGATACATACTTTGGGAACCTGGACTCAACTATGCTAGAAGGTACCCATTTGGATAGCCGGACTTAACTAGTGTAAAAGCTTCCATCTCATATTCATATCCACTCGATGCTAAGCATTAATTCTAGTTGAGTTCATATTATGTTTTGACTTAAGTTCATAGTTATGGAAGAATTTCTTGACACTCAATCCAACATAACTCATGCTAAAGCTTATAGATTCAATAGGTGTGACTAGTCTTCCAACCTTAGAATCACTATATGTGACAAACCTTTCACATCATACCATATTCATACATAAATGTGTACATGAGGATAATCATCCAACAACACAACAACTCGAGCATAATCACATTCACTTTACTCTCAAAGTGTTCATAAAGCATATACATAAACCTCCAAATCATGCATAATTCTCATGCTTTGCCCTTCAAGGACCATAAAACATATTCCATCAACACATCTGGAATTACTACATTAGACATGGATGACAACATAATTCAAGTAGTTCAATTGCCACATGCATAATTCTATAATATTCTACTTGCATCAATCAATACCCACACTTTGAGATCCAATTTGGGAAAATAAGGGAATTCATGGATTCTTGGGGAATTCAACATAAAATCATCAATATATCCTTAATACAACATAATTCAATCATTTAAAATGAATTTGAAAGGGATCCATGCGATTGAAGTCAAACCCTAACTTTTGAGATTTCTAACTTTGAAATTCCATGGATGAAAACTATCCTTGGATGAAGGACTACCATACCTTAGTTATGATTCTCCAAAGAAATTGAGTGAAAATCTTCCTTAGCTTGATTTTCTTCTTCTTCCTTGAAGTTCTAGAGAGAGTTCTGGGAGAAGTTGGTTTTTGATTTGTGAATTTGGAAATTATAATTTGGATGATTAGTTTACGGACGTAAAAACCTTATATAGTTAGTCTAATTTAGAATAAAACGACGTCATTTAATGTTAATTAAAACTCCAAAACACCCCTAGACTTAACAAAAAAAAACTATTTTCAAGCATTGACCAACGACTCCATGACCCACGGACCATGGGTGGGACCACCGCACGTCCTGGTTGGCCGTGGTTCATAGTATGGAGCTTGAAAAAGGAGGTCTTGACCCACGGAGCTGAGCCACGTGGCGTGGACCCATCCACGAGGTGTGGGTCCTGCCTGTGGCTACTACCTTAGGCAGATTCCAAGGAAGCCTCACCCACGTTTCCCACCTAAGGGCATTCACATGGTGTGGGTGGCCTAGTGGGAGGTGTTGAATTTGGTGCAGTCCTAGGGTCCTCCTCAACGACCCTTGGTTAGTCCTTGGGGGATTCGTACCTTGACGTTTAGACCCAAAAAATATACATTGAGTACCGGGAGTTATTTATGAATCTAACTCGTACGTTAGGCTCTAGTTTAGTTTACTAGTTTCCGGAATGTTATATTATCTTCCCCTTGGGAACATTAGTCCTCGAATGACGATCTAGACACCTTATGGAATTAAAGACAAATTACTAGCAGCCCATCATGCATGAAACATCAAAATAATACACAATTCAAAGGAAGACTTTCGCCGACTTTGGGTCGTGTTCAACCTTTCTCTAATGAGTCAAACGTTTTCAATGGCCTCATAAACTAGTTCGGGTCCAAGTAGAGCAAATTCACCTACTTCAAACCAACCAACTGGAGATCTATGCCTCCTACCATTTAGTGCTTCAAACGGAGCCACGGCAATGCTTGAGTGGTAACTATTGTTGTAGGCAATCTCTATCAATGGGAGATGGTCATCCCAATTACCCTTGAAATACATAACACATGCCCTCAACATGTCCTCTAAGGTTTGAAAGGTGTGTTCCACTTGACCATCCATTTGAGGGTGGAAAGCGGTACTAAGCTTAACATTGGTACCAGGCCCTTTTTGGAATGCCTTCCAAAAGTGTGAAGTAGATAAGGGAACCCCATGCAACTTCAGTATCCCATTGATATACAACTTGGCATAGTCTTCCGCCAAAAATGAAGTCTTGACGGGAATAAAGTGGGTGGATTTTGTCATCCTATCCACAATGACACAAATAGAAACATGTTGCCTTCGAGTACGAGGCAAACCCACAACAAAGTCCATATTCACATCCTCCCACTTCCAAGTGGGAATATCTATATACTGGGACAAACCTCCCGGTTTTTGGTGCTCAGCCTTAACTTCTTGGCAATTTGGAAATTTGGCCACAAAACCCGTTATATCCTTCTTCATGCCATTCCACCAATAGACTTCCCGTAGATCATGGTACATCTTGGTGGCTCCCGGATGAATAGAATACCGCAAACCATGTGCCTCTTCTAAAATTTTCTCCCTTAAGACATCAACATCCGGATCACATAATCTACCTTGGTACCTAAGCACCCCATCTCCCCCTTAAGAGAAAGCCTCAACGGACTTGTTGAGTACCGATTCTTTCAACTCCATTAATATGGGATCAAGGCCTTGTTTAGACTTCACATCAACCACAAAGGAAAATTCGGAACTATGATGGACCATGACACTACCCTTGGTGGAATCTACTAGTTGGACACCTAACCGAGCCAACATATGCACATCACGAACCAATTCCTTTTTCTCATCTTCTACATAAGCCACACTACCTATGGACATTCGACTTAGGGCATCCGCAACTACATTGGCTTTGCCGGGGTGGTAAAGGACTCTCATGTCATAATCCTTTAAAAGTTATAACCACCTTCTTTATCGGAGATTCAAGTCTTTTTGGGTAAACACATATTGAAGACTCTTGTGATCGGTGAAAACATCTACATGGACCCCATATAGGTAGTGCCTCCATATTTTCAAGGCAAACACCACCACCGCTAATTTGTGATCATGACGCAAACAATTCTTTTCATGGATCTTGAGTTTCCTTGAAGCATAGGCAATCACTTTACCATGTTGCATAAGGAAACATCCTAAACCCACTAGAGAAGCATCACAATATACCACAAGCCCGTTGGTACCCTCCAGTAAGGTCAACACTAGAGCGGATGTAAGTCTATCTTTCAATTCATGGAAGCTTTTCTCACAAGCCTCCGACCACACAAACCTAGCTTTCTTTTGAGTTAAAGCCATCAATAGAGAAACAATGGACGAAAAATCCTCAACAAACCTCCTATAGTAGCCAGCCGAACCCAAAAAGCTTCTAATATCGGTTGGAGTTAGAGGTCTAGGCCAACCCTTGACCGCATCCATTTTCTTAGGATCTACCTCAATACCTTTGCTCGAAACAATATGGCCAAGGAAGTCTACAGACCATAGACAAATATCACACTTACTAAACTTTGCATACAATTTGTGGTCTTTAAGGACTTGCAATACAATCCTCAAATGGTTCATGTGCTCGTTTTCACTTATTGAATAGATCAAAATATCATCAATAAACACTATCATAAACATATCAACATAGTGTCATAAAAATCTATTCATTAGGTCCATGAATGTCGTCGGGGCATTTGTTAGATCAAAGGACATTACTAGGAACTCATAGTGACCATATATTATTCCTAAGGCCATCTTGGGAATGTCAACCCCTCTCACCCTTAGTTGATAATTACCCGAACGAAGATCTATTTTGGAGAAATAGTTAGCCCCTTGAAGTTGATCAAACAAGTCATCAATTCTAGGAAAGGGATACCTATTATTTGTAGTCACCTTGTTCAATTGGCGGTAGTAAATACACATTCTAAGGGACCCATCCTTATTTTTCATAAACAATACCGGAGTACCCCAAGGAGATATATTTGGTTGAATAAAGCCTTTGTCTAACAAATCCTTGAGTTTCTCCTTCAACTCTTTCAACTCGGCCGGAACCATTCTATACGGAGGAATGGAGATAGGTTGTGTATCCAGTAAGAGATCAATGCTAAAGTCTATTTCTCGTTAGGGAGGAATGTCGGGCAAGTCATTGGGGAAGTCTTCCGGAACCACTCACCACGGGGACCGATTCTAGGGAAGGGGCTTGGACTCAACATCCATAACTCTAACAATATGGTAAATACACCCCTTAGAGATCATTTTCCTAGCTTTGCGAGAAGAAACAAATTTACCTCTAGGTATAGAATTTCTCCCCTTCCACTCTAAAGTAGACTCGTTTGGAAATTGGAACTTTACTACCCGAGTACTACGATCAATAGAGGCATAACATGCATGCAACCAATCCATACCCAAAATGACATCAAAGTATAACATGTCTAACTCTATCAAATCAACCAATGTGACTTTGTGAGACAAAGAAATAGGACAACTCCTATAGACTCTTTTTCCACTACCGAGTACCAACCAGGGTAGAAACCAAAAAAGGTTCTTCTAACACATTGGGAGTATTTCAAATTTCGTAGCCACAAAAGGGTAACAAAAGACAAGGTGGCACCGGGGTCTAACAATGCATATACATCAATGGAAAAGACTTGCATTATACTAGTCACAACATCTGGGGAGCTCTCTTGGTCACCCCGGGATTGAAGAACATATAAGCGGTTCTTCTTGGGAGCATCAGAATTTGAACCACTAGGAGGGACTTGTTTGTCCTCTCTTCCTTGAACCTTTAGCATGGGACAATCTCTCATTACATGTCCGCTCATCCCACAACCATAGCAACCATCCGTGACAACTAGGCACTTACTAACATGCCTCTTACCATGCTTTGTACAATTTTGTCTATCAACGTAGGAACCACCACTATTACCTCGTTGTGGCTTAGGGTTAGAAACCCTATCTTTGCTGACCCTTGGAGTGCTAGAGGAGCCTTGGTTGGAGAACCTCTTCTTGAACCTTGTTCTACCTTGACTCTCAAATTTACCCTTGGAAGAATTCCCATCATCGATCATTGCCTTCTTCACCTCCCTATTCAATTGCTTGAGCTTTTGTTCCTCAATTTGTTCGGCATGAACCATAAGACGCGAAATATTCATACTTGGGATGATCATTGCCGAATGACATTCATTGATTAGCAAGTCGAATATCCCCATAACAAATTTGTTCATCTTGGCCCTAGAGTCCGCCACAAAGGTTGGAGCATACTTAGACAATTGGGTGAACTTAATGCCATACTCCTTCACACTCATACCTCCTTGGCGAAGGTCGATGAATTCTTGCATCTTTCGTTCCCTCAACTCTAGGGGGAAAAACCTATCAAGGAAAGCCAACTTGAACAATTCCCAATCTACCGGGTCCGCTCTTATAGGTCTCTCATCCTTCCATTGCTCATACCATACTTGAGCCATATCTTTCAATTGGTAGGCAGCTAATTCTACCTTCTCTTTTGGACACACACCCATAGCATCAAGCACCTTATAGATCTCATCAATAAACCTTTGTGGGTCTTCATCCAGTTTGGAGCCAAACAACATAGGAGGGTTCATTCTTGTGAAATCCCTTATCCTTAAAGCGGTTGTACTTGCATTGAGGTTCACCTGAGTCCTAGCATCCCTATTAACGTAGGCCATCATGGCTTGGGTCAATACTTGGAGAGCGGACCTTATTTCTACATTTGTCATGGCCCCCGCATCAATAAGAGCATGAGGAATTTGAGCATCTTGAGGACCTTGGGGAGGAACTCCTTCATTCACGTTCTCTTCTTCCATTTTTCTTATGTTTGCCTTTCTTGTATTCATATCCTATAGACACAAGAGAAGGGTTAGGAGAAGGCCTTCATAGATTTAAAACTCTAAGGCACCACTAAAGATTAATGAAAGAAGTGAAATTTCCTAAACATCTTATAGACTCTTATTCCTAAGTGTGGCGCACTTCACACTCATGAACAAGACTCTAGTAGGCGTGGTTCGTGAGACATCATCCTAGAATCATTCAAAACCTTGTGCTCTGATTACCAAGTTTGTCACGACCCAGGGGTACCCCCTAGATGTAACAGGCTGTACTCGACCCCGAAGGGGTCTCATACAATCCCTTAGCTTAATCATAAACATAGGTCATAGAAATCATGCGGAATTTAAAAATTTTATAATCGAAGTCATATTATTTATCGCAAAAATAGGAATCTAACATTATCTAAATGAACCATCTATTACAATAGAATTTCAAGAAGGGAATATCCCTTTACAATAAAGTCTCTAAGTAGAACATATGAAAGGAAACTAGAAATGAATAATGTCTTATCCTCGAACCATGAGGACTCACCAAGCTTGGAGAATAGTCAACCCAAGATCTACTTGAAATGAGAAGTATACCTCCACGACTGGAACCTACACTTATAAGAAAATGTAGAAAATATGGGTTAGCACAAATATTGTACTAAGTATGGAAGCCATGCATAAAAATCCTTTAAACATGCTTAAAAGGGGACATTCAGTTCAAACCATGCATTTATCAAGTTTAAAAGATATCATGCACATTTATGAAGAAACATAAGTCAAACAATATCATAAGCAACCCAAAGCTATACTAGTGCAATGCAAAGGCAAGATCCCATAACCCTACCAATTGCCAAGTACCACTTTTCGATCACCAACATCATACATATCTTACCTTGACCTCATCGTTAGCCAACATTCATAGACAATGAAATATTCATATTCATAACTTGTAGCAAATAAATGCATCCTTAACAACAATACATATCACTCATGCATAATTCATAAGTCTTCATAGCATAAGAGAACCTTACCATAACTACTCTTGAAGCCTACTTGTGCAATGCACGAATGAAGTCCCATACCCCCACTCATACTAAGTAGTACCTCTTAAGAAGTCATAGTTATAGTACATCTCCTTGTCATATTCATGTTCTTATCATATAGGGAAATATAGCCTTAACCGACATACACCATGTTGAGTTACATGGAATCCAGTGTCTTACACCCACACACTGAAAAGAGGTGTCCTACTTGCCTAAGGTAGAACTAACATATTAGCTTTTAGGTGGATCCACTAGCTAAAGACCATAGTTATGGGATAAGGAGATCGCTACTAGACACCTGGACTACTAGCGTTAAAGGTTTCCATCTCATGAGATTACTTACATTGGGAAGCCGGACTTTCAAACGTAAAGCTTCCATATCATTTTCATATCCACTCGGTACTAAGCATAATTCCCTTTGCTAACCATATTAAGTCTTTACGTAAGTTCTTGTTCATGAAAGAATGGACTAGGTACTCAAACCAACATAACATCATAATATCTCATAGATTCATTAGGTGAGAATTTCCTTTCAACCTTAGAATCATCAACATGTGAGTAAACCTTTCACATCATCTTCATAGTGTGTTCATAAGAATAGCTTTTCAATCAACACAACAAGCTTATCATAACATACATACATGCTTCATGCATAATCAAGTGTAAGGGTATAGGGGATCATGTCCTCTCAATAAATACGACAAATTCACCCTAGTTATAGAGTCTTCACTTTCTAAGTGAATCATAAGCTTATGCACAAATCACATCAACATAGAAAAATTCGCATAATTTGCCCTACAAGGGGTCATGGATCATGATGCATCAGTATCTTTAGAATTATTTCATTCAAAAATGTATAATAACCTAATTCAAATAAGCAATTCATCACATTCATAATTCGAATACAATCCACTAACAAAGACCCATATTCATGCTTCAAGATCCAATTTAGGGAAAACCTAGAGATTCCTGGATTCATAGATAGTTCCTTAGGAAAATAGTTGTAATTCATCAATTTGACCATAATGTAAGACAATAAACACATTGAGATCGTTTTGAAAGTGAATCCATGAAATAGATTAAAAACCCTAGGTTTTGTAGAGTTTCAACTTTAGAAATAGAGTTTTGAAGGGCTTTATGGAATGAAACTACCGTTAAATCAAGACTAAAATACCTTGAGTGGAGATCCCACATGAATTTGAAGAACAAAGGCTGCTCCTTGAACCCTAAGCTTGACCTTGTTGTTGCTCTTCAATGGAGTTTCTAGAGAGCGAATAATTGGAGAGGGGAGTTGGTTATGATTTGAGTCTTGTGAGTTATGAGGTGTGAAAGAGTTGGTTAATAGTTAAAAAAAACTTTTATATGTCTAAATAAATAAATTAAAACTACCCCACACTAATATAATAAGTTTTGGAATATATGGCTTAGACTAAGCCTTGGCCGAGATTTAGCAGCTTTTGCAAGGGGACCTATGCCCACCAACCACGGACCGTAGGTGGGCTCGCTCCCCATCCTGCAGGTCTGTGGTTTAGGTCTATAGCCCCTCCTCTTGGTCAACTCAAGCCCCCTACTCACGAGACCCCACCCACAGGGAGTGAGTGGGTCTACGGATCGTACTAAATGGTCTTAGCTTGGACAGAGACTTTTGGAGAGGTGGGGGAATTCTAGCCTCGACTCACGACCCCGACCTACGGGGCGTGAGTCCACCCACGGGGTGTGAGTGCCTATTTCGTGGGTTATGTTGTTTTTGACAGCTTTTTGGGGAGTCCCTTGGTCTTCCTCAAGGACCCTTGCGGGGTCCTTGGGGGGCATGCCTTGACGTTTAAGGACTAAAACATTAGTACTAACTTGGGGAGGTTTTTTTAGGACTCTAATCTTAACGTTCAACCCCATTTAGGCTACTAGTTTACAACTTAGACTCTAGCTTAGTTCATTAGATTTCTGGGGTGTTACACTGGAACAATAATACACTTCTCAATCATAGAAACATTAAATACTGGATGAACCGGAGCCAACTCATTTGGCAAATCCAACTCATAGGCAACCTTCCCGATACATTTGAAATTTTTATATGGGCCTACATATCGGGGACTAAGTTTCCCTTTCTTCCCAAATCTCATCACACCTTTCATGGGTGAGATTTTCAAATAGACCCAATCATTAACTTCAAATATTTGATCCTTTCTTCTAACATTGGCTTAAGACTTTTGTTTACTTTGAGCCATTTTCAACTCTCTCTAATGAGCCGAACTTTCTCCATAACTTCATAAACCTATTCGGGGCCAACACCTACCTCAAACCAACCAACCGGAGACCTACATCTCCTATCATACAAGGCTTCAAAGGGAGCTATACCGATACTAGAGTGATAACTATTATTGTAGGCAAACTCTATCAATGAAAAGTGGTCATCCCACATGCCCTTAACATATCTTACAATGTTTGGATGGTGCTCCGCTTGCCCATCGTTTTGGGGATAAAAAGTCATGCTAAGCTTAACCTTAGTACCAAGTCCTTTTTGGAATGACTTCCAAAAGTGTGAAGTAAATTGAGTACCGATCTGAAATAATAGATAAAGGGACCCCATACAACTTCACTATCTCACTTATATACACCTTGGCATAGTCTTCCGCCGAATGAGAAACCTTGACGGGAATGAAGTGGGCTAATTTTGTCATCCTATATATAATGACCCAAATAGAATCATGTTGCCTTCGAGTGCGAAGCAAACCCACAATAAAGTCCATATTTACATCTTCTCACTTCCAAGTGGGAATGCTTATATTTTGGGACAAGCCTCCCGGCCTTTGATTCTCAACCTTAACTTGTTGACAATTACGACATTTGGCTACTAATCCCGCAATATCTTTCTTCATACCATTCCACCAATAGGCTTCCCGTAGGTCACAGTACATCTTGGTGGCTCCTGGATAAATAGAATACCAAGAACTATGTGATTATACTAAAATTTGCTCCCTCAAACCATCAACATCCAACAACACATAATCGACCTTGATACCTAAGCACCCCATATCCCTCTTGGGAGAAAGTCTCAATGGACTTCTTGAGTACCCACTCTTTCAACTTAACAAATATAGGATCAAGGTCTTGTTTAGACTTCACATCCATCACAAAGGACGATTCAGAACCATTATGGACCATGACACCACCCCTGGTGGAATCCAATAGTTGGACACCTAGTCGGGCAATTCTATGCACCTCACGAACCAATTCTTTCTTTTCATCATCTACATGAGCCACACTACCCATGGACAACCTACTAACTGCATCCGCTACAACATTAGCTTAGTCGGGGTGGTAAAGGACACTCATGCCATAATCCTTCAAAAGTTGTAACCACCTTCTTTGTCGGAGATTCAAGTCCTTTTGACTAAATACATATTGAAGACTCTTGTTATTAGTGAAAATATCCACATGGACTCTATATAAGTAATGTCTCTATAATTTCAAGGCAAATACCACCGCTGCTAATTCAAGATCATGGGTAGGATAATTCTTCTCATGTACTTTAAGTTGCCTTGAATCATAGGCAATCACTTTCCTGTTTTTCATGAGGACGCATCCCAACGCCACTCTAGAGGTGTCACAATATATCACAAAACCATATGTACCTTCTGGTAAGGTCAACACCAGAGCGGATGTAAGTCTATCTTTCAACTCTTGGAAGCTTTTCTCACAAGCCTCCAACCACTCAAATTTAGCTTTCTTTTGAGTCAAAGCCGTCAACGAAGAAGAAATGGAGGAAAACCCCTCAACAAACCTCCTATAGTAACCGGCCAAACCCAAAAAGCTTCTAATGTCGGAAGGAGTTAGAGATCTAGGCCAACTCTTGACCACATCTGTCTTCTTAGGATATACCTCAATACCCTCACTTGACACAATATGACCAAGGAAAGCTACGGACCTTAACCAAAATTCACAATTGCTAAACTTTGCAAAAACTTGTTTGTCCTTAAGAACTTGCAACACAATTCTCAAATGGTCCACACGTTCATTCTCACTCCTTAAATATATCAAGATAACATCGATAAACACAATCACAAACATGTCAAGGTATTGCCTCACCACTCTATTCATCAAATCCATAAACGCCATCAGAGCATTAGTCAACCCAAATGACATTACCATGAACTCATAGTGACCATATCGGGTTCTAAAGATCATCTTGGGAATATCAACCCCTCTCACCCTTAATTGGTGGTAACACGAACGAAGATCAATTTTAGAGAAATAGCTAGCCCTTGAAGTTGGTCAAACAAGTCATCTATCCTTGGGAGAGGATACTTATTCTTGATGGTCACTTTATTCCATTGGTGATAATCGATGCACTTTCTAAGAGACCCATCCTTATTTCTAAAAAACAATACCGGAGCACCCCATGGAGAGATACTCGATCGGATGACGCCCTTATCTAACAAATCTTTTAGTTGCTCTTTTAACTTAGCCGGAGCCATTATATAAGGAGGAATGGAGATAAGTTGCGTATCTAGTAACAGGTCAATACCAAAATCTATTTCTCGAGAGGGAGGGATACCGGGCAAATCATCAGGAAAAACTTCCAGAAACTAATTCACTAACAGAACCGACTCTAGAGAAGGGGTTTCAGATTTAACATCCATCACCCTAACAAGATGGTAAATACATCCTTTGGAGATCATCTTCCTAGCTTTAAGGCAAGAGACAAATTTACCTCTAGGCATAGAATTTCTGGACTTCCACTCTAAAATGTGCTCTTTTGGAAATTGGAATCTAACCATCGTAGTCCTACAATCTATAGAGGCATAACATGCATGAAACCAATCCATACCCAGAATCACATCAAATTATAACATGTCTAGCTCTACCAAATCCACCAAAGTAACTTCATGGGATAAGGAAATGGGACAATTTCTATCGACTCTTTTAGCCACCACCGAGTCACCAACCAGGCTAGAGACCAAAAAATATTCTACTAACATTTCGAGGAGTATTCAAAACTTCATGGCCACAAAAGGTGTCACAAAGGACAAAGTAGCACCGGGATCTAATAAGGCATATACATCAATAAAAAGAATTTTAACATATCGGTCACCACATCCATGAAGCTCTCTTGGTCACCTCAGGATTGAATAGCATAAAAGTGGTTTTGCTTTTGGAAATTGGAGTTTGAACCGCTTGGAGGAGCTTGTTTATCTTTCCTTCCCTTAACCTTGAGCATCAGACAATCTCTCATCTTGTGGCCACTCTTTCTACAACCATAGCACCCATCCGAGCCAACTAGGCACTTACCATCACGTTTTCTACCACATTTTCCACAATTAGGCCTAGCAACATAAGAACCACCACTATTAACTCCTTGAGGTTTAGGGTTGGAAACCCTATCCTTGTTGACCCTCGGAGCACTAAAAGATCCTTGGTTGGAAAACCTTTGCCTAAGCCTTGGTCAAACTTATCCATCGGACCTAGCATTAGAGAAGTTCCCATCACCGGTTCTAGCTCTTTTCGTATCTCTATTCATTTTCTGGAGTCTTGATTCCTCAATTTGTTGAGAATACACCATAAGCCTTGAGATATCCATGTCATAATGAAGCATTGCCATACGGCATTCTTCTTCAACCAATCCACACACACCCATCAAAAACTTACTCATCTCATCCCTCGGATCCGCCACCATAGATGGAGCATACTTGGATAGTTGGGTGAATTTCAAGGAATACTCCTTAACGTACATGCTACTTTGCCTAAGGTAAATGAATTCTTCCACCTTAGCTTCCCTCGACTCTCGAGGAAAGAATCTATTAAGAAATGCCAATTTAAACAGTTAACCATTCTATAGGACTAGTTCCTACCGGCCTATTGTTCTTCCATTGTTTATACCATACTTGTTGTCACGTCTAAAATCCTATTAAGATGGACAGGCACCCGATGCCCTAAAGGCCCGAGAGAACCAACATGTAACCTTTGCATACTATGCATATAACTATGACAATTTCGTGACAACTTCACATAGGATGCAACGATATGAACCAACATCAGTAGACCCAAAACTTAAATACAAGACTTGGCCGTTGAGGCCACAACTTGTTAAGACGCAACTGAACCATATAGTCTACAAAGCCTCTAAAAGATAGAAAACCTTAGAGTAGGTCAGGACAGACCCCGCCTTACTCTTAACTACGATACAATACCAAAATAAATTGACCAAGGACTCAGTATATCTCTGAATCAATCTGGAGCTCACCAAAAGTAGTTGAGTGTCGTGTGCTCCTACCGAGGAGGTCTACTAGCTGAAATACATGTGCCTGCAGCATGAAATGCAGCGTCCCTCGCGAGGAACGTTAGTACGAGAAAAAGTACTGAATATGTAAGGCAATAACATATATAAAATAAGAGTTCGAATGAAACCAAGTATCAATATATGTGCATAAATCAGCACAGAAGACCACCTTTGTTAACTCTTGTGGGATCAAATATGTTACATTCTTCTCTTTAACTTTTTGTGTGTTATCATCTTTATAAGGCATGTGATACAAATGACCAGCTGATCAGTGGTAGAAGAGGATGACCCATGCTAGGCATTTTAACCCCTGGGATGCGGTCCTCATAATTACACCAATTGGGATCGACCCATGCTAGGCTTTCGCCCTTGAGCTGCCACCCTTTTATACCAATTGGGATCAGCCCATTCTAGGCTTTCGCCCCTGAGCTACCACCCTTAAATATACAGATTGCTTCAATTAGATTCTTTAATCTTTGAGATTGTTGTTTTGGGGTCATAATCATTTTTTAAATTTGGAACTATGGACCAGTAGTAGGAGACATGAAAATAATACTTCAAGGCAGTAACCATCACATAAGGAGCTATGTACATCAATGCATTACTTGTGAGCTTAACTGACACAATTGACTTCAATTGACTTCAATTGACTAAGAGGAGGATTCACCAAACTTGCTTTTGCAAATACTATTTCTATGCCAGCACATAGTAGGATAATTACACAAGTATAGAGTAGTGAATATATAATGAAGTAATTCTATACACTAAGGAGAAAGGGAAATATTGTCCGCTATTTGGAGATCGTACGCTGCCATTATGTTTCCTTTACTAGGAATAAAACTTAGGAAATACACCTATTGATATTAATTGTAAGGATCATATTTCATGCCGAAGAATTTAGAATCTAATTGCCTTACATACCTTGTTCTCTGACCAATATAACTATCACGATTCAGCCTCCCCTTTTAAGAGTTAATCTGTAAATCAGGATAAACTAATATTAGTAGCTATCACACCTGCGCCTCATAAAAAAATAACTAACTTTGACTGGTAATGAGCCCATACAGCCCTTAAAATAATGTGCATCAGCACACCCTCCTTCTCTGCCCAATACACATTATATATCCTTTTCCAAGATTACCCAAGCTGCACCAACAACAATACACATAAAACAACCTCAAATATTCTTTATCATACAACCAATTATGGAACTCACCACCCCCTTGAGTTCTTTATGACAGCACACCTATAATTCCTCACTCAAACTCATACATAAGAAGGAAGAAAATGGAGCAGTCACCTTACCTCAATTTCTGCAACTTCTCGTTATAACTTGAATTCCTCTAGAACTTCAACTTCCCTTCACACTTAAACTAATGAAGAAGAGAAAAGTATCTTAATAATTAAGGAAAGTGAGCAGTAGCTTGTGGGAACTTCTGGCTTCTACTTATAATTGAGCATGAATAACATGTTTTCTAGTCTTCCATGGGAGAATTAAGCTAAATCCGTAAGTGTTTCTAATAACCTTGGTTTGCAGATATGAAGATTTCTTCAAGAACCCTAGAAGGAACTTTAAGGCTGTTGTTTTAATCCTTAAGAGAAAAGAGAGTGAGAGCTGTAGTGAATTGTGAATTTTGTATGTTAAAATGAGTGAAAAGATCAGCTCATATTGGTTTTTTAAGGAGCCTTCTTGAACAAAACAAAATAATCCTCTAGAACTTCCTCTTTTTAGTCCATTTTCAGCCACTAATTGATCAAGTAGGTGATGCACCTGCTTATGTATATCAAGCATCTCAAAAGGTCAAACTAGGTGATGCACCTACTAGCTTTCACTTGGGATTAAATATATTGGGCCTTGGCAAATTTGGCTGCTGGGTTTTAATTTCATTTTGTTTTATTTAACATAGTTTGGGCCTCAAGTGAGTCCATTAGCATAGGCCCAAATCTGAACCATAAACCTTGGCCATTTTAACTAGATCCATATGGCTCAGGTAGGTGATGCACCTACTTGGTTCTTTGGACTGGTCAATAAGTCAAAGTAGGTGATGCACCTACTTGTCACCTACTAGCTTAGTTAA
This sequence comes from Solanum okadae, assembly GCA_036553675.1. Lineage (NCBI taxonomy): Eukaryota > Viridiplantae > Streptophyta > Magnoliopsida > Solanales > Solanaceae > Solanum > Solanum okadae. The sequence goes on along the minus strand of CM071684.1, from coordinate 19,949,425 downwards.
ATCAAGTAAGCAGCTCACCTATTTTATTCCATTTTCTAATTATTAATCTCTTTTTCTTTACTTAGCACTTAACTTTCAACTTTAAGCTCAATTACCACCTTTTCGTCTCGAGTTTAAATACTTATGTTGGAGTTATGACTTGCAGTACACATGCTGCAACGTGCAAGGCATCACATCACCTTTCAAGATAGTTTAAACCAACGCTATTCATATAAGAAACATGGTCCCTCACCTATACTATAAGGCTATGTGAAGTAGCAGAAGAATAGAATAAGCATATGCATATTACGGGTTGTTACATCCTTCCCCCCTTAAAACATTCGTCCTCGAATGTTAGCATGGTTATCCAGCCCAAACAAGTTCAAGTCTAAGTTAGTACTATTGTTAATCACATTGAACATATAGACTTATACTTACTTGTTAACGCCTCAACTCAACATTTTAATCTTTCTCATCGGTTTGGAAGAGATGAGGATACTTCAATTTCATTGCTTCTTCCGCTTCCCATGTAACTTCTTCTACTTGTTGGTTCCTCCATAATATTTTTACAGAAGCTACTTCTTTATTTCTTATCTTCCTAACTTCTCGATCCAGAATAGAAATGGGTACTTCTTTATAAGTGAGATCTGTAGTAACTTGTACATCTTCAGTAGGAGTAATACGATATGGGTCACCTACGCATTTTCGAAGCATTGAGACATGAAACACCGGAGGAACGGTTGAAAGCCCATGAGGTAACTCTAATTCATATGCAACTTGGTCAATTCTTTGGATAACCTTATATGGCCCTATATAGCGTGGACTCAACTTTCCCTTTTTACCAAACCTCATTACCCTTTTCATTGGTGACACCTTCAAGAAAACCCAATCCCCTATAGAAAATTCTAGTCCTCTCCGCATATGATTTATGTCGACTTTGAGCTATTTCTAGCCGTTGTTGTATCACTTTGACTTTTTCCATAGCTTGATGAACAAGATCTGGCCCAAATATGGCAGTTCACCTTTTTTGAACCAGCCAGTTGGGGATCTACATTTTCTACCATATAAAGCTTCATAAGGTGCCATTTTAATACTTGAATGGTAGCTATTGTTGTATGAAAACTTGATCAATGGCAAATGATCATCCCAACTACCTTTGAAGTCCAATACACAAGCTCGCAGCATATCCTCAACTGTTTGAATTGTATGCTCTGCCTGAACATATGTATGAGGATGAAAGGATGTACTTAAATTCACTTATGTTCCTAAACTCTTCTGAAATAACTTCCAAAAATATGCAGTGAGTTGAGCTCCTCTATCAGATATTACAGAGATTGGCACTCCATGTAGTCGAACTATCTCTTTAATATACAATCTTGCATACTCTTTAGTTGTATAAGTATTCTTCACCGGCAAGAAGTGCGCTGCTTTGGTGAGTCTGTCAACTATTACCCATATGGAGTCAAACTTTCTAAATGAGCAAGGCAAACCAATGACAAAATCCATGTTGATCATGTCCCACTTCCAAATTGGAAGGTCTATACACTGTATATAACCTCCGGTCTTTTGGTGCTCTACTTTTACTTGTTGACAATTTGGACATTGAGCCACGAATTCTGCAATGTTATTCTTCATGTCCCCCACCAATACATTTCTTTCAAGTCATGATACATTTTAGATGACCCCGGATGGACAGAATATCTCGAATGATGCGCTTCCATAATAATCCTCTTTCTTAATTCATCTATATTAGGTACACACAATCTGTTTTGACATCGAAGTACTCCCTCTTGCGTAAGCTAAAATGCCTTTGTCATACCATGTTGTACATTCTCCTTAAGCTTAAATAGAATAGGATCAGTGTACTGCTTCTCTTTTACTTCCACTACTAATGAGGATTTTGCCGCATTTTGCACAATAACCCCTTCGTCTGGAGATTCAAGAAGGTAAACCCCTAAGCTAGCTAGTTGACATAGATCCTTAGTTATTCCTTGTCTTTCCACAGATTTCCCATAAGTGCTTGCCATTATTTTACGACATAACGCACCAGCTACTACATTTGCTTTCCCAGGATGATACAAGATATCCATGTCATAATCTTTAAATAGCTCCAGCCATCTTCACTGCCTCAGATTTAAGTCCTGTTGCTTAAAGATATATTGCAAACTCTTGTGATCAGTGTATAGGTCAACATGAATTCCATACAGGTAGTGGCGCCATATCTTCAAAGCAAATACAATTGCTGCTAGCTCTAGATCATAAATTGGATAATTTTTCTCATGTGGCCGCAGCTTCCTTTAACCATAAGCTATTACTTTACCATGATGCATCAATACACATCCTAGGCCCACCCCCGAAGCATCACAATACACTGCATACCCTTCTGTTCCTTCTGGAAGTACCAATACAGGTGTAGAAGTTAATTTATTCCTCAACTCTTGGAAGCTTTTTTCACATTCATCACTCCACTGAAATTTTCTTTCTTTGTGTGTTAGCTTTGTTAAGGGTGCAGCAATGGAAGAGAATCCTTCAACGAACCTTCTGTAATAACCTGCCAATCCAAGGAAACTACGGATCTCCGTAGGCGTTGTAGGTCTTGGCCAGTTTTTCACGACTTTTATCTTCTGGTTATCAACCCTTATTCCTTCATCAGATACAATATGACCTAAGAATGTCAAAGGTTTTAACCAGAACTCACATTTAGAGAACTTTGCATACAACTTACGATCACGAAGAATATGTAAAACCTGCCGCAGGTGATTAGCATGGCCCTCTTCCGATCTTGAATATACCAAAATGTCATCTATGAATACTATCACGAACATATCTAAAAATTGTTTGAACACCCTATTCATCAAATCCATAAAAACTGCTGGTGCATTCTTTATCCCGAATGACATGACTAAAAACTCAAAATGACCATACCGTGTTTGGAAAGCTATCTTGGGTATATCTTTGTCTTTGACCCTTACTTGGTGATAACCTGACCTCAGGTCAATTTTTGAGAAACACCTAGCACCTTGTAACTGATCAAACAAATCATCAATTCTAGGGAGGGGATATTTTTTCTTAATTGTTACCTTATTCAACTGCCGTTAGTCGATACACATTCTTAACGAGCCATCTTTCTTACGTACAAATAAAATTGGTGCTCCATATGGGGATATACTAGGCCTTATGAATCCTTTTTCTAATGTCTTTTAATTGCTCCTTCAACTCCCATAATTCTGTCGAGACTATTTTATACGGAGGAATGGAGATAGGTTGAATATCTGGAATCACATCAATAACAAACTCTACTTCTCGTTCTGGAAGATCTTCAGGAAATACATCAGGAAACTCATTCACTAACGGAATGGATTGAAGAGTTGGGTGCTCCGCATCTATATTTTTCACCCTCACTAGATGACATATGTATCCTTTGGACATCATCTTCTTTGCCTTAAGATAAGAAATAAATTTATCTCTTGGTTTCCCAATATTACCTTTCCATTCAACGACTCCCTCTTTTGGAAAATGGAAATGCACCATCTTAGTTCGGCAATCTACTATGGCATAACAAGAAGCTAACCAATCCATACCCATTATAACATCAAAATCTACCATTTGTAGCTCAATAAGGTCAGCCAATGTATCATGATCACAAATAGTTACAATGCAATTATGATTAACCCTTCTAGCTATAATAGACTCACCAATCGGTGTAGACACTTCAAATAGCTTCACAAATAATTCTGGTGTTCTTTTGAACTTTTCAGCAATTAATGGAGTAACATATGATAGTGTATACCCCGAATCAATTAATAAATATATAATATGTGAAAATATGGACAATGTACTTGTAACCACATCCGGTGAGGTTTCTAAATTTTGTCAATCCCCAAGAGCATATGTGCGATTCTGAACTCCACTAGAACTGGTTGCTCCCCTAGCTCCTCTACCACAACCAGTAGGCATTGGTCCCCTACCTAAAGAAGGTGTTGATGATGACGATGCAGCAATTGATCTAGTAGGTTGTGCCACACCACCCACACCCCTATGAGGGTAATTTCTCATCATATGACCTGGTGTACCACACCAAAAACAAACATTTGTTCCAAACCGACATGCACGTAAATGATTTCTTCCACATTGTTTACAAGACTGTCGAGGAGGTCTTGATTGGGTCATACGGGGCTCTTGGTACCCCACTGTTCGTGAACCTTTGCTTTCACCTCTTTTCCCAAACTGATTGCCCCTAGACTCTTGAAACTGAGGTGGGGCACTAGTTGTAGAGTAGGAAGATGATGGCCTAGGCAGTCTATTAAAGAACCGAGGCCTAAACTCACCTTGGGATGGGCTAAACTGCCCCATGGATCTGGCCCTCTTAGAATCCCCTGTTTCTGACTCTTGTGTCCTTCTTCTTTGCCTTTGATCCTTGCTATATCCATATCTTTATTCAACAAAGAAATGGTACAGTCTCTAACCAGATATGAATCTAATATATCCACATATCGATGAACTCTATCCCCCATAGTAGCTACTACATTAGGAGCATACCTGGCCGAGGAATTAAATTTTAGACTGTACTCTCTCACGCTCATACTTCCTTGGTGGAGATTTAAGAATTGATCCGCATGGGCCTTCGGATCTCCAATGGCAGGTAATGATCAAAGAATGCCTTTTTGAACTCTTTCCATGTAGCTGATGGTGTATCTGTTCCCCTGGATTGCTTCCAAGCTTCATACCACAATACAACCACACCCTTTAATTTATATGCTGCTAGGTCGAGCGCTTCTTTACCACTTACATGCCTAACATCGAAAGTGCATTGGATCTGATCTATAAAGTCTTGTGGATCTTCATTAGGATCCGACCCGGTGAATGATGAAGGGTTCAAATTAAGGAAATCACGTATCCGTGTGACAGCTACTCTATCTACACCACTAGTACCTGCAACTGGACCTTCTTGCCTTTGGCCGTGGCCAGCAACTATACGTGTCAATAATGGGACCGCATTCCTCAAATCTAGCTCAGTAGCATTAATAGGGGGTTCTTGAGGTGCAGCTTCCCTCCTTAGATCTTTTGGAGATGGAGGGGTCGGGGAAGTCTGTGAGGGAGACTCACCTTGAGCCTCACCTTGTACAGCTTGACTAGGTGGTGGTTGGCTGGTCCCTTCTTGGGTAGCCACATCTACTCGCTTACCATTACTTTTGTTCCTTCTCGTAACCGGCATCCTTGCTATAATAAAACAATTTAGAAATTAGATATGATTCACCTACAACACTCGTTCTATCGCACGATCTAAGAAATGAAAGAAATGAGACAACTCCTACATGTCCCGTAGCCTCCTATTTATAAATGTGGTGCACAACACATCCATAAGCAAGACTCTACACAGACACGGCTTTGTAGACTCCCTAGGATAACCTGCTCTGATACCCCTTTTGTCACGTCTCAAATCCCATTAAGACGAACAGGCACTCAATGCCTTAAAGGCCCGAGAGAACCAACATGTAACCTATGCTTTCTATGCATAAAACTATGACAATTTTGTGACAAGTTCACATAGGATGCAGCGATACGAACCAACATAAGTAGACCCAAAACTTATACACAAGACTTGGCTGTTGAGGCCACAACCTGTTAAGACGCAATTGAACCATATAGTCTACAAAGCCTCTAAAAGATAGAAAACCTTAGAGTAGGTCAGAACAGATCCCACCTTACTCTTAACTAAGATACAATACCAAAATGAATCAACCAAGGACTCAGTAAAGCTCCGAATCAATCTAGAGCTCACCAAAAGTAGTTAAGTGTCATATGCTCCTACCGAGGAGGTCTACTAGCTGAAGTACCTATGCTTGCAGTATGAAATGCAGCGTCCCCTATGTGGAACGTCAATACGAGAAAAAGTAATGAATATGTAAGGCTATAACATATATAAAATAAGAGTTCGAATGAAACCAAGTATCAATATATGTGCATAAATCAGCACAGAAGACCATCTTTGTTAACTCTTGTGGGATCATGTGTGTTATATTCTTGTCTTTAACTTTCTGTGTGTTATCATCTTTATAAGGCATGTGATATGAATGACCAGCTGATCAGTGGTAGAAGAGGATGACTCATGCTAGGCATTTTAACCCCTGGGATGCGGTCCTCATAATTACACAAATTGGGATCGGCCCATGCTAGGCTTTCGCCCCAGAGCAGCCACCCTTAATTACACAGATTGCTTCAATTAGATTCTTCAATCTTTGAGACAGTTGTTTTGGTGGTCATATTTATTTTTGATATTTGGAACTACAGACCAGTAGTAGGAGACATGAAAATAATACTTCAAGGCAGTAACCATCACATAAAGAGCTATGTAAATCAATGCATGACTTGTGAGCTGAACCGACACAATTGACTTCAACTGACTAAGAGGAGGATTCACCAAACTTGCTTTTGCAAATACTATTTCTATACCAGCACATTGTAGGATAATTACACAAGTATAGAGTAGTGAATATATAATGAAGTAATTCTATACACTAACGAGAGAGGGAAATATTGTCAACTATTTGGAGATCTTACGCTGCCATTATGTTTCCTTTACTAGGAATAAAACTTAGGAAATACACCTATTGATATTAATTGTAAGGATCATATTTCATGCCGAAGAATTTAGAATCGAATTGCCTTACATACCTTATTCTCTGACCAATATAACTATCACGATTTAGCCTCCCCTTTTAGGTGTTAATCTGCAGGTCATCACAAACTAATATTAGAAGCTATCACACCTGAACCTCGTAAAATAGTAACTAACTTTGACTGGTATAGAGCCCATACAGCCCTTAAAATAATGTGCATCAGCACACCCTCCTTCTCTGCCCAATACACATTATATATCCTTTTCCAAGATTACCCAAGCTGCACCAACAACAATACACATAAAACAACCTCAAATATTCTTTATCATACAACCAATTATTGAACTCACCACCCTGTTGAGTTCTTTATGACAGCACACCTATAATTCCTCACTCAAACTCATACATAATAAGGAAGAAAATGGAGCAGTCACCTTACCTCAATTTCTGCAACTTCTCGTTATAACTTGAATTCCTCTAGAGCCTCAACTTCCCTTCACACTTAAACCAAAGAAGAAGAGAAAAGTATCTTAATAATTAAGGAAAGTGAGTAGTAGCTTGTGGGAACTTCTGGCTTCTACTTATAATTGAGCATGAATAACATGTTTTCTAGTCTTCCATGGGAAAATTAAGCTAAATCCATAAGTGTTTCTCTTACCTTGGTTTGCGGATATGAAGACTTCTTCAACAACCCTAAAAGGAACTTTAAGGCTGCTGTTTTAATCCTTAAGAGAAAAGAGAGAGAGAGAGCTGGAGTGAATTGTGAATTTTGTATGTTAAAATGAGTGAAAAGATCAGCTCACATTGGGTTTATCAGGAGCCTTTTTGATCAAAAGAAAATAATCCTCTAGAACCTACTTTTTTGGGTCCATTTTCAGCCACTACTTGATCAAGTGGGTGATGCACCTGCTTATGTATATCAAGAAACTCAAAAGGTCAAATTAGGTGATGCAGCTACTAGATTTCACTTGGGATTAAATATATTGGGCCTTGGCAAATTTGGCTGTTGGGCTTTAATTTCATTTTGTTTTATTTAACATAGGTTGGGCCTCAAGTGAGTCCACTAGCATAGGCCCAAATCTGATCCATAAACCTTGCCCTTTTTAACTAGATCCATATATCTCAAGTAGGTGATGCACCTACTTGGTTCTTTGGACTGTCAATAAGTCAAAGTAGGTGATGCACCTACTTGTCACCTACTAGCTTAGTTAAGTCAAACAAGAAGCTCACCTACTTTATTCCATTTTCTAATTGTTAATCTCTTTTTCTTTAACTTAGCACTTAAATTTCAACTTTAAGCTCAATTACCACCTTCCCGTCTCTAGTTTAAATACTTCCGTTGGAGTTATAACTTGCAGTACACATGCTGCAACGTGCAAGGCATCACATCACCTTCCGAGCTAGTTTAAACCAACGCTAATCCTATAAGAAACATGGTCCCTCACCTATAATATAAGGCTATGTCAAGTATCACAAGAATAGAATAAGCTTATGCATAATACGGGCTGCTACACTTGTGCCACACTTTTCAATTGGTAAGCGGCCAACTCCGCTTTGTCTACCTAAGTGACACCCATAATATTAAGTATCTTATAAACCTCTTCCACAAATTCTTGAGGGTCCTCCTCCACTTTGGAGCCATGAAACTCGGGAAGGTTATTTCTAGTGAAATCCCTAACCCTTGAAACAGCCGAATTCACATTAGGATTCACCGGAGCTACAACTTCTCTATTGGTTTGAGCCGTCACTACTTTAGCCAACATTTTGATAGTAGACCTAAACTTTGCATGGGTCACATTCTCAACCGCGGGATACACCGAAGCTTTATTAGTTTGAGGAGGAGCTCTTTCATTCACATTGTACCCCTCCATTCTTCTTGTGTTCGCCCTTCATGTATTCATTTCCTGAAGACACAAGAAGAGGATTAGGAGAGGGAGTTTTATAGAGTTAAACTCTAAGGCACGACTTAGGAGTAACGAAAGAAGTGAAATTTCCTAAACATCTTCTAGCCTTTGTTTCATAAGTATGGCGCACTTCACACTTATGAACAAGACTCTACTAGACGTGGCTTATGAGACATCATCCTAGAATCATTCTAAACCTTGTGCTCTGATACCAAGTTTGTCACGACCCAAGGGTACCCTCTAGACGTAACAAGGCACATAGAACCCTAAAAGGCCCCATGTAAGCCACTTAGCATATCAGAAAAGAAAGCATTAGAACAATAAGAGTAAAAATGCATTTCAAGTTCAAAATTTTGATAAAGGAAAGAGGAAGTCTAGACTTGTCTCAATTAGCCATCTATAACAATCCTTGAATCAAAGAGGGTCACATCCCATACAACATAATCCGAAATTCAAATACAAAAATGAAACTACTAAATGAAGATATCCATCCTCGAATCATGAGGACTCACCAACAAACAAGGAGAAGTGAGTAAATCCAAGCTTTAGCCACAATGGGGACAACCTTGAGAACCGAACCCTACACTTGTGGAAAATTTAGGAAAATATGGGTTATTGTACAAAAAATGCACCAAGTATGATAGCCATGCCGTAAATGATGAAAACATGCTAAAAGAGAAATTTTAGTTGAATGCATGTCATTTACTAAGTTAAAGCATCATTTTGAAAATAACGAAAAATCATAAGTCATAAGCATAATCAATTCATATATCATCATATCATAAGTGGAACATATCATACATCCCCTCAAAGCATACTTGTGCAATGGATGGATAAGATCCCATAATCCCACCCATAACTAAGTAAAGCTTCTTGAGTAACTATAGTTCATAACTCATCTCCTTGTTCATACTATCATAATAGGGAATAAGCCTTAACGGACATAGACTATGTGAGCTTACCCTGGAATCCGGTGTCTTCCCCACATCCTTTTTGGGGACCAATAGGACTGGAACAGAGCATGGGCTCATACTCTCTCGAACAAATCCCTTTACAAGCAATTCTTCAACTTGCCGTTGTAATTCTTTGGTCTCTTCAGGATTGCTCCTATAGGCAGGCCTATTAGGAAGTTGAGACCCAGGCACAAAGTCTATTTGGTGCTCAATCCCTCTCAAAGGTGGCAATCCCTTTGGAGTGTCATCAGGAAAAACATCTTCAAAATTCTGCAAAAGAGAAGAAACACTATTTGGCAAAGAAGGAGTTAGTTGTTCAAAATTAATCAATACTTCTTTGTAAGTAAGTAGTATTATGGGCAGCCCCTCTCTCCTAGCATTCAAACACTCCTTGGCTTTTATAAAAAGGCTCTCATTTTTCTTTTCCTTAGCCTCTTTCCTCTCACCAAAATATTTATTTTTGTTACTCACACCCTCTTTTACCTCTTTACTTAGATCGCTGCCCTCTCTCTCTTTCTCGCGGCCATCTCTCTTTTTTTCTATTATCTCTTGGCCTTTTTCTTTTCCCTCAAGCTCACTTTTTACCTCTCCCTTTTGTTTTCCCATTGTTTCCCTCAATCGTTTTTGATCTTCAAACACTTGAGAAGGAGATAATGGTGCAAGAGTATACTTCTTACCATTATGCAGAAGACTATACCTATTCTTTCTCCCATGATGAGTAGTATCCCTATCATACTGCCAAGGTCGGCCAAGTAAAACATGACATGCTTGCATTGGGACTACATCACAAAGAATTTCATCTTCATACCTACCAACATTGAATGAAATCATGCATTGTTTGTTTACTTTTACTTCTCCACAATCATTCAACCATTGGAGCCTATATGGGGTAGAGCGCTTCATGCATGCAATTCCTAGTTTATCCACCAAGTATGAACTCACCACATTTGCACAACTTCCCCCATCAATAATCATAGAATAAGTCTTCCCTTTTATCCCACACCTAGTATGAAACAAATTCTCTCTCTGCCCTTCATCAACACTACCCAAATTGATAGTCATAATTCTCCTAACCACCCCAATTATACCATCATTAGGCAGTTCCAAATCATCTTCCTCACTTACACCTTCTCCCTCTTCTTCTTCCCCCTCACTTTTTTCACTCTCATATTCTCCATTCTCTCTAAGTAGGATGGTTCTTCTACTTGGACATTCATGCATCATATGCCCCCTTCCATGACATTTGTGACATTGAATAGAACTTGAAGGTTTAGAAGATTTAGGATTAAAGGTTTTACCTCCCTCCTCAACTTTACCTTTACCTCTATCATCTTGAGGTTTGGAAGGAGCTTTCCCCTCTTGAGTTGACCATGGCTTCTTCGAGATAGTGTTTGGTCGACTTCTCCATGAGTTATTTTGCCGCTTTTTCTCAATTTGTTTTTCAACTTTTACAGACAAATCAACTAACTCATATAAAGTTACATATTGTTGTATCTCTACTACATTAGCTATTTCTGTATTTAAACCATTTAAAAATCTAACTATTGTAGCCTCTTCTTCCTCCATGCAGTTAGCTTGGATCATAGCCATATCCATGCTTTTGAAGTACTCATCCACTGACATGGAGCCTTGCTTCAAATGTTGAAGGCGAGACTGTAGATCTCTTTGGAAGTATGATGGAATAAATCGCTTCCTCATTACCCTCTTCATCTCTGCCCACGTAGAAATAGGTGGTAGCTCCTCTTGCAATCTGTCTCTAGCAAGCTTTTTCCACCAAGAAGCAGCATAATCAGAAAACTCAACAACAGCAAGTTTAACTTTCTTACCCTCAGAGTAGTTATGACAATCAAAGATGGCTTCAACTCGTCTCTCCCAATCAAGGTACAAGTCTGGATCCCTTGTCCCCTTGAAAGATGGCATCTTCATCTTTATACTATTTATATTATCATCTTCTACTCTACCTCTTTGTCCCCTCCTATCTCTTCTTTCTAGATTAAATTCAACATCAAAATCATCATTATCATATTCAGGATTTACAAAAGGGATATGGGGTACATTCCTTCTAACTTGGGGTCTAACATTATTTGGGGGTACAACATTATTCTCCCTCCTAATTGCAGCTATGGTGTCGTTCTGCTCGATAATCATATCCCTCATCTCTTGAAATTGAAGGGTCCATCTCTCAAATTGTTGATGCATAGCTTGAAGGGTGAAGTCGTTCCTTCCTTTGACCTCGGCTTCTAAACGAGCCCTTTCCTCATCACCACCTGAAATAGACATCTAAAAAAAAAGAATAAATGATCAAGTATCACACTTTTAATATGGCTTTTACCCTCTTTTAAACTCACCCACACTTGCCTTTTTCCACTAAAAATAACCTTTGAACGAGAATACTTTGTAGATTTATAATTAAACCAAAACGTGTATCAAGTTCGTGGTAATAAAGTATGGAATCTTGGGGTACAAAAAGAAAGTAAAGAACTATTCCTAGAACAAGTAGGATTTAGTTGAAACAAAACACGAATAAAAAGGAACTTATTTTAGAATTATAAGAACAAGAAAGAAAAAAAAATTCCTCTAATTCTTAAAGATCTAGAATTCCCTCTTCTTGATACCTTCTTGCTTGGAAATAAATTAATGCAAAACTTGGAGAGCAAGTAGTAAGATTTCTTGAATAGCAAATAATAAGCTTTCTTGGGTATCAAGTAATCAAATTTCTTGGAGGACAAGTAATTAGATTTCTTAGAGAGCAAGTTATAACTTTTTTTTTTTTTTTTTTTCTGTTCACGCTACTGTTAAAAAAAAAAATTTTTTTTTTTTTTTTTTTTTTCACGCCGCTACTGTTCACGCAACAGTTTTTTTTTTTTTTTTTTTTTTTTTTTTTTTTTTTTTTTGCTCTAATATAAGAAGAAATCCCAAGATTTATCAAGAATGGAATCTTGATAAAACCGCTCTGATACCACTTGATAACAGCAAGGTTAAGGGAGATCACAAATAGAGAATTGAATATTAGAATGCGGAAGCACAAAGAAAAGAAACAAAAAGACTAACTAAAGATATGGGAAATTCGAAGGAAAGATCCACGAATTTCCGAGGATTAGATGTTCTAAGGCCTTGAAAAGATCCAAGTAACAACGTATAGATTTATGGAAGAAATCTAACGCCTTTACTTGAGAAAACGAATCAAAACGATAGATTCGGATCTTGACCGCTTTATGAGTAACTAAAGACAATAATTAGTATGTAGAAACTAATCACCTTCTAAAGAATACCAAAAAGAAACCAAAGATATCACAAGAAGAAATTACTTTATACCTTAAACTATGAAACTAGTAAAGGTTTAAAGATAAATTCTCAAAGAACAAGTCACAAAGGTTCAAAGAACTCTCTCAAATATTAATAATATCAATCTAAATTGTCTTTAATGAATGAAAAGGACTCCTATATATAGGAGAAGGGGAAAAAACGTCCAAGGACCCTAGAAAGACATACAAGGAATCCTACTCTAGAAAGGAAATAAAGTAACCTAACTAGGAACAAATTTAGTACTTCTAGGAAAGCATTAAATGGTACTTAGGAGACCATAAATAGACTAAGGAAAATATTAATAACCTATATATAAATAAATAAATAAGGTAAATCCCAACTAGGAAAAGAATCTTGACAATCTTGGAAAGTTTGACTAGTCTTCTCTCAAAACTTGGGCAGAAAGCAACTCTTGTTGTGGCTGATTCTTGGACTCTTCTTGACCTTATTTGCACGAAAATGGTCCTTAAAATTCCTCATCTTGGGCTTGAATTTGGGCCACCAAATAATTGTAGCATTTGGACAATTCCTCTCCCTTGGGCTTGAGCTCTTCTTCCCCAATAAGACACCTTTGGATCAGCGATTGAAGCCCATTGAGCTTATCATTGAACTCCTTGGTTTGAGATCTTGTTATGGGCCTCCTTGGAGTTTCTAAAGCTTCATCCTTGTCCTTCAATGGAGTAGAGCTTCCTTGGATGCTATCACTTAGGTTGACCCACTAGCTAAATACATATGAGGGCACATTGTTTATGGGATAAGGAGATTTCTTATAGAAACCTGGACTCAACTATGGTACAAGGTTTCCATCTCATGAGATACATACTTTGAGAAACCCTGACTCAACTAAGGTAGAAGGAACCCATTAGGAAATCCGGACTCAACTAGTGTATAAGCTTTCATTAGGAAGCCGGACTCAACTATCATATAAGCTTCCATCTCATATTCATATCCACTCAGTTCTAAGCATTAATTCCCATTGATTACATATTAAGACTTCACTTGAGTTCATATTCATGGAAGAATGTCTTGACACTCAATCTAACATAACACATACTATAGCTCATAGATTCAATAGGTAAGAATATCCTTTCAACCTTAGAATCATCATATTGTGAGAAAACATTTCACATCATATCATATTCATACAGAAGTGTGCATATGAGGATAACCTTCCAACAACACAACAACTAGATCATAATCATAATCACTTTACTCTCAAAGTGTTCATAAAGCATAGACATAATCTCATAGTCATACATAATTCTCATACTTTCTCCTTCAAGGACCATAGATAATATTCTATCAAAACATCTAGAATTACTACATTATACATGGATGATAAACATGATTCAAATAGTTCAATTACTATAAGCATAATCTCATAAGACTCTTCTTTCTACAAATCACCCACATTACAAGGTCATAAATTGGAAATATGGGGATTTCATGGATTATTGGGAGATTTGATCATAACCTTCCAACAACACAACAACTAGATCATAATCATAATCACTTTACTCTCAAAGTGTTCATAAAGCATAGACATAATCTCATAGTCATACATAATTCTCATACTTTTTCCTTCAAGGACCATAGATAATATTCTATCAACACATCTAGAATTACTACATTATACATGGATGATAAACATGATTCAAATAGTTAAATTACTATAAGCATAATCTCATAAGACTCTTCTTCTACAAATCACCCACATCACAAGGTCATAAATTGGAAATATGGGGATTTCATGGATTATTGGGAGATTTGTTCATAAAACTATAATAAATCATCAATTAAATCATAATATAAAGTAATTTAATCAATATATTCATTTTTTAAATGAATCCATGACTTGGAGTCAAACCGTAGCTTTTTGGGGAATTTATATCTTCGAAATTGAGTTTTAGAGGGACTCCATGGATGAATTCTATCCATGGATGAAGGACTACCATACCTTAGATTTTAATTCCAATGAAATCGAGGAAAAAAGCTTACTCCTTCAACCCTAGCTTCACCTTCCTTTTTCTTCTACGTTGGAGTTCTAGAGAGAGAATTTTTTGAGAGGGTTTGGGTCTTTCTTTTGGATTTGGAATTATGAGGAAGATGACATAATTTGGGGGTCTTAAATCATTATATAGTTAGTCTAATTCAGTGTAAAACAATGTCACTTAGTATTAATTAAAAATGGAAAACCCTATAATGCCCCTAAGTGTACCTGTCGAATAGCAGTTCCAGGCCTCACCCACAACCTATCACCGACGGTCCATGGTTAGATCCATGGCCCATGTAGGTGAACCATGGTCAGCCTCTTCAGGGTCCTACTCAAGGACCCATGGTTGGTCCTTGGGGTTTGAAACTTGATGTTTTAACACTAAAATATTTATTTTAAGTTACGGGGAGGTACGTTCAAGACTCTAACACTCATGTTAAGCTCTAGTTTAGCCTACTAGTTTCTAGACTGTTACATCTTGATAGGTTCTTCCCTTAGAAATGAGGGAAGCAAAGGCACAAGAGTTCATTAACCTTCGTCAAGGAAGTATGAGTGTGACGGAGTATGCCCTAAAGTTCACTCAATTGTCTAAGTATGCTCCATCTATGGTTGCGGATGTTAGGGCTAGGATGAATAAGTTTGTGATGAGTATATCCATTATGGTGGTGAAAGAGTGTCGTACCACCATGTTCATTGGCGACATGGACATATCTCATCTCATGGTCCATACACAACAAATTGAGGAGGAGAATCTCAAGAAAAAGTTTAAAGAGGTAAAAAGGGCTAGGTCCGTTGATGGGAATTTCTCTAATGTTCAATATGGATGGACATGGTCGTCCTAAATTTTAACAAAGGTTTTTGGGTCAGTCAAGGTTCCTCAAATACTCCTCCTAGGTACAACAAGGATAGGGTGTCTAACCCTAAATCTGAAGGGGGTAATGGAGGTGGTTCTACTTTGGCTAGGCCTACTGTGCAAAGTGTGGGAAGAAACATGACGGTAAGTGCCTAGCCGACATTGCTAGCTGCTTTTATTGTGGAAAGAATGGGCACAAAATGAGATATTTCCCGATGTTCATGGATAAAGGAAGAGCAGCCAAGCAAACTCCTCATAGCAGTTCAAACTCCATTGCTCCAAAGCAAAACCGCTTCTATGCTCTCCAAACCCGAGGAGACCAAGAGAGTTCCTCGGATGTAGTGATTGGTATATTAAATGTCTTTCTTCTTGATGTGGATGCCTTGTTAGATCCCAGTGCTACTTTATCTTTTGTGACGCCCTCTGTGGCAAGGAGGTTTGATGCTCCTCCGAAAGTGTTATTTACACCTTTTTCTGTCTCTACTCCTATTGATGATTCTATGGTGGCTAAGAGGGTTTATAGAAGATGTTATGTTTCCTTATCCCATAGAGTTACTCTTGTTGACTTGGTAGAGCTTGACATGTTAAACTTTTATGTGATTCTTGGTATGGATTGGTTGCATGCGTATTACGCCTCTATTGATTGTAGAACTCGGGTGGTTTGATTCCAATTCCTGAATGAGTCTATCCTAGAGTGGAAGGGAGGAAATTATATGCCTAGAGTTCAATTTGTGTTCTACCTTAAAGCTAGAAAGATGATCTCAAAAGGTTGCTTTAACCATGTTTTTATTGTAAGGGATGTAGACTCTAAGACCCCTTCTCTTGAGTCGGTTTCTCTGGTTAATGAATTCTCGGAAGTTTTCCCCCATGATTTACCCGATATTCCTCCCGAGCGGGATAAATAGATTTTGATATTGACCTTCTTCCGGATATACAACCTATCTCTATTCCTTCTTATAGGATGGCTATGGCCAAGCTAAAGGAGTTGAAAGATCAACTAAAGGATTTGTTGGACAAGGGTTTCATCCAATCAAGTATCTCTCCATGGGGTGCTCACATGTTATTTGTTAGGAAGAAAGATGGGGCTCTTAAAATGTGCATTGATTATCGTCAATAGAATAAAGCAACCATTAAGAACAAGTATCCCCTTGGAAGAATTGATGACTTGTTTGACCAACTTCAAGTGGCTAGTTATTTTTCTAAGATTGATCTTTGTTCGGTTTATCACAAATTGAGGTTGAGAGGTAATGGTATTCCAAAGATGGCTTTTTGAACCCGGTATGGTCATTATGAGTTTGTGGTAATGTCGTTTGGGTTGACTAATGCTCCAGCAGCATTTATGGATTTGATGAATAGGGTGTTTAAACAATACCTTGATATGTTCGTAATTGTGTTTATTGGAAGGCTAAGTTTGTGTGGACGGATGCTTGTGAGAAAAGTTTCCAAGAATTGAAACATAGACTCATTTCCTCTCCAGTGTTGACCTTACCGGAAGGTACTGATGGTTTTGTGGTGTATTGTGATGCCTCTAGAGTTGGGTTTGGATGTGCTTATGCAAAATAGTAAGGTGATTGCCTATGCTTCAAGGAAACTTAAGATCCATGAGAAGAATTATCCTACCTGACCTTCAGTTAGCGGCGGTTCTGTTTGCCTTAAAAATATGGAGGCATTATTTGTATGGGGCCTATGTGGATGTTTTCACCAATCTTAAGATTCTACAATATGTGTTTAGTCAAAAGGACTTGAATCTCCGCCAAAGAAGGTGATTAGAACTATTGAAGGATTATGACATGAGTGTCCTTTAACACCCCAGTAAAGCTAATGTTGTAGCGGATGCTCTTAGCTGGTTGTCAATGGGTAGTATGGTTCATGTAGAGGATGAAAAAAAAAAGTTGGGTCGTGATGTGAATAGGTTGGCCCGACTAGGTGTTCAACTAGTGGATTCCACCAAGGGTGGTGTCATGGTCCATAATGGTTCTGAATCGTCCCTTGTGATGGATGTGAAGTCTAAGCAAGGTCTTGATCCTATATTAGTTGAATTGAAAGAGGCAATACTCAAGAAGTCTGTTGAGGCTTTCTCCCAAGGAGGAGATGGGGTGCCTAGGTATCAAGGTCGGTTATGTGTTCCGAATGCTGATGACTTGAGGGAATGGATTTTAGAGGAAGCCCATAGTTCTCAGTATTTGATTCACCCGGTAGCCACCAAGATGTACCGTGATCTACGGGAAATCAATCGGTGGAATAGGATGAAGAAAGATATTGCGAGATTTGTGGCCAAGTGTCCTAATTGTCAACATGTGAAAGTTGAGCACCAAATGTCGGGAGTCTTTTCCCATGACATTGCTATTCCTACTTGGAAGTGGGAAGACTTGAACATGGACTTTATAGTTGGTTTGCCTCGCACCCGGCGACAACGTGACTCTATATGGGTAATAGTAGATTGGATGACGAAATAGGTTCATTTCCTTCCCGTCAAAGTTTCTTATTCTGCGGAAGACTATGCTAAGATGTACTTGAGAGAGATGGTAAAATTGCATAGTGTGCCTTTGTCTATCATTTCCGATCGTGGTACCCAATTCACTTCCCAATTATGGAAGTTATTCCAAAAGGATCTTGGTACCAAGGTTAACCTTAGCACAACTTTTCATCCCCAAACCGATGGGCAAGCGGACCGTACGATCCAAACATTGGAAGACATGTTAAGGGCTTGTATGATTGATTTTGAGGGTAATTGGGATGACCATTTTCCATTGATGGAATTTGCCTAAAATAATAGCTATCACTCGAGTATTGGTATGGCTCCATTTGAGGCTCTTTATGGTAGGAGGTGTAGATCTCCTATAGGTTGGTTTGAGGTGGGTATAGTTGCTTTTATAGGTCCCGAGCTAGTTTATGAAGCCACTGAGAAAGTTCAACTTATTAGAGAGAGGTTGAAAACAGTTCAAAGTCAACAAAAGTCTTATTTTGATGTTAGAAGAAGGGATCTTGAGTTTGATGTCCATAATTAGGTCTACTTGAAAATCTCACTTATGAAAGGGGTGATGAGGTTTGGTAAGAAAGGGAAGCTTAGTCCACGATATGTAGGTCCATATTAAATTTTGAGGTGTTTTGATAAACCTGCCTATGAGTTAGATTTGCCAAATGAGTTGGCATCGGTGCATCCATTTTTTCATATCTCTATGCTTAAGAAGTGTGTCGGAGATCCAACATACAAAGGATTGGGAGGTTATGAAAGTCTCTCTTATGAGGAAGTTTCGGTTGAGATTTTGGACCAGCAAGTTAAGAAGCTAAGGAATAAGGAAGTTGCTTACATAAAAGTGTTGTGGAGAAATCAATTGGTTGAGGGTGCTACTTGGGAGGCCGAGGCCGATATAATGTCCCGATATCCTCATTTTTTTCCTTCTACCCCTACTTTAGCTTGAGGTAATGAGTTCCTCTTGTTTTGTTCTATGTTTTGGAGTCATGTGTGTTTTATGTGTTCCATGGTCTCCTTAAGTTATGCATGCTTATGAAAGCTTATGATTTTCAAGAAAAATGAAATTTTATTGTTGATTTCTCTATGCTTCATGAGATGAATTGTTGACCATGCTTTAGTTATGCTTTTTTAGAGTAAATTGCATAAAGGTTCCATGATATTGTGTTGAGCAAGCTTTTAGTTTGGAGAAGGTAACTCCTCCTATGAACATGAGAAAAGTTGAGATTTCATGCATAATGGGTTGTTAGATGTAGTTCCTACGTCCTTGTGATGCATTGAGTGTGTTTAAGTTGGAGTTGATGTTTCCTTTTTTGAAATAAGCATTATAATGATGTTCATCTATGAGGGGTTGCTAGTCTTGAGTCTTTACTTCCATAAGGTGTCTAGATCATCATTCGAGGATGAATGTTCTGAAGGGAGAGAGAATGTAACACCCCGGAAATTAGTAGGCTAAACTAGAGCTAAACGTGAGAGTTAGAGTCATGAAGGTGGCCTAGGGCCAAGGGCAAGAGGGAAAGAGCGAAGGGAAAGGGGCCAAGGCTGCCCAAAGTTCCAAAGGCACTGCTCACCTTGCCACGTGAGCCTTCACGTCTGGTGGTGGTAACCACGCCCCGTGGTGCCACTCATGGTGGTGAGGCAGTAGCCTCACTAAGCCTGCCCAACATTGGCTCATCTCCACAAGCCACTTCTTGGCCAATGGTACGGCTCACGGGAAGGCTCATGGTAATACCATTACCACTTGAGAGGCCAAGACATGATGGCCAAGCCACTGCCTCAAGGCCCATAAGAGGGACCACGACTCGTGACAAGCACCACGGCTTGTGGAGCCCTCCGTAAAGATGCCTTGGGCTTCTGAGAGCTAAAGGCACTTGTTGCCTATCCACTGCCTCAAGTCCACAAAATAGACCATGGTTCGGGGTCATGACCACGGCTCATGGGACCCCACGTGAGGCCTAAGCAGCCCACATAAAGTGAAGGGTGTTTTAAGTAATTCCGGTTTTATTCCCAATTAAGTGAGGTCGTTTTTCCTTAACCTAGGGTCACTATATAAGTCATTTTAACCCAAAATCCCACTCATTCAACTCATTATTTCCAAAACCCAAATCAATTCCCAAAATCTCTCCTCTCAAATAAGAAGAAGAAGAAGAGGACGAGGAGGAGGAGGAGGAAGAAGAGGAGGAAGAAGAAGAGGAGGAGTAGGATGAGGAGGAGGAAGATGAAGAGGAGGAAGAAGAAGATGAGGAGTAGGATGAGGAGGAGGACGACGAAGAGGAGGAATAAGAAGAGGATGTAGGATGAGGAGGAGGAGGACGAAGAGGAGGAAGAATAAGAAGAAAGTTCAAGCTAGGTTCAAGGTCAAGGGTCAATTTCTCCATTGAAGCTTAGCACTGGGCCTTGTAGATAAGTTATGATAGCTTTGATCCTTGGATATTGATAACAGCAAGGTTAAGGAATATCACAAATAGAGAATTGAATATTAGAATGCGGAAGCACAAAGAAAAGAAACAAAAAAACTAACTAAAGATATGGGAAATTCGAAGGAAAGATCCACGAATTTCCAAGGATTAGATGTTCTAAGGCCTTGAAAAGATCCAAGTAACAACGTATAGATTTATGGAAGAAATCTAACGCCTTTACTTGAGAAAACGAATCAAAACGATAGATTCGGATCTTGACCGCTTTATGAGTAACTAAAGACAATAATTAGTATGTAGAAACTAATCACCTTCTAAAGAATACCAAAAAGAAACCAAAGATATCACAAGAAGAAATTACTTTATACCTTAAACTATGAAACTAGTAAAGGTTTAAAGATAAATTCTCAAAGAACAAGTCACAAAGGTTCAAAGAACTCTCTCAAATATTATTAATATCAATCTAAATTGTCTTTAATGAATGAAAAGGACTCCTATATATAGGAGAAGGGAAAAACGTCCAAGAAGCCAAACCCTAAAAAAACAATTACAAGGAATCCTACTCTAGAAAGGAAATAAAGTAACCTAACTAGGAACAAATTTAGTACTTCTAGGAAAGCATTAAATGGTACTTAAGAGACCATAAATAGACTAAGGAAAATATTAATAACCTATATATAAATAAATAAATAAGGTAAATCCCAACTAGGAAAAGAATCTTGACAATCTTGGAAAGTTTGACTAGTCTTCTCTCAAAACTTGGGCAGAAAGCAACTCTTGTTGTGGCTGATTCTTGGACTCTTCTTGACCTTTTTTGCACGAAATTGGATCTTAAAATTCCTCATCTTGGGCTTGAATTTGGGCCACCAAATAATTGTAGCATTTGGACAATTCCTCTCCCTTGGGCTTGAGCTCTTCTTCCCCAATAAGAAACCTTTGGATCAGCGATTGAAGCCCATTGAGCTTATCATTGAACTCCTTGGTTTGAGATCTTGTTATGGGCCTCCTTGGAGTTTCTAAAGCGTCATCCTTGTCCTTCAATGGAGTAGAGCTTCCTTGGATGCTATCATTCCCCTCTTCTTGAAGAGAATTCGTCCTCGAATTCAAATCTGCATCAAAATGGGAAAGATCAGAAACATTAAAAGTAGCACTAACTTGGAACTCACCAGGAAGATCAAGTTTATAAGCATTGTCGCCAATCCTTTCAAGGACTTTGTATGGCCCACTTCCTCTAGGATCTAGTTTGGACTTTCTTTTGGAAGGAAATCTTTCCTTTCTCATATGCACCCAAACCAAGTCGCCAGGTTTAAAAACAACATATTTTCTGCCCTTATTCCTTCGCAATGCAACTTCCTTATTCTTCTTTTCAATTGCAAGCCTTGTTTGTTCATGGATTTTCTTCATCAGATCAGCCTTCTTCTTACCATCAAGATTAGCAAAATCATTAGTAGGCAAAGGCAATAAATCAAGGGGGGTAAGGGGGTTGAATCCATATACAACTTCAAAAGGAGTCTTACCAGTAGAAGAATGGAAGGTCCTATTATAAGCAAATTCTACAATAGGTAAGTAATCTTCCCAAGAAGTCAACTTTCCTTTCAAAACAGCCCTCAACATGTTACCTAAGGTTCTATTAACCACTTCCGTTTGCCCGTCCGTTTGTGGGTGACAAGATGTAGAAAATAGCAATTTAGTTCCTAACTTTCCTCAAAGAATTCTCCAAAAGTGACTTAAGAACTTGGCATCCCTATCACTAACAATAGTTCTAGGTATTCCATGCAATTTAACCACTTCCTTTACAAACAAGTCAGCCACATGAGATGCATCATTAGTCTTTTTACATGGGATAAAACGAGCCATTTTAGAAAATCTATCTACTACCACAAATATACTATCCTTACCATACTTAGTCCTTGGCAGCCCCAATATGAAATCCATAGAAATATCAATCCAAGGGGAATTAGAAACAGGTAAAGGAGTATAAAGACCATGCGGCAATGTTCTAGACTTAGCCTGTTTACATTCAAGACAATAAGAACACACTTTTTCAACATCCTTTCTCATGCTAGGCCAATAAAAATGTTCAGAAAGTATTTCCAGTGTTTTGGGTACACCAAAATGTCCCATTAGCCCTCCACAATGTGCTTCCCTAACAAATAGTTCACGCAACGAGCAGTTAGGAACACATAATTTATTTTCCTTGAATAGAAATTCATCTTGAAGATTAAATTTCTCAAAAGGACCTAACTTACATTCAGCAAAAATCTCACCAAAATCAGAATCATTAGCATAGAGGAACTTGATTTGGTCAAAACCCAATAACTTTGAAGTAAGAGTAGAGATCAAAACATACCTTCTTGAGAGTGCATCAGCAACCACATTCTCCTTTCCTTGTTTGTAAGCAATTACATAAGGAAAAGTTTCAATAAACTCTACCCATTTAGCATGCCTACGACTAAGTTTACCTTGGCTCTTCAAGTATTTTAATGACTCATGATCAGTCTTGACCACAAATTCTCGAGGCCACAAGTAGTGCTGCCATGTAGCTAACGCCCTCACCAAGGCATATAGCTCCTTATCATAAGTTGAGTAGTTCAATGTTGCTCCACTTAGCTTTTCACTAAAGTAGGCAATTGGCTTGGAGTCTTGCATCAAAACTGCACCTATGCCCTTACCAGAGGCATCACACTCAATTTCGAAAGACTTAGAAAAATCAGGCAATTGCAAAAGAGGAGCAGAACACAATTTATCCTTCAGCAAGTTAAATGCATCATCTTGTTCCTTTCCCCATGTAAAAACCTTATCTTTTTTAATAACTTCAGTTAAAGGAGCAGCAATGGTGCTAAAGTCTCGCACAAACCTCCTATAAAAACTAGCAAGTCCATGAAAACTCCTAACTTCAGTTACACTATTAGGTTTAGGCCATTCTTTTATTGCTTTGATTTTCTCATCATCTACTTCAACTCCCTTAGAACTGACTACAAAACCTAAGAAAACCACACGATCCACACAGAAAGTACACTTTTTGAGATTAGCAAATAAGCGTTGATTTCTAAGAACTTCAAAAACTTGTTTTAAGTGCTCTAGGTGTTCATCCAGATTTTGAGAAAAGATCAAGATGTCATCAAAATACACCACAACAAATTTTCCATGGAAATCTTTAAAAACATGATTCATTAGTCTCATAAAAGTGCTTGGTGCATTAGTCAAGCCAAAGGGCATAACTAACCACTCATAAAGTCCATATTTGGTCTTAAAAGCAGTTTTCCATTCATCTCCAGGATTCATACGAATCTGATGGTAACCACTCTTTAGATCAATTTTAGAAAAGATTTTGGAACCATACAGTTGGTCCAACATGTCATCAAGACGAGGAATAGGATGGCGATACTTTACCGTTATCTTGTTGATGGCTCGACAATCTACACACATCCTCCATGTTCCATCCTTTTTGGGGACCAATAGGACTGGAACAGAGCATGGGCTCATACTCTCTCGAACAAATCCCTTTACAAGCAATTCTTCAACTTGCCGTTGTAATTCTTTGGTCTCTTCAGGATTGCTCCTATAGGCAGGCCTATTAGGAAGTTGAGACCCAGGCACAAAGTCTATTTGGTGCTCAATCCCTCTCAAAGGTGGCAATCCCTTTGGAGTGTCATCAGGAAAAACATCTTCAAAATTCTGCAAAAGAGAAGAAACACTATTTGGCAAAGAAGGAGTTAGTTGTTCAAAATTAATCAATACTTCTTTGTAAGTAAGTAGTATTATGGGCAGCCCCTCTCTCCTAGCATTCAAACACTCCTTGGCTTTTATAAAAAGGCTCTCATTTTTCTTTTCCTTAGCCTCTTTCCTCTCACCAAAATATTTATTTTTGTTACTCACACCCTCTTTTACCTCTTTACTTAGATCGCTGCCCTCTCTCTCTTTCTCGCGGCCATCTCTCTTTTTTTCTATTATCTCTTGGCCTTTTTCTTTTCCCTCAAGCTCACTTTTTACCTCTCCCTTTTGTTTTCCCATTGTTTCCCTCAATCGTTTTTGATCTTCAAACACTTGAGAAGGAGATAATGGTGCAAGAGTATACTTCTTACCATTATGCAGAAGACTATACCTATTCTTTCTCCCATGATGAGTAGTATCCCTATCATACTGCCAAGGTCGGCCAAGTAAAACATGACATGCTTGCATTGGGACTACATCACAAAGAATTTCATCTTCATACCTACCAACATTGAATGAAATCATGCATTGTTTGTTTACTTTTACTTCTCCACAATCATTCAACCATTGGAGCCTATATGGGGTAGAGCGCTTCATGCATGCAATTCCTAGTTTATCCACCAAGTATGAACTCACCACATTTGCACAACTTCCCCCATCAATAATCATAGAATAAGTCTTCCCTTTTATCCCACACCTAGTATGAAACAAATTCTCTCTCTGTCCTTCATCAACACTACCCAAATTGATAGTCATAATTCTCCTAACCACCCCAATTATACCATCATTAGGCAATTCCAAATCATCTTCCTCACTTACACCTTCTCCCTCTTCTTCTTCCCCCTCACTTTTTTCACTCTCATATTCTCCATTCTCTCTAAGTAGGATGTTTCTTCTACTTGGACATTCATGCATCATATGCCCCCTTCCATGACATTTGTGACATTGAATAGAACTTGAAGGTTTAGAAGATTTAGGATTAAAGGTTTTACCTCCCTCCTCAACTTTACCTTTACCTCTATCATCTTGAGGTTTGGAAGGAGCTTTCCCCTCTTGAGTTGACCATGGCTTCTTCGAGATAGTGTTTGGTCGACTTCTCCATGAGTTATTTTGCCGCTTTTTCTCAATTTGTTTTTCAACTTTTACAGACAAATCAACTAACTCATCTAAAGTTACATATTGTTGTATCTCTACTACATTAGCTATTTCTGTATTTAAACCATTTAAAAATCTAGCTATTGTAGCCTCTTCTTCCTCCATGCAGTTAGCTTGGATCATAGCCATATCCATGCTTTTGAAGTACTCATCCACTGACATGGAGCCTTGCTTCAAGTGTTGAAGGCGAGACTGTAGATCTCTTTGGAAGTATGATGGAATAAATCGCTTCCTCATTACCCTCTTCATCTCTGCCCACGTAGCAATAGGTGGTAGCTCCTCTTGCAATCTGTCTCTAGCAAGCTTTTTCCACCAAGAAGCAGCATAATCAGAAAACTCAACAACAGCAAGTTTAACTTTCTTACCCTCAGAGTAGTTATGACAATCAAAGATGGCTTCAACTCGTCTCTCCCAATCAAGGTACAAGTCTGGATCCCTTGTCCCCTTGAAAGATGGCATCTTCATCTTTATACTATTTATATTATCATCTTCTACTCTACCTCTTTGTCCCCTCCTATCTCTTCTTTCTAGATTAAATTCAACATCAAAATCATCATTATCATATTCAGGATTTACAAAAGGGATATGGGGTACATTCCTTCTAACTTGGGGTCTAACATTATTTGGGGGTACAACATTATTCTCCCTCCTAATTGCAGCTATGATGTCATTCTGCTCGATAATCATATCCCTCATCTCTTGAAATTGAAGGGTCCATCTCTCAAATTGTTGGTGCATAGCTTGGAGGGTGAAGTCGTTCCTTCCTTTGACCTCGGCTTCTAAACGAGCCCTTTCCTCATCACCACCTGAAATAGACATCTAAAAAAAAAGAATAAATGATCAAGTATCACACTTTTAATATGGCTTTTACCCTCTTTTAAACTCACCCACACTTGCCTTTTTCCACTAAAAATAACCTTTGAACGAGAATACTTTGTAGATTTATAATTAAACCAAAACGTGTATCAAGTTCGTAGTAATAAAGTATGGAATCTTGGGGTACAAAAGAAAGTAAAGAACTATTCCTAGAACAAGTAGGATTTAGTTGAAACAAAACACGAATAAAAAGGAACTTATTTTAGAATTATAAGAACAAGAAAAAAAATCTCCTCTAATTCTTAAAGATCTAGAATTCCCTCTTCTTGCTACCTTCTTGCTTGGAAACAAATTAATACAAAACTTGGAGAGCAAGTAATAAGATTTCTTGAATAGCAAGTAATAAACTTTCTTGGGAATCAAGTAATCAAATTTCTTGGAGGACAAGTAATCAGATTTCTTAGAGAATTTTTTTTTTTTTTTTTTTTTTTGTTCACGCTACTGTTCACGCTACTAAATTTTTTTATTTTTTTTTTTTCACGACGCTACTGTTCACGCTACAGTTTTTTTTTTTTTTTTTTTTTTTTTTTTTTTTTGGCTCTAAGAAGAAATCCCAAGATTTATCAAGAACGGAATCTTGATAGAACCGCTCTGATACCACTTGATAACAGCAAGGTTAAGGAATATCACAAATAGAGAATTGAATATTAGAATGCGGAAGCACAAAGAAAAGAAACAAAAAAACTAACTAAAGATATGGGAAATTCGAAGGAAAGATCCACGAATTTCCAAGGATTAGATGTTCTAAGGCCTTGAAAAGATCTAAGTAACAACGTATAGATTTATGGAAGAAATCTAACGCCTTTACTTGAGAAAACGAATCAAAACGATAGATTCGGATCTTGACCGCTTTATGAGTAACTAAAGACAATAATTAGTATGTAGAAACTAATCACCTTCTAAAGAATACCAAAAAGAAACCAAAGATATCACAAGAAGAAATTACTTTATACCTTAAACTATGAAACTAGTAAAGGTTTAAAGATAAATTCTCAAAGAACAAGTCACAAAGGTTCAAAGAACTCTCTCAAATATTATTAATATCAATCTAAATTGTCTTTAATGAATGAAAAGGACTCCTATATATAGGAGAAGGGAAAAACGTCCAAGAAGCCAAACCCTAAAAAAACAATTACAAGGAATCCTACTCTAGAAAGGAAATAAAGTAACCTAACTAGGAACAAATTTAGTACTTCTAGGAAAGCATTAAATGGTACTTAAGAGACCATAAATAGACTAAGGAAAATATTAATAACCTATATATAAATAAATAAATAAGGTAAATCCCAACTAGGAAAAG
Source organism: Solanum okadae (assembly GCA_036553675.1). Taxonomy (NCBI): domain Eukaryota; kingdom Viridiplantae; phylum Streptophyta; class Magnoliopsida; order Solanales; family Solanaceae; genus Solanum; species Solanum okadae. Next base: position 19,921,882 of record CM071684.1, on the reverse strand, counting down.
AATCTTGACAATCTTGGAAAGTTTGACTAGTCTTCTCTCAAAACTTGGGCAGAAAGCAACTCTTGTTGTGGCTGATTCTTGGACTCTTCTTGACCTTTTTTGCACGAAATTGGATCTTAAAATTCCTCATCTTGGGCTTGAATTTGGGCCACCAAATAATTGTAGCATTTGGACAATTCCTCTCCCTTGGGCTTGAGCTCTTCTTCCCCAATAAGAAACCTTTGGATCAGCGATTGAAGCCCATTGAGCTTATCATTGAACTCCTTGGTTTGAGATCTTGTTATGGGCCTCCTTGGAGTTTCTAAAGCGTCATCCTTGTCCTTCAATGGAGTAGAGCTTCCTTGGATGCTATCAGATATCTTCCATGCATGGAGTTCCTTCAAAACTCAATTTTAAAAGAAAGATAGAAATCCCCCATTGTTAGGGTTTGATTCAAAAGTCATGGTTCCTTTTAAACTCGATTCTAATGGTTGAATTATGATATTATAAGCATGAATTGATGATTTCTTATATTTTTTATGATGTATCCCCAACAACCCATGTGATTCCCTTATTTCTCAATTTTGATCTTCTGATGTGGGTTTGTTGGTGAAAGGCTAATTTGATGAATTGATACATGATGTGATAGAATCATATGATTTATAGTTAAATCCTTGTTTAATGCTTAAATTCTAGATGTTTTAATTGATAGTAGTGCTTCAACCTTGAAAGGGTAAGTTGATGAGATTATGCATGTTTTCATGAAGCTATGGAAGAGTATAAATAGGGGCATGATAGGAGATGCATTACACACTTGAAAAAACAAGAAATTTATCATGTATTGTTTCTCTTGTGAATCTTGACATTGTTATTTTGAGCTTGTTTTACAACATATTAGTTTTTTAATGATTTTAGCCAACGGTTAATAAACATTTCTTCCCCTCTGATCTGACTTTGATCGACTTGCCCCCACACTTCTTGCATAGTTTACTAAAAATTTCATATAGGCAACTCCCAAACAAAACGTTGTTATTTAGTAGTGACCAGATGTAACACCCCTAAAATACTAGACTAACTCTTGCATGTCGAAGCATAATTTCTTAATTACTACAATATGTTTTACTCTTATTTTGGGAACTTGAAATTTTGTGATATTTGCAACCTTGCTTAAAATAAATTGTGCTCGTAATTTAAGGTATTGTATGGGGGTATTTATGTAATTTTTATAATTAAAATTTCATATGAATTGAAAGTGTTGGTATCAATTATATACATATAGGTGTATATGTATACATTTTGGGCATCACACAATAATTTGGGGCAGCACCTTTTAGTGACAGTTGTATATGTGACTAAGCATCACTCTTAAGACTATATTATCACACCTCCTCTAGTGATTTTCGTTTGGAACTAAGTCCAAGAACCTAAGAACATTTTCTAACCTGTTGTTCATCAAAATCACAAGAGAAAACTGTGGTCCTTCTAGGTGGAAGTCGAGACATCCTACTTTTTGGTGAGTAATCAAAACTTGTTTCTTCTTAGCTGAGTAGTGTTTAGTACTTTTAAAATTTCTCATTCTGTATAACTCCTTTTTTGGTGAATAAATATGATTTGGAAATTTAATTCCTATACCTACAACTCTTCTATTTATGGTAAACTCTAATTTAGCTTTTATGACTACGAAATAAGGGACGCAACATATGACATGTTCTGTCCAGATTCTAGAATTTGAAATCCTGTATGTTCAACTGTTAGTGTTTGGATTATATCTTTTTGTACAAAGCGTATTTTGTGGTGATTCTTCATTATTTGCAAGCTTAAGAGATGTACCTACATCTTTTATGAAGGATATAAATTCCATTTTGGCCATTTTTGGTTTCAAATCTAAGTTGCAACATGAAGTGCTTTAATTGGGTAGCATTTCTGTTTTTGGAGTATACTCGTATTTGTACAGGCTAGGCTTACTTATGATGATAACCCTGTGTTATGCCATCATTATTGAGCTACTAGAAATTAAATAAGTTATTGAATTCATTTTTTAAGGTTGTATATCCTCGTGTACGAGTTGAAGACTTTGATACGTTGGTTGGTCTACGATTTGAACTCGTGAAGTTGGGTTGGACTGTTTTTGTGCTAAAGAACTGAGGTTTGTGTATAAACTTATACTTGTACTCTTTTTACTTGCTGGTATATCTGAAAATTTACTTTGGTACCTTGGTTACCTCTTGTCACTTTGCATTATCGTATTGGTATTCTTTAATACATTAAAGACGCTTGTGTAACTCGCCCACTTGTTGGGACCTTGTCCTTCTTGTGCTTTTGACTGTGTAACTCTTAGCATGCCTCTTGATTCGGATCATTTACCATCTTGACTCTGGATTTTTAGTCCGTCTTAAGAATGGAAGTTGTCCATTTTAAGTACAAACTAGGAAACCATTTTTAATATGGTTATTGGTTCTCTTGATTATGGGGTTTTAACTCTTGTTGACACATGCTTGTGCTTGGTGTGACGACATGATGTATATATTGGGCGAGCCTTGTTGTTGAATCTCTTGGAAAACTGTGCTATGAGCGTTCTTGACATTTGGATCTTTAAATATAAAACTTGATACTCTTTATATATTGTTTACTTGATTTATTTATTATGTTCAATTATGCTGCCCTTGACTTGAGAATGATAACTTGCTGAATTTGAGGGCTCCAAACCTTTAGTTTTTACACCACTAAGCTATATGCTTAGTGATAGTTGTTTCTATCGTAGGGGATGTTCTACATGATGCTTGAAGTTGGCCATTGGAGATGGATGTTTTGAGAGCCTTAAGGAAGATCACATTTGCATATAGGCATCTATATTTTGTATAAACCTTATGACTTGTACATAATCTATGTGTTGTATATTTACATGGGATTTTGAGGGGTGATTTGATCATGTCACCATGAGTTGTAATTTAAATATGGCTATATGTTTTGTTCTTTTTGCGGTGTGTAAACCCAAGTCTTGTAATATCCTAAATATACTATTACTTTCGAATGTTTGTGTGAAGCATGAGCAGGCTGATTTTGTTACTCGAAAGCTTGTAATATTCTTGTTATTTCATCCTTGAGTGTGAGGATAATATATATACATGAAAGGCTCGTCGGTTATTTGCTTAAATTACTTTTCGGAGGTCATTATGCATCTAATCCCTCTACTAGATTATATCAGTATGCCCTCGTTAATCGCTTTTGAGTGTCGCAGGTATAAGTTAAGTATCTTTAAAAAGGGTCGCTTCAAGTGTTGGTATTAGAGCCTAGGTTTGTGGTTCTAGGAATTTTGATTTTAATTACTTGTATACATGTTCACTTTCAAAAAAGGTTCTATTTGTATTATTTGGTCAATTACATGGTTTATAATATTTTTTATCGCATCTAGAGTGCATATAGGGATCAAAGTACATATCCCAAATGCAATGTGATCTTTCCTTTTGAAGGAATTAAGTCATGGCCACTTCTTTTGACCGACCTATGGAAGCTGCTCGTAAAGGTTCGGGTGCCTCTATTTTCCAACCTCATGCACTGGAAGGGGATGGAGAACATATCTCGAATCAGTATGTTCCCCACACTAGTGGTTCTGAAGTGGGAAACCATCAGGGTGTAAGAGCTGGTCCACATCCTCACATGAGTCATGGTACTCAAACCATGAATCCTCATTTTCAACAAATGGCTGAATTCTTCCACCACATGGCTGAATCGATGCATGATCCCCACTGGATTAACTTTGAGAAAATGAGGAAAATGGGTGGAGTGGAGTTTGAAGGCACTGTTGATCCCACTGATAGCTGAACAATGGCTTGATCGCATGGAGAGGGTATTTGAGCAGTTATAGTGTTCAGATGTTACAAAATTTAAGTATGCTATTTCACTATTACAAAAGGATGCTTACGATTGGTGGGTAAGTGTTCCGAATGCCAAGGTAAAACCTCTTATTCTTACTTGGGATAATTTTCTTAAGGAATTTCGTATGAAGTATGTCCCACCTGCTTATTGTGATGCAAAGAAAAAGGAGGTTTTGAATCTAAGGCAATGTGGCATGTCTATTGCTGATTATGAACAGAAGTTTCTAAGGTTCTCTCGCTATGCTGTTGGTATTATTAAAGAGGAAAAAGACAAGTGCAGGAAGCTTGAAGACGGTTTAAATGATTCTGTTAGGAAGCCACATGAGAAATTTTGTAAGTTAGTGTCTGCTGCTTTTACTTGGGAACGACTTGATAAAGAAGAAGCTAGTAGAAATGAAAACAGATTCTGAAAGCCTAGACCAGATTTTGGGGGTCCATCCAAAAGGGAAAGGTTTGATAATTCTAAGGCTGGTAGTGATAACAAGCCACCTCAACAAAGGCAAAACATATCAGAATTTTCTACAGCTAGCACTCCAAATTATGGCCAAGGCAAGCCTCGCGTTCCCACTTATCCACAATGTGGAAAAAATCATTATGGTACTTGCAGGAGAGCTTTTAGTGCATGTTTCAATTGTGGGAGCTTTGATCAAAAGTGAAGGATTGTCCTAATCCTAATAATGCTCCATCGTTGAGAACTGAAGGCTCAGTTCATAAGCCATCTGTCAATCCTCCTCAAACTAATAGAGGTGCAAGACCTAAAAACACCCAGGAAGCAGGTACAAGGGGAGTTAATCAAGCTAGTGGGCAAAGGGCTACTGCACGCGCTTATGCTATGAGGCAGAGGGATGATCAAGATGGACAAGACGTGGTTGTCAATAAATTTCACTTATTTGGCTTATGTGTGTTTACATTATTTGATCCTGGTTCTACACATTCTTATATTTGTTCATCACTTGTTCTTCCTGAAAATGTGAAATCTGTGAGACTTAATTACGATGTGTTGGTTGAAAGTCCTTTGGGTTATCAAGTTGTGTGTAATCAAGTTTACCAAGATTGTCCCTTCGTGATTCAAAACCTAGTCTTCCCTGTTGATTTGATTGAACTGCCCTTCAAGGATTTTGATGTTATTATCGGGATGGATTGTCTTTATAAATATCATGTGGTGGTATATTGTAGGTCTAAGCTTGTGACTTTTAAAGATCCTACATTTTCACACATCATTGTACAAGGTGAAAGATCAGTGACATCTAGTTTTATTTCTGCGGCCTTGGCAAGAAAGTTGATGTGTCAAGGTTGTGGGGCATACCTTGCTCACATAGTTGATTAACAGTTGAAGAGTCCTTGTATCAAGGACATACCTGTTGTATGTGATTTTCCAGAAGTATTTCCAGAAAACCTTCTGGGATTGCCCCCGGAAAGAGAGGTTGAATTTCCAATCAAGCTTATTCCTGGATCTACCCCTATTTCGATCACCCCTATAGAACGACTCCAACAGAGTTAAGAGAATTGAAAGCTCAATTGCAAGAACTACTTGAGAAGGGTTTTATTCGACCTAGTGTTTCTCCTTGGGGAGCCCCTATTTTATTCGTAAAGAAGAAAGATGGCACTCTTAGGCTTTGTAGACTATAGACAATTAAACAGAATATCAATCAAGAATAGATATCCACTACCAAGAATTAATGATTTGTTTGACCAACTTAAAGGTGCTAAAGTATTCTCAAAAATTGATTTAAGGTCTGGATATCACCAACTGTGTGTTAGAGATAAAGATATTCCTAAAACTGCTTTTAGAACTCGATATGGTCATTATGAATTTTGGTGATGACATTCGGATTGACAAATGCTCCTGTAGTATTCATGGATCTAATGAATCGAGTATTCAAGCCTTATCTTAATCAGTTTGTGGTTGTTTTTATCGATGATATTTTAATATTTTTCAGAAGTAGTGCAGACCATGATAAACACTTTCGGATTATTTTGAAAATTTTGAAGGAGAAAGAACTTTATGCTAAATTTTCCAACTGTGAATTTTTGCTTGATGAAGTACCTTTTCTGGGACATGTTGTATCAGCAGAAGGTGTGAAGGTGGATCCTAGTAAAATACAAGAAATTGTTGAATGGAGACCTCCCAAAAGTCCTACTGTGGTAAGATGTTTCTTAGGCTTAGCAGGATACTACAGAAGATTTGTGAAAGGCTTTTCTATTATCTCCTCTCCTTTGACTAAGCTCTTGCAGAAGGAAGTAAAGTTTATTTGGGATGACAAATGTCAAGAGAGCTTTGAAACTCTCAAATCCTTGTTGACTCAAGCGCCTATACTTACTCTAGCAATTGAAGGGAAAGAGTATGTAGTATACAGTGATACTTCTCACAATGGTCTCGGATTCATTTTGATGCAAGAAGGGAAGGTAATTTCTTATGCCTCTCGGAAATTAAAACCGCATGAATTGAATTATCCTACTCATGATCTTGAACTTGCTGCTATAGTGTTTGCTTTAAAAATATGGCAGCATTATTTATATGGAGAAAAATGTCATATCTTCACTGATCACAAGAGCTTAAAGTACTTGGGCACTCAAAAGGAGCTAAACCTTCGACAACGTAGATGGCTTGAACTCATCAAGGATTATGACTGCACGATTGATTATCAACCAGGTAAATCCAATGTGGTTGCAGATGCCTTAAGTCGGAAATCTTTCGCAAGCATTTCTTTGAGTCCTTTACCCTTGTTCCTTGAGTTAAGAGCCATGAATGTTTGTTTTACACTTGATTCAAATGGTTCAGCTATTGCTAATTTACAAGTAAAGCCAATATTACTTGAATAGGTGAAAGAAGCACAAATGTTAGATGAGAAACTTGTAAAATTGACCAGAGAAGTTCAAATTGGGGAAAAACTTGATTTTACATTTAAGGAGGATGGTGGCTTATTTTTTCAAAACAGGTTATGTATCCCTAATTATTACAAATTGAGGAGATAAATATTGAATGAAGCACACACTTCACCATATGCAATGCATCCTAGAGGTACAAAAATTTACCGGACCATCAAAGAAAATTATTGGTGGAATCGTATGAAGAGAGCCATTGCGGAGTTCGTCTCTAAATGTTTGATTTGTCAACAAGTAAAGGCAGAACATCAAGTCCCAATGGGTTTACTATAACCCTTGCCGATGCCGGAATGGAAATGGGAGAGAATAACTATGGACTTTGTTTCTGGACTTCCTCGCACTCAGAGAAATCATGATGCAATATGGCTGATTGTGGACAGGCTAACCAAGAGTGCTCGCTTCTTAGCAATCAGGATGGATTACTCACTTGAGTGTTTAGCCGAGTTGTACATTAATGAGATTGTAAGACTACATGGGATCCCTGCGTCTATTGTATCAGATCGAGACCCAAGGTTTACATCTAGATTTTCGGGTAGCTTGCAGGATGTTTTGGGTACTAAGTTGAGGTTTTGCACTTCGTTCCATCCTCAAACTGACGGCCAGTCGGAAAGAGTGATACAAATTTTGGAGGATATGCTTCGAGCTTGCATTATGGAGTTTGAAGGTAGTTGGGACAAACACTTGGCTTTGATAGAATTTTCTTACAATAATAGCTACCAATCGAGTATTGGAATGCCTCACTATGAAGCCTTATACTGAAAAAAATGTCGAACCCCTCTTTGTTGGAGTGAAATTGGTGAAAGAAAGCTTATTGGTCCTGAAATTGTGCAACAAACAGAGGACAAGGTAAAAATTATCAAAGATCGTCTAAAAATTTCTCTGGATAGACAAAAGTCGTACGCTGATCTTAAAAGGCGTGATATTGAATATCAAGTTGGAGATAAAGTATTCTTGAAGGTGTCTTCATGGAAAAAGATTATGAGATTTGGCCAGAAAGGAAAAATTAGTCCCCGATTTATTGGACCTTATGAGATACTTGAAAGGGTTGGACCAGTTGCATATAAAGTGGCATTGCCACCTGAGTTAGACAAAATCCACAATGTCTTCCATGTTTCTATGCTCAGAAGATATCATTTTGATCCATCTCATGTTCTTCCAGTTGAATCTAATGAGGTTAATCCTGACCTGACGTATAATGAAGAACCTATTTTAATTCAAGATCGAGAAGTAAAGCAACTTAGGAACAAGAGAATCCCCTTAGTAAAGGTATTTTGGAGGAACCATTCTGGAAAATAAGCTACCTGGGAAAGAGAAGAAGACATGAGGACCCTATATCCGCACTTGCTCCGGGACTAGTGTAAGGTAAATTTCAAGACGAAATTTCTTTAAGGTGGAGAGAGTTGTAACACCCCTAAAATACTACACCAACTCTTGCATGTCGATGCATCATTTCTTAATTACTACAATATGTTTTACTCTTATTTAGGGAACTTGAAATTTTGTGATATTTGCAACCTTGCTTAAAATAAATTATGCTCATAATTTAAGGTAGTGTATGGGGGTATTTACGTAATTTTTATAATTAAAATTTCATATGAGTTGAAAGTGTTGGTTATCAATTATATACATATAGGTGTATATGTATACATTTTGTGCAGCACACAATAATTTGGGGCAGCACCTTTTAGTGGCAATTGTATATGTGACTAAGCATCCCTCTTAAGACTATATTATCACACCTCCTCTTGTCATTTTCGTTAGGAACTGAAGTCCAAGAACCTAAGAACATTTTCTAACTTGTTGTTCATCAAAATCACAAGACAAAACCCTGGTCCTTCTAGGAAGAAGTCAAGACATCCTACTTTTTGGTGAGTAATCAATACTTGTTTCTTTTTAGCTAAGTAGTGTTTAGTACTTTTAGAATTTCTCGTTCTGTATAACAACTTTTTCGGTGAATAAATATAATTTGGAAAGCTGATTCCTATACCTACAACTCTTCTATTTATGGTAAACTCTAATTTAGCTATTATGACTACGAAATAAGGGATGCAACATATGACATGTTCTGTCCAGATTCTTGAATTTGAAATCATGTATATTCAACTGTTAGAGTTTTTATTATATCTTTTTGTACAAAGCGTTTTTTGCGGTGATTCATCATTATTTGCAGGCTTAAGAGATGTACCTACATCTTTTATGAAGGATATAAATTCCATTTTGGCCGTTTTCTGTTTCAAATCTAAGTTGCGTCATGAAGTGCTTTTATTGGGCAAAATTTTTGTTTTTGGAGTATACTCGTATTTGTACAGGCTAGGCTTACTTGTGATGATAACCCTGTGTTACGCAATCATTATTGAGCAACTAGAAAGTAAATAAGTTATTGAATTCATTTTTTCAGGTTGCATATCCTCGTGTACGAGTTGAAGACTTTGATACGTTGGTTGGTCTATGATTTGAACTCGTGAAGTTGGGTTGGACTGTTTTTGTGCTAAAGAACTGAGGTTTGTGTATAAACTTATACTTGTACTCTTTTTACCTGCTGGTATAGCTGAATGTTTACTTTGGTACCTTGGTTACCTCTTGTCACTTTGCATTGTCGTATTGGTATTCTTTAATACATTAAAGACGCTTGTGTAACTCGCCCACTTGTACAGATTGTTTGATCACTTGGCATTCTTGTTGGGACCTTGTCCTTCTTGTGGCTGTGGCTTTGTCACTTTTGGCATGCCTCTTGATTCGGATCATTTACCATCTTGACTCTGGATTTTTAGTTCGTCTTAAGAATGGAAGTTGTCCATTTTAAGTACAAACTAGGAAGCCATTTTTAATATGGTTCTTGGTTCTCTTGATTATGGGGTTTTGACCCTTCTTGATACCTACTTGTGCTTGGTGTGACGACATGATGTATAAATTAGGCGAACCTTGTTGTTGAATCTCTTGGAAAACTGTGCTATGAGCGTTCTTGACATTTGGATCTTTAAATATAAAACTTGATACTCTTTATATATTGTTTACTTGATTTATTTATTATGTTCAATTATGCTGCCCTTGACTTGAGAATGATAATTTGCTGAATTTGAGGGATCCAAACCTTAAGTTTTTACACCACTAAGCTATATGCTTAGCGATAGTTGTTTGTATCGTAGGGGCTGTTCGAGATGATGCTTGAAGCTGGGGATTGGAGATGGTTGTTTTGAGAGCCTTAAGGAATATCACATCTGCATATAAGCATCTATATTTTGTATAAACCTTGGGACTTGTAGATATTCTATGTGTTGTATATTTACATGAGATTTTGAGGGCTGATTTGATCATGTCACCATGAGTTATAATATAAATATGGCTATAAGTTTTGTTCTTTTTGAGGTATGTAACCCAAGTCCTGTAATATACTAAATCTACTATTACTTTCGAATGTCTGTGTGAAGCATGAGCAGACTGATTTCGGTACTCGGAAGCTTGTAATATTCTTGTTTTTACATCCTTGAGTGTGAGGATTGTCACGACCCAAGCCTAGGGCTTAGACGTGACATGGCGAATGAGGAACCCGAAGGAACCCCAAACAAGCCTCTCAAACTTGTCATCACACTTCATCGGTCGCGGAAGTACATTCAACATTATATAACGGGAAATAGGGACTAAGGGCAACCATTTCAAAATGACATCATAGAACAAGAATCAAGCTCGTTTACAAAATACTTGTCCAACGCACACCTCTACATACATAGGTAGGACGGGGGCCATGACATACTACCGGCTCCCCTCATAGTCAAAATACAATTGCAAGCTAAAGTCTCAAAACATAGGAGTAGGAAACATAACATAGCCCTCGAATCATTGAGGACTCACCAACAAACTCGGATAAGCACCGTACTAGCCACGTGAATGGAGAGAAGGATCAAGAGTAGCTCCGGTCCCTACATGGTGACATCATGTAGGCAAAATATGCGTTAGTACTTGGAATGTACTAAGTATGCGGGGTGCAATACAACAATAGACAAGGACACAATCGAAATGCAAGAAATAGTTTCATAGGCATAATGAATAACAATATGAGGATGCATGATCAAAGTGAAGTCAAAACATGTTTAAGTAAATCTATACTAATAGTAGATATCATATGTGTATGCATGATCCAACCAATCTATAACCCCAACTTAGGATGGGGGATGCCGTTCACACCCGGACACCCTGGTGGCAAGGTATAAACCCCTCACATGGTTGATGTTGGTCACACCCCAAGCATCCTAGGTGGTGAGATATAAACCTCTCACATGGTTGATGTTGGTCACACCCCAAGCATCCTAGGTGGTGAGCTATAAACCTCTCACATGGTTGATGTTTGTCACACCCCAAGCATCCTAGGTGGTGAGATATAAACCTCTCACATGGTTGTCCGGTTCTTTTCCCCCGGACCGAGCATGGTCATGCAACACTTTATATAGGAAATTCCCATTAGGCTCTAATGCAATCTCACGTATGGAATGAACATATACACAAGCTTAGTTTGTCATCAACACATCTCTGGATTGCCATACATCTCATAACTCAAGCTTTAAAGCATCAATTCACCAATTCTCCATAGTTGGACATTTTGTCAAACACCTTGAAGGCATGTAATGGAATCAAAGAGCATGTAAAATAGGGTAGTAATTATGCAGCCAAACCAGTGAACAACCTACAACAACACCTTTTAACACCCACAATACCACATGAAAATCTCTACATCCATTCCAAATTTAGATTCAAGTTCTAGAGTCACAACATGCTCAAAACATTCACGTTTCATGTTTAAAATTAAATGTGCAGGAAATTATTACAAAGAACATGGCTAATTTATGAATCTTAACTTAAACCATGAATTAGTGAGTAGAATAGAGTCTAGGCACTATGGGTGGAAGGACCCATGAGTTCAACACCACATACCTTGAGTTCTTATGAAGGTCTTGAGAGTGTCTTCAATGGAAGCTTGGAACTTGGAGCAAGAGTCTCTTCAATCTTGAGGAAGGTTTTGGATTAGGGTTCTTGAGAGAACTTGAGAGAAAATGTGTCTAAGTATGGGAGAGGTGTTTTGGGAAATGTTTTAGAGATGGGAATTGAACTAATGAGATATAGGAAATAACATATGCCCTTTGGAAAAATGGTCCAACACTTAGAAAAAAAAATGAGGCGGGTGAACAGTAAAAACGCTCACTGGAAATTGCATTTCCTGCCGGACAGATTTTATGAAAATAGGCATAACTTCTTTGTCCAAACTCCGAATGAGGTGAAACATAGTGAGTTGGGTAGCTAACTCAAAGGGCTTTCCATGGATGTGTTATAGGCCACCCAATTATTTTTGTGCTAGGAGATATGACCCTCCAAAGTAGACCCTCGAAAAAGGCTTCACTTGGAAATTCCGGATTTTGATACGGTTGCTCTAAAATTTGGGTTAGACCCATTTCCCACTCAATTTGACCCCCTAAACAAGAATATAAAGTCGTATTTTCGAAAAACGAAACGGATTTTTAGATATAGCTAAAACAAGTTTCCGGTAACTTCCGAAGCACATTTTTATGAACTTTTTTTTTTTTTTTTTTGGGTCTTTTCAATATCTCCCCCTTGGAAACATTCGTCCCCGAATGTGGAAGAGACGTACAAGGCAAGACTTAGTAAGAACATATCAGCCCCAACATGAATGCGAAAATTTTTATTCAAACATCACTACAAGATTTCAAAACTTAGTGTAAAGCATCCATAACTCATCAATTTAAACATATATGCACATGAATGATTCAGAGGCTGAAATGTAAGACTCAATGGAGTACAAAAGACTTGATTTAATACCTTAGGCTTGAGTGGAGTTGAATAGATAAGGATAACGCCTTTGCATGTCCGCTTCGGCCTCCCAAGTAGCACTCTCCACTTGTTGATTTCTCCAAAGCACCTTAACGGACGCCACTTCTTTGTTCCTCAACCTCTTAACTTGTCTATCTAAGATCTGAACCGGGACTTCTTCATATGTCAAGTTATCTTCTACAACACCCACAACCTCAAGAGGTACAATAGCGTTAGGATCACCAACAAATTTCCTCAACATCGATACATGGAATACCGGATGAACTAATTCCATCTCCTTGGGCAACCCCAACTCATAGGCTACTTTACCAACCCTTCTTATTATCTCATAAGGACCGACATACCTAGGACTTAATTTCCCCTTCTTACCAAAACGAACCACACCTTTCATTGGAGAAACTTTCAAATAAACCCAATCCCCCACTTTGAATTCAAGATCCCGTCTCCTCACATCGGCATAAGACTTTTGACGACTTTGGGCTGTTTTCAACCTCTCCCTAATCATCCTTACCTTCTCAAGAGCATCCATGACCAGATCCGGACCTAACAAGTCCACCTCTCTAACTTCAAACCACCCAATCGATGACCTACACCGTCTACCATAAAGTGCCTCAAAAGGAGCCATACCGATACTAGAATGATAACTATTGTTGTATGCAAATTCAATCAAAGGAAGATGATCATCCCAACTACCTTTCAACTCCAAGACACAAGCTCTAAGCATATCCTCCAAGGTTTGAATTGTTCTTTCGGCTTGGCCATCCGTTTGAGGGTGGAAGGCTGTGCTAAGCTTTACCTTTGTACCAAGACCCCTTTGGAATGACTTCCAAAAGTGAGAAGTGAATTGGGCACCACGATCCGAGATGATAGACAAAGGAATCCCATGCAACCTTACCAATTCATGAATGTACAACTTGGCATACTCTTCAGCCCCGTAAGTAGTTTTAATCGGTAGGAAATGAGCCGACTTTGTCATCCGATCAACCACCACCCAAACCGAATCAAAGCCTCTTCTAGCCTTGGGTAAGCCCACTACAAAATCCATGTTGATTTCTTCCCACTTCCAAGTAGGTATCTCAATGTCTTGAGTTAGGCCACCCGGACTTTGATGTTCGGCCTTGACTTGTTGACAATTATGGCAACCCGAAACAAATTTTGCAATGTCCTTCTTCATACCGCCCCACCAATACACATCCCTCAAGTCTCTATACATCTTTGTTGACCCCGGATGAATAGAATAAAAAGAATTATGAGCCTCATCAAGGATTCTTTCCCTCACACCATCCATACAATGAACACATAATCTACCTTGGTACCTAAGGGCACCATCTCCCCCTTGGGAGAAAACCTCCACCTTACCACTACTCACCGAAGCCTTTAATTCTACCAAAGAAGGATCAAGATCTTGCTTGACTATCACCTCATCAACCAAGGAAGACCTTGAACCATCAACAACAACTACTCCTCCACTATCCACCCCTTCTAACCTAACTCCCAATTTGGCCAACCGATGGACCTCCTTAGCCAACTCTTTACTACCTTCCTCCACATGAGCCAAGCTACCCATGGACACTCTACTCAATGCATCCGCCACCACATTAGCTTTCCCCGGATGATAGTGAACACTCATATCATAATCCTTAAGGAATTCTAACCACCTCCTTTGTCTCAAGTTAAGATCTTTTTGCGTGAACACATATTGGAGATTCTTATGGTCGGTGAAGATATCAATATGCACCCCATACAAATAATGACGCCAAATCTTTGAAGCAAAAACCACGGCGGCCAATTCAAGATCATGGGTTGGGTAATTTTTTTTCATGAACCTTAAGTTGCCTAGAAGCATAGGCTATAACCTTACCACTTTGCATCAACACACAACCCAAACCAATACGGGAAGCATCACAATAAACAACAAAACCTTCTAACCCATCCGGAAGTGACAAAATAGGAGCGGACACAAGCCTTTCTTTCAAAGTTTGGAAGCTTTCCTCACACTCATCCGACCACAAAAATTTAGCCTTCTTTTGAGTCAACTTAGTCATAGGAGAAGCAAGAGAAGAAAACCCTTTCACAAATCTCCTATAATAACCCGCTAAAACCAAGAAACTCCTTATATCCGACGGGGTCAAAGGTCTAGGCCAATTCCTAATAACATCGGTCTTCTTAGGATCCACCTTAATACCATCCCTCGACACCACATGGCCTAAGAAAGCAACTTCCTTCAACCAAAACTCACACTTTTCATATTTAGCGTACAACTTCTCTTCCCTCAATCTTTGGAGTACAACCCTCAAGTGACCCTTGTGCTCTTCCTCACCCCAAGAATAGATCAAGATGTCATCTATAAACACCACCACAAAAGAATCAAGGTAGGGTTTGAAAACCCTGTTCATCAAATCCATAAAGATAGTCGGAGCATTAGTCAACCCGAAAGACATCACCACAAACTCATAGTGCCCATACCTAGTACGAAAGGCAGTCTTGAGAATATCACACTCCCTCACCTTCACTTGATGATACCCTGACCGAAGATCAATCTTAGAGAAGTGACTAGCCCCATGCAATTGGTCAAATAAATCGTCAATCCTTGGAAGAGGATACCTATTCTTGACGGTGACCCTATTAAGTTGTCGATAATCAATACACATTCTAAGAGACCCATCTTTCTTCTTCACAAACAAAACCGGAGCACCCTAGGGAGAATGACTAGGTCTAATAAACCCCTTCTCTAACAAATCTTTTAATTGCTCTTTCAACTCTTTCAACTCCGCCGAGGCCATACGGTAAGGGGGGATAGAAATAGGTTGAGTATCGGGAAGGAGATCTATACCAAGATCTATCTCCCTTTCGGGAGGGACACCGGGAAGGTCTTCTGGGAAGACATCTAGAAACTCATTAACAACCGGAATAGACTCAATAGGAGGGACTTTAGACTCCACATCATTGACTCTCACAATATGGTACAAGCACCCTTTGGAAATCAACCTATGGGCTTTAATGCAAGAAATGAATTTCCCCTTCACCACAACATCCCGGCTCTCCCACTCAAGGACGGGTTCATTAGGAAATCGGAACTTGACTTTACGAGTCCTACAATCAATAGAAGCATAATATGCATGCAACCAATCCATCCCAAGAATAACATCAAAATCCACCATGTTCAACTCAACAAGATCACAAGGCAACAACTTATTCAATATGCAAACCGGACAATTTCTATACACTTTTCTAGCAACAATAGAGACACCAATGGGAGTAGATACTTCATATGACTCATGCAACAATTCCGACTCGACATGAAATTTTCTAGCAACTAAGGGGGTAACAAAAGAAAGGGTTTCACCCGGATCAATCAAAGTATAAACATCAAGATTAAAGATTTGCAACATACCGGTCACCACATCCGGAGTCTCATTAACACCTTGTCTACCATGCAACGCATAAAATCGATTGTCCCTTGGGACACCACTTTGAGAAGCACCTCTACCCGTAGGAGTAGTGTTAGCACTTCGGACCTTGTTGCGGATCTTGGGACACTCAAACCTCTTATGACCCACTTCTCCACATTCAAAGCAAGCACCCGAACCCTTCATAAAAGGACCACCATGCTTCCTCCCACACTTAGGGCATACATCCATAGAACCCACTTCACCTCCCCCTTGAGGTCTAGGAACATTGATAGCAAATCCCCGGTTGACATGAGGGTTTCCTCGGCCTTGATGAAATCTAGCACCCTTAGGGAACCTATTCTCCAATCGGGCCCTCTTGGCCTCGTGCCCCCTTCTCTTCCTCAACTTCTCCTCCTCCATTTGCTCGGCATAAGTCATCAACCGAGACAAATCCATATCTCCAATGAGCATAGCGGACCGACACTCCTCACTAACCAAGTCGGATACACCCATCAACAATTTGTTCATCCTCGACCTAGAGTCGGCCACCAAGTGAGGTGCATACTTGGAGAGTTGGACAAATTTGAGGGCATACTCCCTCACACTCATAGCTCCTTGCTTCAAGTTCATGAACTCCACCAACTTTGCCTCCCTAAGCTCAAGAGGGAAGAACCTATTAAGGAAAGCAAGTTTAAACTCCTCCCACAACACCACATAGCCATTACCTTTCTCACCCTTCCATTGATCAAACCAAATTTGAGCAACCCCCTTGAGTTGGTAGGCCGCCAATTCCGCCTTCTCACAAGCACCAACATCCATAATGGTCAAGATTTTGCATACCTCATCGATGAACTCTTGCGGGTCCTCATCCACCTTTGAACCATGGAAGACCGAAGGGTTCATCCTCATGAAATCTCTCACCCTTTCCCCCAGGGTGGTAGTTCGAGGAGCTTGGGCTCCTTGTTGCACTTGGTTAGCTACCACTTGTGCAAGCATGGTGAGTGCATCACGGAGCTCACCATTGGTGGGTGGCTCTTCCGGTGATCGGGCCCGTCTTCCCCTCATGTTTGGCATGATGATCTAGCAATCCAAAGAACAAGCGTTAGGGAGGAATCACCTTATCGCACTATAAGCACGACATAGAACATGAAGAAGGGAAACCTTTCCTAAAACATTTTGTAGCCTCCCATTCATAGTCGCCGCGCGCTTCACAACCATGATTAGGACTCTACTCAACGCGGTGTGTTGGACTCCGAGGATTTAACAGCCTAGTGCTCTGATACCAAGCTTGTCACGACCCAAGCCTAAGGCCTAGACGTGACATGGCGAATGAGGAACCCGAAGGAACCCCAAAAAAGCCTCTCAAACTTGTCATCACACTTCATCGGTCGCGAAGTACATTCAACATTATATAACGGGAAATAGGGACTAAGGGCAACCATTTCAAAATGACATCATAGAACAAGAGTCAAGCTCGTTTACAAAATACTTGTCCAACGCACACCTCTACATACATAGGTAGGACGGGGGCCATGACATACTACCGGCTCCCCTCATAGTCAAAATACAATTGCAAGCTAAAGTCTCAAAACATAGGAGTAGGAAACATAACATAGCCCTCGAATCATTGAGGACTCACCAACAAACTCGGATAAGCACCGTACTAGCCACGTGAATGGAGAGAAGGATCAAGAGTAGCTCCGGTCCCTACATGGTGACATCATGTAGGCAAAATATGCGTTAGTACTTGGAATGTACTAAGTATGTGGGGTGCAATACAACAATAGACAAGGACACAATCGAAATGCAAGAAATAGTTTCATAGGCATAATGAATAACAATATGAGGATGCATGATCAAAGTGAAGTCAAAACATGTTTAAGTAAATCTATACTAATAGTAGATATCATATGTGTATGCATGATCCAACCAATCTATAACCCCAACTTAGGATGGGGGATGCCGTTCACACCCGGACACCCTGGTGGCAAGGTATAAACCCCTCACATGGTTGATGTTGGTCACAGCCCAAGCATCCTAGGTGGTGAGATATAAACCTCTCACATGGTTGATGTTGGTCACACCCCAAACATCCTAGGTGGTGAGATATAAACCTCTCACATGGTTGTCCGGTTCTTTTCCCCCGGACCGGGCATGGTCATGCAACACTTTATATAGGAAATTCCCATTAGGCTCTAATGCAATCTCACGTATGGAATGAACATATACACAAGCTTAGTTTGTCATCAACACATCTCTGGATTGCCATACATCTCATAACTCAAGCTTTAAAGCATCGATTCATCAATTCTCCATAGTTGGACATTTTGTCAAACACCTTGAAGGCATGTAATGTAATCAAAGAGCATGGAAAATAGGGTAGTAATTATGCAGCCAAACCAGTGAACAACCTACAACAACACCTTTTAACACCCACAATACCACATGAAAATCTCCACATCCATTCCAAATTTAGATTCAAGTTCTAGAGTCACAACATGCTCAAAACAATCACTTTTCATGTTTAAAATTAAATGTGCAGGAATTATTACAAAAACCAAGACTAATTTATGAATCTTAACTTAAACCATGAATTAGTGAGTAGAATAGAGTCTAGGCACTATGGGTGGAAGGACCCATGAGTTCAACACCACATACCTTGAGTTCTTATGAAGGTCTTGAGAGTGTCTTCAATGGAAGCTTGGAACTTGGAGCAAGAGCCTCTTCAATCTTGAGGAAGGTTTTGGATTAGGGTTCTTGAGAGAACTTGAGAGAAAATGTGTCTAAGTATGAGAGAGGTGTTTTGGGAAATGTTTTAGAGATGGGAATTGAACTAATGGTATATAGGAAATAACATATGCCCCTTGGAAAAATGGTCCAACACTTAGGAAAAAAAATGAGGCGGGTGAACAGTAAAAACGCTCACTGGAAATTGCATTTCCTGCCGGATAGTTTTTACGAAAATGGGCATAACTTCTTCGTCCGAACTCCGAATGAGGTGAAACGAAGTGCGTTAGGTAGCTAACTCAAAGGGATTTCCACGGATATGTTATGGGCCACCCAATTATTTGTGTGCTAGGAGATATGACCCTCCAAAGTAGACCCTTGAAAAAGGCTTCACTTGGAAATTTCGGATTTTGATACGGTTGCTCTAAAATTTGGGTTAGACCCATTTCCCACTCAATTTGACCCCCTAAACAAGAATATGAAGTCGAATTTTTGAAAAACGAAACGGATTTTTAGATATAGCTAAAACAAGTTTCCGGTAACTTCCGAAGCACATTTTTAGGAAATTTTTTTTTTTTTTTTTTTCAGGTCATTTCAGAGAGGGTTCGGGTGAACCCCGTGGAACACATGTGGGTCCGCCCCTGCTTGTGCATCCTAACATTACTTACAAACTGCCAAAAAAGGACGGCCAAAAGCATCGGACTGCGTCCCTTTTATGGTCAAAATCGATCGAAAAGCGACGCAGTCACTTCCGTCACTTTTTGTCTCGACGCTTTACAAAAATTTACAGATAGAGTCGCTAAAAAGCGACGGACTGTGACGTTTTTTGTCTTTTTTTTATAATTTTTTTAAAAAAAGGCGACGGACTCCGTCACTTTATTTTAATTTTCATTTTTTTATTTCCAAGTGGGGACGCAGTCCGTCGCTTATCTGGAAATTATTTTTTGGAAAATCCAGAAAAGCGACGGACAAAACCATGTTGTCCGTCACTTTTTCTGCAAATTCTTTTACAGCAGAAACTGACTGCCCACCTGCAAATGCAGTTCAATTCAATTATACACTATTCATCCCAATCAAACACACACAATTATAAACAATCTACACAAAACATAAAACAACAAACTTAAAATAACATTCAAAAGTATCTAAATCACAATTTAAAGACTTATAAAGTCTTTCAAAATTCATTTCAAAATTTCAAAGAGTTCATAAACGTTCAGAAATATAAACTAGGGAGTGGGATCTACATAATCATCCTCATTAGTACTATCGTCATCGGTGTCCTTGGGAGCCGAAGTAGTAGGTCGATGAGCGAGGTTCATCACTTCTTCTTTGATTTACTCAATGATCTCACTCATGCTTTGTTTTTCAGCTACTCTTCTTTGCTCTGACTCTGCCAGTGCCAATGTAAGTTGTGCTATTTGAGCCGACATAGCAGCAATCTGAACACCGACAAGTGCCTCGACTTGATGTGACGATCCAATACCTTCTAGGCCTGACTGGAGTCGTCTTACATCGTTTCAAGAGCGTAGACCATAGACTCTACCATTGTGTGTCCCCTCTACCACTTTTTCTTTCCAAATCTAGGTGGACAGTTCAGGTGTCATTTCGACCGAACTATCTAGATTCTCAGCGACGTACTGATGAAACTCATTTTGCATATTAAATATAAAAATTGGCATTAATATATATACATATCATAAATATACTCACTATTAATATATATTATTCATAGTAAATAACTTATAAAAGTTTGTTCGGCCCTTTCCTCCACCCACACATCTAGATTCGACTCATTTTCTTTTTTCCTGACATGAGTCTTCTTGAAAACCTCCTGTCCCATGGGAGTGCATCCCAATTCTTTTTCCTATAAATAAAAACTAAAACTTATAATGATATATATGAATCAACTAATTATTTATTTAAAAGTTTAAATTAGAACTTACAATCTCTCTTGCAATTGTTCCAAAGGTCTTTGCACCTCTGGTATGCAACGAGCCACCCTTAAGACTGCCTCTAGCCTTTTTGGCCTGTTCTGAGATTGCCTTAAACTTGTTTGTGTTCCAATGCAGACCCAATTCATCAAAAACATAAGGCAACATCCAATCCGGACGTTCACCACTATCTCGAACTTTATTTAGCCAGCTAGACAGTCTAGCAGATGCCCTCCTCTATAATGTGGTCATAATGACCAAATTGTACCTCGGCTCCCAAGTACACATAGTCTGAAAAAAATTAACTAACGTTAATTAGATCGATAGTAAAAAAAAGTAAAGTATACTAAACTTAACTAAAAATTATATACCCTAAATTCATTAAACACCAGCTGGCATATATTGTTTGGAATCTCGCTCCAAGAGTGATAAGCATGTGTATAAAGTCTTCTAATTTAAAGCTCGGGCAGCATCCTTTGTAGGATGCCACCTGCAAAACACATAATAAATATGTTAGTTCATGAATAATATATTAAAGTATAAGAAATAAATAAAATAAACTAACAAATAGATAACAAAACAAACTTACGATGATTCATCTAGCTCAATCATCACTCTACCAAGTTTGTCCTTCTAGCAAGGAGCTAGAGCAGGCATCTCATCATCTGGTGTAGCACTAGGTCTAGATGAAGGCTATACATCAGGATACACAAAACGATGAGTCAATGGAGGCATACCGTCAATAGCATCTGACTGGTCGCTACTAGAATCTCCAATCCTCGTGGCAGATACTGAGGAGATGTACCTATGGGAGATGGAGTACCTACTGATAAGGGTCGTGCTCAACGAATAGCCTATGAAGGTAGGTCCTCATAGCATCGTAGAGGCAATGCTTGTGAAGTAGAGGAAGCACCGACTGGTTGACCGTAATTAGGATAATATTGTCGTGGATCCGCCGTACCAAACGGAACAGTAAATATATGAGTATCATGGCTAATGCGCCCTGGCGCAGAAGAAATAGATCCTGCAATATCCTTAAGATCTATGGGTGACCTAGACTTCTTATTTTTAGCCTGTTTAGTTTGGCTAACTCCAAGATGCTTGCGATGTCTATCACCGTCACCGCCTGATGACATCTGTATGCAAATTTACATGTATAATATATATAAAAATCATAAATTAAATAAAATTAGCAAAATACACTAACTTACATATATACTAGCTAGCTTTCATTCTACACTATTCCTCCTCGCTTGTTTCAATTCTATCATTCTTCCATTCTTCCTCCTCAGTTGTTTCATTTTCATTATTGTCCCATTCTTCGTCATCAAATGATTCATTTTCCTCATTCTCGGATATTTCTTCCTCAACATTCAGTATCTCATCATCAGATACTTTTTCTAATATGTGTTGAGGGTGTTGTAGTGTGGTTTCCAATTCAACATCAACTTGTTGTTGAACAATTAAAACATCATTTTGATACGCCACATCTAAGACATTGTCAATTTCAATTCTTCCCACATGCTTACTTTTTTATAACAACCCACCAATTATCTCTGTCTTTACGCAATGGATATGGAGCGTAATACACTTGTTTAGCATTTTGTGTAATGATAAAAGGATCATAACTGTTGTATTTCCTAGAGTGCTTAACTTCAATTATATTATGTTGATGGTCCACCTTTGTGCCTCTATGTGATGGGTCAAACCACTCACACCGAAACAATACAATCTTCTTCTTAGGCCAACCTGAATACCTCACTTCAATAATCTCATAAATGACACCATAATATTCAATAGTTTGGCCAGTACCATCAACATCACCTTGTATGTAGACACCGCTATTATTTGTTTTCTTATTCCTAGAAACTTCTTCAGTTTGAAACTTAAAACCATTGACACAATACTTATTCATTGTCAGTACTTGAGATTCAGGTTTAAGTGCTACTTCTTTCACTAATTGCAAATGTTAGACACTTGAGTATTCATCGTAAACCTACGTGATTGTTATTTCAATTAATATAATTTAGTATAACATGAATATATTATTAAATACTTAGTGATTGCACACTTACATAGTTCCTTAGCCATTTGGAAATTTTTTATAGATGACTTCATTACCTCATGTGTTTACGAACAAGCTGATCATTTTACATTAAAGTATTTCGTTAGTTAATGAACACTTATTTGTATGTAATTTGATAACATATTTTTAACACTTACTTGACATATGGTTGAATCTCTGGACAATTAGGCAAAAAATGTGTCACAGCTGATTGCATTTCCATATTAGTGAAGCCTCGCTTTCCACGCTTTTTAGATCCTCCACCATTTTGATTAAAAATTGATATCGGTGGAAATAAAAGAACAATATCGCCTTCATCATTGAGATTGGGCTTGTTTCTCCTACATGACACATCATCACCATAGTAATAAGAATAAAAATCACCAGTTTCTCTCCCAATATGACCTTGATCAACTGATCCTATAAGCTTTTGAGAGATTGATGTATCCTATGAAAATTGCAGGTTCAACATTCATATACAACTTATCTCTTTTCACCAGAGGTATATTTGAAAACCAAAGACAACCAAATACTTCAAGATTTGTGTAGCAAAGATTTGTAACCCAACCAAGGCTCAAATGGTGTCTTCTTTTGCAAGGCCTTGGTTGGCAATTTGTTTAGCAGAAATACTATAGTATTTGCAGCTTCAGCCCAAAAATTTCTTTGGTAGTCCTTTCTCACAAAGCAAACACCTTATCATCTTCATTGGCATCCTATTTTTTCATTCTGCTACTCCGTTTGTTGGGGAGTATAGGGTGTTGCTAGCTGATTCTCAATTCGTGCTTCATTACAAAACTTATTGATTTTTTTTGAAGTATACTCGGTTCCATTATCTATTCTTATCACCTGAATTCTACAACCACTTTGATTTTCCACAAAAGCCTTGTATTTCCGGAATACATCAGCGACTTCAGATTGATAATTAAAAAAATAAATCCAACAATATCTTGTACAATCATCAATAAAGGCAATATAGTACTTACTACCCTTTATAGATGGTGTTTTTTGAGGTCTGCTTACATCCGTGTGAATAAGTTGCAGCTTCTGCTTTGCCCTCCATGATGAATTTTGAAAAGGGAACCTTGTTTGCTTCCCATACTAACAAGTTTCACAAGTAGAAAGGCTCTTCTCAAGGGTTGAAAGGCCTTCTACTAGTTGATTTTCTATCATTAAGAGTATAGTATCATGATGAAAATGTCCGAGTCTTTTATGCCATAATTTTGAGTTATTTTCCAACTAGATAACTACTGCTTGCTCCTCACCCAACTGGTTCAAGGAAAAACTTTTTCCTCTTATCTTGACCTTGAACATCTCCTATTATCAGCATCATTGATTACACATCATTTCACGTATCAGGACACTACTTCCAGTTCAAGTGCCAATGATCGTGAGTAGTAATTTAACCCAACTAGTGAGTAGGGGTCGAGTCCCAAGGGAGCGGTTTGTAATTGAGAATCAATAGAAAAGCATAAAGGTGCTAAAGTCAATCAGAGCTAAAAATATTTACGAATAAAAGCATAATTCAAGTTTGGGGTGACACAAGTGTCAAATATCAAAAAGGGGGTTTCGTAATCAATTATCAACTAAACGACAACTAGAAATGAAAATACAAATATGGAGACAGGATTCTTGGGATGTGATAGAATTATGGACTAAGGTAAACAACCGGGTAATTGCTATTGATAGTAAATCGTTGTAAATTGGTAACTAAGCTAGACTATAGAGGGAGTAAACTTTCTCTCGAACAATTTACCCCGAATCAAAACGGTTTCTCTCGAACACCAATAAGCGGCAATGAAGCACATCCTTCGCCTTAGTCCATTCACTCACTCTCTCAAGCTGAATTTGTGGAAGAGGGTTTAGTATTCACTCTCTCGAGCTAAACCCACAACAACCCAATAACCACACACCATCGATTCAGTAGTTTTGGTTTTACGACCTCTCTCTTGAGCAAGCCAAAAACACGAAGTTAAAATTGTATTTGCAACTACAATCCCATTAAATTCAAACACAACCACTAAACGAAATCACCTTTAAACAGCGAATAAATAATCAATTAGCAATACCGAGAAGTATATTCAACCCATATTCACATAATCACACCCCAAGAATTGGGGTTATAGCTAGACATAGTAAAGAGATAGAAATCGATATCAAAATGTATTTCCATCAACTGGGTACGATTAATATAGTCTTTACACACGTCTAAGATGAAGAATCTTCAATACCCACTTCCAATATATTCAAAATGGGAATTTTCAAAATCTTCAAAGCTAAGGGAAAATGTCTCCAAAAACTCAATTCTCAGTTCTCAACTTCAAAAACTAGATAATAATATGATTCCCTAAAAAATCTGATGCTAAGCTAAAAATATAAACAAGTATTTATAGTTGTCAAAAAGTATGTTGCGAAGGTCCACTTGATGCAATTAGTCGGGATCGTCGATCTACTCGGCGATCCACCCTTTGGTTTGGTTCATCGCCTTTCTGCATTGGGCTTCAGCAAATTCAAGTTCTGTATTTTAGGCGATATAGCACTGTATCGCAGAACTGTTTAGTGACTCACCGACTGCTCGTTTCTATCGCCAACTTGATTTTCTCCTTCAGGGCTTGGCGCACTGGAACATTAGGCGAGAACAAGGCCATTCGGTGACTCGCCCAATGGTTTAGGCGATCCTCAGGCCTTCTTTTCTTCGGTCTTTCAGCTGCCTTATTCCTTTTTTCTCAATAGTGTCCATGTTTTGTCCCTAAGTTCAAATACCTGAAATTCAAGGATTTATATCAGTTATTGCGACAAAATAAGGATTCGAGGACACTAAATCTATTAAAATAAAGCCCTAAATGAGTCCAAATTGTGGACTCATCAACACCCCCAACTTAAAATTTTGCTTGTCCTCAAGTAAAACTTAAGTTCAGCAGTTCAAAAAGGATGTCTCAAACAGTGCTATACAAGACTCAATCATGAATGCACACAAAAAGACTCAACTTACTCATGCAAGGCTCAAATGTGCACTCAAAATTTCAAATTGTGAGTCACCATTATCAAAGAATCTCAAGCTCACAATACTTGCTTCAAATGCAAGTTCAAGCTCAACAAAGGAAATCAAATGCCCTCACACAGAGAATGATTCCATATTTACACACAATGGTTCAACAATTTAAAGTTCCAAAATAAAATGCAACGCTCACACTCACAAAGATGAACACAATGTATGATTTCACCCATAGGTTTACCCATATTTTTCAACCAACATTTGTTTCAGTTCACTCAAGATCAAAAAGGTCTTTCCAGGGCTTGTAACGGGGCAGAGTGCAAAGGTATGGTCATTTAGGCTCATTGGCTATAGTCCTCATGAAATGTGGTGTGAACAACACTTTCTTTCATTTACTTCATCATTTTTCATTTATGCTTACAAGTCATCTCATTATTCACTTTCCATGGACTATTGGAAAACCCCATTTCTTTTTGTATTTTCACAACTTTATTCCACAAATTTTTCATTCTTTTTTTCTTTTTTTCTTTTTCATTCTTTTCTTCTATTTTTTTTTTGTATGGAGGGGTTCCATTTTTCTCAAAACATGGGTAAAAGGGGACGTTCTTGCACATCTTGATTTACCTTCTCTTTTCACCACACCCTCAACTTAGACTTTTGGCCTAAGTTGGCTATTTAAACAAACCACAAATCATGAGGATTATGGGTAATGGATCAATCAAAGGTCACAATGTTATCAAGTTTCTTCCAAGAAAAGGTCAAGGCTCAAAGGGTGATCAAAAGGGTTTCACACACTCACAAGGTAGGCTACAAAAAGAGGTATAATGTTAAATTGTTTCACCTCTTTAAAGTTAGCTTAGATCATATCAAGAGTTCACATCACTTAGTCAGTCGTACCAACGGGGCAAATTCTAGGTGTCATCACACATGGTTCACGGTAAGCTCATCACACAAGGCATTGACACCAAAGTCAAACAAGACTCCACACTTTCGCTAGTGTGCAATGTTCATCTCAAGAGACTCAATTCTATATTTGGCTAGTCACAACAAGATGCAAAGAGTTTACATATTGTCTATGCAACTTTATTTGGCCTTATCGTAGCCGCACACTTATTTTTGTTCGATTCTAAGCACTATTCAAGTCATCGATATTGATCAAAACACACACTCAAATTTGCACAAGAACAGCCACATTCAATACAAACAAAAGGTGGCAAAAAAATTTCGGAAGGGTCAAAAATCATTTATAATTAAAAACAAGGAGCCACAAGCTCAAACATCCACAAAAAGCAATGTATAACACAAATTTAGCTTAAAGCCCAAATATATAAACAAAACAAGAATTACGGATGTTAAACAAAAGGTGGGCCTCACCCCACCATAAATAAAAGCATTTGTCCTCAAATGCATACAAGAATGTCCAAAAGTTAAAATAAAAGTAAGAGATAGAGGGAGGTAAAGAGGGAATCATGTATATGTAGTCGCTCCATCTGTCTGGGCATCAGTGCCCGGTGCATCACTCTGGTCTCAGGCCTCAGTACCCGGAGTCACCTCAGAAGGAACAACAGTACCAGATCCACTAGAAGCTGCCATAAAAATCTCGGTTAGTGATGTCTGGATCACCGACTACATGATCGTCTCCTCAAGATCCGGTAAGTCTCCATATATGCTCTCCTCCCATATCTCTATCTGCTCTTCGTCGATCTCTGCATTTGACTCATCAACTACTGCCTCATCCCTACGTACATCTCCGTTGGTAATCGGAGGAATCTCTGAAGTCTCAGGAGCGTCCCTGTTATCATCTACCTCTAGCAATGAAGTAAAGTTAGTAAACTTTAGATAGTCTACGTCCTTTCTCAAGTTAGCTACCTCGGCTTTGAAAGCTGTAACCTCAGAGGCCTCCCCCTACCTACTCTCACAAGCTGTGACTCTAGTAGCCAGATCATCGACAGAAGCCCGGAGGGGGGGTTTTAGTGCAGCCAAAATAGAAGCCTCAATCATCAAGGGGACAGATTTCTCTAACCGAGTCGCCCTCAAGTCAGCTGAGTGGGCCAGATTCCCCATCTTCAGGATAATCGCTAGAGTAATCTTGGTCTGCTGGGATAAAGTAGAAGTGCCTAAAGCCTGTGAAGACAAGAAAGGAGGGGCAGAAGTACCTAAAGACCCACAGGTCGAAGTAGGCAAAGATGCCTTTGTAGGTATGGAATCAATGTCCACCTCCGGGGTGTATCCACCAGAGCTGCTCTCCTCCTGGCAGCCTCCTCTATAGTATACTTGGCCTCAATGCACCGAATGTCAGTGGAGGAGGACGAGGTAATAACAAAATCTCTAGCAGCATCCCGGGGCACTCCAGCACGCCGGCATAGCTCTGTGATCAGTACTGGCAAGGGAAAAAAGGTATGCCTCTGTTTGGCTCTCATGGCATCTCCTGCTCTATGATAAGGCCCAAGTTGAGCCGCATCTTCGATAAGATAGACCCTAAGCAGGCTGCCTATGCATGTCAGAGGATAGATTCGTTCTGTGAAGGCATAAATGAACTACCGATGAATCTGAACCAATAACGGGCAGCTATATTCAAATCCTTCTTTTTGATCTCGACTCCCACCTCAATCTACCTAGGAGTGGTTTCAGAAATTAAGGGGCAAACCAACCCTTTAGATCCTCCAGAGTATGTGTCGTAGGCAAACCTTAATATGAGAGTGCAGTCCCTAGAATCCTATCCAACATAACTTTATTGTACTCCTCACTGCAGCTCACTTTTACACCTCGAACAATGACCGACTTATCCGGTCTGAACTCGCTGGCCTTCTTTTTAATCTTAGGCATAAGTTCACCATATGTTGTGTAGAACTCACGGACCCATGAAGGAATATACATCGGGGCCTGGTGAAAATCTTGAACTAGTGCCACTGTAATAAATCTGCTACACTAGAGTACTTGCCCTCCAAACCCTCTGTAGATAGCAGCTTCTCTTCGAGGATGGTTCGCAGGCCATCTCCTTTCAACCTGTTGAGGAGTCTAGGTGGAGGAACAACTGGTGGCACAGGAGCCATAGGAGGTGCCGGAGTTGGCACTGATTCTGCTGGTGTGGACGCAGGAGAGACTCTAGTAAATGTGGGGTAAGATCTAGCCTGAAGCTCAAACCGATGGGACTGTAGAGGCTGGTCATCATCAAGTTCAAATAGAGCAGCCTGGGAGCCAGTAGTAGCCCTGTCAGACCTGGGTCTCTTGCCCTTTCCTTTGTCACTTGGTTGAGGTTTTTCCCTTCCTCTATTTGAAGGATTTGATCCCCCTTCGTTGAGTGTGATATCCTGTGCTCTTTTCCAGGGTGGCATGTCTATATTTGTTTGTACCATATCTGCAAAACATCAGGAAAAGTTAAGAAAATCTTTAAACAAAAGAATAGAAAAATAGTTGCAACAGACTTGCTGAACCATTCGGTGAGTCACCGAACAACTTTAGCGAGCTAGATCATTCTCGCCAAAAGGATTGACTTAAAGCTATGGCAAGTCGGCGATGGGAAAGGCCTTTTGGCGAATCGCCGACAGATTTTGACGAGCAAGAGTCATCCCGCTGAAAGTTACAGTGCAAACAGGGTTCAGGGGCGCAGACAAAAGCCGATCAAGAAGTCTTTTGGTGAGTCGCCGAGTAGCTTCGACGGCCTCAGGCTTCTCGCCGAAAGTTACATAGAACAACATCAATTAAAGCATGGAATTAAAGGCCCGATGGGGAACTTCGGTGAACTGTCGAGTGGTTCGGCGAGCTCAACCCAGCTCGCCAAACGACAGAACGTGCCTACTTTCAACCCAACTTCTCAAATTCAACCCCAAAAACCCCGAAAACAAAATCACAACCGCACAACCAAAACATTAAGGGCAGGATTATTGAATTACAAACAGGCATTCAAACATTCTAATCCTATAGAGAGGCCCAACACACATCAACAACATAAGATTGCTTGCATAAGAGTACAAATTACTAAAAATAAATGTGGGATTCGGAAGACCAACCTTAAATGCCGAATAATAATGACTGAAAAGCTAGGTGGCAATGTAATCCACTCCGAACACCAATCAACAACTCAAATACAATAATAAAGCAAGAAATATAAAAAATACTAAATGGATGTGAGTTTGTGAAGATTAGAAAGTGAGGGAAAGTGAAAGAATTTGAAACTTTTGAACCTTTGGCCTTAAAACCATCCAATTCTTGCCCAATCGGTGATGTT
This sequence comes from Solanum okadae, assembly GCA_036553675.1. NCBI lineage: Eukaryota > Viridiplantae > Streptophyta > Magnoliopsida > Solanales > Solanaceae > Solanum > Solanum okadae. The sequence continues at coordinate 19,891,966 of CM071684.1, read as the reverse complement.
AGTCATGGTCGTCGATCCACTCAGCGACATGCCGAGTGGTTACTTACCTCGCCGAGTGTTACAAGGCCCTCAGTTGATTTGGGGGTCTAAACGGTGGTGTAGATCGCGATCGCCGAACCAGTCAGCGACTCGTCAATAGTTTCCTGGGCTCGCCGAGTTTTACAGATTCCACTTTAAAGTTGTCTTGAGTCCAACGGTGGTCTAGACCGGAATCGCCGACCTCTTCAGCATTTTGCTGACTGAACTTTAGCTCGCCAATCTGCAGCTTTAAACCTTTCCCACACTTTAACCTGCACAATCAGCACACCATTATTTCTTGAAGCAAAAATAAAGCGATAAAAAGGGTCTTGGGTTGCCTCCAAAGCAGCGCCTTAGTTAACGTCACGGCACGATGCAAGTCCACCTTCAACCTTCATTTATGGGGTTGGCCATAGTATCACTAGGCAAACCCTCTTTAGACTGTGAGTAGACATACGACAACACTTGGTCTATTTGGGCGTCTTGCAGCTAATTAATCATGGAATGAAAGGTTATCATCTGATTAATCATTAGGACATTGTCTTTCAGTTCATTCAACACTCTATCTTGTTCTTCGATTTTGTGTAGAATGAGTGGACAGCCTCTTGATTTTGTTCACTCTCCTACTGCTTCATCTTTTGACACTCGCGATAAGGAAGGTACTTGTCCTTCTTGTTGGACCTTTCCTCTAACTCCATAACTTTCTTAGCCAAGACATCCCACTGCATCAACAATGTTTCCCATTCTCGGTCTTTCTCTGTTTCCTTATTGGATTTAACCGTACCATCAAGGAGTTAGGCTACTACTTCATATGGTTGTTAGATCAAACAACCTACGAACAGTGCATCATCAGCGCTTCTATTTTCGGGACCAAGACCTCTACAGAAGCACTCTAGTAGCAATTTATCGATATTCCATGAGATGGGCACTACTGCAGTATTGCTTTAAATCTCGACCACATCTCATGGATAGACTCACCTCCTAATTGTTTGATCATTATGAGGTTATCCCTAAGATTCAACATTCTCAAAAGGGGATGGTCCATTTGGTAACCATTGTCACCATTCACACTCATTCTTCCTGTTTTCAACACAAATAAGCAAAACAAAACGAAGAATTAAGTAAGTAGAACTATAACTAACAAGAATAAATTTTAGTTAACAACAAATTTTCAACTAACACCACTCCCCAGCAGTGGTGCCATTTTGATTTCATGTATCAGGACACTACTTCCAGTTCAAGTGCCAACGATCGTGAGTAGTAATATACCCCAACTAGTGAGTTGGGGTCGAGTCCCAAGGGAGCGGTTTGTAATTGAGAATCAATAGAAAAGCATAAAGGTGTTCAAGTCAATCATAGCTAAAAATATTTACGAATAAAGCATAATTCAAGTTTGGAGTGACACAAGTGCCAAATATCAAAAGAAGGGTTTTGTAATCAATTATCAACTAAAACGACAACCAAAAATGAAAATAAAAATATGGAGACGGGATTCGTGGGATGTGATAGGATTATGGGCAAAGGTAAACAACAGGGTAATTGCTATTGATAATAAATCGCTGTAAATTGGTAACTAAGCTAGACTATAGTGGGGGTAAACTTTCTCTAGAATAATTTACCCCGAATCAAATCGGTTTCTCTCTAACACCAATAATCGGCAATGACGCACAGCTTTCGCCTTAGTCCATTCACTCTCTCGAGCTGAATGTGTGGGAGAGGGTTTAGGATTCACTCTCTTGAGCTGAACCCATGACAACCCAATAACCACACACAATCGATTCAGTAGTTTTGGTTTTATGACCTCTCTCTCGAGCAAGCCAAAAACACGAAGTTAAAATTGTATTTGCAACTACAACCCCATTAAATTCAAACACAACTACTGAACGAAATCACCTTTAAACAGCGAATAAACAATTAATTAGCAATACCCAGTAAATTCAACCCATATTCACATAATCACACCCCAAGAATTGGGGTTTTATCTAGACATAGTAAAAAGATAGAAATAGATACCGAAATGTGTTTCCATCAACGGGGTACGATTAATATGGTCTTTACACACGTCTAAGATAAAGAATCTTCCATACCCACTTCTAATTTCTTCAAAATGAGAATTTTCAAAAATCTTCAAAGCTAAGGGAAAATGTCTCCAAAAACTCAGTTCTCAGTTCTCAACTTCAAAAACTGAATATTAATATGATTCCCGATAAAATCTGATGCTAAGCTAAAAATTTAAACAAGTATTTATAGTTGTCAAAAAGTGTGTTGTGAAGGTCCACTCGACGCAGTTAGTCGGGATTGGCGATCCACTCGGTGATTCGCCCTTTGGTATGATTCATCGCCTTTCTGCATTGGCCTTCAGCGTATTCAAATTCTGTAACTTTGGGCGATAAAGCAGTGCAACGCAGAACTCTTCGGCGACTCGCCGACTTTTTTTTTCTTTCGCCGACTTGATTTTCTCCTTCAGGGCTTGGCACATTGGAATAGTAGGTGAGAACAAGGCCATTTGGCAACTCACCCAATGGTTTAGGCGATCCTCAGACCTTCTTTTCTTCATTCTTTCAGCTGACTTGTTCCTTTTTACTCAATAGTGTCCATGCTTTATCCCTAAGTTCAAATATCTAAAATTCAAGGATTTATATCAGTTATTGAGACAAAATATGGATTCGAGGACACTAAATATATTAAAATAAATCCCTAAATGAGTCCAAATCGTGGACTCATCAACACACATTTTTTCTTCAAACAACACTTTCAAACCATTTTCAAGTAGTTGTCCAACAGTTGAGAGATTTTGATCAAGATAAGGAACAAAAAGAACATCAACTATAAGTTTCAAACTTGTAAGGCTTTCAATTGCAACAGTTCCTCTGTCTCTCGCATCGAGATATTCTCCATTTCTAATTTTCACTTTGGAAATAAAATATCTATCTAGATCTTTAAAGAGTTTTTGGTCGCTGGTCATATTATTTGTGCATCTGTTATCAATTAACCAACTTTCGGAAGCGCTTTTGCTAGCAAAACAAGTTGCTACAAACAATTTCTCTTCTTGATATTTATTTACAACAGCCTTAGATTCCTCTTGTTACGATTGTAACTTGCATACCCTCTCCACATGGCCTAGTTGACCACATTTGTTGCACTTCACCAACACTTCTGTTGAGAATGATTTGTCTTTTTGCAATGAGGGCATGGAGGCTGACTTCTTCCTTGATTGTTGTAATTATTGATCGACCTCTACTTCTTGTTCTCTTTCCTTCCTTTCTTTGACTCATTTTTTGTGAATTATCTTGAAAAGCACCTTTAACAGAACCTCATTTCCTCATTTATCTCCTTTGCTCCAATGCCTGAAAAGCTTTAACAAGTTCTATCAAGGTAACGCTTGACGGATCTTTAGAATTCTCTAAAGAAGAAATTGTGGCTTCATATTTCTCAAGAAGTGTAACAAGAATCTTTTGAACAATTCTTTCATTAGTGAAATCCTTACCAAACAATCTCACCTTGTTGGCCAAGTTGGGTAGTTGGTCTACAAAATATTTTATAGTTTCTAATTCTTTCATTCTCTTCATTTCAAATTCTCGAATCAAATTCATCATTTGCATATTCTATACTCTTTCATTTCCTTAGTATTCCCTTTTGAGATACTCCCAAATTTCTACTGCAGACTTCATTTGCATAATCCTGGTAAGAATTGAGGGGGCTACTGTAGAGAAAAGGCAAGCTTTAGCTTTGGTTTTCCTTGTCTTATTCTTCTATGATTTTATTCTTCTTGTTGCTCTTACAGAACTTCCTTCTTGTATCAAAAAAATTGTTTCCCATTAATGCAACACCAATATTATTTGATTCATAATTCAGAGCAATGCCTATTGTACCCTCTTCAAATTTTACTAATTCACCACCATTACTTCATCAACACCGTGAATATGTTGCAATGATTTATTGTTGAATTATCACCGAGAGGAGTTACTTCATAATCCTCTTCTACTACTTTTCAGATATCCGGCGCTTCATGATGAACTTTAATTCTAGTTGTCCAAGCTTGATAATTCTTACCATTTAAGACTGGTGGATTTAAGAGGCTTGTTTTAGAATTCATTTTCTATAAACTATTTGAAATAATAGTTCAAAGAATGGTTTATATGGTTCACTCTCTTCTCACAGGTCCCTCAAGATGGCAATGCTCTGATACCAATCTATAGGAGATAAACAAATATTGACGAAGAAAGATAAGAAAAAGATTAAATTGCATTCCATTGTTGAAATAATGATTGCAATATAAATACTTGAATTCATAGCTTAAAAAGCTAAAGAAAAGGAGTAAAATAATCTAACATTAACTCCAATAACTAAAGCGTAAAATATAGCAACTGACTAATCAAATTCTTCCCAACACTGCATCCTTATTTTTTTAACTTAATCCTACTTTTTAACTGTATATGGATACAACAGAAAGTTAAAATAATCTCCATCTTTTGAGGCACCACTTTCAATAGAATCACACATTTAAAAATTTCATGTATGTGCCTGATTTCAAGTTTAGTTTGTTGTCCGTAACAAAGATAACCAAAGAACTTTTTTGTTCAGTAAATTTCTATCCATAATTTTTCATATTTCAGGGACTTTGCAATGGCAAGGTGATGGGGATTTGTAGAGCATGATGGACTATATTGTCTACAAGAGGATGAAAATATAAAGTTAGGAGCAGTAATAAAGGATCAACCAGACTCAGTACTATGGCATAACATGCTTGGTCACCCTTCTATGGAAGTACTCAATAATATTCTTGATTTAAAGACTAATATGTGTTAGACAGCATAATAACTTTGCATGGTGTGTCCTATGGAAAAACAAAGCAGACTGAAGTTTCCACTCAGTACATCTTCAACTACTAGTTGTTTTCATTTGATACATGTGATGTTTTGGAACCATTCAAGGTTTCTACCTATGATAGGAAGTCATACTTTGTAACATTTGTAAATGATTCCAGCAAATACACTTGGAGTTGGCTGATTCAGTCTAAATGTGAGGTCATTGTTATACTAAACATTTTTTGTTTAAAGTAAAAACTCTATTTGATGTCCATGTTAAAGTTCTGAGGTGTGACAATGGAAAGTTGTTCTTTAATTTCAATTGTTATGAATTATTTTCCTATCTTCGTATTATTCACCAAAGTAGTTGTCCCTATACTCCACAACATAATGGTGTTCTAAAAAGAAAACACAGACATATTTTGGAGGTTGCAAAAGCCTTGAAATTTGAAAGTGGTGTCCCACATAGCTTTGGGGTGATTGCGTGAAAATATTTGTATTATTAACAAATTGCCTACTAGTGTATTTCAAGGGAAGTCTCGCTTTGAAGTTTTACATGGTAAACATGTTATCTTTGATCACCTCAGAGTGTTTGGTTGTCTTTGTTTTGCTAGTATGCTACCTAGAGAAGGTAAATTTTACTCTAGAGTTTGGAAAATTGTATTACTTGGTTATGAAGAGACACAAAAAGGATTAAATTATTTGATTTGGAAGTTGGTAACTTATGTTGGTTTTTCAATAAAGAAATTAAGAAAAAATAACAGAGAAAGACTTTGAGAAAAAAAAATATTACATTATTGTCAAACGAAGTTATTTTATTGATAATACAGAGACTTACATTTATAGATATAATTCCTAACTAAAAATAGAAAAATATGTTACTAACTTATCAGTAAAATTCAAATAACAAATAAAAAGAACTAACTCCTAAATTCAAGTGACATAGGACTCTAATAACATAATTTCAAAACCATACAAATAGCTAACTATTTAATTTCTGCAATATCCTGAGACATATTCTCAACACTCCTTCTTGGATCAGAAATTGTAGATTGTAGTCTCATCTGAAAATGACCTTGTGGAGAAACCTGAAATTCATCTTTTGTCTTGCAAGGCTTGTGTGCATCTACTGTTGAATTAAATGAGAAGCTCTTACTTCTCATTTCAACTTGTAAAATCTCTTGTTTAGTGGAATAAAAAATTCGATAATATTTGTTTTCAAATAATAATTTAAGGCATTTTTCTATTAACTGACCAACACTAAACAAACTTTATCAATACCAGACACATAAAGAACATATGAAATTATTTTTGTACCTGAATTTGTTTTAATTGCAATAGACCTTTTTCCTTTTGCCAAAATACAATCATCATTCCCAATTCTGACTTTCTTATTTTTCATACGAATGAACTCTTTAAAAAAGATTCCTTTCATATGTCATGTGGTTTGTACAACCACTATCAATCATCCAAAAATCAGAATTTTTGGTTGAAAAAGAAGTTGCCAAAATAAGTGGTCTTCATCTTCTTCAATAGCGACTTGGGCAACTATTTCATCTTTTTGAAATTCAAATAACAACTACATGACCAAGTTGTTTGTAGATCTTGCATTGTCCTTCTAGTTTTTTCCAACATCTATATGGAGGATGTCCATTTTTAACATAGTACTAACAAGGTGGGTAATTTTTCAAAAATATACCCCTGCTTTGAGTTTTTGTGGCTGCCTACTAATGCGCCTTCAACCATGTCATCTTGCCTCATAAGTATCCTTTGTTCATGTGTCTGCAAAGAATTTAACAATTCTACCAAGGTAATTTTGGACATATTTTATGTGTTTTCCAAGGTAGTTATACATGCTTCATATCTTTCGGGCACTATTACAAGAATTTTTTCAACAATTCTTGTATCCTTAAATTCAGTTTCTAGTAATCTTACCTTGTTGACAATACCAAGAAATCTGTCAGAGCATTTCTTGACTGTTTCTAACTCCTTCATTCTCTGCAATACAAATTCCCTCATTAAATTTAATACATTCACTCCTAGTATTCTTTTATCTACATCACATTCTTTCTTCAGATAATTTTATATTTCTTTTGGTAATGTGAGAGCCATGATTTTCGTGAACAGTTGTTGAAACAGTAGCAAACAAAGCTACTTTTACCTTGGACTTAATGTTTTTCTTTCCCTTGTGCCTTTTGATTTGGGCCACGGTGGGATTATTTGGCAATAGACTAATTTTATAATTCTCTTCCATGACTTCCCAAAGATCAAGAGCCTCCAAGTAGGTTTCCATTATCACAGCCCATAGTTCAAAATTTTCACCATAAAAATAGGAGGAGTCTTTCGTGAAAAACTATTTTCGAAATCCATTTTTCTACTCACATGTTCCTCAAGAAGAAGATTTTGATAACAATTGTTGCTTTTTCAATAAAGAAATTAAGAATGTAAGAGAAAAAGACTTTTTGAAAGAAAAACTAACGCAGTATTATCAAAATGAATTATTTTATTAATAATCTATAGACTTACATTTATTGATATAATTCCTAACTAAAAATAGAAAAATATGTCACTAACTTATCAGTAAAATTCGAATAACAAATAAAAAGAACTAAATCCTAAATTTAAGTCACAGGACTCTAATAACATAATTTAAGAATCCTAAAAATAGCTAACTATTTTCTGCAATATTTTGAGACATAATCTCAACACCTTCCTTGTGAGTAGAGATTTCAACTTTAAAGAGACTACTTTTTTTCTTTTAAAGGAGCTAAATGGGTCCTTGATGATATATTCTACGTACCCTCTATCTTCAGAGTGTGTGCAGGAAAACACTTTAACAACTACAACTGATAGGAACATGTTCCTCTTAATGAGAGTCTAAATGAAATTGCAGCAGACAAAATGTATGCCATACTATCAGAAGTAGTTGAGGAAGTAGTGACAGTTGTAGCATATAAGAAAGGCATCACAACATCAGAATCAAGTATCAACTAATAAGGAGGCGAAAATTGCTGAAGATGAACCTAGAATGGTTGTGCCTATGGAGTCTGAGCAGTCAAAGGTAATAAGAAGCATCCTAAGACCAAAAATGGATTGAGGCAATGGAATAGGAGATTCATGGATGGGAAGAAAATCATACATGGGAATAATGGTGGCAAATGGGCGGGTTGGGTCAAATTTGGGCCGGTTGAAAATGTGTCAACATAAAATGAGTAATAATTCAATCCACCATATTTGATATGGGTAAAAATAAATTGGGTAACAAATCGGTTGGGTAAAAAACTAGTTTACCCATATTTATTCATATCTTCATAAGTAAACAGTACTCTACTTAAGAATTCACCATAGAGAAAATATATTAGTGTTTTTTTTTAGATAAAAAATATTGAAAATGCTTCATTTAGTTTTATTGTATCATAAAATTCAAAACAAAAATTCCTATAATTTTTCAATGTAAAATAAATTTATGTAATAACAAGGGAAAAAATATTTTTAATTTCAAAGTAAATTAATATTTACATTATAGGACTAAAACATGCTTAATTCACTTTAAGCAATGTCAATACTAATACATGATTTGCTTATTTTACACTATTATTTATTATCCAATATAAAATTAAACAAATAAAAAAATATAATTATAATAAACAAAAGAAATGTACATTTAAAATATATATTTTTGAAGGGCATAAGACTTCACCTTTTCAATTATTGAGAAAAATAATTAGTTCTATAGAAGAACATAAAAAGGAAGAGAAGTTATAATATTTTTAGGGGATAAGACATAAGGACCCCCCCTAGACTATGACCGAAATCTCAGAGACACACCTAAACTTAATTAAGGTCCTATTACCCCTTGAACTCATTTTTTCGTATTTTTGTGCACCTTTTGTGCTGACGTGGCACCTTCAAACACCCAAGTTGGTTGTGTTTGTACACACTCGCCTGCCATGTGTGTAAATATTTTTTTTATCTTTTTCATTAAATGTTTTTTAAAAAAGTAAAAATAATATTAAAAAATTAAATTTTAATTTTTTTTAAATAATATTCTTATTTTCTTTATCTTGTATATAAATTAAGTTAAACACATTTTTTTACCCCATTCATTGTTTTTCTCTTTTATTTTTCTATTAATTTTTATATTCTTTGTCTTTCGTTTTGATTTGCGTTCAAATTTAATTCCAAATGTCTTGTATTTAAAATAAGTTAATTTTGAACAGATACCAAAATAAGTAAAGAAAATCAAATAATACATAAAAAAAATTAAAACATTAAAATTAAAAGACAATTTTAAATTATTTTTAAAAAAAATACACAATTTTTTTAAAAAATAATTACAACTGAAAAGATAATAAATTAATTAAAAAAAGTTTAAATTTAAAAGAAATTAAAATAAATATTTTACAGAGTAAGAAATAAAAATAATTAAATATATATAAGTTTTAATATCAATAAAAATATGTACTAACTAATTATAAAGTTACCAATTAAAAAATGACATGTGTACAATTTGTGCACTCATCACTTACCTTCAAGAAAGTCCACACTCTCTAGGCCATTTCAGTGTTTGTGGTGTATTTATTTCATTTTAAATTAGTTTAGGGGGTAATAGGACACTAGTAAAGGTTAGGTGTGTCTCTGAGATTTCGGTCATAGTCTAGGGGTACTTCTACCTTATCTCTATTTTTAGTGATATCATAAATTGTAACAACCTGTTCCCGTCGTTATAGAAATGCCAACTGGGGAAATTTGGGGTCGAAAAACTTTTTCGTAGTATTTGGATTTTCTCAACCTTGTCCAGATTTGGACGAAATCAGAGTCTTTGAGGTATAGGGAAATCTTGTAACAATCGGGTGAATCATTTATGATTTTGATTTCATGAGTAGTTAGATAACTCGTTAAGGAACCCGTACGACTTTACGAAAATGAATTCAGGCGAGTAGAAATCCCGAAATCGATCATAGCGTGAAGGGTATTTTCTGAGCGTCGTGGGTTAGAGGTGTGTTGTGAAACGGGGATTTTGGAATTCTTTAATTAGCTCACTATCTCGTGTAACCCGCTTTGGTGTTGGGTTTCGCCGCTCTGGCGGAATCGCTACAGCGGGGTGACGGCCGCTGTGGCGGGCTCGACGCGACTTAAGGTCGTTAATAAACCCCTAAACGACCTTATTTGGCACTTTTCAATTTTAAGAGCTAAGGAACAAACCCCAGACAACTCCTATTCATTTTTCAACATTCTTGAGGTAAAAGATAAGTTTTTCACTCCCCAAATCCATTTTTCTATCTATAGAACCTAATAGAATGAGTGAATATTGATGGAGGAGGGTTTTGTTATAGATTTTATGGTGGAACCAACCCTAATTGTGATCATGGGTTTGATCTAGGGTTCATAGAATTGTTAGTATCGGGTAATTAGTGGTTGTTTATTGATTCCCGTATTCTATTGATTGTTTGTAGATCAAGAACAAGTGAAACAAATTCGAAAAAGGATAAAGTTTCTTAAGGTTTCAAGCTTGTTTCGAGGTAGATGATGGTTGTGATTCTATGATTGTGTGATGTATGTTTGTTCTTGCTTCATTATGATACTTGTATATGTATGAATGTTGCAATGTTTAGCACACTTGTTGTAAATGAGATAGATGAATGATGATTGCCATGAAATCATGACTTAAATGTATGATCTTAATGTGATACTTGTGATTGTGATTGTGATTGTGGTGTGTTGAATGGATCTGTTGCCACGTTCTGGCATAACTAACTTTGATCGGTTGCCACGTTCCGGCATAACTAACTTGGATCGGTTACCACATTTCGGCATAACTATGGGATCGGTTGCCACATTCCGGCATAACTATGGGATGGGATACCACATTCCGGTATGCTAACTGTTTGGGTTTGGGTTCCATGAGAGGACCAATGATTTGATACAAAATATGAAGTTGTTCGTTGTTCGTAAATGTTGATAATATCATATATGTTATAAATGCATGTGATTATAATATTGTCTTGACTTTCTTATGTTGCACTTAGTGGGATGGCCGCGTGATCCTACCAGTACACTATGGTTGTGTACTGATACTGCACTTACTCTTATTTTTGTTGAGTACAGGACATCTTCAATCGGCTACTGACAGACTTCGATTAGGAGATCAGTGATCGTTTGTATTCAAGGGTGAGCCAATTCTTCCGGGCTGCCATGGATTCTCTTTCATCTAGGTCCACCGTTTTTGAATTTAGACTCTATTTTAGTTAGTTGATTAGTTCATTAGATTGGGGTTGCATCCCTTCTTGTTTAGACTTGGTTCATTGTGAAATGTTTTGGTACATTGACTTTCAGGTTCTAGGTTATTTCTTCCGCATTGTTAGTTCGTTGTTAGACTTTTGTTGGATTTTATGGGAACTCCCTCTTTATTTCCTTAGTATTAAACTTGCTTCTGTAACTTAAATGCCTTAGTTTTTGTTTAGTTCCTTGGTTTGGATTGTAGTAGTAGTTCTCCAACCGGAGAGTTAGTGTTGGTGCCAATCACGACGGTCTGGGTCGTGACAAAGTTGGTATCAGAGCCTAGGTTCATTGATCTCGATGTACCAAAACGAGTCTAGTAGAGTCTCGCAGAATGGTACGGGGACGCTTTACTTTTCTTCGAGAGGCTATAGGACTTTAGGAAATCTCTCTGTTTGTTCTTGTGTCCTTTCGTGCTATGACTTGATTCCAATTGATATATGGCGATTCAAATTGGTGTCTAACCTCCTTCACTCATCTGTTCGTAGATAACCTAATACTAGATTCAACGACGTGAGGCCCGTAGCTCCCGTCAATGCTCCAACTTAGTAATCTACAACGAGAGGTCATAGTCGAGGCAGGGGTACAGGAAGAGCTAGGGGTAGAGGCCGTGGAAGAGTAGCACCTGCTGGAAATAGAGCTCCTGTTGAGAATGCTCCTGTGAATGAGAACCCTCTTGCGCATCATGAAAAGATTGAAGAGGAGAATATTGATGTTGAGGATGTGGGACAAGAGGAAGAGGTGCAGGCTGAGACTACCAATGTTCCCCCCATAGACCCAGTGTTAGCTCGACAGATCATGTCTTTCTTGAAAGGGTTGGTTGGTCCTGGAGTGCTTCCTTCTTCTCAAGCAACTCAAGCTCCTACTAATCCTCTTGTTGCTAGCACTAGGCCCAAGGTGGGTGGGACTGGAGGTAATGATGATTTCTTTAGTCCTTTGTTGGTTCAGTTATGACTGGTAATGAGCATGAAATGTTGACTAAGTTTTTGAAGATAAAGCCTCATGTGTTTCTTAGTTCTGAGAATGAGGATGCTTATGAGTTCATCTTGGATTGTTATGAGAGGCATCATAAGTTGGGAATTGTCCATCAGCGTGGGGTAGAGTTTGTGTCCTTTCAACTTCAAGGTGAGACTAAGAAGTGGTGGAGAGCTTATATGGAATGTAGATCTTCAACTTTACCTCCACTTACTTGGATCCAATTTCATGCTCTATTTCTAGAGAAGTATGTGCCTAGGACTTTGAGGGATCGCAAGAAGGATGAGTTCAAGGCTTTGGAGTAGGGTGGTATGACTGTGGCTGCTTATGAGGCCAAGCTCCATGCTTTGTCTGGATATGCTACTCAATTGGTGACTACTGCGGAAGAGAGAATCTGGTTATTTATTAGGGGGCTAAATTCTTAGTTGCAAGTATTATATGTTCATATGACTTCTGTAGGGAGGAGTTTTAATGAGGTAACAGACTATGTTAAGAAAGTGGAGGGGGTGAGGAGAGACGGTCAAGCTAAGGCATGGTAAAAAAGGGCCAAGAACTTAGGTAACGTTCAAGGTTCTTATTCCAAGGGGTTTAGAAGGACAACACTTACAGCCAAGCCAATTCAGTCTGCTATGCCCGCCTCTGCAGGTAGTTACTCGGAAACTCCATCTCATAATTTTCAGGATAGCCAAGGAGTCATGCCTTCGATGGGCAGCAGACTATCTTTTGATCGTACTTGTTACAACTGTAGAGAACTTACGCATATGAGGAGAGATTTTTCCCACCCACGTGTGTTAGATTCTGCGCAGCAGCAGTCTAGAGCAATGGTACCCGTGGGGAATGGTAATAATGGTAGAGGACATCCACAGGGTGGGCGAGGAGGTAATCAGTGAGGCCATGGAGGTAGAGGAAATGGTAATGCAGGTAGAATAGTAACTAAGCAATTCTTGAATAGTGTTATTGCATGCATTGATAATTCTTTCGTTTAGAATTCTTTTTAACGAGTGCACGCGTTAAAACTCACCTTGTTGCTACTTGCCGAACCAAGGAGGTAGTTAATAAGAAAAGAATTATCAACATAGATTTAGTGTGATACTATGTAATAGTCTAATGTCGATTGGTGCGAGGGTGAAAACTAAGACATACATCGATGTGATGTCTAATATGAGGTAAAGGTAAGGGTTAGTAAATTATACACACGTAGCAGGACCAAGGTGCGGGGTGAAATTCTCTAGTTGTTGGACCAAGGAATTAGAGATACCTAACTTATCACTTTGCATGTAATACACTAGGAAATGATTGTTATTACTAGGATTACCGCGTTATGTGCTTATGGGGAACACGTACACCCTAATTACTTTCTCATCTTGATAACAGCTAAAGTTTGAATCTTGCTCACTGAATACTTACGTAATTTCCTGAATTTGTTTCACAAATGACCCCCTTTAATTATTTGTTTTCGAAAATACATTGACTAAATGAATATAATCCTCAGTTAAGTTTAAGTCTAAACCATATTCCTCATGGGATCGACCCCAACCTACAAGTTGGGTTCGTTACTTGATAACGATCGCTTATGCTTCTTTAGGGAGGTATAATTTGAGCGTATCAAATTTTGGCGTCGCTGCTGGGGAATAAGGCTTTTAGATTTAGTTTAACTACATTATTGAACTGTAGTCAAATATTTCCTAATTTTACTTTTTCTTTTGTTTTTGTCTCTCTCAGGTTCCTACTCTAGTGTATGCCAAGTATACGGAGTCAAGGAGAACCACTTACTCCCTACGATCCAGAACTGAACAGAACTTTGCGGAGAATGAATAATCAAAGAGTGCCAGCTAATCCTATCGGAGGAGAAGTAGGTGATGGTGTTGGGTTGCAGCCTCCGAGGGTTGGTGATGAGAATACGATCACCATATCTTTGATTTTTCTTTATCTCTCCTCGGCTTGAACCTCAGCAGAATGAGGAAAAGGCATGACAAGAAGAATTGTGTGAAATAAGTTTAGTAGAGGCTGAATACGGGAGCATGGCAGTAGCAGTTGTTGAACTGACTTGGGTGTATGGTCTTCTAGAGGAATTGAATTGTGTTGTCTCTACCATTGTGTCTTTGTATTGTGATAATCAAGCAGCTATACAAATAGCCTCTTATCCTATATTCCATGAGAGGACCAAGCATATAGAGATCAATTGTCACTTTGTTAGAGAGAAAATCAAGAACGGTCAGGTTCAGCCTCATTTCATTCCTACAGCTTCTCAACTTGCAGGTGTATTGACTAAAAGTTTAGGCATTGCCCCACATCAACTGTTAATTTCCAAGCTTGGTTTGTTCAATGCCTTTTACATACCTGCTTGAGGGGTTGTGTTAATTGATGCTTAGTTAGCTGGTTAGTGCTTAGTTAGTTGGTCAACAAACTAACACAAGTTAGTTAGTTAGTTGGTCAACAAACTAACACAAGTTAGTTAGTTAGTTGGGAGTGGGGGCATTAGTGAGCTTTCGTATTGATCAAGTAATTACTCAATATAAAGAGCATATGCAGTGTAATGAAACGGTTAGAATGAATAAACAATGACAATCAATATCTTTTCCTTTCAACTTCTTCATTCATAGTAGCTAATTTGATAAAAGTTATAATGGTAGTTTCGGGTTGAATGTACAAGATGAGCATCCAACTAGGACATAATTATTAAACAGCCTAAAAGGCTAAAAATGATTGGATAATAATGACAAAATTCAGATGGGGCGACTGAGAAAAATCAAAATCCATTAGAGGATTCTTTTATGGGGTTAAGAAGACGAGAGAGGAGAGTTTGACGGAAAATTTAGTAACCCAATATAAAAAATTAAAATTAAAGAAGTAAAACTTGACCTTAAGGCTTGCGTTGTCGTTGTCTGTATTAGCTGAAAGAGTAGATTATTATTTCAGGGATAGGCTTTCTCGAAGGTGAAATTACTTCCGTTTCCATTCTAAAATCCATTGCCAAGATGCAGGAAACTAATTCTGTTATTATTGTTAGAAGCTCAAGACATTTGACAGTCGACATGAATATCATTTCAGCCTACAGAATATACATTTCATAATGATATATAAGTTTTGAATAAGATAACAGTTTACATATATGTTCAAGAAAAACACCATCCAAAAATGATCCAATTGTACAATTGCAGGCCTTAGTGATGCAAAAAGGACTTCAATCTGGGTATACATTTTTATTTCAAGAGGGTTTCCTTAATGGACTGAACTGGAAGTTTGTTAATTTAAGGCCACCATTCTACATGAATTTACAAAACCATATATTCCTATCTGCATTTGACACTGCTTGTCAAATATCATCAAAGATTTTACCTTGAATCCATAAGTATGGGGAAGCATTATTGATTTAGTTGCCACATTTATTCTTCCGGTAAAAGAACTATATCTGCTCAGCACTATTTGGCTTCTTTTATTGACAGGACTCGACCCATTTTTGTTGCTTACTTGCTTAAGACTTGAGAGAGAGTCATTAGGATAAATTCGTTCAAAGTTGCTGTCCCCTGGTTGCTTATCCTCCAGAGCATTCAAGAATTCGCTATCATCATATTCCACATCCCCTGAGATTTTCTTGGCCTCGTTAAGGAATCCAATTGCTCGCCATGCATCTGACACAAGTCGAAGAGTATTCTTCGTGGGAGTTACTCCCATCTTGTCCATAACTTGGAGGAACTCTTCAGCCTTCCATGGTTGTTTTGCTTCTCCATAACCCCATATGAGGGTCTCAAAGGTTTTCAAGTTAGGAGATACATCCATTTTGCACATCCTTTCAAAGACCCTCATAGCATACTCCATTTGTCCAGCACTGCACCATCCACTGATGATTGTTGTAAACATTACGACATTTGGATGTACACCCAATGAAGCCATAACTTTCAACAGGGCTTCAGCTTTTTCAGGTTCTCCAGCACGCACATAACCTTTAGCTAGAATGCTTAATGCGTGGCTATCAGGTTCTATACTGGCCTTAATCATGTCATCAAATATCTCTTGGCATTTATCCATAAGTCCAGCTGAACTCCATGCATTCATGATAGTACTAAATGTTACCACATCTGGTTTCACCCCAAACTCTTCCATCAATGTAAGTGTCTGCACATTTAACTGATGAATAAGAAATATGTCATGTTTAGAATGATGCAACACTCTTTCTTTTTCTCATTTTGTTTCTCCAGAAGGCTTGAAGCTACACTAAATAACACTACAGTGACTTCCACCCTTTTGAAGTTATGCTGGATATCAAGGGGTGTTTGTTTGCTATTTATATGTAAACTGGTATCAATACATGCAAAATCAAAAGATCTCCATTACAAATTTGTACATGAACAAGAATAATGAGGAATTGTATCCTAGTAAGAAGTTCCTATAGTTACACAACTTAATGATCTGTAAATAACAACAATATACTTGGTGGAATCCCACAAGTAGGTTCTAGGGAGGGTGGTGTGTACGCAACCTTACCTCTACATTGTGAAGGTAGAGAGGTTGTTCCTGATAGACTCTCAACTCATGTAAAGCATATCAAAATAGGTATGAGATAAATACACCAGAGAAGACGTCAAGTTGAAAATAATGGAGAAAAAGACAAGCAATACTTTAGGGGTCATTTAGTAGTTGGATAAGTCCAAAGTTAATAAAAGAATAACTTGGTTATTCATGTATTAATTTTATACCACGTTTGGTTTGTAAATAGGAAAAAAGTTATTCATGTATTAATTTTATACAATGCTAAATGTTTGGTTGGTAGATTTTCAAATGTTGTATATAAGTTATTCATGTATTAATTTTATACGGTGTTTGGTGGCGTTCTTTTAATCCTACATAACTAATACTTACATAACTTATGAGGGAATCTATGTATTTATGTGAGATAGAAGGTGGAATACATGTGAGATACATGGTATTAAAATAGTAAATTACACATTTACCCCTATCAATTTACTTTTTTAAATGTATATTAATTTACAACAAATTGAATAATTTAATTGCTTAACATATTCAATACAAATTACTTTTTTTTTTTAGTTATTTGTTATTTATTTAATTGTTTTTAGCTATCGGTATTATTTAATTTTAATGTATTGTTTAGATAGTTGTTTATTTTAATGGGTATAATAAATATTAACTCACTAAACATTTTTGGAATTAAGAAATGAGAATTAGCTCATTAGTGTATTGCAAGCTCTACATAACAAAACTATGCACAAGTAATACCTATATAACTGATACATTGCATAACTAATATCCAAGTTACTAATACCTACATTACTATCTGCATAACTCTATCCAGCTAACAAACGACACCTTAATGATGAGTAAATTGCTGATAAAAACCAATATGGATGCATACCTCATCAACACCACTAGTATCAGTGATATCGAGAAAGCCTTTGATGAGAGAGTTGAATATTACTAGATTAGGAAGTACACCAAGATCCTTCATCCTGTAAACAAACCTCAATGCTTCTGTCATATTTCCCTCTTTACAGTACCCGTCCACGATAATACCACATGTTCGATGATTTGGTGCCACTTTGTGATTTTGCATTTGAAAAACCATTGCTTCAGCTCTACCAGGCTCCTTGTTTCTAGCATAAGCCGTTGCTATAGTATTGTAAGTAACAACATCAGGTTTGACACCAGCTGAAACCATTCTGTGAACCACATTCCAGGCTTCTGCAATTTTGCTCTTGTTACACCAAGCCCGGACCAGAATATTATATGTTCTGTCATTAGGTTTCACATTCTCTTGAAGAGACATAATTTCCAGAAGTTTCAGAGATTCTTCAGGCTTACCAATAATTCCAAATCCTTTAATTAATGTATTAAAAGTACTGGTTGTGGGCTTACATTGTTTGTCCCTCATTTTGTGGAACACTTTCATTGCCTCCTTAAGATTTCCAGATTCAGAAAAAGCATTTATCATGGCATTGAAGAATATGGAGTCAGGTTTTAGTCCATCTTGCTCCAATTTGGAAAGAAGCAATGGTATTGACTTGAAACGTTTCTGGAGAGTCAATGCAGCCAAAACAGTTGTATATGTGACAAGAGTTGGCCGATGTCCATCTTCTGTAAGACCCTGAAAAATTGAGTGGACCTCTTGTGGTTTTTTCCTCTCAATCAAAATATTCATTAGTTTTGTTCTTGAACGAACAATTTGGCAACTACTCATACTTCCCCAGCAGGTAGTGCAGCGAGATGAAATAAGATGAGCTTGATGAGATTCCTGCACAAGTTTATATATACTGAACATAATAAAGCTTATAGATACAAGAATAACTAAGATTAAGTTGTGTGCCAAGCCCAATACCATGGTGGAAGATGCAGAAATCTTGGAGTTCATTCCATTCTTCTTTTTCTCAAAAATAATACTAGAATTAGACTTTGCTACCTCATTTCCAAGTTCTCCCATACTCTGGTTTTGCTGCTTCTTATAATGATAGCAATGTTAATTACCTCTTATCTATCTCACACAAGGACATTTTCCCTGCAAAATGGAGAATGTTGGAGGAGTGAGATGGAAGAGTATATTTTAGAAGAAATTTCAATAAACAAGAGTCAAAAAGCCTGCCAAAACTTTGCTGTTGAGTATTCAAAAGTGTAAGTTGGGTAGGTTTTAGATGCACAAGGGCAACTCATGTTTGCACTATATATAGTATGCACTGATTGTGCAGGGTAACTAATCTAATGTCATGATAACTCTTACTTTTCATAATTACTTTAAGAATTTGGACAGTTAAGGAAAAACATCAGCATAGCTATTGATAAGAAAGGATGAGAAGAGAGATTGTATTCTGAACTTGAAATGCATATATAAAAAAAGTGTTAGATCAAGCTGAGGAATGAGAGAGAGAGTGAAACAAATTGATTTTCTTTAGCACAAAACTCAAATAGTATTCATATTAAACTGAATCGGAAATCTTTCAGCCAAATAAAGTACAAGTGGTTACCTGAGAAGAGAAGAAAATTTGCATGAATAACTGCAGAATTAGAATGCATTTGTTGGGTAGTGCCATTTGTTGGTGCCATCTTATCTCCAAATTTATTTCTCCTCCTATTCAAACTCTATTATTTGTGGCTCTCTATTTTGCCACGTCTTTTCTAGTCTTTTCTTTTATTAGTTCAACCAATAAAACCCTCCACGTTGCAACTCCAACCCAACCACGACCAATTAGGCAATTTCACTTCTTCTCCACACATTGCACACGCGGCTAGTGGTTATGGCTCTTCTATTCACTCGACTGTATTAGGGGATGTATGCATTAGTTTTCTCCTCCAACTGACATATTTTAATATTTAATAACTATTCAACTTTAAAATGTTTATTTTACCATTAATAAAATATTTTTTAGGCATACAAATATCGATTATTTATTTTTTACCACAATTTTTAAAAGATTTTTTTCTTAAACCGCATGTCAAGTCAAACTAACTCATATAAATTGGGACGGAGGGAGTAAATATCTTGTTTGTTATATCTTTTAAATGTATATGTAGTTATTGTGTGCATATATTATAAACTTAGAATAAATCATATATGGAAATTCATGATATTGACAATTTAATGATTTTAATACATCCATTAGATGTTGGGATATATACTATTAACCATATGTTAAGATATAATATTTATTATAGAATAAATACTTATTCAGTTTTAATAGATCATATATTCGTTTATGATGTCTGTTTACTTATATAGTAGATGATTTAGTGTGTAAAGTTTTTAGCTTATACACAGATGATTAAATCATTTGTTCTTATAAGTATAAAGTTTTTTTGTTCACAATCTAGGATGAAAATTGGATATGTCATCGGTACGATTGTAGCACAAGATTATATGTAATTTATCCTGATTACGGGAACGATATAGTTTCAACTTCTTGTGCTAGTGCATTTTGTATGTACTGAACGAGACCGAGTAGAGATAGTTGTTTTAGATTGATTGACAAAAACATATTCTCTAAACTATTAAATGTACTTATATTCTTAATCCTGATATAACTATTATGATCTGTATATATTAATTATCGCTTTGATTGATTAAAAGGTGAGATTCTGAGATGGGTCAATATGTCTTGTAGATTCATGATAATAATATATATTGGTGAAATAATAAGTTAGTTAATGGAATCCGTGTCTCGTTATAGCGATTGATTGATATGCTTTTTTCATAAACTTATAAGTTTTCATCATGTCAAACCTTGCAAGTGGATTTATGAATCTGACATATGAAATAAGTTAAGTAGTGCTCTAAAGGAAATTAATCATGAAATTTAATTCTTCAGTAATTTAATTTATTGATTAGTGTCTGTAATCTTAACATTGAGAATTACACAAGTGTTTAATGTGGAATTTTGAAATATAAATAGAGGAATGCAATTACGAATTTCTAGTGGAATGATTTGTAATTTATTATGGTAAGAATAATTCAAATTAATTATTTGGAATTATTTCCATAATAGGAAGCCTCAGTAATTAATTTTGTGGTCCCTACGGTGCCCATATTTAACTAGAACTCAGAATCTTATTTCTAAGAAAAAGAAGAGAAAGAGCGTTAGTTTTTGGTTCAACAAAACTAACATGTGTTTTTCCTGTTTTCAAGAAAAACTAGGTTTTCTTCTCCTTTTTGGATTGGGAAGAAATCTCTATAAGTAGGGATTCTCCTAATCTAGAAAGAGAATAAGTTTTCAATACGATACTTGCCCACCCAAGTATTGAGAATGTTCGGATGTGAACTTGGGATCATTGTAGAAGACTGCAAAGTTGTTTATTTTGGGGATTTTCTTGAAGCTCTATCTAACTAGAGGGTTCTCTTGGAATTCACTTGAAGGTATCTGCTCACTCTTTAAGAGATAATTCTTGAATTAAATTTAGAATGTTTATATGTTCTAGCATAAATGATTTGGTTATCTATTATTCATATAAGCAGTATGATTTTGGTATGCTTCCACTGTGCATCACTACAACAAAAACAGTCTCCAAGGAAGGGAAATCTGAAACGACCCCCAAAAATGCCCGAAAATGTGTTTCGAAAACACCTATAATTGTAATTTCCATATATCTCAAAATCCGTGCATGATTTCGGAAATTCGACTTCATATTCTTATTCAGGGGGTCAAATTGAGTGGGAAATGGGTCTAACCCGAATTTTAGAGCAACCGTATCAAAATTCGAAAATCGCAAAAAATGCGATTTGGAGGGTCAACTTTAAAGGGGCATATCTCTTAGCACACAAGGAACTGGAAGGGCCACAACCTATTAAATTAAAGCCCTTTGATTTAGCTTTCCAACGCACTTGGTTTCACCTCATTCCGAGTTAGGATGAGGGAGTTATGACCATTTTCGTAAAACCTGTCTGTGCAGATTTGCAATTTCCAGTAAGCTATTTTTTTTTAAAGCCTCATTTTTTGAGGCTAAGTGTTGGGGCGTTTTTTTTAATAAAAAGGGGATATGTCCCATACGTAGTCATATTTTTTTTTTAACTTCAAAACACTCAAAAACACTCTCTAAGCCCTTTCCAAAATTCCACCAAGATCCTCAACCAAATTCAAAGATCTCAAGCTCTAATTCCGGATTCAAGACTCAATCTCAAGCTTCAATTCTCCATTCCAATCTTCATCAAGGATTCTCCAAAGTTGAGGTATGTGGGTTTGATTGTGGAAACCTTCCTTTCCACTAGTCCAACCATTTATCCTCTATTACTACTTCAAGTTTATGGGTCCTTATGGTTATTTATCAACTCTTGAAGTATGGAATTACTACTATACACCCTATTATGGTCTATTTTGCATATTATCATGAAATGGAATTATTATGTGATGTTTATGGTTTTTATGCTTCCATGATCAAATTATGAAGGTTGATATATATATATATATATATATATATATGTATGTTGTTGGTGGGCTGATTTATATGGATTTTGGAATTGGTTGGACTTAGTACTCTTGAAATTCATGATTTTATTTACATGAACAATAGCCCACCATGTGTTTGATAAAATGCCCATTTATAGAATTCTTGGGAAATGAAAGGTCCAATGTACGTCCTATGAGTCGGATGGTTATATAATTACTCAAATGACGATGAAATGGACACATGTATATAATTTTCTCTATATAAGTGTTGTGAGTCGACCAAGCCTAGCTCGGGGGGTTGTAGGCCCGGGTAACCGTATCGAGGGGTTGGTACCTTGGTTGCCTAGTACGGGGGGTAGTAGGCCCGTATAACCATATCGAGGGGTTTGTACCTTGGTCCCTAGCTCGGGGGGTGGTAGGTCCGAGTAACCACATTGAGGGGTTTGTACCTCTTTCGCCTCTCAAAGGGGGTGGTAGGCCTTGGAAATATTATATTGATGGTCAATCGCCACACATGTACTACGCCCCACTAAATATGATTTTTATGTAAGCATCATTATACATATCATCTCATTAATATTCTATCTATCGGGTATGATTATGCATTTTGCCTATGATGTCCATCTATTGTTGCATTGCATTGCATCCCATATACTTAGTACATTCAAACGTACTAATGCATACTCTATGCCTACATGATGTCACCATGTAGGGACCGGAGCACCGCTTGACCATCCTCCTCCGCGCGGCTAATACGATTTTCTATCGAGATTATTGGTGAGTCCTCCATTCCGGGGACGTTGCTTATGATCTCTTGCTATGTATAAGACTTTTCCTTTTTGGTTATGTATTGACTATGAGGGTGAGCCCGGTAATTTGTCTTGGCCCCCGCTAAGTACCCATGTTTAGAGGTGGTGTTGGACAAGTTGTGTATTATGCTTGAGCTTGACTCATTTATGGTATTTTTGTATCATTCTCTTTTTCTCTTGCTCCCTTAGTCCTGACTCCCCCTTGATTATGCTTATTGCTTATGGTCATTTTAATTGCTTTCGCGACCAAGGATGTGTAATGATATGCTATGAGGCTTGTTTGGGGTTCCTTCGGGTTCCCCATTCGCCGGTCACGTCTAGGCCCTAGGCTTGGGTTGTGACAAACTTGGTATCAAAGCACTAGGTTGATAGATCCTCGGAGTCCAACACACCGCGTTGATTAGAGTCCGATTAATGGTTGTGTTGTGCACCACAACTATGAGTAGGAGGCTATGAGACGTTTTAGGAAATATTTCCCTTCTCCTTGTTCTAAGTCGTGCTACAGAGTTGAATGAAGTTCTTCCCGAATGGTTGTTCTTTGCTATGCTAGATCATGCCTAATACAAGAGGAAGACGAGCCCGCGCACCCGAGGAACAACCGGCCAATGGGGATCTTCGGGATGCCCTTACTTTATTTGCACAAGCTATGGCTAATCAAGCCAACCACGGGGCCCAAGCCCCTTAGGCTCCTACCCCGGCATCTCGGGTGAGAGACTTCGTGCGGATGAATCCCTTGGAATTTTATGGGTCTAAGTTAGATGAAGACCCTCAAGAGTTCATTGATGAAGTCCATAAGATATTAGCTATCATGGGCGTGAGGTCAGAAAATAAGGCGGAGTTGGCGGCCTACCAACTAAAAGGGGTGGCCCAAATATGGTACAACCAATGGAAGGAAGAGAAGGGGGCAAACTATGTGGTGCCTTGGGAAGAGTTCAAAACGACTTTCCTTAATTGATTCTTTCCTCTTGAGCTTAGGGAAGCCAAATTGGTGGAGTTCATGAATTTAAAACAAGGGTCTATGAGTGTGAGGGAGTATGCCCTCAAGTTTAACCAACTTTCAAGATATGCTCCACACTTGGTTGCCGACTCACGGTCTAGAATGAACAAATTCGTGATGGGTGTGTCCGACCTAGTGAGTGAAGAATGCCGGTCCGCAATGTTGATTAGTGACATGGACTTGTCCCGCTTGATGGTCTATGCCGAACAAATGGAGGAGGAGAAGTTGAGGAAGAGGAGGGGTCATAAGGCCAAGAGGGCCCGTTTTGAGGGCAAGTTCCAAAGTCGAAAGGGAGGCCGGTTTCATCAAGGCCAAGGGTCTTCTCATGCGCCCCATAGGGGGTTTGCCAATGATGTTCCAAGGGCCCAAGGTGTTGGTGGTATGGGTCCTATTGATGTATGTCCGAAGTGTGGTAAGGGCCATGGTGGCCCGTGCTTGAGAAATACCGGTGCTTGCTACAGTTGTGGGGAAATGGGGCACAAGGCAATGGATTGTCCTCGGAATCGCAACAAGGGTAAGGAGGTCCGTCCACAAGGTGCCAATGCGGTTCCTTTGGGAAGAGGGGTCCGACAAGATGGTGCCCCAAGGCACAATCGATTTTATGCTTTGCATGGGAGGCAAGGGATCGATGAAGTCACCGACGTCGTTACCGGTATGTTGAAATTTTTTGACTTTGATGTATATGCATTAATTGATCCGGGTGCCTCTCTCTCTTTTGTCACCCCCTTTGTTGCCAACAAGTTTCATGTTGAGCTCGACTTGTTGCATGAGTCATATAAGGTGTCTACTCCTATTGGTGCATATATTGTTGCTAGGAAGGTTTATAGAAATTGTCCTATTTGCATCTTGCATAAAATATTGCCTTGTGATCTTGTTGAGTTGAACATGGTCGATTTTGATGTTGTTCTTGGGATGGATTGGTTGCATGCATACTATGCTTCCATTGATTGTAGAACCCGTAGGGTCAAGTTCCAATTCCCAAGTGAACCCATTCTTGAGTGGGAGAGCCAAAATGTGGTAGTCAAGGGTAGGTTCATCTCTTGCATTAAAGCCCGTAAGTTGATCTCTAAGGGGTGTCTCTATCACCTTGTGAGGGTTAGGTATGTGGAGTCCAAAACCCTTCTTATAGAGTCGGTTCCGGTCGTAAATGAATTCCTTGATGTCTTTCCTAATGACCTTCCTGGTGTTCCTCCCAAAAGGGAAATAGATTTTGGCATAGACCTCCTCCCCGATACTCAACCCATTTCTATTCCCCCTTACCGTATGGCCCCGACGGAGTTAAAGGAGTTGAAGGAACAATTGAGGGACTTGTTGGAGAAGGGTTTTATTAGGCCTAGCCAATCACCATGGGGTGCACCGGTGTTGTTTGTGAAGAAGAAAGATGGGTCCCTTAGGATGTGTATTGATTACCGGCAACTCAATAGGGTCACCGTCAAGAATAAATATCCTCTTCCTAGGATTGATGACTTGTTCGACCAATTGCAAGGGGCTAGCCACTTCTCTTACATTGATCTTCGGTCCGAGTATCATCAAGTAAAGGTGAGGGAGTGTGACATTCCCAAGCAGCCTTCCGGACTAGGTATGGGCATTATGAATTTGTGGTCATGTCCTTTGGGTTGACCAATGCACCGGCTATCTTCATGGACCTAATGAATAGGATCTTTAAACCCTACCTTGATTCCTTTGTTGTGGTCTTCATTGATGATATTTTAATTTATTCGCATAGCGAGGAAGAACATATGGGTCACTTGAGGGTTGTGTTGCAAAGATTGAGAGAGGAGAAGTTGTATGCCAAGTATGAAAAGTGTGAATTTTGGTTGAGGGAGGTTGCCTTCCTAGGTCATGTGGTGTCGGGGGATGGTATTAAGGTGGACCCTAAGAAGATCGATGTGATTAGAAATTGGCCTAGGCCATTGACCCCGTTGGATATTAGGAGCTTCTTGGGCTTAGCGGGTTACTACCGGAGATTTGTGAATGAGTTTTCTTCTATTGCTTCTCCCATGACTAATTTGACACAAAAGAAGGCTAAGTTTGAGTGGACCGATGAGTGCGAAAGGAGTTTTCAAACCTTGAA
The DNA here is from genome assembly GCA_036553675.1 of Solanum okadae. NCBI lineage: Eukaryota > Viridiplantae > Streptophyta > Magnoliopsida > Solanales > Solanaceae > Solanum > Solanum okadae. The sequence continues at coordinate 19,866,122 of CM071684.1, read as the reverse complement.
AGATAAACTTGTGTCCGCTCCTATATTGTCACTACCGGATGGGCTTGAGGGATTTGTTGTGTATTGTGATGCTTCTAGAGTTGGCTTGGGTTGTGTCCTAATGCAAAATGGTAAGGTGATAGCCTATGCTTCTAGACAACTCAAAGTGCATGAAAAGAACTATTCTACGCATGATCTTGAATTAGCCGCGGTGGTGTTTGCTTTAAAGATTTGGCGTCATTACTTGTATGGGGTACATGTTGATGTGTTCACCGATCATAAGAGCCTCCAATATGTCTTCACCCAAAAAGATCTCAACTTGAGACAAAGAAGGTGGCTAGAATTTCTTAAAAGATTATGATATGAGTGTGCATTATCATCCCGGTAAAGCTAATGTGGTGGCGGATGCTTTGAGTAGGGTGTCTATGGGTAGCCTAGCTCATGTTGATATTGGTGATAGAGAAATGGCTAGGGAGGTGCATCGGTTGGCTAGGTTGGGGGTTAGGTTGGAAGAGGTTGGTAATGGTGGTGTGGTCGTTGTTGATGGTGCTAGGTCTTCCTTGGTTGATGAGGTGATAGCAAAACAAGATCTTGACTCTTCCTTGTTAGAATTGAAGGCCTTGGTGAAAGAGGGCAAGGTGGAAGTTTTCTCCCAAGGGGGAGATGGTGCTCTTAGGTACCAAGGTAGGTTGTGTGTGCCTTGTGTTGATGGTTTGAGGGAGAAAATTCTTAAGGAGGCTCATAATTCTTCCTACTCCATTCACCCCGGTTCCACCAAAATGTATAAAGATTTGAGGGATGTGTATTGGTGGGGAGGCATGAAGAAGGACATTGCCAAATTCGTCTCCGGTTGTCATAGTTGTCAACAAGTCAAGGCCGAACATCAAAGGCCGGGTGGTCTAACCCAAGACATAGAGATTCCTACTTGGAAGTGGGAAGAAATTAATATGGATTTTGTAGTTGGTTTACCCAAGACTAGAAAAGGTTTTGATTCTATTTGGGTGGTGGTTGATAGGATGACAAAATCGGCTCATTTTCTACCGGTAAAGACAACATATGGGGTGGAAGATTATGCAAGGTTATATATTCATGACTTGGTAAGGTTGCATAGGATTCCTCTATCCATCATATCGGACCGTGGTACTCAATTTACTTCACACTTTTGGAAGTCCTTTCAAAGGGGTCTAGGTACGAGAGTTAAGCTTACTACAGCCTTTCACCCGCAAACGGATGGACAAGCCGAAAGGACTATCCAATCACTTGAGGATATGCTTAGGGCTTGTGTATTGGAGCTTAAGGGTAGTTGGGATGATCATCTTCCATTGATTGAGTTTGCCTATAACAATAACTATCATTCTAGCATCGGTATGGCTCCTTTTGAGGCTCTCTATGGGAGGCGTTGTAGATCACCGGTTGGGTGGTTTGAGGTTGGTGAGGTGGCCTTGTTAGGACCAGATCTAGTTATGGAGGCTCTTGAGAAGGTTGGGATGATTAGAGAAAGGTTGAAGACGGCCCAAAGTCGCCAAAAGTCCTATGCCGATGTGAGGAGAAGGGCTCTTGAATTCCGAGTTGGTGATTGGGTCTATTTGAAGGTGTCACCCATGAACGGTGTGGTTCGTTTTGGTAAGAAGGGCAAGTTGAGCCCAAGATACGTGGGTCCTTATAAGGTGATGAGGAGAATTGGCAAGGTAGCTTATGAGTTGGAATTGCCTAGCGAAATGGATTTGGTTCATCCGGTATTTCATGTGTCTATGTTGAGGAACTGTGTGGGTGATCCGAATGCCATTGTGTCTCTTGATGTTGTGGGTGTTGTTGAAGATAATTTGACCTATGAAGAGGTTCCGGTCCAGATTTTAGATAGACAAGTGAAGAGGTTGAGAAACAAAGATGTGGCTTCCGTTAAAGTCCTTTGGAGAAATCAACAAGTTGAAAGTGCTACTTGGGAGGCCGAAGCGGACATGCAAAGGCGATATCCTTATCTTTTCCACTCCACTCAAGCCTATGGTATTGATCTAAGCCCTTTATAAAATCTCAGGTCTTAAGTTCAGCCCCCATGTCATTGCATACATTTATGTTTAAGTTGACAAGTTCATTGTGGTTTTACAACTATGTTGAAGTTTTTTTTGAAATAAGGTGTAAGTGCATTGTTGCATCCTTATGTGGGCTAAAATTGCCATGTTTGTGTCTCTCATGTACGTTTCTTTAACATTCGGGGACGAATGTTCCCAAGGGGGAGATATTGAAACGACCCCCAAAAATGCCCGAAAATGTGCTTCGGAAACACCTATAATTGTAATTTCCATATATCTCAAAATCCGTGCATGATTTCAAAAATTCAACTTCATATTCTTATTCAGGGGGTCAAATTGAGTGGAAATGGGTCTAACCCGAATTTTAGAACAACCGTATCAAAATTCAAAAATCGCAAAAAATGCGATTTGGAGGGTCAACTTTAAAGGGGCATATCTCTTAGCACACAAGGAACTGGAAGGACCACAACCTATTAAATTAAAGCCCTTTGATTTAGCTTTCCAACGCACTTGGTTTCACCTCATTCCGAGTTAGGATGAGGGAGTTATGACCATTTTCGTAAAACCTGTCTGTGCAGATTTGCAATTTCCAGTAAGCTATTTTTTTTTAAAGCCTCATTTTTTGAGGCTAAGTGTTGGGGCGTTTTTTTTAATAAAAAGGGGATATGTCCCATACGTAGTCATATTTTTTTTTTAACTTCAAAACACTCAAAAACACTCTCTAAGCCCTTTCCAAAATTCTACCAAGATCCTCAACCAAATTCAAAGATCTCAAGCTCTAATTCCTGATTCAAGACTCAATCTCAAGCTTCAATTCTCCATTCCAATCTTCATCAAGGATTCTCCAAAGTTGAGGTATGTGGGTTTGATTGTGGAAACCTTCCTTTCCACAAGTCCAACCATTTATCCTCTATTACTACTTCAAGTTTATGGGTCCTTATGGTTATTTATCAACTCTTGAAGTATGGAATTACTACTATACACCCTATTATGGTCTATTTTGCATATTATCATGAAATGGAATTATTATGTGATGTTTATGGTTTTTATGCTTCCATGATCAAATTATGAAGGTTGATATATATATATATATATATATGTATGTTGTTGGTGGGCTGATTTATATGGATTTTGGAATTGGTTGGACTTAGTACTCTTGAAATTCATGATTTTATTTACATGAACAATAGCCCACCATGTGTTTGATAAAATGCCCATTTATAGAATTCTTGGGAAATGAAAGGTCCAATGTACGTCCTATAAGTCGGATGGTTATATAATTACTCAAATGACGATGAAATGGACACATGTATATGATTTTCTCTATATAAGTGTTGTGAGTCGACCAAGCCTAGCTCGGGGGGTTGTAGGCCCGGGTAACCGTATCGAGGGGTTGATACCTTGGTTGCCTAGTACGGGGGATAGTAGGCTCGTATAACCATATCGAGGGGTTTGTACCTTGGTCCCTAGCTCGGGGGGTGGTAGGTCCGAGTAACCACATTGAGGGGTTTGTACCTCTTTCGCCTCTCCAAGGGGGTGGTAGGCCCGAGTAACCACATTGAGGGGTTTGTACCTCTTTCGCCTCTCCAAGGGGGTGGTAGGCCTTGGAAATATTATATTGATGGTCACTCGCCACACATGTACTACGCCCCACTAAATATGATTTTTATGTAAGCATCATTATACATATCATCTCATTAATATGCTATCTATCGGGTATGATTATGCATTTTGCCTATGATGTCCATCTATTGTTGCATTGCATTGCATCCCATATACTTAGTACATTCAAACGTACTAATGCATACTCTATGCCTACATGATGTCACCATGTAGGGACCGGAGCACCGCTTGACCATCCTCCTCCGCGCGGCTAATACGATTTTCTATCGAGATTATTGGTGAGTCCTCCATTCCGGGGACGTTGCTTATGATCTCTTGCTATGTATAAGACTTTTCCTTTTTGGTTATGTATTGACTATGAGGGTGAGCCCGGTAGTTTGTCTTGGCCCCCGCTAAGTACCCATGTTTAGAGGTGGTGTTGGACAAGTTGTGTATTATGCTTGAGCTTGACTCATCTATGCTATTTTTGTATCATTCTCTTTTTCTCTTGCTCCCTTAGTCCCGACTCCCCCTTGATTATGCTTATCGCTTATGGTCATTTTAATTGCTTCCGCGACCAAGGATATGTAATGATATGCTATGAGGCTTGTTTCGGGTTCCTTCGGGTTCCCCATTTGCCGGTCACGTCTAGGCCCTAGGCTTGGGTTGTGACAAAATCTCGTCCCTAAATGTCTGAATTTGGTCCCTAATAGGCATTTGGGACCTAAAGAAGCTGGTCGCCACTTGTCCTAGTAGCTTCCGTTGCTATTGGTCAACAACGACGAGTTTCAAAAGCCGGTCGTGAAATGGTGCTGGGACGGGAAAGAAATCCGGTCGCCTCTATCGTTTTAGAGACCACAATTCTGGTCTCAAATACTTTTTAGATATCTTAGAAAAAGGTCGTTAAACCTCTTTATGGACGATTAGGAACTGGTCCTAGAATAGCTTTTCGCGACGAGCAATGACCTAGTCCTAGAAACAAGTTAGAGGCGAGTAACAAGTTGGTCCTAGAATAGATTTAGCGACGATCAACGATCCGGTCCTTGAATACATTTAGGGACGTTCAATGACCTGGTCCTAAAATACATTTAGTGACGATCAAGCTATTCTAGTCCTAGATTAATCATTAGAGACGAGCACCATTTTTCATCTTAGATTGACCTTTAGGGACGAGCAATAATATTGGTCTCTAATTGACCACCAATGGTCCTAGAGCAATTGATATCATCCACAAATATTATTTGCTACTAAAAATTTCTATACGAAAAGATGATATCAATATATGTAGAAGAGACAAGAAGATAGAGATCAAGAGTGTACCATTAATTACAATAAATTGGCTAACTCCCATGATTTTAGTTTCAATAGTTGCTTAACAAAAAAACATAGCTAATATCCGAGCTATACTATAATATCAAGTTTTCCAAAACACAAAGTCGTTCTAAACTAATAAGGAGCTCGTGCATCAACACAATCTTGGCAAAAAGTTAAAAGTTTCAATCGTCTATCCATGGAGTGTTGTCTAGAAACATCAACAAAAGCTGCAAGAAAGTAAGAAAAATCAGTTAGAAAAACATTGAGATGCATTAACCAAGATCAAAAATCTATTTTCAAGAACTACAACTAAATGGAATTGAAACTGCAAGATTTCTGTCAATGCTTTTCTCTCATGCTCCAGATCTTTCAACAGTAAACGCAAAATACAACTTTATGCCCAAAGAATCTTTGTCAATCCTTTCCTCTGCTGTAAAAGCTGCAAAAGGTAAACTTGAGCATTTGGATTTGAGGGGAAATATCATATATGGACAACAAATTGATTTATCTGAGTTGGCTGAGTTTCAAACCAATGGATTTTCTATTTTGGAACTCTCTTCTTCACCAGCTTTAAATGAACCTTATGATGATGATCCTTAGTTGCTTCATGAGTTTTTGATCTTGTTGTCAATCATGTTTGGTATCTAAGTGGAGAAAGGCATACGGAAGTAGTACCATTGTGCTCTCCTTCTTTCGCGCTTGCTTGTGTGAAGGTTTAGAACCTTTCTCAAAAGATTTGGTCCAACAATAATCTCATATAAAGATGTGATTTGCCTCTCCAAGTTCATTTCCCCCCCTAGAAACAGTTGAGTTGGTTGTACTTAAGCTCCAAGGTTTTACCCCAACAAATCAAATTATATCTGGGAAAAGGTGTTCTTTTACAAGTAAAAAAAAAACTAAATGGAATTTGGTAGACAATAGAAACTAATGAACTGATTAAGTTTTATTAGTTTTTTTACTAGTAGTAGCTATGGTTTAGAAAATTCTCCCTCCTACACTTTTCTCTCCTTACATACTCTATACGTTAATCTACAATAGTAATTTCTTAGAGAGTTAACTACACGCTCCGCCCTATGGAGCCACCATACAGGGCTCCATCAGCGCATGCTACTTCTCATGTGAGAGTCCTGCCAGGTTCGACCATATCTGGGGGATCAATGAGGCTGAAAAGGAGGATAAAAAGAACAAATTTGTCAATATAATTAAGGGGGAAGCTGAACAGAGCAACCAGAGCTAGAAAAAATAGAGTTCATGATCTTACTGCTCCTAAGTCAACTCACTGTTCTTAAGAAGGAAGCTGCTAAATTTGCTGCCCAAGAAGTTGACCTTGCGGCTCCTAAGTTTATTGTTACGTCTCCCTTTAGCCTGTAACCATGGATACTTCTGCCTCTATTTCTTACGACGATACTAAAATGGATGTAGAGATGGATGATGGTAATCAAAGTTCAAAATCTTTAAAACCTCTTGGAAAGAAGATGAAAAAGAAGCTTAAAATAGCTAAGAAGAAGAATCATGGCAATGGAAAGATCAGGAGGAAGAATGTTTGATTGCAACATATTCTCTAAGCTTATACATGTCTTGTTACTTACTGTTGACAAGTCCCTCCCATATTCTCTCCTTAATTCATGATCTTACATTGTAGTATTATCTTGGAACTTGAGCATGTGAGTTGATAATGCTCATACAAATTTTGTTTGTGTGCTGTCAGAATGAAGCCTCAAGTTCTTAAATTTGTTTACAAAATAGATCGTCTTATTCATTAACCTTTTACAGTTTGTTGGAACATGCTAAACTTGCCCAGAAATATGAAGATATAGACTGTAATCCAACAATGTTAAGATATTTTAGTTTTCATTAACCTCTCAGGTCATGTTCAAACCAGCTATCTCTAACATTAAAAAAAAGAAAGAAACAGAGACAAAATAAACATGACCACGACAAGGAAGAGGAAATAGAAAATCAACAAACTCCTGAGTCAAAAAACGAGTGGCAACCTAATGGACATACTAAGGAAGAAAGCAACAATAATCAGCTGAATTATAGTGGTACCAAACTGAAAATATCTATATTTCTAACATCTTGAGGAAAAAATTAAAAATACCTACCCAAATAAAGAACTTGTCGAAAACGAGTAGCCGGGGATCAATCATATGCAAGTCTACTAGCTTACTTACTAAGATTAAAAATAAAAAAACATCTACAGTTAGCTTTGGAGCTGAACAGTGAGCATGTAGTTGATCAACCCCTGGGCCTCCAGACAACAATTTGAAAGATATTTTCAAGCGTAAAGAGGACATAGATCTCACTACATCCAGTTCTACAATCTCCAACAGAGAAGTATATTTTTACTTAATTGGTCAGCAGAAAATATTGGTCGTTGATCAGTTGAAATGGGCGATGTCGCAGGTGGAACATGTGATTGTTGAGCAGCGAATAACTCTTACATTTTCCTTATTTCTTTCATCTCATCTTCTAAGATAGACAAGCGATTGTTCAATGATTTGTTCTCTTCATTCAAGTATTTGTTATCCTCTTCATTTGAACGTAGTGCGGACAATAATTCAGCCTTCGAAGAAGTTCCACCTTTCAAGTCTTTCGCCTTTACTCCACCCCCAAATCCAAATACATGGCTACGATTTTGAGGTCCACAACATTTCTCAATGATCTCTATGCTAGGTATCGATGGATCAACTTGAACCATTTATTCGAGCTGAGCCTACAAGTATATCAAAGAACATTTTCTATCATAACACATACCAATTAAGGTAAATAACATATTAAATTTACCAAGCGTACATGTTTCTCAATTGCTTCAGGTTCAACAAGCTTGTTATCTTTCTTACGAGTCTCAAAGAAAATAGTCACCATATTTGATGGATTGCCATCTTTCCTGCCCTTTACATCAAAAAGTCAAACATGTCAAATAATACATACCTCGTAAGTATTTCATTTAGGAAAATAGTTTTATGATAATACATGTTGATAAACAATCTCTCGAATAGGCTTGCTACCAATATGATGAAGCATCTTCAACTTAGCTCGGTTTGTTGCCTTTCTGCTGCTTCTTGCCTGTATTTGTGAAAGAATAAGCTTAATAAAAATAATTATAATAAATTATTAAAACATCTAAGATCTCATGTTCTTTTCAGAAGCATACCTAAAAACTTTCAGAAGCAAAATGTTCCCTTACTAACCATTCCCATTCTTTTTTGTCTACTCCCTTTGGTATATCCTTAAGAGACTGTTGAATTGGCTTATCCTTCACATATTTAACATGCATGTATCCTCTCCATTTGTTCCATAGCTCATTCATCCATCCCAGGACATGATCATTCATGTCAACACTTTCAAATTTATTCTATAATAATCGAAACATGAATTGAGTTATTACAAACAGAGAAGTAACAAGAAAGGACAACAAGATGAAAAAAAGCTCTGTTTCTACTAGAATAAGCAAAGCTTCTATAGTAAACAAGTTAAACAGACAGGGAAGTCTAGTGAGCTATAGTTCTTCTACAATCCTAAGTTTATTAGGATGTGGACTCTGTAAGGTTACGCAGTACTTTCCTCGCCTTTTTAGCTAAGATCAACTGGTGGGTTATGTAGAGAAGGGTAAAGACTTTTCATTTAAGTTTTAATAAATAATAGTCCTCTTTACTCCTTCATGATTCATGGTTCATCACCTATCATGTGACAATCTTTAGTGCAGGATCATGTGATACAGATTTGGTCAACAAGGATAGCAGTTCCATGAAACAACATAGAATTCAGCTGAAATAACATATTTTGAACTTGACTAAAATAAAAGAATTATTTAAATAACATACAGTTCTCTTTGATTCAATGTTCTTTAATAAGATCTAATGTCCTTTGTAAGTCTCAAATTCTGTGGAAATACAAGATCATCTATTCAATAAATGAAAGATTTGAATAAGATGTACATTTATTACCTCAACGGTAGCCCACATGTGATCCAATTTTTCTTGCTTAATATCATTCCAAGATGATACCCCCAATGGGCAAATATTATGATCATGAACAATCTTTCCCAAATGCCTCGAAAACAGATTGTTGTTTGTTCCAATCGTTCGATTATTGTAAAAGGTTACTTTAAGCTTTTGTCCATTTTCAAGTGAAGTAACTTCGTTGCACTTGTTGCTCCCTCGTACTCTTTTTTCCTTTCTAGGATTAGATGAACCTACAATTGCATAATTTGGTAATACTATAGCAATAAAATTCAATTTTTTAAGTTAATAGCATACGAGTTCAAAATATCATACCTTTTTCAGCTGATTGAGAGTGTTTCATAACTTGATCAGTAGATGGAGGCAATGTACCATTGGTTTGCATATCCTCTTTCTAAAGAACCAATCTATCTATTGTTTGCATTTGTTGACTAAAAGACGTGGTAAAATTCATTCTTGTTCTTTTAGAAGGAGTTTGCATTTTTTGATTAGCATATATAGTACTCTTGTTCAATGCTCCCACATCATATTTAGAAACCCCTAAAGAGGAGTTCAATGATCCATGTCTTTCCTCTGGTTTCTTTCCTGTAGCACCTGCAGCAAATTTATTTTTTAAGAACAAGATGCAACACTAGGACACACAAGTACCTGAAACAAACTTACTTTTTTCAACTTTTTGAGTGTATTGCTTAACTTGATGAGTAGATGCAAGAGTCGAAGTATTAATTTGCATGTTCTCTTTCTTGAGAGCTATGGATTTCTTACGTATTGTTTCCATTCCTTGACTAGTGTACATAGTAGAGTTCTTGAGCCCTTGTCCTCGACCCTTTCCTATAGAACTTGGAAAAATCATATTATCAATACATTAGCAGTTGGTTTCAGCCATGTAATAAAATAAATCTCTGAGACTGTTGCTGTCATGCATTTGAATCACAATTTAATGAGCAAGAGAATTTAAACAGACAATCATGATAAAACTACAATAGATGCAACTCTAATGATTTGAAGATAACAATAAAAGTATTCCCTCCTTTTTCATTTTTTTCTTTAACTAGGGAGAGAGTTAATATTATTTTGTTTCTCTCCTCTAGGACTGAGGTGCTTGCTTTTCACTGTCGACTTGCTAAGGGGAAGAAAAACGTTACAAGTATGCTTCATTTAGAATCTCGCTTTAACAATCTGCATTTAAGCTCATATAACGGTTGCATCTAGTCCCTTTAAGTTCTTGAATGTTGCATACAAAGAACAACCAGATAAGTTGAAAACAAAAACCTTCAATTTGATTTATCTATACTAGTTGATTTATCTTACTTGTTTCAATTTCTTTGATCTAATGTGAACCAGTTCACTAGATTTATCAGAAATCAGGCTCTTAGTTGTCATATGTCCTTTTTCACCCAAAGATTTAAGACCTTGCCCTCATCCCCGTCCTTTTCCAATAACACCAGGCACAACGAATGTATATCTGATAGTACTCTTCAATATAGATGAATCAACCTCATTTTCAAGCTTCATTGATTTCATCTTGATCCTGTAAAAAGAGCCAAAAGTAAAAAAAATAAGAAAAATTGTGTGACAATGTAGTAATCAAGAAATTGTGCCATCATAACATGTAACAACAAATATATTAATTCATAAAAACACACTTCACCTCATTAGTTCTTTTTCGTTTCTTTTGTGAATGACTTCCTAACTCTGCAGTATCATCATCTATTTGTTCCACAATATCAAAGGAATCACGAGGTTGAGTCTTCCTCACTACTTGCCAACCTTTGTTGGAATTATTATTAGCATAAAACACTTGAGATGCTTGGTCAACTAAAATAAACAGCTCATATGTTTTCAAAAATCTACCAGGATTAACACTCACAAAATCATACTCATCTTTTTTAACTCCTCTTATTTGATCATACAAATCAAACCAATTACATCGAAATAAAGTCACTCTTCTATCCATGACAAATTGCACCTCAATCACATCTGTTAAAACTCCATAGTAATCAAGGCTATCACTATCTTTATCATTCTCACCCACTACAACAGCACTACAATTTTGAGTCCTTAACTTTTTATCATAATCTTCTACATGAAATCTATATTCATTAACAATATAACCATTATAACGCGTCGAATATTGGGTAGGACCGCTTGAAAGTGAGAGCAGATCTTCCATGATACGACTATCATCTCCTTTATGCAATTGTGCGACCTATAATGAAGATTATGTCGAATACTTTAGAATTACTATTATAATATTAAAATATCAAATTTGATATTTATTTATTACTCACCCTATCTTTAAACCATTCAATAAATTGGTGGTTCCATTCTGCATCAGACAAGTGTCGAGCATTCTCGTGAGTTTGTGCAAACTCTCTACAAAATTTAAGTAGACCATAAATCTCATATAAAAAAAGATTATCCTAAAGAAAACAATATTAGTAATAAGTTGATATGAAAGAAATATCCATACTCGAGATATGGGAAGACTTCATCACAATTCTTTATTATGTATATATGTGCTTGTTCTAACTCATCTGCTTCAAGCTCAAATGGAGGTTTAGCTCCCAGAGTTTTTCCAGGTTGACAAAACATAGATAAACCTCCAGTAGATTGTTTTTGACCCCCATCATAATTTCGTTCAAGCCGATTGAGTTTTGTTTCAATTCTATGTAGATACCTTGAACATAAGGTCATACATTCATGTGCAATGTAGCCTTCTGCAATACAACCTTCAGGACATGCCCTATTACCAATGAGAGATTTGAAAAAATATAACCATCGTTCCACGAGGTACATCGATTGATAATGAATTGGTCCAGCAATCTTAGCTTCAGTAGCTAAATGAATAGGTAAGTGAACCATGACATCAAAAAATGAAGAAGGAAAGACCTTTTCTAACTTGCAAAGTGTTATGGGAATTTGTGCTTCAATCTGTTCCAAGTTATCTATGTTTAACTCCTTTGATCCAAGCACACTAAAAAAAAAGATAACTCAATAAGAGGTTCACATACTTCTTTTGACAACATACCACGAAGTGCAAGTGGGAGTAGATGTTGTAGAGGAACATGACAATCATGACTTTTCAACCCAGATATCTTGTGATCTTTCAGGTTCACACATTGAGAAATATTAGATGAAAATCCATCAGGAACCTTTAGATTCTTTAAGAAAAGGCATAATTTGTGCTTATCTTCATGAGACAATGTGTAACAAGCAGTTGGAACTTATATTTTTTTTTCCTTTTTGGATGGGGTGCAATTCCGGCCTAATGTTCATTTCTTGCAAGTCTAGCCGAGTTTTAATTGTGTCCTTGGTCTTTCCTTGAACATTCATGATTGTCCCCATAATGTTATCACATGTATTTTTTTCAATATGCATAACATCCAAATTATGTCACAACAAGAGACACTTCCAATATGGAAGTTCAAAAAAGATACTCCTTTTGTTCCAATTATCCTTTCGATTTTCGTGTGAGATCTTCTTCTTTTCTTTGGATCCTTTGATAACTGTAGCCCTTCAAGATCTTCCACTTGATTAAGTATCTCTGTACCAGAATGCACTTTTGTTGGGGGTCTTGTCTCATTTGTACCATCAAACGACTCCTTCTCATTCCTCTATTTGTGATTATGAGGAAGGTAACGTTGATGACCCATAAAACATTGCTTCTTGCAATTAGTCAAACGAGTTGAGGTAGTGTCTTTATTACAACATGGACATGCCAATTTCCCTTTGGTGCTCCGTCCAGATAAATTTCCATATGCTGGAAAGTCATTGATGGTCCATAACAAAGAAGCATGCAATTTAAAATTCTGTTTAGCAGATGCATCATTAGTCTCAACACCAACATCCCACAATTCCTTCAACACTTCTATTAAAGGCTGAAGATATGTATCAATTGCATCTCCTGGACCAGTTGGACCAGGAATAAGCATTGACAAAATAAAATTTTCTTGTTTCATATACAACCAAGGAGGTAAATTATAAGGAATAAGAACCACAGGCCAAATGCTATGTGAAGTTTTTGAATTCCGAAATGGCTGAAATCTATCACTAGCAAGTCCAAGTCGAACATTACGAGGTTCGGCTGCAAATGAAGGATGAAGTTCATAAAATGACTTCCATTCCATCGAATCAGCTAGGTGTCTCATTATCCCATCATCAACTCTTTTATCCTTATACCATGTCATAAGAGTAGATGTCTTTGTAGACATAAACAACCTCTGAAGTCTAGGCTTTAAAGGAAAATAGCGTAAACTCTTTGAAGCTATCTTTTTACCTTTTTTATTCCTTGTTTCGCCACTATGTGTATGTATTTTCCATTTGGATGCCCCACAAACTTTGCAAGAATCAAGTAGGTTATCCTCCTTCCAGTATAACATGCAATCATTAGTACAAGCATCAATGTTGTCATAAGAAAGCTCGAGTTCTCGAATTATCTTCTTTGCCTCATAATATGAGTTTGGCAAATTGGATTCATCAGGCAACAACTCTTCTTTCAACAATTTCAATAACATTGTAAATGACACATTACTCCAATGACCCATACTTTTGATGTGAAGCAATTTAAAAATAATAAATTCTGAGGAACAGATAGATACGAAAAAGAAATTACAATCATTCTTAGGATTGGTAAACCAAGTAAGAGAATATATACCCAATCTAGCAGAAAACCTTAAACCTTTACATAAAAAACTAAAGAAAGATGTAGAATATTATTTTGACAAAAAAGACCAAGAACAAATACAAAAAATAAAATTATCATGCAAAAACTTACCAAAATTATACTTTCCAGACGAAAACAAAAAATTCATATACATAGTAGAATCGGATGCAAGTGAAATAAGTTATGGAGGAATACTAAAATATAAATATGATAAAGAAAAAATAGAACATCATTGTAGATATTACTCAGGAACGTTTACAAATCCTGAAATAAAATGGGAGATAAATAGAAAACAATTATATGCACTATATAAATGTTTATTAGCTTTTGAACCATATATCGTATATAATAAGTTCATTGTAAGAACAGATAATACGCAGGTAAAAGGTGGATTACAAGGAAGATACAAGATTCAGTTACAACAAAAGAAATACGAAGACTAGTATTAAATATACAGAATTTTACATTTACAATAGAAGTAATAAGTACTAACAAAAATGTCATTGCAGATTACATTTCAAGACAGAGCTACACAGACGGATCTAGACAAAGAAAATACTCTTGAAAAAATATTCAATACTATGACACTACTTTGTACAAAAGTAGATAGCCCGAACAAAGAAATGCAAAAAATGAAAAGTCAGCAGCATGACGGTAATATGCGGAGCTAAGTCGATCGAAAGACTTGAAAATTCCAGAACTAGAAGGTGACGATGGGAAACACCGAAAAACCCAAGCTAACAATTTGTTACATGCAGCTACAGGTAGCACATCATCTACAAAAGAGGAAAAAAGATATGTTAATACAAATATGAACAAGATATTTGAAAAACCATTTATACCCAGAAATCAAAACCCCTTATTCGTACCACCTCAAATAAATACCTACAAACACAGCTTAGGACAAGATAAGAAGATCTATAATCACATAACCAGAGCCTATATAGAAAACATCCACAAAATACAAACCTTTTTAAACAAAAACCCCAGATCCAAAACTACCCAAAATCCACCCGAAAATTATATTACCCAAACCCTACAAGGATACAATAAACTAATTGCTTTACCTAAGACAAATGCAAATTTGGTAGCAACTTGCTATAACTATGGATTACTGAACACAGTCTACACCCAGACAGGAGATGAAATAGCTACAATACCGGAACTACACAAAGCATTCATGAACTACAAAAGAATAACTAAGGGAACTCTTTTTTATATAAGATTCTATTCAGCACCATTCGAGATACTTTATGATGAAATTAAGCCGATCATACAAGTTATAAAAATTGGATTAACCAGAGATATGATCATACCAGAAAAAATAGAAGAACAAGACGAAATACAAAAAGTGGAGATACCAGCATTCTATGCCGGAAAACGAATTATTGGAATAGCTACTATCCTAAATGAGTTAACATCTAATTATTTAAACAAAAATTCGATATGGAGTTATTATTCAAGAGAACAAACAATGATATATTCAAATTGTAGAGAATTCAGAGCAGAAGATATGGAAGAACTCAGGCAATGGGCACTAAGTCTACTAAAACCTGAGCAACAGCCAACTACAAGAGCTATAAGAAAAAACTTTATCTCATCAGAAATAATGACAAGATATTGTAAAACTATTGGACACAAATATCCGGATCATCAATGTTCTAAATGCCAAGGAGAAGATAACGTGATCCCAGACGTACAACTGGAGTAGAAACAAGAAGCAACAAAAGCTGACAAGATAAAAAGAAAAAGCTATGCGGACAAACTAAGTGGAGCTTACTTTATGTAAAGTAAAAAGCTAGTGGAGACATGTAAAAAGATAGTGGAGACTTTAGATAAAGTAGTAGTAACGTGTTAATATGTACAAAAATGTAAAGTAACTATAGTTAGAGTACAGTAACCATAGTATAGAATAAAGTAACTATAGTAAGGTTACTTATATTTGTATAAATAGAAAGCCATTATGGCATAGATAGGCAAGACTTTCTACACGGAAAGCAAAGCCCTTTGTAACAAAAATATTTTCCCAATAAAAATCTAAACTTTCAGTTAAAGCTATGGATCAAAATATTGAAGATACTACACAGGTACACATATTTATGATTATGTATAGCTAAATCTATTAATTCCTGAATATCATAGTATTGATAGAATAAGTTTATATTAGTTATTATATACTAGAATTATTATCAGATGTTTTCTAGTTTGTTAACATGAGGAAAGAAAGGAAAACTTCCAACTATGCCATCCTAAAGTTGAAACCATAGGCATGAGAAGCCGTGAGGGGAGTAAACAGAGTTGAGGCGCTGAAGGAAGGAAGTACTTTTGAAACTACGATGTTAACAGTGACAGGAAAACATGTTGAAAATAATCTAGTTTATAGTAATCTAATATAAATAATATTCGTCAGGATTATGATATGAGGGAATTAGATTAAAACTGTTATGATATTTATGTTTTATTTACATGATGAAATGTTATTAGCATATAGAATATTAATACTGTATGTACTAAAAAATATAAAAATCATGGAACAAAGAAGGATAATATGGGAAAAGATATTTGAGGAAGAAGAAGAGGAACTAATGAACCAAATATGGTACAAAATAAATGAAATAGACAATGAATTTAATTTAAGTGATCTAGAAATTCAATATTCAGATTGATGATAAATCAGGAATACTTAGAATATTGGCAACGAACTATAACAGATATTACTTTACTAAGTAATCTAATAAAAGAAAATATAGAAACATTTCAACAAACCCACGATATACAATACATAGAATATATATTGGAATGTATAAAAGAAATAATAAGATTAATACCTTTAGAAAAATGTATTACGAACGAATTAATCTATAAAGATGGACCCCCCCAAAATTGGTATCAGAGCTAGATAGTAAAAAGAAATTGCACTATGAATAATAAAGACGATCATAGGAATGAATTAATTAGACAAATAATAACAATACGACGAGAGCTAAAAGTTAAACAAGAAAGACTTCAATATAATATATTTGCAAGTGTATGCCAAAAATCTATATTAGCCCAAAGAAAAGTAATATTTAACCTACAACATGAAATATCAAGATTAGAATATAAACTAAAACACAATTTAAGATGAATAATGAAGTATTTGCTATAGAAGAAAAAACTTATGAAAATTCGGAAGGATTAAAAATAAAAATAATATTTTCAAACCTAGGAAGAAGGTATAAAAAAATAGGTGAAAATCTATATTTAATGATAGAAAAAGAAACAGTAAGATTAGAAGATAGCTTAACTGTCATCGAAAGGATAACTAAAGAAAATGAAGAAATAGATAAGAAAAAATAAATAGATATAATAAAGCATCGGGCAATTTCTCATTTTGTACCCACTATTTCCACAACCATAACACCCCTCCGTGCCAGCTAGGCACTTACCATGGTGATTCCTTCCGCACTTGGTGAAAATAGGCTTAGGTAATGGAGACCCACTACATTTCTCTTGATCAAACCTAGGGGTGTTGGGAGAATCTTGACAGGAATACCTTTGTTTAAACTTAGATCTACCTTACCCAACAGACTTAGAATTGGAGAAGTTTCCATCAAAGGTCCTAACCTTTTTTGTAATGACCCTCTTGGTCATTTTTGTGTCTTGCCTTCTGTGTGTCGTTTAGAGCGTTCCTATAGCGACCCCAAGTCATTTATGACTTGCTGGGACTGATAGTTCGGTCACCTGGTCATTCGTTTGGTCCTGGTGTGAGTTTTTGTGTTTTGGAACTTATGAACCTTGAACGATCATTTTCGATCAAAAGTTTGAGAAGATGACATCGGAATCCAATTCTGACGATTTCATCAGCTCCGGAAGGGTCATTTTAGGCTAGTAGCATGGTCGACATGACTCCCGAGATTTTCAGTGTGAATCGGTGAGATTAGGCGTTTTAGCCTATGAAATTTAGCTTAAGTTTGACTTTGGTCAACATTCTGAGCAAACGCGCTCGGATGAGAATTCCGTCAGCGTGGTTAGCTCCGGAATGTCGATTTTGGTCTAGATTGACCCTTCTTTTGTGTCTGGAGGTTTTCGATATCTTTCCGAGTCCTTTTGAGGGTTTTGACTTAAAATGGCTTTTGGAAGTGGGACCCACTTTTTATCGAAATGACCTCTGATGAAAATTTCGACTGCGCCGTTGAGTCTGGAATATCGAATTTGGTATGGTTGCATAGCTCGTTTGCGTGCACGGGGTTCCGAACGAGTTCGGAGCACCCCGTCGGAATTTTAAGTTTTGGGAAATTGCAGAAAATCAGCCAATTTTCCCAAATTTCAAACCCTCATCTCTCTCTCATCTCTCAACCGATTTGGGTGATTCAAAAGGCTAAGTTGTGAGATTTTTCGAGGACAACGTGTTGGTGAGCTCGGATAGTGATTTGGAGTCCCCGTTTGAGGTAATTTTCGAAAAACACCTGCTGCCAAACCTCTTTTTTATGAGCTTGATTTTGGAAATTTTAAGACTTGTTTTCTTAGCCATTTTAGATCCGATTTTGGTGATTTTTAAGGCTATCTTGAGTGGTTTTTCGAGGAGAACATTGTGGTATTGTTAGATTTTACTGTAGATCGCCCGTTTTTGGTAAAAACGCTGAATTAGCTGCTGTCCCATTTCTATTCTTTTGAGAAAATTTGGGTTTTAGTTGCTTGTTGATATTGTGTTGTTCCCGAGCCCCAAATTGTGTCCCATTATGGCACATGATCTGGGGGAACTGGTTAGGACCCACTTTTGGGGTTAATTTCGAAATTTCCTGCGCGGGTCCCACGATTCCCGTTTTGACTCCAAAATTGACCCGTCTCCGTTTATTGTGATTTTGGTGTCTAAATGACCATATTAATGCTGTGACTCTATTTTTGATAGTGGGGCAGCGTTTCGAGGACGTTCGGAAAGGAAAAGCTCCGGAGAAGTGATTTTTGGAGCGCGTGTGATCGGCTTTAAGGTAGGCTACGGTTTTCCTCTCTTAGATTGAGCTCGAGAATGTGAATGCATGTTGATTAGTTGGGATTTGGGTTGGGTAGTTATTGAATCCTGCATAGGTGTTAAGAAATCATATTTTCGGTTTATTTTGGGAATTATTGGGTAACTGTGAGCATGCTTTGTGTTATTAACGGACCCTCCTCGCTATGTGGAGTGTTTGCATGCTTAATTACTGTTTATTTGAAGCATGTTGGGCCTTAGTTTAGGTTTGACTAGGGCTTGCCTTAGAAATGCATGATTCGGATCCGATAGGCCTTAGTTTTGCCCCGACGTCTCTCGGCCGGCTTAGATCCCTGTAGACTGGTGTAGCAGACTTGAGTCTGATAGTTTGGGCCTTAGTTAGGCGATACTCTCTCTCCAACTATAGTTATCCTTATTTTCCTCGATGTTACGGCTTCACGAGTTACATCGGCGACACTAGTTCTACTCCGCGATTTTTTATTTGATTTTCGATTTGGTTCTAAGGACTTACATTGATTGGCTATGTGTGGACGGCGTTCCACGGATATTTATGAGTATGGATCAATTGGGACTCTTTCAGCAGCTACATTGGCACATTTATAGAGCATCCGGTTTGAGGTCCGGCCTCTATTGCCCAGATACTTATATAGAGCATCCGGTTTAAGATCCGGCCTCTATTGCTCAGACACCTATATAGAGCATCCGGTTAGAGTTCCGGCCTCTTATACTTGTTACTTGTGATTGGTTACTTGGGTACTTCTACTGAGCATCCGGTTCGAGGTCCGGCCTCAGTGCTGTCAGATTCTACTAATTAGGGTTGAGGTTCTGGTTCGATGTTCTTTGTTCTTGGGTTCTTTTATGCAATTCTCTTTAGTTATAGTTATTCTGTGTACTCGTCGGGCTTATGGGGGTCCGTTCGGGTTTTTATTTAACTTGCGCATGAGTGTACCTTCTGGGCTTATGGGGGTCCAGTTAGGTGTAGTTAGCTTATAGATTACTTTAGTTAGCTCTTTGTACACTCGTGTGTATTCCATTGTTACTTAGATTTCCGCTCTTGACCTTCGGTTTGTGTTATTCCTTCTTTTCATATTGCCTTTACTTTTCAAGTTCAGTCGGCCTATGATGCCTACTGGGTACCTGTTGTTTTGGTACTCATGCTACGCTCTGCATCTATTTCGTGATGCAGGTCCGGGCACTAGTAGCCAGCGTTGATCGAGCTTGGAGCAGACTGATCCGGAGACGGGAGTGAGCATACGACGTTTTGTACTATTTCAGTCTCCATCTGTATATATAGACTTGTCTTTTACCTTTCGAGACAGTCCAGTCTCTGTTGTCCACTTTTGGGACTTGTACTCATTTTGTTAGTAGCTCTGTACTAGTGACTTCCAGGTTCTGGGAGGGATCTTTATTTGTATATATGTTTTTGGTTTGCTTCCGCCTGTTTATATTGTTATTTGCCTACTCTTGTTTAGTTTCTACCCTCAGACCCATTACGTGTTGTTCTGGGTTACGGGTTGGCTTACCTACTGGTGGGTTATAGTAGGTGCCATCATGACTTGAGAAATCGGGTCGTGACAAGTTGGTATCAGAGCCTCAGGTTCACCGGTCTCACTTGTACAGAGCTAACGTCTAGTAGAGTCCTGCGGATCGGTGCGGAGACGTCCGTAACTTATCTTCGGGAGGCTACAGGATGTCCTTAGGAAAATTTCCTCTTTTGTTTCGCTTTCGTACAACGTGTGTCTTATTGGTTTCTGGAAATCTCACTTGTTTCACTCTTTCGCAGGATGGCTCGCTCGCGAGGTGGCGCGGCCAGGGGTGGCGCACCCGGGTCTACAGGCAGAGCCTCAGCTTGGGGTAGATGCCGACCCCGAGGTCGAGGCAGGGCCGTAGCACCAGCCCGAGATAGGGAGGAGGAGCCTCAGGCAGCATTTGTACCTCCACAGCCGGTGGGGCCGGGGCCAGCCCAGCCACCACCTGCACCAGCTGCAGCTCCTGATCTTCATGCTCTACTGACTCAGATACTAGCAGCTATTGGGGAGATGCGACAGGCACCAGCACCAGTCCTAGCAGCACCAGCTCCAGCGCCGCAGGGTCAGCCGGCCGCAGCGGCACCAGAGGTTCAGCCGCCACCAGTTCATGTGACTGTCGTGTCAGACTTAAAGGACGGGGAGATGCCACTGCGCGAGCAGAAGATGCTTGGGGTATTCCAGAGGTTGGCACCGCCGATATTCTCAGGGGCGATGGGGGAGGACGCCTACGAGTTCCAGCTCACTTGTCAGGAGCAGCTACAGTCATTAGGCCTCTTGGAGTCGAGAGGAGCCGACTTCACTGCTCATCAGTTTCGTGGGCCAGCCAGGCAGTGGTGGCGCTCGTATCGAGAGTCCAGGCCAGTTGTATAGCCTCCTGTATCTTGGAGTGAGTTCTTAGAGGCTTTCTTAGCCCGGTTCATGCCACGGAGCGTCAGGGATAGGCTTCGTGATCAGTTCTCCAGATTGGAGCAGGGCCCTATGACCGTCTCAGAGTACGAGACGAGATTCCATGAGTTGTCTCGACATGCTACCATGATCCTACCCACGGAGGAGTAGAGAGTTCATTGTTTTGTACGTGGGTTGCGGTACCGTCTGAGGGTCGACACTGAGCATTTAGTTTCTGCCGGCCGTTCATTTCTTGATGTAGTTGACCATGCCCGATCCATGGAGCATATTCAACGCGAGGCCCAAGGGGGCAGCGATAAGAGGGCACGCTACCAGGGCAGCTATAGCGGGTCCCAGACTAGAAGGAGAGACTCCTATGATAGGCCCCGCCAGAGGTTCCAGCAAGGTCAGTCCAGTCGCCCTGTTCAGGCGGCATTACCTGCTTCTGAGGGAGGCCAGTATCACCAGGGTGGTCCTAGTACGGGCCAGAGTTCGAGGGGATCAGATTCCCTCTTTTCCTACCGCAGTCGGGTTACTTCAGGGCGTGCAGCTTCGGGGTGTTTTGATTGCGGTACGCTTGACCATTGGTCCAGAGAGTGCCCCCGGCGAGGGCGAGGAGCGATTGTACCAGCTCCCCTTGCACCTAGACCAGTTTCAGCAGTGCCCCCTCTAGCTAGAGGTGGTGGTCAGGACCAGGGTCGTTGGGACAGCCGACAGGGTACCAGAGGTGGAGCTCGAGGAGGCAGGCTAGGTGGTAGATCAGATGCATCGGGCAGAGGTGCTCAGGGCCATTTCTACGCAGCCCCGGCGAGGGCGACGGCTGAGGCATCTGATTATGTTATCACAGGTACGCTTTTATTATGCCATCAGCCTGCTACAGTATTATTTGATCCCGGATCCACATTCTCGTATGTATCTGTTTATTTTGCTCCCCGATTGGGTATGAGGTCTGAGTCTTTGGCAGAGCCAGTTCATGTTTCGATCCCGGTGGGTGAGTCCTTAGTAGTGGATCAGATATTGCGATCTTGCTTAGTGACTATCCAGGGTTGTGATACTAGAGTTGATCTTATTTTGCTAGATATGATTGATTTTGATGTGATTCTGGGCATGGACTGGTTATCTCCCTACCATGCGGTCTTGGATTGCTACGCCAAGACCGTTACTTTAGCCATGCCTGGCATTTCCCCAGTGTTGTGGCAGGGTGCTTATAGTCACACACCGACAGGGATCATCTCTTTTATGCGTGCTAGACGGTTGGTTGCTTCTGGGTGTTTAGCTTATTTGGCATATGTGCGAGATGTGAGTAGAGATGACTCTTCAGTTGACTCAGTTCATGTGGTTAGAGAGCTTTCAGATGTGTTCCCTACAGACCTACCTGGCCTACCTCCAGATCGTGACATTGATTTTACCATAGATTTGGAGCCCGACACCCGTCCTATTTCTATTCCGCCTTACTGGATGGCTCCTGCAGAGCTCAGGGAGCTTAGTGCTCAGTTAGAGGATCTCTTAGGTAAGGGGTTTATCCGTCCGAGTGTGTCGCCTTGGGGTGCTCCTGTCCTGTTTGTGAAGAAGAAGGACGGGACTATGAGGATGTGTATTGACTACAGGCAGCTGAACAAGGTGACGGTGAAGAACCGTTACCCCATGCCTCGTATTGATGATTTGTTTGATCAGCTTCAGGGTGCCGCCGTGTTTTCTAAGATTGACTTGAGGTCCGGGTACCATCAGTTGAGGATTAGGGCAGCGGACATCCCTAAGACTGCATTTAGGACCCGTTATGGCCATTATGAGTTCTTGGTGATGTCGTTTGGGCTGACTAATGCCCCTGCCGCCTTCATGGATTTGATGACACGTGTGTTCAAGCCATACCTTGATTTATTTGTCATCGTCTTCATTGATGACATACTGGTATACTCGCGGAGCCGGAGTGAGCATGAGCAGCATTTGAGGATAGTGCTCCAGACTTTGAGAGATCAGCGGCTTTATGCCAAGTTCTCAAAGTGCGAGTTTTGGCTTGAGTCTGTAGCCTTCTTGGGGCACGTGGTGTCCAAGGAGGCTATTAGGGTTGATCCGGTGAAGATTGAGGCTATTCGTGATTGGGCTAGGCCCACTTCAGTTACTGAGATTCGGAGCTTCGTCGGACTAGCAGGCTATTACAGACGCTTTGTTGAGGGATTTTCTACTATTGCAGCCCCGTTGACTCGATTGACTCGTGTTGATGTTCCCTTTGTTTGGTCAGAGGAGTGTGAGGCGAGCTTTTTGAGGCTCAAGGAGTTATTGACCACCGCTCCTATATTGACTCTTCCAGTTGAGGGCGAGGGCTTCACAGTTTATTGTGATGCATCCGGCGTTGGTTTGGGTTGTGTATTGATGCAGCAGGGCCGGGTTATTGCTTATGCATCGAGGCAGCTTAAGATCCATGAGCGCAACTACCCCACTCATGACTTGGAGTTGACGGCAGTAGTTTTCGCGCTTAAGATTTGGAGGCACTACTTGTATGGAGTGCGATGTGAGATCTATACCGATCATAGGAGTCTTCAGTACATCATGAGCCAGAGGGACCTTAATTCGAGGCAGCGTCGTTGGATTGAGCTCCTGAAGGACTACGACCTCTCTATTCTCTATCATCCGGGCAAGGCGAATGTGGTAGCGGACGCCTTGAGTCGGAAGGCAGTGAGTATGGGTAGTCTAGCCTTCTTATCTATTGAGGAGCGACCCTTAGCTTTGGACATTCAGTCCTTAGCTAATAGCATGGTTCGGTTGGATATCTCAGATTCTAGACGCGTCTTGGCCTTTATAGGAGTTCAGTCTTCTTTGCTTGATAGGATCCGTGGTTGCCAGTTTGAGGATGATACCTTGGTGGCCCTTAGAGATCGAGTGTTAGTGGGTGATAGTGGTCAGGCTACCTTAGATCCTGATGGAGTGTTGAAATTCGCCGGCCGCATCTGTGTTCTGAGAGTTGGAGATTTGATACAGTTGATACTTTCTGAGGCCCATGAGTCTAGATACTCTATCCATCCGGGCATAGCGAAGATGTATCGTGATTTGAGGCAACATTACTGGTGGAGTGGCATGGGGAGAGATATTGCTGACTTTGTTTCCCGTTGCTTGTGCTGCCAGCAGGTAAAGGCAGAGCATTTGAGGCCTGGTGGCGAGTTTCAGAGATTACCCATTCCAGAGTGGAAGTGGGAGCGTATCACTATGGACTTCGTTGTGGGGTTGCCTCGGACTTCTAGAGGTGTTGACAGCATTTGGGTCATCGTGGATCGATTGACCAAGTCAGCACACTTCCTTCCTGTTCATACTACTTTCAGTGCCAAGAGGTTGGCTCGTATCTACATTAGGGAGGTGGTCCGTCTTCATGGCGTGCCTGTTGCTATCATTTCAGACCAAGGTTCACAGTTCACTTCTAGCTTTTGGAGGGCTTTTCAAGAGGAGTTGGTCACCCGTGTCCACCTTAGCACAGCATTTCACCCACAGACGGATGGTCAGTCAGAGCGTACTATTCAGGTCCTTGAGGATATGTTGCGGGCCTGTGTTATGGATTTTGGAGGTCAGTGGGACCAGTTCTTGCCTTTGGCGGAGTTTGCGTACAACAACAGCTACCACTCTAGTATTCAGATGGCCCCGTTTGAGGCCTTATATGGTAGACGTTGTCGCTCTCCAGTTGGTTGGTTTGAGTCTACAGAGCCTAGGCCGCGTGGTACAGATTTGCTTCAGGAGGCCCTGGATCAGGTGAGGGTGATTCAGGATAGGCTCAGGACGGCTCAGAGTAGGCACCAGAGTTATGCTGATCAGAGGCGTCGACCTTTGAGATTCTCTGTTGGTGACCGGGTATTCCTCCGTGTGTCGCCCATGAAGGGCGTGATGAGGTTTGGGAGGCGGGGCAAGCTTAGCCCCAGGTACATTGGGCCTTTTGGGATACTCCGGACAGTTGGGGAGGTTGCTTATGAGTTGGCCTTACCTCCAGTATTTTCAGCCATCCACCCAGTGTTTCATGTTTCGATGTTGCGGCGGTATGTTCCTGACGAGTCCCATGTGCTCCAGTATGATGCAGTCGAGTTGGATGATCGTTTGACATTTGTAGAGGAGCCAGTTGCCATTCTAGCCAGAGATGTGAGGAGATTGCGCTCGAGAGCCATTCCTGTTGTTAAGGTCCGTTGGAGGCATCGTCCAGTCGAGGAGGCTACCTGGGAGACCGAGCAGGAGATGCGGGAGCAGTTTCCCGGCTTGTTTGAGCCTTCAGGTACTTCTTGATCCTTTCTTTCGCGGACGAAAGTCCTTTTTAGTAGTGGATATTGTAATGACCCTCTTGGTCATTTCTGTGTCTTGCCTTCTGTGTGTCGTTTAGAGCGTTCCTATAGCGACCCCAAGTCATTTATGACTTGCTGGGACTGATAGTTCAGTCACCTGGTCGTTCGTTTGGTCCTGGTGTGAGTTTTTGTGTTTTGGAGCTTATGAACCTTGAACGATCATTTTCGATCAAAAGGTTGAGAAGATGACATCGGAATCCAATTCTGACGAGTTCATCAGCTCCGGAAGGGTCATTTTAGGCTAGTAGCATGGTCGACATGACTCCCGAAATTTTCAGTGTGAATCGGTGCGATTAGGCGTTTTAGCCTTTGAAATTTAGCTTAAGTTTGACTTTGGTCAACATTCTGAGCAAACGCGCTCGGATGAGAATTCCGTCAGCGTGGTTAGCTCCGGAATGTCGAGTTTGGTCTAGATTGACCCTTCTTTTGTGTCTGGAGGTTTTCGATATCTTTCCGAGCCCTTTTGAGGGTTTTGACTTAAAATGGCTTTTGGAAGTGGGACCCACTTTTTATCGAAATGACCTCTGATGAAAAATTTCGACTGCGCCGTTGAGTCTGGAATATCGAATTTGGTATGGTTGCATAGCTCGTTTGCGTGCACGGGGTTCCGAACGAGTTCGGAGCACCCCGTCGGAATTTTAAGTTTTGGGAAATTGCAGATTTTCTGCAATAAATTGCAGAAAATCAGCCAATTTTCCCAAATTTCAAACCCTCATCTCTCTCTCATCTCTCAACCGATTTGGGTGATTCAAAAGGCTAAGTTGTGAGATTTTTCGAGGACAACGTGTTGGTGAGCTCGGATAGTGATTTGGAGTCCCCGTTTGAGGTAATTTTCGAAAAACACCTGCTGCCAAACCTCTTTTTTATGAGCTTGATTTTGGAAATTTTAAAACTTGTTTTCTTAGCCATTTTAGATCCGATTTTGGTGATTTTTAAGGCTATCTTGAGTGGTTTTTCGAGGAGAACATTGTGGTATTGTTAGATTTTACTGTAGATCGCCCGTTTTTGGTAAAAACGCTGAATTAGCTGCTGTCCCATTTCTATTCTTTTGAGAAAATTTGGGTTTTAGTTGCTTGTTGATATTGTGTTGTTCCCGAGCCCCAAATTGTGTCCCATTATGGCACATGATCTGGGGGAACTGGTTAGGACCCACTTTTGGGGTTAATTTCAGAATTTCCTGCGCGGGTCCCACGATTCCCGTTTTGACTCCAAAATTGACCCGTCTCCGTTTGTTGTGATTTTGGTGTCTAAACGACCGTATTAATACTGTGACTCTATTTTTGATAGTGGGGCAGTGTTTCGAGGACGTTCGGAAAGGAAAAGCTCCGGAGAAGTGATTTTTGGAGCGCGTGTGATCGGCTTTAAGGTAGGCTACGGTTTTCCTCTCTTAGATTGAGCTCGAGAATGTGAATGCATGTTGATTAGTTGGGATTTGGGTTGGGTAGTTATTGAATCCTGCATAGGTGTTAAGAAATCATATTTTCGGCTTATTTTGGGAATTATCGGGTAACTGTGAGCATGCTTTGTGTTATTAACGGACCCTCCTCGCTATGTGGAGTGTTTGCATGCTTAATTACTGTTTATTTGAAGCATGTTGGGCCTTAGTTTAGGTTTGACTAGGGCTTGCCTTAGAAATGCATGATTCGGATCCGATAGGCCTTAGTTTTGCCCCGACGTCTCTCGGCCGGCTTAGATCCCTGTAGACTGGTGTAGCAGACTTGAGTCTGATAGTTTGGGCCTTAGTTAGGCGATACTCTCTCTCCAACTATAGTTATCCTTATTTTCCTCGATGTTACGGCTTCACGAGTTACATCGGCGACACTAGTTCTACTCCGCGATTTTTTATTTGATTTTCGATTTGGTTCTAAGGACTTACATTGATTGGCTATGTGTGGACGGCGTTCCACGGATATTTATGAGTATGGATCAATTGGGACTCTTTCAGCAGCTACATTGGCACATTTATAGAGCATCCGGTTTGAGGTCCGGCCTCTATTGCCCAGATACTTATATAGAGCATCCGGTTTAAGATCCGGCCTCTATTGCTCAGACACCTATATAGAGCATCCGGTTAGAGTTCCGGCCTCTTATACTTGTTACTTGTGATTGGTTACTTGGGTACTTCTACTGAGCATCCGGTTCGAGGTCCGGCCTCAGTGCTGTCAGATTCTACTAATTAGGGTTGAGGTTCTGGTTCGATGTTCTTTGTTCTTGGGTTCTTTTATGCAATTCTCTTTAGTTATAGTTATTCTGTGTACTCGTCGGGCTTATGGGGGTCCGTTCGGGTTTTTATTTAACTTGCGCATGAGTGTACCTTCTGGGCTTATGGGGGTCCAGTTAGGTGTAGTTAGCTTATAGATTACTTTAGTTAGCTCTTTGTACACTCGTGTGCATTCCATTGTTACTTAGATTTCCGCTCTTGACCTTCGGCTTGTGTTATTCCTTCTTTTCATATTGCCTTTACTTTTCAAGTTCAGTCGGCCTATGATGCCTACTGGGTACCTGTTGTTTTGGTACTCATGCTACGCTCTGCATCTATTTCGTGATGCAGGTCCGGGCACTAGTAGCCAGCGTTGATCGAGCTTGGAGCAGACTGATCCGGAGACGGGAGTGAGCATACGACGTTTTGTACTATTTCAGTCTCCATCTGTATATATAGACTTGTCTTTTACCTTTCGAGACAGTCCAGTCTCTGTTGTCCACTTTTGGGACTTGTACTCATTTTGTTAGTAGCTCTGTACTAGTGACTTCCAGGTTCTGGGAGGGATCTTTATTTGTATATATGTTTTTGGTTTGCTTCCGCCTGTTTATATTGTTATTTGCCTACTCTTGTTTAGTTTCTACCCTCAGACCCATTACGTGTTGTTCTGGGTTACGGGTTGGCTTACCTACTGGTGGGTTATAGTAGGTGCCATCATGACTTGAGAAATCGGGTCGTGACATTTTTTGCCTCCCTATTATTTTCCTTGAGTTTTGTCTGCTCAATTTGTTGGGCATAAACCATAGGACGTGAGATATCCATATCATGAAGGAGCATTTGCGTACGACATTCTTTTGCTACCAAGTTGGACACCCTCATCAAGAACCTACTCATCCTATCCCTCGAATCCGCTACCATAGATGGAGCATACTTAGATAGTTGGGTAAATTTCAAGGCATACTCCTTAACACTCATGCTACCTTGCCTAAGGTTAATAAATTCTTCCACCTTAGCTTCCCTCAACTCTCGGGGAAAGAACCTATCAAGGAATGCTACTTTGAACCCTTCCACTCTATTGTGCCCGCTTCTGTTGGCCTACCATCCTTTCATTGTTCATACCATACTTGTGTTGCATCTCTCAATTGGTAAGGGGATAACTCCGCTTTCTCTACCGAAGTCAACCCCATGATAGCAATAACCTTATATACCTCATCAATAAACCCTTGAGGATCCTCCTATACTTTGGAGCCATAAAACTCCGGAGGTTTCATTCTCATAAACTCCCTCACTCTTAAAGCAGCAGAATTCACATTAGGATTCACCGCAGATACCATCTCTCTAATGACTTGAGCCTTCATGGCTTGAGCCAATATTTGGAAAGCCAACCTAAACTCCGCATGAGTCACATTCTCCCTTATAGGGTCAATTGGAGCTTGAGGAGGACCTTGGGGTGGAAATTGGAGAGAAACCTCTTGCTCCTCATTGCCTTCCTCATTCCTCCTAGCATTTGCCCTTGTATTAGCCATACCTTGAAAAAAAACATAGGACACAGATTAGGAGAAAGACCTAATAGAGCCAAACTCTATGGCACGACTTAGAGAATGAAGAAGTGAGATTTCCTAAACATCCAATAGCCTCCTATTCATAAATGTGGTGCGCTTCACATTTATGAAAAATACTCTACTAAATATGGTTTGAGACATCCTAGAACCATTTTAAACCGTGTTCTCTGATAACCAAGTTTGTCATGACCCAGGGGTACACCCTAGATGTAACATAGCATACTTGACCCTGAACGGGTCATACAAGCCCTTAGCATATCATAACATAAGAAAATATAAAAGTGCGGAATTTTAAAACATTTTTTATAATATCAAAGTCTTTCACTACTAAAAAACAGCGTTTAGCGACGGATTTTAGCGACAAATCAAATTCCTTCACTATATAGCGACAGATTAGTAACGGAATAGCAATTTCGTTGCAAGAATAACAAATAATTTTTTGAGTTATGACATAGCGACGGATTGGCGATGGAATATTTATTACGTCGCTAAATATTAGCGCGAAGTTTTGGCGCTCTAATTTTCCTACGAATTTAGCAACAAAATAGGTGTCACAAATTCAATTAATATTTCGCAACGGATTTACTGACGAAAATGATGTTGCTAAACTTTTAAATTTTTTTTTATAAATTTTATACTATATAGTGACGGAATAATCCGTCATTAAAATTTATTCTGGATAAATATATTTATTTGTTAGCGACGAATTTTATAATCCGTTGCTAAATCTGTTGCTAATGTATTTTTATGTGCCATTTATTCTAGGGCTTAAATTCATTTGCATCGTTTTTGGTCTCCAGAACTAAGCTCTCTCCTTCTTCAATGGAGCTCTCATATGAGAATTGAGCTTTCTTCTTCTTCTTCTTCCATCTGTGATAAAGGATCAAGTAAGCCCTCTTCTTCTTCCATGCTCATTCTTCTTCACCTCTTTCTATCTATAGATTGGGGTTTATATTGAACTTATTTTTTCTCTTTATCTTCAGCAGCTCAACCTTCAAATTTTTGGACAAATCGTCAATATTTTCTAAGAAGTAAGTACTCTTAGTTTGATGAATTAGTTACGAAATCAATGTTTTTTGTTTGGTTTCTATTTTTCTTTGAGGAACGTTATTTTCTTGCATAGTACAAGAACAAAATCAACTATTCAACGATTTTTGCATAGTATTTGAAATGGGGTTTTGTGAGTTTTTAACTCTCAATTCTTTCACTTCATTAAGCTCGAAGTGAGGTTGGGGTGTTTTTAAATTACGGTTTTAGAAGTTTGGGTGTACTGAAATTAGGGGTTGGGATTTTCTTAAAATAGGAGTTTCAGAAGATTGGATGCACTGAAAATAGGGGTTTTAAGAACTTAGGTTTTTAGGAAAAAAGGGGTTAGGGTTCTGATTTGGATGCATATTGCTGATTTGCTGAAAATAGGAGTTTTTAGAACTTAGATTTTCAGGAAAAAAGGGGTTAGGGTTCTGATTTGGATGCATATTGCTGATTTAATGAAAATAATAGTTTTTTTTTGCGTGCCTGCCATAGTTTGTTGTGTTTCTCATCCAAGTGCACATGTACGTGCTCTCATTACATCAGTTCTTCGTGACTTTATGAATCCTGGTTCGGTAAAACCAAGTGTGAAAGAAGTAGAAGATGTAACTTGCATCCACAATCCTGCTTATCAGTACCTTAGCATAAGCATCATTGACTGGAAAACGGATATTGGGAAGTCTTTGATGTGTGAAGCTAATAACCGGCTTGAAAATGGAATGTCTGCTCAATTTCTTGATACTGCTGCTAGGGAATTAGGTTGTACTATATCAGTCTGAAAACTCACTTTTCTAGGGCATATATTAGGTCTCGCTGTACCATACCTATCTTGTAAAAGTCACTTTTAGTTTAGAAAGTATATTTTAGAGTCCTTTCACTCATCCGTGATTGTTGTACAATGACATGTAGATAGTCCCACTTGTTTTGTTTTTCATTTGGCACATATTATGTTTGTTGTACTTCCAAATACAAACATGATTGTGGAAATAAGTAGATGTAGTTGTCTAATATTTGAGTGACCTACAAAAGACTGGCTCAACTTTAGAATTGAATTTTTCCTATCATGTAATAACCGTCTTACTTTGTATTATACATTCAGCAGATAAAAATCATCTATGCAGTTTTGTTTTCATTTCATTTCCTTGTTGATCTGCTTACTGATTTAGATAACTAATGGTTATGTGAATAGTCTTGTGATCTAGTAATGTGATTAACTTTTGTGCTAACTAGTCTCACATTCTTCCATTTATTGATGACTAAGGAGGAGTCTTGTCTAACTTTCATTATTTGTGCATCCAACTCGTGACTCAATCTCTCCGTTAAAAGGTATCTCTTTTTTTCTCTCCCTCCCCTGCCCCTACAGTAGTTTTTTTCCCCAGAAAAGGTGGTGATTTGATTTTCTATTTATATGTTTGTTTGGTTCATTATTTGTGGTAATAAATATTGTTGGTGTAATATTGCTTAGAAGACTACTTTTAAGGTTGATTTTGATTCAATTTTAGGCTTTTTGGAATTCTATGATATAGAACTTCTATTTGGTTTGTGAGTGATATTCTGAAGAGATTCTTTTTATTTTTCTCACTTGAAATGTTCTCGAGCTGAGAGAAAGAAAACAGCCTCTCTATCTGATTAAAAAAGTATTAGATTAGATATTTGATAAACATCAAAGTTTTCTATCCAACGAGAGAATAATCAGTTTATACATTATAAAGTATAGTCTAGAGGTATTATAATGAGTTGCTATGTTCAATCATTTAGAGATATGTGGGAAAGACTATCAACAACAAATTGCCCAAGATCTTGGCTAGTCACTGAAGTCGTTAATGCAATTATGCAAACTCATGATAGATTATATGAAGCTTCAAAAATATATGTTGAAATACGGGATTCAGGCAGTTAGATAGTGATCCTTACAAAGGGATTACTGATAAGTTAAATGCATCCTGACAACAACTCATTAATATTAAGTGTTTGGTGGTTATTTTTTCTATTGTTGTTGTTCCTTGTTCTTGTTAATAGCTAAGGTAGCATGTTTCACGTGATCTTTTAGTGGGTAAATGCGACAATTTGGGCATTTATGCTAAGAATTGTGCCCAACAATGTCCATTTACATCTCAACAGTGGAATGGTCTAGAGATTTCAAGTGCTTTTAAATTATGAAAATGTGAAACTTGATGATTTCACACCCATAAACAATAATATAAGATGTTCTACTATTTTAATTATCTTGTAAGAGTAGCTTTACCTCTATGGATACTTAAGATGATCCCAATATAAGAGTGCTTGCTGAAATTTCTAGGAAAATTTGGTTCAGATTTATAATTGTCAATTCAATTGTCCATGGCAGTTGTGGATTGAAAACCACAGGGTAAATATCATGCTAGAATTTATACCTGGACCTGTATGTCCTTTGCCTTAAAAAAATGTTTTGTTCCTATAGGAAAAATATGAAGAAATATTAAGGGAAATAACAGTGTCTCAAACTGATATTGATCAATGTGAAGCATATTACCAAGCTGCGGGGGGAGAAAAGAAAAGAAGAGTACATGGTCTTGGATCTGAAGCAAAAAATTACTACAAGTAGAATTCTTGTGGCTCATCATCATTACCACCTTCATTTTCTCAAGCAACATCGACAACAAACATGGATGAGTTTGTAAAGCAAATGATGCCTGTACATACTAATCATCTTCTTCCTATTCTTGTTGAGCGGGTGCAAGCAAGTATTACTCCCGCAGTGCCTCCTGCTACTACTAATGTGGATGAGGTTGGTCCCTCAATTTCAAGTGATGATATCCCTTACTCTCCCTCAACTTTAATTTTTGATATTGTCATGTTTTTTTTATAACTACAAATTGTGTAGTAATAATTTTTGATGAACCTAGAGGTTCATTTAAGAATATTTTATGGATTGCTTTGGATACTTTGAACAAAAAATGTGGGGTTTGGATTTCGCTTTTCATATATTTTGAAACGTCTATGAGTATTACTTTATATTAATTTTGGTTTGTATGGAGTATTTAGTAATTTATATTGAATTCATTTCAGCAGTGCATATTTAAAATAAATAAATCAAATAGTTTTAGAAGAAGTATTTTTAGCAACAAATTTAGCAACTATTCGGTTGTTGCTATGAAAAGAATGTTGGCGACGGACTAGCGACGGACTATATTATGACAGACTAGCGACCAATATTTCGTCGCAAATTTATCCAGGATAACGAAATGAATTATGAAATTAGCAACGAAACTATACAAATATAATGACGAATCATTCCGTCGCTAACAAGTGGCAACAAAAATCTTTCGGCACTAAGACGTTGCTAAACTTGCGACGGAACTCATTTTTTCGTCACTAAGTGATTACTAACGAGCGTAATAGCAACAATCAACAATCCGTCGCTAATCATGTTTAGTGACGGAATATCATAGTTTAGCGACGGATTTTGCCCGTCGGTAAACACAGATTTTTTTGTAGTGTTTATAAAAGCAAAGCGAAAGTATAATTACACTTGTCTCAAACCATCTAGGACATGAATATCTTTGGGATGCCGCCCATCCAAAAGTATAACTCATAAAAGAAAGACATAAAAGGAAATGGTGGCTATATCCTCGATGCTATGAGGACTCACCAAGTCTTCAACTCCTTGCACTTCTAGAAACCTAGCCTTAAGAATGGAACTCAAAATCACCGGACCCTACATTTGATGAGAATGTAGACAAGAGTATGTGTTAGTACAAAAGTACTAAATATGATAGCTAGAACAACATCATAAGAGCATAACATCATAAGGGTTAGTCAACATAAGTCATGCCATAATCACAAGTGATACTTCATGAAACATACACTATAAGCATAAGAGACAACAACATAATCATAAGCATAATCTCCAACATAAGCATCATATAAGCATTAGTCAACCCTTAGTATTTCATATCATAAGAAGAAAACTTCATAGGTAGCTTCAAGTCATACTTGTGCAATGCATGATAAGACCCCATAATCTCACCCAAACTAAGTACCACCTTAGTCCATTATACATACTAACCATCTTTCATCGCATCGTTAGCTTATCTCTCATAGACAAGGGAATTTCTCACCTTTAGTCAATCATAACAATGAAGGAAAATATAGCACAATCCTCTATAAACATAAATCATATAAGAGAACACTTTCTTAGGTAAACTTAAGTCATACTTGTGCAATGCATGAATAAGACCCCATAATCCTATCCATACTAAGTATCACTTTAGGTCATCATGCTCATACTTCTTGATTGGAGACTAGTCCCACTTTTTAAGACATTGGAACCCTAGGAGATACTTCTTTAATCACATCCTAGTCCCTCTTCTTTACTTTTGAACACTATGAAATACTTACTCAAGAATGTCTAAGTTTATTATGTTTTAACACATGAGATGCTTCCTTAAGCATGTCTTAGTGCATTATTAATATTGAACACTTCGAGACACTTCTTCAAATATGTCTTAGTTCCTTAATAATCTTGTACTAGTTGGGAATATAGCCTTAACCGACATGAGACCACATGAGCTATCACATGATCCCCTCCAATGTTACCCACACCGAGAAGGGTTGGTCTACTTGCCTAGGGTAGAACCAGCTTTTTAGCTTAGTTTGACCCAGTAGCTAAATTTCCTACGGGGAACGTAGTTATGTGATATAGAGATTTCTACTAGGAAACGCGGACCCCACTTGTGAGGGACTCCATCTCATGAGACATACTTTGGGAAAATCAGACTCCACTTGTGAGAGTTCCCATCATGGATGCCGAACTCAACTAGGTAAAATTCTCCATCTCATTACAATATCCACTCAGTGCTAGGCATAAATCCCACAAGATTACTTATCAAGTCTT
Organism: Solanum okadae; assembly: GCA_036553675.1. NCBI lineage: Eukaryota > Viridiplantae > Streptophyta > Magnoliopsida > Solanales > Solanaceae > Solanum > Solanum okadae. The sequence goes on along the minus strand of CM071684.1, from coordinate 19,831,203 downwards.
ACTTAATTCATGACTAGTGGAGGGATGTCTGTGACAACCAATCTATGTTTCATGTGCTTCTATCACTTTATGCATTTAAACATTCTTAATTCAACATATTAGCTTTACTGTCAAAGCCCTAACAATCAACACTCATAACTACAGGCCTTACTCTCAAATCCTTACTTCTTATCATCATCATTCATACCTAGATTTCAAGGCATTATTATCACATGCTTCATTATTAAGTGATTTTAGTCATAAATCATCATAAAGGTTCAATCTCAAGCTTTGCTAATCATGATCCATCACATATGCATTATTCTAATTCTATTCATGTCTACATATGACTATTCTTGAACAATTACTACTCATATCATAAATTCTAGGAAATCATCTATAAATTCTCAATTTCTCTTCACAAGGCATAAACCCACATTACTACAATTTCATCAATTAAACTAGGGTTAGCGATGAAAATCACATAATATAATCATAATAACATGATTCACTACTAAATCAATCATAAACAAGTAATATCCAGTCAATTGGATTCATACTCAACTTAACCCACAATATTGGAAGGAACCCTAACTTGAATTGGGGATTCATCTTCACAATTGGGGGAAATCTATGGGGATCCATGAATTGAAGAAGCCGTGGATGAATATGCTATCATACCATGATTATAAAGCCTTACAAAAGCTTGCAACAATGAAGGAATTTTACCTAGCTTTGACCTATTTTATTCTTCTTCTTCTTCTTCTTCTTGGAGTTTTCTAAAGAGAGGATTTTTTAGAAGATGAACTTTGGGATATTTTGGGGTTTTGGAATTAATGACTTAGTTGGGGTGGTTAAAGGCTTAAAATAGTTTATATAGGTGTATAAGTTCTATATAAAATGACCCTACTTAATACAAACTAAAAAGGGAATTTCCTAAAATGACCCTTATTCGGCAGCCTAGTGCCAGGCCTCACGAGAGCTCGTGGTCCTCACCACTGATTATGGGCCTCATCGTGGACATGCCATGAGGTCTTGGCCTCTACAAGTTGAAGCCATGTCCACGGCCACCTCCACGGGCCGTCTAGGCCTTCACGAGCCATGAAGTCGCTTGTGTGGAGGAGGCCAACTTGGGAAACCTTGAGGGGCTCGTTGCCTAACCACCACGGGTGGCACCATAAGCCGTGGTGGCCACCACGAGCCGTGAAGCCTCTTGTGGTCATGGGCAGTACCATAGCAAGTATGGGGCAGCCTTGGCTCTTGCCTTGTCCCTTGCCCCTTTGCCTTGGCTCATGCCCTCTAGTCTTGACTTGAATCCTTCAAACTTAGCACTAGATGGCCTACTAAGCTACGGGGTGTGACATCCTTTTTCCATTATTATCAGTTGAGGTACTAAGTTTACATCTTAGTTTTTGAAGTCGTTTCAGAATGATGTTGGTACTCAAGTTAAACTTAGCATGGATTTTCATCCTCATGGACAAGTCGAACGTACAATTCAGACTTTGAAAAGTATGTTGAGAGCTTGCATGATTGATTTCAAAGGTAATTGAGATGATCGCTTGCCTTTGATCGTGTTTGCTTATAATAATAATTAGCATTCTATCATTGGGATCGCACCGTTCTATGCTCTTTAACGTAGGAGGTGTAGGTCTCCTATCGGTTTGTTTGAGGTAAGTAAAGTTTCTTTGATAGGGTTCATGTTTGTGCATAGTCTATGAAAAAGGTTTGACTTATTCGTGAGAGGTTGAAAGTATCTCAAAGTCGATAAAAGTCTTATTTCGATATTAGAATAAGAAATCTTGAATTTAATGTTGATGATTGGGTATACTTGAAAAATTAACCCATGAAGGGTGTTATGAGGTTGGGAAAGAAAGGGAAGTTTAGTCCCAGGTTTGTGGGACATATCATATCTTAAGGCGTATTGGAAAGGTTTCTTATAAATGTGAGTTGCCTAATGATTTAGCATCAGTACATTCGGCATTCCACATCTCTTTGTTGAAAAAGTGTATTGGAGATTTGACATCTATTGCTCCTTTGGAAGGTTTGGGAGTTAAGGGAAATCTTCTTATGAAGAGGTTTGGTTGAGATTTTAGAGCAGCATGTTTAGAAGATGCTTCCATTAAGGTTCTTTAGAGGAATCAATTAGTTGAGGGTGCTTCTTAGGAGGCCAAAGCGGATATGATGTCCAGTATCCTCATCTTTATCTCTCCGCTCTTATTCTAGCTTGGGGTATTAGCCATTGTTCATCCTTTCGAATTCATGTATTTTAGTCATTCTCATGTTTCACATGCTTGTTGTTCATGAAAACTTAATTTTATGTTATGATTTAGCTTGGAGAGATTCTCCATGTTTTATGTGCATTTTAATGAAAATTGCAATCATATTAGTGTAACACCTTGGATTTCGAAAAGAAATAAAGTTTACATGAATTTAGTCTGCTAGTTTAGGACTACGAGACCAGCCTACGGTTCGTAGAACTTTCTATGCGTCTTAGACCAGTCTAGTAGTGAGGGAAAAAATATTTTTTGAAAAATCTAGTTTCTGAATTTTTCTATGAGTGAACATGAGGGCCTGTCAAATGGCTTATGAGTCGTAGATTGTTCTTGTAGAAATCTCCTAGACTTAGTGAAATTTTAAACGTCAAAGTTAATTTGTCTTGTAGGGGTCCGTGGACTGTAGAAATTCCTACGGTTCGTAGATAGATTTTGCAAAAGGTTGGCCAAATTAAGGCCTCTTAACTTTTCTACGGTTGACCAATATGGTCCGTAGAAAGTTCTACAGATCGTAGGTTCAAATGTTTTAAGCCTATGCTATGCTATTTTTGTCTATATCCTAAGCCCAATATAAAGAATTTAAGTCCTAAATCTACCCACTTTGAACTCATTCTCCTATTTTTCCCGAAACCCAATCAAATTCGTTCTCCCAAAATTTCCTCACAACCTAAGGAAGAAGAAGAAGATAGGGTTTAATCCAAGGTCTTGAATTCACCATTCATGTTGGTCTTTGAGCTGCATGGTATGTGGGTATTCACCCATAGACTCTATTCCTCCATCGGGTTCCCAAGGTGTTTAATTTCTCAATTCAATTTCAATTGATTAAATTAGGGTTCTTCTTAATTCTCCATGGGTTCTATTCAGTTATGATTCAATGGTTGTTTTTAATCTTCTATTTCATGATTTAATGTAATTACATGATCTGTAGTTGAAATCATATGAACCCATGCGTGATCCATGATTTTTAATTATGAATTGTGAAAAACTCATTAAGCTATGAACAATGAATTTGAAGTGAAAATGATGTTAATGATGATAGGGTCCTTTTATAAGAAAGTACCGATATTGTTGTGAAAGTTTTCTCACATACAAATATGATCATTATTGTGAAGGGTATTTTTCACATATGGATTTACATTGGTGAAAGGTTTACTCACTTATGCTTGACTTGAATTTTAAGGAGCTATTCAATGTTTTGATTTTAAAGATGTGGATTGGTATTGATCATTACCCTTTCTATGTTATAATGATATTTTACTTTTCGCTATTCTATTGGAATTTAGACTTAGCACCGAGAGGATTTGAGGTTGATACTCAAATAGGGTAGTCTCTAGTGGAAACCTCTAGTCCCTAACTACGCACCCCCATAGGATTGTCTTAAATGACCTAGCTAGTGGATCCACTTTAGCAAAAGATGATGTGTACTGATGCTACCTTGGTAAGTAGAATCCCCTTCTTTCGGTATGAGGGATATACTAGATTCCATGACATAGCTCTCATGGTCGTATTGTCGGTTAAAGCTTATACACTATAAAACGAGTATGTTTCTTCAAAATTTTATTCTCTTATTTTAAATGTGTTGACCATATTTTATGAGATATGAGTTGTTGCTTCTTTAAAGCTTTTAAATGTTCAAATGCTTGTCATGCATTACATGTTTAAGCTATCTATGTCAGTATATTCATGCATATTGCACCATACTAAGTACATTTTATGTACTAATGTATACTCGTACCTACATAGTTTCACTAATATAAGGTCTGGCACTCTTACCTCTCACGCTTGTGGATAGTTAATTATTCCAATTTTATGAGATATGAGTTGTTGCTTCTTTAAAGCTTTCAAATGTTCAAATGCTTGTCATGCATTACATGTTTAAGCTATCTATGTCAGTATACTCATGCATATTGCACCATACTAAGTACATTTTATGTACTAATGTATACTTGTACCTACATAGTTTCACTAATATAAGGTCTGGTGCTCCTACCTCTCACGCTTGTGGATAGTTAATTATTCCAATGGATTCAAGATTTGTGATTCCTGATATTCCAAGGACTGAGATGCATTTAGTTGATTTATGTCTTTCAAGTTTTCGGATGATGTATATGTTATATAGGTTACGTCCCACCCACTCCTTGTAAAGTTTAGATGTCTTATTGAGACTATGTTAGACTTCCGCTTTCACAAACTCTTTTATGATATAAGATTGCTACTTTTGAGGTTTATATGCTATGTTACACCTAGGGTATGCTTTGGGTTTTGACAAACTTGGTATTCAAAGTAGAATGTTTAGAGAGGTCCTAGGATGTCTCGCAAGCCACGTCAAGTAGAGTCGTGTTCATGAGTATGAAGCGCACCACACTTATGAATAGGAGGCTATAAGATGTTAAGGAAATTCCACTTCTTTCATCATTCTAAAGTCGTGCGATAGAGTGTAACTCTATATGTCTCTCTCCTAATCCTCATGCGATGCTTTTTAAGATATTACCCCTCAACAAGCATATGTTCGAAGGAATGCAGGTGAGAATGTCGAACAAGAAGCTCCTCAAGTTCTGGCCAATCCTTTGGCTGAGGAAGTGACTAATGCAGAGTTCTGAGCCACTTTTTATGTGCTGGCTCAAGTGGCGGCTCAAGCCAATGGAGAGATTATGTTCCCGTGAACCCAAATGTGGGTACGGGGGGGGGGGGTAAGGATAAGGGACTTTACTAGGATTAATCCTCTAGACTTCCATTGTTCCAAGGTTCATGAGGATACCCAAGAGTTCATTGATGAGGTTTACAAGATAGTGGGAATTATTCGAGTGACTATAGTTGAGAAGTGGAATTTGCCGCTAATGAACTTAAGGTTGTTGCTCAAGTTTGGTTCAACCATTGGAAGGAATAGAAAGCGGTTCATGCATCCTCTTGATTGGGAAAAGTTTAAGGATGCTTTCCTTGATAGGTACTTTTCCCTTGAGATGAGGAAGGCAAAGGTACTTGAATTCATCAACCTTCTTCAAGGAAATATGAGTGTGAAGGAGTATGTGTTGAAGTTCACTAAAGTGGCTAGGTATGCTACAACTATAGTTGTCAACTCTAGGGCAAGGATGAGTAAGTTTGTTTTGGGTGTGTTGGAAATGGTGGTTAAGGAATGTCGTATCGTTATGTTCATTAAGGAAATGGATATTTCCCGTTTGATGACATATTCTCAAAAAAATTGAAGAGGAGAAGCTTAAGGAAAGTTCTAGGGAGGCAAAGAGGGCAAAGACCGGTGATGGTGACTTTTTACATTCAAGGTCCGATGGACATGGTCGTTCTAGGTTCTGGCAATGGTTTTCCGTTCAATGTTCCTCAAATTCTCCAACTCCTAAGTTCAAAAAATATAAGATGTCTAACCCTAACACTATTTCTTTTGGTTTTGGTAAAATTAGTCACCGCTTGAGAGATTGCCTATCTACAATTGACAAGGGAAAAGATGGTAGGTAATCTCCGCCTAGTGGTTCGGGTTAAAGTGTTCCAAAGTAAAACCGATTCTATGCACTTCAAACTCAGCATGATCAAGAGGGTTCTCCTAATGTTGTTACCAATATGTTCAAAGTCTTTAATCATGATGTTTATTCTTTACTTGATCCCGATGCTACTTTGTCTTTTGTGGCGCCATATATGACTATCAGATTTGATGTATCTATGGATATGTTGTTAGATATTTTTTTGTTCTCCAATGCTATTGGTGAATCTATTGTGCTTAACAGAGTCTATAAAAATTGTCCCATCTCTTTATCCTATAGAGTCACTCATGTTGATCTTGTAGAAATTGATATGTTGGATTTCGATGTTATTCGTGGTATGAATTGGCTCCATTGTTTCTGTTAATTGTAGAACCCGAGTGGTCAATTTTAAGATTCCTAATGAGCCCATCCTAAAGTAAAAAGGAGGAAATTATATGCCTAAGTGTCCATTTGTTTCTTGACTTAAAGCTAGGAAAATGATTTCTAAGGGTTTCTTATTGCATCTTGTTCGAGTTAAGGATATAGATTCATAAACCTCTATTCTTGAGTCAGTCCCTGTTGTAAATGAGTTTTCGAAAATGTTTCTCGATGATCTACCCAGGGTTCCTCCCGAAAGGGAAATTAACTTCGATATTGACCTTCTCCCAAATACACAACCTATCTCTATTCCTCTTTATAATATGGCTCTAGCGGGACTTAAGGAATTAAATGAGCAATTGAGAGATTTGTTGGTTAAGGGTTTTATACGTCTGTGTATCTTTCCACGGGTTGCTCTAGTATTAATTGTTTGTAAGAAGGATAGTTCCCTTCGAATGGGTATTGATTACTGGTAATTGAACAAGGTTAACCTCAAGAATAATTATTATCTTCCGAGGATTGATGATTTGTTTGATCAACTCCAAGAAGCAAGTTATCTCTCTAAGTGTCACCTCCGGTCAGGTTATCACCAATTGAGGGTGAAAGAGAGTGACATTCTGAAGATGGCTTTTCGAATGCAGTATTATGATTATAATATTTAGTAATGTCGTTCAGTTTGGCTAATGCTCTAGCCGCATTCATGGATTTGATGAATAGAGTATTTAGACAATGTCTTGATATGTTTTTGATAGTGCTTATCGATGATATCTTGATTTACTCTCGGAGTGAGGATGAGCAGGCTGATAATTTGAGGATTGTGTTGCAAATTCTTAAGGATCATGAGTTATGTTCTAAGTTTAATGAACGTGAGTTTCGGTTGAGATGTGAGGTTTTTCTTGGTTACATTGTTTATAATAAGGGAATTGAGGTTTATCCTAAGAAGACAGAGGCGATAATGAATTGGCCTATATCTCTATCTCCTTCATACATTTGAAGTTTATTGGGTTTGGCAGGTTATTATAGAAGGTTTAATGGAAGAATTTTCTTCAATTTCCTCTCCATTAACCGGATTAACCCTAAAGAAGGGTAAGTTTTTATGTCAGAAGCATGTGAAGAGATTTTTCAAGAGGTTAAGTTTAGTCTTACCTTCGCTCTTGTGTTTACTTTACCGAAAGGCACTGATGGGTTCGTTGTTTATTAGGATGCTTCAAGGATTGTATTAGGGTGTGTCCTTATGCAATATGGGAAAGTTATTGTTTATGCTTCAAGGCAACTTAAGATTCACGAAAAGAACTATCCTACCCATGATTTTGAATTAGTGGTGGTTGTTTTTTGCGTTAAATATATCGAGGCATTATTTGTATGTTGTCCATGTTGATGTATTTACCGACCACAAAAGTTTGCAATATCTATTCAAGCAAAAGGATCCAAATCTTTTCCAAAGAAGGTGGCTTGAGTTGCTAAAAGATTACGACATAAGTGTCCTCTATCAGCCAGGTAAGGCACATGTAGTGGCAGATGCTCTTAGCCAACTATCAATGGTAGTGTTGCACATATGGAGGAACATAATAAGGAGTTGGTTTGTGATGTGTATAGACTGTCCTAATTGGGTGTTTGCTTGGTTGATTCTAATGATGGTGAGTAGTTGTTCATAATTTTTCGTAATCGCCTTTTGTATCGTATGTAAAAGTTAAGCAAAGTCTAGACCCAAATTTGGTTGAATTGAAAAAAACAATGCTTAAAATGTGTGTTGAGGATTTCTCCCAATGGGAAGATGGTGTGTTTCAATATCACGGTCGTTAGTGTGTTCCGAATGTTGATGACTTAAGGGAGCAAATTTTATCAGAAGCCCATAGTTGTCGATATTCCATTCACCCGGGAGCCATCAAGATGTATCGTGACATGCGGGAGGTCTATTGGTGGAAAGGGGTGAAGAAGGATATTGCAAAATTTGTGGCTAAGTGTCCTAATTGTCAACAAATGAAAATTTAGCATCAAAAGTTGGGAGGTTTTTCCGAAGATATTAGTATTCCTACTTGTAAGTGTACGATTTTAATATGGACTTTATTGTTGGTTTACCTGCACCGAGTAGCAATATAACTCGATTAGGGTTACTGTAGATTGTATGACCAAGTCGCCTCATTTTCATATTCGGTGGAAGATTATCTAAGTTGTATCTAAGTGAAATGGTTAGGTTGCATGGGGTGCCTCTATCGATTATCTCTGATCGTGGTTCCCAATTCACTTCTCAATTTTGGAAGTCTTTCCAAAAAAGTTTTGGTGTCTATGTCAAGTTTAGTACGAGATTTCATCCTCAAACCGATGGAAAGGCGGAGCGCACTGTCTAATCATTGGAACATATATTGAAATATTGTGTGATTGATTACAAGTGTAATTGGGATGATTAATTTCCTTTAACTGAGTTTGCTTATAATAATAGTTATCATCAAGTATTGGTTTTGCTCCATTTGAAGGTATTTATGGTAGGAGATAAAGTTCCCCCATAGATTGGTTTGAAGTTGATCAGGTTTCTGTGACAGGTCCCGAGTCGGTACATGAGGCTACATAGAATGTTCGGCTTATTAAAGAAAGGTTCAAAATGTCTTAAAGTCGACAAAATTCCTATGCCGGCGTTGGAAAAAGAGATCTTGAATTTGAAACTAATGATTGGAGTTACTTGAAAATTTCACCTATGAAGGGTGTAATGAGCTTTGATAACAAAGGGACACTTCTTAGTCCCTAATATGTTCGTCTTTATCAAATGTTAAGGCAGATAGGCAAGGTGGCTTATGAATTAGACTTGCCCTCCAAATTATTATCGGTGCATCCGGTGTTCCATGTTTTCTTAATGAAGAAGTGTATTTGAGATCTGACATCTATCGTACCATTAGAGAACCTTGGTATAAAAAGAAAGTTTTTCTTTTGAAGTGTTCCGGTTAAGATCTTGGACCGACAAGTTAGACAGTTGAGGAAAAATGAAGTTGCATCCATAAAGGTTTTGTAAAGGAATCAAATGGTTTAAGGTGCCACTTGGGAGTCTCAGGCTGATATGATGTCCCGATAGCCGCATCTCTTTCCCTCTAATCCTACTCTATCTTGAGGTATTTAGCTCCTTATGGTTCGTTCTTGCAGATTCACGTGTCCTAGTCATTCTCATGTTTCCTTATGCATGCATGCATGTTTTATGGAAAGATATTTAAGATATATGTTAGCTTGGAGTCGATTTTCTCTTTGATTATGTATATTTATGTGATTGCATTCATGTGGGGTTGTTAAATCTCTTCCCTAATGCTCTTTATATTGCCTTGAGTTCCATTCAAGGACGAACGTTTCCAATGGGGAGATATTGTAACACCTAAAATTTTGAAAAGGGAAAAGGTTGCATGAATATTATCTACTAGTTCATGTCTACAAGACAAGTCTACGATTCATACAACTTTCTACAGGTCGTAGACCAGTCTCATAGAAAGGGAGAAAATATTTTTTGAAAAATCTCATTTCTGAACTTTTATACAAGTGAATAAGATGGTCAGTCGAATGGTCTACGAGTTGTAGATAAGTCTCGTAGGAAGCTCTCATACTTGGTGAAATTTTCAAGGTCAAAATTGATTTCTACGTTGGGGTCTATGGACCATAGAAAGTCTTACGGAAATGGTTTTGTCAAAACTTGGGAAAATTTAAGGCTTCTGATCTTTTTACGACTGAGGAGGACGATCCGTAGAAAGTGGCTCAAATGGTAGAAGGGTTGGGCAGTTATTTTTAAGGGGTTTTTGGTTCTTTTCCTAAATTTTTTAAGCCTATGTATGTTGTCTTGATCTCTATCCTAATCTCTATGAAAAAGACTTGAAGTCCTAATCCACCCACTATAAACCCATTTTCCTAATTTCCCAAAAACCCAACAAAATTAATTCTTAAAAATTCCCTCTCAACCTAGGGAAAAAGAAGAATCTAAGGTTAACTCAAAGGTCTTCAATTCACCATTTATATTGGGCTTTGAGTAGCAAGGTATGGGGTATTCACCCATGGAGTCCATTCCTCCATGGTGTCCCCAAGGTTTTCGATTTCTCAATCCAATTTCAATTGATCAAATTAGAGTTCTTCTTATTTCTCCATGGGTTCTATTAAATTATGATTCCATAGATCTTTTTCAATCTTCCATTACATGATTTAGTGTTTTTACATGATATTGAGTTGAAATCATATGAACCCATGCGTGATAAATGATTTTTAACTATGAACTTGAGAAGAACTCATGAACCTATGAACTATGAATTTTGAAGGATGATGCATATCTTATAAAAATTAATGTTGATGATGATAGGGTGCTTTTAGATTAAAGTATCAATTTTTTTGTGAACGATTTTCTCATATACGAATATGATCATGATTGTGAAAGTTATTTCTGACATATGGATTCACATTGGTGAATGATTTTCTCACCTATGAATGGATTTTTTTAAGGAGCTATTCTATGTTTTGATTTGAAAGATGTGGATTGTTATTGATCATTTCCCTTCCTATGTTATAATGATATTTAACTTTTATCAATTCAGTTGGGATTTTGACTTAGCATCAAGAGGATTTGAGGTGGATGCTCAAATAGGATAGTCTCTAGTAGCAACATGTAGTACATAACTACGTGCCCCCGTAGGATTGTCTTAAATGACCTTATAGCTAGTTGATCCACTTTAGCAAAAGATGATGTGTATAGATGCTACATTGGCAAGTAGAATCCCCCCATAGTCCTCATGTTTCTAGAATGAGACATATTTACTTGCTTTATGTCTTTCTAGTTTTCGGATGATATATGTGGTGTATGGGTTACGTCTCAACCACTCATTTTGATGTTTAGATGGCTTTTTGAGACTATGATAGACTTGTTCTTTGTCAAACTCTTTTATGATATAAGATTGCTACTGTTGAAATCTTTTTTTTCTATTATCTTGTATGATGTATGCTAAGTGGCTTGTATGGGGCCTTTCAGGGTTCTATACACCATGTTACACCTACAGTATATTTTGGGTCGTGACATTTAGGTTGTTAGTTTCTCCTTTACTTTAATCATGCTAGCTCGAGTCCCATTCAATCATGTATGTTCCCAAGGGAGAGATATTGTAACACCTCGGAAGTTGAAAAGTCGAAAAGGAAAGGAAAAATGTTGACTTAAGCGGGTTCTACGAGTATAACCTATGGACCTTAGGAAGTCTTACGGCCCTTGGGAAGGAATTCGTAAACCTGGAGGTGGGGTTTTGGAAAATTAAGTTTCTTAGGTTTGACGTACGACTTGATAGGACGGGTCGTTGGATTTTTAATGTGCCATAGATGGGACTCATAGGATTGATTTAGAGATTTGATTTAGGACCTCAGGCACATGAAAGGAAATGAAGGGTCGTATTTGGTTCTACAGACCATAGAAAAGTCCCATAAAACTGTTCCAGACTTAGTAAATTTTTGGTGTGAAAGTTGGGTTCTACGGATGAGGTCTACGAACCATAGAAAGTTTGACGGACCATAGAATGGTCACGTGGGAAATGATTAAATATTTGAGTTTCTTAATTTTGTTCTACAGTTCACCAGGATGGGTCGTAGAAATTCCAATACAGACAGTATGTCACAACCGTTGGGATGCCTGGCAGTTATTCTGAAAGAGAATTTGGGTCTTTTCCTATGCATTTAATGTCTATGCTACGTCGTTTTACCTCAAATTATAAGTCCTATAACTACCCTTCACCCCTTGAAAGTTCCTCAACATAACTACCCCTTATTCTAAGTCCTATAACTACCCTTCACCCTTTGAAAGTTCCCCAACTCTCTAATCCAATCAAATCTCCAAATCCTCTTCAAGGTTTTCTTCAAAATCCTCTCTCTAGTTCAAGGAAGAAGAATATAGGGTTCTTCAAGTTCAAGTATCCTTTCTACATAAATTGCTCAGGGCTTCAAGAATAAGGTATGTGGGGAGTTCATCAATGGGTTCCATTCACCCATTGAGTCCCCAAAGATTCTTTATTTCTCCAATTCAATTTCAATCAAATTTGTTAGGTTTCCATTCAATTCCTCATGAATACTATTTTTATGGATATAATTGTTTGACTTTGATCATATTATGGTTATTTAGATTCGATTACTTATTTTCCAATAAATTCCATATGATGCATTGATCATGATTTTTACCGGAAATCCTAATTTGTATGAATTTGAAGAATATTTATGATGCTATGAATGATTTTTTTTTTCTTGAACTTATGGGTGATTTATGAAAAGTAATGATTTATGATATAGATTGTTTTAATAAGAGCATCAATGAAATTTGAAAGGATTTTCTCAAATATTGAGGAATCATGGCTTGGTAAAAGGTTTTCTAACTTAGACTTGATTCAAGATTTAATGAGATACTCAATGATGTTTTTAACTTAGATTAGTAACTTAATTGTAATTTTCGGTGTATGATAATATGTTTGTGAATATGACTATTCCTATAGGATATGATAATACTTTGAGGTGGAGGCTCAAATAGGGTAGTCTCTAGTAGCAACCTCTGGTTTCAAACTACGTGCCCCCTTTGGTTTGTCGTAAATAGCGTAGCTAGTGGATCCAAATATATCATATGATATAATACAAAGTTCTACCTTGGCAAGTAGACTCTCCCTTCTCTATGTGGGAGTTACATTGAATTCCATGTTATAGCTCGCATGATCTATTGTCGATTAAAGCTAACAACCCGCAAAAAAACTAAGTTGCCTTCAAACTATTTTATGAAGTACTCCTTATAATTTAAGATGCACTGACCATATTCATGATTTACGATTCTTCTTAAATTAATTTTCTTTGTTTAGCTTTGTCATGCATATCATGTTTTCGATTATGCCCCTTATGATCATGATTCGTGTTTTATTGCATTCCACTTATACTTTGTACATTTCATGTACTAATACATACGTGTGCTTACATTGTTTTACGCCATGTCACATCTAGAGTGTACTTTGGTTCGTGACATGATAGATTCTCATCATTGATTAAAGAGTGTAAAACATGTATATGCTCACTGTTCGGTGAATATTACTCATGTGTGATTGAAAATTTTGGGCTAGTATTGTTCTATAATTACTCCTATTTAATAGGTTTATGAGGATGTTTATCAATTCTATGTTATGTAAACCGTGAAGAAAACATTGTACAATCTAATTAATACTTAGACATATCAATTTCGATAATCTCGCAATAGTTATAGAAAGTATTCTATTATATTGGTTGTGACTTGCGGAATTTTCTTATTATTGCTAGGATTTTCATACTCCTTTAGTTTTATATTTTGATTTAGGTCACTGAATAATTCATTAAAGTAGAGAAGTAGTTAAAATCATAAAGAATTTGGTACTGGAGTAGGAAGAATATTTAACGAGATCTAAGTTATGTCTAATAGATTGCATGTTTCCTTTAAAAATTCTGGGTTAAGATTAATTTCGTCCATCTGTGGAAAACATTCTCTCTGGACAAAAAGTATGAAACTTCATTCTATTTTGTAAAATGTTTCAGCTTGACAATCAATATAACATACATTACCTTATAAAAAGAAATTAAAAGGGGTTAACCTGAATATGTAAATGTATATATTGATTTATAGGGCTCTGATTTGTAGTTAGAAGTACATATTAATTAATAGGACTCTAGTTTTTAGCTTAGAGTATCCTCAGAAATATAAATGTTATTGAATATTGATTTAACAACTTTAAGTATGTACACAGTGACTAATCATAAGAAAGTTACATTCATTATTCATATAAAGTTATACTTTATTATTCCATATATAATTTTTTGTTTAAAGTTTTAGTTAAATAATATTGACATTATTATTTTAAAATAGTGTGCTACATGGTTTTACATTCACGTGCAAGGCACGTGTATCAAAATTAGTTATATAATAAAGCTAAAGTTGGAGGAATATTTATAAAATTATTCCTTAATTAATTTATATATTTACTCATTTAAAACAAGCAAATAATAAATTGAATTAATTTGATATATATTGACAGTGAATTAATAGTCAATTTAATGTTTTATAAAATCGCGCAACAAAAATAAATCAAATAAGTTTGACATAAATTGATGGAGAATAAATATTGCAATACTAAATCCAACTCAGATTACATACTAGAATTGGAGTTTTTTAGGAATAAACCTTTCACTTTTTGTTTCCTCTTTGAAAATTCATCAATCAAAATTTTTAAAAAAGAGCAAAAATGGGGGAAATCGCAAACATATCTGATTGTATCGTACGTGGTCGTCTTGCTATGGAGCGCAAATCATGGAGGAAGGATCACCCACATATATTATGTGCCCTTTTGATTTTTTTTCCTCTCGGTATTTTTTGTGTAACTTTTTTTTATTTTACTGATGCACGCTAATGGGTTCTTGATGAGTCCACAAATTGGACTCATTTAGGGCTATATTTTGATAGAATTAGTGTCCTCAAATGCATATTTTGTCTCAATATCTGATGAAAACCCTTAAGTTTCAGGTATTTGGAGTTTGAGGCAAATCATGGACACTACTTGGCAAGAAGGAACCAAGCGGCTGAAAAGAACGAAGAAATGAAGGCCTGAAGATCGGCGAGACCAGTTGGCAAGTCGCCAATCGGCCTGGAGATCGCCTTTTGTTCCAATGTGCTGAGCCCTGAAGGGAAAGATCAAGTTGGCGATGAAATGGAGCAGTCGGCGTGTGGCCGAGTAGTTCCGCGAAGCAATACCATATCGCCCAACGACTCAAAGCGCGAAGAGGCTAAAGGCTAAAGCAAGAATGCGATGAAATTGACCAAAAAGCGGATCGCCAAATGTATCGGCGATCCCGACTAACTGCGCCGAGTGATCCTCCGCAGCAAAATTTTCAAACACTATAAATACTTGTTTAAATTGTTATTTTAGTATCAAGTCATAGACAATTATTATTGAGACTTAGAATATTTTCATTTTCAAGTTTTAGAGGGTTTTGGAGACTTTGTTCTAAAACCTTGAAGATTCAAAGGGTTTCAACTCCAAGAAATTGGACGTGGGTCTCGAAGATTCTTCACTCTTGACGTGTTTGAACAACCCAACTTCAAATGGGCATATCTCACACATACAAACTCGGAATCGTGCAAACTCGGTGACGTTAGAAAGATAATTCCAAGATCTTTCCTACGGTATCTGGAAGCACAATTAACTCATCCTGAGCTATGAGTTATGGACGTTTGAAGTTGACCAAAAACTCAAACTTAACCTAACTTAACCAATTTTCCAGATTTTTCCTTCTTTCCTAAAATGACTCTTTCCAATTCTAACTCTTTTTAGTTCTTTCAAATAGCGAGATGTTACAGTCTTAACCTAAATGTGTAATCGCATTCTTGGTCTTGACATTTAGAGACATAATTGTCTTCTTATGTCGCACCTAATAATTTTATCTATAAGTCTTTACTTTAAATTGATGACAATTAATTATATTATTAAACAAGGTGTGTCACTGTATCCTTAAGTTTATTTTAATGTCTCAAGAAAAAGATGTGTAACCACATTCTTAATCGAAACAGACTTTTAAAATGAGTTATATATCTTAATATTTACTTATTATTAGATAGCTCAAGCATTTTATTAGTGATTAAATTACTTTTTTACTATTTATATTCAAAACACTATTTAAATAATAAAAGTTTAAAAAATTAAACTAATAGAAAGTTATTTCATATTCAAATTTGATATGGATGCATTTACACTTTTAATATACTTATAAGTTATCTCAAAAAACATTAAAAATAAAAATAAAAATAAAAATAAAATAAAATAAAATAAAATGTGTAACTCTTTTTTTTTGAAAAAAACAACATTTTTTACTTTATGTAAATTTGACCAAATAAACTATTAGAATACTATTTTCATGCATTTAATTTAATTTTAGTTAGATATAAAAGGTACTTTAATTGATAGTAGTAGTTGATCTTCGATCTAATAACCAGTGGATCCTCGACATTCAAATTTCCCTAGTTATCCTTCAAGCCATCCACCCTATCCCGACTTTTCCTATCCTTTCTCAAGACACTCCCATCTGGTCTCTCACTAGTACCAGTAATTTCTCAATCGCCTCAGTCTACCAAATTATCAATCCTCCCAACCCTTCCAACAATCTTAAGGACTTTTAATGGATTTGGCAACTCAATACTCTTCCTAAGATCAAGTTCTTCTTTTGGATGTGCTATCATGACCGAATCCCATCAGGTTACTACCTTCGCAAACTTCAAATCCTTCCCACGAACATGTGTAAAATCTGTAATGCTAATCCTGAAACCTCCCAGCATATTTTCGTTGACTATTGCTCAAAACTTCTGGAACCAGCTGAATATCCCCATTTCCCCAATTGTTAACGATCACAGTATTGTCAACTAGCTGCTGACTTTGAAAAACCTCAACCACGCCTTGGCCGATCCGCTTCTTAGTTGGGAAATCTATTTCCCTTTTGCCATTTGGCATATCTGGCTAAATCGTAATAATAATATTTTTCATAACTCTAACAGCCCAGTCTCTATACCCACAGTTATTGCTCGCACCTTAGAATATGCTTTTACCGGCAAATTCCTCTCTTCTACCCCTTCAGATAAGATCAGTATTCATGCTCGCTGGCTAAATCGTAATAATAATATTTTTCATAACTCTAACAGCCCAGTCTCAATACCCACGGTTATTGCTCGCACCTTAGAATATGCTTTTACCGGCATATTTCTCTCTTCTACCCCTTCAGATAAGATCAGTATTCATGCTCGCTGGAAACCCCCTCCCCACGGCCTCTATAAGCTTAATTTCGATGGCTCATTTTCTGCTCCATCACTGGTAGGTGGTTTAGGAGGTGTCTTCCGTGATGAATATGGTAAATTGGAAGATGGGATTCTACCAACAACATCAAGGTTTCAATGCCACTTCAATGGAACTATTGGTACTGCTTAGAGGCATTGAGATAGCCTATCACCACAAATTTGTTCCACTGGCAATCGAAACTGACTCTACTGAGGTAATTACTCTTCTAACTGATTATTCAAACTCACTGCATGACTCTCTCCTCTCCTCCTGCAGATATTGGCTGAAGAAACTGCAGAATCCCCCTATCAACCATAACTCCAGAGATGGTAACAAGGTGGAACATCACTTGGCTAATGAAGCAAGAACTACTAGTACTAATAATAACTTTGTAATGTTTTGTAGTCCCCTTACTGGGGTAATCTCTAGCCTAGCAGCAGATGTAGCAGGACACATTACTACTAAAAAAGTGTCCTTAGCAACTTGTATTTGTTGGGTTTTAAAGGTGTGAATAGGAAATGAAGGGTTGTGACTCTCCTAAAGAGTTGAAACTATGTCGAAGGGTTGTGACCTTTATGAAAGGTTGTGTCTTTTCTAAAGGGTTATGACCGTTTGAAAGGTTCTGCCTTTTCCAAAGTGTTGTGACCTTTTTGAAAGACTGTTTTCTTTTTGAAAGGTTGTCTTCTTTCCAAAGGGTTATGCCCTTTACCCTTTGTTGGCTATAAATAGAGAGGTTTTCTCTCATTTTTCTGCATCGAATTCTTCCCTTCTTTTGCATACATTTCTTACAAAACAAAATCGATCGATTGTGTCTGTGTGTGTGATTCGTTGCTGTCATTTTGAGTTCGTTGAAATTATCAAAGTTTGAGGTATCACTACTTCTTTAATGGTTAATCCGTTTTATCTTGGGAGGAATTAATCTGCAACCTCGGGTACTTAAGGGGATTAAATTTCTTAAGGACACACAGTGGGTTCTGTGAACTCGGATAGTTCTTTGTGTTTTTCTTTTCATCTTTTATTATTTCTGGTTTGCTAATCTGAATACAGGAGATAACAAGCTTAAGAAATCTAATGTTGGTATTTTCTGTGGTAAGGAAATTACTTCTATTTGTTGTGTTGTTTTTATGGGGAAAGAAAAAGAAGAAAAAGAGAATTATTTTATCATATGATAAAAGAGATTTGGGCTGAATTAGTACTACTTTAATATGTTCGAGTATATTTTTTGTAGTAAGTTTTCCTTGGATGGGTAAGATTATTTTTATTTACTTCCCAAGTGCATTCAAGCATTGCACCCCTTCAGTTTTCTTTTCAATGAGAAAAATTATTTTGTGCATAAAGGCTAAGATGAACACTTTAATTTTTTCCCTATATTCTTGGTTTTATTTAACTATGAGAAGAAGTAAATGAATAAATGTTGTCTCCTAACAATATTTGAACATGAGTTTAGTTTCTTGTTGAAATTAAATGTCTTCTTGAGGAAAATAGGAATATGATGGAAACTGACAACATAAAAAAAAATTAGCAAGAAAAGTGACTTGCATGGAATTATTGTTGACAGATAGAATATGATTCAATGAGAGTAAAAATCAGGTTCTATCTTTATTTTCCTTGATTATTATTTTCTTTTTCTATCCTTTATAAGTTATGAAATTTATTTCATAAATGTTAGGATAGATGATCATTATGTGATGATCTCAGAATATATCTTTATTATTATTAATATGTATTCTGTTTAGAGGAGGAAAAATAAAACTTTGTAGTTTTCTACTCCATGTGAAATTTGATTGTGTTTGACTTTTGAAGATTTTTTTTTTCTCCTTTGATTTGAAGAATATAAGAACTTCAAGAACAAATCAGATTGTGCATTGGTTTGAAGAATATAGAAACTTCACCAATTTGTTAAATACTCTGTTTGAATGAATATTTTGACTTGAAGAGTACAAAATCTTCATCAGGAATATTAAGGCTAAATGATTGAAAAAAATAAAATCGTCATCATTAGTTCAAAACAGTGTTGTATTTGAGGTTTCTGGAGATTAAAACCTTTTTGGTTTACTACTCTGTCTAAATGTGAAACTGATTCGAAGAATATTAAAACTTCATCAGAATTCAAGGTTCATTCGGTTAATGATTAGAAGAATATAAAAACTTCATCGCTAAACTAGAAACAAGTTGTATAAAGATTGAATCTTTATTGTTAGTATTCTAAATACTAAGTGGTTTGTCTAGTTGTGACAAAAAGGAAAAAAAAAACACTAGTGACATAAAATTAGTGGTTTTTGTGCCTGCAATGGGTGTTTATATGGATTAAATCTCCAAAAGAAGGCTTCGTGTTGCCAATGTGTAAGCATGGGAAAAAATATGTGAAAAATAATTTCAAATACTTGAAAAATATTTTTGAGAACATATTTAAAATGTGGGGGGTTCTTTACTTGTGATAAAGACAAAATTAGACTTACTATCTAATTTAAATTTGAAAGTACAAGATATGAAATTTAATGACAATCTTGTATTATGTTAGAACCACAAAATTCTTGGAGTATATTTGATATTGTGGTCGTTGAGTCTCTCTTTACTAGTATATGATAGATCATGGGTAATTCTATAACAAATTAAATGTTATGGAAAGGTCCTTCTGAAAAGGACAAATGACAAGGTATTGACTCTAAAACAATGTTTGTATTTGAGAAAGTTATAAAAAATAAGTAAAGAACAAAATATCCGTGGGAAAAGGTTACCTCACAGAAGGTCTTTTCAAACTTAGTATTTATGTTTGTTCTTACTTGCTTGAATCAAATTGTTTGTGACATAAATGCTTGGAACATGTCAATTACAAAACCTTGCAAAAACTGATCAACTTAGAAGTTTTGCCTAACTTCTAGTGCAATAAATCAAAATGTCAAGTATGTGTTATGGAAAGAATTTTAATACCTTAGAATTGATTTACACTGACATTTGTGATATGAAGTCAACATCATCTCGTGGTGGGAAAAATTGTTTCATAAATTTTATTGACAATTGCACTAGATATTGTTATGTTTATTTGCTGAATGGTAAGGATGAAGCAATAGAAACATATAGGCAATATAAAACTGAAGTTCAAAATCAGTTGGATAAAAGATTGTCATGATTAGAAGTGGTAGATGTGGAGAATATGAATCTTCTTTTGCAGAAATATATTTGGAAAATGGAATCATCCATCAAATTACTACACATTCTCACCTCAATCTAATGAAAATTGTTGATAGGAAAAAACTAAACTTTGAAGGAAATGTTGAAAGTCCTATTTATAAGTTCAGGTTTACCACAAAATTTGTGGGGGGTGCTATCATTATAGCAAAAGAGAACAACAAAAAGTTTGTCTGTTATGAAAGAGAGAAACAAAAAGTTTTGTTTGTTAGTAAATGGAGTAACAAATAAAAAAAAACTTTCGTTTGTTAAGATAGGGAGCAACAGAAAGTTGTGTTTGTTCAGACTTTGTTGTATCCTGATAGAGAATTGTTTGTCATCCCTTAAAGTTTATACAAGCAATAACTCTTGAAAGATAGTGATCAAACAATTTTCAATACAGTCTATTTCATATGAGAAATGGAAATGAGGGAACTATTCCCAAACGGGTCAAAATAGGACCTAAGACTTTGGATTGTATGTTCATTGGATATGCTACAAATACTAAAGCATGGCGATTTATGATTCATAAGTCCAAACTGTCGGATAGTCAAGTGAAGGGTCTAAATGACCTTGGAAAGAACCAAAGGAGAATGTACTTAATAAAGAGATTCGGAGGCGTAGTAAATGTCAATGGACAAATTACTTCCTACGAGTTTGATTTTGTAACATTTCTTCTTGAAAATGAGTCTCATTTATTCTAAAAGTTATGTCCTTTGTGGACTCATTCTCTTTGAGAAAAGTCTGTCAATAGTAAGATAGATTCAATCTTGAGCAACCATACTTGAGAGTTGGTTGATCTTCCTCCAGGAAATAAACTTTTGGATTCAAAGTGGATCTACAAAAGGAAAAGAAAGTTGATGAAACTATTGACAAATACAAAAACAGACTTGTTGTCATAGGCTTTAGGCAATAAGAAAGTCTTGTTTGACAGATAATAACACTAACTAGGATTGCATCAATTCAGATGTTAATTGCGCTAGTTGCGAAATATGTCCTTCAAATTCTTCAAAATGGATGTGAAAACATTTTTTAAAAATGGAAAATTGGAGGAAGAAATTTACATGGAACAATCTGAGGGTTTGTGGTTCCTAGTAAAGAAAAGAAAGTCCGTAAACTTGTTAAGTCACTTTGTGGACTAAAAACAAGCTCCCAAATAATGACATGCGAAGTTTGACCAAACTATGTTGGCAAATGAATTCAAGATTAATGAATGTGATAAATGTTTTTACATTAAAGACACTCCAAATCACAAGGTCATTGTTTGTTTTTATGTTGATGACATGTTGATCATCAAAAGAGACATTTCTGATGTAAATGCTACTAAGCATATGCTAGAAAGTAACTTCGATATGAAAGACATTAAAGTTACTAATGTGATTGAGAAGGTAATTGACAAGTTCAAGTATTTGGATTTCAATATTGTCAAGACTCCAATAAATATGAGTTTTGTACTTCAAAAGCATGAAGGCAAAAGCGACTCACAATTGGATTATGCTAGAGTATTGAGAAGTATGATATATATCATAAAGTACACGTGATCAGATATAGCATGTGCTATTAGTAAACTGAGTCGGTTCACGAGTAATGTCAATTAAACTCATTGGATGACAATGAAAAGTGTTTTGGAGTATTTAAAACATACTTAAAAACTATTGCTTTGCATTATAACTAATATTCAACAGTATTGGAAGAATATAGTGATGCAAATTGAATCACCAGGTCAAATGAAGTAAAATCCACGAGTGGATTTGTATTTACTCTTGGTGGAGGAGCAGTCTCTTGGAAATCTTCCAAACAAAAATGTATCGCTCTCTCTACTATGAAATCTGAGTTTATCACTCTAGATAAGGCCGTTGAAGAAGTTGAATGACTCCAAAATTTCTTGAAAGATTTTTGGCCCAAACCTTTTAGCTCCAGTATGCATACACTGAGAGTTAATTTGCAATTGGTAGGGCATGGAGCATGATATATAACGAAAAGTCTCGTCATATATGACGTAGACATAATATCGTTAGAGAACTACTCTCTAGTGAAATTATCATAATTGACTATGTAAAGTCAAAGGATAATGTGTCCGATCCACTTATAAAAGGCCTAACTAGTAGAGAGTTGATAGATTATCAAAGGGAATGGGACTATGGCCGAGAACAAGTCATTATGGCGGTAACTCTACCTAGAAGACTGAAGATCCCAAGATCTAGGTTCAAGATCAAACAAAGTCATTGATAACGGTTCAACATTGTCAAAATATTTTTTATGGTCCATTCTCATGATAAGACAATGTTTAGTAACAAGGATAAAGGCATTAGGACTTTTTAATGATTTCTAAGTTTGATACATGGTATATCAAATGGTGTATCTACGGGATAACACATTTAGAAATCACCTATGTAAGTGTGAAATGTAAGCCGCTTCAAGGAGAATTCGGTAAGGCCAGTTCTCTACGCACTTATAAATCGAGATGTGTTCATGGCTGAAATGAACAAAACAATGAGAATCAAAAACAATTCAAGGTTGATTGTGTGACTTATGTTGTCTAGGTATACACCAAAGCTCGACGGTTCAAAGATATCAAATCTACCGATTGACCGAGTATATCCGAAATATGTTCACTATGGAAAGTTCAAAGGGAAACCCACTTATCCAGAGGCAATCAATCCTTAATTACGAATCACACAGTTTTTCATGCATATGTTTAAATAATAGCCATTCCTTATTCATGTGGGGGATTGTTGGGTTTTAAAGGTTTGAACAGGGAATGAAGGGTTGTGACTATCCTAAAGAGTTGTAACTATGCTGAAGGGTTGTGACCTTTATGAAATGTTGTGTCTTTTCTAAAGGGTTGTGACCGTTTGAAAGGTTATGCCTTTTCCAAAGTGTTGTGACCTTTCTGAAAAGACTGTTTTCTTTTTGAAAGGTTGTCTTCTTTCCAAAGGGTTATGACCTTTACCCTTTGTTGGCTATAAATAGAGAGGTTTTCTCTCATTTTTCTGCATCGAATTCTTCCCTTCTTTTGCATACATTTCTTACAAAACAAAATCGATCGATCGTGTCTGTGTGTGTGATTCGTTGCTATCATTTTGAGTTCGTTGAAATTATCGAAGTTTGAGGTACCACTACTTCTTTAATGGTTAATCCGTTTTATCTTGGGAGGAATTAATCTGCAACCTCGGGTACTTGAGGGGATTAAATTTCTTAAGGACACACAGTGGGTTCTGTGGACTCGGATAGTTCTTTGTGTTTTTCTTTTCATCTTTTATTATTTCTGATTTGCTAATCTGAATACAGGAGATAACAGTATTAACCTAGCTAAATTAGGGAATTATAATATCCTGACTGTATCCGCTACTTAGGTTTAATATATATATATATATATCCTTTCCTACCAAAAAAAAAGCATATGGTACAAAACGGAAGATAACATAGAATAAAATAAAGAGGAAATATTTCAATATCATAGCGTCAAAGTTCAACACATATAAAATTTGAGCAATTTCATAACATTGTAATCAAGTATTATATAATCTTGAAAATCAAATTACAATAAAAATTAAATTGTACCTCTTGCGAAAATCAATTCACCGAAAAGAAAATAGTCCTAATAAGGAACCGCGAATTCCAAACCATGAAAGCAAACCTCAAATTCAATATTTTCCCTCCAATGTGTAAGGTGGCCTTTGGTGAGTGAAAAAAAGATCAATATGTAAGGATATTATTTTTGTTTCTTGCGTGTGAATGTGTTGTAATATGTAAAGTATCGTTTCTGATTTGATTGGTGACGGAAATGAGAGTATGTGTGCATATTAGTACGTATAGTTGGGTGTCCTTTGGTATTAATTTGTAGTAGTTCCTCCTTTCTCTTTTGTGTGCGCTCCGTGTGTGTATATAGAGAAAGTGGGCATGTTGCTGATGGTTTTTTTTCCTTACTTTTTTTCTCTCTTTTTGTACGTGTGTGTAGTGGTGTATATATGGGGAGTGGGTGTTGTGGTGTGAGGAAGTTTCTTTCTCTTTTTGTTCGTGTGTGTAGTGGTTGGTGTATATATGGGGAGTGGGTGTTGTGGTGTAAGGAAGTGGGGGATAGTGGGGTAATGTGTATGTATATATAAATATAAAATCTAATTATTTTGAAATTAATATAAATTTAAGAAAAGTTAAATAGCTAATTAAAAAATATAATTAAGAAACACTAGTTTATTTATTAAATATACATTAAAAGAAAACATATACTTTTGAACATTTTCTTCTCTTTTGAATAAATTGAAAACAAAACTTAACTTAAAAATATGACTCTATTTTGTGGTTTTTAAATATTTTTACAATAAACTTACTAAAATATGATAAAACCAAAATACTTAATTTAAATATAAAAGAAATATTAACCACTGAAATGGTGTAAAACTTTAAGTTCGATAAAAAATTACGTGTCTACAGTGCTATTTTCATCCTTATCAATTCTATAGACATTTGTATTTCTTTAAACATTTGTATTTAACTCATTTTTAAGCTAACAATTTTATTAATTTTTATCTCCTCTTTTTAGGTTTCCTCTATTTTTCAATTTTTTTATTGATATGATTTATCTTATTTATATGAGAAGAGGTAATAAATTGTTATTCATAAAACAGAAGAAAGTATGTATTTAATAACATATTTGATGGTCTGTAGACCCGACACCATGCAAAATAAAATCATAAATTTAACGTCATATATCTTTTTGTTGTCGTTATAAGATATTAGAATAATATTAATTATGCGCTTCTCAAAACAAGTGGACGTTATCATAAATTATATTATTGGGCGTAAACTATATTGATGATTTTATTATAGATATAAGGACTAAACTTTTCACGTAAATTAGCAATAATAGAAAATGTTGAATAGCTGTGGTTAAACTCAAAATTTATGGCCTCTAGTTTGCAATTCCCTAGAAAATCTCTCTTCCACTCTCTTATTTTCCTTCCCTTCCCTTCTATTTCTTGTATACTTTGTTAATCCATTTTTCCTTTGCCTTTTCTTCTCAGCCTAATAATAGATTGTTGTGAGAAGATAATTATTTTAATTAAGAAAAGGGGAGGCCAATTAAGCAGAATGTTTGTTGATACAAGCCATTTGCCTCCTAAATTAGGAAACACTGTTCACTCGGATCCAAACATATCAAGCTCACATATTGACGATGATGCGGATAATAATAATAGTAATTACAATGCAAGACACAGCAGTTTCTCTGCGTATGAAGCGAATCGTCTTAGCGGTGAAGGGTCTCCTATGATGATGTCTCCATGGAACCAAGGGTCTCCATGGTCCAAATTTGATGAGGGTAACAATTCCCAAAACAATAATATCCCTCAAATTAATGGACTTATTGGTTCACTTGTGCGGGAAGAGGGTCACATTTATTCTTTGGCTACCAAAAACGATCTTCTTTACACAGGATCTGATAGCAAGAATATACGTGTCTGGAAGAATCTCAAGGAATTTGCTGCTTTTAAATCAAATAGCGGACTTGTAAAAGCCATCATCATCTCAGGAGAGAAAATATTCACTGGTCATCAAGATGGAAAAGTTCGTGTTTGGAAGATCCAAACCAAGAATCCAGGTACCTACAAACGTGCTGGGACTTTGCCTAGTTTCTTTGATATTTTCAAGGCATCCATTAAGCCTAGCAACTATGTCGAAGTCAAGAGAAATAGGAGTGGTTTATGGATCAAGCACGTTGACGCCATATCATGCTTGAGCATGGATCAAACCCGAGGCCTTCTCTATTCAGCTTCATGGGACAGAACATTTAAGGTTAGTATATATAATATATATATATATATTAATTAGAGAATAGAAAATACAATTTAACAATATGTTCTAATAGGTATGGAACGTTGATAACTCGAAATGCATAGAATCAGTGAAAGCACATGATGATGCAGTGAACTCAGTGGTTACGAGTGTTGAAGGCATAGTGTATACAGGATCAGCTGATGGTACAGTGAAGGTTTGGCAGAGGGAAAACTCAGGGAAACACCCAAAACATGTATTTGTTCAGACACTTTTGAATCAAGAATGTGCAGTGACAGCATTAGTTGTTAGCAAATCTGGTTCAGTAGTTTACTGCGGTTCATCTGATGGTGTTGTGAATTTCTGGGAACGAGAGAAGCAATTATCACATGGTGGAGTCTTAAAGGGACACAAATTGGCTATTTTATGCCTTGCAGCAGCTGGAAATTTAGTACTGAGTGGATCAGCTGATAAAACAATATGTGTTTGGAGAAGGGACAATAAGTCTATACACACATTGTTATCTGTATTGACTGGTCATAATGGGCCAGTGAAATGTCTAGCAGTAGAAGTAGATAAAGAATCCACTCAAACCGATCAGAAATGGGTCGTTTATAGTGGAAGTCTTGATAAATCTGTAAAGGTTTGGAGTGTTTCAGAGAAGGCACCTATAATGATGCACAATAATATGAATGCAGATAATAATGTCTCCTGGGATTCTGCTAAATATTGATTCAACTTGTAATTATACTACATCACATTAATGTTTTGGCCAAGGTATGGAATTGGATGGACGAATAAATTTTTCTTCTTTTTATTTCATTGAAAAATAATACAACATTACATTCATTTTAGGATTAAATCGATTGATCTGTATATGTAATTCTTTTTCTCTTCTTTTTTTTGCAATATATTATATGTTCATATATATCTTGTTATTTACTTCAGATATATTTTGTTAGTCTATTACACATTACAATATTGTTGTTGAATCCTCCTCTTAATGGTTAAACCATAAACATGATAAAGTGTGTTTGAAAAATGAGATATCTTATCATTGATCAGTGTTGCGTTAAAACGTACATGCAATTAAAGAACTCAAATCTTTACCCTAGAATAGCTTAAACTAGTCAGTCCTATTTCTTAAACATCACCCAAACTAATCATATCCCTTAACCCAACAAGCACCAACCCATACCCCAAATACCACTCAAATGCTTAGCCTTAAAAATTAAGCAACACTTTATTCTTATTTACTAACTCCAAACCTTATATTTTCCTTTTGAAAATATTTCAACTAAAGCACAGAAAACTTCACCCTGTTCAGCCACATGAAAAATCTAACAAAATCAATCCAAATAAAATTAAATATTTCCTTCGACTCAATTTGAAGTTAAATTTTTTGAATATTCCTCTCAAAGACATTCCTAATGCTAAAAATCCTCTATAAATACTTACTTTCAAATACATTTTTAGAAAATTTTACAAGTCCCTCCCGCTACACCTCAAAATTAATTAGGCTTCTTTATTTTTTGCTTTGTATTTTTATTTTTATCATTGTTTTTTCCTTAGTAGAGCAGAGGGTCATGAGCAATCAAATCTAGTTTTTAAAGTCGATGTACTAGTTAATTATTCTACAAAGGGTCAGTAATTTTCATATTTATGTTTTCATGAATGTTCGTTCTATTTTGATTGTCTATTAAATAAAAGTAAATAGATAACTAACACATCTTTTGTTAACCTTCTTGTTTGATATAGTTTATAAATGTAAAATGCTTATAAAAATATTTGTATGTGCATGTCATTTTTCTTTTGATGATTAGATATATATGAGATTCGTAAAGTATGCTTGATATTGAATTAGAAAGCACCTCATTTTCATCTATGAAATTATTAACCAATGATTCTACTCTTCTTGTAGATGACACTTTATGATCCTTTTAGGTCATGGTTTAATAGCATTTTAGTATCTAAAGATATTTATGGTTATTATTATATCAGTTATATTCCTCTCATTATTATAGCATATATATGGAGGGCAATGGGGCGGGGTGGATGCAGGGTGGGCCGCTAAGTCATTTATGACTTGTTAGGACTGACTGTTCGATTAGTTGGTTTTTCATTTGGTTTCTATGGATGTTTGTGTTTTAGAGCTTTTTGAACATGAACGGTTGATTTTTATCGAAACATCATGTATAAATCCTCTGAATGTAATGATGTTTGTTCTATTAGCTCCAAAAAGTTGAGTTTTGTATATGTGGTCCTTTGATTCGAGTCCTTAGACTTTTTGACTCATTTCGAGCAACATTGTAGCTTATGGCATAGATGAAGCATTGGGTGTATAACTCACTCTTTGGTGATATGACCTCCTTTGGGAGTTTTTTTCCGTTTTTGGTATGACTAAAATATCAGAATTTCCGGGATAGTATGAGCATCCGGGTAGAGTCATGTAAGACATACCTATATTTCTTGGTGCCTGATGCTAGTGTAGCCGCCTATGCGATCTTGGCACCTCTTAAACCCATATCACTTAAGCAGCCAGGGATCCTCTTAAGTAGGCCTTCCTAGTAAAGGCATACCTCCATTAGTGAACATGGAATGCTTAAGCGATGATCATTTTAGCTGCTAGAGAGTCACTTTAGTGGAGCCTCTAGCAAGGGTTTAAGTGCTTTAGTGATGAAGGTTCCACTTTGGAAGGACACTTAGGTGGAAAAGTGACACTTAAGCAGCTATAACTGGTAGTTAAATCCCACTTTTTTGTTCCCAATCTCCTTGATCTTAACGGGACAAATAGATTGAGTAAATTACGGAATTCGTCCCTAATGTCCCACAATCTCATTTTTTCCTCATTTTTAGTTCCGTCTTCAATTTTTGTAGATTAGGTGTTAAAACATTCGTATTGATGTTATTATCATTTTTTTATAGTGTGGTAGTGATCGGAGGCATTTTTGAAGGGTAAAGCTCCGACTAAGTTTGTTTTAGAGCATGCATGATCTACTTTGATGTTTGCTTTGGCTTTCCAATGATAGATTGATCTTGCATAAGTGTTTGCATGATGTTCAGCTTGATTTGGCAGGGCTCTTAGCTTGTTTCATGTTTAGTTATTTGAAATCCTACCTTAGCCGTCCTTTCGGGTAATAGTCGAAGTAATTAAACATTTCTATTGTATTGCGATGTTGTATCATGCCTTGTTGTATTTGTGTGTCCTTTTGTATTGTTAATTCTAACTTATTACTATCCTTATTCTATGATTAGTCTAGTGATTACATTAGAATTGCTATTTTGGAGTCATTATGTATTACGAATCGTCTGATGTTGCTTTAGACAAGTCTAGCTCCTTGTAGACTAATGTAGCAAACATGGGTTTGGTAGTATGAATCATTAGCTAGGTGACAACTCTACTCCTATTGGACTTTTGTCCATAACTCCCTTATGTTATTGCCCCGACAGTTTCAGTTGTTATTTTTGGGCCTTATTGGTAACTTTTGATCGGGTCATCGTTTTAAGCCAGAGTGGGTCCCTTGTCACTCCGATGAAGGTTTCATTCTACAGTGTCTTCTGATTGTTGATGAGCGTGTGATTATGGATGTTCTTCAAAGTGTTTTAGCCTTGGTTTGAGGTTTGTGTGCATTTCAACTTTCTATTGTTCGAGTTCCATGTGCATTTTGACCAACCATAGGTTGAGTCTAGGCACGTTTTCGTTAGTCGTGTTTTATTCATGAAATCTTGATTCTATTGGGTTCTTCAAGGTTCTTTAGACGTGGTTCCAGGTCCAGTGTCGGTTGTTTTAGCTTCAAATTATACTTTGTTGTATCTAGGGATATCATTAGATCTTGTGTGTACTCATTGAGCTTATGGGGATATATTTGGGTTATTTTCAATTCAATTGCTCGTAAGTGTACCTTCATGTCTTATGGGTTCCAGTTAGGTTGTAATTGGCAGCTTTACATTATCATTCGGTTCTTGCTAGATTTTCTAGGGTGTATAGTTAGACTTTTCACTTTGTGCTACTCTTTTGACCCTTAGCTATTATTTGTTTCCTGGCTTTTCATTATGTATATGCTCTCCAAGTGTAATTGTCCTCTGATGCACATTGGGTACCTATGGTTTTTGTACTTATATTACACTCTACATTTAATTTTCTATATGTCGATCTGAGCGCCAATCAAAAGAGTTGATTTTTATGCTACAACGGGTCTTCCAAAGGTAGAGGATGAGATGACGCCATCCTAGTTTGACTCATCTCTATCTGTATATGGTTTTTTCTAATTGAGTCGAGTGTGTACTTATTTTATTCATTTCGTAAGTTGTACTAATTTTAGCAGCTTTATACCTTATTCCATCAGGTCATGGAGATCTTATAGTGTTATATATATTTAAATCATTTCTTTCTTTCTATTGTGTATTCCATTATTTGTTGTTGTCTTCTTGTTGGTTGTTAGTTTTTCATTATATATCAGTTACTTATCGTATTGGAGTATGGGTTGGCTTACCTACAAGCTGTTTTTTTGTTAATGCCATTATTACATGAGGTTTTAGATTAGGACAAAGCTGGAATTGGAGCTAGGTTCGCCAATTTCATTCATACAAAACTAATGTCTAGATGAATTATGCATTGTGGAGACGTTAGCACCCTATCTTCTAGAGGCTATATTAGGAAGATTGTTTATTTATGTTCACGTTTGGTTTTCCTTATTTGGTTTGTAGAACCTTATCATTTCAGTTTTTCTCATTATGGCTCCTATGTGTGGTTCACTGGTCACTGGTGATGCACCGCAAGAATATAGAGCTCCAGCTAGGAGTAAAGGGTGACCCTAAGGTTATATGTGAGCTAAAACACTAGCTCAAGATCTAAAAAAATATGTGACTCACAATCCAATAATAGTAGAGCCTCTGCAAGCTCTTATTCCTCTATACTTGTTGGGACTTAAACTAGCCCAACATCCACCAAGGCCATCCATTGCCCATGTCTTCAAGCGACTATCATTTAGTTATTTTTCATTCTACGGGATATGGAGAAAGCCTAAGGATCAGTGATACCAGCATCGGAGGTTTAGGTGGCACTAGTGTCTCAATAGGTTGAGGTTCCACCCGTACACACTGCTACTCATCTAGTTATCGCACCTGGAATTAGACCTTTATAGGAGTATAAGATGCTCATACTTTATTTGAGACTGAATCCTCCAAGGTTTTTTGGGGCTGGATGGGAGGATCCCTATTGATTTTTGACGACCTACATGGAGAGGTTATATACTTTGGTTTTAGTAAAGTTGAGCGAAGGTGATATAAGTATCACCTTTAAGGACCATGCATGTAGTGGTTTCATTCGTATATGAAGTGTAGGCCAGTTGGGTCACCTCTCATGTCTTGGGCTAAGTTTTTATAGGCTTTCTGTGATAGGTTTATACGTAGGAGCATTAGAGATCGACAAGTTGATGAGTTTGCTAGATTGGAGTAGGACTCTATACCATATTGGAGTACGAGGCTAGATTTTACGAGCTCTCTTTGCACTCTTCCATAAATCTACCTATAGAATAGGAGAGAGTTCATTGCTTTTTTCGTGGTTTGAATCTACAACTATAAATTGCAACTAAGTCAATGTCTTCAACAAGTAGATCTTTCTTGGATTTTTATGATCACGCCCATACTATTGGGGAGCTCCGCCGCAAGGCCTCATGGGATAGGGATAAGAGTGCTTATCACTAGGGAAGCTATAGTGGCTCCCACTCAAGGGGAGGGACAATTATGATAGACCCCGCCAATGCTACCAGCACCAGAGTTAGTCTACCTAGCCTATTTATGCGAAACTCAAGATTGCCGAGAGTTAGTCTAGCTAGCCTATTTATGCGAAACTCAAGATTGCCGAGGGGGAGCAATATAGTTGGGGTGTTATGGGTTTAAGTTAGAGTTTTAGGAGCTCACATTCCGATTAGTCAGGTTGTGGTGGCTAATTTTCATAGAGTCATGCTTCAAAGGGTATTTATGATTGTGGTGAGCCTTACCACTGCTCTAGAGAGTGTCCCTAGACAAAAATGATTGGCCTGCTCTACAAATAGGAGGCATGTTTCAGCAATAACATCTTCGACTAGAAGTAGTGCATAGGGTTTGGATCACTATGGGTTTCACTAAGGGGATCAAGAAAGACCACATGGAGGTAGGTAAGGAGGGAGGAACATAAGATTCTAAGTTTAGAGATAGATAGGGCCTTCTTTATGAATCTCTAGCTAGGGAACACACTGAGGTAGTAAACGGTATCATCACTAACATAATTTTTATATGTCATCAGGTTGAATGAACTTTATTTTATCTGGGTTCTAAATTTTCTTATGTATCAATTTATTATGCTTCTCATTAATGCTTGTTTTCTTAGAATTTCTCAGCGTCATTATTTTTTTCGACCACTGTGGGTGAGTATTTAGTAGTGGATCAAGTTATAGATCATGTTTGGTAACTATTAGGGGTGTGACACTTGGGATGATCTTAATGTGTTGGATATGCTTGATTTTGATGATATTCTTTTCATGGACTAGTTATCCCCTTTCCATGCAGTCTTCGATTGCTTCACTAAGGTGATTACCTAAACCATGTCTAGTATCTATCCACTAATGTGGCATGGCTCTTTTTATCATACATCAATTAGGGCTATTTCTTTTTTTTGGGCAACAGGGTTGGTCTGCAGAAGCTTAGCCTATTTGGGTTATGTGCAAGATATTAGTAGGGAGGGCCCTGTAATTTATTAGGTCCCTATTGTGCGTGAATTTATGGATGTCTTTCCTACCTATCTAATAGGTGTTCCCCTGGAGCAAGATACTGATTTTTCTATAGACCTTGAGATAGGCTCTCGTCCAATCTCTATTATGTCATACTATATGGACCCTTCAGAGCATGAGGATCTCAGTGTTTAGTGTCGAGATCTTTTCAGTAAGGGATTCATTCAACCGAGAGTTATGCCTTATAGGGCCTCAGTTCTTTTTTCTGAATAAGAAGAATATGTATATGTATATGTATATGGATTAGAGGCATTTGAACAAGGTGATGATGAAGAGCAGGTATCTTATGCCTTACATCAATGGCTTTTTTTGACAAGTTTCATGGTGTTGTAGTGTTTTCTAATGTATATTTGGGATCCTATTACCACTAGCTAAGGGCTAGGGTGAAAGACAACTTTTTAGACTCGTTAAGGTCATTATGAATTGCTAGTGATGTCTATTGGGTTGATCAATGACCTAACAACATTCATGTAGTTGATGACGCATGTGTAAATGCGTTATATAGACTCTTTCATCAGTGTGTTCATTTATTACATTCTTCTGTACTCATATAAAAGGATGAGCACGAGCAGTATTTGAGGACTGTGCTAAAGACTTTATGAGATCAACGTTTTATGCCAAGTTCTCAAAGTTTGAGTTATGGTTTGAGTCTGTAGAATTTTTCGGGATTGTTGTTCCCATGTACTCAATTATAGTTGATTGATAAGTTGGTCTTCTACCAACTTGTTAGACACTAATTCATAAATTATTGCCATGTTTTAATGCAATTTGTATGGTTTTAGGCCTTGAATCTCATGAATGCAGGTATCCCTTGAAAAAAAATCAAAGTTGATGGATTTGAAGCCAAAAAGAATTGAAGCACCGGCGATGGAACTGCCATGCTGCAGAAACTAACATGCCTCTCATCGGCTTGAGGCCTTCATGGATGGAGTAAATTTGCCCCAATACTAGTGTTACAATTAGTGTTGTATGATGAATTATCTATGGTTCGCCGTTCCCAGAGCAGAATCTTCTATTAGAACAAAAGGTTAAGTTAAGGAGGCAACCCCTGCTCTAGTTTCTCTGATTGATGTCTCACCGGTTCAGTGCCAGTCTGAAGAACGGGAGCTAAACAACAAAAATGTAATTATAGAAAAAGTGATCCTTTTGAAATTTTCCAAGGAAAAAATAGAGATTTGCCCAATTATGTCTAGAGAGTTTTCTCCCAAATTAAGTATAAACTAGATAGAGAAGAAAAGTAAAAGTAACAAATAGAGTGAGAGCAATAATGAAGAACTTTCTGTCTTGTAAAGGAAGAAACCTCTGATTTGTGCTAATTAAAGCTTAGAATTAAAGTTTGTTCTATCAAATTAGCTTTGAATGGATATTTCCTTTATGTTGATTGTCTCTAATTTATATTTTATGAGGATCTAGACCATTAGCTATGGGTGTCTGTTCTAGATGGGGTGTAAAACCCCCAAGGGTATAGATTAATCGGCTTAAACATTAATCGTATGACATCGATCTATTGTTGCCTTAAAGTTTAATCTCAGAATTAGTGGTTGCAAATATTAGTTGAGCTCTCTAACACCACTTTTACTTTTGAAAGGTAAGACTCAATAGTGAGAACTTGATGAAATTATTCTACGGATTTGAGCCAGGAAAGAGATAATCCGAGTTATTTCCCATTTAATGATATGAGCTAGGAATAATCTGTCTACTCAAGCAATGTTTGGTGTTTTTTTTGAAAGGGTCTTGGAGATCAGAAGAATCCAAGGGACATACCCTTGATAGTTCGGGAGAATATCAAAGTGTAGCTTAGACCAAGTGCTACCCATGTGTCAATCTATAATGTTTTGTCAATCTTTGCATGTTATAGTTAAAACCTTAATCTCTATGCACACACCCCTAGTCATTTTCAATCTTGTTATACCTTATTTATGTTGGTTCCATGTTTTGTTGCTTTATGTTGATGAATTTTTAGTTTTTAGTTATAACCCCAATTTTTATATA
Source organism: Solanum okadae (assembly GCA_036553675.1). Lineage (NCBI taxonomy): Eukaryota > Viridiplantae > Streptophyta > Magnoliopsida > Solanales > Solanaceae > Solanum > Solanum okadae. The sequence goes on along the minus strand of CM071684.1, from coordinate 19,796,587 downwards.
TGTAGGCCAATTTAGAATGCAATTTCCTAATTCCTTCCAATAGCGGAACCAATAGAAGAAGAGTCCTACCGGCCAGTTGTTGTGGTTTGACCCCAACCTCATAAGTTGATTAAATTTTTTACAGACAATCGCTTATGCCCTGAAATATGGGACATATTTGATTGTTTATAAAATATGGCATTGTTGTTGGGGATTTGTTAGTGATCGTCTATTGTTGATTTCTAAATTCAAACTTGTGTACATTTTGTGTTCTTGTTACTTTTTTGGTTGTTCCTTGACAAAAATAGGGTAATATGAATCAAGAGGATGACAAAAAAGTATTGATGATGGGGATTTGCAAATGAATTCTACGCAAATGAAGAACCCATGAAGCAGGGCGTAGCAGGAAAAGTTTGCCTACCACCTGAGGTAGGAGATGTCGTATTTCTAATTACAAGACCAATTCTTTATTTACTACTAATGATGGAACTATTCAGAGGAAATTCGGTGGAAAATGTTAATTAACACTTGAGGAATTTTATGGAATTGTGTCTCCCTATCAAAATGTGATGTATGAGTCAAGAATCCATCCGGTTGAGATTGTTTCCTTTCTAATTAACTGGAGATGCTATAACAACATGCTTGGAGAAATATGTTAAGGGTTAATTACCACTTAGGAGGTAGTGAAGACTTCATTTCTTGAAAGATTTTATCCACCATAGTAAATGTTGAAATTGAGGAATGAGATAAAAAAATTTGAGCAAATGTCGGGAGAGACCATACATGAAGTGTGGCTATGGTTTAAAAAAAGGTGACAGAATGCTTGAATCATGGGATGGTCGAGCGAGTTTTACTCGAAATATTCTATCGTACATTAGATGAAGTGAATCAAGGAGTAGTGAACAATATGGAGAAATGATCTTTTTTGAACATCTCTTAACCTCAAGCTACCGTGTCACATGACCAAATAGCAAAAATCAATATGGCGTGGTATACGCGTTATTGAGTGAAAGGAGGCAGTGTTGTCACTTCAATATTAACCAATGAAATGAGAAAGAAAGAAGAGGAACCAGATGAAAAGATGGCTAAGATGATTACAAGCTTTTATATCTTAGCCAAACACATTATGGTCATAGTAACTAAAAGTGTAAATTCCACCAGAGCCTACATAAAGCTCTACTTGAAGCCGAGAGTTCTTATGCCCTGTTGACGAAGACACTACGTACTTGGTAAACATAGAGTCAGGTTCTCGATCAGTGTATCAAGAGGCCAACCAAGATCCTTGACATCCTTGGGAAGAGAATCATGGTTGGAGAGAGCGATATTGTCAATAGAGAGATTGGGAAATAAAATAACGTGAACAAGACAAGCTAGAGGAGATGATAGGTACAATCATCAGAGTTCCAAACCAAATGTGCCTCCCAAAAGAGCTGATACTTCCTAAACTCAAGCTAGTGTGATTGACTTTATCGATTCCAATATTCAGAAGATGTTTAGTAGTGTTCTAAAAAGAGTTGAATCTATGGAAAATGGGGTCAAAGATCAGAGAAGTGATGTTTTGAATTTCTCAATCTATTAAATATCACTCTCCGCTTCAATCAAGCATTTAGAGACTCAAATGAAGCATCTATCGCTAGCAGTGAATATACCAAACAACGTCGAATCCCACAAGGAGTGATATAATTATAATAATTCAATTAGGAAATTAAGATGCAAGCCAATTCATTGTAGCAATAAGAAAAAATGGGTGGATGATTCCACCAAATTTAATAAGAAAAATTTGGAATCAATTATCACAATTCAACTAAAAGAAATAGGGATTTAAATAAGTAAAAGACGATCTAGGTGTGTTGGAGTTGGTCTCAACATCACAAAGGGGTACAAGTGCTTGTTCAATACACTACAACAAATTTGAGTACTAGTGACAAAACAAATTGTCACTTAAAACTCATATTTCGTCACAAAAACATTTTCAAGACGAAAAATAATTTGTCAACCAATCGTAGAAAAATCATGGGTTACTTAAAGTATACAAAGACTGTTTGGTGTTTCGTCACTAAATAGAGTTCTATTTACTACGAAAATTATTTTTGTTTCCAATTGCATAGTATTAATGACGAACTTGTTTTGTCGTAGAAATTATAAAATTTTGTAGTTAATAGAATAGAATATTTCGTCACTGAAGAGGTTAATAAGGCTGACAAAATTGATGTGTCACTAACTATTTAGTTTAATTGGCGGTGAAGTCATTTGTCTCTAATATTATATGTATTTTGTAGTTGAAGAAATATTATTTCGTCACTAAAAACTACTTTTTTTTTGTATGAATATTCTTTTGTTCCTAAATATATAAATTAGTGACGTTTTAATTTTATTTTATAATTTTGTAGTTTAAAACAATCACGCGTCACTATAAATATTTCTTTTACCGACAAAATGAAATTGTCACTACAAAATATCATAATTAGCGACAATTATTGTCATAAATACAAAGTTCATTTGTAGGTAATAAGAAAACTATTTTGTGACAAAGATTATTCTTGTCACTAAATGTCAATACTTTTATAAAAAAATGTCAAGGGCTTAAAAAGTGCAATTTAATCGTCGCTAAAAGTGAAGCTTTTAAGGACAACATTATGTCACTAGTCATCCAGAGTAATACTATTTTCAGTTAGTATTTACTAGATTCCCGTTAAATTAAAATTTTATATAAAATTACAATTATTAAATAAAACTCTTGTATCTTAAACTTCATAACCTAGAGTAGTTTATTCTATAATGATAAATATACAAATTAAAAATAATAACAAACTAAAGGAAGCAAGATAATAATAATAAAAATTGCACTGGTATGTAGTACTAATTAAGAACAATTAAAATGAAATTGGGATTGCATACTCCTTAAAGAAAAACTAATATTTAGTAAAGTTTATCCAACTTGAAAATATAACTAAGATATACTAAACATTAACAAAACTAAGACAAAGAAACGGAGGTTGCTTCTCCAAATATCATTTGGAGAAGTATTTTCTAGCAACTAATTTTGATTTCCACCTTCAACATCATGTGTAAAAGAGGAAAAACCTTTGTAGATCTTGAAATGTAGTATTTATATTAACAATATAAATTAGTTTAATGTAGTAAAATTATTATTAAATTTAATTTATAATTGAATATCTATATTTTGTAGATAGATCATCGTTTGTGGATGTATAATATTCATTATGAAACTGGTGGTGGTTTGAAACCTGAGTTTATTGACGGTGTTAGAGATTTTATTGAACAGACAATGACACTTGATATTTTCAAGAATAATGGATTGGTTAGGTGTCCTTGTAGTGCATGTAGGTGCTTAAATTTTTTTTAACCAAATACAGTCATTGTTCATGAGTATCGTAATAGATTAAAGCCTAGATAGTTTGTATGAATTGATCATGGAGAAAGAGATGGATTAAATGGTATGTTTTATAATTCGATGCATGTGGATGAATATAATATGCTTGCACCACATGGTCAAATTAGGGTTGAACATGATAGGGTTCATGAAATAATCAATGATGCTTTCAGGGTTCAAGGTGGGATGGAACCTGAACAGTTTTTTGATGAAGCTCCTAATGAAGAAGCAAGACGCTTCTATGATCAATTAGAAGAGTCTAGTCGTCCACTACGTGAAGGGAGTCCGCTGTCACGACCCAAGCCTAGGGCCTAGACGTGACATGGCGAATGAGGAACCCGAAGGAACCCCAAACAAGCCTCTCAAACTTGTCATCACACTTCATCGGTCGCGGAAGTACATTCAACATTAATTAACGGGAAATAGGGACTAAGGGCAAACCATTTCAAAATGACATCATAGAACAAGAGTCAAGCTCATTTACAAAATACTTGTCCAACGCACACCTCTACATACATAGATAGGACGGGGGCCATGACATACTACCGGCTCCCCTCATAGTCAAAATACAATTGCAAGCTAAAGTCTCAAAACATAGGAGTAGGAACATAACATAGCCCTCGAATCATTGAGGACTCACCAACAAACTCGGATAAGCACCGTACTAGCCACGTGAATGGAGAGAAGGATCAAGAGTAGTTCCGGCCCCTACATGGTGACATCATGTAGGCAAAATATGCGTTAGTACTTGGAATGTACTAAGTATGCGGGGTGCAACACAACAATAGATAAGGACATAATCAAAATACAAGAAATAGTTTCATAGGCATTATGAATAACAATATGAGGATGCATGATCAAAGTGAACTCAAAACATGTTTAAGTAAATCTATACTAATAGTAGATATCATATGTGTATGCATGATCCAACCAATCTATAACCCCAACTTAGGATGGGGGATGCCGTTCACACCCGGGCACCCTGGTGGTAAGGTATAAACCCCTCACATGGTTGATGTTGGTCACACCCCAAGCATCCTAGGTGGTGAGATATAAACCTCTCACATGGTTGATGTTGGTCACACCCCAAGCATCCTAGGTGGTGAGATATAAACCTCTCACATGGTTGTCCGGTTCTTTTCCCCCGGACCGGGCATGGTCATGCAACACTTTATATAGGAAATTCCCATTAGGCTCTAATGCAATCTCACGTATGGAATGAACATATACACAAGCTTAGTTTGTCATCAACACATCTCTGGATTGCCATACATCTCATAACTCAAGCTTTAAAGCATCGATTCATCAATTCTCCATAGTTGGACATTTTGTCAAACACCTTGAAGGCATGTAATGGAATCAAAGAGCATGGAAAATAGGGTAGTAATTATGCAGCCAAACCAGTGAACAACCTACAACAACACCTTTTAACACCCACAATACCACATGAAAATCTCCACATCCATTTCAAATTTAGATTCAAGTTCTAGAGTCACAACATGCTCAAAACAATCACTTTTCATGTTTAAAATTCAATGTGCAGGAATTATTACAAAGAACAAGACTAATTTATGAATCTTAACTTAAACCATGAATTAGTGAGTAGAATAGAGTCTAGGCACTATGGGTGGAAGGACCCATGAGTTCAACACCACATATCTTGAGTTCTTATGAAGGTCTTGAGAGTGTCTTCAATGGAAGCTTGGAACTTGGAGCAAGAGTCTCTTCAATCTTGAGGAAGGTTTTGGATTAGGGTTCTTGAGAGAACTTGAGAGAAAATGTGTCTAAGTATGGGAGAGGTGTTTTGGGAAATGTTTTAGAGATGGGAATTGAACTAATGGTATATAGGAAATAACATATGCCCTTTGGAAAAATGGTCAAACACTTAGAAAAAAAAATGAGGCGGGTAAACAGTAAAAACGCTCACTGGAAATTGCATTTCCTGCCGGACAGATTTTACGAAAATAGGCATAACTTCTTCGTCCGAACTCCTAATGAGGTGAAACGAAGTGCGTTAGGTAGCTAACTCAAAGGGCTTTCCATGGATATGTTATGGGCCACCCAATTCTTTGTGTGCTAGGAGATATGACCCTCCAAAGTAGACCCTCGAAAAAGGCTTCACTTGGAAATTTCGGATTTTGATACGGTTGCTCTAAAATTTGGGTTAGACCTATTTCCCACTCGATTTGACCCCCTAAACAAGAATATGAAGTCAGATTTTCGAAAAACGAAACGGATTTTTTTTTTTAGTTATAGCTAAACAAGTTTCTGGTAACTTCCGAAGCACATTTTTAAGAACTTTTTGGGTCATTTCATCCGCATTCTGCCTTGTCAGTTGTGGTTAGATTAATGAATATTAAATCATATTGGAATGTTCCAAATGTGGCTATGGACTCAGTGATTGATCTTTTGGGTGAACTAGTTAATTCAGAATTTTACATACCTAAGAACTTCTATTAGGCAAAGCGTTTGGTTTCCAAATTAGGATTGACGTATGATAGAATTCATTGTTCTGTTAATGACTGCATGTTATTTTACAAGATTGATAGTGAATTAGAAAATGGTATGTTTTGTGGACATTCTCGTTATAAGAGGACTCCGGCGGGAAAGATGGTCCCAGTTAAGGCGATGCATTATCTACCTCTTATTCCTAGGTTAAAGAGGTTGTATGCATCGATGAGGTCTGCCCCACATATGAGATGGCATCGTGAATATAGAAGGCCGCCGGGTGTCTTGTCTCATCCATTTGATAGTGAAGCATGAAAGCATTTTGATAATGTATATCCTGATTTTGCTACTGAACCAAACAATGTTAGATTGAGGTTGTGTGCATTTTCACACCATTCTCTAATGTTGCTTCGCCTTATTCTTGTTGGCCGGTATTTCTTACTCCGTATAATCTTTCTCTTGAAATGTGCATGAACAGCCCCTACATCTTTCTAATTTGTGTTATTCCAGGTCCCCGTAATCTAAAACGTTTGATTGATGTCTATCTGCAACCATTGATAGATGAGCTCAAACAATTGTGGTTTAAAGGCGTTTTGACTTATGATATATCAACTAAGCAGAATTTTGTTATGTGTGCTTCTTTAATGTAGACTATTAATGATTTTTCTGCATACGGAATGTCACCTGGTTGGATGATAGTTGGAAAGCTAGCATGTCCGTATTGCATGAAAAATAGTAAGGCATTCACTTTAAAGCATGGAAGAAAAAATACATAGTTTGATTGTCATCGCCAGTTCTTGCCAATGGACCATGAGTTTAGAAAGATGAAAAATGCTTTCAGGAAAAATATGATTGAAAGTGACCTCCCCACTTCCATTACTCACAGGGCCTCAAATTTGGGAGAGAGTTTCTCAATTCTAAAGTTACAGAGGCTTCACCTTCTAGACTTCCTGGATATGGTGTTGAACAGAATTGAACCAAAAAAGCATATTGTGGGAGTTGTCGTATTGGAAGGACAATTTGCTATGCTACGACATAATCTTGATGTGATGCACATTGAAAATAATTATTTTGACAATTTGTTTAATACAGTGATGGATGTTAAGGGAAAGACAACACACAATCGAAAAGCTAGAATGGTCATAAAGGAATATTGTAGGAGAAGAGAGTTATAACTTTAGGAATTACAAAATGGTAAAATAGTTAAGCCTAAAGCCAGTTTTTCATTCACATTGGATGAGAAATGTGAAATTTGTGAGTGGGTTTAAAATTTGAGGATGCCAGAGGGCTATGCTTTGAATTTAGGAAAGCGGGCAGATATGAATGAAGAAAAATTGATAGGTATGAAAAGTCATGATTGTCATGTATTCATGGAAACTTTAATTCCTATCACTTTTAGCCATCTACCCGAAATGATATGGAAACCAATCACAGAGATAAGTGTTTTCTTTAAAGATTTGTGTTCTGGAAAGTTGTTGGAGAGTAATTTAGACAGGGTGGAAGAAAATATTCATGTTATTACTACTAAGTTGGAGAAGATCTTTCCATGTGGTTTCTTTGATGTGATGGAGCATCTTCCAATTCACCTTGTACAAGAGGCCCACCTCGGAGGTCCAGTTCATACAAGATGGATGTATCCATTTGAGAGGTAACATTGAAGATTTTCCTTTTTCAACATATATAGATATATACATGCAGAAAAATTGACAGCTCCAAGCAAACACTTAAGCAAAGGGGAAAGATCGAAGGATCAGTTGTTCAAGGTCATATTGGTAGAGAAACTGGTGATTTTTATTCTTATTACTTTGGGAATGACGTGTCATGTAGGATAAACGGGTCCAATCACAATTATGAAGGTGATATTGATCCTTTATTTCCACCGATATCAATTCTTAATCAAAATGGTCGAGAATCTTAAAAAAACGTGGAAAGTAAAGCTTAATTAGTATGGAAATGCAATCAGCTGTGACACATATTTTGTTTAATTTTCCAAAGATTCAACCATATCTCAAGTAAGTGTTAAAAATATGTTATCAAATTACATACTAATAAGTGTTCATTAACTAGCGAAATATCTGAATGCTCAATGATCAACTTGTTCGTAAACACATGGGGTAATGAAGCCATCTATACGTAATTTTTCAAATGGCTAACAAGTGTGCAAGCTTACATTGAATCAATAAGTATTTAATAATGAATAAGTATTGTGCCAATGGTTTTAAGTTTCAAACGGAAGAAGTTTCTAGGAATAATAAAAAAAACAATAGTGATATCTTCATACAAGGTGATGTTGATGGTACTGGCCAAACTATTGAATAATATGGTGTCATTCATGAGATTATTGAAGTAAGGTATTCAGGTTGGCCTAAAAAGAAGATCGTATTATTTCAGTGTAAGTGGTTTGACCCATCACACAGAGGCACAAAATTGGACCAACAACATAATATAATTGAAGTTAAGCACACCGGAAAATATAGAAGTTATGATCCTTTCATCCTTTCACAAAATGCTAAACAAGTGTATTACACTCCATATCCATTGCGTAGAGACAAAGATGATTTGTGGGTTGTTATAAGGACTAAACCTGTGGGAAGAATTGAAATTGATAATGTCTTAGATGTGGCTTACGAAAATGAGGTTGCAATTGTTCAGCTACAAGTTGATGTTGAATTGGAAACCACACTAGAACATACTTAACACATATTAGAAGAATTATCTGATGGTGAGATAATGATAAATGTTGAGGAAGACATAAATGAGGATGAGGAAAATGATTCATTTGATGACGAAAGAATATGACAATGAAAATGAAACAACTGAAGAGGAAGAATGGGAGAAATGATGGAAATGAAACAAGTGAGGAGCGATGTTTGTGTAATCAAGACACAACTTCCAATGCAAGTGTATACGATCGTACAATAGTAAAGTAACCCAACCAAGGGTTGGGGTCGAGTCCCAAGGGAGCGGTTCCTGAAAATTAGTGGTTAAGCGTGAAAGTACTAAAGCTAACCGTAGCTAAAGACTTTATCAAATGAAGACATGACAAATTAAAGGGTTTGACACGAGTGTCAATTATCAATGGGGGGGAAGGGTTGTAAACAAGTAAAGAGCAAAATCAACAAAAATAAAGAGAGATATGAATATGGAGATGGGATTCTTGGGATGTGATAGGAATACGGGCTAAACTAGATCATTGGGTACATGCTTTTGATAGTAAATTCGTTGAATATTTGTGACTAGGCTAGACTATAGTGGGGTAAATTCTCTATCGAGCAACTTACCCCGAATCAACTCGATTTTTCTCGAACATCGAGTTGCCACTTTAAGCACAACCTCTGCCTTAGCCCACTCACTCTCTCGAGCTGAGTGCGTGGGAGAAAGACTAGGGTTCACTCTCTCGAGTTGAACCTCATGTCGACCCAATCCCATCGGCCATCAATTTAGTAGTCTTAGTTTTACGACCTCTCTCTCAAGCAAATCGAAAACACAAAGGTGAAATCGTATTTGCAACTACAATTTCATTAAGTTTCACCACAACTACTAAACGAAATCACATTTACACAACAAATAAACCATCAACAAGCAAGACCCAACAGATAATCTAACCTATATTCACAAAATCACACCCCAAGAATTGTGGTTTTAGTTAGACATGTAAAAAAGATAAAAAGTTATACCAATCTCAGTTTCCATCAATGGATATGCAAGATTAAGTCTTAAAACAAGTCACGAGTGAAAAATCCACAAGACCCAAGTCCAAAATCTTGGAGTGGAAACCCTTGAATCTTCAAGTTCTTCAAAAACCCTCTCCAAACTTAGAGAGAATATTATATCTCAAAATTGTATTCTAAACTTAATATAACTAATACTGACTGCTAAGAATAAAAATTGAACTAGTATTGATGGTTTTCAAAAATGTGTTGCGAAGGAGCCATTCGACGCAATTAGTCGGGATCGTCGATACACTCGGTTATCCGCCCTTTGGTCTGCTTCATCGCCTTTGAGCTCTTGTCTTTAGCATCTTCGCATCCTGGATCATTGGGCGACATAGTACTGCTTCGCGGAACTGCTCGGTGACACGCCGACTGCTCCTTTTTACCGCCGATTGATCCTTTCTTTCAGGGCTCAGCACACTGGAACAAAAGTTGAGGATAAGACCTTTTGGTGACTCACCGAATGGGTTCGACAATTCTCAGATCTTCATTTCTTCGTTCTTTCAGCTGCCTTTGTTCCTTTTTGCTAAGTAGTGTCCATGCTTTCCCTCAAACTCCAAATACCTGAAACTTAAGATATTAAGAAAAAAATATGCATTTGAGGACACTAATTCAATCAAAACATAGCCCTAAATGAGTCTAATTTGTGGACTCATTAACACCCCCAACTTAAACTTTTGTTTGTCCTCAAGCAAACTCAAGTTCAACAGTTCAAAAAGGGTGTCTCGAACAGTGCTACACAAGATTCAATCATGAATTCACACAACAAAACTCAATTTACTTATGCAAAGATCAAATGTGCACTCAAAGATTCAAGTTGTGACTCACTAATATCAAAGAATCTCATGTTCACAATACTTTCTTCAAATGCAAGTTCAAGCTCAACTAAAGTGTTCAAATGCCCTCACACAAGGAATGATTCCATATTCACACATAAATGTTTAATCATTTAAAGTTACGAAATCAAATGCAACGCTCACTCTCACAAGGAAGAACATAATGCATGCTTTCATCCACAGGTTTGCCTGTATTTTCCAATCAACATTTGTTGCAGCTTACTTAAGATCAAAAAGGTGTTTTCAAGGCTTGTAATGGGATTGAGTGCAAAGGTATGGTTATTTAGACTAAGTGACTTTCATCCTCATGAAATGTGGTGCTTACAACACTTCCTTTCTTATTCCTTCATCATTCTCTTTAGTGCTCATAAGTCATCCTATTATTCATTTTCCATGGATTGTTTGGAAACCCTATTTCTTTTGTACTTTATTCCACAACTTTCTTTTTCATTCTTTTTCTTCTTCTTTCTCTTTTCTCCCTTTTTTTTTATATGGAGGGGTTCCATTTTTCTCAAAACCATGGTAAGAGGGACTTTCTTGCACTTCATGGTTTGCCTTCTCTTTTCACCACACCCCTAACTTAGGCTTTTGGCCTAAGTTGGCTATTCAACTAACCACAACTTCATGAGGATTATGGGTAATGTATAAAGAAAGGCCTAGTTTTCATCAAGTTTCTTCCAAATGAAGGTAAGGCTCAAGGGGTGTTCAAAAGAGGTTCACACATGCTCACAAGGTAGGCCACAAAGAGGTATCTGTCAAATTGGCTCAAACTCTTTAAAGTTGCCTAAGATCATATCAAGAGATAGCCTTACATAGTCGACCGAACCAATGGGGCAAATTCTAGGTGTTGTTATGCAAGGTTCATTGTAAGCTCATCACACAAGGCATCGACACTAAAGTCAAACAAAACTCCATACTTTCGCTAGTGTTCAACGGTCATCACAAGAGAGTCAATTTGATACATGGCTAATCACAATGAGATGCAAAGAGTTCACATATTGTCTATGCAACTTCAGTTTTCCTCATCTGAGCTGCACATTCATGTTTGTTCGATTAAGAGCACTATTCAAGTCATCGGTATTGATCGGAATTGAGACTCAAATTTTGCAAAATAACAACCACATTCAACACACGAGAGGTGGCAAAAATTTTCTGACGGATCAAAATCATTTTGCAATTTAAAATAAAAGGATCCACAAGCTCAAACATCCACAGAAAGCAGTGTAAACACAATTTAAGCACAAAGCCTAAATATAAACAAAGGTGGACCTCACCCCATAACAAATAAAAACATTTGTCCTCAAATGCAAATAACGCAGAATATGAAATATAAAATAAATAAAGACAGAAAGGGAGGTAAAGAGGGGATCCTGGCTAATCGGTCGCTCCATCTGTCTGGGCTTTAGTGCCCAGAGTGACCCTAGAAGGACCAACTCCACTGGATCTAGCAACAAGTGCTAAGGAATCATGCACAACAACATCTATCATAATTGCTTCCATCTCAGTCAGGTCTTCATCTGTAGCTCCCTTAGTCTTCTCATGCATCTCTTCATCAGTCTCTACTTCTGACTCAGGATCGGCTGTCTGCTCCACTTTATCCCCATGTCTAGTGATGGTCTGAGGCATCTCAGGCACGTCTGGAATCTCTACTGTTCCTAAGAACATGGACACATCAGTGGACTTCAGGTGGTCTACATCTTTTCGTAGCTTAGCAATGGCAGCTTTTATAGCCGTCACATCCTCTGTGGCCCCTTGGTTGTGCTCACACACTGCTATCCTGGCCACTAGGGCATCAATGGTAGTGCTTAGAGGTGTCACATCATCAGCTAGGGAAATATGGATCATGCCTGGAACAGAGGCCTCTAGACTGGCAGCCCACGATCAGCAGAAAGGGCCAACTGTCCCATCCAGAGTAGGGATGCCTGGGTGAGTGGAGGTCGGGAAACAACATCAACAACAGTAGGTCTGGGAGGCGCTGCAGTAGTAGAAGAACCTGGAGTGTTGATAGGAGTAGCAATGGTAATTGATATACCTGAAGGCCCAGGGACCAGAGTAGGCATTCTGCAGATGTTGATTCTGTTTCACTAACTCCACCAAGGTTTCCTTCTTCCTTTATGCTTGATCCTTAAGGTATTCGGCTTCGATACTCCGGATATCAGTAGAGGATGTGGGCATAACTTCCACATCCTTCTTGTCATTTCGAGGTACCCGAGCTTGTTTGCACAGTTCTGTGTTCAATATTAGGAATGAAAGTGAGGCCCGACTCTGCCTTGCACTCATGAGTATCTTTGAAGCAATGAACGTACCCAAGTTTATTCGAGTTTTCTCTATGATACAACCCAGGCAGGCTGCCTTGGAAGGTGTAGGATCGACTCATTCTGGGACGGCAAATTGTGCGGCAAATAAAACCAAACCAGAATCTTGAAGCTATGTTCAATTCTTTCTTTTCAATCTGAGCTCCTTCCGCCAACCACTTCGAAGTATCGTCTGAAATTAGTGGCGCTAACTACTTTTTCATCTCATCCAACTTTTCCGTTCTGATCAAGTGCTGGCAATGATCTCTAATATCTATGGACATGCCCAAGACTGCATTGATCGTCCCACTATCACACTTCACCCTCCTGCCTCTAACAATCACATAGTCAACTTCTTTGAAGGCTGTTGCTAGTTGCTTTTTCTGCGGTATTAGTGCAATGTATGTACTATAGAACTCTCTTACCCAGTTTGGGATGTAAGGGCCACGGGGTTTGGTGAAGATTTGGAACTTGTGGTATCTCATGCACTCCATTATCTCTGGGTGCCTGTTTATAACCCCGTCTATGGACAGACGCTTTTCCTCCAGAATTGTCCTCAACCCCTCAGCCTTTACTTGATTCATTGACTTAGGCGGAGGATCTTGTACTGGAGGCGCTAATACCATTGCCTGCTCTGGAACTGGAGGTGTAGTGTGGTAGGCTGGGGAGTCCCGACCCTAGATGGATCATTCAGCTTCTTAGTTCACCCCTCAGCCCTCTATGCTATTAACATATCATCCTTATCAGAACCCACACCTTCGCTTTCAGATCATTTCTATAAAAGCCATCACTGTCAGTGCTTGCATTTGATAATTCAAGGGTCTTGTCTTTGCCCTTTCCTTTCCCACTAGTTGTGGAAAGTTTAGCAACCTTTCTTCTCGATGCAGCTGCATCCTCGTTGATTGTAATCCCTTTTGTTTTACCTTGGGGTGGCTTGCTTCTTCCTGCAACTTTAGATCTAGCCATTTCTGCAAAGAATTGGGAAGAAGTTAAAACAACTAAATCAAATTCATACGGACACAATTGCAGAAAAACTCGCTGAATAGATCGGTGAATCACCAAGTTGCTTTGGCGAGCTAGGACGAACTCGCCGATAGGAGTTGGCTAAAAAATTTTAACAAGTCAGCGTAGAGAAAATCCTTTCGGCGAGTTGTGGACTTCTTTCAGCGAGCAGGGTTTTATCTACCGAAAGATACAGTGCAACAAAGATTTAGGGGTGCAGACAAAAAGCGATCAAGGGTACTTTCAGCGAGTCGCCGAATGCTTTTGGCGATAAAAGACTTCTCGCCAAAAGTTGCAGAACCTATATCATTATTAGCATGAAATTAAAGGCGAGATGGGGTCATTAGGCGAACCGCCAAGTGGTTTGGCAAGCTCGACCCAGCTCGCCAAACATCCCAACGTGCCTATTTCCAGCCTATCTTCTCGACTTCAACCCCGCAATCCCAGAAAAAAAAATTAAACTATACAGTAGTACAATTAAGCTTAGACCCATAACACTTAATCATGATAAACACCACACACGCACAACCCCAGAAGATTTAACTCATTTTTACGTGCAACAAAAAGGGAGTTCAAAAATCAAGATAAAATGGGCAAGATTTACAAATCAAACTCAGCATTTCAACAATCTAAATCTATCAAAGAGGCCCAGCACACATCAATTCAATAAGCCCAATTGCATAAGAGAACAAAATTTTCAAAGTAGTCTCAGGGTTTGGGAAAACCAACATTTTATGCTGATTGAAGTACTTTGAAATGCTAGGAGGCAATGTAATCCCAAGTTCGAACACCAATCGATGACTAAAATACCAAGAATGGAAAGATAATGAAAATTACTTACTAGGTGCAGATTTGCGAAAGTTGAAATCGAGTGGAAAATGAAAATTTGTCAAACTTTGAAACCATTGGCCTTTAAAATCGTCTAGTTGTTGCCTATTCGGTGACATTAGTCACGACTGCCGAACTACTTGGCGTCACTCCGAGTAGTCACCTTCCTCACCGAGTTTTATAGACTCCAATGTAAATTGGTCTTGAGTCTAACAGCGATCTAGTATGGGGTCGCCAAACCCCTTCGGGGATTCGCGAAATGGCTCTATAGATTGCCAATCTACACTTGTCGATCACTCTTTAGACTTCAACCTGCAAAATCAATACACCATTATTTCTATAATAAAACAAAGCATTTAAGACCTTGGGTTGCCTCCCAAGAAGCGCCTTAGTTAATGTCGTGGCACGACGTGAATCGGCCCTTAAATTTTAGTATTGGGGGTTGCCTCATTTTCATAAGGCCACCTCTCTGTTGGATCCGAGTTTGGCGAGGGCATCAATTGGTCTATTTGGCATCCCAGCAGCTGAATGAGAAAAGAATGAGTGGTAGTCATCTGATTTAGCATCATAACATTCTCTCTAATCTCTTCCAACACTCTGTCGTGCTTATCGACTTTGTTTAAGATGAGCAAGAGGACCTTTTCAATTTTCTCGCCCTCTTTGTTCTTTGTCTTTCGACGCTTGTGAGGAGGAATGTACTCATCCTTTCTTTTGGATAGTACCTCTAAGTCATTGACCTTTTAGGCAAAGTCATCGAGTTGCTCCAACAAAGTGGCCATTCCTTGGTCTTTCCCCTTCTTCTTGATGGTCTTGGCCATGTGATAAAGGAGGTGGGCTGCTTTTGCATAGGGCAACTGGATGAATCCGCCTGGAGAAAGTTGATCAGTCACCATTCGATTCTCATGGACAATACCTCTATATAACCATTCCAGTAGCATACATTCTGGAATGTCATGAGTTGGGCACTGATGCACGAGAGCTTTGAATCATTACCACAAGTTGTGAACTGACTACCCTTTCCTCTCTATTGAAACTTAAGATGACATCCCTGAGCATCAAATTTTTCTTTAGACGAAGGTAATCCATTTGATCACCAGCTTCACTATTTACACTCATTTTCCTGTTTTCGTCACAAAACAAACAAACAAAAGAAATCTAAAAAAAAAGTTAATAATCAACGACTATTAAAAGAAAAATTTGTCTTAACCAAAAAATTTCACGTAACACCACTCCCAAGCAGCGGCGCCATTTTGATGTTTTCGTAATCAAGACATAACTTCAAATGCAAGTGTCTATGATCGTACAATAGTAAAGTAACCCAATCAAGGGTTGGGGTCGAGTCCCAAGGGAGCGGTTCCTAAAAATTACTGGTTAAGCGCGAAAGTGTTAAAGCTAACCGTAGCTAAATACTTTATCGAATGAACACATGACAAATTAAAGGGTTTGACACGAGTGCCAATTATCAATTGGGGGGGGGGGGTGTTTGTAAACAAGTAAAGAACAAAATCAACAAAAATAAACAGAGATACAAATATGGAGACGGGATTCTTGGGATGTGGTAGGAAAAAGGGCAAACCTAGATCATTGGGTACATGCTTTCGATAGTAAATTAATTGAATATTTGTGACTAGGCTAGACTATAGAGGGGGTAAATTCTCTATCGAGCAATTTACCCCAAATTAACTCGGTTTTTGTCGAACACCGAGTTGCCGCTTTAAGCATAGCCTCTGCCTTAGCCCACTCACTCTCTCAAGCTGAGTGTGTGGGAGAAGGAATAGAGTTCACTCTCTCGAGCTGAACCTCATGTTGACCCAATCCCACCGGCCATCAATTTACTAGTCTTAGTTTTACAACCTCTCTCTCGAGCAAGCCGAAAACACAAAGGTGAAATCATATTTGCAACTACAATTTCATTAAGTTCCACCACAACTACTCAACGAAATCACATTTACGCAACAAATAAACCATCAACAAGCAAGACCCAATAGATAATCTAACCCATATTCACAAAATCACACCCCAAGAATTGGGGTTTTAGCTAGACATGTAAAAGAGATAAAAAGTTATACCAATCTTAGTTTCCATCAATGGGTATGCAAGATTAAGTCTTAAAACAAGTCAAGAGTGAAGAATCCACAAGACCCAAGTCCAAAATCATGGGGTTGAAACCCTTTGAATCTTCAAGTTCTTCAAAAACCATCTCCAAACTTAGAACTTAAAATTCTATGTTGAAAGTTCTATATTAAAAATCTGATACTAAGATACAACTCTCAACGAGTATTTATAGTTTTCAAAAATCTATGCTGCAGCGGATCATTTAGCGTCGTTTGTTGAAATCGCCGATCAACTCGGTCATCCGCCCTTTGATAGGTTTCATCGCCATCTTGCTCTATCCTTCAGCATCGTTGAGTTTGGATCATTGGGCGACATAATATAGCTTTGCAGAACTGCTCGGCAATACGCCGACTGCTCTTTTTCACCACCGATTTAATCCTTTCCTTCAGGACTCAGCACACTGGAGCAAAAGGCGAGGATAAGACCCTTTTGGTGATTCGCCAAATGGATTCGGCAATTCTTAGATCTTCATTTCTTCATTATTTCAGTTGCCTTTGTTCCTTTTTGCTAAATAGTGTCCATGCTTTCCCTCAAACTCCAAATACCTGAAACTTAAGTGTTTTCATTAGATATTCAAACAAAATATTCATTTGAGGACACTAATTCTATTAAAACAAAGCCCTAAATAAATCCAATTTCTGGACTCATCAGAGATGCATAGTTTCCCCACTTGTGAAATAAAAAACCCCATTCTAGTTAGGGTTGTGCTTGCATTGTGGGTACGGTTTGGGTGTGATTCCAATCTAGTGGATATCACCCAATTATGATTGATTTAGCTTTTTTTTAGTGAAATTATGATGATTTCATGTAATTTATATGGTAAACCCTAATCTAAATTGATGAATGTGATAATTGTGGGTTTATGCCATTGGAGGCAAAGTTGAAGGTTCAAAGGTGATCTTCCTAAATCAATGTCTTGTATACTAATTGATCTTAGTTAGGATCATCTAATCATGAATTTAACTAGAATTGATTGAACAGGAAGGATCTTGACTTGTAAAGTTCAAATTGAACCTTCATGAATCAATTATGACTAGAATCACGTAGTAGTAAAGAATGTGATTGAATAGCTTGTAACTTAGACATGAATTATGATAGAATAAAGTTAAGCTTGAAATTAGGGCTTGTAGCTATCATTGTTAGGGCTTTTGGGGTAAAGTCAATATGATGTGATCTTGTGGTGTATTCTCTTTCTCTTACACACTTAGGCATGATTTGCTAGGAGATCCGAAGGTTCTCTCACATAGAAGGATTCTAGGTTTGCTTAATAACCTAAAATGAATCAAAGCATGTTATACTAGAATAGATTGAGGTTGTGACATATGTTCCCTTCATGTATAGCTTGTCTTAGTAGGATAAGACCAAAGTTGATAACTTGGGATGGAGGATCTATTCTCTCCTAAGGGATAGCTTGACTTAGCATTGTTGAATTCATGTCATGGTAGCATGAGTTAGATGTAGTCATGGTATCCTAGGATTGAGGATGTATACTCTCCTATGGGTAGCTTGAACAAGCATTGTTAGGATGCGTTCATGGTAGCTTGACTTGGTTTGGCCAAGACCATTCCCTGGTAGCTTTGTGATCGCGAACTCACACTCAACTGAGGATAGCTTAGGATTGAGAATCATCCTCTCCTAAGGATAGCTTGCATTTGTACTATGGTATACTTGTAAGGGTAGCATGACTTATTTGGTCTAGAACTATTTCATGGTAGCTAGGACAGGACACTTGTACCTTTCCTAGAATATGTTCGACTTGCATGATAGTGTGTCTTCCAAGGTTGTTAGCTTAGCTTAACTTAGTTATGTTTGTAAGATGATAGCATGGTCTAGTCCATTAGGGGGTTATTCCTTGGTAGCCTTGAATAGAGGTAAATAGAATAGAGAGACTAGTCCCCAACTAGTGAACATTCATGATAATCAAAGGGAGTACTTAGTGTGGGTAGTAGTATGGGATGCTATCCATACATGGAAAAAGTATGACTTGAGGCAGTGGTGAAGGGTTCCCTTATGTAGTATGACTTAGCTTTGGTTGTTGCCATAGTTGCTTTCCAATATATGGTTAACTAAGGTGGTAGTTCCCTTGTCTATATGAAGTAAGCAACTAGTACGAACAAATGGAGGATGAATATGACTAAGATGACTTCAAGGTTGTGCTTAGTGTGAAGGGTAGTATGGGATGCCTTTTATGCAATGCACAAGTGCGTTTTGAGGTTTCTTAGATGTATGGTGCCCTTATGGTAGCAAGACTTATGACTTAACCATGCCCATAGACAATGATTAAGATGACCAAAAAGGGATACTTGGCTTGGGTGGTATTATGGGATGCTATTCTTGCTTTGCACATGTATGCTTTTGAGGTTACTTGAGAATGGTGCTAATATGGTATAGATGACCAAGGGTCTATTATGCTTATATGATTATGATTTATCTCCTATGCTCATTAACTATGTCTCATATTGACTTACGTTTATATGGAGCTTATGTTGGAGACCATGTTATGATTATGATGATTATGCTATGAATATGTTATTGTCTCTTATGCTTATGTCTTATGTTGACTAATAATTTTGAGATGCTCTTATGATGTTGTGCTAGCTTTCATACTTGGTACATTTTGTACTAACGCATATTGCCTACATTCTAATCAAATGTAGGGTTGAGGAGATTTAGTTGCTTTGAAGGCTAGGTTTCCAAGGATCAAGAAGAGTTGAAGAATTGGCGAGTCCTCATAGCTTCGAGGACAAACCCTTATTCCCTTTATGTCATTTCTTTATGTTTTTAGACTTTGTATGGGCTATGTCCCAAGAGTTTTATTCAAGAGTTATGGTAGATGGTTTGAGACAAAGATTTTAGTAAAGACTTCCTCTTGTTTCTATGAAATATGACATTGATTGTAAAAGTTTTTAAATTGTTCTGTATTCTCATTTATATTTCCTATGTTATGATGCTAAGGGCTTATATGAGACCCCTTCGGGGTCAAGCATGCCAAGTTACAACTAGGGGGTATCCTTGGGTCGTGACAAACTTGGTAATCAGAGCATAAGGTTTAGAATGGTTCTAGGATTGTCTCAAACCATATCTAGTAGAATCTTCTTCATAAATGTGAAGCGCACCACTTTTATGAATAGGAGGCTATTGGATGCTTAGAAAATCTCACTTCTTCATTCTCTAAGTCGTGCAATAGAGTTTAGATATTGTAAGTCTTTGTCCTAACCTTTGCCCTATGTTTTTTCAGGTTATGGCTAATAATAGGGATAATGCTAGGAGGGATGAGGAAGACAATAGAGAATAAGAGGTTCCTCTACAAGTCCCAAACCAAGCTCCTCCTCAAGTTCCAAATGACCCTCTAATTGGGAATGCCACTCTTGCGGAGTTTAAAGCTTCTATACAATTATTGACTCAAGCCTTGACGGCGCAAGCCAATAGAGAGGCGGTGGCTCCGGCAAACCCAATAAGGGGAATGGGTGCTTTTAGGATAAGAGAGTTCTTGAGGATGAATCCTCCAGAGTTTAGTGGCTCTAAGGTGGAGGAGGATCCAAATGGGTTCATAGATGAGGTTTATAAAGTGTTAGCCGCCATGAGGGTGACTTCTATAGATAAAGCGAAACTAGCCACCTATCAATTGAAGGACGTTGCCTAAATTTGGTATGAGCAATGGAAAGATAGTAGGCCGGTAGGAGCGGGCCCTATAGAGTGGGAAGCTTTTAAGTCGGAATTTTTAGATAGATTCTTTCCCCGGGAGTTGAGGGAAGCCAAATTGGGAGAATTCATCAACCTTAAGCAAGGTAGTATGAGTGTTAAAAAGATCTTTTTGAAATTCACCCTTTTGTCTAAGTATGCTCCAAGCTTGGTAGCAAAGCCAAGGGATGTGATGAATAGATTTATGACGGGGGTGTCCAATTTGTTAGAAGAAGAATGTCGTAGGGCAATGCTTGTTTATGATATGGATATCTCACGCCTCATGGTGTTTGCCCAACAAATAAAAGAGCCAAAACTCGAGAAAGAGAGGGGTAGGGAGAAGAAGAGGTCTAGGATGGATGGTGATAAGTCCTTTCATGATGGGTCTGATGGACATGGTCGTTCTAGGAATCGACAAAAGTTTTCCGGACAAGGTTTTTCTAATGCTCCTAAGCATAGGATGAGAGGGTGTCTACCCCTAGGCCACAAGGGATGAGTAATGAGTCCCTATGGCCCTCTTGTGCTAGGTGTGGTAAGAGGCATGAGGGTAGGTGTTTGGCCGGTAGAGAGGGTTGCTTTAGTTGTGGTGAGAGTGGCCACATGATGAAAGATTTCCCTAAGGCTAAGGTTACAAGAAGAGAAGGTAAGCAAGTTGCCTCTAGTAGTGGGGATGTGGAGCCTCTAAAGAAGAATAGGTTTTATGCTCTCTAATCTAGAGAAGATCAAGAGTGATCTCCTCATGTCCCTTCCGGTATGTGTTTCATGCTTTAGTAAATTTCTAGATTTCTTGTCTTTTGTGATTTGTTATGTTGGACTTTGAAGTAATTTTTAGTATTCATGATGTTTAGAAAAGTTTGTGTAGGCTTACTCCCAAGTGGGGGATAGTGTGCCTATCTAGTAGGGTTATGATGTGCTTTATGTGTTGCCATGATTTCCTTATATGCATGTTCATGAAATTTCTTAGGTCTTGTTAGAAATGACTTATATGCATTGTTTTTCTCATGAGGTAGTGCTTTGAGTAGATTGGCATATAAGCTTCGTGAGTTGATTATGAGCATGCCCTAGTTGTGGAGTTGAAAGGTTCCTCCTTGAATAAATGCTTTATGAGATGAACTTTGCATTTAGGCTCCATGTGTATGTGTTGAGCATATTTTCGTTAGGAGATGTTAGTTACTCCTTTAAAAAGAGTAAATATACAATTTGATGCATTTTTGGGTTGGTAAAAGTAGTTCCTACTCCCTTGTGTTGCATTGAATGAGTTTAGTTTGTGTCTTGCTTTATTGTGTGCATTTAGATGTAGTGCAAGCATAATGAGCTGCTAAGTTAGATCTTTGACTTTAAGAAGTGTTTAAAGTGTCATTTGAGGACGAATGTTCCCAAGTGGGGGATATTGTAACACCCCGTAAGTTAGTGAGTTGAGCTAGTGAGTTCTAGAGCCTTATGTAAGAGTTTTGGAGTGGTGTATTAGGATTAAAATCAAAATAAATGGTTCCCGTATTTAGAATAGGGGTTTTAGGGGTTAAACGTCTGGGTACGACCCCCCAAAGACCACCCAAGGGGTCCTTGAGGGGGACCCCAAAAACAGTCCCCAAAACTGTCAAATGTGTGACCTTCGGATGGCCATCTACGACCAGTAGATCAATCCACGCCCCGTAGGTCATGGGCGTAGGTCAATGACTATTAAGGCCTGCCAAGGGAAGCCTCAGGTGCAAACCACGAGGGTGCAGCACGGGCAGTAGACCCATCCACGGTCCGTGGATGGGTGGGCGTAGATGCTACCAGTTTTTAGGGAGGTCGGTTAGTTAGTTAATTTACCTCCTATATAAGATTAATAGGCCCCTAAACTAACTCATTAATTCATTCATCTTAGAACTCCCAAATTACTCTCCAAATATTCCCTCTCTAGAAGTGAAGAAGAAGAAGAAGAAGAAGAAGAAGAAGAAGAAGAAGAAGAAGAAGAAGAAGAAGAAGAAGAAGAAGAAGAGAAAAGAAGAGAAGAAAAGAGGGCAGTGCTTCTCCATTGATTCAATCTTGCTTTATGGCTTTGATTTAAGGTATGTGAAGCTTATTCATCTATGGGTTCTTCCACCCATAGATCCCCCATAGTTTCCCCACTTGTGAAATCAAAAACCCCAATTTAGCTAGGGTTGTTTTTGCATTGTGGGTAGGGTTTGGGTGTGATTCCAATCTAGTGGATATCACCCAATTATGATTGATTTAGCTTTGTTTAGTGATATTATGATGATTTAATGTTATTTCTATGGTAAACCCTAATCTAAATTGATGAATGTGATAATTGTGGGTTTATGCCATTGGAGGCAAATTTGAAGGTTCAAAGGTGATCTTCCTAAATCAATGTCTTGTATACTAATTGATCATAGTTAGGATCATCTAATCATGAATTTAACTAGAATTGATTGAACAGGAAGGATCTTGACTTGTAAAGTTCAAATTGAACCTTTATGAATCAATTATGACTAGAATCACGTAGTAGTAAAGAATGTGATTGAATAGCTTGTAACTTAGACATGAATTATGATAGAATAAAGTTAAGCTTGAAATTAGGGCTTGTAGCTATCATTGTTAGGGCTTTTGGGGTAAAGTCAATATGATGTGATCTTGTGGTGTATTCTCTTTCTCTTACACTACACTTAGGCATGAATTGCTAGGAGATCCAAGGGTTCTCTCACATAGAAGGATTCTAGGTATGCTTAATAACCTAAAATGAATTAAAGTATGTTAGACTAGAATAGCTTGAAGTTGTGACATATGTTTCTTCATGTATAGCTTGGATTAGTATAAAAAGACCAAGGTTGATAGCTTGGGATGGAGGATCTATTCTCTACTAAGGGATAGCTTGACTTAGCATTGTAGAATGCATGTCATGGTAGCATGAGTTAGATGTATTCATGGTAGCCTAGGATTGAGGATGTATACTCTCCTATGGGTAGCTTTAACTAGCATTGTTAGGATGCATTCATGGTAGCGTGACTTGGTTTGGCCAAGTCCATTTCATGGTAGCTTTGGGATAGAGGACTCATACTCTCCTAAGGATTGCATTTGTAGTATGGTATACTTGTAAGGGTAGCATGACTTAGTTGGTCTAAGACTATTTCATGGTAGCTAGGATAGGACACTTGTACCTTTCCTAGAGTAGCTTGGACTTGCATGATAGTGTGTCTTCCAAGGTAGTTAGCTTAGCTTAACCTAGTTATGTTAGTAAGATGATAGCACGGTCTAGCCCATTAGGGGGTTATTCTTTGGTAGCCTTGAATAGAGGTAAATAGAATAGAGGGAGTAGTCCCCAACTAGTGAACATTCATGATATTCAAAGGGAGTACTTAGTGTGCGTAGTAGTATGGGATGCTATCCATACATGGCACAAGTACGACTCGAGGCTAGTGGTGAAGGGTTGTTGTCATAGTTGCCTTTCAAGATATGATTAACTAAGGTGGTAGTTCCCTTGTCTATATGAAGTAAGCAAATAGTAAGAGCAAAAGAAGGGTGAATATGACTAAGATGACTTCAAGACTATGCTTAGTGTGAAGGGTAGTATGGGATGTCTTTCATGCATTGCACAAGTGCGTTTTGAGGTTACTTAGAAGTATGGTGCCCTTATGGTAGCAAAGCTTATGACTTTAACCATGCCCATACATTATGATTAAGATGACCAAAAAGGCATACTTGGCTTGGGTGGTATTATGGGATGCTATTCTTGCTTTGCACGTGTATGCTTTTGAGGTTACTTGAGAATGGTGCTACTATGGTATAGATGACCAAGGGTCTATTATGCTTATATGATTATGATTTATCTCCTATGCTCATTTAACTGTGTCTCATGTTGACTTATGTTTATATGGAGCTTATGTTGGAGACCATGTTATGACTATGATGATTATGCTATGAATATGTTATTGTCTCTTATGATTATGTCTTATGTTTACTAACCATTTTGAGATGCTCTTATGATGTTGTGCTAGCTTTCATAATTGGTACATTTTGTACATACGCATATTCCCTACATTCTAATCAAATGTAGGGTTGAGGAGATTTAGTTGCTTTGAAGGCTAGGTTTCCAAGGATCAAGAAGAGTTGAAGAATTGGTGAGTCCTCATAGCTTCAAGGACAAACCCTTATTCCATTTATGTCATTTCTTTATGTTTTTAGACTTTGTATGAGCCGCATCCCAGGAGTTTTATTCAAGAGTTATGGTAGATGGTTTCAGACAAAGGTTTTAGTAAAGACTTCCGCTTGTTTCTATGAAATATGACATAGATTGTAAAAGTTTTTAAATTGTTATGTATTTTCATTTCTATTGCCTATATTATGATCCTAAGTGCTTATATGAGACCCCTTTGGGGTCAAGTATGCCATGTTACTTCTAGGGGGTATCCCTGGGTCGTGATAACATAACCATTAATTAAAAAGAAAATCCCCAAATGACCTCTAACCTTAACTGCCAAATGGCAGTTTTAGGTGTGATCTACCACCAGGGACCCATGGAACGTGGGTGGGACCACGACCCGTGCTGGGAAACCATTGGTTATGGTCTGTGGCTTGTTTTTGAGGGGCTTGGCCCACGACCCCCTCCTACGGGGAATGGGTGGACCTACGGGGCGTAGGTGCCCTCGTGGGTCACTGCCCAGGTCACATTTTTGACGTTCTAACACTAAACTATGAATTTCAAGGTACGGGGAGGTACTTTCAAGGCTCTAACCCTAACGTCAAGCTCTAACTTAGCCTACTAGTTCTTATGTTAGATTCTAGTTTAGTCTACAATTTATGGATTGTTACAATTTATGAGATATCCATATCATGAAGGAACATTGTCGTACGACATTCTTTTCTTACCACCTTGGATATACCCATCACATACCTACTCATCTCATCCCTAGGATCCGCCACCATAGCCGGAGCATACTTGGACAATTTGGTAAACTTTAGAGAATATTCTTGAACACTCATACCACCTTGATGAAGGTTGATAAACTCTTCCACCTTAGATTCCCTCTTCAATCGGGGAAAGAACCTATCAAGGAATGCTTTCTTGAACACCTCCCATTCTATGGGACCCGCTCCTATCGGCGATGTTTGCGTAATCAAGACACAACTTCCAATTCAAGTGTCTACGATCATTCAATAGTAAAGTAACCCAACCAAGGGTTGGGGTCGAGTCCCAAGGGAGTGGTTTTGAGAATTAATAGAAAAATAAAATTAAGTTCTAATTAGTCATAGCTATAAACATTATCGAATATAAACATACTAAATCTAAAGGGGTGACGCAAGCGTCAATAATCAATGGGGGGTTTTGTATTAATTAACAACTAAAAACAGCAAAAATATATGAAAATGAGATAAAAAGACGGGATTCTTGGGATGTGATAGGAATACGGGATAGACTACATTATCGGGTACATGCTTTTGATAGTAAATTGTTGAGTATTTGTGACTAGGTTAGACTATAGGGGGGTAAATTCTCTCTTGAGCAACTTACTCCGAATCAACTCGGTTTCTCTCGAACATCGAGTTGCCGCATTAAGCACAACCTCCACCTTAGCCCATTCACTCTCTCGATCTAAATGTGTGGGAGAAGGACTAGGATTCACTCTCTCTAGATGAACCCATGTCGACCCAATACCACCGGCTATCAATTTAGTAGTCTTAGTTTTACGACCTCTCTCTTGAGCAAGCTAAAATCACTAAGATGAAATCGTATTTGCAACTACAATTCCATTAAGTTCATACACAACTACTAAATGAAATCACATCTAAACAACAAGTAAACCATCAACAAGCAAAACCCAACAGACAATCTAACCCATATTCACAAAATCAAGAAAAGTATTCAAGTGCCCTCACAACAATATGATTTTGTACTCCCACAAAGCACATCAACAAAAACAATTAGGAATTAATACAACTCTCAGTCTCTAAAAGAGAAATACATGCAAGCATCACCACATAGGTTTGCCCATATTTTCTAATCATCACATAACCTACTTTAAACAAGATCTCAAGGGTCTTTTCAGATTTATAATGGGGATTAGAGTAAGGTTATGGTCAATTTGGCTTAGTGACTTCACCTTTTCAAAGCTTTTTTGCACTCATCTTCACCTCTTCTCAAGTTCTTTTCATTCTTTTCATATGCAGACTCAATCTTCATTTTTTGTTTCAATTTATTGGGAGCCCCTTTTATTTAATCAAGACTTTCTTTTTATACCATTTTCATACTTTTGTTTATTTTCTTAAAAGGAGGGTTTCCTTCTTTTTGCTACAAAATTCAAGGTTGAGTCTCACTTTTATTTCCTCTCTTTCACTTGGCTTTCTTTCCTCCTCCTTTTTTCACATCCTCAACTTAGGCTATTGGGCTAAGTTTGCTATTCAAATAAACCGATGCTTAGAAAAGGATTTATGGTTGAGCAGTTAGGGACACATTTGGTTTAAGAGGATTCCATGAGGTTGAAAACAAATGGTATAGGCTCAATGGTGCCAAGATAGTTGCATACCCTCACAAGGTTGTCACAATATGTATGAAGATTTGGGTTCCCTCTCAAAATTTGTGCCCAAGATCATCTCTTGCATTTACACAGGATAAACAATTAGACTAACAACGCAGATTCTAGGAATCAACAAGCATGATTTGAAGTAGGATCTTACCACACATGGCACGTCAAACACAATCATTTAACACAACTATACAAAATTAAGAAACTTGTGTGTGATGCTCATTGCAAGACTCGTGAGAGTATGCAGCTAGTTAACACAAGAATCTAAGAAATCATTCAAAAGTAAAGAAACATTTATTTCTCTCATGACACAAACACAAAACACATCTTTATCAAGATTACTATCCAATACATCGATATTGGAATAAATCGATCCTGAAATGTCAAAAATGAACTCACAAGCATCAATCATCAACATCACTACTTCAAAATTCATGCGGCAATTAATAGAGACACAAACTGAAATCAAAACCAACCAAATACCATACTAATATCAAAATACAAATGAAATTATCAAATTTCAATAAAAAAAAAGGGGGGGGGGGAATATTGGCATAGGTTCTCTCACCTCACCAAAAAGTACTAGTTGTGTCCTCAATGCTAATCGATAACGCTCAAATCACCCTCCAAACCCAATTAAAAGAGTCAGCGATCGTTGTTAGTAAAAAATCCATCGAAGAGTCGGGGTCAAATCCCACAGGAAATGGTGCATTGTAAATGATTCCTTATAAAGAAATATGGGTTTTAAATTAGCTCATTTGTAATAGTAAGAACAATTGAGTGGATGGAACCACCAACTTAATAGAAACTTTTGGTTATCAATTAGGATCAAATGGTGCCAAAATGGTTTCACACCCTTACGAGGTAGTCACAGATGGTTTACGAACAATTTGGTTCCCTCATTGAATTTTTGCCCAATATCATGTCTCACATTCACCAAGATTCACCCAATTTGACAAACAAGGCAAATTTTAGGGCTCTGCATGCTTTCAAGTAAAAACTCACCACACATGGCACTTCGAAATACACTCGTTTAGAATATCCCAAAAATATCAAAAGCGTACGTGTGATGTTCATTGCAAGGCTCACATCGAAACACAACTAGTCAACAAAAGATTCAAAGTGATCATTCAAAAGTGTACCCACATCAATTACATTCTTGCAACACCAACACTACGCATCATGCTCATCATGAGTACAATTTAAGATATCGATATTGAACAAAATTGATTCTCAAATTATATCAATGAAAACCACAAGCATTTCTCTATTTGAAAATTCATGAGGGGTTGCATTAATCAAGAGAGAACGAAAAATTGAGTAAGGAGACACAATTTTCCAAAAGAAAAAAACTCTAATATAAACAAAACATTATTTACATAAGTACAAAATACAAACAAGAGGGGAATATTTGCACGAAGGTACTCACCCCACCAAAAAATGAAAAGCAATGTCCTCAATACAAAATAAATGAAATACTAGGAGGATGAGATATAGGATCCCCTTGGTAGGCTATGCCTATGAATCAATTGAATTGAAACAAGTGAACTATAATTCTATATCAATTCATTATGCCAAATCCTTCCCAGCAACGGGGCCATTTTTAATAACACTCAATTATGCCTCCCTAAGAAGATATAGGCAGTTGTATGCAAAATAATACTCAATGTATGAAGTTGGAGTCTAATCCCACAAGGAACAATGTATGGACAGTTGAAGAAATAAAGAATTACAAGCCAGTACGAACAATTGATATAAATATTTGGGGTATTTTTATATGAAACAAACACAAAATTAAAATAACAAAATAAAGGATAGGTTGATCAAAGACCTTCTAGATCGAGGATAGCAAGGAGAATTGGGAATGGTAATTCAATTCATGCTCATAAGATCCATCACAAGTAATCAATTATCATCTAAATAATCAAGGGTAACTAAAATTTTCTTTGGGCTCTTATGTACTCACTTGTATCTCTCGATCACAAGTAAGTATTTCTTAACTAATTCTTCCAAACTTAGCAAGTATACCAAAACACAACCAATAAGAGGCAACACTAGGATTTTCCTATTTCTAGCTCAAATCCATAAGATGGGGGCTTTATCGAAGTTAGACTATCCCTTGCTCTAATCCACCAATATGTCCTCACATCGTGTTAGTCAACCTTTCCCAACATCAATCAACTTTATCAAGACAAATCAAGATAAATGGGCAAGTTCTAGGATTGATCAATTCCCTTGGATATCAATTAAAGCATGAGATCAATTAAAGAATTGAAGAGTCATCTCATAAATGAGATAATATACAATTAAATGCAAAAGAACAAAATACAAATGAAAATCCAAATATTGTTTATCTCTAAAACAATATCCAAATCTAAAAATAAACAATACAACTACGAATATTTAATCCAAACCAAGAGTTTAAAAAAAGTTAAAATATAAACACTATAATCTCCTAATCTTCACTATTCAAGTTGAGTGATGACTCTAATTCCATCTAAAATTCTCTAAGAGTAGTCTATGATAGGTGTGAGATAGGTCTAAGATAAGATCAATGTTGGTTGAGGTTTTTTAATCCTGATTAGGGCTTCACAAAGTGTGAAAAGACAACCCTAGGAAAAACTATAGCACATTGGTCTCCCCTGTGGACTCATAATGTAGGTGCGACATTGTTATGGTGGAAAATTCATCGCAAGACCGGTCTCTGCACAATTCATCAACTTCTGCAGGTGTAGTTGCGCAGGTGCAACATTTCCTTCGTTGGATTGTCTCCTATGGAACAATGACTTCTTTACTGCAGGGGCTTCTCTTATGTAAGTATGGGATCACTGGTGCATGTCCTCTCTCGCAGGAATGAAGGACCTGGCAGTCTCTCTTTGTAGCATCTTTTCTTTTTAGCTCATTTGTGGCTCCTTTCTTCTTCAAATCATCTTTTGCTACTCTCAACCTGAAATAATCATAAAACACAACATAACTAGTCTATTTCAATTATTAGAAGACACAAATTCATAAGAAAAGAGCCACATAAGTGGTAACTTCACAACTTATCAACTTTCCTGACTCGAGTTTACCAAGTAAAAACAGAGTTCAATCGAGATTAGGATTTTGACCCTACTATGATACATATGCCATTAAGGTGATATTTTTAGGGTTACAAATTATTTCAAAAGGCTATGAATTCTTCTTAGGGTTAGGAATTACTCATAATTATTTTTTCTTAGTTTTTTATGGTTTTTAGTTTTTTAGAAGATTATTATGGAACGGACAAGATTCTTTTGTAAAAGTTGCATTAATCAAAGGATTTGTTTACTTTGTTTTTCATTCATGTTCTTTAGTAGTTCAAATTATATTAGTTATATTTACAACTAGTTATGAGTTTTAAGAGTTATGGAAGTTAGAATAGGGATGATGATAATAGATTATTACATTAAAATCTTCTCATCATGAAGGTGTGATCATTTTGTATCAATATTTTTCCAAAAGATTGTTTTTAATGGTTGCATTAAGAAAACGCATGTATTCTGACTTTCGTGACAAAAGAGGTTAACACTAGGAAAAATAATCATTAACAGGGATTTGAGCTACAAACCTTCATCTAATAGCTTGAGCTAGAGATAGGATAGCTAACCTAAGGCATTTGATGAATAAACAAATTAACTTAACACCAAAGTGTTAGTGTGGACCTAGGGTGATATTATTTTGAATGGGCTGAGAGGTTCGAGGAGACATAATAGATTTACAAATTTTACACAACGAACACACATGAATGAGTTGATAGAAAATTATCTATT
Source organism: Solanum okadae (assembly GCA_036553675.1). Lineage (NCBI taxonomy): Eukaryota > Viridiplantae > Streptophyta > Magnoliopsida > Solanales > Solanaceae > Solanum > Solanum okadae. Next base: position 19,766,000 of record CM071684.1, on the reverse strand, counting down.
TGAGTTCGGATATCTAAGAACTATAACCCTAGTTCGTTTCTTATTCTTGATTAAAATATGTGTAGTTTAAAGTAGTTAATATTTCCTCATTTAAACCTCCAATCTCCAATAGTAGTTACTAAATTGATATTTACTAGAAAATTTTAAAGATCTCTCACCACTCTTTCTATGGGATTCGACCTCAAACTAGTTGGGTTGCTTTATTTTGACATTGATTGCTTTAATCCCAATTAAAGGGTATAGTTTAGGCAACATCAAAATGTTGGCACCGTTGTCAGGGAGTGTAGTTCAGAGATTTATAGTTTGTAGAATTTTAATAATTTATTATTTTGCATATTACATTGGTTATTGTTTTTTGTCTATTACAAGTTATTACATTTTATGCCCGATACTAGGAGTCAAGAATATATCTCCTTAATTTTATTTGATTCGGAAATAGAAAGAACATTCAAGCATTTTGAGGTTAGATTTTGAAATGGATGAAGAGAATAAATAGAGAGCAGTAGTTGAGGCTACTGCACAAGTGGTCCATACTAGGGCCATTTAGCCTCCACTGTTGACCAAAAATGCTACTTTCAATATCATCAGCACGATGTCTTACTAGCATGAAAGGATTGTTTGGTGGTCTGCCTCTTAAGGACCCAAACAAATATCTGAAAGACTTTCTTGGGGGTGTGTCTAGCTTAAAACATCTCAAGTATCTCTTAAAACAGTATACGCTTGAGGTTGTTCCCATTCTGTCTTATTAGCGAAACAACTACATGGTTAGGAGAATTACCAACAACATCCATCTTTGCATGAGAAAAGATCGTAGAAACGAAGGGGAAGTCTAATACACTTTGTCTCAAACCATCTAAAACATGAATATCCTTGGGACACAACTCATACAATAGCTCAAAACATAAAATGAAAGAACATAAGAGAAATGATGGCTATATCCTCGAATGCTATGACGGCTCACCAATCTTTAATCCACGCTTCTAGTATGATCTTACCCACGGGGATGAGAGTCAATATCGTCGGACCCAATATTTGGATAAGAAATGTAGGGAAGAGTATGCGTTAGTATAAACATGTACTAAATATGATAGCCAACATAAACATCAACATAAAAATAACGGTTAGACAATATAAGTCATAAGCATAATCAATGCACATAAATCATCATAACATATCAATATAGGAGGAACACTTTTTGAAGTGACCTCAACTTATCCTTAGTCAAGACTTGGGTCATCCACCTCTAGTCATACATATCAAGGAAGGCAACTCTAGCAACAGTCCAAGCTAATCATTCATAATACAAGAAAATCTCATATTAAAACATACTAACGATACTTCCTTGAAGTAATCTCAAAGCATACTTAGCCAAGACATGGGTAATCCTTCACTAGTCTTACTCATCATAGTAGGCCACCTTGGGCCATAGTTCAAGCTCATCATTTATGATACTCATCATTAGCTTATCTTTTATAGACATGAGGAAATCACCTCCTTGCCTTTTCATAAAGGCTCATGGGTAGTCGCCTCTTGCCTTACTTAAAGGCTAATGGGTAGTCACTTCTTGCCTTACTTAAAGGCTAATGGGTAGTCACCTCTTGCCTTGCTTATATGGTCATGGGTATTCGCCTCCATGTTCATCTTATGGGATCATAAGTATTCGCATCCATGCCCAATTATCATATGACACGAGTATTCACATCCACATTATTTCATTATAAGATGCGGTATTCCTCCCCACATCTTTCAATAGAAGATATGGCTATTCGTCTCCACATCTTTCAATAAGCGATCATGGGTATTATCCTCCATGTCCAACATTAGGGAATAAGGGTAGTCGCCTCTTACTCTCCTCTATAGAATATGAGGAATCGCCTCATATCCTTCTCAATTAGAGGTCATGGGTATTCACTTCTTGCCTCATCTATTTCTTAGAATTTTAGTCTAGATTCATTTTAGGTGAGCAATCCTTTTAACCTAGAGTGGTTCAATGTGAGAAAGCCTTTCACATTCATAACATAAGCAATTCATGTGGGAACTATCTCTTCCACAACAATTACATCAATAATCAACAATTCATAACATAAGCTTTACTCTAAAAGCACTATATCTCTTAGTCATTCTATATGCTTCATTCTCAAAGAAATTCAACATCATAATCATCTCATAAGCTCCAATCTCAAAGCAATACTAATCATAAATCATCCTATAAGCTTTAGTCTCAACAATCTATGTCTATATGTTTCACTCTCAAACAATTCTAATCATACTTCATCATATAGCCTCAATCTCAAGCATTACTAAACATGATTCTTCATATAAGCTTCAATTGGAATGTATCTCATCAATCCTAGATTGAATACATCTAAACCCACAAATTATCCTTTCATGGCATAAAACTCATTCACATTAATTTCATCTTTCTAGACATGGGTTAGGCATGGGTACTTGAAATTTCATCCTAAAAACATCTATTACAATCAATTCAATTATAAACAATCATAATCCACTCTATTGGATCAACATTCATCAATACCCAAAACATTGAAAGAAACCTAACTCAAATTGGGGATTTCATCTTCTCAATTGGGGAAAACATAGGGACTCCATGGATGAAAAGTCATCATACCCTGATTACAAAGCCCAAAAATGCTTGGGGATTGGGGACTTGACCTTCATCCTAGTTTGAACTTTTTCTTCTTCTTCAAGTTTTAGAGAGAGAAATTTTTTAGAGAGGAACCCAATTCTTTGTGTGAGTTTAAGATAATGATGTGAATGAGAGAATTTAGGGGTTAAAATAACTTATATAGGGGTCCTAGACTTAGGTAAAATGATCTCACTTTGATTTAATTAAAACATTAAAAGTCCCTTGTGCCCATAAAACTAATTACCAACCATTAACCCACGAGACCCCACTAACGGACCGTGGTTAGGACAATGGACCATCCTGCACGTCCCTCGATGGTGGTCAGGAACTTGTCTATTGGGCCATCGAACCACGGGCCCTAACCGAGGAACGTGATCTGACCAACAGTCCATTAGTCAGGCCGTGGTCGTGGCCTTCCAGGTCACTTTTGGGAAGCCCATCCACGGACCACTCCTACGGTCCATGGTCCCATCCACGGGCCGTGGGTGGCCCTCGTGGGTTGGCACCTACAGCTCACCAAGAGTGCTATTTAACCTTTTTTGGATACAGGGTGTTACAATATCTCCCCCTTGGGATCATTCGTCCTCGAATGAGATTCAAACTGGTTATAAAATAGTAGTAGAGGAGCTAACAACCCAACCTAAAGTGCAACTTCATCGAAATGCCTATAACCAGAACGATCGACACCAAACTAGAATGTTTTCGAAACATCATAAGAGGGGTGAAACTACTCTATCAGCCCATTAGGCATGCAATGCACATAAATAAGGAGGAAACATCATCTCCAAGCTTAACATACTCAAATGCATCATAAGGAAGTAGGAACTACATCTAGCAACTCAATATGCATGCATTTCAACATTACTCATTTACAAGGAGGAACTACCTTCTCCAAGTTAAAAGCATGCTCAACGCAATCTCATGGAGCTCATATGCAATTTAATCTCAAAAAGCATATCTTAAGCATGTTTATCAATTCATCTCATGGAGTCTACAGGAAACTCATACTTAATGCACTACAACATGAGGAAAATCAATCATATAAACTCATTTTTTTCAAAACACAAGTTTTCATGAACTGCATAACATAAGGAAATCATGGGAACATCTCAACACACGTAAATTCAAAGAGGAGTAAACTATGAAGAACTCATAACCTCAAGCTAGGGTAGAAGGAAAAAGATAGGGATATCGGGACATCAAATCGACCTCGGCCTCCCAAGTACCACCTTCACCTAAAAGAATCCTTTACCATACTTTCACGGAAGCAACTTCCTTGATTCTTAACTTCTTAACTTGCCGGTCTAACATCTCTACCGGAACATCCTCATAAGAAGAACTTTCATCAACTCGCAAAATCACTAGCATTAGGAACTCAAAACGACCTCGCTATCTAAGCACACCATCTCCCCCTTAGGAGGAAGACTCAACGGACTTTTGAAGCACCGTCTCTTTCAATTCTACTAAGGTCAGATGACGACATTGTTTAACTTTCACAATTGTCATAAAGAATAATTCGAAACCATTTTAACACATAGCACCACCTTTGGTGGGTTCTACTAAGCGAACAACATTACCACAAACTCATAATGACCATACTGGGTTCTAAAAGCCGCCTTCAGAACATCATCTTCTTTCATCCTCATTTGGTGCTAACCTGACCTAAGGTCAATCTTAGAAATATAACTAGCTCCGTGTAGTAGGTAAAAACTTAGTAATCTATTTCCTCTCTCTAACTAGGTGATGCATGCAACCCTTTAAGTCATATTCTAAGCCTTAAGGCAAGAAATAACCCAAACTTTTGGCATAGATTTTTTCCCTTCCACTCTTGGACAGGCTCATTCGGGAACTAAAAATAATTTGACTACACGGGTTCTACAATCAATAGAAGCATGATAAGAGTGCAACCAATCTATCCTAATGATGACATCATAATCTAGCAAAGCATAAACATCTAATTGAAAAGGCTTTCAATATACAGGTAACCACATCGGGAGCAAACCCTTGTTCACCCCTAGTCTGAAGTGCATCGAATCGATTTTGCTTAGGAGAATTGGCACACAAACCACTTGGACCAGATGAAGGATAAGGTTGAGACCTACAACAACTATCTTTCTCATTCTTAGAAACGGAAGGACATTGCCTTATCTCGTGATCCGTCTTACCACAACCAAAATAAATATTGGAACCCGCTAGATATTCGCTCACATGCTTTATTCCACACTTTCCACAATCTGGCAAAGAAGACTCATTACCACCTCCTTGAGGCTTAGGGTTAGACACCCTCTCTTGGTTGAACCTTAGAGCCTTAGAAGAACCTTGCTCGGAAAACATCTGTAGATTTCTAGAACGACCATATGATGAGTCCACAAATTGGACTCATTTAGGGCCATATTTTAATAGAATTAGTGTCCTCAAATGCTTATTTTATCCCAATATCTAATAAAAACTGTTAAGTTTCAGGTATTTGAAGTTTGAGTGGAAGCATGGACATTTAGGTGTAAAAAGGAACAAAAAGGCTGAAAAGAATGAAGAAACTGAAGCATGAGCATCGCCAAGCACACTTGGCGAATCGCCGAAAGGACGTACTTCGCCCTTTGTTCCAGTACGCAGAGCCCTGAAGGAAGAGGATCAAATCGGTGGTAAAAAAAAGCAGTCGGCGCATCGCCGAAAAGTTCCACGAAGTAGTACAATATTTCCCAATGGTCCAGGACACATAGATGTTGTCGGAAAGCACAGAAGGGGATGAACCAGATGATGGGAGAATCACCGAGTCGATTGACGATTCCCACTAACCTCGCCAAATGGTCCGCCGCAGCACTAAATCTGAAAACTATAAATACTACCCTTAGTTATTATTTTTAGAGATCTGGACATTATTGTAATTTTTAATTTAGAATATTATCTTTCTTGTATTTTCTCTCAAGTTGGGAGAGGGTTTTGGAAGACTTGAAGAAAGAAGGAGTTCATCTTCCCCAAGTTGGAAGTGGGTCTTCTCCATTCTTCTTCCTTTGCTTAAATCAAGGTTTAATTTCTTATACCCATTTGATTTCATTATCATTTTAGATGTAATTTGTTATATCTTGATGTGTGGCTAAAAACATCCATTCTTGGGGTGTGATTTAGCAAATATGTGTTGATATTATTGTTGGGTTTTGCTTGCTGATAGGTTAGATGTATTTTAATGATGATTTCACCTAGTGGTTGTGGTTTAATTTAATGGGTTTGTAGTTGCAAATACAAAACCACCCATGTGTTTTCACTTGCTCGAGAGAGAGAGGTCGCGAAACCAAGACCGCTAGACTGGTGGCCTAAGGTGATAACAGCAAGGTTAAGGGATATCACAAATAGAGAATTGAATATTAGAATGCGGAAGCACAAAGAAAAGAAACAAAAAAACTAACTAAAGATATGGGAAATTCGAAGGAAAGATCCACGAATTTCCAAGGATTAGATGTTCTAAGGCCTTGAAAAGATCCAAGTAACAACGTATAGATTTATGGAAGAAATCTAACGCCTTTACTTGAGAAAACGAATCAAAACGATAGATTCGGATCTTGACCGCTTTATGAGTAACTAAAGACAATAATTAGTATGTAGAAACTAATCACCTTCTAAAGAATACCAAAAAGAAACCAAAGATATCACAAGAAGAAATTACTTTATACCTTAAACTATGAAACTAGTAAAGGTTTAAAGATAAATTCTCAAAGAACAAGTCACAAAGGTTCAAAGAACTCTCTCAAATATTATTAATATCAATCTAAATTGTCTTTAATGAATAAAAAGGACTCCTATATATAGGAGAAGGGGGGAAAAACGTCCAAGACCCCTTATGCCAAACCCTAAAAAGACAATTACAAGGAATCCTACTCTAGAAAGGAAATAAAGTAACCTAACTAGGAACAAATTTGGTACTTCTAGGAAAGCATTAAATGGTACTTAGGAGACCATAAATAGACTAAGGAAAATATTAATAACCTATATATAAATAAAGAAATAAGGTAAATCCCAACTAGGAAAAGAATCTTGACAATCTTGGAAAGTTTGACTAGTCTTCTCTCAAAACTTGGGCAGAAAGCAACTCTTGTTGTGGCTGATTCTTGGACTTTTCTTGACCTTATTTGCACGAAATTGGACCTTAAAATTCCTCATCTTGGGCTTGAATTTGGGCCACCAAATAATTGTAGCATTTGGACAATTCCTCTCCCTTGGGCTTGAGCTCTTCTTCCCCAATAAGAAACCTTTGGATCAGCGATTGAAGCCCATTGAGCTTATCATTGAACTCCTTGGTTTGAGATCTTGTTATGGGCCTCCTTGGAGTTTCTAAAGCTTCATACTTGTCCTTCAATGGAGTAGAGCTTCCTTGGATGCTATCATTCCCCTCTTCTTGAAGAGAATTCGTCCTCGAATTCAACTCTGCATCAAAATGGGAAAGATCAGAAACATTAAAAGTAGCACTAACTTGGAACTCACCAGGAAGATCAAGTTTATAAGCATTGTCTCCAATCCTTTCAAGGACTTTGTATGGCCCACTTCCTCTAGGATCTAGTTTGGACTTTCTTTTGGAAGGAAATCTTTCCTTTCTCATATGCACCCAAACCAAGTCGCCAGGTTTAAAAACAACATATTTTCTGCCCTTATTCCTTCGCAATGCAACTTCCTTATTCTTCTTTTCAATTGCAAGCCTTGTTTGTTCATGGATTTTCTTCATCAGATCAGCCTTCGTTATCTTGTTGATAGCTCGACAATCTACACACATCCTCCATGTTCCATCCTTTTTGGGGACCAATAGGACTGGAACAGAGCATGGGCTCATACTCTCTCGAACAAATCCCTTTTCAAGCAATTCTTCAACTTGCCTTTGTAATTCTTTGGTCTCTTCAGGATTGCTCCTATAGGCAGGCCTATTAGGAAGTTGAGACCCAGGCACAAAGTCTATTTGGTGCTCAATCCCTCTCAAAGGTGGCAATCCCTTTGGAGTGTCATCAGGAAAAACATCTTCAAAATTCTGCAAAAGAGAAGAAACACTATTTGGCAAAGAAGGAGTTAGTTGTTCAAAATTAATCAATACTTCTTTGTAAGTAAGTAGTATTATGGGCAGCCCCTCTCTCCTAGCATTCAAACACTCCTTGGCTTTTATAAAAAGGCTCTCATTTTTCTTTTCCTTAGCCTCTTTCCTCTCACCAAAATATTTTATTTTGTTACTCACACCCTCTTTTACCTCTTTACTTAGATCGCTGCCCTCTCTCTCTTTCTCTCGGCCATCTCTCTTTTTTTCTATCTCTTGGCCTTTTTCTTTTCCCTCAAGCTCACTTTTTACCTCTCCCTTTTGTTTTCCCATTGTTTCCCTCAATCGTTTTTGATCTTCAAACACTTGAGAAGGAGATAATGGTGCAAGAGTATACTTCTTACCATTATGCAGAAGACTATACCTATTCTTTCTCCCATGATGAGTAGTATCCCTATCATACTGCCAAGGTCGGCCAAGTAAAACATGACATGCTTGCATTGGGACTACATCACAAAGAATTTCATCTTCATACCTACCAACATTGAATGAAATCATGCATTGTTTGTTTACTTTTACTTCTCCACAATCATTCAACCATTGGAGCCTATATGGGGTAGAGCGCTTCATGCATGCAATTCCTAGTTTATCCACCAAGTATGAACTCACCACATTTGCACAACTTCCCCCATCAATAATCATAGAATAAGTCTTCCCTTTTATCCCACACCTAGTATGAAACAAATTCTCTCTCTGCCCTTCATCAACACTACCCAAATTGATAGTCATAATTCTCCTAACCACCCCAATTATACCATCATTAGGCAGTTCCAAATCATCTTCCTCACTTACACCTTCTCCCTCTTCTTCTTCCCCCTCACTTTTTTCACTCTCATATTCTCCATTATCTCTAAGTAGGATGGTTCTTCTACTTGGACATTCATGCATCATATGCCCCCTTCCATGACATTTGTGACATTGAATAGAACTTGAAGGTTTAGAAGATTTAGGATTAAAGGTTTTACCTCCCTCCTCAACTTTACATTTACCTCTATCATCTTGAGGTTTGGAAGGAGCTTTCCCCTCTTGAGTTGACCATGGCTTCTTCGAGATAGTGTTTGGTCGACTTCTCCATGAGTTATTTTGCCGCTTTTTCTCAATTTGTTTTTCAACTTTTACAGACAAATCAACTAACTCATCTAAAGTTACATATTGTTGTATCTCTACTACATTAGCTATTTCTGTATTTAAACCATTTAAAAATCTAGCTATTGTAGCCTCTTCTTCCTCCATGCAGTTAGCTTGGATCATAGCCATATCCATGCTTTTGAAGTACTCATCCACTGACATGGAGCCTTGCTTCAAGTGTTGAAGGCGAGACTGTAGATCTCTTTGGAAGTATGATGGAATAAATCGCTTCCTCATTACCCTCTTCATCTCTGCCCACGTAGCAATAGGTGGTAGCTCCTCTTGCAATCTGTCTCTAGCAAGCTTTTTCCACCAAGAAGCAGCATAATCAGAAAACTCAACAACAGCAAGTTTAACTTTCTTACCCTCAGAGTAGTTATGACAATCAAAGATGGCTTCAACTCGTCTCTCCCAATCAAGGTACAAGTCTGGATCCCTTGTCCCCTTGAAAGATGGCATCTTCATCTTTATACTATTTATATTATCATCTTCTACTCTACCTCTTTGTCCCCTCCTATCTCTTCTTTCTAGATTAAATTCAACATCAAAATCATCATTATCATATTCAGGATTTACAAAAGGGATATGGGGTACATTCCTTCTAACTTGGGGTCTAACATTATTTGGGGGTACAACATTATTCTCCCTCCTAATTGCAGCTATGATGTCATTCTGCTCGATAATCATATCCCTCATCTCTTGAAATTGAAGGGTCCATCTCTCAAATTGTTGGTGCATAGCTTGGAGGGTGAAGTCGTTCCTTCCTTTGACCTCGGCTTCTAAACGAGCCCTTTCCTCATCACCACCTGAAATAGACATCTAAAAAAAAAGAATAAATGATCAAGTATCACACTTTTAATATGGCTTTTACCCTCTTTTAAACTCACCCACACTTGCCTTTTTCCACTAAAAATAACCTTTGAACGAGAATACTTTGTAGATTTATAATTAAACCAAAACGTGTATCAAGTTCGTAGTAATAAAGTATGGAATCTTGGGGTACAAAAGAAAGTAAAGAACTATTCCTAGAACAAGTAGGATTTAGTTGAAACAAAACACGAATAAAAAGGAACTTATTTTAGAATTATAAGAACAAGAAAAAAAATCTCCTCTAATTCTTAAAGATCTAGAATTCCCTCTTCTTGCTACCTTCTTGCTTGGAAACAAATTAATACAAAACTTGGAGAGCAAGTAATAAGATTTCTTGAATAGCAAGTAATAAACTTTCTTGGGAATCAAGTAATCAAATTTCTTGGAGGACAAGTAATCAGATTTCTTAGAGAATTTTTTTTTTTTTTTTTTTTTTTTTGTTCACGCTACTGTTCACGCTACTAAATTTTATTTTATTTTTTTTTTCACGACGCTACTGTTCACGCTACAGTTTTTTTTTTTTTTTTTTTTTTTTTTTTTGGCTCTAAGAAGAAATCCCAAGATTTATCAAGAACGGAATCTTGATAGAACCGCTCTGATACCACTTGATAACAGCAAGGTTAAGGGATATCACAAATAGAGAATTGAATATTAGAATGCGGAAGCACAAAGAAAAGAAACAAAAAAACTAACTAAAGATATGGGAAATTCGAAGGAAAGATCCACGAATTTCCAAGGATTAGATGTTCTAAGGCCTTGAAAAGATCCAAGTAACAACGTATAGATTTATGGAAGAAATCTAACGCCTTTACTTGAGAAAACGAATCAAAACGATAGATTCGGATCTTGACCGCTTTATGAGTAACTAAAGACAATAATTAGTATGTAGAAACTAATCACCTTCTAAAGAATACCAAAAAGAAACCAAAGATATCACAAGAAGAAATTACTTTATACCTTAAACTATGAAACTAGTAAAGGTTTAAAGATAAATTCTCAAAGAACAAGTCACAAAGGTTCAAAGAACTCTCTCAAATATTATTAATATCAATCTAAATTGTCTTTAATGAATAAAAAGGACTCCTATATATAGGAGAAGGGGGGAAAAACGTCCAAGACCCCTTATGCCAAACCCTAAAAAGACAATTACAAGGAATCCTACTCTAGAAAGGAAATAAAGTAACCTAACTAGGAACAAATTTGGTACTTCTAGGAAAGCATTAAATGGTACTTAGGAGACCATAAATAGACTAAGGAAAATATTAATAACCTATATATAAATAAAGAAATAAGGTAAATCCCAACTAGGAAAAGAATCTTGACAATCTTGGAAAGTTTGACTAGTCTTCTCTCAAAACTTGGGCAGAAAGCAACTCTTGTTGTGGCTGATTCTTGGACTTTTCTTGACCTTATTTGCACGAAATTGGACCTTAAAATTCCTCATCTTGGGCTTGAATTTGGGCCACCAAATAATTGTAGCATTTGGACAATTCCTCTCCCTTGGGCTTGAGCTCTTCTTCCCCAATAAGAAACCTTTGGATCAGCGATTGAAGCCCATTGAGCTTATCATTGAACTCCTTGGTTTGAGATCTTGTTATGGGCCTCCTTGGAGTTTCTAAAGCTTCATACTTGTCCTTCAATGGAGTAGAGCTTCCTTGGATGCTATCATAAGGAGTGGGTTGACATGAGGTTCTGCCCGAGAGGGTGAGCCCTAGTCCCATATCCTAACACTCAGCTCGAGAGAGTGAGTGGGATAAGGCATAGGATGGCCTTCATGCGGAAAATGGGTGTTCGAGAGGAACCCATTTGAAACGGGGTAAGTTGCCCGAGAGGGAACTTATTTCCATCTAAAGCTTAGCCTAGTCACTATTATCTTGCAAATTTCCTATCGAAAGCATGTACCCAACGATTTATATCAATATATATTGCAGTCACACCCCAGGAACTTCTCCCCATACTTGATTTTCTCTTTATTTTTGTTGTTTTAGCTATTTATAACAGAAACCCCTTTGATATTTGACAATTTGGTGTCACCCACTTGAATTTACTTTGTTTTTATTCGATAATTTCTCAAACTACAGCTAACTAGAACAAAATTCTAGCCTAACTACTATTTTCACTTCCACTCCCTTGGGACACAACCCCAACCCTCGGTTGGGTTATTATATTATCGACGATCGTAGACTCTCGTCCCGATAAGCATCAAAATGGCGCCACTGCCGGGGAGTGGTGTTATGTGAAGATGTAGTTCTCGTAGAGCTTTTTGTTCTTTTTAGTGTAATTTTTACTAATTTTAATTTTTGTTTTGTTTTTCTTTATTTATTGTTTGTGTATGCAGGTCCTCTACCTAGAGCCAAAAGAGGGGTGGCCTCATGAAAATGAGGCAAACCTCACTAAAGGAACTTGAGTGAGGAGTTACGTCGTGCCACGATGTTAAATAAGGTGCTTCTTGGGAGGCAACCCAAGGTCGTAAATTTAGGATTTTACTTTTATAAACAATGGTGCGTTGATGTTGCAAATAAACCGAGAAAAGTGTGAAAAATCTCAGGTTGGTGAGCAGAAAGTCCTTTCTGCGAGTCACAAAACAGGTTAGCGAAATCGACTAGATCCGCCATTTGGCTCAATACAAGATTTGTACAGAGCCTGTAAAATTCGGTGAACTCGAAAAGTAGCTCGGCGCATCGCCAACCTGCTTGGCAATCTCGATGCAGACCGCCGATCTCACCCCCAGGAAATTGAAGATTTTGAAGAAAGGGCGCGATAAATGACCTCTTGGTGGACCACTGAGTGGGTCGGCGAGTTGACTAACATCGCCGAATGGACAAGAACTGAACGATTATAAAGTGCCAAAAATCTCAGAATTTTTAAATTTTCCCACTCTCCCTCTTTTTAAACTTCTCAACTTCACATCAAGGTAATATTTTCTAGATTATTGCTTGCCTTTCGTATTGTAGTCGATAATTAGTGCTTGGAGTGGATTACATTGCCACCTATCATTTCAAAAGTATTTTAATCGGCATCTAAGGTTGGTTTTCCGAATCCCAAATTTAATTTTAGCAATTTTGTACTCATTTGCAATGATTTTTTTTGTTATTTGCATTTGAGGACAAATGTTTTTATTTGTGGTGGGGTGAGGCCCACCTTGTTTTGCTTGTTTCGGATACTAGTGTTTTGGTGTACATTTGGGTTGTCTGTTTTTAATTGTATTTTTAAAAAGCTGCTTTGCGATTGTTTGAGCTTATGGCTCTCTTTTGGGTTTAATAGAAAAATAATTTTGACCATTCCGAAAAAATTTCATTTTTCAAAAAATTTTGCCACCTCTTGTTTTGAAAGTGGCTGTTCTCGTACAAATTTAAGTCTCGGTTTCGATCGATACCAATGACTTAAATAGTGCTCTCAATCGAACAAACATGAATGTGTGGCTACAATGAGACCAAATGAAGTTACATAGGCAATATGTGAACTTTTTGCATCTCGTTGTGATTAGTCATGTATCAAATTTATTTCTCTTGTGATGATCGTTGCACACTAGCGAAAGTGTGTAGTCTTGTTTGGCTTTAGTATCGATGCCTTGTGTGATGACCTTACTTTGAACCCTGCATGAATAAACCTAGAATTTGCCCCGTTAGTCTGATTGATTTACTAAGGTGTGCTCTTGAAATGATCTTAGGCAATTTTAAAGAGTGTGAGCCAATCTGACATATACCTCTTTTGTGACCCACCCGTGAGCGTGTGAAACTCTTGTGAACACCCTTGAGCCTTACCCTTCTTTGAAAGAAAACCTGATAAGACCTAGACCTTTATTCAACCACCACCTGTAATCCTCATGACTTGTGATGTAGTGAATAGCCAACTTAAGTCAAAAGCTTAAGTTGGGGGTGTAGTGAAAAGGAAAAGGAGAAGTTAAGAAGTGCAAGAAAAGTCTCTTCTAACTCATGGTGTTGCGAAAAAAAGGAAGCCCTCCATATATAAAAAAAAGAATGAAAAAGAAGAATGTGGAATAAAAGTCCAAAAGAAATGGAGTTTCCAAGCAATCCATGGAGAGAATAATAGGATGACTTAGAAGCACTAGAAGAAAAATTGATAGAAGAAGGTGAAGAAAAGGAAGTGTTGAAAGCTCCACAATTCACGAGGATCTTTAGTCACTACGCCTAAAATGACCATACCTTTGCACTTATCCCCATTACAAGCCTTGAAAAGACCTTTTTGATCTGGAGTGAGCCGAACCAAACGTTGATTGGAAAATAAGGGCAAATCCATGGGTGAAAGCATGCATTGTGTTCCTAATTTTTAGTGTGAGCATTGCATCTGATTCCTGAGCTTTAAATGATTAAACATTTGTGTGTGAATACGGAATCATTCTTTGTGTGAGGGCATTTAGATACTATTGTTGAGATTGAACTTGCATTTGAAGCAAGTATTGTGAGCATGAGAATCTTTGGTAATGGTGTGTCACAACTTGAATCTTAGAGTACACAATTGATCTTTGCATGAGTAGTTTGAGCCTTGTTATGTATGTTCATGATTGAGTCTTGTGTAGCACTATTTGAGACATCCTATTTGAACTCCTGAACTTGAGTTTTACTTGAGGACAAGCAAAAGTTTAAGTTGGGGGTGTTGATGAGTCCACAAATTGGATTCATTTAGGCCCATATTTTAATAGAATTAGTGTCCTCAAATGCTTCTTTTATCCCAATATCTGATAAAAACTCTTAAGTTTCAAGTATTTGAAGTTTGAGTAGAAGCATGGACACTTAGGTGCAAAAAGAAACAAAAAGGCTGAAAAGAACAAAGAAACTGAAGCCTGAGCATCGCCAAGCACTTGGCGATGCGTCGAAGGGACGTATTTCGCCCTTTGTTCCAGTACGCGGAGCCTTAAAGGAAGAGGATCGAATCGGCGGTAAAAAAAAGTAGTCGGCGCGTCGCCAAACAGTTCGGCGAAGCAGTACAATATCGCCCAATGGTACAAGACATAGAGATGTTGTAGGCAAGCACAGAAAGCGATGAACAGATGTTGGGCGAATCGCCGAGTCGATCGACAATTCCCACTAACCTCGCCGAACGATTCACCGCAGCACTAAATCTGAAAACTATAAATACTAGCCTTAGTTATTATTTTTAGGGATCTGGACATTATTGTAATTTTTACTTTAGAATATTATCTTTCTTGTATTTTCTCTCAAGTTGGGATAGGGTTTTGGAAGACTTGAAGAAAGAAGTTCATCTTTCCCAAGTTGGAAGTGGGTCTTCTCCATTCTTCTTCCTTTACTTAAATCAAGGTTTAATTTCTTATACCCATTTTATTTCATTATCATTTTAGGTGTAATTTGTTATTTCTTGATGTGTGGCTAAAAACCTCCATTCTTGGGGTGTGATTTAGCAAATATGTGTTGATATTATTGTTGGGTCTTGCTTGCTGATAGGTTAGATGTATTTTAATGGTGATTTCACCTAGTGTTTTTGGTTGAATTTAATGGGTTTGTAGTTGTAAATACAAAACCACCCATGTGTTTTCAGCTTGCTCGAGAGAGAGAGGTCGCGAAACCAAGACCGCTAGACTGATGGCCTAAGGAGTGGGTCGACATGAGGTTCAGCCCGAGAGGGTGAGCCCTAGTCCCATATCCTAACACTCAGCTCGAGAGAGTGAGTGGGATAAGGCATAGGATGGCCTTCATGCGGAAAATGGGTGTCCGAGAGGAACCCATTTGAAACGGGGTAAGTTACCCGAGAGGGAACTTATTTCCATCTAAAGCTTAGCCTAGTCACTATTATCTTGCAAATTTCCTATCGAAAACATGTACCCAATGATTTATATCAATATATATTGCAGTCACACCCTAGGAACTTCTCCCCATACTTGATTTTCTCTTTATTTTTGTTGTTTTAGCTATTTGTGACAAAAACCCCTTTGATATTTGACACTTTGGTGTCACCCACTTGAATTTACTTTGTTTTTATTCGATGATTTCTCAAACTACAGCTAACTAGAACAAAATTCTAGCCGAACTACTATATTCACTACCTCTCCCTTGGGACACGACCCCAACCCTCGGTTGGGTTACTATTTTATCGACAATCGAAGACACTCGTACCGTAGGTTAGTGTCGTTGGTCACGATAAGCATCACCATATCCATTATAGCTAGCATAAGAGAAATTACCATCATCAGTTCTAGACCTCTTGTTCTCCCTAGATCTTTCCTTAAGTTTCTCCTCTTCAATTTGTTGGGCATGGACCATAAAACGAGAAATACCCATGTCATGGACAAGCATAGCCGTACGACATTCTTTCACCACTAAATCAAACATTCCCAGAACGAACTTACTCATTCTTGACCTGGGGTCGGTCACTATAGAAGGAGCATACTAAGACAATTGAGTAAACTTCAAAGCATATTCCTTAACACTCATACTACCTTGCCGAAGTTTAATGACCTCAAGCACCTTAGCCTCTCTCATCTCTAGAGGGAAGAACCTATCAATAAAAGTATTTTTTAACCTTTCCCACTCTATGGGACCCGCATCTACCAGTCTTGCTTCTTTTCATTGGTTGAACCAAATCTAAGCAACCCCTTTAAGTTGATAAGCAGCTAAATCCGTCTTTTCTACCGAAGTCACTCCCATAATGTCCAACATGTTAGGACCTCATTATGAACTCTTGAAAATCTTTCTCAACCTTTGACCCATAGAATTCCGGAGGATTCATCCTAGTGAAGTCCCTCACTCTAAATGTCGTTGTACCCATATATGAGTTCACAGGGACTACAACCTCTCTATTGGCTTGGGCCGTCACGGCTGGAATCAACACTTGAAAAGCCATCCTAAACTCCGGAATAGTCACGTTCTCGGTCAAAGGGCCGACCGGAGCTTAAGGAACTTGAGGAGGAGCTTCTCTATCCACATTATCTTCCTCATTCCTTCTAGCATTTTCCCTTGTATTAGTCATATCTTGAAGGCCATCGGGTAAGGATTAGGAGAAAAACCTTATAGAGTTAAACTCTACTGCATGACTTAGAGAAATGAAGAAGTGAAGTTTCCTAAGCATCTAATAGCCTCTCATTCATAAATATGGTGCGCTTCACACTTACGAACAAGACTATACTAGATGTGGTTTTGAGACATCCTAGAACCATTCTAAACCTTGTGCTCTGATACCAAGTTTGTCACGACCCAGGGGTACCCCCTAGACGTAACATGGCATACAAGACCCCGAAAGGCCTCATATAAGCCACTTAGCTTTCATAACATAAGATAATAGAAATGAGCAGAAATTTAAAATATTTTCAACATAATCAAAGTCTTTATAAAACGAAGCAGAAGTCTAACACACTTTGTCTCAAACCATCTAAAACATGAAAAACCCTGGGACACTTCCCATACAATAGTTCAAAACATAAGAGAAATGGTGGCTATATCCTCGAATGCTATGAGGACTCACCAATCTTCAATCCACGCCTCTACTATGATCCTAGCCACGGGGATGGGAGTCGATATCACCGGACCCTATATTTGGATAAAAAATTTAGGCAAGAGTATGTGTTAGTACAAACATGTACTAAATATGATAGCTAACACAAACATAAGGGTTAGACAATATAAGTAATAAGAATAATTAATGCACATAAATCATAAAAACATATCAATATATAAGGAAAACTTCTTGAAGTGACCTCAACTAATCCTTAGTCAAGACTTGGGTCATCCACCTCTAGTTATACATATCAAGGAAAGCAAGTCTACCAACAACCCAAGCTAATCATTCATCATACAAGAAAATCTCATATTAAAACATACTTACGATACTTCCTTGAAGTAATCTCAAAGCATACCCAAGACATGTGTAATCCTCCACTAGTCTTACTCATCATAATAGGCCACCTTAGGCCATCCTTCAAGCTCATCATTTATGATTCTCATCTTCAGCTTATCTTTTATAGACATGAGGAAATCACCTCCTTGCCTTCTCATAAAGGCTCGTGGGTAGTCGCCTCTTCCCTTGCTTCTATGGTCATGAGTATTAGCCTACATGTCCAACTAATGGGATCATAGGTATTCACCTCCATGCCCAATTATCATATGACACGGGTATTCGCCTTTATATCATTTCATTATAAAATGTGGGTATTCGCCTACATACCTTTCAAACAGGTATTCGCCTCCATATCTTTCAATAAGGGATCATGGGTATTCGTCTCCATGTCCAACATTAGGGGAATAAGGGTAGTCGCCTCTTACTCGCCTCTATAGAATATGGGGAATCGCCTCATATCCTTCTCAATTAGAGGTCATGGGTATTCGCCTCTTGCCACATCTATTTCTTAGCATTTTAGTCTAGATTTATTTGAGGTGAGCAATCCTTTCAACCTAGAATCATTCAATGTGAGAAATCCTTTCACATTCATAACATAATTAATTCTTGTGGGAACTATCTCTTCCACAACAATTACATCAATAATCAACAATTCATAACATAAGCTTTACTCTCAACAATCTATGTCTATGTGCTTCACTCTCAAGCAATTCTAAGCATACTTCATCATATAGTCTCAATCTCAAGCACTACTAATCATGATTCATCATATAAGCCTCAATTCTAATGTATCTCATAAATCCTAGATTGAATACATCTAAACCCACAAATTATCCTTTCATGGCATAAAACCCATTTACATCAATTTCATCTTTCTAGACATGGGTTAGGCATGGGTACATGCAATTCCATTCTTAAAACATGTATCACTATTAATTCAATCATAAACAATCATAATCCACTCAATTGGATCAACATTCATCAATACCCACAACATTGAAAGAAACCCTAACTCAAATTGGGGATTTCATCTTCTTAATCGGTGAAAACATAGGGACTCCATGGATAAAAGGAATCCATGGATTAAAAGTCATCATACCTTGATTACAAATCCCACAAATTCTTGAGGATTTGAGAGTTTACCTTGATCCTAGCTTGAACTCTTTCTTCTTCTTCAAGTTCTAGAGAGAGAAATATTTTGGAGAGGAACCCAATTCTTTTGGTGAGTTTGAGAGAATGATGTGAATGAGTGAATTTAGGGGTTGAAATTCATAACATAAGCTTTACTCTCTAAAAACTATATATATTAGATATTCTATATGCTTCACTCTCAAAGCAATTCAACATCATAATTATCTCATAAGCTCCAATCTCAAAGCAATACTAATCATAAATCATCCTATAAGCTTTACTCTCAACAATCTATGTCTATGTGCATCACTCTTAAGCAATTCTAATCATACTTCATCATATAGCCTCAATATCAAGCACTATTAATCATGATTCATCATATAAGCTTCAATTCTAATGTATCTCATCAATCCTAGATTGAATACATCTAAACCCACAAATTATCCTATCATGGCATAAAACTCATTTACATCAATTTCATCTTTTTAGACATGGGTTAGGCATGGGTACATGTATTTTCATTCTAAAAACATATATTACCGTCAATTCAATCATAAACAATCATAGTCCACTTAATTAGATCAACATTCATCAATACCCACCACATTGGAAGAAACCCTCACTCAAATTAGTGATTTCATCTTCTCAATTGGGGAAAACATAGGGACTCCATGGATGGAAGGAATCCATGGATGAAAAGCCATCATACCTTGATTACAAAGCCCAGAAATGCTTGAGGATTGGAGACTTGACCTTGATCCTAACTTGAACTCTTTCTTCTTCTTCAAGTTCTAGAGAGAGAAATATTTTGCAAAGGAACCCAATTCTTTTGGTAAGTTTGAGAGAATGATGTGAATGAGTGAATTTAGGGGTTAAAATAACTTCTATACGGGTCCTAGACTTGAGTAAAATGACCTCACTTTGATTTAATTTAAATCGGAAAAGTCCCTTGCGCCCCTAAAAATAACTGCCAATCAGTGACCCACGAGATCCCACTCCGTGGTCAGGACGACAGACCATCATGCACAACCGCCGATGGTGCTCAGGAACTTGTCTTCTGGGCCATAGAACCACAGGCCCTAACCACGGAATGTGGTCTAACAAACGGTCTATTGGTTAGGCCGTGGATCTGGCCTTCCTGGTCACTTTTGGGGAGCCTTTCCACGGACCACTCCTACGGTCCTTGGTCCTATCCACGAGCCGTGGGTGGCCCTCATGGGTTGGCACCTACATCTCACCAAGAGTGTTATTTATCCTTTTTTGGATATGGGGTGTTACAATAGCTCCCCCTTGGGATCATTCGTCCTCGAATGAGATTCAAACTGGTTCAAAAAGAGTAGGAGAGGAGCTAACAACCCAACCTAAAATTCAACTTCATTTAAATGCGTATAACCAAGGAGGAACTGTCGACTCCAAACTAGAACGTTATCGAAACATCGTAAGAGGGGTGAAACTACTCTATAATCCCATTATGCATGCAATGCACATATATATGGAGGAAACATCAACTCCAAGCACAACATACTCAAATGCATCATAAGGAAGTAGGAACTACATCTAGCAACCCAATATGCATGAATTTTCAGCATTACTCATTCACAAGGAGGAATTACCTTCTCCAATCTAAAAGCATGCTCAACACGATCTCATAGAGCTCATATGCAATTCAATCTCAAAAAGCATATCTAAAGCATGTTTATCAATTCATCTCATGGAGTCTATAGGCAACTCATACTCAATGCACTACAACAAGAGGAAAATCAATCATATAAACTTTTTTTTTCAAAACACAAGTTTTCATGAACATGCATAACATAAGGAAATCATGGGAACATCTAAACACACATGACTTCAAAAAAGGAGTAAACTATGAGGAACTTATTAGCTCAAGCTAGGTGATGCTTTTCGTGACCAATGACACTAACCTACAGTATGAGTGTCTACGATCGTCGATAGTAGAGTAACTCAACTAAAGGTTGGGGTCGTGTCCCAAGGTAGTGGTTTTGAGAATTGATAGAAAAATAAAATTTAGCTCTAACTAGTCGTAGCTAAAGACGTTAACGAACAAAAACATAGTAAATAACGGGGGTGACACGAAAGTGTCAAATATCAATTTTGGGGTTTTGTTACAAGTAGTAAAAGCAGCAAAAAGTAACAAGAAAATCAAGTATGGGGAAATATTCTTGGGGTGTGACCGCAATACAAGTTGAGATAAATAGTTGGGTACATGCTTTTGACAAGAAATTTGTAAGATAATAGTGACTAGGCTAAGCTTTAGATGGAAATAAATTCCCTCTCGGGCAACTTACCCCGTTTCAAATGCGTTCCTCTCGGACACCCATTTGCCGCATGAAGACCAGCCTACGCCTTACCCCACTTACTCTCTCGAGCTGAGTGTTAGGATATGGGACTAGGGCTCACCCTCTCGGGCTGAACCTCATGTCGACCCACTCCTTAGGCCATCAGTCTAGTGGTCTTGGTTTCGCAACCTCCCTCTCGGGCAAGCCGAAAACACATGATTGGCTTTGTATTTGCAACTACAAACCCTTTAGATTAAACCACAACCACTAGGTGAAATCACCATTAAACTACATCTAACCTATCAGCAAGCAAGACCCAACAATAATATCAACACATATTTGCTAAATCGTACCCCCAAGAATGGGGTTTTTAGCCACACATCAAGAAATAACAAAATACACCTAAAATGATAATAAAATCAAATGGGTATAAGAAATTAAACCTTAATTTAAGCAAAAGAAGAAGAATAGAGAAGACCCACTTCCAACTTGGGAAATATGAACTCCTTTCTTCAAGTTCCCAAAGACCCTCTCCAAACTTGAGATGAAATATCTAAAATGTACTATTCTATTTTGGAAATTAAAAATAAAAGATCCACTCTCTAAAAATTAATAACAAGTTCAGTATTTATAGACTTCAGAAAATAGCGCTGGCGGATCTTTCGGTGAAGTTAGTTGATATCGCCGAATGACTTCGGCCACTCGCCCTTTGTCTGTCTCATCGTCTTTTTGTGCTTTTCTTCAGCATCTTCACATTCTGGACCATTGGGTGGTATAGTACTACTTCGCGAAACTATTCAGCGAAGCGTCGACTGCTCCTTTCATCGCCTTTTTGACCCTTCTCCTTCAGGGCTTCGCGTACTGGAACAAAGGGCGGAGTAAATCCCTTTGGCAAATCGTCAAATGTGCTTGGCGATGCTCGGGCTTCAGCTTTTTCGTTCCTTTTTGTGCCTAAGTGTCATGCTTTCACTAAAACTTCAATTACCTGAAACTTAAGAGTTTTCATCAGATATTGAGACAAAATAAGCATTCGAGGACACTATTCGTATCAAAATAAAGCCCTAAATGAGTCCAATTTGTGGACTCCTCACTAGGATAGAAGGAAAAAGATAGGGATATTGGGACATTATATCGGCCTCGACCTCCCAAGTAGCACCCTGAACTAAAAGATTCCTTTACCATACTCTCGTGGAAGAAACTTCCTTGATTCTTAACTTTTTAACTTGCCGATTTAACATGTCTACCAGAACTTCCTCGTAAGAAGAACTTACATCAACTCCCAAAATCATTAACATTAGGAGCTCACAACGACCTTTATATCTAAGCACACCATCTCCCTCGGGAAGAAGCCTCAATGGACTTTCTAAGCACCGTCTCTTTCAATTCTACTAAGGTCGGATTAAGACATTGCTTAACTTTCAGAGTTGTCATAAAAGATGATTCGGAAGCATTTTACCCCATAGCACCACCTTTGGTGGGGTCTACTAACCAAACGACATTACCACAAACTCATAATGACCATATCGAGTTCTAAAACACAGCTTTGGAACATCATCTTCTTTCATCCTCATTTGGTGCTAACCTGACTTATGGTCAATTTTAGAATGATAACTAGCTCTTTGTAGTAGGTCAACACTTAGAAATCTGTATTCCTCTCTCTAACTTGGTGATACATGCAACCCTTAAAAGACATCTTCTTAACCTTAAGGCAAGAAATAACCCAAACTTTAAGCATAGACTTTTCCCCTTCCACTCTCGGATAGGATCATTCGTGAACTAAAAATAATTTGACTACACGGGTTCTACAATCAATAGAAACATGATAGGAGTGCAACCAATCCATCCCAAGGATGACATCATAATCTAGCAAAGCATAAACATCTAATTGAAAAGGCTTTCAACATACCGGTAACCACATCGGGAGCAAATCCTTGTTCACCCCTAGTCTGAAGTGCATAGAATTGGTTTTGCTTAGGAGAATTGGAACCCAAACCACTTTGACCAGATGAAGGATAAGGTTGAGGCCTACGACGAATATCTCCCTCATTCTTAGCAAATAAAGTACAATGTATTATCTTGTAATCCATCTTACCACAACCAAAACAAACATTGGAACCTGCTAGACATTCGCCCGCATGCTTTCTTCCACACTTAGCACAATCTGGAAATGAAGACCCATTACTACCTCCTTGAGGCTTAGGGTGTCTGGTTGAACCTTGGAGCCTTAGAAGAACCTTTCTTGGAAAACATTTGTCGATTCTAGAATGACCATATCCATCGGACCTAGCATAAGGGAAATTACCATCATCCGTTCTAGACCTCTTGTTCTCCCTAGATCTTTCCTTAAGTTTTTCCTCTTTAATTTGTTGGGCATAGACCATAAAATGAGAAATATCCATGTCATGGACAAGCAAAGTCGTACGACATTCTTTCACCTCTAAATCGGACACTCCCAAAATGAACTTACTCATTCTTAATCTAGGGTCGGTCACTATAGAAGGAGCAATTTACACAATTGAGTAAACCTCAAAGCATATTCCTTAACATTCATACTACCTTGCCGAAGGTTAATGAACTCAAGCACCTTAGCCTCTCTCATCTCTAGAGGGAAGAACCTATCAAGAAAAGCATTTTTGAACCTTTCCCACTCTATGGGACTCGCCTTTATCGGTCTTCCTTCTTTCCATTGGTTGAAACAAATTTGAGCAACCCCCTTAAGTTGATAAGCGGCCAACTCCGCCTTTTCTACCAAAGTCACTCCCATAATGTTCAACACTTTATAGACCTCATTATGAACTCTTGAGGATCTTCCTCAACCTTTGACCCATAGAATTTCGGTGGATTCATCCTAGTGAAGTCCCTCACTCTAGATGTTGATATACCCACATTTGAGTTCACGGGGTCTACAATCTCTCTATTGGCTTGGGCCATCACGGCTTGAGGTAACACTTTAAAACTCATCCTAAACTCCACATTAGTCACATTCTCAGCCAAAGGGTCGACCGGAGCTTGAGGAGCTTCTTGAACCACACTATCTTCCTCATTCCTTCTAGAATTTGCCCTTGTAGTAGTCATATCCTGAAGAACATTGGATAAGGATTAGAAGAAAGACCTTATAGAGTTAAACTCTATCGCACGACTTAGAGAAATGAAGAAGTGAAGTTTCCTAAGTATCTAATAGCCTCTCATTCATAAATGTGGCACGCTTCACATTAATGAACAAGACTCTACTAGATTGGTTTTAAGACATCCTAGAACCATTCTAAACATTGTTCTCTGATACAAAGTTTGTCACGACCCAGGGGTAACCCCTAGATGTGACATAGCATACAAGACCCCGAGAGGCCTTATATAAGAAAGTTAGCTTTCATAACATAAGATAATAGAAATGAGCAGAAATTTAAAACATTTTCAACATAATCAAAGTCTTTATAAAATGAAGCAGAAGTCTAATACACTTTGTCTCAAACCAACTAAAACATGAATATCCTTGGGACACAACCCATACAATAGTTCAAAACATAAAATGAAAGAACATAAGAGAAATGGTGGCTATATCCTCGAATGTTATGAGGACTCACCAATTTTTAATCCACGCTTCTACTATGATCCTAGCCACAGGGATGAGAGTCGATATCGTCGGACCCTACATTTGGATAAGAAATGTAGGCAAGAGTATATGTTAGTACAAACATGTACTAAATATGATAGCCAACATAAACATAAGCGTTAGACAATATAAGTCATAAGCATAATTAATGCACATAAATCATCAAAACATATCAATATAGGAGGAACACTTCTTGAAGTGACCTCATCTTATCCTTAGTCAAGACTTGGGTCATCCACCTCTAGTCATACATATCAAGGAAGGAGACTCAAGCAACAATCCAAACTAATTAGTCATCATACAAGAAAATCTCATATTAAAACATATTTACGATTTTTCTCAATTAGAGGTCATGGGTATTCGCCTCTTGCCACATCTATTTCTTAGCATTTTAGTCTAGATTTATTTGAGGTGAGCAATCCTTTCAACCTAGAATCATTCAATGTGAGAAATCCTTTCACATTCATAACATAATTAATTCTTGTGGGAACTATCTCTTCCACAACAATTACATCAATAATCAACAATTCACAACATAAGCTTTACTCTCAAAGAACTATATCTCTTATTCATTCTATATGCTTCACTCTCAAATATATTCAACATCATAATCATCTCATAAGCTCCAATCTCAAAGAAATCCTAATCATAAATCATCCTATAAACTTTACTCTCAACAATCTATAGATATATGCTTCACTCTCAAGCAATTCTAAGCATACTTCATCATATAGTCTCAATCTCAAGCACTACTAATCATGATTCATCATCTAAGCCTCAATTCTAATGTATCTCATAAATCCTAGATTGAATACATCTAAACCCACAAATTATCCTTTCATGGCATAAAACCCATTTACATCAATTTCATCTTTCTAGACATGGGTTAGGCATGGGTACATGCAATTCCATTCTTAAAACATGTATCACTATTAATTCAATCATAAACAATCATAATCCACTCAATTGGATCAACATTCATCAATACCCACAACATTGAAAGAAACCCTAACTCAAATTGGGGATTTCTTCTTCTTAATCTATGAAAACATAGGGACTCCATGGATGGAAGGAATCCATGGATTAAAAGTCATCATACCTTGATTACAAATCCCACAAATGCTTGAGGATTTGAGAGTTTACCTTGATCCTAGCTTGAACTCTTTCTTCTTCTTCAAGTTCTAGAGAGAGAAATATTTTGGAGAGGAACCCAATTCTTTTAGTGAGTTTGAGAGAATGATGTGAATGAGTGAATTTAGGGGTTAAAATAACTTATATAGGGGTCTTAAACTTGGGGAAAATGACCTCACTTTTATTTAATTAATACCAAAAAAGACCATTGTGCCCCTAAAAATAATTGTCAATCAGTGACCCACAAGACCCCACTAACGGACTGTGGTCAGGACGACAGGCCATCGATGGTGGTCAGAACCAGTCTGCTAGGCCGGCGAACCACAGGCCCTAACCACAGACCATGGTCTGACCAACGGTCCGTTGGTCAGGCTGTGGTTCTAGCCTTTCTGGTCACTTTGGGGGAGCCCATCCACGGACCACTCCTACGGTCTGTGGTCCCATCCACGGGCCATGGGTGGCCCTCATGAGTTGGCACCTACAGCTCACCAAGTGTGGTATTTACCTTTTTCAGATACGGAGTGTTACAAAAACATACTAAGAGAAGAGGTCGAACAGGAAAATATGACACAATTGATGACACACATGGAGATATTAACCAAGCATTTGTTGGGTTCCCCAACACACAAGGTAAATGATATGGCTTCTAATGATCAAGGGGTACAGAAATGAGAAATATTTCAAGATTTATGAAGAGGAGGTTCATTATGTAAATAATCATTCTAAGGGTTCTCGTCTAAACTACCATAATTCCAAACAGAGACCTTAGCGTCAAGGTCAAGGGAATCAAAGTTGAAATAGAAAGTAACATGTAGATTGGAGAGATAGGAACCAAGGGATGCGGGATCAAGGTTTCAACCACAGAAGCACAAATCCATATGTCCCACTCCGAGGTGGTCACTAGAACATAGAGCAATCATCCATAAGTGACCCCATGACCAAAATACAAAAGATGCTAACTCATATGCTCAAGAAAGTTGAATCTACAAAGAGTGGCATGCAACAACTACACAGTGACATTGCTACCATAGGACAAGTAGTGCACTCCCACTTCACATCAATTAACATATTGAATCTCACCTAAGACAGATGTCTACCTCAATGAACCAAATGCAAATGGGCACTCTTTCGAGTGATATTATGGCAAATTTGAAGGCTAAAAGAGGTGATGTTAGCCATTGCATGACTACTGTAATTCGAAGTGGCTGAGTGTTTGATGATTAGGTGATGATAGATCATGTACCACAAAAAGTGATACATATGCATAAGGCAATGTGTCCTCCCCCATTTCCACAAAGGCTGATGAAGAAAGTTGAAGCATAAGAATGAGAAGTTGATCTTAGAAAATAAAAAACAATGAGAAAGAAACTCTAGTGTTACCTATGTCTAGGCCAAAGTGTTCTCCTCCCCTTCCACAAATACTTATGAAGAAAGTTGAGGATGACAAATTTGAAAAGACTGGTGAAAATAAAAGAGTTGAAACTCTTGAAGAAAAAGATGAGTTGATTCTAAAAGAAAAGAGTAAGGAGGAACACACTTTAATCAAACCAATACCAGTTAATAAGTGTCCTCTTCCTTCCCACAAGAATTAAAAAAAGAAAAAAAAAGGTCAGTTTTAAAAAGTTCATCGATATTTTTAAGAAACTGCATATAAACATACCGTTGATTGATGTCCTAAGAGACATGATGAAATATGCAAAATATCTATGAGAGATGGAGGCATGCAAAAGGTGTCTTGGGGGATTGTGAGATGGTTACATTTATAGAAAGGTGAGTTTCGAGAGTATTGAACAAGCTTCCTAAAAAGAATGAGGATCAATGAAGCTTCATTCTCCCTATACAAAATGGTGAAAGTGGTGTTTCACATGCACTAAGTAGTTTGTGGGGAACTATCAATTTAATGCCCCTATAGGTGTTCAAGACACTTGGTTTAGAAGGGCGACGTCTGGTCAACATCGCATTATTACTAGCAGACAAGTCTCATGTTGCTCCGGATGAGATAGTTGAGGATGTGCTCATCAGACTAGGTAAGTTTGTGATTCTTGCTGATTTTATAATTTTTTACTTTGATGTTGATGCTAGGATGCCTATAATTTTAGGGCATCCATTATTAGACACCTGAGGAGCACTGATTGATGTGAGGGCCGACAAGAAAAAAATGTTAGCCAATAATGTATTTACTTGTTCAACTTTATACAAGTTTAAGTGTCTACATATGCACACCTATAGTTTAAGGACATAAATGCTAGTTGAAGTCAAGTTCAAGGTCATTTCTATGTATTATGTATATCTTTTATGCTCTATTATCTATGTAGATAAATGAATTTTTATTTTCATTAATGAAATATTTGTTAAAATTATAATTTAAATTTCATTTACATTATGAATAGATAATCTTTTAAGAAATTGTTATGAAATATATCTTTATTTTTATTAATTAATTTTGTATTACTTGCATTGGAATGTGTTTATAAGGTTATCACATTATAAATTTTGTTAAATTTCACAAAAAAAAATTATTTAGTTCATCTATTTTATTATAGAACGACATAAAATTATATACTCGATCAATATTTCTCATTTTTTAGGGACGAAAATACACTTTTTATAGGATATTTTTTATATAAATTAAATAACAAAAATACTATGATATTAAAGAAGTTGTAAAAAAAAAAACGAAGAAGAAGATAAAGGTTGATAATATAATGATAAGATAGACACTTAAAGTGTCAATTTGGCAAAAGAGGGAGAGAATGATTATTTCTCAAAGTTGAGGAGGAAGTTTAATTTTAAAAGTAAAGTTGGATATAACTAATTTCCACCCTGAAAAAATGAGATAAAGATAAATAGAGGAGAAAAGTGTAAATAATAATGACTATTCTTCATCTATGAACTTAATCTTTCATCTTCCCTTTGGTTTTGCGGTGATCATTTTAGCTCTCATTCACATTGGTAATGTTGTCACCAATTAACATTAGTAAGTAAAGTTCCGTTAATAGAGTAGTGCATTCATTCATCAAACAAAGCTGCCAACGCACGTTAAAAGGAATGTTGTTGAAGTTCATAGGTTGCTTATTAGAGCTGGTTGGTAAAATCAAATCCAACCCATTCAATTTAAATTTTGTGGATTATTGATCCCCACATTTATTAGCACAATTCATTTCAAATCAATCCATTAAAAATAGAGTTGATGTGTAACTGAAATTGACTCATGAAACATCTTAGGGAAAATTAGCAAACTAGTCACAATTCTTAAAATAATTATTAAAAACATCTACACTTTAAAATAATTATTAAAAATTTCAATATGTCAATATTTTAGTAAATAAATTGTATTCTAATATAATTAATTTCCTTTCCTTTTATTTGTCAAATCAGGCCCACATTGGACCCTTTTTTTTACTCCATTGTACGATAAAAAATAAAAATAAAATACCCCCATTACCCACTTACCCCTCTTTCTAGGTTTTACCCCAAATCACTTCTTTCTCTCTCTTCCCTTTTTCACCATTGTTATCTCATTTCCTTGTTCAAGAAAATCAACTTTTCTAATTTCCTACACTATGTTCAAGAAATCTCACAATTAATTCAAAAGATTTTTCACTCATTGATAAATGTAAATTTGAAGTCAACAAGTATTTTGTGAGATTCCTTGTGATTTTGTTTTCATATTCACCAAATATTTTGTATTTCAAATTTTTTGTCTTTTAAACAATATAGTTCAATTTTTTTGTGAGTTTGATTTCATATTCACAAAGTATTTTGTGAGATTTCCCTCTTTTATGTATTTCAAATTCGTCATGATTTTATTTTCATATTTGAGATTTAGTAGATTTTAGTAATCTACATTAGCATTCACACATCATATATTGTTTGATTTTTTATACATTCATATTTGATAATATTGAATTTTGTTTCTAGGGTTACTAATGCACAAGTGAATACGGATTCGAATTTGAGTTTGGTGAAAAAAATTGAAAAAAAGGAACATAGAGACGAAGAAAGAGAAACTCGGAGAAGAAGGTTGCAAAATTGTATTCATATTAATTTTTGTTTGTCAATTGTTTTTCTTTTACTCAACATTTGTATTTTTATTAAGAACATTGAATTTCTTTTTTAGTTTGTAATCATTCAAATAGGTATGTCAAATTGATTTGTATTTTTTATTTAAGCATAGATGTATCCTTTTTTTTTCACAGTCAGTTTGTATTTTTTTTAGAATATTGTATCAATCCTCAACAGATTGTATTATTTTCACTATGTATGATTTTTTTTTCTAGAATCTTGTATCCTTCTTTCTTTGATAGTCAATTTGTATTATTTTAAAAAAAAAATATTGTATCCTTCCTCAATAGATTGTATTATTTCCATCATGTGTGCTATTTTTTTCTAGAGTCTTGTATCCTTTCACAAATCATATTCATATGTAATGATTAGATTATATTGTGATACAATCAGTAATATTTTTGTAATACAAATTAAAAAAAAATATAATTGACAGTCATATAATACAATTTTAATCACTGTGATACAAGTTGTAGTTTTGAGCACATAAAATGTAAAAATTATTGATATACAATTACGTTGAAAACATAATAAAAAAAGAAAGTCGATCCAATGGAATGGGAAAGGGGATTTCTTTGAAATTGTAATGATAAGAATTTTAAGTGATATGTTCATTTTTTAAAATATTATCTCTCCTGATTTTCTCATTTTTGTTATTATTTAATTGTATTTTTGCAAATCAAACAAATAAAAATACATAAATGCAATACGTAACAAATTAAAATATTGACATTTGAAATAAATGTTGAAAGTGTGGCCAAGGGTCCTATTAAATGTCAAAATATTGACATTTTAAAAAATTTCCCAAAATCTTATCAAAATAGTCTTTTAAAAGACTTTTTTAATTTGATATGTTATATATAGCCATGATTAAAAGAAAAATATTTGGTACTAAACAATTTAAAAAGACAAATAAAATGATTAAAAATTGAACAAGATAGATTATAACCCACTTTGATTGAATTGGATCTCAATTGTTTGTTGTCACTTGACCCACCTTTAATTAGAGCCAATTTGAGTTTGTTAGTTAAAAGTAGTTTATAATTGTTTGCAAATTTTAACTTACAAAACATTTCGCTAAGACAAAAAGGTGTAGTTCGACTAGATTATAAACCTAGCCAAACATGAAACACACTGCTGTGATCTTTAAACATATAAACTTATTATTACTAGCTGCACTTAAAATTCCAATAGCTGGAAAATGGAAAATAATATCTGAATACATTATTTATCCAAACTGCTGGAAAAACGTAACTTATGCTGGCAAACCTCAAACATTTAACTCAACTTCAGGGCTCAGTGGTTCAAAGAGAGCTTCCACTTCATTGAAGTTCACTTCCTCCAAGCTGGATGGATTCCATCTTGGCTTCTGCAGAAACCAAACCCATTTAACGTTTTTCAATTCTATACGCCTAGAAAATCTTCATTCATACTACAGTAGACTCTTTTAATATGATGAATAATTATCACAAAGGAACATCAAGTAATAATACAAGAAGAAGACTCCTCATCTCTACCTTAAATTAATTAACGCAACACCCTATCAGAAAATGCACTACCAGGATTGAGAAGCAATCACACATAGTTAGAACACATTCCACTATCATGGGCTTGCAAAACAAGAAACAAACCTGATCCTTGTCCACTAAGACAGCACGCACACCTTCCCTAAAATCATCACGCACAGCAGCTCTTGTAGCAATGCCATATTCAGTTCGCATAACACCAGGGAGCTGCATGTAGAATATCAGAAAGAAACAGAAAAGTTAAACATATAAGAAAAGCGAAAGAATCATGATTTGATTTTTTTTCAGAAAGAAGAAGAATATGGAAAGAATAAAATAAAAGCACAACATGAAGGAAGCTCACCTTCGACAAGTTATTCTCATTTTTGCCACATACAGATGCAACCCTAAAAAAGTACCGCTGGGTGAGGCAGAGAGAAAAGGGAGCCCCCTTTCTTAGCCCTTGCAGAGCATCCTGGGCCCATTCTGCCACTGTCAAGGAGTTGAATAACAAATGAAAAATGAAAAACAAAGCTTGCCCAACAAGTATTGATTTACACATTAAATAAATTGGGAAGAATCTGATTCATTTATGAATGTAATGCTGAGTGGGCATCCATACCCAAAGTATCAGCACTTTGCTGATGATTTTCAAGCTCCTCTATTATATTTTTGACTGGCTTGTTACCACCAAATGTTGAAATGATTCTGGGTAAAAGAGACTTCAAACGGGATTCTGAATCAGGGTTAGTACTGTATTTTGCCAGAAGTTCTTTGATCTCTTCATCTGGATCCTGAGAACTGTTTCAAAATAAATGTCATAGCACATCTTTAAACTTCAAACATACCACTGAAATGTCATGCACCAACACAATAAGAACACTTATCCAAAGGAATAAGGATCACTAATCTTGAGCATCTGCAATGGGACACCAGATGGCCCTCATGAAGTAACTACTACAAACAACCTAATACATTAAAATAGTTTCCAATGACAAGGGGACAAAGAACTTTACCCAATTTCTGAAATCTTGAAGGATCAATGGAGTGAAAAACAACATAGATGAATGAAACGACAATAATTTTTTAATATATGGAATCGTCCCCCCTTCCCCCCCCAAAAAAAAAGAAGTCATACCCAACAACAATGGTTTTTCCTATTACTCCCTTGGTAGCTCAAACCATTAACCGCACAATTGGGGTTTGAAAGCCACTTCCATTGGGCTATCCCTCGTCATGATAGAAAATTTTTAACATACTTGCAACACTTTAATGCAAAATCATCATCAAATTCCAGCGGCATAAATAATACGAAAGAAAAGACTAAAGGCCAAGGATCTGCACATGTCACATCTTGAGGTTCATATTGTAATAGAGGAAAATGCTGACATACAATGTAGCTGCCAAGAAAGTGTCTCTCAGTGTACCCAAATTTGCAGAAGGGACATAGTGACTTCCCAAACCAAAATACAGTGCATCAGCAGGTGTTGATATCCTACTTCCAGTCAGTCCAAGATAAGAACCTGTAAAAAATAATTTAAGGAAGCAATTAGGGAAATGAGCACGGACAGATATCACTTGCAGGATAATGGACACATATGTAATAGTTCTCAGCATCTTACTCTTAACAACCACCCACTCATATAGCCGAAAAAATGAGATAGGACATTCTCACTTGAAATATTATTTCTTTTACTAGAGCAAAAGAAAATACAGAGGTCATTACTGACTTGTATTGAAAAGGAAAAGATGATTAGGAAGAACCTGATGTAGAAATGGATTCACCTTATACATTACCCTTTTTTTCTCCAAAAAAAAAACATAATATTGATCTGTACCGCTTATGAATTGTAACTGTTAGAATACGAATAGGAACAAGAATTATATATACAATACTACTTAGAATAGGAATAGGAATAGAAATAGTATATAGAATCCTACATAAAAAAGGATTGCATTGTAGTGTTTTAGTTGGAAAATGAGTCCAATGTAGTGTCTATAAATAGGGTCGCAATGTAATAATGTAGATAATTCAATAATATTCTTCTCATATATTCCTCACATGGTATCATAGCCTCTACGATCTTGGTAGAGAATTAAAGAGCTCCCGCTACCGACAGGCGGCTATTACCCATATATGTCGCCCGTCTGGCCAACGATTATGTTAGCAAAAGTAGGGTCACCGTGTATCTTTCCGATGACTATTTTTCATATCTAACTTAGCGTAGCACCGTGCATCTTTCCGATCACTACTCTCTCATACTTAATTTCCGTAGTACCATGCAAATTTTTGGGACTACTTTCTCACATCTGATTTGTGTAGCACGGTACATAATTCCGGTGACTACTTTCTCATATAGTATATGGAATCCTACTTGAAAAAGGATTAGTATATAGAGTCCTACTTGGAAAAAGATTATAATGTAGTGTCCTAGTTGGAAAAGGAGTCTCGTCAAATCACCATTGGTTGTAAAGATTTTCAACATATTGATAAGTTCATCCATGGCTATGATGAAAAGGAAAAAAGAGGTCTCCTTGCCTTAATCCCCTTTTGGATTGGAAAAATCCTTCAGAAGATCCAGTAATAAGAATAGAAAACTTGTTAAAGATGTCTAGAGAAAGAAGCTCCTATTTCTCTCTAGAATCTGGGAAGCAGGAGTCATGTCATTCAAGGAGGCTCTAGCGTGGCCTGTGCTAGACCTTAGGGGTAGATGTCAACGTGGTTGAGCCAGAAAAACATAGTATTATTAGAAGTGTGTGAAGGGGTAGGTTGGGTGAAATATGACTACATCCCGGCCCATGGAAATGCAGGAGGAATTCTCATTCTTTGGGATGAGAGATAGGTGGAGTGTGTGGAGGTTTATAAGAGAGTTTTCATGTTAGGAATATATTATTAAGTAGAATGGACTGGGTTTCGAGGGTGTCTATGGACCGGTGGAGAAGAGTTCCAAGGAGAGTTTCTGCAAGGAGTTAGGTAACGTATGGGGAGACGGGATATTCCTTGGGTGTTAGGGGAGATTTTAATACCATTACATTTTCAAAGGAAAGTGTTGGTACGGGGAACACTAGCCAAGAAATATCCCATCTCCCCATACCAACACTACCCCTACCATCTTGCTGGTCTTCTAACACTAGCAAAGAAAATGACAACACTACCCCTCAGGGGCAGAGTTCGAGCAACATAGGTTGGAAGAGTAGATTGGACCGGTTCACTAAGACTCCGGGGTTGAACCGCCAGGGAAACACAGATCTGTTTGGATCAACGCCACAGAGAGGTCCAACCAGCAGGGAAATCAAAGCTCCGACACTGGCGGTCGAGCAGATCTTGAAGGGGACAGTGTGAAGAGGTTTGAAGTCGAGCTGTGAGTCGAATAATAGACTTTCTTCTTCTGTTTCAGGGCTGGGAAAGCAGCAGATGAATGGATTTGCCGATAAAGAGAAGCCAGATGGCCAGAGTTACTCTTCTGGCAAAGCTAAAAAAGTCAATTCAGGGAAAGAGGGGCTTGGATTGTCCAAACGAAGGCCCTGGTGCCTTCAACGCTTTAGGGCGATACAGGTCTGAGTGTTTCTAGGCTGAAGATGCTCCAGCGACTCTGCCAGCACTGGAACATGTTAATGTTCATGCCAGAAAATGAAAATGGTGTCTTATGCTCAAGCTTTTTCCAGAAATAGAATGGGTAAGTCTCATGGGACTTCTAACAGTCCCAAAATCAATTTGTTGATGGGGAGAGATGTTGATTTTTCACATTCATACTTGTCCAGAAGGTCTTTTATAACTGTCAGCAGCAGTACAAAAGTTCAGGGAGCTCATGTGATGTCGTTAGCTAGCCTTGAAGATGGAAGGAACTTTACGAGTGGGGAGAGAAATTTCTGGAATTTTTGGAGTGTCGTTTGAGGCGAATGAAGCAATGGTGTTAGAACTACTGAGAGACATTGAATAGGAGATAATAGAGGAGAGTAAGGATGTACAGGAAAGGAGTTTGGGCAAGGAAAATGGGGGAGCGAAGATTGTGCTACAAAAGGAGGATCAAGGAAGAGTATACAAAAATTGAGGGTAGCGAAGTGGCAAAAGGGGAGAGAAAATATTAGTGCTTTGATGGATTGCAAAAATATTAGTTAGAATGTGAGGGGGGTGAATGACTCCAACAAAGGGCCATCATTAAAGCATGCTTTAGGGAATGGGGAGCGGATGTGATATGTATTCAACAAACAAAAATGGAGATTTTGACAAATAGTTTTATTAGAAGTGTGAAGGGGTAGGTTGGGTGAAATATGATTACATCCCGGCCCATGGAAATGTGGGAGGAATTCTCATTCTTTGGGATGAGAGGAAGGTGGAGTGTGTTAAGGTTTATAAGGGAGTTTTCACGTTAGGAATGCGGTTCAAAAATATGTATAACAGAATGGAGTAGGGGTTCGAGGGTGTCCATGGACCAGTGGAGAAGAGTGCAAAGGAGAGTTTCTCCGAGGAGTTACGTGTTGGTATGGGGAGATGGGATATTCCTTGGGTGTTAGGAGGTCTTTTAATACCATTATATTTTCAGAAGAGAGGGTTGGGTGTAGGCCGGTGTCTAGGGCCATGGAGGAGTTTTTGGAGTTTATAAATAACCTTCTTCTTATTGATTTGTCTTTAACAAGTTCCTTTTTCACTTGGACTAGATCGGAAGACTCTTCATCCAGATCAAGATTAGACGGATTTCTTGTGTCTACTTCTAGGGAGGAGATGGCACCCAATGTGATCCAAGTTCCTCTTTCGCGTTTGTTATCGAACCATTCAACTATATTATTGGATGGCAGTAGAGGAAGGCGAACGAGATCTCCTTTTAGATTTGACAAATGTGGCTAAGTTTGGTAGATTTTCAGGATAGAGTGGCTAGTTGGTGGACTAGTTATGTAGTGGAGGGGAGGCCTTCTTTTAGGCAAGCCAAAAAGTTGAAATTACTTAAAGCAGATATAAGGGTGTGGAATAAAAAGGTGTTTGGGAGTGCAGAGGTGAAGATGAGAGAGATTATGAACGAATTAGAGGAGTTGGAGAGGATAGAAGTGGGGATGGAGTTATAAAAGAGGGAGAAAGAGGAAAGAAGGGCTAAAAAGTTAGTTAGTTGACTTGGCTTAGGCCCTAAAGGTTAGTTGGAGGCAAATGTCGAGAGCATTATGGTTGAAAGAGGGGGATTACTAATATAAAATTCTGTTACAGGGTGACAGTAGCAAACAGAAGGAAGAACTTTATACAATCAGTAGAGGTCAATGGGCTGAGTCATGTAGGAAAACAGGAAGTAAAGGGGGTAGTTATAGATTATTATGAAAAAAAATATTAAAGAGGAAGCGGAGTGGAGGCCTACTATGGGGGTCTTAGGGTTCAGTCAAATTAGAGGGGAGGAGGGCGAGTGGTTGGAGAGGACAATCGTGAAAAAACCGGTGGCGTGTTGTGCGGGTGCCAGCTCCGAGCTTAGATGGTTTCTCTTTGGCTTTTCTTTCATCATTGCTTGAATATAATAAAAATCAACGTGGTGGATTCTATTGTTGAGTTCCAAGATAGTGGTGAATTCGAAAAAAGTTTGAATGCCTTGTTCATTGTCATCATCCTAAGCAGAAGGGGGCTATGTGCCTGAAGGATTATAGTCCTATTAGTCTAGTGGAAAGTATTTATAAGATTTTTCTAAGGTGCTTTTCATTAGACTTAAGAAGGTGCTGGATGAGCCTGTTTCTACTTTACAAAATGCCTTTGTGGAGGGCAGACATATTTTAGATGTAACATTGGTGGCAAACAAAGTGAGGGATTCAAGGAGAAACTAGGGAGTACCAGATGTGTTGTGCAAATTTGATCTTGAAAAGGCATATGATCATCTGAATTGAAAATTCTTAGATTCCATTATGCTTCAAATGGAATTTGAGAGAAGGGGAGGATTTTTTTGGAGCTCGAGGGGTTAGAGATAGGGGACTTTCTATCACCAATGTTGTTCATTTTAGTTATGGAAGCTCTGTGCAAGATGATAGATAGAGTTGTGTTGGGGGTTAGTTGAAGGGTTTCAATGCGGCGGTTAGGGGTGAAGTGATAATATCAATGTCTCATTTGTTGTTCGTGGATAAAACCTTGGTTTTTTGTGATGCAATTGAGACCCAACCAGATTATTTAGGCCAAATCCTCACTTGGTTTCAGGCGGTGTCAAGACTTCAAATTAATTTGAGGAAGTGTGAGATATTTTCTCTTGGGGAGGTGAATTATATTGGATTACTTGCTCAAGTTTTGAATTGTAAGGTTGGGGGTCTTCCGACTACATACCTTGTAGTACTGTTAGGTCCTTCAAACAAGGATGGCACTATCTGGAATCCAGCTATTTAGAGGGTGAAGAAGAAATTAGCAAGAAGGCAGAAAAGATATTTGTCCAAGGGTGGGAAGGAATTGCTTATTAAGCACACTTTCTAGCATTCCCACTTACTACTTGTCCTTGTTTCTTGCTCAAACTTCAATCATTGCAAAGTTGGAAATTTAAAGAGATTTCCTATGGGATGCGGACAAGGCAAGGAAGTTTCATTTGATGCAGTGGGAGGTTGTCACATCTCCTAAAAATTGGGGAGGATGGGGAAATTAACAATTTAGTAGTCTTTCATAAAGCTTTATTCGGCAAATGGATATGGAAGTTTCGGGTGGAGGTACAAGCTCTATGGAGGGGATTGATAGGTAATAAATATGGGATTACAGAAGAGGGTTGGAAAACTAGAGATATTGTTTTGCATTTTGGGTGGTTTGTGGAGAAATATTATGAAGGTAGGGGATTATTTCGTGGAAAGTATCTCATTCTAGGTCGGAGATGGGAGGAGAGTGTATTTTGGGGAAATAACGGTGTGGGAACATAATTTCGAAAGATGAATTCCAGAGTTTGTATAGAATATCTTGCCAAAGAGAATGACAATTCAACAAATTAGGAGATCACAAGGTGGAAAGACTTTTTGGGATTTGGGATTTAGAAGGGATTTTCAAGATTGAGAACTGAGTGAGTTTTAAAGTTTGATAGATCTACTTCATAGGCAAGTCAATCCGGTGGATAATCTTGATGTGTGGTGGTGGGGCCTTGGAAGTAATGGAGTGTTCTATGTGCGATCTTTTTATGAGACTTTTGGTTAGAGAGAAGGCTAAATTCCCTCGTAATGCAATATGGGCTCCAAGTGTGACGAGGAAGGTGTGTTTTTTTTTACTTCACTAGCAACTAGAGGAGTGATTTCGATAGCGAAAAATCTCAAAAAGTGGAAGGATGGCTGCATTAGTTGGTGCTACAGGAACAAAGAGACGGGCGAGGACGTGGATCACCTTCTTCTACATTATAGATTGTCCATGAGATTATGGTGGAATATGTTTTTGGATAGTTCAACACTCCTTGGGTAATGCCAAGAACTGTGAAAGATTTGATGCTTAGTTGGAAGAACATGAAAAGGAGGAGAAAATAAAGGGCTTGGAATGTGGTTCTAATTGCATAAATGTTGGTAGTTTGGAGAGAGAAATAGGAGAGCTTTTGAAGGTGTAGAGTCAAGTTTCTTGTAGTTGAGAAGTAGTCTCCACTCCCTTAGTCTTTCGGTGTTGTTGAGAATACAATTAACTAATAAAAGTGTGCCTCTCTAACAAGATTAAGCTTTTAGATGAGATGCTCACACTTCAACATGGTATCAGAGCAAGCAAAGGTCTTGGGATCGAATCTCACTTACCAAAAAAGAATTTCCACGTGCTTTGCCCATGAAAAAAAAATCAGGCCCGCACGTGAGGGAGCGTGCTAGGAATATAACTCTCTGTAAAAGCTTAAGCTTTTAGATGAGATGGTCACACACTTCAACATGGTATCAAAGCAAGCAAAGGTCCTAGGATCAAATCTCACTGCCACCCAAATTAAAAAGAATTTCCACATGCTTGGCCCACAAAAAGAATTAGGTTGCACGTGAGGGGGCATGTTGAGAATACAATTAACTATAAAAGTGTGTTCTTTCTAACAGCTTAAGTTTTTAGATAAAATGGTCACACAATTCAACAGGTGTCAATGGAAAGTTCCTTGTTGTATAGAGGATTGGGTGGAGTTTGTAGAGTATCATATTTTGTAGAGGCTTGATCATTTGGTATAGTTTTTGTATACGGCCGTTTTGGTCATGTTTATTAATGAAAATACTTTTACCTAATAAAAAAAAAGAACAGAAAACTTCATTGTATTGATGCAAAAATAAATGCATTTACGGCATTTGTCCCTAAAACCCACGACCCTCGTAATATTGATCAAATACTTTGAGTTGACATGATTAAAAGATTTCTCAATGTCTAGTTTACAAAGGACTTCAGATTTCTTATCCTTCTACCTAGCATCAACACATTCCTTTGCAATAAGGGAAGCATCAATAATTTGTCTACCCTTATGAAGGCATTGGTGTTTGTTTACTATCTTCTCGATCAACCTTTTCATTCTTTCAGCTAGAGTCTTAGAGATAATCTTGTAAATACTGCTAATCAGACTTCTCTCAAAATAAGCATGAGCGTGAAAATTTGCCAGTCTTGAGAATATCCACCTTCAAAAAGTAACGGCAAGCACTGAGAAATCCCATTGAATAACCATCAGGACCTGGGGCTTTGTCATTTGCACATAATCTGATAATGTGAAGCACCTCCTGCTCTTCAAAAGGCCTCTCCAATCATGATTTTTCCTCATCTGTGATTATGGTCTGATTCTAGATGGTAAAGTTGTGTCTCCATGTTTCAGATTGAGAATAGAGTTGTTTATATGGAGTGATGAATTCTCCTTTATAGCATTTGAGTTACTGACTTCCTCCCCATCGATCTACAGTTTGTCTAGTGTTTAATCTCCAAAAAAAAAAAAAAAAAAATTGTAGTGCCTACCCCTGATTCCATTTATCTGAACCCACCCTTGTGATTGTGGTTGACTCCACAAATTAGTCTTTTCATTTGTTTTTCCCCTCTTTCCCAGGTTTGCATGTTAATCCCGAATGTATTTGCATGCCTTCCCCTTAGTAATCCTAGCCCACTTTGAACTACTCTCAATTACTGTTGACCTGTCTGTGATTTGCATGCTAGAGCCCCCTTATACCATGTTAATGGTAAAGCTGCACCAATAGTTTGAGAGGAGAATTCAGTATCTGAGGTGTATATCGGGGCCAAATCCATATCCATATGCAGCAAAGGTTGACGAGGTAATAGAGGGATATCCTCTGCTGGGTCTTTTTCGTCATTAGCATCTGAGGGACAAACTCCTAAACTTTGTCCAGAGAGAAGATTGGGGAGGTGCTGTGTTGGTGAATCTGAGGCTCGTCAAATTGAATTGGTGCAGAATTCAGTTGTAATATACTAAATATGTTAGCATTTGAGTCTGGTTTATGACCAACCGACAGCCCTCTAGACTAATTTCTATTTTATTAAACTGCCCACCTTCAATTGGGCCTTTCTTTTTGTGCCTTCTTTCTGTAATGATTTGTGTCTCAAATATGGCCCTAAATCCCAATTGTGTGCTTTGATCATGCATTACCCAGCGGGTTAACAGGTGGGCCGATATTAGAATTGAAGCTGGGCAAGTGTTCCTACGAGATGAGACTATTGAGGGCCTGCTCCATCAGACCCCCTTTTGCCATTTCGCCAGAGCCATTCCTCCCAGCTGATCTGAGTTAATGTGATTGTCATTTAGAATTGAAATTTGGAAGCTCTGGTCGCTAGAGTAAATTCTAGCACTAAAGTGAGCCCAATAGAGTCCTTTGTATACTCGTTGATACCAAGGTTACCACTGCATTAATCTCCAATGGTATTAAAACTGTTAACGGATGACGCTTGAAGAGGAATGCCAAAAGCTTTGACCCATCTTTGTTCTGATTTTGACCACCACACCACAGACAATTTCTACCATTCCAAAACCACTCTCCTTCTTTGATTCTAACTGATTCTTGTCTCGAAGGGAGATCCAACGAGAAATGATTGTGATTAACGGGAGTGACTTTGAGACCAACAGTCAACTGTCATCTGCTAACGTACCACTTTTGTATCAACTCTCAGTTGGGACTTAGATTGTGACATTTTGAAAGATGTTCACTTCCAAACTCCCTCTTTAGTACTCCTTCTGCTTCATGAGCAGGATTCCTTGGATACAGTCGGCAATCCAATGGTCTGTGCAGCTTCAATGTATCACTTGGATTGGTCTGTCGCCAGCTGAAATATTGGATTTGACGCCTTCCCAGATATCTTAGAATCTTCTCTGCAAGTTCTGGTCTATCCCCTACCGTATTCATCTTCTGGGATTATTACTGCATATTTTTTTTATTTTTTTTTTTGCCTGGTAGAGTTTCTATTCTCACATATTGCCCATAGTAGTAATAGTTTGGAAAAATTCTGAATGTCTATGCATGTATCTTCCTACCCCATCTTCTGCATTTGTTCCAGTGCCAATCGAAGCTTCTTTCAAAGCTTCACAGAACCATTGCAAGTTGCTCTCGTCAATCTTGATTTGCTTGTGAATCTTCTACTGCATTCGACAAGGACAAACCTTCTATCGTAAACCTCGGTAACATCTATTAATTCAAATGATTTGCCACCAGAAATAAAAGACTCTTCAATCCATAACTAAGCTGAAAAGGGACTTCATCGAAAAATTCATTGACCGGTGAGCTGAGAAGAGAGATGGAAAGAGGAGAGTTTTCACACATTCCAAATAGACAAGCATTTTTTCGCCTACCGCAAAGCCTTCCGATAGTAATAGGTGTTGCTAAAACTTCAAGTCTGTTTTAATTAATCTTTCATTAATGCAACTTCCCCAGCAGAAAGAGAGAATACATACCAACTGCCCCTTCGCCAGGACTATGTGCAGCTATATAAGAAAATCCAACATCTGGAAACATCCCGATTCCATTTTCTGGCATAGCTAGAACAGTCCTCTGAAACAATATAAAGAGTATAAATAAGACCATAGTTGCAACAATCAGTACTCATACAAGGGGGGGAAATACCTCGGTGATAAGCCTATAGATACCATGACCTGACAAACCAATGCCAAAGCCCATTGTTATGCCATCCATGAAGCTGATGTAAGGCTTTCTGTACTTGGATATTTTGCAAATCAGAGAATACTCTGCTGCGAATACCTGTACATAAAGAAGGAACACATTTCAATTTTCTGAAAGTCCTACTACCAAACTGAGTTGCAGTGTTCACTTCAAACATACCCATATATTAACATATTAAATATTAAGGCATCACTCAGAGGCATGCAGAACTGATATCTGGTGCTAAGAGTGGTAGAAGAACAAGAGTGGAGCAAGTCACAGACTCATTATGGTGTTAAAGAGGTTCATAAATGGATGTGTGTCTGAGAAAGAGCATGAGTTTCCCCTCTTTAAATAGGACATATGTATACGTGCTATTATATGTAAACGAAGGGTTATATATCAAAAACATTTTTGCCAGGAGAATATATTAAGAACATAAAGAAGCAAATCATCCAATTGAGCATGATTAAGTGCAACTATCAACTCCAAGGATACATGCTAAAAGAAAAGCCCACAAGTATTAAAAAGGACAAATATTTTGAAGAAGAATAAACATGTTTTGCATTCAGAAAATATCAACTTGTGCAAACAGACATCACTCAGTTAAGAAAAGTGCCATGAACCAACCACAAAGAACCAACTACACATACTTCAAGAATGAAGAATGTTCAAATGAATCACATTATTATAATAGGTACACCATCAAAGAGAAACTTATGAATGTCCTGTGGCAGAC
This sequence comes from Solanum okadae, assembly GCA_036553675.1. NCBI lineage: Eukaryota > Viridiplantae > Streptophyta > Magnoliopsida > Solanales > Solanaceae > Solanum > Solanum okadae. The sequence goes on along the minus strand of CM071684.1, from coordinate 19,722,978 downwards.
AAGTCAGCTTACTGCCAATTAAGTTCAAGTTTCTTCGAGACTCATAGCTAGATGTTTGCTATTGATTCTTGGTGAACGATGAATATTGATGTGAATTGCAAGTTATTATTGACGAAAGCCTATTTAACTCTAAGCTTTTGAATCTACCTACACCATTGGTCTCAATTGTGAATGGCATTAACCTGACGAGCTATATTATTTGAATTTGAATTATTAATAGACCAATAGACACTCCCCATTGTGACTCAGATCTCACTGTCTCTTCCTTCTCTCTGGCACGTGAAATACGTGAGACACCTTCTCCAGTGGAACTTGCTGGGTCTTTGTCCCAGGGAGGTGAGGGACCTGATGGTGGTGTTGGTTTGCACACGGCACTCACAAAAATATGGAACAACTGAAATAGTACTGATCGCCAAAAAATTTGCACGGCGACAATCTTTCTCGAGAGAGAGTTGCTGTAACTGTACAACGTCTACCCCTAACCTTGCCCTTACACCACGTGTGAAGTAGAACACAAGAGAGAAATGGAAGAATGTTCTCAGTTGATTATTCTCCAATGTTATAGGGTGTTAAATAGTAAATGCATTTATTTAAACAAGGAAGAAATCAATGCTACATAGTCACAATACCCAATGTCTCCCTAATTGATTCTAACAATATTCATAAGAATTGCATAAAAGGCTATGGTTCTTTTTATACCTCCTTATTAAGAACCAAACTAGAACAGATAATGGTATTCTGATTCTTTTTTCTTTTTAAAAAAAAATACAGCTAGTGTATGTACCTCTGCTAACACATATTGTTATGATTTTGTGCACATTACGGGGACACTGAAAGACATCAATCATAGCTGATTGACGTTTTGGTCTAAACCAGCTTGACTAATCCCTTCAGGTAAAATCATTAGTGTTACTGTTTCTAATAAGCATCAGCATCAACTCAGCAAGACAATATTTATCCAATGAAACTACAAACAACAAAGACTGAGCTACAGAGCAGAAGAAACCAACAATGATTCCCAAACACAGCAGGAAAAATTGACATGTTGAGTACACTTATAGGGTAAATCTGATAATGTGAGAAAAACCTTTTGCACAAGAGGTGTACTTTTGTCCTTTTGAATTTCAGCAACAACCCCCTTAATATCCATCCCTGCATCAGAAAAGAATTGTTACTCATAATATTACTAGAACCTGTCAAACTACGCATTGTAACTGCGACTTGTAGGCTCTACCAAAATTGACTAATGATGTACCGACATAACTTGTTTAGGAAATAGATGCTGCAAATATACCAAATAAAGTACTAGCCAGTATACATCCAGTAAATTAAAGACTTTTGCCGGTTACCTGCTGAAAAGGCACGCGGGGAGCTACTCTCAACCAAAACACACTTGACCATTGGGTCTGTTTCCCACTCATCCAGGAAACTCTTGTACTTGATGTCCATATCTGTGTCACATATCAATCAAGCATGAGGTAGACAGAAATGTAACTGCTTAAATGAAGATGTAGTATATCAAATTCTCAAGCTTAGAGGGAAAAAAAAAGTACATATTTATACTAGTATTCCGATTTTTCCTTCCTTCCTTTCCTTTAACTCCTATCCTTGTTAATGGGAAAAACTATACATGAGAATACAAATTAAATACAGCCGAATTTCACTTAGACACCTCAACTACGGTCTGTGAATTTTGAGACACACGGAACAAAGGAAAACAATAGAAAGATTTGAGTGTTTGATTCAGCTCCAAACCGGTTAAAGGGAAGAAAAAAAATGTAATTATAATGGGAAAAAATAAAAGTGAAGTTAAATAAAAGTTCACCGAGGTTCATGGCATTGAGAGCTTTAGGACGATCGAGAGTGAGAACAGCAACGCCATTAGGGTGAACATGTCCTTTGACAAATTCGTCGGCGCCGGAGGCCATGATCTCGATAGTTGCAGCGTTATGGAAGGAAGGAAGAAGCAGAGAGAACAGTGGTGGATCTATTAAAATCCAAGCTTTAGAAGACAATTAAATGAAAGGTGTATCAGTTTGTATTGAACTGTTTTAGTTAATCATTTGTCAACTCAATCCTTAGACTCAATTAAAATGAGATGTCATATATTTGTATTTTGAACTCTTTTATTTAATTATTTGTCAATTGAACCCTTAGACTCAATTAAAATGACATGTCATATTCACGTTATAAATATTAATGTCATGTCATAATTATTTCATAACTATTTTTTAAAATTATTTAATAAAAGATAAAATAATAAAATTTTAATTTTTTCTTTAAAGTAAAACTCCATACATTTAAGGTAAAATGGTCTAGTAAACCCTTGTACTTGTATAAGTTTGTATTGTGAACCCTTCTACTTACCCATTTGTTATCTGGACCCCTGAACCCATCTAAACTTAATATTTTAAACACTTTTTTTACCCTTTAGTTGTGCGTGTACCACAAGCATCTGACACGTAATTTTAAAAATAATTATAAAATGACATGTGTATATATATATACCACTTCATGTCATCTTGACATTTTTATTATATTTAATTAATATATTTCTGATTTTTCTTTGCCTTTTGCCACCAAACCCACTACTTTCCCCCACAATCTCATTTCATTTCTCTTTCATCTTCCTTACACATTTTTTTTCAACCTCTTCTACTCTTTTCATTGAAGAAAAAACACCAATCCGTCTTTGTTTTCATCCAAATCGAAGAAAAGAGGTTTGTCGCTTGAGTGTACAGTGTGTCAACGTCATCCTAGATCAGTATCTGTGTGTGGCTATATATACCCACATTTTTTCTTTCTCATTTTTTTTCGTTCCCACAAAATTGTTTGAGTATTTTTGTTGGTTTTGTTTGATTTTTAATTTATCTATGTAAATTTTGTAACTTATTTTCGTATTTGTATGTTGTTTAGTCTAGATTTCATCTTTTATTTATGTCTTTGTTTAATTTTTAGCTTTTTAGTCGATTATACTGATTTTTTGGGGATTCTATTTGTTATGCTTTCAATTACATGTTTCATTATTTCTATTAGATTATAGGATTCTAAGAAAAGCAACTTTCATGATGATGTAAAAAACTACAATTGGATCAACCACAAAATGAAGCAAAGGATTAACTGGAAATGCATAGAAATAAAAGAGGAGTATAACAATGAAAAAAAATGGAGAAGAAATTTGGAGAAAGAAGATCGAAAAAGAGGCAAGAAAAAGCTCAAATTTGTCTAATAATGGTGTTAAATGCAAATGGGGAAGAAGATGACTTTATAAAACCCTAATGTGGCTATTAGACCCTTTAAACCAGATTTCACGCTCCTCAGGTGTGTGTATCACACGCCCCTTGTTTGTGTCTGCCACATAGGACGCCAAGTCAGAAAACGTGTTTAAAATGTTGAGTTTAGATGGGTTCAGGGGTCCAGATGACAAATGGGTAAGTAGAAGGATTCACAATACAAACTCATAAAATTCTCATATGTAGCAACATTTGACTCATATGTTATGTTAAGAACAAGTAAAAATGTTGGAACAGGAGTGCAAAACTACGTTTATTTATTTTATTTCCACAACTATGATAATTTTAATGGTTGTACACAACTACATATGAATTTTCCATCCTCCACAGTGTTCTTCTTGGTAATGCTTAAAAATAGAAAAAAAACCACAACAAACAACACGAAGATTAGCTTCCAGTTGTTACAACATTTGGTCTTCTTCTTCTCCTTCATCACACATTTGTTACTTCTTTTAATATGATTTTCATCATCAATTTCCAACTCATTAATTCTGTTCGCCAATCTCAGAATAACGAACTTGGATCGAATATCAACATCTTCACGATCCCTCCATCTAAAGAAGTTGCATGCATTCTCCTAAAATACACACCACAAAGAAATTTAAATTAAAAAAAAAACAAAATAAAGAGAAGTCTCCAGGGGGGACTAAGATGAAGAAATGTACATACACGATAGCGTGGAAAAGACCAAAATCTTCGACCTGGATTATCCTTCGACCATGAAGTTTGCATTGAAAGTAAGTCTCCATGTTTGCAACAAATTTCCTCACCCAACATGGGATCATTTTCATCATTACAAATTCGATTCAATATTGCATTTGACATTATATCAAAAGTAACAAAAACAAACAAAACTCATTCATTAGATCTAGATCTAGAGTACTGATCTATATTTAAAGAACTCGGAAATTCTTACCCAACCTAGTCTATATTTCAAAATTAATGATTTTATTGATTTGACAATACATGACAGTGCTGAGATTTGGTTTAACCAAAGACCAATCAAATTAGTTGCGTGTTAAAAAACAAAGAACAGAAAAGACTGATGAAGTAAAAAAACATCATTATATCCCATGCACTCTAGAGATCCGAGATCTACGTGAAGAAAGAGAGAGGAGAGAGAGAAAGTGTGAAAAGGAACCGAAGTGAAGTGACAAGGAAGAAAATGAAAATCCTATTTTTGAAATGAAAATGAAAACCCTAATTTATATATATATATCCCTTCTAGAAATGAAATAATGGGTCGATTGGGCCAGTTTTAGAGGCTGGGCTTGCCTATTTTTAATCGGATGTCCCCGAAGGGACAAGGACATGTTGTGCTTGCTTATGCCTTTTATAAAGTACTTACGTTTTTTAAGTTGTTACAACATATGTCAATTATGTGTACATGCAAGTAGTATCACCATCAATAGAGAGGAGTTCAAGCACATAAACTTGGGAAACATTAAACATAAACATAAACATGTCATTGATAGTTGTTAGTTGAACTAGTGACATGCAAGACTAGGCTAGACTACATATCCATATTTACAAGGCATTAACGCCAACAAAAATAACAAAATTTACATCTGAAACGCTCTAGCCCATTGATGGTTGATATAGTGACATGCATGCTAGGCTAGGCTACATATCCATATTTACAAGGCATTAACGCCAACAAAAACAACAAAATTTACATCTAAAATGCTCTAGCCCTATACTTCTACTTCAGCCAGCAAAAAAGGACTTGACTAGAGGATCATGAGTCAACATTGATCGATTAAACCTGGAGGGGCATCACCATTCTTTCTTGAAGGGTGGTGGATCAGAGCTACCCATGCACTCTGTCACAAGACCACCTACTGAAAAATAAACAACCATAGTTAACTGCCCCATACACGCCGTTACAGTAGACATGATGTTATATATAAAGTAAGAAGACTTACCAAATGATGAAGCTACCCTCCATTAGACAAAGATCCGACAAAAACAAACAACGAACATCACCCATGCACTGAGAACACACATGAAGAAGACATTATATTAACTGAGAACAACATAATTACGTTGATCACCAACAACAAGAGCATGCAGAGACTTAAATTTGTCCAAGGTGGTAACATCTTCTCAGGGAAATTTGAGTGAGATGAGAGGAGGAGAGGAGAAAGAATAAAAGGAACCCTAATTAACCCTTTTATAATGAGTGAGAGTGAGTGGAGTGTGTGTTAGCGGAGTATTCTAGAATGATCCGTTACATTACATGCTGAATTAACCCCAAAAAGACCATTTTATGATATACATATGTTGCCACATATTACATGTCTATTGCGATTTATCAAACAAAACGTGCATATGTTGCCATATATGATACTTCAAGGATTGGTTAATCGATAAATTGAGCGATTTAGGAATGGAAAAATGTCAAATTTTAGTACTTTGAACCATAATTAAGCAATAAAAATATGTCATAACACTTGGAACAACGATTTACAAGGGTGTTATATAACTATCATATGGAGTTACTTGGTCATTGTATGATGAACTAGTGAGATGATAGTCTTTGTAAAACTAATTGATAGAATTGAATGAAGGTTGTTGTATTAGACCATAATTCTATACTTAGACATGTTGTAGGACTGTATATTAGTGTTACATGTTGAATTAGGTGACAATTTATGTAACACCCTGGAAATTCTATGACTTAAGTTAGAGCCTCACCTTATGAATAATGACTTAAAAACAGTTAAAATGATGTTTATATACCTAAACCAATGTAATTGACTTGGTTTGGAAGAGTAAAAGTCTAAATGTCAAGAAACGACCATGACGTCCGGAAACTAGAGAAGAATGTGTTCTAGTGTGTCCTTAGATTTTGGGAAGCTATGGGAGTGTCGTATGATGTATAATCTGGCAAAAAGGTTTAAAATAGGTAAATATATGTTCCTAGGGTCAAAACGTTCGAATACGACTCCCTGGGGCCACCCTAAGGGACCCCGAGGAGGACCCCAACCTTGGCCAAGCAAGCTGCCAAGGCAGCTTGCAAGTTGTGCACAGAGGGAATGAGGGCGCGTCGCGCACTTGCTCCCCCAAGGAGAAAAATTTCATTTCGCGATGCGGTCTTGTCACGGACTCTACTATCTCGAAATTTAATTCCAAATATCTTTAGGGAACAGCTCCGCGTCGCGGACTTGTTCCGCGATGAAAATGCAGAAATTCAGAAATCTATTTTTACTTCATTAAAGAGTCCAATTAAGTGAGGGGTATTTAGGGTACTTTAGGGGACGTGTATATAATGATTTTTAAGTCAATTTACCTCACTTTTATCACTCAAACACAAAACCCCAAAGATCTAAACATAAAGTTCCTCCTTCTCTCTACTCTCTCTCTCTTCTCAAGAACTCCATTGAAGAAGATTGGATCTTCAAGAAGAAGACCAACTCTCCAAGGTTTCAACTCGGATTTTCGTGGTTAATTCATCTATAAGGTATGGTTGCTTATCACTCTTGGGATTCCTTTCCCCAAGAAGCCCCTTCAAGATGAATTTTAAAATCTCCAATTTCTAGGTTTCAATCCAAAAACGTGGGTCTTCTTTCTATAGTGAAATTGATGTTATAAACTGACTTTGATTGATGTTATATGAACAATTATGGATGTATTTATGTTGTATTGGTGGTTTCTTGAAGAATTTCCCATGAGACCTATGTTTCTCCTTCTTTTCCTAATTCTAACCTAGTTTGTGTTGGATATTGATTGAGGGCTATGAATTGAATGTGATGTTATGTAATTCATGTTTGTATGATGATTCTACCCTAGGTTATGTATAATTTCTATGAAATTAGGGTTGAGTCTTTGAATGAAGCCTTGGAGGCTATGAAGGGAATATGTCAATTGTTTATATTGATGTTGATTATGTTATTACTTCATGAATTACCTTGTATTATGTATTGGTTATGAATTGCTTGGTAATTAAAGTATGGATGTCCCACGAAGGGCAAGAAGGTATGAAGGTTGGTTCTTCTTTGAACTCAAGTATGAAAAGTGAATTACTTAGATTGTAATGATGCTATACCTAATGTGTTATTGTGGTGTTGATGACCTAATTTCCTCATCCTTAACCCTCTACACTTGATGGTATGATTGCTATATGATTGAAAGGTAGTTCTCATGATTGTAGTGTAATGTAAAGTGAAAGGTTTACTCACTTGCTAAGTGTCTCTAAAGTGAAAGAATTGTTACTCACTTATGAACACATATGAGCTATTATGGTAAGATGTCTACATAAGTGTCTAGTAAAGGCTAATGTGAACTTATGTGATGATTAAAGATGATTACTAAAGGGAATTAGATGATTAGCACCGAAAGGGCATGTAAATGAGATGGGGGTCTCACGTTTAGTAAGTTCGGCTCCCCACATGGGTTTCCTCACGTTTAGCAAGTCCGGATTACCTACGGTATGTGTTGTCTCATGAGATGGAAACCCCCACGTTTAGTAAGTTAGGGTTTCTAGAAGAAATCTCCTTGACCCTTAACTATGTGCCCACACAGGACTCTAGCTTAGTGGATCCACCTAGATAGCTATGTACGAATGGTTACACCTTAGGAAGTGTTAACCCTCTTTTTTCGGTGTGGGAGTAGAACACCGGATTCCATGTAGCTCTCATGGTCTATGTCGGTTATTGCAATATTTCCCTAATGTAAAAGTAAATGAAGGTATGAAAGGTGTGAACTCTTACTAGGGCTTTCTTAAGGGTTTCTACATAGTGTAAGGGAGGGTATGGGACTTCTCTTGCACATTGCACTTGTGGGATCCTAAGGGATGGTTGTAGTAGTGTTCTCTTATGATTATGATTATTATGACTTATGTATGTTGAAGCTATGTTGTGTATGATCATTATGAATGTGGTAAGTTATGATGAAATATTATCTTATGAATGTATGCATGAAGTAGGTTGCTTAATGTGATACTTGGCTTTGAATAGGATTATGGGGTTCTATTCTTTGCATTGCACCAGTATTGCTTGGGCTGTCTACATATTGGGATGATATTATGTTGGTTTGGACTATGATACTTAATTTGTGTGTATATTGGATTTACTTGGCAAAAAACATGTGTTGAATAAAATGTCCTTTTAATGCATGTTTCAATGGTTTTTATGGATATTAGCCATACTTAGTATGTGTGTTGTACTAACCCATATTTTCTCCCTTTTCCCAAACATTTAGGTTCGGGCCATTGAGGATTCAAGCTTACTTCTCAAGACACTTGGAGTTGCTTCCCCAAGTTGGTGAGTCCTTAAGTCCGAGGACAAGACCCTATGATCTAGCTTCTATGTTTAGTTCTTTGCTTATATTGAAAGACATTGTTGTACTTCCTATTTTCAAGACTTCTTATTGATGTAAGGGCTAAGTCCCATTTTCGATACATCTATGTCTAGATGGTGCATTGTGACGAAGTTAGATTCTATTTTTCATCTATGAAGTGAAGTTGAACTTCCAAAGTAAAAGTTTTAAATTTTCCATGATTTTATTCTATGATACATGTTATGATGAATGTTAAGGGCTTGTATAAGACCTCTTTGAGGTCGAATACGCCGGTAACGACTAGGGGGTGCTCTCGGGTCGTTACAATTTAATTGAATTAACCCCAAAAAGACCATTTTATGATATACATATGTTGCCACATATTACATGTCTGTTGCGATTTATCAAACAGAACGTGCATATGTTGCCACATATGACACTCAAGGATTGGTTAATCGATAAATTGAGCGATTTAGGAATGGGAAAATGTCAAATTTTAGTACTTTGAACCATAATTAAGCAATAAAAATATGTTATAACACTTGGAACAACGATTTACAAGGGTGTTATATAACTATCATATGGAGTTACTTGGTCATTGTATGATGAACTAGTGAGATGATAGTCTTTGTAAAAATAATTGATATAATTGAATGAAGGTTGTTGTATTAGACCATAATTATGTACTTAGACATGTTGTAGGACTATTGTAACGACCCAAAAAACGAACTACTGAGTTGTAAGGGTAAACTTTAAATGGTCATATCTTTTAGCTCAAAATGAATTAGGTGGACCTTTACCTATCCAATTAAAGGTCTTTGAGTCCTCTTTCCAACGCCACCGAGTTTGCCCAATTTCGACTTTGGAGTAAAAAGTTATGCCCGAAATAGTGAAGCACTGTCCAAAAGGACGAGTTTAGACGGGTTTAGTGAACATTTTTTAAGTCAAGACTTTGTGGGTCCAACTAAGTGAGGGGTAGTTTGGGCATTTATTTTTTTAGTTTTTTATTATTATTTTAGGTATATTAGATAATTTAAATGAGGGTTATAACTTCATTCTCCTCTTAGAATTTCCAAAATCATTCCCTCTCTCAAATATTTCTCTCTAACTCAAGGAAGAAGAGGAGTTGGAGCTAGGGTTGAAGATTTCGAGTGATTCTTCTTCAATTTTCGTGGGTTTTCAACTTAGAGGTATGAGGATCCTTATCCTTGATTATTCTTTCTTTCAAGGAATCCAATCAAAAGGTTTTCAAGGTTTTTCAAATACACACAAAAACCTATTTCGATTCTAGCGTGGGTTCTTGCATAAAAAGGTTTTAAATGATGATTTATATGGTTATTAATGGTTTTTAGAAAGAAATCCCCATGAACCCATGTCTTCTCAAATTCTCTAAATTTGGCCTAAAGTGGGTGTATTGATTTTGTGTAATTGATGGACGATTATTGTGTAGATTGTTGTGGACTGTTCATATATGTATTTATCTATGTGGAATTGTTAAGAATTGTTAGTGAATTGAAGGATGTGGGATGTTGGCCTTGAAAGGGCACAAATTGTGAATTGGTCTTCATGTTGATTATTGGCTTATGCTTAGCTTAGCTTGTATAGTTGAATGTTGTTATTATCATTGTTATTGTATTTTTAATTGTTGGAATATGAGGATGATGAAGATAGCCATGGAAAGAGGGTAAGTTGATCAAACTTGATAAATATTGTATAATTGGCATGGAATTGAGTATTGTGGCTTATGGCCTTTGAAAAGGGTGGTAAGATGGCTTGATCTCTTAGTATTAATATAATTGTTATTGGTTGGTTTGATCCACCTTTGGTGGAGGTGGTTATTTGTTGTATTATTGTGAATTGAGGCCATGAAGGGCATTATGTGAATGTTATTATATTGTTGTATTATTATACACATATGAGGCTATATGTAAAGTCCTATATGAAGCTATATGTAAAGTTTTATGTGAAGCTATATGTGAAGGTATGATGTGAATGAGTTTTATGTGAAGCTATATGTGAAGGTATGATGTGAATGAGTTTTATGTGAAGCTATATGTGAAGGTATGATGTGAATGAGTTTTATGTGAAGGTATGATGTGAATGAGTTTTATGTGAAGGCATGATGTGAATGAGTTTTATGTAATCTTGTGATGATCCTATGTAAAGTGGATAGCATTATGAGTTAAAGTATGATTTCTCATGATGTATATATGAAATGATGTTGGATTATGAAGTATCCTTAAATGAAAATGTTGTGACTTGGTTGGTAAACTAAAGTGTCCCTCCTTGTTACTTAAAGTCTTGAATGCATGAATGTGTGAAATGGGCAGAACTAAGAAATGGTGCCCTTTCTATAAATGCTAAAAGAGGAATTCTAGGCCAAGACTTGAATTGGCAGAACTAAGAAATGGTGCCCTTTCATAAGTCTAGCTTTCCTATGTAAATGTATAACCTTGAAGGATGGGCCTTAGGGCGATGTTCCCTTCTTGAGTGAAATGATAGAATATGAAGGATTCTCCAATGTAGTGCATATCTCGAATTGGTAGAGCTTGTGCATCCTTTTCTTGTTTAAATGATTATATTGTTGGTTGTTGAATCCTCGGATCGGTAGGCTAGTAGCACCCTTCCACTCATGATAATAATGAACCTTGGAATCGGTAGGCCTATGGCACCTTTCCATGAAGGTTAATGATGAACCTTGGACCGGTAGGCTTAAGGCACCCTTAATGAAAAATCGGTAGGCCTAAGGCACCCTTCCAGGGGGATTTAATGAGCTATCCTTAATGAACCTTGATCGGTAGATCCTTGTGGTGCCCTTCTTGGTAGATGTGCTATGGGTCGGTAGACCTAATGATGGTGCCCTCTCTAGCACATACATGTGAATGAAATTACTCTATGGGAACTAAGGCTAAGCACCGAGTGGATATGGTTAAGATGGTAGCTCTCCCGAGTATGAGGCAAGAGTACAATGAACATCTTTGGATATCCCCTAAACCATGTGCCTACATGGGATGTGTCCTAGTTCTACCCTTGGCAAGTAGAACACCTTCCACGGTGTAGGGTTTTATGACATCGGATTCCATGTCTAGCTCGCATGGTCTATGTCGGTTAATGCCTATTCCCATCATGTGGGATGTGCACTCTAGTTATTGGATAGGTTCTACAACGTGTAGGTAGTAGTATGGGATGCTATCTACACATGGCACGAGTAGGCCTTGAAGATGCTAAAGTGAGTTCCCTAAGCCTTAATGGCTAATGTATGAAAGTCCTCTAAATACATGAATGTCTCCAAAATGGTTTCTTAAAGAATGTTGGTCTATTGATGTTAGGTTGTGAAGGAAATGTCCTTATCTAAGGTAATCTTGGGGAACACTTAAGTGTGCTTGAAGAGGTTGTGTGGGCGGTCACTTCTTGTCTCACTCAAGTGTGTCTTAAGATTATATTAGGTAGAGGTCCTATGGTAATGAAATGACATGTGTTCTTTTAAAGTTAAGCATGGGTTGTATATGGACATATGTTGAGTATATGTATGGTTGGCTATGGTCTTATATGTTAATGTTGACTTGTATTATGTCTCTTATACTTGTAAAGGAAAGGTTTTATCAAATGATATGAAAAGCATTTACTTCCTTGAAAATGTCCCTTTCTTTCCCTTTTTGGGCTAAAGTGTAGGGATTTGGAGATGATGACATGTCATGGCTATTTGATAGGTTTCTAAGTGTTGAAGATGAAGACTTGGTGAGTCCTCATATATTCAAGGACAATACCCCATATGTTCTTTTATGTCTTTTCAGTATTGTTTAAGTTGTGTATGGGATTAGTCCCGAATTTTGTACTCTAAGGTATTAGATGGTTTTGAGACATCATGTATAAAGTCTAGAAAGTCTTCCGCTTGCTATTTTTTTTAATTTTAATTAAATGTTTTCTTGGTAAAGAAAGTTTTTAATTCCTTATGGTTTTAGTGACTATGCGATGAATGAATGCTAAGAGGCTTGTATTAGACCTCTTCGAGGTCGAGTACGCCGGTTACGACTAGGGGGTGATCCCGGGTCGTGACAACTATATATTAGTGTTACATGTTGAATTAGCTGACAATTTAATTGAATTAACCCCAAAATGACCCTTTTACGATATACACATGTTGCCACATATTACATGTCTGTTGCGATATATCAAACAGAATATGCATATGTTGCCACATATGACACTTCAAGGATCGGTTAATCAATAAATTGAGTGACTTAGGAATGGGAAAATGTCAGTTTTTTTTAGATTAAACATTTTATAAAGAACATATTCAAAAACAGAATGTGCATATGTTGCCACACATGAAAGTTAAATTAATACAGAAATTTAACTACTTCATCTATTTCTAAATTACACCTACATAATTCACAACGAAAGTGGAGGTTTTGAACAGTGCAACAAATTGGTCTTTCTCCCAACAAATGAGGTTCTGGCACCCATCCATATAAAGTATATAGCAACTTCTCTCGACATGTTCTGTGTTTTAGTGGAGTCATGTTGGCAATAATGAACATTATGCCTTCTCTCATGGATTCACCGCCATTGAAGATTGAAATTATGGCAAGCACATAGGATGCAACAATGTGGCCACCGTCTGCTGCTTGACTAAGAATTCCCAATCCATTTGAATCCCTACGTTTAAAAAAATCATACTACAGAAAAATAACACATTTAAAATGTAAAATACATTGATAAAAACGTGAATACATTTGAAAAATATTAAAAGTTACCACGCCTTTTCTGTATAAGGATTATAAATTCCCCGATGCTCTGCACATTTCTAGGAAAAAAGTGCATCTTCGAACAACTTAACACAGCCATATAAATACAGGAATGTTGAGCAATATTATCTTCTGATATACAGAAGGTTCATTAGCGACTTCATTGAGGACCCTTGAACTGAGAACTCAAATCAAATGGTTAGGAAATCAAATTAAAGAGCGAAAATTGTTTAATACATACATACCTTAATTTAACCCTCATTAAATCTTTGAGGGAGTAGGAAGCAATCCTTTCAATGATATCAATTAGTAGTTCCCTCGGAAGGGATTCAATGTAGTGTTTTTTACTCATAGTCATTTTTGAGATTTCTTATTCTTCCTTACCATCTTGGAGAAAATTAAATGAAAGGACCTTCTATTGTTGTGTTCTTCTTATATAATATAATTCCAATGTAATGAATGTGAAAAGTCGCAACTTTTAAAGACGAAGATGCACTTCTGACTTTTCAAATGCAAGTACTTAATTTTTTTGAAAAAAGGGTAAAATATGAAGAGTTGTAATTAATGAAGGAGATTGTTATATTAGACCGTAATTCAATTGAATTAGCCCCAAAAAGCACATTTTAGGATATGAACATATTGCCACATATGACATATTTGTTGAAGTTTAAACTGTTAAATACAACATATTATACCACAAAACGTACATATGTTCCCACATATGACATCTCAAGGATGGTCAAAATGAGAACACTATGAAAAAAATATATTTTTGGATTAAACATTTTATACAGAACAAATTCAAAAATAAGTACAAAACACAAAAAGACAACCTTTTTCACCATGAATTTGGTTTGCAAGTTATGTACATATGTTGCCACAGATGGCAAATTAATTAATACCACACAGTGGTATAAGGAAGAAATTTAATTACATAATCTAGTTCTAAATCACAACTACATAAATCACAATGAATAGCATCTTCATTGTCGCTTCCCATGGGCCAACCATTCATGCGTCTGATTTGCTCAAATTGATGAACAGTGCAACAAATGGGTCTTCCCCCAACAAATGAGGTTCTGGTGCCCACATTCCACCTAAAATATTTCGCAAATTATGTCGACATCTTCTGACTTTTAGTGGCTCCATTTTTTTCATGTTGGCAATGAACATTAAACCTTCTCTCATGGATTCACCGCCATTGAAGATCGAAATTATGGCAAGCACATAGGATGCACCAATGTGGCCACCGTCTGCTACTTGATTAATCATTCCCAATGCAGTTGGATCGTTACGGTTGAAAAAATCAAACCACAGAAGAAATAACACATTTAAAAGGCAAAATACATTGATAAAAACATGAATACATACGAAAAACATAAAAAATTACCACACCTTTTCTGTATAAGGCTTCTAAATTCCATGATGCTCTGCACATTTCCAGGAAAGAAATGGCTTCTTGAACTATCGACCATCTACGATAAGGAATGCTGACCAATGTTACCTTTTGATATACAGAAGGTTCATTAACGACTTCATTGAGGACCCTGGAACTGAGAAATCAAATCAAATGGTTAGGAAATCAAATTAAAGAACAAAAATTGTTTGATACATACATACCTTAATTTAACCCTCATTAGATCTTTGAGGGAGTAGGAAGCAATCCTTTCAACGATATCAATTAGTAGTTCCCTCGGAAGGGATTCAATGTAGTTTTTTTTTACTCATAGTCATTTTTGAAGATTTCTTATTCTTTCAAGATTTCTTATATAATGCCAGGAAAATGAAATGTGTGAAAAGTTGCAACTTCTGAAAACGAACAAAAGAGAAGAGACACAACTTTTAACTTTTCAAATGAAAGTACTTATTTTATTTCTTTGGAAAAAAGGGTAAAATATGAAGAGTTGTAATTAATTTTTTTCTTGAAAGTTGTTCCAATGACAGTAATTATTGATTGATGGTTCACATACCTTACACGTAATTATTTATTAGAAATATATTGGAACATATGCATTTTCTGTGGTACTTGTAACACATAATTGACATATGTTGTAGCATATGCAATATTATGTTGTAAGATCTAACACATAATTAATATATGTTGGAACAGATGCGTTATTCTGTAGTACATGTAACACATAATTGACATATGTTGGAACATATGCAATATTTTGTTGTAAAATCTAACACATAATTGACATATGTTGGAACATATGCAATATTCTGTTGTAAGTAGCAACACATAATTAAATAAATCACACATTTTATATAAATAACATAACATAAGTTGATTCAAATTAAGATAAGAAGATAGGGAACATCATCCTTAAATAAAAAAGAGCATTCATTAAAATTCAACAACACTTATGGAGCGTTTCGATTTGGGCATGTAGTTCTTTTATGGCCAAAGTCCCTACATACGGAACACTTATTTTTTCTTGTTGGAAATGATTCACCAACTCCACGCCGTCTCTTATATCTCCTTCTTCCAGGTTTGCTTTGATCAACATATATATGAGGTATTTCTCTCTCTATGACATCCAAAGGGACAATCCAAGAATCTTCAGGTGGAACCGGGTGAATTTCCTCACAATATGCCATTATGTATTTTTCCACTAAATAATATGGAGAGGAGTACTCATAAATCTGATTTCCAAAATCGGCACCATAATGGGCTCGAAGCACTGTCATGGCATGTGGACAAGGTATTTTGTCCAAGTCTAAAATTCTACAAGTACAAGTTCTTCTTTGTAGATCCACCGTAGCAACATCACCATGACCAGTGACACTGAACTTGTAGTTAGCGATTTGATGAGACAACAACTTGTTGTCCGCGTTGACATACTATGATATGTCTTTTTCAATTGAAGGAACAAATCTATTTGCAGAGTTCACCAGCTCCATACGCCTCTGGTGAAATAAAAGTGAAAATCTCCTGTTTATTTCATCAAATAGAGCGACAATAGGAAATTCTCTTTCAACATCAAACATAGAATTCACCAACTCCGCGATGTTTGACGTCATAATGTTATATCTACACAACAAAAAATAAAAATCAATCAAAACTCATAAAACTACAATAAAATCAAACGACATGGTATAGACAATAATGTACCTATTTCCTGGGTAAAATGCCCTGCTCCATGTGTGGAATCCAATACGTTCAAGAGTTTCAGCCGCCTTTGGTACCGAATCTCTTATTTGATTGAAATGGTCATTGAATTCACATCTATCGTACGCCTTTGCTGCTTTATAAAAATGGGTCACTACCTTTGAATTGTGAAAGTTATTTCGAATATTTTTCCCAAGGTGTCTCATGCAACAACCATAATGAGATGCAGGGTAGATAGTCGAAACCATCTTTCGAATACTTGGATGCCTATAAGAAATAATGCACAACTCATCAATATCATCTACAAAGCCTCTCATATTTTGAAAAAAATATTCATATGAGGCATCACATTCCTTGTCCACAACATAGAAAGCCACTGGAAATATATGATTCTCAACATCTTGTGCCACCGCCGATAGCAAAACACCTTCATACTTGCTCCTCAGGAATGTCCCATCAACAGCTATTACTTTTCTCATTTCTTGAAAATCAGTTATCCAAGCGGCATATGATACAAAGAAGTACTTGAACCTCCCATTTTCATCGAGTGACAGTGCCGTCTTGCTTCCTGGATTTGTAACTTCAAGCTTATAACGGTACGCATTAAGCACTGCATATCCGTGCTCATGTGTTCCCTTAACATTAGACTTAGCATGCTCCATGCCCTTATAAATCTTCCAATAGCTTACCTTACAACCCAATTCTGTGCGGAGTTGATTTGACATGTCTCTTGTGGTTGGACCTTTACCATTGGGAAACCTATTTTCAAAGTACTTACCTATGACTTTTGTCGTGGCATGGGGATTATGGCTTGTAAGATGCTCTGAACCACACGTATGGTACTTTTCATAGATTCTAATGACAAACCTGTCGCTGCTTGTAAATTTCACAGCCCTCAGCCACCAATTGCACTCCGGATATGAACATTTAAAAGAAAACATATTACGAGAATTGATCACCTTTTTTAGTCTAAAATCTTTTTTCAAGCAAGCAATTTTCAATGAATTTGCCAGTTCTTCCTTGTTCTTGAATGTCATTCCCTTATAAAAACCGGTTTCATCATCTCGAACATTATTCACACGTGATGATTGAGAAGAACATGGAATGTTGCTGCCAACAATAGGTATAGGAGGATTGTGACTCTCAAAGTCCAGCATGTCATCTTTTCCAATTTTAGCATCGTGATTATTCATGTCCACATCATCAAATTCATCATTTAACATATCTTGTTGGTCTTCTTCTAGATTATGATCCTCCTCGATAGGATTTTCATCCACGTAGACTCTTAATATGGGCGGTCTCTCTGCTACTCCCAAATTAACAACCAAACTAGGCTGATAAGTTATTTTAAAATGTAAGACCTTCTCATTATGAAAAAAATGGGGAATGTAACTCATGACTAGATCTTTCAGTTGACAATTGTATCCACATTTTTCCATGACTAAATTCACAAAATCATCATACAAAATATTTCTTTCGACAGTCATCCATACCAACCCTCCCCGTTTCTTACCATCCTTCCAACGCCAAATGTATCGATTTTTCTTCTCGACCCATTCACCACGACAATCAATCCCTACAAATAATCCCTCCATTTATTGTACCTGAAGAAATTAATTAAAAAATAATTAGTACTAATGAAAAAATGTGTAAGTCATATGTTGCAACATATGACTATTATGTGGCAACATGTAAGTCATATGTTGCTACATATAACTGATATGTTGTGACAAATAAATCACATGTGGCAACATGTGTAAGTTATATGTAGCAACATATGGCTATCCTGTTGGGAAATATAAGTCATATGTTGGTACATATAACTATTTTATTGCGAAACATAAATCACATGTTGTGACAAAATGTATAAGTCATATGTTGCAACATATATAGCCATCTGTTGGAAACGCGAATGAAAATTATTGAAAAAATTGCGGCTACCCAGATGATGATGAATGATTTCAAAGAACTATTAGTTTTACTTACCAAAACAACGGTGTGTGAACCCAATCACTTATGAAGTAATTCCAATTGATACAGAACGAAATCTGGTCCACTGATTAGATTAGCTAAATCTGATTCAAGAAGATGAAAAGAGCTTAAGAAGGACCATCAGCCAAGACCAATAATGTACGAAAACAAGAAGAAGAAGATGAAGAGAACAGAAAGAAGAAAGGCAAGCAACTAAGCAAGAAGAGAGCAAGAGAGCAAGAGAGCAAGAACATAACAGAAGAAGAATAAGAAGAGGAATATGGGGGAAAATGTTTTATTTCCCCCCTTTTGGTACAGCTGGTGGCTTCCCTCCAATTTTGGTTCCCACCAAAATTGGTTAAATTAGGATTTAGTCATTTACCCTTTTACCCCTCATTTAATTCAATGGATCAAACTGCCAACTTATAAATTTGAGGGCAACTCCACAATCCTTAATCATTAATCACATAATTGTCACCTACACTCAATAATTAAGACTTAAGTCACCGCCCCTTTATTTTGACACCTTAATGTCACCTTTAATTCAGAGCCCCAAGCTTCTTTAGCAGCTCACAAAATTTGGCATACTCATAGACTTTTAGTAGTGTTTGCCTGGTTAAAATTTGCCCCACTAGTTTGTACCTGTGTGTCATATCAATAATAAATATTGCGAGAAAAGAATCAAAATTGTCCTTTTATCTTTAAAGTAAGAATCTAAGTCATTCTTGTCTTTTAACATGGAATGGTCCCATGTTTCAAAAATTGGTACACTTTTAATACCCTTCCAAATAACTGTCTAATATTTTACGGAGTCTTTTTTTTTTTTCACGTGAGAAAGACTATATGTTTCAACCATTACTAAACAAATCTTACCGTTCTTCTCCCTCAAACAGCATCCATCTATTCTTAATTCCATAACTCTGATTTTTCTATTTGATAAACGAAATCAAAATAAAGAGAGTTGCATCTTGTTGTTTTTTAAGAATAGCTTTTCTTCGTTTTTATATTTCATTTATCTTCCTTCAATGGAAGTCTTCGGCAAGTAAAATTCTCTATTTCTATAAATGTAAAACGGTTTTTACTGTCATCGAGCCTTCTTGAATGTACTCTGCAATAGATTATTTAAATTCAAAGAGAAAAAACTATAAATTATGAGATTATGGTGATCATTGGGTGTGCTCTCGTTGTTGATAACATACTAATAACTAGAATTCCAAATTAAATTTAATTGGAGGGTACTACACATTTTGGTGCCGTTATTCATCTGCCAATCAATAGTCTCAGTGTCTGCTTGCCCCAATTATGAACACACACGCTAACTATTAGTGAGCTCGAAGAAAATTTGAGGAACGCGAGAATTTAGTGGAAATTAGAAATTGAAGAGAAAAAGATTGGGGAGAATTCAAGGTTCTATCTTGCGAAAGTTTATCAAATTAAGTTTAGATCAAGAAATTGAAAAATGTACTTTGAAAATTCAATCACATGTTATTATTGTGGTAAATGAAAATGTATCTTTTCATTTGTGATGTAATGATTGGTATGAATGAACATGTAATGTATATTTGTTTTCAGTTTCAAAATTTTAATAGTGTACACGTCGATGGTGTAAATATACTTAGATGAAGTATTACGCATTGAGCAATATAATTTGAAGATGAAATATATATATTTTCATTATGATATAACTAGAACTAAAGAAAGTTTCATATTCATTTGGATAAAAAAATAACATTATATCAGATTTGCACAACAACAACACTAGGATAATAGCAAAAGTACATGAAAGCAACATCAGAAACACATTAAAACAACACTAAAGTTGCTTCAGAAAATATAAAAAAAACAACATCAAAATTGCACCAGCAGAATAGTTGTTAAATGGCATTAGAATTGCACCCATTACACAAGTAGAAAAGCACTAAAACTACAGTACAAGAACAGAAAACCACTAAAACAGCACCAGAATTCCATGAAAACAATACTAAAACTTGCACCAACTTCATAATAAATTGAAAACAAACATATATTACATCTTCATCCATACCAAAATTCATTACATCGCAAAAAAAATACATTTTTCTATACTACGACAACAACACGTGAATGTGTTTTAAAAGGAAAATTTTCAAATTCTCGATCTAAACTTGCATTTGATAAACTTCTTCAAGTTTGGACCTTGAATTCGCTCCATTTTTTTTTCTCTTAGACTTTTAGTCTTCTCTAGATTCTCGCGTGCCTCCAATTTTCTTTGAGCTCATTAATATTTTACATATATGTATCATAGTTGGGGCAAGCAGAATGAACTATGATGCCAAAAAATCATTGGGACAATTGATCGAGCACTTTATGTGCAAGAAACGTATTTGCACATGAACAATGACACCAACATGTGTTACCCCTCCCAATTAAGTTTAATTGAAATTTCTAGTTATTAGTATGTTATAAACAATGAGAGCACACATGATTATAACCGTAATCTCACAATTTCATAGTCTTTTCTTCTCAACTTTAAATAATCTATCGTAGAGGACATCGAAGAAGGCTCGATGATGATGAAAACTGTTTTACAGTCATAGAAACAGAGAATTTTACTTTTGTCCAAGACTTCCATTGAAGGGAGATAAACAAAAAAAATTAAAAACAAAAAAAATATTCTTCAAAACCAACAAGATGCAACTAAATGAACTTTTCTTCTCTAATTATCAGTCTCTTTATTTTTTATTCCATTAAAATAGGAATAGATGGATATTATTTGAGGGAGAAGAAGGGCAAGATTTGCTTTGCAATGGTGGAAATATGGACACTCTTTCTCATGTGTAAAAGGAACTCAATTAAAATATTAGACGGTTATTTGGAAGGGTACTAAAAGTATACTAATTCTTGAAACGTGGAGGACTATTAATGCTCCGTGTTAAAAGACAAGGATTACTTTGATTCTTACCTCAAAGATATAGGAAAATTTTCTTCCTTTTCTCAAATATTGCAAATTATTGAAATAATAACAATTTATATCTATATTAAAGCAAGGCAGAAGTATGAAAAGTTTCCAAGTGAAAACCTAATATTAAGCCCCTTGGCAGTTTTAAATTAAGGTTCTTTAAAATATAGTTAAGAAAATAAAAACAATGACACTTTCTTGACCAAAAATTAAAAAATAAATAAAATTTCAAATAAACTATTTAAAAAAAAATAAAAATACTAAGTGACCAAAAAGTAAAAACCGATAAAATTCAAGCCACTTGATTTTTAGAAAGAGAATTTTTAAAAAAGGGATTAAAAACAAAGAGTATTGCAAATTAATAATTTAAAATAGAAAAAATAATAATTTTAATTGAATGCAATAAAAATTTGGGCAAACTACATAAATCGCACTAGTTTAGGTCCTAATTACTAAGATTCTCGATAATTTCAAATATTTAATTCTTCTACCATATTACGTGCTTAGGATACATAAATCTGAATCAGCGAGATACATGTATCTGCCAAATTTTAAAATCGAGATACATATTTTATTTGTTTAAATTAATTGGTTGTAACTGATTTCCTTAATTAGAGGAGTAATTAAGGATTTTCAAAATATATGGACAATTAATTCTGAAAATTTAAATTAATAAAATCCCTTAGTATAAGGTGGAAATCAAGGAGTGTATTTATGTTTAATTAATATCATTTTATTATTCTTTGAAATAATAAATTCATTAATATTAATAATAAAAGACAAAAACATATATTTTGGTCATGCAATTTGATTATTTCATTTTATTAATCTTAAAAGAATAAATTCAGTAATTTGTTGTATCTATTATCAATATATAATGTATCCAACAAGCTAAACACTTAGATACATGAATATCATACAAGTACATTCATATGTAGCATAAACGTATCTAGTATTAATTTCATGTATCTATTTCTATGATCTAATATTAATTTCATTTATCAGTTTATATGATCTAATATTATTTCATGTATCTTTTATATGTATATATCAAGCATCAATTTCATACATTATATCCAAAAACATATATCTCAGATAAATACAAAAATATATAGGAAAGGCTAAAAACAACACAAAGTCGTCAGAAATCCTATAGTGATGTTAGGAGAAGAAACTTGGAGTTTGAGGTAGATGATTGGGTTTACTTGAAGGTGTCACCCGTGAAGGGTGTGATGAGATTTGGTAAGAAGGGAAAACTTAATCCCCAATACATTGGTCCTTACAGGATATCCAATAGAGTTGACAATGTAGCTTATGAGTTGGAGCTACCGTCAGAGTTAGCAGTAGTCCATCCAACATTCCACTTTTCTATGTTGAAGAAGTGTATGGGCAATCCTTCACTTATTAGACCTACTAAGAATATTGAGATTACTATCGAGCCCGTTCAGATTCTTGATTATCATGTTTGCGAGCTGAGAACCAAGGAGGTTGCATCAGTCAAAGTGTTATGGAGAAATCAATTTGTCGAGGAAGCGAGTTGGGAGGCTGAGAAGGATATAAAGAAGAGATACCCACACCTCTTTCCTTCCGGAGAGAATCCAAGCCAAGGTACTAATCCTTTGTAAAGTACTATCTAAGTTAATATGCCGAGTTATGTTAATTGTATGTTGGGTACTTGAGTTGGGGTTGTTAGATGCTTTTTATTCCCTTTTGGCTTAGTGTAATTCCCAAGGGGGAGACATTGTAACATCTTGTACTTCAAAAAGCCGACTAGAGATTTGTACGAGTTAAACTTCATTTTTTTGTTTATGGTCAACTTCAAACGACCATAACTTTTACCATATAAAGAATTAGGTGGCCCATTAGGTATCAAATCGAAGGTCTTTGAGTCCTCTTTACAGCACCGCCGAATTCGCTAACTTCCAGCTCAGATGAATGAGTTATGCCCATTTGAGTGCAGCCTCTCTAGTTAAGGCACTTCATCCATTTTAAGAAGGGGTATTTTAGTATCTTCCTTACACCACTAGGCCAAAAGCATTTTTCTCACCCAAATAATGGCCTAACCAGATTGAGATCAATTTTCATCGTTCTAAAATGCTTAGGATTTGAGAGAAGGGTTTTAGGAGGAGAAAAGAGAAGGTTTCAAGAGTTCATCAAGAAATTTTGGGAAATCGCAAAGAACTTAGTTCTTTCGAGGTATGTAAGCTTTCATAGTGTTGGGTTTGTTTTCCCTCACGCCAATCATGTGATTTCATCCATAAATTCATTTTTGAAGTTGATTGATTGAGTTTCTTGAGAAGTTCTTGAGTTTTAACCCCATCCCTTAACAATGGAGGTCTTTGAGTCTTGAGGTGAGGGTCTTGCGAATGAGTGGCATTGTGATGGATTTTGGGTGGGATTTTGTTGAGTTTGTGTTGGGTTAATGAGTCCAAATGATTTGGGAGTAAATCATTCGATTCTAGATGAGTTAGGCCTTGAATTGGAGTAAAACAATTCGTCAAAAACTTGGTAGAGGGGTGGGGCAACACGCCACCATCACACCCAAACTACTGGTAGTAGTTTGGGGCATGGCGCACAGCGCTAGCAGTGCGCTCCAAATACTACCCAATAGTTTTGGGGTTAGCGCCCTACTCCACTCAGTGCGCCAGGGTTGTAAGGTCCCTTACCCATCCAACCTTTCATGTGTTTACCCTCGAATCATACCTATGTTCTCTCCTTGATATCCACACTTAATATCTTCATTAATCCTTGAGAGATCATGCATATTCTAATCATATATCTTGATTTACGTTTTTTAAATTATAGTAAAGTTAATAAGAAAGTTCAAGAGGACTTTTTGAGTCAAAGTTGAGAACCCTTTTGAAATTAACTAATGATTTGAACTAAGTGATGAGTAAATGAGTATAAGGATGAGGAGAGTTGAGTTTCATGTTTCAAAATGAGTATAAGGGAACTAAGTATTCCCAAGTATATAATACTTTTACATTTAAAAGAGAGAAGCATCAATTTCTAAATGAGTTTATAGGTTTAGAAGAGTTTCACAGTATTACGTCTTTTAAGAATTACCTCAAATTGAGAAAGAGTTAGGTTTTAAACATTTGAGCATGAGTTATATATTATTGGGAGTATTTTTGAGCACCGATATAAGGATGAGTTTGGACAACTCAAAATCCTTAGAAACCATGTATGTCAACATGGGTAAAGGACCATACTTTTTATATCATTCCTTATTGCTTTTAAGCATAGCTTAGTAGACCTACTTAGTTGAGGAGTTTTATACCCTGGGAAGGTATAGGACAGTTCTAGCATTGTTGGCGAGACATTGTATCATCACGTAGCTCATAATTATGGTTTTTGATTAGAAAATCTCCCAAATAAGAGTAAAGAGTTTATTATTGTATTTTTATGCATATTGAGTTGATGTCTACTGTTTTTGTAACACCCCGTATCCGAAAAAGGGAAATGAAGCAATTTGCAGTAGTTGTAGGTGCAAACCATGCTGGCCACCCACATCCTGTGGAAGGGACCACGGACCGCAGGTGTGCTCCGTGGTTAGCCTACCTAGCAGTGTTCTGAGGGCTCAAGACCACGACCCAACATACGAACCATTGGTCAGACCACGGTTCATGGTTGGAGGGTATGTGGTTCAAAGCCCCAAAATGACCTTTCTGACCACTAATGACGGTCCACTAGGACGGACCATAGGTCAGACCACAGTCTGTCGACTCGGGTCAGTGGTTTGTTGGTCGGTGGAAGCTGGCACTTAAGTTCAGGGGAAGTTGGGTCTTTTCCAAATTAATTAGTTCCTATACTACATCGTTTTTCCCTTCACTAAGACCCTTATATAAGTATTTTCAACCCCCAAATTAGCCCATTCACATTATTCTTCCAAATTCACAAAAGAAAACCAAATCTCCTCTCCAAAAAAATTCTCTCTAGAAACTTGAAGAAGAAGAAGATTCAACCTAGGGTTTCAAGTTAAGATCTCAATTCCTCCATTGAAGGCTAGCTTTTGGATTCAAGGTATGATAGTATTCATCCATAGATTCCTTACATTCATGGAGTTCCCAAATTCCTCTATTTCTAAAGGTAGAACTCCCCAATTGAGTTAGAGTATTCTTCAATTATCATGGGTTCTTTTCATTATTGATTTAAATGATTGAATTATGATCTCTTGTGCATGAATTGATGAAATACTATGATTTTATGATAGTTTCCCATGAACACATGAAATCCCCATGTTTTCAAGTTATGAGTCATATGATGTGGGATTTTGATCTTCAAGGAAGAGTTTTATGAAATTAAGCATGTATTGTAAGCTTTACATGTATTTATGATGAAATCCATATCTAACCCATGTTTTTTAAGTGTTGATGATTTAAAGTGGGTTTTGAACCTCAAGAGGTAAATTATGGACTTATGCATTCTCTTATGAAATTTATGCAATGGTTTATGAGTGTTTTGAGAGTAAAGTACCAATGATGATGTTGTGTTGTGAAAGGATATTTCCATAAACACATACTAGTATGATGTGAAAGGTTTTCTCACATAGAAAGGATTCTTAGGTTGAAAGGCTTTCTCACGTAATTGAATCAAAGAGTAAGAGATATCCTAATGAACTAGCTTGGATTGGTTGTCCAAGGGCACCTTTCCATGAGTAATGAAATCAAGTAAGAAATGACTATTCCGTGGGATTTATGCTTAGTATCAAGAGGATATTGATGATGAGATAAAACCTCTCCCGTTAGTAGAGGCCGGTTTTCTAGAAGAAATCTCATGAAATGGAAGCTCTCCTGTTTAGAGGTCGGGTTTCTAGTAGCAATATCCTTATCCCTTAACTATGTGCCCCCATAGGTTGATTAGCTAGTGGATCCACTTAAGCTAGAACTTCATGGTTCTACCTTGGCAAGTTGGAAAGCCCTTTTCGGTGTGGGAGACACCAGGTGTAACGAGCCGAGAGCACTCCCTAGTCGTTACCGACGTATTCGACCTCTCGGAGGTCTTATACAAGCCCTTAGCATTCGTCATAGCATTTATTATAGAAAAATAGCGGAAAATTTAATACTTTTTCATAATATAACACAAGACATAAAAGTCACCTTATTAAACCTTTAATACAAAAATTGGAGTACTACGTCTAAAGGTAGCCATCTTAAAACACGACTACAACACAAGAGGGACACAACCCTTATAATACAAAAGAAACTACTATCTAGTACATAGAACTTAAGGAAATTCTTTAACATAAAGGTCCTTGAATCTTTAAGGACACACCCGAACTTGGGAATAGTAAGACAAGCTCATCACTTCTAGGAAAGGCCCTTTAGCCACCACAACCTACACTTGGTGTAAAAAGATGAAGAAGAATGGTGTTATTACAAGAATGCACTAAGTATGATAACCATGCAAAACATGCTTTTAAAAGGACATTTAGTTGGAAACTATGCATCATGCCTTTTTAGAGAAACTTCAAGAACATTTAGTACGATAGGCACAATATAAATCACATACATCATCATACACATGGAAACCATTCATAATTGCACATAGAGCCACTTATAACATTTTAGGCACATTCAATGCATACAATACATTACCTTCCTCTTTATCTGAACTCCTTTCCTCAAGCAACCCTTAGGGAATATTGGTGCAATGTATTACGTGAAGGTTACCAAAGGTGAAC
This sequence comes from Solanum okadae, assembly GCA_036553675.1. Lineage (NCBI taxonomy): Eukaryota > Viridiplantae > Streptophyta > Magnoliopsida > Solanales > Solanaceae > Solanum > Solanum okadae. The sequence continues at coordinate 19,695,953 of CM071684.1, read as the reverse complement.
TTACATATAGCCTTCATCAATCCAACCACATATATTCATAGAGTCATAAGCACACCATAAGACATAGTCTTCACATAGGAACCATCACCTAAGACAACCCCCAAGTCACACTAGTGCAATGTGCAAGTGGCATCCCATAATACTACTCACACCAAGTGTTCCTAGGAAGCCACCATAGACTAGGCACATCGTATTCAACAAGTCATAACATCCTCATTTAACATTAGACATAAGACCAACATACTTCATAACATCATAAAAGGACTCATTCCTTTACTACATCATTAGTCATAACCCATTTAGTTCATATCATAGGTAAACTACCCTCACGACCCCTTCACAAGCTCACTTGTGCAATGTGCACATGGAGTCCCATACCCCCACATACACTAAGCAAACCCATTAAGAAGTCATAAGTGTAATTCACATGCATAAACATACTTCATGTCTTGACATAAGTAATGTCAACCTTAACATGCTTTCATATTAACATACATAGACCATAGTCTTCATTACATAAAGAGACTAATCATAACCTCCCTTAGAGTCCACTTGTGCAATGCATAAGTAGGGTCCATAGTCCTACCTACACTAAGTAACTCTTCGAGAAATCATGACTAGAGTTCATAATCTTATCTTAGTTCATTTCTTAACTTTTGGGAGACATTGCCATAACCGACATAGAACATGTGAGCTACATGGAATCCGGTGTTCTACTCCTACACCGAAAAGTGAGAGTACTACTTGCCAAAGTAGGACTTACATACATAATAGCTATCTAGTGGATCCACTAAGCTAAGACCTACGGGAGCATGCAGTTATGGAACAAGGAGATTGCTACTAGAAACCTTGACTTACTAGGCGTGGAGGTTTCCATCTCATGAGACAACATCTATGTTGGGAACTCGGACTTGCTAAACGTGAAGGTTCTCTTGTGGGAAGCCGGACTTGCTAAATGTGAAGCCCCCACTCTCATTTTTCATGTTCACTCGGTTCTAAGCTCCAACTCCCTTTTTAAACATCTTTAAGCCTTTATTTAGCATTAGTTCATAAAGTAGGCTTTAGGGACTTAATCCCTCATATCATATAGGTCATAGGTTTCTAAGATGAGAATGACCTTTCATCATAGAATCTACATTATGTGAGAATGACCTTTCACATAATCATACCATATTCATAACATAGTCTAGTTTAGAGTACAATTGAGGAAACCTTTCAAGAGACTCACTTTCACTAGATTATCATAAACCTTATTCATTCATTCATGTGTGTGTACATATGTGAGAAAGCCTTCCACATAAACACCTTTATACAACACATATTCATACCTTGCTAATCATACACTTTGCATGCATAATAAGATGTAAGGGTGCATCTAAGATTTCACCTTTCAATAGACACCATAACACATCATATTCATAGCTAGGGGTGTTCACGGTTTGGATAAAAACCGATCCTAACCGAAAAACCAGACCAAACCGATAAAATAAAACCGATTTTATTTGGGTTTGGTTTGATTTGGTTTTAGATTTTTTAAAATCGATAGTATTTGGTTTGGTGATGGTTTTATTAGAAAAAACCCAAAGAAATAACCGAACCGAACCAATGAATTATATACATATATTATTAATATACATACTTAATATATTGTTTTTATAAACAATTTTAAAGATAAACATATTTTCATTAAAATTTCTTTATAATTTACTTATTGAAAGCAAAAATGCCCAAGATGAAACATTTATCTTATTGATTTCATGTATATGAGTGTCTATGACAATTCTTTGTGAGACTGAAAATGTTATTGTCTCTTCCTTATAGGCCAATATAGTGAATTTTAAAGCTTTATTGATAGTAAATTTAGTGATGAAAAGTTCAGTAATTCAAGTCATTCTAACTATTGAAACGACCCCAAAAATGCCCGAAAATGTGCTTCGAAAACACCTAAAATTGTAATTTCCATATATCTCAAAATCCGTGCATCATTTCGGAAATTCGACTTCATATTCTTATTCAGGGGGTCAAATTGAGTGGGAAATGAGTCTAACCCGAATTTTAGAACAACCGTATCAAAATTCGAAAATCGCAAAAAATGCGATTTTGAGGGTCAACTTTAAAGGGGCATATCTCTCAGCACACAAGGAACTGGAAGGAGCTCAAACTATAAAAATTAAATCTCTGTGAGTTAGCTTTCCAACGCAATTTGTTTCACCTCATTCCGAGTTAGGATGAAGGAGTTATGACCATTTTCGTAAAACCTGTCCGGCAGAAAATGCAAATTCCAGTAGCCGAAAACACTGTTCACCCGCCTCAATTTTTTTTCTAAGTGTTGGGACGTTTTTTTTTATAAAAAGGGGACATATCCATACTTAGTCATTTAACTTCAAAACATCCAAAAACTCTCTCTAAACCCTCTCCAAAAATTCCACCAAGATCATCAACCAAATTCAAGGATCCCAAGCTTTAATTCCGGATTCAAGATTCAATCTCAAGCAATTCTCCATTCCAATCTTCATCAAGAATTCTCCAAAGTTGAGGTATGTGGGTTGATTGTGGAAACCTTCCTTTCCACAAGTCCAACCATTTATCCTCTATTTTACTTCAAGTTTATGGGTCCTTATGATCATTTATGAACTCTTGAATTATGGAATTATTACTACACATCCTATTATGGTCTATTTTTGTATATTATCATGAAATGGAATTATTATATGATGTTTATGGTTTTCATGCCTCCATGATCAAATTATGAAGGTTGTTATATATGTATATACATATGTATGTTGTTGGTGGGCTGTTTTATATGGATTTTGAAATTGGTTGGACTTAGTACTCTTGAAACACATAATTTTATTTACATGAACAAGTAGCCCACCATATGTTTGATAAAATGCCATTTATAGAATTCTTATGAAATGGAAGGTCCAATGTACGTCCTATGAGTCGGATGATTATATAAGTATTGAAATGATGATGAAATGGATACATGTATATGATTTTCTCTATATAGTGTGTGAGTCGACCAAGCCTAGCTCGGGGGGGGGGGGGTTGTAGGCCCGGGTAACCGTATCAAGGGGTTGGTACCTTGGTTGCCTAGTACGGGGGTAGTAGGCCCGTATAACCGTATCGAGGGGTTTGTACCTTGGTTGCCTAGTACGGGGGGTAGTAGGCCCGTATAACCATATCGAGGGGTTTGTACCTTGGTCCCTAGCTCGGGGGGTGGTAGGCCTGGGTAACCACATTGAGGGGTTTGTACCTCTTTCGCCTCTCCAAGGGGGTGGTAGGCCTTGGAAATACTATATTGATGGTCACTCACTACACATATACTATGCCCTACTAAATATGATTTTTATATAAGCATCATTATACATATCATCTCATTAATATGCTATCTATCGGGTACGATTATGCATTTTGCCTATGATGTCCATCCCTTGTTGCATTGCATTGCATCCCATATACTTAGTACATTCAAACGTACTAACGCATACTCTATGCCTACATGATGTCACCATGTAGGGACCGGAGCACCGCTTGACCCTCGTCCTCCGCGTGGCTAATACGATTTTCTATCAAGGTTATTGGTGAGTCCTCCATTCCGGGGACGTTGCTTATGATCTTTTGCTATGTATAAGACTTTTCCTTTTTGTTATGTTTTGACTATGAAGGTGAGCCCAGTTGTTTGTCTTGGCCCCCGCTAAAGTACCTATGTTTAGAGGTGGTGTTGGACAAGTTGTGTATTATGTTTGAGCTTGATTCATCTATGGTATTTATGTATCATTTCTTTTTTCTTTTTTTCTTTTTTTCTTGCTCCCTTAGTCCCGATTTCCCCCTTGATTATGCTTATCGCTTATGGTCATTTTAATTGCTTCCGCGACCAATGATGTGTAAGATACGCTATGAGGCTTGTTTGGGATTCCTTCGGGTTCCCCATTCGCCAGTCACGTCTAGGCCCTAGGCTTGGGTCGTGACAACTATTTTTCGTTTTGAATGGATTGTTGTCACTTTTTTCACATTTTAAATGAACTGTTTCTTTTATTTTTGTGTATGGTTAATAACCGAACCAAACCTAACAAAAAACGATAATCACTAAACCGATAAATGTATATTATACTTGGTTTGGTTTGGTTTTGATAATTTTAAAACCGATTAAGTTGGTTTGGTTTTGGTTTTGACCAATAACCGATCCAAACCAACCCGTGAACACCCCTATTCATAGCTATAGATGTAGAGTGTGTGTGCATGATCACCATGTATCAATCCTCAACAATTCATAATCAATTGACATAGGTAGCAATAGGTATCAACAATGTAATTCAATATCATAAACATAGTCTAAGTACAATTCCATAAACAAAGGGATCAACCCATAACTTTGCCCATAAGGCCATAATCCTCAACTCATCAATATGCCAACAATTCAACATGAATAAGTATAGATAATCATAAGAAACATCAATACAATCTAATCTAAACATAATTTCACTAATGGAGATCATATTCACAAAGACCCACATCATAGGCCAATTTTCGAGAATTTGGGGATCATGGGTTCTTCAAGAATTCCTTTGAAAATTGTCTTAAAAACATTAATTCCACATTAATTCATCAATAGAATGATTAGAAAATCGTTTGACAAGGAACCCATGTTTAGATTGAAATTTGAGAATTTTGGTCTTTGAATCACTTTTGAAAATCTTTGATAGAACTCCTTGAATGAGAGGTTATTCAAGAATCAAGAGTCACCATACCTTAATTATTGAAGACCCATGAAATTGAAGAAGAAATCAGTTGAAAACCCATCTTCTAGCTTGAGCTTCATCAATGGAGTTTTTGAGAGAATCTATTTTGAGAGGGAAGGATCAATTTGAAGAATGGGGTCTAATTTTAGGTTTTGGGGTTTTAACCAACTTAAAATACCCTAAGATAGGTAGAATAACCGTTTATAATAATTCCCAAAAGTACCCAAACTACCCCTCACTTAGTTGGACCTTTTAAACAAGTCAAACTTGAGTTTTATTTTCGCAGATTTTGTTGGGAAACAAGTTCTCTACGCGGAGGTGTTCCCACAAGTTTTCTAGAAATTAAATTCGAGACAATAGAGTCCGCGACATGTCCGCGACGCGGACCAAACTTTTGGCCCTTGGTGGAGCTAGTCCGTGACGCGGACATGCTCCCTCCAAGCACAACTTCAAGCTGCCTTGGCAGCTTGCTTGGCCAAGGTTAAGGTCCTCCTCGGGTCCCTTAGGGTGGCCCCCGGGGCGTCTTATCCAAGCATTTTGACCCTAAAAACATTTATTAAGAAACTAGGGTTACCTCCACTGATTTTAGACTCCAAACAACACAAAAACATGAACACCATACTAGAACACACCAACACGTAAAAGACTAGTTTCCGAACGTCTTGGTCGTCCCTTGACGTTTGACTTCCAAACTCTTTAAAACTGACTAAAAAGGCTATTCTTCATTATTTTGACAAGTTATTAATGCATAAAACCCATGTGAGGCTCTACTTTATCCTACTTTATTTTGAGGGTCGTTACACCAGGGGATCATAGCTCACATGGTCTCTATGTCAGTTAAGGCTAATTCCCCACATTAATAATGAACTAAGGTTACTTCAAGAAGTATCCCATATGAGCTCAAAGGTTTTAAAGATGAAGTTAGCTTGCATTGACCATGATTTTATGACTTATGTTTTCTAACTCTTTTATATCATGTTCTAGCGTTGTCAATTGCATGTCATGAAATGAAATGTCCCTTTTAGAATGATTTAAATGTATTATGCATGGCTATCATGTACATTGTTTTGTATTAACACATACTCTTGCCTACATTACCCCAAATGTATGGTCCGACTGTTAGGGTCATCAGTTTCGTGGATAGATGTTGACTTGAGATATTTCTGAGCTTCGGTGAGCCTGCATGCTTTGAGGATGGATTTTCATTGTTGCAGTTTCTTTTCACGTATTTCTCTTTTGGACATGATGTATGTTCTAGGCCTAATTTCATTCTATTGTATTAGATTTCTATGATGAGACAAGTGTCTTAGACTTTCGCTTTTCTTTATAAATGATTTGGACTTGGACTATTGTTTTAATCTTATTGTTCTACATCTTATATTAAGAGAGCTAAGTGGCTTGTATGGAGTCATTTGGGGTTCCATATGCCATGTTACATCTAGGGGGTACCCTTAGGCCGTGACAAACTTGGTTTCAGAGCACAAGGTTTTGAATGGTCCTAGTTCTCATAAGCCACGTCTAGTAGAGTCTTGTTCATGAGTGTGTAGCGCGCCACATTTATAAATGAGAGGCTACAAGATGATTTGGAAACTTCACATCTTTCATTACTTTTGAGTCGTGCAATAAAGTTCAACTCTATAAGGTCTCTCTCCTAATTCTTATCCTATGTTCTGCAGGATATGGAAACTCGAAGAGCTTATACTAGAAGCAATGTGAGGGAGAATGCGTAACAAGAAGATCCTCCCCAAACTCCTCAAGTTCTGGTCGATCCTTTGGCCAAGCAAGTATCTAATGTGGAGTTTAGGGATGCTTTTCAAGTGTTGGCTCAAGCCATGACGGCCCAAACCAATAGGGAGGTAGTGGTTCCCGTGAATCCAAATATGGGTACGAGGACTTCAAGAGTGAGGGACTTCACTAGGATGAATCCTCCGGAGTTTCATTATTCTAAAGTTGATGATGATCCTTAAGAGTTTATTGATGAGGTCTATAAGGTTTTGATGATCATAGGAGTTGGCCACTTATCAACTAAAAGGTGTGGCTCAAATATGGTATAACCCATGGAAGGAAGGGAGATTGGAAGATGCGAGTCCTCTTGATTAGGAGAAATTTAATGTTGCTTTTCTTGATAGGTTCTTTCCCCTTGAGATGAGGGAAGCCAAGGTGATTGAGTTCATTAATATTAGACAAGGAAGTATGAGTGTAAGGGAATATGCTCTTAAGTTCACTCAATTGTCAAAGTATGCTCCATCTATGGTTGCTGATTCAAGGGCTAGAATGAGTAAGTTTGTTTCGGATGTGCCCGAAATGGTGGTTAAAGAGTGCCGAACTTCTATGCTCATCAATGACATAGACATCTCTCGTCTCATGGTGCATGCACAACAAATTGAGGAGGAGAAACTTAAGGAAAATTCTAGAGAGGTAAAGAGGGCTAAGACCGGAGATGGAAATTTCTCACATGCAAGGTCCGATGGACAAGGTCGTCCTAGATTCTGACAAAGGTTTTCCGGTCAAGATTCCTCCAATTCTCCTCCTAAGTTTAACAAAGATAGGGTGTCTAACCCTAAGCCTCAAGGAGGTAATGATACTAAGTGTGGAAGGAAGCACGAGGGTAAGTGCCTAGCCGGTACAAATAGTTGCTTTGGTTGTGGTCAGAGTGGTCACAAAATGAGGGATTGCCCAATGCTTGCAGCTAAAGAAAGAGAGGGCAAGCAAGCTAATACTAGTGGTGTGGGTTCCAATGCTCTTAAGCAACACCAATTTTATGCACTTCAGACTCGTGGTGAACAAGATGGTTCTCTCGATGTGGTTATCAGTATGTTGAAAGTTTTCCAACTTAATGTTTATGCTTTGCTTGATCCTGGTGCTACCTTGTCTTTTGTGATGCCATATGTGGCTATGAGGTTTGATGTTCTTCCGGATGTCTGCTAGAGCCCTTTTTTATCTCTAGTTCTGTTGGTGATTCTATTGTGGCTAAGAGGGTCTATAGAAAGTGTCCCGTTTTCTTGTCCAATAGAGTTACTCATGTTGACTTGGTAGAGCTTGTTATGTTAGACTTTGATGTTATCTTGGGTATGGATTGGCTGCACTCATGTTATGCTTCTATTGATTGTAGAACCCGTGTAGTCAAGTTTCAGTTCCCGAATGAGCCTATCCTAGAGTGGAAGGGGGGAAATTCTATGCCTGAGGGTTAGTTTGTTTCTTATCTTAAATCTAGAAGATGATTTCTAAGGGTTGCTTTTACAATCTAGTTAGGGTGAGGGATGTAGATTTCGAAACCCCTTCTTTCTAGTCGGTCCCCATTGTTAATGAGTTTTCGGAAGTGTTCCAAGATAATCTACCCGGTATTCCTCCCGAGCGGGAAATAAACTTTGGTATTGATATTATCCTAGATACACAACCTATTTCTATTCCTCCTTATCGTATGGCTCCGACAGAACCTAAGGAGTTGAAAGAACAATTGGAAAGTTTGTTGGATAAAGGTTTCATCCAACTGAGTATCTCAACATGGGGTGCTCCAGGTTTGTTTGTTAGAAAGAAGGATGGTTCTCTTTGTATGTGTATTGACTATCGACAGTTGAACAAGGTGACCATTAAGAATAAATATCCTCTTCCAAGGATAGATGATTTATTTGACCAACTTCAAGAAGCAAGTTATTTCTCTAAGATTGATCTTCGATCGGGTTATCACTAATTGAGGGTGAAAGATGATGACATTTTGAAGACGGCTTTTCGAACTCGGTATGGTCATTATGAATTTTTGGTAATGTCGTTCGCGTTGACTAATTCTCCGGCCGCGTTTATGGATTTGATGAGTAGAGTGCTTAGATATACCTTGACATGTTTGTGATTGTGTTAATTGATGATATTTTGATCTTGAGTGAGGATAAACATATTGATCATTTGAGGATCGTGTTACAAGTTCTTCATTTCCAACAAATCTTTGCAAAGTTTAGCAAATGTGAATTTTGGTTAAGGTCCATAGCTTTCCTTAGACATATTGTTTCGAGTAAGGGTATTGTAGATCCTAAGAAGATGGATGCGGTCAACAGTTGGCCTAGACCTCTAACTCCTTCGAATATTAGAAGTTTCTTGGGTTTAGTCGGTTATTATAGAAGGTTTGTGGAAGGTTTCTCTTCAATTGCCTCTCCTTTGCCGGCTTTGACTAAAAAAAAAGCTAAAGTTCATATGGTTCGAATCGTGTGGAAAGAGTTTTCAAGAGTTAAAAGATAGACTTACTTCCGTTTCGGTGTTGACCATACCGAAGGGATGGATGGTTTATTGTGATGCATCAAGAATTGGGCTAGGGTGTGTGCTTATGCAAAATGGGAAAGTTATTGCCTATGCCAAAAGAAAACTTAAAATCCATGAGAAGAATTATCCTACACCCGACCTTGTGTTAGCGACGGTCGTTTTTGCCTTAAAGATTTAGAGGCACTGTTTGTATGGAGTACATGCAGATGTGTTTACCAACTACAAGAATTTGAAATATGTGTTTTATCAGAAAGATCTAAATCTTCGGAAAAGAAGGTGACTTGAGTTATTGAAGGATTACAACATGAGTGTTCTTTATCATCTCGGTAAAGCTAACGTGGTAGCGGATGCTCTTTGTTACGACCCAGACCATCGTGATTGGCACCCATACTAACCTTCCGGTGGGAGAACCATTACTACAACCCAAACTGAACAACTCAACCAAAAACTAAGGCATTTAAAGATACAGAAGTAGGTTTAAATGTCTAAGAAAACAAAAAAATAGGGAGTTCCCATAAACTCCAACAAAAGTCTAATCAAAACATTTGCGGAAATAATGTATAGAACCTGAAAGTCAATGTACCAAAATTCTAACAAGGAAACATAACTCTAAAGGAAATGGGTTCAACCCAATTAAACATACGAATAACTAACTAGAACATCTGAGTCCGAAAAGAGTGGACTAAAACATAGAGAACTCATGGCAGCCTGGAAGAATGGGCTCACCCTTGAATTCGAATCGATCATTGGTCTTCTAAACGAGGTCTGTCAATAGCCACCTGAAGATGCCTTGTACTCAACAAAGAAAGAGCAAGTATAGTATCAGTACACAACCACAGTGTACTGTTAGGATCACACAACTATCCCAATAAGTGAAACACATGCAAGTGATCACAGCATAGTAAAACAGGCATATAATGAACATATACAATATTAGTTATCATTTCAGATCAACGAACAATTCCACATTCTCAAATACATTTATATAACAAGTCAATGGTCCTCTCATGGAACCCATACCCAAACAGTTAGTGTACCAATACGTGGTACCCGATCCAAGTTAGTGTGCTGAACATGACACCCAATCCCATATGTGCGCCGGAACGTGGCACCCGATCCAAGTTGTGCCGGACGTGACACCTGATCCATTTCAACAAGCCACAATCACAATCACAATGTACATTCTCATAATCATACAATCAAGTGTTGATTCATGGCTTACAATCATTCATTCATAGTCATTTACGATTAGTGTGATCAATAATTCAACATTCGCATACATACATGCATTATTTTGAAGTAAATACTAACATACATCACACAAACATGAAATCACAACTATCACCTACCTCGAACAAAGCTTGAATCCTCCTAAGAAACTTGATTCTTCCCTTTCCGAATTCTTTACGCTTTCTCTTGACAAACCCAATAACCAAAGACCCAAATTATGATCCCAATGTGCAGCTAGGGATTTTCCCACCAACCAAAACCGTTCAAAACCCTTCCCCAACTATATACAATCAAGATTTTACATTCTACGGATCGAAAAATGGAATTGGGGAGCGAAAACCTTACCTTTAGCACCAAAGTTCGCGGATAACTATCAAGAACTCTTGTGAGATTGTCTCCGAGCTCTTAAAACCGAAAATTGCAGAATAATGGCATTTTTGGGGTTTATTTTCGACTTAATTCACGATTGGCCCGCTATGGTGGCCACTATCCCGCCACAGCGGTCACACCCTGGCGGCTTGCACGAAAACAGTGAGTCGATTTAAGAGTTTTAAATCCCCATTTCACAATACACCTTCATCCCATGACACTCAGAAACTACCCGTTCGCACTAAGATCAGTTTCGAGAGTTCTACTCGCTCGAATTCAATTTTGTAAAGTCATACGGGTTCCTTAACATCTTAGCTATCCACTCATGTAATCAAATTCATAATTAGATCTCTGATATGTTACCAAATCTTCCTAGAACTCACTGACTCTGATTTCATCCAAATCTGGACTAGGCTAGAAATTCTCAGGTTATTATTACGAAAAAGTTTTTCGGCCCAAAATTTTTCCCCGTTGAGTTTTCTATAATGATGGAAATAGGTAGTTACAATAGATACCAATTTACCCATCACTTATCCACGAGTGACAACTTAAGAAAAACAGGCTAAAGTAAGGGTAGAGGTATACCTGAATCGACGAATAACTGGGGTTACTTGTCTCGCATGTCCTTCTCGATTTCCCAAGTACCTTCCTCAACTGGACAATGCTTCCATTGGACTTTCGCAGACTTAATCTCTTTGGTCCTCAACTTCCGGGCATCACGATCAAGAATTGCAATCGGTCCCTTCTCATACTGAAGGTCTTTGTCTAGCAACACTGAGTCCCACTTAATGATGTAATCCCCATCGCTATCATATCTCTTCAACATGGACACATGAAATACCGGATGAACTCCTGATAGGCTAGATGGTTAGGCCAATCTATAAGCCAGTAGCCCTACACAATCAAGAATCTCAAATGGACCAATGCATCGAGGACTAAGCTTTCCCTTCTTTCCAAATATCATCACCCATTTCATAGGTGATACCTTAAGAAGAACCTTCTCACTAGTCTGAAATGCCATGTCCCTCACCTTATGGTCTGCATACTTTTTCTGTCTATTCTGGGCTGCTAATAGCTTCTCTTAGATGATTCTTAACTTATCTTGAGCATCCTTCACTAAATCAACCCCCAAAGGTTTCACATCTCCAGCCTCAAACCATCCTATGGGTGATCTACATCCCCTCCCAAAAGTGCGATAAACGGTGCCATATCTATGTTGGAGTGATAACTATTATTATAGAAGAACTCACACAAAGGTAGAAACTTATCCCAATGTCCTCCAAAGTCAATCACACATGCCCTGAACATGTCATCTAACACTTGAATAGTCCTCTCTGACTGCCCGTCCGAATGTGGATTGAAAGCTATACTAAAAGTGAGTTGTGTGCCCAATTCATCATGTAATTTCCTCCAAAACTTCTATGTGAATTGCGTACCACGGTCTGAGATGATAGAAAGGGGCATCCCGTGTAGCCTTACTATCTCTTTTACATAAACTTTAGCCAACTGTTAAGCATTATAATCTATTCTGCTGGAATAAAATGGGTTGACTTAGTCAATCTGTCAACCACTACCCAAATAGAATCAAACTTTCCCAAAATCTTGCGAAGGCCAACCACAAAATCCATAGCTATCCTTTCCCACTTCCATTCCGGAATTGGCATTCTCTGAAGCAATCCTGTAGGCCTTTGATGTTCATACTTCACTTGTTGGCAATTTTGACACTTAGCCAGAAACTCCTCTATATCTTTCTTCATGGTCACACCCAGATGAATGGAATATCGTGAACCATGGGATTCGGTCAACAATTTATGAATCAAGTTATCTACTCGAGGATCACGAATCCTCCCTTTAAAACTGAGCACACCTTCCGCATCAAGAGTGGTCTCTTGTACGGACCAGACGCTGTAGTTTTTCTAAGCTTATTCAAACTGTCATCATCAAACTGTTTGGCCTTGATCTCCTTGATGAACGTGGCCCTTACTTCAATACTAGCTACCACCTCATCTTTCTTTGAGATGCCCAACTGCATGAACTTAGACTCCAAGGTATGAATTTCCTTAGCCAAAGGTCGCTTGGATACACTCAAGCAAGCAAGACTACCCATACTCACCACCTTCCAACTAGCACGTCTGCCACTACATTAGCCTTACCCGGATGATACTAGATGGTCACATCATAATACTTGAGTAACTCCATCCACCTTCGCTGTCTCAAATTTAGATCCTTTTGAGTAAACACATGCTCTAAGCTACGATGATCAGTAAATACCTCACACTTGACACCATAGAGGTAATGTTGCCAGATCTTAAGAGTGAACACTACCACTGCCAACTCTAAATCATGTGCTGGGTAATTCCTCTCATGCACCTTCAGTTGTCCCAATGCATAAGCTATAACATTCTTGTTCTGCATTAACACAACACCCAAACCCGAATGGGAAGCATCACAATAAACAATAAAATCCTTACCTTCCACCGGTAGTGCTAGAATAGGTGTTGTGGTTAAAAGGGTTTTGAGGTTTTGAAATCTCTCCTCACATTTCTCAGTCCATTCAAAGGGTACCTCTTTTTTGGTCAACCTTGTCAGATGTGTGGCAATAGAAGCAAAGTTCTTTACAAATCGACGATAGTAGCTATCGAGACCCACAAAACTCCTAACTTCAGTCATAGAGCTAGGTCGAACCTAATTCTTAACCGCTTCAATCTTTTGGGGGATCTGCCATTATCCCTTATTTTGAAACTACATGCCCCAAAAAGGTAATCGAAGTCAACCAAAATTCACACTAAGAAAATTTCATATACAACTTTTGTTTCCTAAGAACACCTAGAACAATACGAAGATGGTCGACATGCTCTTCCTCACTTTTCGAGTAAACCAAAATGATTTGGTGATTTTGGATATGAATGACTTTGATATAATCTTACGCATGATAGACATGGGTGACTATGACCGACTCTCCAACTGGGGTAGAATCATGGATGGGGTTATCAAGTATTATAAAAATAATATCAAATCCCAAGGGAAACTGAACGAACACATAAGAATAAGTAGAACTTGGATCAAATAACACATTAGCCATCCGGTCACAGACAAGAATAATACTTGTGATCACTACATCAGACGCCTCCACTTCGGTCTTTCCTGGAAAGGCATAATACTGAGCCCTATCATCATGATAGACGACTTCCCTGCTTGGCTGCGTTGTACCTCTGCATGTGTTACCATTACCCCGACCTTCACGGTCTCACTGATTTCCTCCTCGCCCGCCTTGGGGACGTCCTTGACCATTATTACCATTTCCTGCGGGCACTACTGATCTAGTCTACTGCTGCATGGAATCCATATGTGGGTGGGGACAGTCTTTACTCATATGACCTGGTTCTCCACATTTATAACCTGTGCGATTGAAGGATGGACTTCTGCCCATTGAAGGTGCGGCTCCCTGCTATCCTGAATCAAATTTTGAGGTGGAGTTCTGTCACGACCCAAGCCTAGGGCCTAGACGTGAAATGGCGAATGAGGAACCCGAAGGAACCCCAAACAAGCCTCTCAAACCTGTCATCACACTTCATCGGTCGCGGAAGTACATTCAACATTAATTAACGGGAAATAGGGACTAAGGGCAAACCATTTCAACATGACTTCATAGAACAAGAGTCAAGCTCATTTACAAAATACTTGTCCAACGCACACCTCTACATACATAGATAGGACGGGGGCCATGACATACTACCGGCTCCCCTCATAGTCAAAATACAATTGCAAGCTAAAGTCTCAAAACATAGGAGTAGGAACATAACATAGCCCTCGAATCATTGAGGACTCACCAACAAACTCGGATAAGCACCGTACTAGCCACGTGAATGGAGAGAAGGATCAAGAGTAGTTCCGGTCCCTACATGGTGACATCATGTAGGCAAAATATGCGTTAGTACTTGGAATGTACTAAGTATGCGGGGTGCAACACAACAATAGACAAGGATACAATCGAAATACAAGAAATAGTTTCATAGGCATTATGAATAACAATATGAGGATGCATGATCAAAGTGAAGTCAAAACATGTTTAAGTAAATCTATACTAATAGTAGATATCACATGTGTATGCATGATCCAGCCAATCTATAACCCCAACTTAGGATGAGGGATGCCGTTCACACCCGGGCACCCTGGTGGCAAGGTATAAACCCCTCACATGGTTGATGTTGGTCACACCCCAAGCATCCTAGGTGGTGAGATATAAACCTCTCACATGGTTGATGTTGGTCACACCCCAAGCATCCTAGGTGGTGAGATATAAACTCTCACATGGTTGTCCGGTTCTTTTCCCCCGGACCGGGCATGGTCATGCAACACTTTATATAGGAAATTCCCATTAGGCTCTAATGCAATCTCACGTATGGAATGAACATATACACAAGCTTAGTTTGTCATCAACACATCTCTGGATTGCCATACATCTCATAACTCAAGCTTTAAAGTATCGATTCATCAATTCTCCATAGTTGGACATTTTGTCAAACACCTGAAAGACATGTAATGGAATCAAAGAGCATGGAAAATAGGGTAGTAATTATGCAGCCAAACCAGTGAACAACCTACAACAACACCTTTTAACACCCACAATACCACATGAAAATCTCCACATCCATTCCAAATTTAGATTCAAGTTCTAGAGTCACAACATGCTCAAAACAATCACTTTTCATGTTTAAAATTCAATGTGCAGAAAATTATTACAAAGAACAAGACTAATTTATGAATCTTAACTTAAACCATGAATTAGTGAGTTGAATAGAGTCTATGCACTATGGGTGGAAGGACCCATGAGTTCAACACCACATACCTTGAGTTCTTATGAAGGTCTTGAGAGTGTCTTCAATGGAAGCTTGGAACTTGGAGCAAGAGTCTCTTCAATCTTGAGGAAGGTTTTGGATTAGGGTTCTTGAGAGAACTTGAGAGAAAATGTGTCTAAGTATGAGAGAGGTGTTTTGGGAAATGTTTTAGAGATGGGAATTGAACTAATGGTATATAGGAAATAACATATGCCCTTTGGAAAATGGTCTAACACTTAGAAAAAAAAATGAGGCGGGTGAACAGTAAAAACGCTCACTGGAAATTACATTTCCTGCCGGACAGATTTTACGAAAATGGGCATAACTTTTTCGTCCGAACTCCGAATGAGGTGAAACGAAGTGCGTTAGGTAGATAACTCAAAGGGCTTTCCATGGATATGTTATGGGCCACCCAATTATTTGTGTGCTAGGAGATATGACCCTCCAAAGTAGACCCTCGAAAAAGGCTTCACTTGGAAATTTCAGATTTTGATACGGTTGCTCTAAAATTTGGGTTAGACCCATTTCCCACTCAATTTGACCCCCTAAACAAGAATACGAAGTCGGATTTTCGAAAAACGAAACGGATTTTTTTTTTTTAGATATAGCTAAACAAGTTTCTGGTAACTTCCGAAGCACATTTTTTTAAGAACTTTTTGGGTCATATCAAGTTCCAGATTAATTACCTATAGAAGCAGGCATAGTGGACTAAATTAGTCGGGCTGCAAGTGTCAGCCTCCTTGAACATCTGGAGTAAGAACCCTGAAAGTTACTTGTATTCTTAGCTTTCTTACCCAATGCCTTAACCTAACTGTCTCGCCTCATCCCCTCCAATTTCTTGACAAAATCTGTTACCTCACTGAAGCTTTTTCCTGCAGAGGTCATATAAACAGACAATACCTGTAACTCAGAATTTAGTCCCTTAACAAATAGGCGGATCCTCTCTTCCTCAGTAGTCACCAATTGTGTAGCATATCTAGACAAATCATGAAACTTAGCCTCATAAGCAACCACCGACATACCACCTTGCTCCAAAGCAATGAACTCATCCTTCTTATGATCTCTCAAAGTCCGGGACACATACTTTTCCAAGAACAGAGCATGAAACTAGGTCCAAGTGAGTGGGGGTAGATCTGCATTCCACATAAACCCTCCACCACTGCTTAGCCTCACCTTGAAGTTAAATGGTCACAAACTCAACCCCATGCTGATGGACAATTCCCAACTTATGAAGTCTCTCATAACAATCTGGAATGAACTCATAGGTGTCCTTACTCACGGAACCATGGAATATAGGCGATTTCAACTTCAAGAACTTAATCAACATCTCGTGTTCATTACCAGTCATAACAGGACCCAACAAAGGATGAAAGAAAGCATCATTACCTACAGTTCCACCCACCTTGGGGACAGTGATAGCAATAGAGTGATTGGCTGGAGCTTGAGTTGCTTGAACTGAGGGAAGCACTCCAGGGCCAACCAATCCTTTCAGAAATAACATGATATGTTGAGCTAACACTGGATCTAGGGGAGGAAACCTGTAGTCTTAGCCTGCACCTCTTTCTCTTGTCCAACATTCTCCTCTATATCTTCATGATGCACATGAGGATTCTCATTTATGGGAACATTCTCAATCGTAGCTCCATCCCTAGTAGGTGCTACCCGCTCTCGGCCTCCGCCCTTTTCTCTTACACTACCCCTACCTCGACTGTGAACTCCTGCTGCAGATTTCTCAGCTAGCGCATTGACGGGAGCTACGTGCCCAAAGTCGTTGAACCTAGTGTTAACCATCTGCAGACAAAAGAGTGAACGAGATTAGATACCAATTTGGATCACCAAATACCAATTGGACCCAAGTTATAGCACAAAAGGAGACAAAAGAACACAAAGAGATTTCCTAAAGTCCTATAGCCTCTCGAAGAAAAGTACAAATGTCTCCATACCATTCTGCAAGACTCTACTAGACTCATTTTGGTACACCGAGATCAACAAACCTAGGGCTCTGATACCAACTTTGTCACAACCTAGACCGTCGTGATTGACACCCACACTAACCTTCCGGTGGGAGAACCATTACTACAACCCAAACTAAACAACTCAACCAAAAACTAAGGCATTTAAAGATACGGAAGCAGGTTTAAATGTCTAAGAAAAGGTAAAACAAGGAGTTCCCATAAACTCCAACAAAAGTCTAATCAAAACATTTGCTGAAATAATGCCTAGAACCTGGAAGTCAATGTATCAAAACTCTAACAAGGAAACATAACTCTAAAGGAAATGGGTACAACCCAATTAAACATACAAATAACTAACTAGAACGTTTGAGTACGAAAAGAGTGGACTAAAACATAGAGAACTCATGGCAGCCTGGAAGAACTGGCTCACCTTTGAATTCAAATCGATCATTGGTCTTCTAAACTAGGTCTGTCAATAGCCTCCTGAAGATGCCCTGTTCTCAACAAAGAAAAAGCAAATGCAGTATCAGTATACAACCATAGTGTACTGGTAGGATTACGCGGCTATTCCAATAAGTGAAACGCATGCAAGTTATCACAACATAATAAAACAAGCATATACTAAACATAAACAATATTAGTCATCATTTTAGGATCAACGAACAATTCCACATTCTCAAATACATTTATATAACAAGTCAATGGTCCTCTTATGGAACCCATACCCAACGGTTAGTGTACCAATATGTGGTTCCCTATCTAAGTTAGTGTGCCGGACGTGACACCTGATTCCATATGTGCGCCGGTACGTGGCACCCGATCCAAGTTATTGTGCCAAACGACACCCGATCCGTTTTAACAAGCCAAAATCACAATCACATTGTACATTCTCATAATCATACAATCAAAGTGTTGATTCATGGCTTACAATCATTCATTCATAGTCACTTACAATTAGTGTGATAAAAAATACAACATTTGCATACATACTTGCATTATTATGAAGTAAATACTAACATACATCACACCAACATGAAATCACAACCATCACCTACCTCGAACAAAGCTTGAATCCTCCTAAGAAACTTGATTCTTCCCTTTCCAGATTCTTTCCGCTTGCTCTAGGTCTACAAACAACAATTCAATACGGGGATTAATAATTAAGGTCTATTTTACCCGAATTATGACAAACCAATAACCGAAGACCTAAATTACGATCCTAAGGTGCAGCTAGGGGTTTTCTCACCAGCCAAAACCGTTCAAAACCCTCCCCAATGATATACAATTAAGATTTTACGTTCTGCGGATCAAAAAATGGAATTGGGGAGCGAAAACCTTACCTTTAGTACCAAATTTCGTGGAAAATTATCAAGAACTCGCCTGGGTCATCTCCTAGCTCTCAAAACTGAAAAATGCAGAAAAATAGCATTTTGGGGTTTATTTCCGACTTAATTAGTGATTGGCCCACTGTGGCGACCACTATCCTGCCACAGTGGTCCTTCCCTGGAGGGAATAATCCCGCCTTGGCGGCTTTCACAGACACGGTGGTTTTATTTAAGAGTTCCAAACCCCCATTTCACAATATACCTTCATCCCATGACACTCAGAAACTACCCGTTCACGTTAAGATCAGTTTCGGGAGTTCTACTAGCCCGAATTTGATTCCGTAAAGTCATATACATTTCTTAACGTCTTAGCTATCCACTCATGTAATAAAAATCATAATTAGATTTCTCATACTATATCAGATCTTCCTACAAATCACTTGCTCCAATTTTGTCCAAATCTAGACTAGGCTAGGAATTCTCAAGTTACTACAAAAAAGTTTTCCGGCCAAAAAATATTTCTTCGTTGGTTTTTCTGTAAGGACGGAAATAGGTCGTTACACTCTTAGTCAGTTATCTATGGGTAGTGTTGCTCATATTGAAGAAGAAAATAAAGAGTTAGTTCCGGATGTTCATAAATTGGCTTGACTAGGTATTCAATTTTAACACCCGGAAACTAGTAGACAAAACTAGAGCCTTATGTGAGGGTTCTAGAGTTTGATGTGAGGGTGAGAGTGGTAGATATGACTTCCCATACTTAGAATGATGGGTTTAAGGGTTAAACTTCAAGGTAAGACTCACCAATGGACCACCAAGGGTCCTTGAGGAGGACCCTAGAACTCAAGGAAAAAAGAAGAAGGAAATTGGAGACTAGGGTTTCAAAGAGAAATGGTTTTCTTCTAAATTTCGTGGGGATTCTTCACCAAGGTATGTCAGCTCTTCATCCATGGATAGAATTCATCCATGGAGCCTCTTCAAAACCCCCAATTTCGAAGCTAGAAATCCCAAAAGGTAGGGTTTGACTTCAATCTCATGGATTCCTTTCAAATTCATTTTTAATGATTGAATTGTGTTTTATTATGGATAAATTGATGATTTTATATGATCTTATGTTGAATTCCTCAAGAATACATGAATTACCCTATTTTTCCAATTTAGATCTCAAAGTGTGGGTATTGATTAGTGTAAGGAGAATGTTATAGAATTGTGCATGTAGTAATTGAATTACTTGAATTATGAGTTATTATCCATGTCTAAAGTGTGAATTCTAGATGTGTTGATAGAATGTGGTCTTTTGATCCTAGAAGGGCAACGTATGAGAATTATGCATGATTATGAAATATATGTAAATGCTAAGAGTGGTAAGGCCTTGAGAGTGGAGCTAAGTTGTATGTTGAATTGTATAAAGTAATATTGTGGAAGGTTTACCCACATGATCTATATTATGAATGTATGCATGTTCTTATAGAATCTATGTAAATTCTATGAGTACACTTTGAGAGCGAAGTGTTAATGATTAGGTTGTTGTTGTGGGTTTACTGAAAGGTTATTCTCAAGAACTCATAATGAACTTAATATGAAAGGTGTTCTCACATAGTAATGGTTCTAGGGTTGAAAGACTATTCTCACCTAATTGAACCGAAGGCTAAAGAGCCTTTATACTTAGAATATGGATGGTGATAATTTCTCACACATGGTCTATAGAGTTATTTAGTGAATTAACTCGGATTGACTGTCAAGGACATCTTTCCATGAAACTTGAGTCGAAGTAGAGACTTAACAATTATCTTTTGGGATTTAGGCCTAGCACCGAGTGGATATTGGAATGAGATGGAGGTTCCCACCTAGTTGAGTTCGGGCTTCCAAAATGAGAACTCTCACCTAGTAGAGTCTGGATTTCCCAAAGTATGTCTCATGAGATGGAAGCCTTCACATAGTGGAGTTTGGGTTTTTAGTAGCAATCTACATACCTCATAACTATATTCCCCGTAGGAAAGTTAGCTAGTGGATCTGACTAAGCTAACAAACCGGTTCTACCTTAGGCAAGTAGACAAACCCTTGACGGTGTAGGTAATATCAGAAGGGATCATGTGATAGCTCATGTGGTCTCATGTCGGTTAAGGCATATCCCAACTATAACAAGATTAGTAATGAACTAAGATTATTCTTGAAGAAGCATCTCTTAAAGTTCAAACCTAATGTACTAAGATTATGCTTGAAGAGGCATCTCCTACAGTCCAACACAGTTAATGAAATAAGAATGTTCTTAAGGATGTACTTCATAGTGTTCAAGAGTTTTAAGAGATAACAAATACGAGTGGTGATCAAGAGTGGTACTTAGCATGGGTGGGATTATGGGGTCCTGTCCATGCATTGCACAAGTGTAACTTGAGGTTACTTATGAAGTGTTTCTCTTATATGATGTATGTTTAGATAGGATTGTGCTATAGTTTCCTTCCTTGTTATGATTGACTAAAGGTGAGAGATTCCCTTTTCTATGAGAATTAAGCTAAGGATGAGATTAAAAGATGGTAAGTATGATTATGATGGCCTAAGAGGTTTACTTAGTATGGATGAGATTATGGGATCTTATTCATGCATTGCACAAGTAGACTTTTAGGGTGTATATGAAGTAGTTCTTTTATGTTATGATGATATATATATATGGGTTATGTTTATGAGTTGTGTTTTCCAACTATCTCTATAATGATGTTAAAACTTGGCATATAGCATGATTTATAATGAAATGTCCCTTTTTAGCATGTTTCAAGGATTTTATGCATGGCTATCATACTTGGTGCATTTTTGTACTAACCCATTTTTTCCTATACTTTTCCCAAGTGTAGTGTCCAGTTCATAAGGCAGTCACCATTTGGGTTCAAGCTTGGATTCGACTATTCTCCTAGCTTGTGGTGAGTCCTCATGATTCATGGACGGATGTGTCACTTTGAGTTTCATTTCTATTTCATTTTTGGACTATGTTTGTATGGGATGTGTCCCTTTTCATTGAACTATTGTAATAGATGGCTATATTGAGACAAGTCTAGACTTCCTCTTGTTCTTATAAAAGACTTCGATTGTAAAGAAAAGTTTTAAAATTTCTGCATCATTTCTATTTGCTTTATGTTATGGTATGCTAAGTGGCTTGTGTTAGGGCTTTCGGGGTCTTGTATGCCATGTTACATCTAGGGTGTACTCCTGGGTCGTGACAAACATTGTAATCAGAGCACAAGGTTTAGAATGATTCTAGGATGATGTCTCATAAGCCACGTCTAGTAGAGTCTTATTTATAGTGTGAAGCGCACCACATTTATGAATCAGAGGCTATAAGATGATTAGGAAGCTACACTTCTTTCATTACTCTTAAGTCGTTCCATAGATTTTAGCTCTATAAAGTCCCTCGCCTAATCCTTCTCTTGTGTCTTCAGGATATGAATACACGAAGGGATAACACTAGAAGAATGGAGGGTGGAAATTTGCATGATGAAGCTCTTCAAGGTAATCAAACTCCTCAAGTTAACCAAGCTCCGGTTGATGCCGTAGTTGAGAATTTGACCCATGTAGAGTTTAGATCGACTTTCCAAATATTGGATCAAGTCGTGACGGCCCAAGCCAATAGAGAGGTTGTAGCTCAAGTGAAACCTAATATGAATTCCACAGCTTCGAGATTGAGGGATTTTGCAAGAATGAACCATCCCGAGTTTCTTTGTTCCAAAGTGGGAGAGGATCCTCAAGATTTTCTGGAAGAGGTTTATAAAATACTTGATGCCATGGGGGTGACTTTGGTAGAGAAAGCGGATTTAGCCGCTTACTAATTGAAGAGTGTGGCTCAAGTTTGGTATACTCAATGGAAGATAAATAGGCCGGTAGGAACGGGTCCCATAGAGTGGGAAGTGTTTAAATCGGCATTCCTTGATAGATTCTTTCCCGAGAATTGAGGGAAGCTAAGGTAGAAGAATTCATAAACCTTAGGCAAGACAGCATGAGCGTTAAGGAGTATGCCTTGAAATTCACCCAACTATCCAAGTATGCTCCATCTATGATGGCGAATTCAAGGGATGAAATGAGTAGGTTTATGACGGGTGTGTCCGACTTGGTTGATGAAGAATGTCGTACGACAATGCTTCATCATGACATGGATATCTCAAGGCTCATTGTATATGATCAACAAATTAAGGAGTCAAAAGTCAAGAAAAGGAATGGAGAGGTAAAAAGGGCTAGGACCAGTGATGGGAATTTCTCCAATGCTAGATTCGATGGATATGGTCAACCTAGGACCCAACAAAGACTTTCTAATCAAGTTTCCCCCAATAACCATGGGTACAACCAAGAGAGGGTGTCTAACCCTAAGCCTCAAAGAGGGAGTAATAGTGAATATGTGTTACTTAAGCCTACTTGCACTATGTGTGGAAGGAAGCATTATGGTAGGTGACTAGCCAACAATGATGGTTGCTATGGTTGTGGTAATGATGGCCACAAGATGAGGGATTTCCCAATACTTAGGGCTAAAGAGAGAGAGGCCAAGCAAGCTTCTCTTAGTGGTCCGAATCCCAATGCTCAAAAGAAAAACTGTTTCTATGCACTCCGGTCTACAGATGACCAAGGGAGCTCTCCAAATGAAAACACCGGTCAGTTGATAGTTTCCATATAGATGTAATGTTTATTAGATCCCGATGCTACTTGTTAGACTTTTATGTTATCTTTAGTAAGGTGGGTTGCATTGTTGTTAGACCTCTATTGATTTTAGAACCCGGTGTGGTTATTATGAGTTCTTGGTTATGTCGTTTAGGATTGCTTGAAGGAAATGGTACTTGAGGATTTAGTAGGGATTTCCTTCCAAGGGGAAGATAGTGTGCTTAGATAGCAAGGTTGTGGAGTGTCCCAATATCTTCATCTCTTTATTCTACTCCTACTTTAGCCTGAGACAAACAATTCCTGATAACAGCAAGGTTAAGGGAGATCACAAATAGAGAATTGAATATTAGAATGCGGAAGCACAAAGAAAAGAAATAAAAAAAGCTAACTAAAGATATGGGAAATTCGAAGGAAAGATCCACGAATTTCCAAGGATTAGATGTTCTAAGGCCTTGAAAAGATCCAAGTAACAACGTATAGATTTATGGAAGAAATCTAACGCCTTTACTTGAGAAAACGAATCAAAACGATAGATTCGGATCTTGACCGCTTTATGAGTAACTAAAGACAATAATTAGTATGTAGAAACTAATCACCTTCTAAAGAATACCAAAAAGAAACCAAAGATATCAAAAGAAGAAATTACTTTATACCTTAAACTATGAAACTAGTAAAGGTTTAAAGATAAATTCTAAAAGAACAAGTCACAAAGGTTCAAAGAACTCTCTCAAATATTATTAATATCAATGTAAATTGTCTTTAATGAATAAAAAGGACTCCTATATATAGGAGAAGGGGGGAAAAACGTCCAAGACCCCTTATGCCAAACCCTAAAAAGACAATTACATGGAATCCTACTCTAGAAAGGAAATAAAGTAACCTAACTAGGAACAAATTTGGTACTTCTAGGAAAGCATTAAATGGTACTTAGGAGACCATAAATAGACTAAAGAAAATATTAATAACCTATATATAAATAAAGAAATAAGGTAAATCCCAACTAGGAAAAGAATCTTGACAATCTTGGAAAGTTTGACTAGTCTTCTCTCAAAACTTGGGCAGAAAGCAACTCTTGTTGTGGCTGATTCTTGGACTTTTCTTGACCTTATTTGCACGAAATTGGACCTTAAAATTCCTCATCTTGGGCTTGAATTTGGGCCACCAAATAATTGTAGCATTTGGACAATTCCTCTCCCTTGGGCTTGAGCTCTTCTTCCCCAATAAGAAACCTTTGGATCAGCGATTGAAGCCCATTGAGCTTATCATTGAACTCCTTGGTTTGAGATCTTGTTATGGGCCTCCTTGGAGTTTCTAAAGCTTCATACTTGTCCTTAAATGGAGTAGAGCTTCCTTGGATGCTATCATTCCCCTCTTCTTGAAGAGAATTCGTCCTCGAATTCAAATCTGCATCAAAATGGGAAAGATCAGAAACATTAAAAGTAGCACTAACTTGGAACTCACCAGGAAGATCAAGTTTATAAGCATTGTCTCCAATCCTTTCAAGGACTTTGTATGGCCCACTTCCTCTAGGATCTAGTTTGGACTTTCTTTTGGAAGGAAATCTTTCCTTTCTCATATGCACCCAAACCAAGTCGCCAGGTTTAAAAACAACATATTTTCTGCCCTTATTCCTTCGCAATGCAACTTCCTTATTCTTCTTTTCAATTGCAAGCCTTGTTTGTTCATGGATTTTCTTCATCAGGTCAGCCTTCTTCTTACCATCAAGATTAGCAAAATCATTAGTAGGCAAAGGCAATAAATCAAGGGGGGTAAGGGGGTTGAATCCATATACAACTTCAAAAGGAGTCTTACCAGTAGAAGAATGGAAGGTCCTATTATAAGCAAATTCTACAATAGGTAAGTAATCTTCCCAAGAAGTCAACTTTCCTTTCAAAACAGCCCTCAACATGTTACCTAAGGTTCTATTAACCACTTCCGTTTGCCCGTCCGTTTGTGGGTGACAAGATGTAGAAAATAGCAATTTAGTTCCTAACTTTCCCCAAAGAATTCTCCAAAAGTGACTTAAGAACTTGGCATCCCTATCACTAACAATAGTTCTAGGTATTCCATGCAATTTAACCACTTCCTTTACAAACAAGTCAGCCACATGAGATGCATCATTAGTCTTTTTACATGGGATAAAACGAGCCATTTTAGAAAATCTATCTACTACCACAAATATACTATCCTTACCATACTTAGTCTTTGGCAGCCCCAATATGAAATCCATAGAAATATCAATCCAAGGGGAATTAGAAACAGGTAAAGGAGTATAAAGACCATGCGGCAATGTTCTAGACTTAGCCTGTTTACATTCAAGACAATAAGAACACACTTTTTCAACATCCTTTCTCATGCTAGGCCAATAAAAATGTTCAGAAAGTATTTCAAGTGTTTTGGGTACACCAAAATGTCCCATTAGTCCTCCACAATGTGCTTCCCTAACAAATAGTTCACGCAATGAGCAGTTAGGAACACATAATTTATTTTCCTTGAATAGAAATTCATCTTGAAGATTAAATTTCTCAAAAGGACCTAACTTACATTCAGCAAAAATCTCACCAAAATCAGAATCATTAGCATAGAGGAACTTGATTTGATCAAAACCCAACAACTTTGAAGTAAGAGTAGAGATCAAAACATACCTTCTTGAGAGTGCATCAGCAACCACATTCTCCTTTCCTTGTTTGTAAGCAATTACATAAGGAAAAGTTTCAATAAACTCTACCCATTTAGCATGCCTACGACTAAGTTTACCTTGACTCTTCAAGTATTTTAATGACTCATGATCAGTCTTGACCACAAATTCTCGAGGCCACAAGTAGTGCTGCCATGTAGCTAACGCCCTTACCAAGGCATATAGCTCCTTATCATAAGTTGAGTAGTTCAATGTTGCTCCACTTAGCTTTTCACTAAAGTAGGCAATTGGCTTGGAGTCTTGCATCAAAACTGCACCTATGCCCTTACCAGAGGCATCACACTCAATTTCAAAAGACTTAGAAAAATCAGGCAATTGCAAAAGAGGAGCAGAACACAATTTATCCTTCAGCAAGTTAAATGCATCATCTTGTTCCTTTCCCCATGTAAAAACCTTATCTTTTTTAATAACTTCAGTTAAAGGAGCAGCAATGGTGCTAAAGTCTCGCACAAACCTCCTATAAAAACTAGCAAGTCCATGAAAACTCCTAACTTCAGTTACACTATTAGGTTTAGGCCATTCTTTTATTGCCTTGATTTTCTCATCATCTACTTCAACTCCCTTAGAACTGACTACAAAACCTAAGAAAACCACACGATCCACACAGAAAGTACACTTTTTGAGATTAGCAAATAAGCGTTGATTTCTAAGAACTTCAAAAACTTGTTTTAAGTGCTCTAGGTGTTCATCCAGATTTTGAGAAAAGATCAAGATGTCATCAAAATACACCACAACAAATTTTCCATGGAAATCTTTAAAAACATGATTCATTAGTCTCATAAAAGTGCTTGGTGCATTAGTCAAGCCAAAGGGCATAACTAACCACTCATAAAGTCCATATTTGGTCTTAAAAGCAGTTTTCCATTCATCTCCAGGATTCATACGAATCTGATGATAACCACTCTTTAGATCAATTTTAGAAAAGATTTTGGAACCATACAGTTGGTCCAACATGTCATCAAGACGAGGGATAGGATGACGATACTTTACCGTTATCTTGTTGATAGCTCGACAATCTACACACATCCTCCATGTTCCATCCTTTTTGGGGACCAATAGGACTGGAACAGAGCATGGGCTCATACTCTCTCGAACAAATCCCTTTTCAAGCAATTCTTCAACTTGCCTTTGTAATTCTTTGGTCTCTTCAGGATTGCTCCTATAGGCAGGCCTATTAGGAAGTTGAGACCCAGGCACAAAGTCTATTTGGTGCTCAATCCCTCTCAAAGGTGGCAATCCCTTTGGAGTGTCATCAGGAAAAACATCTTCAAAATTCTGCAAAAGAGAAGAAACACTATTTGGCAAAGAAGGAGTTAGTTGTTCAAAATTAATCAATACTTCTTTGTAAGTAAGTAGTATTATGGGCAGCCCCTCTCTCCTAGCATTCAAACACTCCTTGGCTTTTATAAAAAGGCTCTCATTTTTCTTTTCCTTAGCCTCTTTCCTCTCACCAAAATATTTTATTTTGTTACTCACACCCTCTTTTACCTCTTTACTTAGATCGCTGCCCTCTCTCTCTTTCTCTCGGCCATCTCTCTTTTTTTCTATCTCTTGGCCTTTTTCTTTTCCCTCAAGCTCACTTTTTACCTCTCCCTTTTGTTTTCCCATTGTTTCCCTCAATCGTTTTTGATCTTCAAACACTTGAGAAGGAGATAATGGTGCAAGAGTATACTTCTTACCATTATGCAGAAGACTATACCTATTCTTTCTCCCATGATGAGTAGTATCCCTATCATACTGCCAAGGTCGGCCAAGTAAAACATGACATGCTTGCATTGGGACTACATCACAAAGAATTTCATCTTCATACCTACCAACATTGAATGAAATCATGCATTGTTTGTTTACTTTTACTTCTCCACAATCATTCAACCATTGGAGCCTATATGGGGTAGAGCGCTTCATGCATGCAATTCCTAGTTTATCCACCAAGTATGAACTCACCACATTTGCACAACTTCCCCCATCAATAATCATAGAATAAGTCTTCCCTTTTATCCCACACCTAGTATGAAACAAATTCTCTCTCTGCCCTTCATCAACACTACCCAAATTGATAGTCATAATTCTCCTAACCACCCCAATTATACCATCATTAGGCAGTTCCAAATCATCTTCCTCACTTACACCTTCTCCCTCTTCTTCTTCCCCCTCACTTTTTTCACTCTCATATTCTCCATTCTCTCTAAGTAGGATGGTTCTTCTACTTGGACATTCATGCATCATATGCCCCCTTCCATGACATTTGTGACATTGAATAGAACTTGAAGGTTTAGAAGATTTAGGATTAAAGGTTTTACCTCCCTCCTCAACTTTACCTTTACCTCTATCATCTTGAGGTTTGGAAGGAGCTTTCCCCTCTTGAGTTGACCATGGCTTCTTCGAGATAGTGTTTGGTCGACTTCTCCATGAGTTATTTTGCCGCTTTTTCTCAATTTGTTTTTCAACTTTTACAGACAAATCAACTAACTCATCTAAAGTTACATATTGTTGTATCTCTACTACATTAGTTATTTCTGTATTTAAACCATTTAAAAATCTAGCTATTGTAGCCTCTTCTTCCTCCATGCAGTTAGCTTGGATCATAGCCATATCCATGCTTTTGAAGTACTCATCCACTGACATGGAGCCTTGCTTCAAATGTTGAAGGCGAGACTGTAGATCTCTTTGGAAGTATGATGGAATAAATCGCTTCCTCATTACCCTCTTCATCTCTGCCCACGTAGAAATAGGTGGTAGCTCCTCTTGCAATCTGTCTCTAGCAAGCTTTTTCCACCAAGAAGCAGCATAATCAGAAAACTCAACAACAGCAAGTTTAACTTTCTTACCCTCAGAGTAGTTATGACAATCAAAGATGGCTTCAACTCGTCTCTCCCAATCAAGGTACAAGTCTGGATCCCTTGTCCCCTTGAAAGATGGCATCTTCATCTTTATACTATTTATATTATCATCTTCTACTCTACCTCTTTGTCCCCTCCTATCTCTTCTTTCTAGATTAAATTCAACATCAAAATCATCATTATCATATTCAGGATTTACAAAAGGGATATGGGGTACATTCCTTCTAACTTGGGGTCTAACATTATTTGGGGGTACAACATTATTCTCCCTCCTAATTGCAGCTATGGTGTCGTTCTGCTCGATAATCATATCCCTCATCTCTTGAAATTGAAGGGTCCATCTCTCAAATTGTTGGTGCATAGCTTGAAGGGTGAAGTCGTTCCTTCCTTTGACCTCGGCTTCTAAACGAGCCCTTTCCTCATCACCACCTGAAATAGACATCTAGAAAAAAAGAATAAATGATCAAGTATCACACTTTTAATATGGCTTTTACCCTCTTTTAAACTCACCCACACTTGCCTTTTTCCACTAAAAATAACCTTTGAACGAGAATACTTTGTAGATTTATAATTAAACCAAAACGTGTATCAAGTTCGTGGTAATAAAGTATGGAATCTTGGGGTACAAAAAGAAAGTAAAGAACTATTCCTAGAACAAGTAGGATTTAGTTGAAACAAAACACGAATAAAAAGGAACTTATTTTAGAATTATAAGAACAAGAAAGAAAAAAAAAAAATTCCTCTAATTCTTAAAGATCTAGAATTCCCTCTTCTTGATACCTTCTTGCTTGGAAATAAATTAATGCAAAACTTGGAGAGCAAGTAGTAAGATTTCTTGAATAGCAAATAATAAGCTTTCTTAGGTATCAAGTAATCAAATTTCTTGGAGGACAAGTAATTAGATTTCTTAGAGAGCAAGTTATAACTTTTTTTTTTTTTTTCTGTTCACGCTACTGTAAAAATTTTTTTTTTTTTTTTTTTTTTTCACGCCGCTACTGTTCACGCTACAGTTTTTTTTTTTTTTTTTTTTTGCTCTAATATAAGAAGAAATCCCAAGATTTATCAAGAATGGAATCTTGATAAAACCGCTCTGATACCACTTGATAACAGCAAGGTTAAGGGAGATCACAAATAGAGAATTGAATATTAGAATGCGGAAGCACAAAGAAAAGAAATAAAAAAAAGCTAACTAAAGATATGGGAAATTCGAAGGAAAGATCCACGAATTTCCAAGGATTAGATGTTCTAAGGCCTTGAAAAGATCCAAGTAACAACGTATAGATTTATGGAAGAAATCTAACGCCTTTACTTGAGAAAACGAATCAAAACGATAGATTCGGATCTTGACCGCTTTATGAGTAACTAAAGACAATAATTAGTATGTAGAAACTAATCACCTTCTAAAGAATACCAAAAAGAAACCAAAGATATCAAAAGAAGAAATTACTTTATACCTTAAACTATGAAACTAGTAAAGGTTTAAAGATAAATTCTCAAAGAACAAGTCACAAAGGTTCAAAGAACTCTCTCAAATATTATTAATATCAATGTAAATTGTCTTTAATGAATAAAAAGGACTCCTATATATAGGAGAAGGGGGGAAAAACGTCCAAGACCCCTTATGCCAAACCCTAAAAAGACAATTACATGGAATCCTACTCTAGAAAGGAAATAAAGTAACCTAACTAGGAACAAATTTGGTACTTCTAGGAAAGCATTAAATGGTACTTAGGAGACCATAAATAGACTAAAGAAAATATTAATAACCTATATATAAATAAAGAAATAAGGTAAATCCCAACTAGGAAAAGAATCTTGACAATCTTGGAAAGTTTGACTAGTCTTCTCTCAAAACTTGGGCAGAAAGCAACTCTTGTTGTGGCTGATTCTTGGACTTTTCTTGACCTTATTTGCACGAAATTGGACCTTAAAATTCCTCATCTTGGGCTTGAATTTGGGCCACCAAATAATTGTAGCATTTGGACAATTCCTCTCCCTTGGGCTTGAGCTCTTCTTCCCCAATAAGAAACCTTTGGATCAGCGATTGAAGCCCATTGAGCTTATCATTGAACTCCTTGGTTTGAGATCTTGTTATGGGCCTCCTTGGAGTTTCTAAAGCTTCATACTTGTCCTTCAATGGAGTAGAGCTTCCTTGGATGCTATCAATTCCTCTTAGCTTGTATTATGTTTTGGAGTTATGAGTGTTTTATGTGTTTCCATGATTTCCTTATGATATGCATGTTCTTGAGAAACTCATGTTTAGAAAGAAAATGAGTTTTCATGATTTGTGTTCCTCATGTTGTAGTGCATTTAGTATGCGTTGCCTATTTGACTTCATGAGATAAATTGATGAACATGCCTTATATGTATATGCTATTCTTGAGCATTTGGCCTAATGGTTTCATGGGTTAGGTTGAGTATGCTTTTAGTTGGAGAAGGCAGTTCCTCCTATGAATATGAGAAATGTTGAGTTTCATGTATAATGGGTTGTTAGATGTAATTCCTACTTCCTTGTGTTGCATTGATTTTGTTTGAGATGGAGTTGAAGTTTCCTCCTTTGAATTGTGCATTATTATTGATGTTTCATGCATGATGTGCTTCTAGTCTATAGTCGTTTTCTTTAAGAAGTGTTTAGAATCATCATTTTAGGATGAATGTTCCCAAGGGGGAGATATTGTAACACCCGAGAACAAGTAGATGAAACTAGAGCCTTATGTAAGGGTTCTAGAGTTTGACGTGAGGGTTAGAGTCGTAGATATGACTTCTCGTACTTAGAATGAAGGGTTTAGGGGTTAAACGTCAAGGTACAACTCCCCAAGGACCAACCAAGGGTCCTTGAGGAGGACCCTAGAAACCACCCAAAAAGATGCCAAAAATAGTCCACCCACGAACGGGGACCATGACCTAAATTATATGAACACACACGCCCTGGGTGAGGGCTCGTGTCATGACCCGAGAGCACCCCCCAAGTCGTAACACGACGTACTTGACCCTGAAGGGGTCTCATACAAACCATCTAGCATCATCATAACATAAGTCATAGAAATAATGCAGAAAATTTAAAACTTTTACAATCGAAGTTCTATTTCATTTTTTCCATATAAGAAATCACAGGAATCTAGACATTTGTCTCGTACACTATCTAAACCAAAGAATACAAAGTTTGGGACTTAGCCCTTATACCCCAATATAAAGTTTCAATATACGAGATGCAACATGACTAAGAAAATAGGAAATCCCGTCCTCGAACTTGAGGACTCACCAACTACTTGGAGATAGAAATCCAAGTCTTCTTCGAATGAGAGTGAAGTCACCTAGCCGGAACCTACACTCATTAAGTAGTAGAAGGAAGAAGGGGTTAGCACATAATATGTACTAAGTATGGAAACATGCATTAATCCTTAAACATGATAAAATGGACCATTTAGTGAAAAAGATGCATTTATTGAGTTTGGAAACCAACATGTATATCCAATGTGCAACACAAGCGACAATCACACTTATAATCATTTCAAGATACTATCAACACCTTAAAAATCCCAAGGAAGCACTTGTGCAATGTATGGTTGGCATCCCATAATACTAACATTACTAAATACCCCTTTGAAGCTACCTTGGTCATGTACAACATCTTCAAACCTCATTAATATTATTGGTCACAATAAAGGAAATAGTCATGCATAATACTTTGAATATAAGGAAAGTCATTGACATCAACTAACCATTCAATACACATGCATACATTGTATCTCATCATAATGCAAAGGAACCATACTACAACACCTTACTAAACCTACATGTGCAATGTGGGAGTGAAGTTCCATACCCCTACTCTTACTAAGCAAATTCGCCAAGAAGTTATAGCATGATTCGTGCCTCATTCATTATCTTCATTATTTAGGGAAAGGTAGCCATAACCGACATAGAACATGTGAGCTACATGGAATCCGGTGTCGTGTAACCCCACACCAAGATAGGTGTTCTACTTGCCTAAGGTAGAACTAAAATATCTAGCTATAAGGTGGATCCACTAGCTAAGGTCCTATGTTGTTACAAAGTTCTAGGATAGGGAGATTGCTTCTAGAAACTCACCCTATGGCATTGGCGGAGGGTCTTCCATCTCATGAGTTCCCTTGTGGATGACCCTCGACATTGTATTGGTGGGAGGGCCTTTACCTCGTTGTCCATATCCATACGGTGCTAAGCTATATTTCCCAAATTATATGTCATTAGTCTTTGAATTGTATTTACATATGTGAAGGATGTACTCTACCCCTCATTCAATACAATTCATAAATAGTTCAAGGATTCATTAAAGATGAGAATGTACTTTCAACTTTAGAATTAAAATTAGTATGTGAGGATAACTTTTACACCAAGATCATGTGTTCTCTTGAGAATGGACTTTCAATCAACACAATAGGATCAACATGGTTTATGTACAATTCATGCATAATAATGTGTAAAGGTGCATATGAGAACTATACTTTCAATTAACACCATTTGATTACATCATAATAATGTTTATGCATGAAGTATATGTGTGTGTGTAATTGTCCTTGCAACAACCCAACAACAACAATATCATCATACTAGACAATACATATAATCTCAAGTGTAAGGGTAAGGGAAGAACTACATTTCAACAATACCAACTTTACACATTAGTCATAGGAGATTTACTTTCTAAATGAATCAATAGTTTATACACATCTTTCAATCATATGCACAAACCCTAGCAATTTACCCCTTTTAAAGGTTATGAATCATGTCTCACAATTACAACCAAAGATACTACAGTAGGCATGGATAGAACAAGATTCAATAACTAAAATCATATAGTAGCAATTCATAATAATCATCTTGCATCAATACACCCATCACAATACTTGAAATTGGGGTCGTGGGGGTATTCATGGGTTCAAGGGGAATTTTACAATGAAAATTACCATTAAACATCAAATCATCCATAGTATAATGCAATTAACAAGATGAAATCATTTTTAGGAAGAACCCATGGTTAGAATAGAAACCCTAGTTTTTGAACAATATACCAATTTTGAAATTAGAATTTGAAGGGCTCAATGGAGAAAAGTGTTCTATGAATGACAATCCCCATACCTTAATCGAAGCCTTTCCCACGAATTGGAATGAAAATCTTGGAGCTTGAACCCTAATGTTCAAGTTCTTGGTGTTTTTCAATGGAGGAACTTCCAGAGAGAGAAATATTGAAAGGATTTGGGTCTTCTTTTATTTCTTTTAAAAGTGATTAAAAAGGAAGAATTTGACTCTAAAAAGTATTTATATTTAGTAGGGAAAGAGTAGAAAGTGTTGGTTCAAGTTTAGGAAAGATTTACTAAAAGACCCTTCATTAAACTCAAATTTCTAGTCTTTCCACGCTGAAGCTCGCCCTTTGGCACCCTTGGCTCACCAAGGCACTTAGGCGACACACGTAATGCACCTTGGTCTCGCCCAAAGTTACAGTGAGCTCCCTAAGTTGGCAGCTCACTAGGCGATGGGGAGGGGCAATGAGCGAATCGCCAACCCATTGGGTGACCCTCAACCCATCTCGCCCTTTGTTACATTAGCTAGGACTTAATGGGAGGCTGTCCACTAGGCAAGGAGATCCCTTTGGCATATCAGCAAGGCATATAGGCGAAGCTACTGCCCATCGCGAGTGGACCAAAGGTAGGTGTTGTTTTCCCTTATTTTTCTTAGGTAGTTTAGGGTCCTAGGCTTCACCCTAGACTCCCTCCTCATTCATTCAAGCTCCTAAAAAGCCCAGTTGTTGGCTTAAAGTTACTCTAACCCACACGATGAGGCTTTAGTTTATCCTACCATTTTCTTGGGTGTTACATTATCTCTCCCTTGGGGACATTCATCCTCGAATGAAAATCTGGACACCTTACGAATGTGTAGACTCAATACTAGCAACCCAACAAGTATGCAACAACAAAATGCAAGATTCATAGGGGGAAACATCAACTCCATTATAAGACATGGTCAATGCATTGCAAGAAAGTAGGAACTACATCTACCAACTCAATATGCATGGAAACTCATGAATTCTCATGTATATTTAGGAGGAACTAACTTCTCCAACTCATGTAAGCTCAAAACAACAATATAGAGCCAAATAGTCATTCATCACATAATTAAACATGTTCATAAATTCACCTCATGAAATAAAAAATTGCACTCATCATATAAAAATGCAATCAACATGAAGAATATGTAATCCATGAAAATTCAATTTATGCTACTCATGAATTGTCACAAGAACATGCACAACATAAGGAAATCATGAAAACTCACAAAATGCTTATGACTTCCAAAGCACTTGGAATTCGAGAGGAATTACTTACCTCAATTTTGGGTAGGAGTAAAAGGAAAAAGATGAGGATAACGGGACTTCATAACGGCCCCGGCCTCCCATGTAGAACCCTCTACTAAATTATTCCTCCATAGAACCTTAACCGAAACAACTTCTTTATTTCTCAACTTTTTCACTTGTCGGTCCAAGATCTTGACCGGGACCTCCTCGAAAGAAAGGTTCTCATCAACTCCTAAACCTTCTAAAGGTAGGATGGATACCAGATCACTAATACACTTCTTGAGCATGGATACATGAAATACCGGGTGAACCGGGGCCAACTCATTCGGCAAGTCTAATTCGTATGCAACCTTCCCGACTCATTTCAAGACTTGGTAGGGACCCACAAACCGGGGACTAAGTTTTCCCTTTTTGCCAAACCTCATTCCACCCTTCATGGGTGAGATTTTTAAATATACAAAATTGCCAACTTCGAATTCTAGATCCCTTCTTCTAACCTCGACATTGGACTTTTACCGACTTTGAGCCGTCTTCAACCTTTCTCTAATGAGGCAAACTTTTTCAATGCAGGACCAAGTAGGGCAACTTCACCTACTTCAAACCACCCAATCGGAGATCTACATCTCCTACCATACAACGCTTCAAATGGTGCCATGGCGATACTTGAGTGGTAATTATTGTTGTAGGCCAGTTCTATCAATGGTAGATAGTCATCCCAATTACCCTTGAAATCAATAACACATACCCTCAACATGTCCTCTAAAATTTGAATAGTGCATTCCCCTTGACCATCCATTTGAGGGTGAAAAGCGGTTCTAAGCTTAACATTGGTACCAAGCCCTTATTGGAAAGCCTTCCAAAAATGTGAAGTAAATTAAGTACCCCGATCCGAGATAATCGATAAAAGAACTCCATGCAACTTCACTATTTTCTTGATGTAGAACTTGGGATAGTCTTCCGCCGTAAAAGAAGCCTTGACGGGAATGAAATGGGCTGATTTGGTCATCCTATTCACAATGACCCAAATAGAATCATGTTGCCTTCGAGTACGGGGTAAACCCACAACAAAGTCCATGTTGACATCCTCCCACTTCCAAGTGGGAATATTTATATCTTGGGACAAGCCTCTGGGCTTTAGGTGTTTGGCTTTAACTTGTTGACAATTCGGACATTTGGCCACAAATCTCGCTATATCTTTCTTCATACCGTTCCACCAATAGACTCCCCGTAAATCACGGTACATCTTGGTGGCTCCCGAATGAATAGAATATCGCGAACCATGGGCCTTATCCAAAATTTTCTCTCTCAAGCCATCAACATATGGAACACATAGCCAACCTTGGTACCTAAGCACCCCATCTCCCCCTTGGGAGAAAGCCTCAACGGACTTATTGAGAATCGATTCTTTCAATTCCATTAAAATAGGATCAAGGTGTTGCTTAGACTTTACATCAACCACTAAGGACGATTCGGAACTATGAACCCACCCTTGGTGGAATCCACTAGTTGGACACCTAACCAGGCCAACCTATGCACATCACAAACCAATTCTTTCTTCTCATCTTCGACATGAGCCACACTACCCATGGACAATCTACTTAGTGCATCCGCAACTACATTGGCTTTGGCAGGGTGGTAAAGGACACTAATGTCATAGTGTTTCAACAACTCTAACCACCTTTTTTGTCGGAGATTCAATTCATTTTGTCTAAACACATATTGAAGACTCTTGTGGTTGGTGAACACATATACATGGACACCATAAAGGTAGTGCCTCCAAATTTTCAAAGCAAACACCACCGCCGCTAATTCGAGATCATGAGTCGGTTAATTATTTTCATGTACCTTGAGTTGCCTTGAAGCATAGGCGATTACTTTCCCATGTTGCATAAGGACACACCCCAAACCTATTCGGGAAGCATCACAATACACTACAAACCCATCATTACCCTCCAGTAAAGTCAACACTGGAGTGGACGTAAGCCTATCTTTCAATTCTTGGAAGCTCTTCTCATAAGCTTCCGACCACACAAACTTCGCTTTCTTTTGAGTTAAGGCCGTCAATGGAGAGTCAATAGAGGAGAAACCCTCAACAAACCTCCTATAGTAGCCGGCCAATCCTAAAAAGCTTCTAATATCGGTAGGAGTTAGAGGTCTAGGCCAACCCTTGATCGCCTCAGTCTTTTTCGGATCTACCTCAATACCCACTCCCAACACAATGTGACCAAGGAAAGCAACCGACTTGAGACAAAACTCACATTTACTAAACTTAGCATATAATTGGTGGTCTTTAAGGATTTGGAATACGATCCTCAAATGATCCATATGCTCTTCTTCACTTTTAGAGTAGATCAAGATGTCATCAATAAACACTATACAAACATGTCTAGATAGTGCCTAAAGACGCTATTCATTAAATCCATGAATGTCGCCGTGGCATTGGTCAACCCAAAAGACATAACCACAAAATCAAAGTGACCGTACCGGGTCCCAAAGGCCATCTTAGGAATAGCACATCCTCTTACCCTTAGTTGATGGTAACCCGAACAAAGGTCTATTTTGGAGAAAAAGGTTGCCCCTTTGAGTTGATCAAACGAGTCATCAATCCTACGAAGTGTATACTTATTATTTATAGTAACCTTGTTCAATTGACGATAATCAATACACATCCTAAGGGACCCATACTTCTTCTTCACAAAAAATATTGGAGAACCCCATGGAGATATGCTTGGTTGAATAAAACCCTTGTCTAACAAGTCCTTGAGTTGTGCCTTCAACTCTTTCCATTCGGCCAGAGCCATTCTATAGGGAGGGATAGATTGGGTTGTATATTCGGCAAAAGATCAATGCCAAAGTCTATTTCCCGCTCGGGAGGAATTCCGGGCAAATCATCAGGAAAGACTTCCAGAAACTCCCTCACTATGGGGATTGACTCAAAAGAAGGGACTTTGGATTCAATATCCACAACCCTAACAATATGATACACGCACCCCTTGGAAATCATTTTCCAAGCTTTTAGGTATGAAACAAATTTACCTCTAGGAATTGAATTCCCATCTTTCCATTCTAAAACGGGCTCACTCAGAAATTGAAACTTTACTACCCGAGTTCTACAATTAATGGACGCAAAACAAGCATGAAGCCAATCCATCCCCAAGATGACATCAAAGTCCAACATATCTAATTCGATCAAATCAACCAAAGTGACTCTATGAGGTAAGGAGATTGGACACCTCCTATATACTCTTTTAGCTATGAACGAATCACCTACTGGGGTAGACACGGAAAAAAGGTTCTTTTATGGTTTCGGGGAGTATTTCAAATTTCATAGATACTAAAGGTGTAACAAAAGATAAAGTGGCACCGGGGTCTAATAATGCATAAACATCAATAGAAAAGACTTACAACATACCCGTTACAACATCGGGGGAGTTCTCTTGCTCACCTCTAGATTGGAGAGCATAGAAGTGGTTCTTCTTAGAAGCATCGAAGTTGGAACCACTTGGAGGAACTTGATTACCCTATTTCCCCTTGGCCACAAGTGTTGGACAATCGTTCAATTGATGCCCACTTTTGCCACATCCATAGCAAACACCCATACCGGCAGGACATTTCCTCTTATGCCTCTTACCACACTTGGCACACATAGGTTTTTCTATGGGAGATCGACTCTTATTTCCTCTTGAGGCTTAGGGTTAGACACCCTATCTTTGTTGGTCTTGGGAGCATTAGAGGGACTTTGATTAGAGAACCTCTTCTTAAACCTTGGTCTACTTTGACCCTCGATCTTACCTTTTGTAGAATTCCCATCATCGGGCCTTGGCCTCTTCACCTCCCTACTCTTATTCCTAAGCCTTGATTCCTCAACTTGTTGAGCATGAACCATCAATCTTGAGATATCCATGTTGTTATGGAGCATTGCCACTCGACACTCTTCTTTAATAGCATCGGACACACCGGTGACAAAACAACTCATTTCATCTCTTGGGTTAGACACCAAAGATGGGGGCATATTTGAAAAACTTAGTAAATTTCAAGGATTATTCTTGGACACTCATCCCTCTTTGATGGAGATTGATGAACTCCTCAACCTTGGCTTCCCTCTTCTCACGGGGATAGAACCTTTCAAGGAACGCCTTCTTGAATACCTCCCAAGTTTTGGGACTTGCTCTTATAGACCTATTATCTTTCCATTGAGTAAACCATACTTGGGCCACATCTTTCAATTGATACCCCGCTAGTTCGACTTTCTCAATAGAAGTCACTCCCATAACATCCACAACTTTGTAAACCTCCTCCAAGAATTCTTGTGGGTCTTTATTCACCTTGGAACCCAATAAAATAGGAGGATTCATCTTAGTGAAATCTCTCAACCTTGAGGCCATAGTACTCACATTGGGCTCTACCCGGGGCCTAACCTCTTGGTTGGCTTGAGCCGCCATAGTTTGAGCTTGAGTGGTGATGGTTTGAGCTTGAACCGTAATGAGTTGATTCAAAGTTGGAAAGCCGCCCTTATCTCAACATTAGTCATGACTCCTTCATCATTAGGAGCTTGAGGGGGAACCTCCTCATTCACATTCTCCTTTTGTGCCCTCTTTTCATTACCTCTTGTTGTATTCATATCCTATCTGCACAAGAAAAAGGTTAGGAGAAAGGACTATATAGAGTAAAACTCTAAGCACGATTAAAGAGTAACAACTAAAGTGAGAGTTCCTAAATATATTATAGCCTCTCATTCATAAGAGTCCCACGCTTCACACTCATGAACGAGACTCTACTAGACGCGGTGTATGAGACATCAACCTAAATATTATTCCCAAAAACTTATGCTCTGATACCACATTTGTCACGACCCGAGAGAACCCCCAAGTCATAACACGGCGTACTTGACCCTGAAGGGGTCTCATACAAGCCATCAAGCATCATCATAACATAAGACATAGAAATGATGCAAAAAATTTAAAACTTTTACAATCAAAGTTCAATTTCATTTTTTCCATATAAGAAATCATAGGAATCTAGACATTTGTCTAGTACACTATCTAAACCAAAGAATACAAAGTTTGGGACTTAGCCCTTATACCCAATAGAAATTCTCAATTTACGAGATTCAACATGACTAAGAAAATAGGAAATCCCTTCCTCAAACTTGAGGACTCAGCAACTACTTGGAGATAGCAATCCAAGTCTTCTTCGAATGAGAGTGAAGTCACCTAGCCGGAACCTACACTCATTAAGAAGTAGAATGAAGAAGGGGTTAGCACATAATATGTACTAAGTATGGAAACATGCATAAAATCCTTAAACAAGATAAAATGGACAATTTAGTGAAAAGGATACATTTATTGAGTTTGGAAACCAACATGTATATCCAATGTGCAACACAAGCCACAATCACATATAATCATTTCAAGATAATATCAACACCTTAGCAACCCCAAGAAAGCACTTGTGCAATGTATGGTTGGTATCCTATAATACCAA
Source organism: Solanum okadae (assembly GCA_036553675.1). Lineage (NCBI taxonomy): Eukaryota > Viridiplantae > Streptophyta > Magnoliopsida > Solanales > Solanaceae > Solanum > Solanum okadae. The sequence continues at coordinate 19,655,252 of CM071684.1, read as the reverse complement.
ATTTACTAAATACCCCTTTGAAGCTACCTTAGTCATGTACAAAATCTTCAAACCTCATTAATATCATTGGTCACAATTAAGGAAATACTCATACGTAATACTTTGAATATAAGGAAAGTCATTGACATCAACTAACCATTCAATACGCATGCATACATTGAATCTCATCATAATGCAAAGGAACCATACTACAACACCTTACTAAACCCACTTGTGCAATGTGGGAGTGAAGTCCCATACCCCCACTCCTACTAAGCAAATTCGCCAAGAAGTTATAGCATGATTCGTGCCTCATTCATTATCTTCATTATTTAGGGAAATGTAGCCATAATCGACATAGACCATGTGAGCTACATGGAATCCGGTGTCGTGTAACCCCACACCAAGATAGGTGTTCTACTTGCCTAAGGTAGAACGAAAATGTCTAGCTATAAGGTGGATCCACTAGCAAAGGTCCTATGTTGGCACATAGTTCTAGGATAGGGAGATTGCTTCTAGAAACCCGCCCTATGGCATTGGGGGAGGGTCTTCCATCTCAAGAGTTCCCTTGTGGACCCTCGACATTGCATTGGTGGGAGGGCCTTTACCTCATTGTCCATAACCATTCGGTGTAAAGCAATATTTTCTAAATTATACGTCATTAGTCTTTGAATTGTATTTACATGTGTGAAGAAAGTACTCTACCCCTCATTCAATACAATTCGTAAAATAGCTCATTGTCCATATCCATACGGTGCTAAGCTATATTTCCCAAATTATATGTCATTAGTCTTTGAATTGTATTTACATATGTGAAGGATGTACTCTACCCCTCATTCAATACAATTCATAAATAGTTCAAGGATTCATTAAAGATGAGAATGGACTTTCAACTTTAGAATTAAAATTAGAATGTGAGGATAACTTTTACACCAAGATCATGTGTTCTCTTGAGAATGGACTTTCAATCAACACAATAGGATCAACATGGTTTATGTACAATTCATGCATAATAATGTGTAAAGGTGCATATGAGAACTATACTTTCAATTAACACCATTTGATTACATCATAATAATGTTTATGCATGAAGTATATGTGTGTGTGTAATTGTCCTTGCAACAACCCAACAACAACAATATCATCATACTAGACAATACATATAATCTCAAGTGTAAGGGTAAGGGAAGAACTACATTTCAACAATACCAACTTTACACATTAGTCATAGTAGATTTACTTTCTAAATGAATCAATAGTTTATACACATCTTTCAATCATATGCACAAACCCTAGCAATTTACCCCTTTTAAAGGTTATGAATCATGTCTCACAATTACAACCAAAGATACTACAGTAGGCATGGATAGAACAAGATTCAATAACTAAAATCATATAGTAGCAATTCATAATAATCATCTTGCATCAATACACCCATCACAATACTTGAAATTGGGGTCGTGGGGGTATTCATGGGTTCAAGGGGAATTTTACAATGAAAATTACCATTAAACATCAAATCATCCATAGTATAATGCAATTAACAAGATGAAATCATTTTTAGGAAGAACCCATGGTTAGAATAGAAACCCTAGTTTTTGAACAATATACCAATTTTGAAATTAGAATTTGAAGGGCTCAATGGAGAAAAGTGTTCTATGAATGACAATCCCCATACCTTAATTGAAGCCTTTCCCACGAATTGGAATGAAAATCTTGGAGCTTGAACCCTAATGTTCAAGTTCTTGGTGTTTTTCAATGGAGGAACTTCCAGAGAGAGAAATATTGAAAGGATTTGGGTCTTCTTTTATTTCTTTTCAAAATGATTAAAAAGGAAGAATTTGACTCTAAAAAGTATTTATATTTAGTAGGAAAAGAGTAGAAAGTGTTGGTTCAAGTTTAGGAAAGATTTACTAAAAGACCCTTCATTAAACTCAAATTTCTAATCTTCCCACGCTGAAGCTCGCCCTTTGGCACCCTTGGCTCGCCAAGGCAGTTAGGCGACACATGTAATGCACCTTGGTCTCGCCCAAAGTTACAGTGAGCTCCCTAAGTGGGCAGCTCACTAGGCGATGGGGAGGGGCAATGAGTGAATCGCTAACCCATTGGGTGACCCTCAACCCATCTCGCCCTTTGTTACAGTAGCTAGGACTTAATGGGAGGCTGTCAAATAGGCGAGGAGATCCCTTTGGCTCATCGGCAAGGCATATGGGCGAATCTACTCCCCATCGCCGAGTGGACCAAAGGTAGGTGTTGTTTTCCTTCATTTTTCTTTGGTAGTTTAGGGTCATAGGCTTCACCCTAGACTCCCTCCTCATTCATTCAAGCTCTAAAGAATCCTAGTTGTTGACTTAAAGATATTCTAACCCACACGATGAGGCTCTAGTTTATCCTACCATTTTCCGAGGTGTTATAGGTCGTGGGTCAAGACCCCAAATTTACACTTGCAGACCACCACCCAAGGAAGACCAGCATGCCCCATTTGTCCACCTATGGCCCGTGGGCGTGGTCTCGTGGGTGAGGCAGTCTTGGCCTTAAGTCGATTTAAGTTGGGGGTTAAGGGAACTTTCTAGAATTAATTAGGGGTTAAGTGGTGTCATTTTATTTGTAATTAGAACACTTATATAAAGCTATTAGACCCTTAATTAAGTGATTGCAAATCATTATTTGTAATTTCCCAGAAGAACTCACCTTTACCAAAAAGTCTCTCACGAGAACTCAAGGAAGAAGAAGAAGGAAGTTGGAGACTAGAATTTAAAAGAGCAAGGGGTTTCTTCTCAATTTTGTGGGGATTCTTATTCGCCAAGGTATGGTAGCTCTTCATCCATGGAGCCCCTTCAAAACCCCAAATTTCAAAGCTAGAAATCCCAAAAGTTAGGGTTTGACTTCAATCTCATGGATTCCTTTCAAATTCATTTTTAATGATTGAATTATGTTTTATTATGTATAAATTGATTATTTTATATGGTTTTATGTTGAATTCCCCAAGAATCCATGAATTCCCCTATTTTTCCAATTTAGATCTCAAAGTGTGGGTATTGATTGATATAAGGATAATGTTATAGAATTGTGCATGTAGTAATTGAATTACTTGAATTATGAGTTATTATCCATGTCTAAAGTAGTGAATTCTAGATGTGTTGATATAATATGGTCTTTTGATCCTAGAAGGGAAAAGTATGAGAATTATGCATGATTATGAAATATATGTAAATGCTAAGAATGGTAAGGCCTTAAGAGTGGAGCTAAGTTGTATGTTGAATTGTATAGAGTAATATTGTGGAAGGTTTACCCACATGATCTAAATTATGAATGTATGCATGTTCTTATAGAATCTATGTAAATGCTATGAGTACACTTTGAGAGTGAAGCGTTAATGATTAGGTTGTTGTTGTGGGTTGATTGAATGGTTACTCTCATGAACTCATAATGAACTTAATATGAAAGGTGTTCTCACATAGCATGGTTCTAGGGTTGAAAGACTATTCTCACCTAATTGAACCGAAGGCTAAAGAGCCTTAATACATAAACATGGATGGTGATAGTTTCTCAAGCATGGTCTATAGAGTTATTTAGTGAATTAAGTTGGATTGATTGTCAAAGACATCTTTCCATGAAACCTGAGTCGAAGTAGACACTTGAAAATTATCTTGTGGGATTTAGGCCTAGCACCAAGTGGATATTGGAACGAGATGGAGGTTCCCAGCTAGTTGAGTTCGGACTTCCAAAATGGGAACTCTCACCTAGTAGCGCCTGGATTTCCCAAAGTATGTCTCAAGATATGGAAGCCTTCACCTAGTAGAGTTTGGGTTTCTAGTAGCAATCTCCGTAGCCCATAACTACATTCCACATAGAAAAGTTAGCTAGTGGATCCAACTAAGCTAACAAACCGATTCTAACTTAGGCAAGTGGACCAACCCTTGACGGTGTGTGTAGCATTGGAAGGGATCATGTGATAGCTCATGTGGTTTCCTGTCGATTAAGGCATATCCCAACTACAATAAGATTAGTAATGAACTAAGATTATGCTTGAAGAAGCAACTCATAGAGATAAAGCCTAATGGACTAAGATTATGCTTGAAGAAGCATCTCCTAGAGTCCAACACAATTAATGAACTAAGAATGTGCTTAAGGAAGTACTTCATAGTATTTAAGAGATGACAAATATGAGTGGTGATCAAGAGTGGTACTTAGCATGGGTGGGATTATGGGGTCCTGTCCATGCATTGCACAAGTGCGACTGAGGTTACTTATGAAGTGTTTCTCTTATATGATGTATGTTTAGATATGATTGTGCTATAGTTGCCTTCCTTGTTATGATTGACTAAAGGTGAGAGATTCCCTTGTCTATGAGAATTAACCTAAGGATGAGATTCAAAGATGGTAAGTATGATTTTGAAGGCCTAAGAGGTTTACTTAGTATAGATGAGATTATGGGATCTTATTCATGCATTGCACAAGTAGATTTTGAGGGTGTATATATATATATATGGGTTATGTTTATGAGTTGTATTTTCTAACTATCTCTATAGTGATGTTCAAACTTGGCATATATCATGATTTATAATGAAATGTCCCTTTTTAGCATATTTTCAATGTTTTTATGCATGATTATCATACTTGGTGATTTTTTGTGCTAACCCATATTTTCTTATACTATTCCAAAGTGTAGGGTCAGGTTATTAAGGCGGTTACTGATGAGCCCATAATTTGGACTCATTTAGGGATTTATTTAGATAGATTTAGTGTCCTCAAATTCTTATTTTGTGCCAATAACTAATGTAAAATCCTTGATTTTCAGGTATTTGGATTGAGGAACAATGCATGGACACTAACGAGCAAAAAGGAACAAGGCAGCTGAAAGAACGAAGAAAAGAAGGCCTATTGATCGCCTAATCCATTGGGAAGTTCCAGTGTGCCAAGCCCTGAAGGAGAAAATCAAGTCGGTGAGATAAATGAGCAGTCGATGAGTCACCGAACGGTTCCGCGATACAGTGTTGGATCGCCCAAAGTTACAGAACTTCAGGATGCTGAAGGCCAAAGCAAAAAGGTGATGGAACTGACCAAAGGGTGGATCGCCGAGTTGATCGGCAATCCCGACTTATTGCGTCGAACGACCCTTCACAGCATATTTTTGGCGACAATAAATACATTTTCAAACATTATGTTTAGTAACAAATTTTATTTTGAACATTCATTAGAGTAATTTTTGAGTTAGGACTCTGAGTACTGAGACAATATTTTCCTTAGCTTTGAAGAATTGAAGTTTTCCATTTTTGGAGAAATTGGAAGTGGGTTTTTGAGATTCTTCAACTTGGACCTTTGTAAAGACGAAATTAATCTTACCAAGTTGATGGAAACACAATTTGGTAACCATTTCTATCTTTTTATGATGTTTAGCTAAAACCCAAATTCTTGGGGTGTGATTATGTGATTATGGGTTGATTTAGCTAATGGGTAATGCTAATTGATAGTTTAAATACTATTTAAAAGTGATTTCAATCAGTAATTGTGGTTTTATATAAAGGGTTGTAGTTGCAAATGCAACTCTACCTTCGTGTTTTTGGCTTGCTCGAGAGAGAGGTTATAAAACCAAGATTACTGAATTGATGGTATATGGGTAGTGGGTTGTCATGGGTTCAGCTCGAGAGAGTGAATCATAAGCCCTTTTCCACACATTCAGCTCGAGAGAGTGAATGGACTAAAGCGTAGGCTGTTCTTAATTGTTGCTTGTTGGTGTTCGAGAGAAACCAACTTGATTCGGGGTAAATTGTTTGAGAGAAAGTTTATCCCCACTAAAGTCTAGCATATTCACTAATTTACAGCTATTTACTAACAATTGCAATTACCCATTTGTCTACCTCAACCTATAATCCAATCATATCCCAAGAACCCGTCTCATTACTTGTTAATTCGTGTTATTTGTTGTTATTGTAGTTGATAATTACAATCAAACCCCCTTTATTTGACACTTGTGTCACCCCTAATTTGAATTATGCTTTTATTCATAAATGTCTGTTCCTATGATTGACTTGAGCATATTCATACTTTGCTTCTGATTCTTAACCACGTACGACTACCTGTGGAATTCAACCCCAACTCATTTAGTTGGGTTATATTACTGACTAACGATCGATGGCACTTAGTATTGGATGAACTGTTCTGATATGTGAAATCAGTTACCATTTGAGTTCTAGCTTGGATTCGACTATTCTCCTAGCTTGTGGTGAGTCCTCATGATTCGAGGACGGATGCGTAACTTTGAGTTTCATTTCTAGTATTTAATTTTTGGAATGTGTCCATTTTCATTGAACTATTGTAATAGATGGCTTTATTGAGACAAGTCTAGACTTTCGCTTGCTTTTATAAAAGACTTCGATTTTAAAGAAAAGTTTAAAATTTCTTCTCATTTCTATTTACTTTATGTTATGGTATGCTAAGTGGCTTGTGTTAGGCCTTTCGGGGTCTAGTACGCTATGTTACGTTTTGTGTGTACCCTTGGTTCGTGACATCAACTAATGGACTCCACCAAGGGTGGTGTTATGGTTCACAATGGTTTCGAATAGTCTTTTATGGCAATTGTGGAAGCCAAGCAAGGTCTTGATCCAATTTTGGTATAATTGAAAGAAGCGATGTTTAAGAAATCTGTTGAGGCTTTCTTCCAAGGGGGAAATGGTGTAGTTAGATACCAAGGTCGTTTATGTGTTCCAGATATGGATGACTTGAGGGAAAAGATCTTGTCAGAAGCCCATAGTTTGCGGTATTCCATTCACCCGTAAGCCACCAAGATGTACCGTAATTTAAGAGAGGTACAGTGGTGGAATGGGATGAAGAAGGATATTGCAGGATTTGTGGCTAAGTGTCTAAATTGCCAACAACTGAAGGTTGAGCATCGTAAACCGGGAGGTTTGTTCCAAGATATTAGATTTCTTAATTGGAAATGGGAAGACTTGAATATGGACTTTATTGTTAGTTTGCCTTGCAACCGGCGACAACATGATTCGATTTGGGTTATAGTAGATCGGATGACGAAATCAACTCATTTCCTTTCCGTCAAGGTTTCCTATTCGGTGGAGGACTATTCCAAGATGTACTTGAGAGGAATGGTAAAGTTGCATGGGGTGCCTTTGTCCATTATTTCCGATCATGGTGCCCAATTCATTTCTTAGTTTTGAAAGTCATTCCAAAAGGGTCTTGGCACTAAAGTTAAGCTTAACACGACCTTTCATCCCCAAATCGATGGCAAGCGGAGCGTACTATCCAGAATTTGGAAGATATATTAGGGCCTTGTGTGATCGATTTTAAGGGTAATTGGGATGACCATTTGCCATTGATTGAGTTTTCTTACAACAACTATCACTCGAGTATTGATATGACTCCATTTGAGTCCTTATATGGTAGGAGGTGTAGGTCTCTTATAGGTTGGTTTGAGGTGGGTGATGTTTCCCCTAATAGGTCCCGAATTGATACAAGAATCCATGGAGAAAGTTCATTTTATAAGGGAAAGTTTGAAAATGGCTCAAAGTCGGAAAAGTCGTATGCCGATGTCAGAAGAAGGGATCTAGAGTTTAATGTTAACGATTGGGTTTATTTGAAGTTCTCACCCATGAACGGTGTTATGAGATTTGGTAAGAAGGGGAAGCTTAGTCCCTGATATGTAGGCCCATATCAGGTTTTGAGGTGTATTGGTAAGGTTGCTTATGAGTTAGACTTGCCGAATGAGTTGGCAACAGTGCATCATGTTTTCCATGTCTCTATGCTTAAGAAGTGTATTGGAGATCCAACATCCATAGTTCCCTTAGAAGGATTGGGAGTTGATGAAAGCCTTTCGAATGAGAAAGTTCCGGTAGAGATTCTAGACTAGCAAGTCAAGAAGTTGAGAAATGAAGAAATAGCTTACGTGAAAGTGTTGTGGAAGAATCAGTTAGTTGAGGGTGCTACTTGGGAGGTCGAGGCCGATATGATGTCCCGATATCCTCATCTCTTTCCTTCTACTCCTAATCTAGCTTGAGGTAATGAGTTCCTCTTGGTTTGTCCTTTGTTTTGGAGTCATGTATTTATGTGTTTCCATGATTTCTTTATGTGATGCATGTTCATGAACACTAGTCTTTTGAAAGAAAATAAGTTTGCATGATTGATTTTCCTCATGTTGTTGTACATTGAGTATGAGTTGCATATAGACTTGAGATGAATTGATGAACATGCTTTAGCTATGCTTTTTGAGATTGAATCGCATATGAGCTCCATGAGATTTTGTTGAGCATACTTTTATCTTGGAGAAGGTAGTTCCACCTTGAACATGAGTAATGCTGAAAATTCATGCAAATTGGGTTGCTAAATGTAGTTCCTACTTGCTTATGATACATTGAGTATATTTAGCTTGGAGTTGATATTTCCTCCTTGTATATGTGCATTGCATACATGATGGGCTGATAGAGTTAGTTTCACCCCTCTTATGATGTTTTGAGAATGTTCTAGCTTGGAGTTGATAGTTCCTCCTTGGTCGTATGCATTGCATTGTAGCTTGGGTTATTAGTTCCTATCCTACTCTTTTAGAACCAATTTAAATCTCATTCGAGGATGAATGGTCCAAAGGGGGAGATATTGTAACACCCCATATCCGAAAAAGGGAAATGAAACCAATTTCCAGAAGTTGCAGGTGCAATCCACGTCGGCCACCCACGACTCGTGGAAGGGACCACAGACCGTAGGTATGGTCTGTTCTTGGCCTGCCTAGCAGTGGTCTGAGGGCTCAGGACCACAACCCAACCAAAGGACTATTGCTCATACCACGGTCTGTGGTTGGAGGGTCCATGGTTCGAAGCCCCAAAATAACCTTTCTAACCACCAATGACGGTACACCAGGACGGAACGTAGGTCAGACCACGGCCCGTCTATTGGGGTCCGTGGTTGGTAGGTCGATGGCAGCTGACAATTAAGTTCAGGGGTAGTTGGGTCTTTTTCTAATTAATTAGTTCCTATACTACATCGTTTTATCCTTCACTAAGACCCCTGAATAAGTATTTTCAACCCCCAAGTTGGTCAAGTCACTTTATTCTTCCAAATTCACAAAAGAAAACCAAATCTCCTGTCTAAAATATTTATCTCTCTAGAAACTTGAAGAAGAAGAAGATTCAAGCTAGTGTTTCAAGTCAAGGTCTCAATTCCTCCATTGAAGGCTAGCTTTTGGATTCAAAGTATGATAGTTTTCATCCATGGATTCCTTCCCTTCATGGAGTTCCCAAATTCCTCTCTTTCTAATGGTAGAATTCCCCAATTGAGTTAGAGTTTTCTTCAATTATCATTGGTTCTTTTCATTATTGATTTAAATGATTGAATTCTGATCTCTTCTGCATGAACTGATGAAACACTATGATTTTATAATAATTTACCCATGAACCCATGTAATCCTCATATTTTCAAGTTATGAGTCATATGATGTGGAATTTTGATCTTCAAAGAAGAGTTTCATGAAATTAAGCATGTATTGCAAGCTTTACATGTATTTATGATGAAATCCATATCTAACCCATGTTTTCTAGGTGTTGATGATTGAAAGTGAGTTTTGAGCCTCAAGAGGTAAATTATGGACTTATGCATTATCTTATGAAATTTATGCAAAGTTTTAGGGGTGCTTTGAGAGTAAAGTACCAATGATGATGTTGTGTTGTGAAAGAATATTCTCATAAACACATACTAGTATGATGTGAAAGGTTTTCTCACATAGAAAAGATTCTTAGGTCGAAAGGCTTTCTCACCTAATTGAATCAAAGGGTTAGAGATATCCTAATGAACTAGCTTGGATTGGTTGTCCAAGGGAACCTTTCCATGAGTAATGAAATCAAGTAAGAAATAACTATTCCGTGGGATTTATGCTTAGCACCGAGAGGATATTGATGATGAAATGGAAGCTCCCGTTAGTAGAGGCCGGGTTTCTAGTAGCAATCTCCTTATCCCTTAACTTTGTGCCTCCATAGGTTGATTAGCTAGTGGATCCACATAAGCTAGAAGTTCATTGTTCTACCTTGGCAAGTAGGACAACCCTTTTCGGTGTGAAAGACATAGGGAGATCATGTTATAGCTCACGTGGTCTCTATGTCGGTTAAGGTTAATTCCCCACATAAATAATGAACTAAGGTTACTTCAAGAAGTATCGCATATGATCTCAAAGGTTTTAAAGATGAAGTTATCTTTCATTGACCATGATTTTATGACTTGTGTTGTCTAACTCTGTTATATCATGCTCTAGCTTGGTCAATTGCATGTCATGAAATGAAATGTCCCTTTTAGCACCATTTAAATGTTTAATGCGTGACTATCATACTTGGTAGATTGTTTTATACTAACACATACTCTTGCCAACATTTCCCCAAATGTAGGGTCCGACAGTTAGGGTCATAAGTTTCGTGGCTAGAGGTTGACTTGAGATATTTCCAAGCTTCGGTGAGCCCTCATGCTTCAATGACAAATTTTCATTGTTGTAGTTCCTTTTCAAGTATTTATCTTTTGGACATGATGTATGTGGTAGGCCCAATTTCATTCTATTGTATTAGATGGCTATGATGAGACAAGTGTTTTAGACTTCCACTTTTCTTTATAAAATGATTTGGACTTGGACTATTGTTTTACTCTTATTGTTCTATTTCTTATGTTAAGAGAGCTAAGTGACCTGTATGGAGTCCCTCAGAATTCTATACGCCATGTTACATGTAGGGGATATCCATGGGTCGTGATAGTTTTAAGAGCTTTATATATTGCATCTCTTATTGTTGCTTTCACATTTGTGTTGAGATGAGGTGATTATGTCTTCCCAGAGTATCAGTTTAGTTGCTTATGTTTCAGCTTTCCCCTTACATACTTCTACATTTAATGTACTGACGTCATTGCGCTTGCATCTTATTTATGATGCAGATACAGGTGTTCATGGTCATCAATAGGTACTTCGTTAATCCCATTGCATTCCAGCTAGCTTTGGTGGGCCTCCTTGATAACAACAAGGTTAAGGGATATCACAAATAGAGAATTGAATATTAGAATGCGGAAGCACAAAGAAAAGAAACAAAAAAAACTAACTAAATATATGGGAAATTCGAAGGAAAGATCCACGAATTTCCAAGGATTAGATGTTCTAAGGCCTTGAAAAGATCCAAGTAACAACGTATAGATTTATGGAAGAAATCTAACGCCTTTACTTGAGAAAACGAATCAAAACGATAGATTCGGATCTTGACCGCTTTATGAGTAACTAAAGACAATAATTAGTATGTAGAAACTAATCACCTTTTGAAGAATACCAAAAAGAAACCAAAGATATCACAAGAAGAAATTACTTTATACCTTAAACTATGAAACTAGTAAAGGTTTAAAGATAAATTCTCAAAGAACAAGTCACAAAGGTTCAAAGAACTCTCTCAAATATTATTAATATCAATCTAAATTATCTTTAATGAATAAAAAGGACTCCTATATATAGGAGAAGGGGGGAAAAACGTCCAAGACCCCTTATGCCAAACCCTAAAAGACAATTACAAGGAATCTTACTCTAGAAAGGAAATAAAGTAACCTAACTAGGAACAAATTTGGTACTTCTAGGAAAGCATTAAATGGTACTTAGGAGACCATAAATAGACTAAGGAAAATATTAATAACCTATATATAAATAAAGAAATAAGGTAAATCCCAACTAGCAAAAGAATCTTGACAATCTTGGAAAGTTTGACTAGTCTTCTCTCAAAACTTGGGCAGAAAGCAACTCTTGTTGTGGCTGATTCTTGGACTTTTCTTGACCTTATTTGCACGAAATTGGACCTTAAAATTCCTCATCTTGGGCTTGAATTTGGGCCACCAAATAATTGTAGCATTTGCACAATTCCTCTCCCTTGGGCTTGAGCTCTTCTTCCCCAATAAGAAACCTTTCGATCAGCGATTGAAGCCCATTGAGCTTATCATTGAACTCCTTGGTTTGAGATCTTGTTATGGGCCTCCTTGGAGTTTCTAAAGCTTCATACTTGTCCTTCAATGGAGTAGAGCTTCCTTGGATGCTATCATTCCCCTCTTCTTGAAGAGAATTCGTCCTCGAATTCAAATCTGCATCAAAATGGGAAAGATCAGAAACATTAAAAGTAGCACTAACTTGGAACTCACCAGGAAGATCAAGTTTATAAGCATTGTCTCCAATCCTTTCAAGGACTTTGTATGGCCCACTTCCTCTAGGATCTAGTTTGGACTTTCTTTTGGAAGGAAATCTTTCCTTTCTCATATGCACCCAAACCAAGTCGCCAGGTTTAAAAACAAACATATTTTCTGCCCTTATTCCTTCGCAATGCAACTTCCTTATTCTTCTTTTCAATTGCAAGCCTTGTTTGTTCATGGATTTTCTTCATCAGATCAGCCTTCTTCTTACCATCAAGATTAGCAAAATCATTAGTAGGCAAAGGCAATAAATCAAGGGGGGTAAGGGGGTTGAATCCATATACAACTTCAAAAGGAGTCTTACCAGTAGAAGAATGGAAGGTCCTATTATAAGCAAATTCTACAATAGGTAAGTAATCTTCCCAAGAAGTCAACTTTCCTTTCAAAACAGCCCTCAACATGTTACCTAAGGTTCTATTAACCACTTCCGTTTGCCCGTCCGTTTGTGGGTGACAAGATGTAGAAAATAGCAATTTAGTTCCTAACTTTCCCCAAAGAATTCTCCAAAAGTGACTTAAGAACTTGGCATCCCTATCACTAACAATAGTTCTAGGTATTCCATGCAATTTAACCACTTCCTTTACAAACAAGTCAGCCACATGAGATGCATCATTAGTCTTTTTACATGGGATAAAACGAGCCATTTTAGAAAATCTATCTACTACCACAAATATACTATCCTTATCATACTTAGTTTTTGGCAGCCCCAATATGAAATCCATAGAAATATCAATCCAAGGGGAATTAGAAACAGGTAAAGGAGTATAAAGACCATGCGGCAATGTTCTAGACTTAGCCTGTTTACATTCAAGACAATAAGAACACACTTTTTCAACATCCTTTCTCATGCTAGGCCAATAAAAATGTTCAGAAAGTATTTCAAGTGTTTTGGGTACACCAAAAGGTCCCATTAGCCCTCCACAATGTGCTTCCCTAACAAATAGTTCACGCAATGAGCAGTTAGGAACACATAATTTATTTTCCTTGAATAGAAATTCATCTTGAAGATTAAATTTCTCAAAAGGACCTAACTTACATTCAGCAAAAATCTCACCAAAATCAGAATTATTAGCATAGAGGAACTTGATTTGGTCAAAACCCAACAACTTTGAAGTAAGAGTACAGATCAAAACATACCTTCTTGAGAGTGCATCAGCAACCACATTCTCCTTTCCTTGTTTGTAAGCAATTACATAAGGAAAAGTTTCAATAAACTCTACCCATTTAGCATGCCTACGACTAAGTTTACCTTGACTCTTCAAGTATTTTAATGACTCATGATCAGTCTTGACCACAAATTCTCGAGGCCACAAGTAGTGCTGCCATGTAGCTAACGCCCTTACCAAGGCATATAGCTCCTTATCATAAGTTGAGTAGTTCAATGTTGCTCCACTTAGCTTTTCACTAAAGTAGGCAATTGGCTTGGAGTCTTGCATCAAAACTGCACCTATGCCTTTACCAGAGGCATCACACTCAATTTCAAAAGACTTAGAAAAATCAGGCAATTGCAAAAGAGGAGCAGAACACAATTTATACAAGAGTGTTCGAATGCCCTCACAGAAAGAATGATTCCAAATTCGCACAAAATGATTTAATCATTTAAAGTTCAGGAATTATATGCAACGCTCACACTCACAAAGATGAAAACAATGCATGCTTATACCCATAGGTTTGCCCGTATTTTCCAATCGGCATTTGTTTCAGCTCACTCAAGATAAAAAAGGTCTTTTTAAGGCTTGTAATGGGGCTGAATGCAAAGGTATGGTCATTTAGGCTCAGTGACTTTTATCCTCATGAGATGCGGTATTCACAACACTTCCTTTCCTTTTCCTTCATCATTTTTGCTAGTGCTCATGAGTCATCCCATTATTCACTTCCTATGGATTGTTTGGAAACCCCAATTCTTTTGTACTTTATTCCACAACTTTATCTTTCTTTTCTTTTCTCTTTCTCTTTTTTTCTATTTTTTTTATTTTTTATGGAGGGGTTCCATTTTTCTCAACACAATAGGTTAGAGGAGACTTTCCTTGCACTTCTTGACTTTCCTTTTTCTTTTCATCACACCCCCAACTTAGGCTTCTGACTTAAGATGGCTATTCAACTCATCACAACTCACGAGGATTATGGGTAATGGACAAAGAAGGGTCACGTTTTAGTCATGTTTCTTCCAAAGAAAGGTTAGGCTCAAACGGTGTTCAACAGAGGTTCACACATGCTCACAAGGTAGGCAACAAAAGAGGTATATGTAAAATTGGCTCACACTCTGTAAAGTTGCCTAAGATCATATCAAGAGATAGTCTTACTTAGTCGATTGGACCAACTGGGCAAATTCTAGGATCTATTATGCATGTTTCAAAGTAAGCTCAGCACACTAGGCATCGACACTAAAGTCAAACAAGACTCCACACTTTCGCTAGTATGCAATGGTCATTACAAGAGACTGGATTCAACACTAGGCTAGTCAAAACGAGATGCAAAGAGTTTACATATTGTCTATGCAACTTCATTTGGCCTCATCGTAGCCGTGCATTCATGTTTGTTTGATTGAGAGTACTATTCAAGTCATCGATATTGATCGAAACTGAGACTCAAATTTTGCACAAGAACAGCCACATTCACACACAAGAGGTGGTAAAAATTTTCGGACTAGCTAAAATCATTTTACAATAAAATAAATAAAAGAAGCCATAAGCTCAATCATCCACAGAAACAGATAAAACACAATTTTAAAGCAAAACAACCCAAATATATACACAAAACACAACTATCAACACAAAAGGTGTAGGTCTCACCCCACCACAGTTAAAAAGTATTTGTCCTCAAATGCAAATAAAAGTAGCCAAAAGTAAAATTATATTAAGACAGAGAGGGAGGTAAAGAAAGGTCATGTCTATGCAGTCTCTCTCTCTGTCGGGGTCTCAGTGGATGGTGTAGCAGATTGTACTTGGGCATCAGTGCCCGAAATCTCCTCAGAAGGGATAGCAGTGTCAAATCCGCTAGGGGCTGGTGTGGACGTCTCGGCCGGTGATGTCTGGGTTACCTTCTGCACAATAGTTTCCACCAGATTTGGCAAATCGCCAAATATGCTCTCCCCCTCATGTACCTCCTCAGCATGTACTGATATCAACTACTTGTCGTTCTCTGCATCCGATTCTACATGTGCTGTGCTATCCCCCTGTACGTCTCCGGTGGTAGCCGAAGGAATCCCTGAGGTGTCCGGAGCATCCTCATCATTTGCATCCCGCATTAGTGAAGTGAAGTTTGTAGCCTTCAAATAGTCTACATCCTTCCTTAAATTTGCTACTTCGGCTTTCAAAGCCGAAACTCCGTATGTCTCCCCCTGTCTGATCTCACAAGCAGTGACTCTGGTGGCCAGATCATCAATGGAGGCCCTAAAGGGGGTCAGTGCAGCCAAGATGACACTGTCAATCATCCCCGGGATGGATCTCTCCAATCGGGTAGCTCTCACATCAGTTGAATAGGACAACTGCCCCATTTTTAAGATTATGGCCTGAGTAATCCTGACAGGCTGGGAGGATGAGGAAGCACATGGAGCCTGCGATGAAGAGGAAGAAGGAGCGGGTGTACCTAAGGGCTCAGAGGCCAGAGTAGGAGAAGGTGCTTCTACTGGTAAATAGTCAACATCAACTTCCGAAGAGATATCTGCCGGAGCTGCTCTCCTCCTGTCAACCTCCTCTCGTGTGAATTTGGCCACAATACGTCGGATGTCCGTGGAGGATAAAGGGATGACCTTTATATCATTTGCAGGATCCCGGGGTACTCCGGGACGCCGGCATAACAAAGTGATAAAAATCGGGAATGGTAGAGAGGTAAGTCTCTACTTGGCTCTCACATCCATCTCCTACGAAATCAGCAATCCTAGGTCGATCCGCCTCCTGGCCATGATAGATCTGAGGTAAGACACCTTAGGATGGCGCAAATTAGACTCGTTATGGGATGGCATTATGGTGCTGCTGATGAAGCTAAACCAGAACCTGGAGGCGATGTTCATGTCCTTCATCTCAATGGGAGCTCCTGCATCGATCCACCTCGGGGTGGTGTCAGAAATCAGCGGAGCTAACCAACCCTTTAAATCATCCAAGGACGGAACAATAGGCAACCCCTCGTAAGGGAAGACAGAGTGCAGTGGTCTACCCAATACAACATTAATATGATCACTGTGACACTCCACTTCCTTGCCTCTGACCATGACCGACTACACCGGTCAAAACTCACTTGCCTTCTTCTTGCTCTCAGGCACCAACTCCCCATAAGCAGTATAAAACTCTCTCACCCAGGAGGGAAGGTAAGGGCCTCGGGGCCGTGTGAACTACTCGAACTCGTGGTAGCGGAGGGTGTCCAAAACATCTGGGTATTTTCCTTCCAGACCCTCCGCAGATAGCAAGTTCTCATTTATGATAGTCCAAATTCCTTCACCTTTTAGTATATTCAGCAATCTAGGTGGAGGAGAAATAGACAGTGCAGGAGTTACCGAGGGTGCCTGAGCTGGCACTGATTTAGCAATAGGTGGGGTAGCAACTGAGGGAGTACTGGTGGTTATGGATTGAGATTTGGCCTGGAGCGCATCCCTTCGGTTAATCAGAGGCTGTTCATCCTCTGGTTCAGAGAAATCTGGCTCAATAGCTGCTCATTTTCTAGCTATATGTTTCTTCCTCTTGCCTTTGTCTCCCAGTTGGAGGTCATCCCCTCTCCTCTTTGGAGGGTTTGATCCTCCTTCATTTATTGAAATGCCCTTTGCCTTTTATTTGGGTAGTTCGGTTAAATTTGTATGTACCATATCTACAAAAGAATGAGGAGAAAGTCAAATGAAAGCATAGAAAATTTCACTGCAGACAGACTCGCCGACCTAGTCAGCGAGTCGCTGAACCTCTTTGGTGAGCTAAGTTGAGCTCGCTGATGGGGTTGGCTAAACAATTAAGGAAAGTCGGCGATAGGAAGGCCTTTCGGTGAATCACCGACTACTTTCGGCAAACATACGCTTATCCTCCGAAAGTCATAGTGCGCAAATGTTTCAGGGGTATAAGCAAATGGTGATAAGAATACATTCGACGAGTCGCCGAGTGCTTTCGGCGCCCTCAGACTTCTCACCGAAAGTTACAGTATCAAATATCAATCAAGGCGCCAAATTATCGGCAAGATGGGGGGCTTAGGAGAACCGCCAAGTCATTCGGTGAGCTCGACCTAGCTTGCCAATCAACCCAACGTGTCTAATTTCAACCCATCTTCTCGAATGTAACCCCGCAACCCCCGAAAACAAGATCAAAGCATGCACTAATGAAATTCAAATGGGGCCCATACTACCCATCACCCCGGGATACTTAGATTTCTCCCAGATTTTCTGCATTTGGCCATTTGACGATATTTTCTCTTAAGAGCGATGTCACCCGCTCTATCATTGAGCAAATTTTCGAAATTTAGCACAAACGTGGGCTACTTAGACTTTACCCAATCAATCTAACAACACACAACATGACCCAACTCATTAAAAAGCACAAAAATTACGGGCATATGACAATCAAACAATACGGGCAAGATTTTCAAATTAAAATAGCCATTTAATCATTCTAATCCTATCAGAGAGGCCCAACACACATCAATATGATACTATTATTGCAAAAGAGTTCAAAATTTTCAACAATAAACTCGGGGTTTGGAAACCAACCTTAGATGCCAACTAAAACGCGATTGAAAAGCTACGCGGCAAAGTATTCCAACTCCGAGCACAAATCAACAAACTAAAATGCTAGTAAAGTGCTAAAATAAATAAAATACTACCTTAGTGTGAATTTAAGAGGTTTAAGAGTGAGGGAAAGTAAGGAATTTCAAATTTAAAGTTTCTTGGCCATTATAAACCATCCAGTTCGCGCCTATTCGGCAACGTTAGTCGCACTCCCTGATTTACTCGGCGATTCGCCGAGTGATCACCTTTCCCGCCGATTGCTAAAGTTCTTTCAGCTTCTTGGGGGTCAAGACGGCGGTCTACATCAAGGTCATCGACCTGGTCGGCGACGTCCCGAACTGCTTCGTAAGTCCGCCGAGTTTTACAGGCTCTGACTTAACCTTGAATTGAGCCAAACGGCAGGTCAAGTCGGACACACCGATCTCTTCAGTGATTAGCCGACTGACCATTTTACTCGCCAATCTGTATTTTCCAAACACTTTCAACTTCTAAACCTGCGCCACTAACACACCATTATTTATAAAAGAAAAATAAAGCATTTAAAACCTTGGGTTGCCTCCCAAGAAGCGTCTTTTTTAACATCGTGGCACGACGCGAGTCCCCAATCAAATTCTATTGGTGGGGTTGTCCCTAGTGTTACTAGGTAACCCCAATAGTTTATTTGGGCGAAGAGAAGACACCACATTATTCAGGAGTGTCCTGATCAGCTGGATCGATCTAGAGTTAGAGGCAACCATTTGATTCAACACTTCTATACGGATTCCTCTCGTGAGGAGGTATGTACCTCCCTTGACTCGTGCACTGGTTTTCCACCTCTAATAATTTGGTGGACAACTTGTTCAGCTGAGTTGCCAATGTAGTCAACTCGAAGTCCCTCTCGACTTCTTGGCTCGTTTCAACCGAGTTGTCACCATTTCCCTAGCCATGCTTAGGGTACCTACCTACATCAATATATTCAAAGGAAAACAAAACAAAAAATAAAGTTAGTAAACTATGACTACCAAAAGTGAAATTCGTCTTAAACCAAAAACTTTCACATAACACCACTGCCCGATAGCGGCGCCATTTTGATGTTTGCGTAATCAAGACACAACTTCCGATGCAAGTGTCTACGATCGTCCAATAATTTAGTAATCCAACAAAGGGTTGGGGTCGAGTCCCAAGGGAGTGGGCGTGAAAATTAGCGATTAAGTGTGAAAGTGCTAAAGCTAACCATAGCTAAAGACTTTGGCGAATGAAAACATAACAAATTTAAGAAGGGTGATGCAAGCGTCAAGTATCACAAGGAGGTTTTGTCACAAGTATGTAAAAACAGCAAAATTAACCAAAATTTCTAAGTAATGAGAGGGGAACCTTGGGTTATGTCGGGAATACGAGTTAAGCTAGATTATTGGGTACATGCTTTTGATAGAGAACTCGTAGGGTAATTATGACTAGGCTAGACTTTAAGGGGGTAAGCTCTCTCTCGAGCAACTTACCCCATTTCAAGCGGGTTCCTCTCGGACACCCACTTGCCACATGAAGAAAAGCCTCCGCCTTAACCCACTCACTCTCTCAAGCTGAGTCTGTGGAAATGGGACTAGGGTTCACTCTCTCGAGTTGAACCTCATGTCGATCCACTGCCACAACCATCAATTTAGTGGTCTGAGTTTTACGACCTCTCTCTCGATCAAGCCAAAAACACATATATGATATTATATTTGCATCTACAACCTCATTAAGTTCATCCACTACCACTAAACGAAATCACATTTAAAATACAAATAGACTATCATCAAGCAAGACCCAACAACTAATCTAACCCATATTCACAAAATCACACCCCAAGAGTTGGGGTTTTAGCTACGCATGTAAAAGAGACAAAGATGTATACCAATATCAGTTTCCATCAATGGGTATGCAAGATTAAGTCTTAAAACAAGCCAAAAGTAAAGAACCCAAGAGACCAAAGTCCAATTTCTTGAAGATGAAACCCTTGAAAGCTCCAAGTTCTTCAAAACCTTCTCCAAAACTTAGAGAGAATATCTCCAAAAACTCTGTCTAAAACTTAATAATCCAAACACTAGGTAAAACAAGGTAAAATTCGCTCCTAAGAATAAAAACTGAACTAGTATTTATAGTTTTTAGAAAATGTGCTACAAAGGATCTTTCAGCGACGTTAGTGGGAATCACTGATGCATTCGCCGATCCACCCTTTGGTCTACTTCGTCGCCTTTCATCAGTTCCCTTCAGCATCTTTGTGTCCTGGATAAATGGGCGATGTAGCAGTGCTTCGCAGAGTCGGTCGGCGATATGTCGACTACTCATTTTCACCGCCGATTTTCTCCTTTCCTTCAGGGCTCAGCACACTGGAACAAAACATGAATATGCGATATGTTGGCGATTCACCGAATGGGATCGGCGATTCGCAGATCTTTGTTTCTTCGTTCTTGCGGCTTCTTTTGCTCCTTTTTGCTAACTAGTGTCCATGCTTTGCCTCAAACTTCAAATACCTGAAACTCAAAGGTTTTCATTAGATATCGGGATAAATCATGCATTTGAGGACACTAATTTCATCAAAATATAGCCCTAAATGAGTCCAAATCGTGGACTCATCACTTTTAAAAATTTATTAATCTTGCATGATTTTGTTCTAAGAGTTTTCATTTCATAGGCTGAAACACTTGAGGATTTTCATGAGTGGAAAACTGCACTTGAAGAGGCCTTGGCAAGTGCACCGAGTGCTGATTTTATAATTAGACAAAATGAAGTATCTAGCAATGATCAGTGCAGTGTAGTTGACATGTGAACCAAATTGTGTAAGTTTCTCATTCATATGTTCATAAACCTCTAATGTACATCTATCAATTAGAAGACAAAAATGTATTCAATAGATTCCAATCAAATAGTTGTATAGACATTTCATTTACACGCCAGTTCTTAGGAAAATTATAAGTTTCATTATGCGTGTTCTTTTTGATATATATGTTATAGCATTCATGATTTTGTGTACATCTGTTTGTATATATTGTTGTGATACTGTTTATATTTTTTCTGCAAATTTGAATTGATTGACTGGACACACGACATAGTTAATAATAGACTAGAGATATAGAGACAAATCCTAGAGTCTAAACTCTTTACGCATAGTAAGCCTAAAGGATAGTACTTGGAGTACACGTTTAATGTTGCATAACATGAGGAAGATGGGGAAGTGATGATTGATACACAAATAATCTAGAAGGGAGGAAACTCCAAGTACCTTGAGTCTATTATTCAAGGAAATAGGGTGATCAACGAGGATGTCATACATCATATTTGAGGCAGGTGGATAAAATAGAGGCTCGCTATCAAGCCCCGAGCTTACACCTTGGACGTGGCTAGAACTCGAGAACCATTGTTGGTCCCCAAGCGAACCCTTGGCATGGCTGACAACTTAGCGAAAGACTTGATCAACCAATGATAGGCTCAAAACATAATTAAATCAATTAAACTCAAATATTCATCTCATAAAGTCTAGAACATACTCAATAGCAATACTTATAGTTTGTAAAACAACTCAAAAGAAAGTAAATACTAAGAGACACCTCAACTTTGTCTATCTATGAAGTCTCTACTATTAAATAAGGATGTCAAGACAATACCTACAACATCTTAAAACTACTAACTAGAAAGTAAATGTGGAGTCCTCCAGATTGCAAAGAGGCTCACCAAGAGCTAGCTGAAGTGTAGAGTAATCTCAACGAAGCACATATTAGAGATCCTAAATACTTGTATTTGCATCATAAAAAGATGCAGGCCAAATGACATCACTACATTGAATTTAAGAGTATCTAATATAGCCGAAGTGAAATAACTAAATGAAAGGACTGCAATGGACAAAATATACTCAAGCTAGATGTAAAGAAATAAAGGAGCCAAATAATTTAAAACTTTACAAAATACTTACGCATCTCTGAACTCACAATAATAAGTGATACATTAAAATAAACTTTCACTCTATTGGGAGATTCTCTGACCGGCAACCATCACTATAAGCTGCGTGATTAGACAATATCCCACCCACGCTGCCAGAACTTTTCTATACTGTACCGGGGCATAAAACCTCTCAAAAAGTGGATCCACTAAGCAATAAGGATTCATCTAAAAATTATGCTCTTATACCCATGTAGGCAAGACATGGTTTATGAGGATTTTGAGCTATCTGAACTCATCCCCATATCAGTGCTCAATATTACTCCCAATAATATATATATATATATATATATATATATATATATATATATATATATATATATATATATATATATATATAGTCTTTCTCAAAAGCATAAAATATACTCTTTCTCTGGTTTGAGATAATTACTCAAACTATCCTCTTAAAAGGGGTAACTACTCTGAAATATTTTTGAACTCATAAACTCATTCAGAAATCAAAGTTTCACTTTTGTCAATATAACCAAATGATACGTTTAGGACTACTCAGTTTCCTTAAAGTTTACTAAAAAATTCTCATAGGACTACTCAGTTCCCTTAAACTTTACTAAAAAATTCTCTTTAAACTCTAGTCAAACTCTACTTTACTTTCTTAGAAGAAAATAGTTTAAAACAAATGTTTATTGTGATTTGATCATTGATGAATCTAGAAGTCATACTATATAATCATTGATGACATATCTAGATGTCATGTTGTATACACATTGATGGCGTACTCGACTGTCATACTAATCATGAATTATAGTTCTCTTCTTAATGTAAAAGAATTGTTTTTGGAACCATTTGTGTTCCCTTAAACTCTTCTCAAAAGATAATTTAAGATACTCTTGGTCAAATTTTGGTTAAAACTCATTCTCAAAAATTATCTTGGCTTTCTTAGGAAATCAGTTTAAGACAAAAATGTTTGCTTTAAAAGATTATCAAAAATTAAAACTCAAAATAGGGTTCATGCTGAAACATAGACATTAACGAATCAACTCAAGAATCTCAATAACACTATAGAAAAACTCGATACTCAAAACTTAACATCAACTCATCTCAAGAATACCCAAATCTAAAGATAGAATCCTAGATTTACTTGTTTAGTTTTCTCAAACAAATATTCTCTTTCTTCCTGTAAATATGAAGCATTTGGGAATCATATAGTTCCCTTAACTTTAACCCATAAATTAGGGTTCATGTGGAATATAAACATGAAAAAAAACTTAAGGATATCAATATATAATAATAAATATAACAGCTCGTGATCAAGGATTTAGAAATCAAAATCAATAACATAACTCATACCAAGAATTCTCGAAATTAAGGGTATAACCCTAGATTAAACTTTTACTGACTGAATTGAGATGTAGGTATGAGGACGAACTCAGTCCATCACTGAGAATAGACTTACATGCATCGAAAAGCAAGTTTTCTTGAAAAATCTTAAAAAAGAACTTGATTAGAAGCCTTGAAACCCTAGCTTGAAGGAGAACAATCAATAAAACTTTTCTTGAGATTCTTGAATTAGTTCTTGAAAACCATATGACCAAGAATTAAGATTTATATTATTCATTCATAATTATA
Organism: Solanum okadae; assembly: GCA_036553675.1. Lineage (NCBI taxonomy): Eukaryota > Viridiplantae > Streptophyta > Magnoliopsida > Solanales > Solanaceae > Solanum > Solanum okadae. Next base: position 19,631,839 of record CM071684.1, on the reverse strand, counting down.
TAAAGGAATTTGAGTTAGAAAGAATTAAATTCTTGGAAAAAGATTTATATTGAAGAAGAATCTTGAAAAAGATTGAAAGAATCTTGAAGGGAAGTATTATGCTTTGATTTTCCTTAAGGTTTGGGAGAGAAGAGAATGGGGAATTAAGAGATGAAAATTTGATTGTTTTGGGCCTTTAATTAGTGAAGAAATTCGTTTAGGGTTTTATTAGAGGTAAAAAGCATATAACAACCTTTTTTAATGCTTTACTGTCTGCTAATTCGTCACTACACTATATCAGGTTACTAAAATGATCATAAGTATTTATTCGCACCTCCGTTTGACACAAAATTGGTAGTGTTGGAAAGAAGATTCAAATGTATTTAATATGATAGAATATGGGCCACGTAAATCTTTATATGCTAAGAGATATGGTCGTTTGAACTTAACCTAAGTAGAATCTTACATTAAAATTTTATCGGTATGGAAGCTTTCAACTCAACTTTGTGCTTGGGGATTCTAGTAACCTTAATTCATCGAAATCCATTTCCACACTAAAGAATTAACCTTTTGACATATGAGCGATTTAAGAATCACCCGATATGACCTTGCATGTAAAATGAAGAATAGTTCGAGTCTTAATGTAGTGTCACAACACAAAGTACACCCTAGACATGACATGGTGTATATGACCCTGAGAGGCCCTACAAAAGTCACTTAGAATACATCACACAAAATAAAAGAAACAAGTGAGTTCAAAAGTAGCATTTCAAAATAAAAGGGTTTGATAAAATGTAGCGGAAGTCTAAGCATAAGTCTCAAAGCCATCTATTACATCAAATGAGTGATTAGGACGTAACCCATACATCACATACAATATCCGAAAAGAAAATACATGAAAGAAATAAAGGAGTCTCGGCCTTTGGAACATGAAGCCTCACCAATCTTTGATATCTATATGAGATCACTAGCCACGAGTATGAAAGGTAAGAGCGTTGGACTCTACATTAGTGAAACAATATAGGCAAAAGTATGTGTTAGTAAATGTACCAAGTATGATACCAATGCAAAAGAGTTATGAAATCATGCTAAAACGACTTTATATGACATGCAATGGACCAAGCTAAATCATAAAATAACATGTTAGAAAACATAAGTCGTAACCATGGTCAATGCAAGCTAACATCTTTAAACCACCTTTAAGATACTTTTATAAAGTAACCTTAATTCAATATTGTGGGAGTTTTACCTTTAACCTACATAGATCACGTGAGCTATAACATGGAATGTGGTGTCTATTCCATACCGAAAAGATATTTCCTTACTTGCCAAGGTAAGAACCATGAACTTCTTGCTTAGATGGATTCACTAGCTAATGTCTATCTAAGACAAACCTATGGTGGCACATAGTTATGGGACATGGGTAATCACCACTTGACCACTTGATGTTAAGCATAAATCCCATGGAATAGTCATTAATCTTAACCTGTATTATCATTATGGGACATGGGTAATCGTTTCTTGTCTTATCATCCATTATAGGGCAGATCAAGTAGCCAATCCAAGCTAGAATACATTAGAATACCTCCTTAATCTTGATTCATCTTAGATGAGAAAACCTTCAACCTTATGAATCCTTTATGTGTGAAAAACCTTTCACAATCATGTTTGAGTAGTATGTGAGAAATCCTTTCACAATAACAACAACAACATTGATGCTTTACTCTCAAAGCAACCTAAAATAATTTTCCTCAATTTCATACAGAGACATGGATATCTTTATAATTTTTCTTTCATAATTCAAAAGCTTCATCATATGATCAAAATGTAGAAATCATGGATCATGCATGGGCTGATGTGAATTCAACTTAGAAACATGCAATTATCTCAATTCATGCATAACAAGACATAAAACAATCAATTAGATCATAATTGAAAAGAAACAATGAGATTGAATAAAATTATAACTTTAATTTGATATTCTAACTTGTAAAATTGGAGAATTTGGAAACCCTATGGAGGAAAGGACTCCATAGGTTAATACTATCATATGTAGATGCCAAAAGCTCACAATTAATGGTGAAATTGGAGACTTGATCTTGAAACTCTATCCTTATTCTTCAAGTTTTAGAGAGAGAAATATTTGGGAAAAACTTGGAGAGATTTGGGGAAATTTGAAGAATCATTTAGCGTGGTTCGATTTTACGCTTAAAAGACTTATATATGGTCTAGGATTAGTATTGAGACGACATAGTATTGGGTTAGAATAATTAGGAAAATATCCAAAACCCTACTTAAAATAACTGCCGACTCAACCTAGGGTCTTTAGGTCCACTTACGGACCATCTTGGTGATCTGTAGGTCACGTACTGAGACCTAAAAAACTACCCATTTTTCATGGATTCCATGTACGTTCTGTTGGTCCTCCTATGGTCTGTACATGCCATCTGTCGTTTCCAACTTAGACCTACCTACGACTCATAAGAGGAACAAGGGCCGTCTTGTCGTACTGTAAAAAGGATATTGGAACTTGACGTTAAAAATTATTCACCTCACTATCTATGGTTTCCACCTATGGCCTGTAAGAGCACCCACAGTCCTAGGTGGAGACCGTAGACACTGACACCAGCTATGAAAGATCTGCATTTATCCTTCTTTTTAAATTTAAGATTTTATGATATCTCCCCCTTGGGAACATTCGTCCTCGAATGGAACTCAAGACATCATAAGAAGCAAAGGGAGAAGACCTAACATCCAATATGAATGGAATCACATAAATGCACATATTCGAGGAGGAAAAATCGACTCCAAGCTGAAGCATATTCCAAACATCATTTCATAAGGCCCATATGCAACTCATACTCAAATACACATAAACATGAAGAAATCAATCAAGTTAACTCATTTTTCTGAAAAATCAAGTTTTCATGAGAATGCATGCATAAAGAATAATGAGAATGATAAAGACATAAGGATGGATAATGAGGAACTAAAAACCTCAAGCTAGAGTGGGGTCGGAGGGAAAGAGATGAGGATAACATGACTTCATATCAGCCTTGGCCTCCCAAGTTGCACCTTTATCTAACTAATTGCTCCAAAGAACTTCACGGAAGCAACTTCTTTATTTCTCAACTTCTTAACTTGTCGGTCCAAAATCTCAACTAGAACTTCTTCATAAGAAAGATTCTCCTTAACTCCCAAACCTTCCTAGGGAACTATGGATGTCGGATCTCCAACACATTTCTTCAACAAGGATACATGGAAAATTGGATGTACCGATGCAAATCAATAGGCAAATCAAGTTCATAAGTAACTTTACCAAAACATCTCAAAATTGATATGGGTGCACATATCAGAGACTAAGCTTCCCTTTCTTTCCAAACCTCATCACTCCCTTCATGGGTGAGATTTCAAAGTAAACCAAATCATGAACATAAAACTCAAGATTTCACCTTCTAACATCGGCATAGGGCTTTTGTCGACTTTGAGCCATTTTCAACCTTTTTGTAATAAGCCAAACTTTCTTCATAGCCTCATGTACCAACTCGGGACATATCAAAGAAACTTTACCAACTTCAAACCAACCTATAGGAGATCTACACCTCCTACCATAAAGAGCCTTAAATGGAGCCATACCAATGCTGGAATAATAATAATTATTGTACGCAAACTTAATCAAAGGAAAATGATCATCCCAATTACCCTTGAAGTCAATCACACAAGCTCTCAACATATCTTTCAAAGTTTAGATTGTACGCTCCGTTTGCCCATTGGTTTGCATATGAAAGGACGTACAAATCTTAACATGAGTACCAAGACCCTTTTGAAACGATTTCCAAAATTAAAAGATAAATTGGGCACCACAATTGGATATAATGGATAAGGGAAATCTATGCAACCTAACCATTTCTCTCAAGTACAACTTAGCATAGTCCTTCGCCAAATAAGAAACCTTGACGGGAAAGAAATGAGCTGATTTCGTCATACGATCCACATTAACCAAAATCAAGTCATATAGCTATCGGGTGCAGGGTAAACCAAAAATAAAGTTCATATTCAAATCTTCCCACTTCCAAGTAGGAATACTAATATCTTGGGACAAACCTCTCGGCTTTTGATGTTCAACTTTCATGTGTTGACAATTCGGACACTTAGCTAAAATTCCTGCGATATACTTCATCATCCCATTCCACCAATAGACTTCCCGCCAATCACGATATATGGTGGCTCCTGGGTGAATAGAGTATCGAGAACCGTGGTATTCTAATAAGATCTGCTCACTCAAGTCATCTACATTGGGAACACATAAATGACCTTGATATCGAAGCACACCATCTCCTCCTTGGGAGAAAGCCTTAACGAATTTGTTGAGCACCACTTCCTTCAATTCAACCATTGTCCCTTGCGTGGCCTTCACATCTGACACAGAAGATGATTCTGAACCATTATGTACCATAACAGCGGCTTTGGTAGAGTCAACCAATTGAACACCGAATCGGGCCAATCCATGAACATCTCTAACAAGTTCCTTCTTACCATCCTTAATATGAGAAACACTACACATTGATAACCGACTAAGAGCATTCTCCACCACATTCACCTTATCAGGGTGGAAGAGAACACTCATGTCATAATCCTTTAGTAACTCAAGCCACCTTCTAGAGCAAATATTTAGATCTTTCTACTTAAACACATATTACAAACTTTTGTGGTTGGTAAATACATCAACATGAACACCATATAATAATGCCTCCATATCTTTTAGGCAAAAAAACCTGACACCAATTCTAAATCATGGGTAGGATAGTTCTATTCATGAATCTTAAGTTGTCGTGAAGAATATGTGATAACTTTCCCATTTTGCATAAGAACACACCCTATTCCAATGCTTGAATCATCGCAATAAACCACAAATCCATCGGATTCTTTTGGTAAAGTAAACACAGGGTCAGAGATAAGTCTATCTTTAAATTCTTGAAAACTCTTCTCACATGCTTCAGACCATATGAACTTAACCTTCTTTTGGGTCAATGTCATCAACAAATCCTCTATAATAGCCAGTCAAACCCAAGAAACTTTGAATATCCAAAGGGGATAGACGTCTAGGTCAACTCTTAACCGCATCCATTTTCATAGGATCTAACTCTATACCCTTATCGGAAACTATATGACCAAGGAAAGTGACGGATCTTAGCTAGAACTCACATTTACTAAATTTTTCAAAGAGATGTTGGTCCTTGAGAAATTGCAACATAATCCTCAAATAATCGGTATGTTCATCTTTATTCCTTGAGTAAATAAAGATATCATCGATTAACACAATCACAAACATATCAAGGTATTGTCTAAACACCCTATTCATCAAATCTATAAACACGGTCGGAGCATTAGTCAAGCCAAAGTACATTAAGAAAAACTCATACTGACCATACCGAGTTTGAAAAGTCATCTTCGGGATGTTATCTTCCTACACCCTCAATTGGTGTTAACCTAATCGAAGGTCGATCTTAGAGAAGTAACTTGCTTCTTGCAGTTGATCAAATAAATCATCTATACTTGGAGAAGGATATTAGTTCTTAACAGTAACCTTATTCAATTGCTGCTAGCCAATACACATATGAAGTGAACCATCTTTCTTTCGAACAAACAAAACCAGAGCACCCCATAGAGAGATACTCAGCTAATGAAACCCTTATCCAACAAATCTTTCAATTGCTCTTTTAACTCAATGATTTATGTCGGAGCCACACAAAAAGCAGGAATAGAGATAGGTTGTGTATTTGGGAGAAGGTCAATACTAATGTTCTATTTCCCTTACAGGAGGAACACTTCCGAAAACTCATTAACAACATGGACCGACTCAAGAGTAGGGTCTTCAAAAACTATATCCCTAACCCAAAAAAGATGATATATGCAACCCTTAGAAAGTATTTTTCTACCTTTAAGTCAAGAGACAAATTGAGTCTTAGGCATATAATTTCCCCATTTCCAGTCTATGATGGGTTCATTTGGAAACTGAAACTTGACTACTCGGGTTTTACAATCAATAGAAGCATAACATGAATGCAGCCCAAGAATAACATCAAAATCTAACATATCAAGCTCTACAAGATTAACATGATTGAATCTATGGGATAAGGAGATGGGACATTTTCTATAGACTCTCTTAGCCATAATGAATTCACCAACAGGGGTAGAGACAGAAAAGGGTCTAACAATACATCTAGAAGAATATCAAACATGATAGCCATATATGACGTCACAAAATACAAGATAGCATCGGGATCAAGAAAACTATAAAATTCAATATGGAAGACTTTAAACATACCGCTAACCACATCAGGGAGAACCCTCTTGCGCATGACGAGTCTGGAGTGCATAAAATTTATTTTACTTTTGACTCTCACTAGAACCTGATGAAGGGTATGGTTGAGCCTATCGACGATTATCTCCTCATTCTTAGAAACTTAGGGACAATACCTTATCTTATGATCTGTCTTATCACAATCAAAACATACATTAGAACCAGGTAGTCATTTACCCTCATTCTTCCTTCCACATTTAGCACAAGTAGACAATGAAGATCAATTTCCATTTCCTCCATGAGGTTTAAGGTTAGACACCCTATCTTTGTTGAATTTAGGAGGAGCATTGGAGAAACCTTAACTAGAAAACCTTTGTGGAAACTTGGAACGATCACGTCCATTAGGTCTCAAATATGAAAAGTCACCATCACCGATCTTGACCCTCTTTTCCTCCCTAGACATTTCCTTAAGTTTCTCCTCTTCGATTTACTGAGGATGAACCATTAGGTGACAAATGTCTATATCATTAATAAACATGATGGTACGACATTTCTTAACCACCATTTCGAACAAACCCGAAGCAAACTTACTCATCATATCCCTAGGATCGACAATCGTAGTAGGAGCATATCGAGACAATTCTGTGAGCTTCAAAGCATACTCCTTCACGCTCATGTTTCCTTGATAAACGTTGATAAATTAAAGTACTTTTGACTCCCTCATCTCAAGGAGAAACTTCGGAGGATCATTCTAGTTGTCTTATACACACATTTGGGTTCAGGGAGACCACAACCTTACTATTGGCTTGAGTCATCATGGCTTGAGCCAACAGTTGAAAAGCAGCCCTAACCTCTCTATTAGTTACTTCCTCGTCCAAAGGGTCGTCCAGAACTTAAAAAGCTTCGTAAGGAGCTTGAGGATCTTCTCATTCCACATTCTCTCCCACATTCCTTCTAGGATATGCCCTTCGAGTGGCTATATCCTGAAATGCATAGGATAAGGAGTATGAGAGATATATTATAGAGTTAACTCTATCGCACAACTATATATTAATGAAAGAAGCAGAGTTTCCTAAACATCTTATAACCTCTCATTCATAAATGTAGTGCACTTCACAGTCATAAAAAAGACTCTACTTGATGTGGCTTATGAGACATCCTAGGACCTTTCTAAACCTTGTGCTCTGAACACCAAGTTTGTCACAACCCAAAGTACACCCTACACGTGATATGGTGTATACAATCTCGAGAGGCCCTAGACAAGTCAATTAGCTTAAATCATAAAAGATAATAGAAACAAGAGAGTGACATAACCCATATATCACATACAATATCAAAAAATAAAGGACATGAAAGCAATAAAAGAGTCTCGATCCTCGAAACATTAGGACTCACCAATCTTCGATATATATATATACACATAGAGAGAGAGAGAGAGATTACTAGCCACGAGTATGGGAGGTAGAAGTGTTGGACCCTACATAAGTGAAACAATGTTGGCAAAAAGTATGTGTTAGTACATTCTATGTACTAAATATGATAGCAATGCATAAGAGTTATGAAATCATGCTAAAAGGACTTTATATGTCATGCAATGACCAAGCTAAATCATAAAATAACATGTTAGAAAATATAAGTCGTAAACATGGTCAATGCAAGCTAGCATCTTTAAAATACCTTTGAGATACATTTAGAAAGTAACTTAAGTTCATTATTGTGGGATATTTACTTTTAATCAACATAGACCATGTTATCAATAACATGGAATCCAGTGTCTATCCCACACCAAAAAGAGATTTTCTTACTTTCCAAGGTAAGAACCATGAACTTCTAGCTTAGGTTGATCCACTAGCTAATGTCTATCTAAGACGAACCTATGGTGGTACATAGTTATGGGATATGGGTAATCGCCACTTATCCACTCAGTGCTAAGCATAGATCCCACAGAATAGTCATTAATCTCAACTCGTCTTATCATTATGGGACATAGGTAATCGTTGGTTGTCTTATCATCCATGGAATGGCACATCAAGAAGCCAATCCAAGCTAGAATTCATTAGAATATCTGCTTAATCTTGATTCATCTTATGTGAGAAAACCTTTAGACCTTATAAATTCTTTATGTGAGAAAGATCCCTCCACAATCATGTTTGAGTAGTATGTGAGAAATCTTTTCACAATAACAATAACAATATCGATGTTTTACTCTCAAAGCAACCTTAAATTATTTTCATCCATTTCATATAGAGACATGAATATCTTCATAATTTATCTTTCATAATACAAAAGCTTCATCATATGATCAAAAACTATAAATCATGGATCATGCATGGGCTCATGTTAATTCAACTGAAAAATATCTAATTATTTCAATTCATGCATAACAAGACATAAAACAATCAATTAGATCATAATTGAAAAGAACCCATGAGATTGAATAAAACGCTAACTTCAATTGGAGATTCTAACTTGTAAGATTGGAGAATTTGGGAACCCTATGGAGGAAAGGACTCCATAGGAGAATTGATCTTGAAACCCGAGTCTTCTTCTTCAAGCTTTAGAGAGAGAAATATTGGAGAAGAACTTGGAGGGATATAGGGAAATTTGAAGAATGATTTAGAGTGGTTAGATTTAGGCTTAAAAGACTATAATGTCTAGGATTAGAATTAAAATGACATAGTATTGGATTAGAATAAATAGGAAAATAGCCAAAAGCCCCTCTAGAAATAATTGTTAACTCAAGCTATGGTCCATAGGTCCACTTATGGACCTTCCTTGTCATCCATAGGTCAAGCAGTGGGACCTAAAAAATTACCCACTTTCGATGGATACCATGTACGGTCCGCTGGTCTTCCTATGGTCTGTACATGCCATCTGTCGTTCCTAACTTAGACCTTCAAAATTTCACTAGGTATAAGACTCACCTATGAGAGATACCTACGACTCGTAAAAGGAACGATGGGCCATCCTGTCAAATCGTAAAAATAGTACAGGAAAACTTTAAAGTTTATTCACCCCACCACCTACAGCTTCCACCTATGACACATAAGAGCACCTACAGTTTGTAGGTTGGGACCGTAGACACAGACACCATCTATGAAATATTTGTATTTTTCCTTCTTTTCGAATTCGAGGTGTTACACTTTGAAATTTTGGAGTGTTACACTCGCATTCGATGTTCTATGGGATAAGAATGTGTCATGATAATTACTTAAAGGTATATTCTATAAAGTAGTTATCAGACTGACCATGTTGTATGCGGTGATATATTGGCATGTATGGAATTTGGACATTCATAAGATGTAGGTAGCATATATGAAGATGCGTACGTAGACGCATGGGCCTACTGATATACCGTGAGTTTACGGTATTTCTAATACATTTCACTTACAAGTTGTGTATGTCTAGGGCCTTTTTGTATTAGTTTTTATGTGTTTTATTGTATTTTTGCAAGAAAGATATTCAGGCGCAGAAGTATGGAGACAGCTGAGAAAAATGCAGAAAAAGGGCACTCACGGAGGTGATCTACGGACCGTAGGTCCATTGACGGTCCGTAGGTGATGACCGTAGATCAGCAGGCAAGGTATGGATGACAAATCAGGGAAATCTGACCAAGTGTGAAACCACGGTGGCCATTGACGGTCCATAGATTGATCTACGGACCGTACTGATCGATCCATAGAATGAAACTGCGAGGGTTCCAGTACCTAATTTTTGAAGATTCTAAGTGCGGAGCTACGGAGGGGATTGACGGACCGTAGATTGATCTACGGTCCGTACTGTAGGTCCGTCGTTTGCTTCAGAGAACCCGATTTTTGGAAGCTGAAATATTTTCTAAGTCCTGGCTGACAGAAGGGACTTACGGACCATAGATCCATCGATGGTCCGTAAGTCAATCTCGTGGAACGAAGACGCGTGCCTGAACAAACTTTCCTTAATTTGTTTCCCTTTTTATTTAGGATTTGTTTTTCTATAAATAGGGCTTGTAAACCTCGTTTTAGGGGGTTAGACATTATTATTCTAGTTTTACTTGGTGACTTTGGAGATTAATTTGCAACTCTAGCAATTATTGATTTTCTAAGTTCGTTTTGAAGATTTTGGCTTTGCAATTCAAGTAAAATTTCTGGGTTTATTATTCTCTTTACGTAAGTTCATGATTTCTTCATCTAATACTATGAATTGTGTTCTTGCTAATATGGGTAACTAAATCCACAACTAGGGTTGTGGGAACCATGAGCGATTAACAAAGTAGGAATAGTAAATAAGCAATTTTTGAATAGTGTTTTGCATGCATTGATAATTCTTTCGTTTAGAAGTCTTTTTAACGAGTGCACGCGTCAGAACTCGCCTTGTTGCTACTTGCCGAACCAAGGAGGTAATCAACAAGAAAAGAATTATCAACATAGATTTAGTGTGATACTATCTAATAGGCTAGTGTCGATTGGTGTGAAGTAATAACTAAGCCAAACATCGATTATGATGTCTAATATGAGGTAAAGGTAAGGGTTAGTAAATTATACACACGTAGCCAGACCAAGGTGCGGGGTGAAATTCTCTAGATGCCGGACCAAGGATTTAGAGATACCTAACTTATCACTTTGCATGTAATACACTAGGAAATGATTGTTGTTACTATGACTATTTCGATTTGAGCTTGTGGGGAACACATATACCCTAGTTATTTCTCTTATCTTGATAACAACCAAAGTTGAATTTTGATTACTGATTACTTATTAAATTCTTACTCTTCGTTTCACACGAGCAAACCCCCCTTTAATTACCTGTTTCTGGAAGTAATTTGACTAATTGAATATAATTGTTAGTTAAAGTAAAGTCTAAATCATTTTCCTCGTGCGATTGACCCCAACTTACAAGTTGGGTTCTTTACTTGATAACGATCGCTTATACTTCTGTAGGGAGGTGTAATTTGAGCGTATCAAATTTTGGCACCGCTGCCGGGGAAAGTGGCTTTTAGATTTATTTTAACTACGTTATTGTACGTTAGTCAAATATTTCCTAATTTTACTTTCTCTCTTTGTTTTTGTCTCTCTCAGGTTCTGACTCTAGTGTATGCCAAGTACACGGAGCCAGTGTGAACCACTTACTCCTTACGTTCCAAAGCTGAACCGCACCTTGCGAAGAATGAACAATCCAAGACACCCAATTGATCCTATCGGAGGAAATATAGATGAGGTAGTTGAGTTACAACAGCAGAGGGTAGTTGGTGGGGACAACCAGGTTCCAGCTGAAAATCGATTGGGGGATGCGCTGAGGGCGCAAGATCCACTCGGCCCACGACAACATGACAACTATCGGGGCAACATGAATATAGAAAACTCTGATGGACCTATTGTCTTACCCCCTACCCCAGGGCACACATTTGTGGTGACTAGTAGTTTGATGCAGATGCTTACATCAAGAGACTTATTCTCAGGATCGCCATCGGAGAATCCACATGCTCACTTAGCCAAGCTAAGGGTGGTTTGCAAAAGTTGTGTAGGTAGACCAGACCTGGATTTGGATGTTATTGGATTACGAGTGTTTCTTCTGTCACTGACAGGCGATGCTGCAGTATGGTTTATTGAGCTTCCTTATAACTCAATATTTACATGGGACCAATTGGCGGACGTGTTCCGAGCGAAGTACTATCCTGTGTCCAAGAAGCTCAATCACAAAGATAGGGTCAACAATTTTGTAGCATTACCTGGAGAGTCTGTGAGCAGGTCTTGGGACAGATTCACTGCATTCGTAAGAGGTGTTCCAAATCACCGTATTGATGATGAGTCACTGAAGGAATATTTCTATCGAGGACAGGATGATAACAATAAAGCAGTTCTTGATACTATTGCTGGAGGTTCATATGGTGATTGTACATATGCACATATTTCTGAAAAACTGGAGAGGATCACTCGCAACAATAAAGCATGGAGCACTAGGAGGTCAGATACTGGGAGAAACACATTTGCCGTTCATAATACAACTATCAACTCTGCAGATGATATTCATGAGGAGATGGCCCAGATGAGGACAGAGTTGGGGTTGGTACTGAAGCATGTGAGCGAAGGAGCAGAAAAGGTAAATGCTGTAAACTACTTAACTAGAACTCCACCACCAGTTGAGAAGTATTACTATGAAGAGGATGCTTATGCTGTGAATGATCAGACGGGGGGTTTTTGACCAAATGCGCAAGGATCCAACACGGAAAATTGGCGCCAAGGTCAAGGGAACCAAGGTCGAAACTATGGAAATTACAACCGAGAGGGTCACTATGTCCGGGATGGGAACTTCAATCGCGACAACAACTACAACAGGAACAACTATGGCAACAAAAACGATCCGGTTGGACCCTATGTTCCCCCTCAAAATCAGAAATCTGGTGCTAGGGAAGCTGGAAGTAATATGGCGCGTATTGAAGACATGATGCAAAAGATGATGAGAAGGTTTGATGCAACTGATGAGAATGTGAAGGAGATGAGAAATGACTTGTCTGGTATTGGTCAAAAGGTTGATGCCCATGCATTGTCAATAAAGCATCTAGAGCAGCAGATGACTCAGATGTCTACTACAGTGAACCCGTGTCAACCTGGCACTCTTCCTAGCAACACCATCCAGAATCCAAAGAATGATGGTCATTGTATGGCAATTACTACTCGAGGGGGTAAGCAAACCATAGATCCACCTATGTCGTCTGTGGTGGATACTGAGTTTAGAAAAGAAGATGATGTGGTGGAAGTTAGAGAGGAGTCTGAGACTGCGACAGAGCAAGAAACAGAGATATCTCAGAAAGTGGTCCCCATACCTAGACCTCCACCACCTTTTCCACAGAGGTTAGTCAAGAAGACTGAAGATGGTAAATATCGCAGGTTTATCACTATGTTGAAGCAGCTTTCTATCAATGTCCCTTTGATAAAAGCCTTGGAGCAAATGCCTGGGTATGCAAAGTTTATGAAAGATATGGTGACAAAGAAAAGGTTTGTGAGTTTTGAAAATGATGATAGATTGCAGCATTGTAGTGCTATTGCTACAAGATCTCTGGTGCAGAAGAAGGAAGACCCTGGTGCTTTCACGATCCCATGTACTATAGGGTTGTTACACTTTGCTAAGGCATTGTGTGATCTTGGTGCTAGCATCAACCTCATGCCTTTGTTTATTTACAAGAAGTTGGGTCTGGGGGACCCAAAGCCCACTGCAATCCGGTTACTAATGGCTGATCGGACTGTGAAGAGGCCCATAGGTGTGCTCCATGATGTGCTAGTGAAAGTAGAGTCTTTCATCTTTTCGGCGGATTTTGTGATTCTTGACTGTGAGGTTGATTTTGAGGTCCCCATCATCCTTTGGAGACCATTTCTTGCCACAGGGCGTGAGTTGGTTGATATGGAAAAGGGACAGATGAAGTTCAGACTGAATAATGAAGAAGCAATTTTCAATATTTGTAGGTCCATGAAAAAGAATGGGGAGCTCCAAACAGTATCTCCTATAACTTACAGAATGGAGAGTGGGTCAGAAGTACAAATTGAAGAGCGACTAGGTGTTGAGGTACTAGCAGCAGTCATGATGAATTTTGATAGTGATAGTATTGAAGAGTATGATGAGTTGGTAGCCGCACTTGATAAGTGTGAATATCGGTCCAAACCAAAGAAGTATGAGCTAGACATGAAGAATCGCGAGTCCCCACCCACAAGACCATCTATTGTAGAGGCACCGAAATTAGAGCTTAAGGATCTACCACCACACTTAAGGTATGTAAACTTGGGCGAAGACAATACTTTGCCGGTCATCATTGCATCAGATTTGAATTCAAGGCAAGAAGAGTGCTTGGTGACTGTATTAAAGATGTTCAAGCGAGCTATTAGGTGGACTATTGCAGATATTATTGGGATTCCCCCTGGTATTTGCTCTCACAAAATCCAACTCATACCAGATCATAAGCCCAGTATTGAGCACCAGAGAAGATTAAATCCACCTATGCGAGAGGTAGTTAAAAAGGAGATCATCAAGTGGCTGGATGCAGGAGTCATCTATCCCATTGCAGATAGTAGTTGGGTATGTCCTGTGTAGTGTGTGCCTAAAAAGGGAGGTATGACTGTGGTTCCAAATGAAAAAAATGAGCTTGTTCCAATGAGGCCCGTTACTGGATGGAGAGTTTGTATGGATTACCGGAAGTTGAATGCATGGACTGAAAAGGACCACTTTCCCATGCCATTCATAGACCAGATGTTGGATAGACTTGCGGGTTGGTATTATTTTCTTGATGGGTATTCGGGCTACAATCAAATTACTATAGCTCCAGAAGACCAAGAGAAGACCACCTTCACTTGCCCATATGGGACTTTTGCTTTCAAACGGATGCCATTCGGGTTGTGCAATGCTCCAGCAACCTTCTAGCGGTGTATGATGTCGATATTTTCTGATATGGTGGAGGATACTATTGAAGTGTTCATGGATGATTTTTCAGTTGTAGGTGATTTTTTTTATCATTGTCTAGATCATCCGGCCGAGGTGCTTAAAAGGTGTGAAGACTGCAACTTGGTGCTGAATTGGGAGAAGTGTCATTTCATGGTGAAAGAAGGTATAGTGTTGGGTCATCGAATTTCAGAGAAAGGTATTGAGGTTGATAGAGCTAAAGTTGAGGTAATAAAAAAGCTTCCACCACCCATCTCTGTAAAAGGTGTTAGAAGTTTTCTTGGGCATGCAGGTTTTTATAGAAGATTCATCAAAGATTTCTCCAAAATTGCACATCCGTTGTGCAAACTGCTCGAGAAGGAGTGTAAGTTCTATTTTGATGATGAATGTCTCAGAGCATTTGGAGAGTTGAAGAAAAAGTTGGTTACAACACCAATCATTATTTCACCGGATTGGGGACAACCATTTGAGGTAATGTGCGATACGAGTGGATTGGCACTTGGGGTAGTATTGGGACAAAGGCGAGAGAAAATTCTTCACCCTATTTACTATGCCAGCAAAGCTCTAAATGTGGCTCAGAAGAACTATACGGTGACCGAACAAGAACTTCTTGCGGTGGTTTTTGCCTTCGAGAAATTTTGATCCTACTTGCTTGGTACTAAGGTCATAGTGCATACTGACCATTCTGCATTGAAGTATTTGATGGCGAAAAAGAATGCAAAACCGAGATTGATTAGATGGGTATTGCTGCTGCAAGAGTTTGATTTTGTAGTAAAAGATAGAAAGGGGACCGAAAATCAAGTTGCCGATCACTTGTCCAGATTAGAGGAAGAGGCTATGCTAAAGCTTGGAGATAGCGCTGAAATTAATGATGCTTTTCCAGATGAACAGGTATTGGCTGCTTCTCATGATTTGATTCCTTGGTTCGCCGACTTTGCTAATTATTTGGCAAGCGATATTGTGCCCCCCAATTTGTGTTTTCACCAAAGGAAAAAGTTTATGCATGATGTGAAGAGATTATTTTGGGATGAACCTTACTTGTATCGTAGTTGTGCTGATGGGATTATTCGTCGATGTGTGCCTGAGGTTGAGATGTTGAGTGTACTTGAAGCATGCCATTCATCACCTGTTGGTGGGCATCATAGTGGTATTCGGACTGCACATAAGATTTTGCAATGTGGGTACTACTAGCCTACCATTCACCAAGATGCTCATGACTTCGTCAAGTCTTGTGATCGTTGCCAAAGAGAAGGAGGGATTTCAAAGAGGCAAGAGCTCCCAATGAATCCTATATTGGTGATAGAGTTGTTTGATGTATGGGGAATTGATTTTATGGGTCCATTTGTGAGTTCATATGGGATGAAGTATATTCTTGTTGTGGTTGATTATGTATCGAAGTGGGTGGAAGCAGTTGCACTCTCCAACAATGAAGGTAAAAGTGCCACCACATTCTTGAAAAAGAATATCTTCTCCAGATTTGGTACACCGAGGGCCATTATTAGCGATGGAGGTTCTCACTTTTGTAATAAGTTGTTCAAGGTACTACTTGAGAAATATGGTGTCCGTCACAATGTAGCCACCCCTTACCATCCACAGACTAGCGGTCAAGTTGAAGTATCCAACAGAGAGATCAAACAGATATTGGCAAAGACTGTGAATGCTAATAGAACGGATTAGTCAAGGATGCTTGATGATGCTCTATGGGCATATCGCACTGCATACAAGACCCCCATAGGTATGTCTTCTTACCAACTTGTAAATGGAAAGTTTTGTCATTTACCAGTAGAGCTAGAGCATAAGACTATGTGGGCAATGAAGAAGTTAAATTTTGATTGGGGCGCCGCATCTAACCAAAGGATGAATGACTTGAATATGCTTGATGAGTTTTGCCTAAAAGCTTATGAAAGTTTTGCCTTGTACAAAGCGAAGATGAAGAGGTATCATGATCAAAGAATTGAAAAGCGAGAATTTGTGGTTGGTGATCTTGTGCTGCTATTCAACTCTAGGTTGCACCTGTTTCCAGGAAAACTCAAGTCCAAGTCGACCGGGCCATTTTTGCTCACAAAAGTGCTCTCGCATGGAGCGGTTGAGCTTGAAAATAGGGATGGAACAAGGTTCGTGGTGAACAGGCAAAGGATCAAGATCTATCTGGGAAATGCTGAAACTGTGCAAGAAGTGGTTGAGGCCTACAATCTTGTTGAAGTCTAAGTAATCAAGACACCTGCGTCGTGCCGCGACGTTAAATCAAGCGCTGCTTGGGAGGCAACCCAAGATGTACAATCTAGCCAACGATAAGGTTCTGTTTTCCATTTAGTAGTGTAGCTTTCTCTGATTACTTGCGTCTTTGTATTAATGTAGGTAGGTGCTTCAGTGTTTTAGTTCTTAGTGTTGGCTAGAATTAATATAGGGTCCGTGTCTAAAAAGTGTCTAGAAAATGTAAAAAAATAATAGCCTATTGGTTGCTACATGTGTAGGTACACCACGCAATAAATCTTCAGAAAATGGCCTGGTGCAGAGGTCTACGAATCCCATCGACGGTCCGTCGATTTATCCACAAACCGTCAATGGTGTCCGTAGATCCCAGGTAAGCCCCTAAATTTTTCTAAATGTAATAGTGATCTACGGTCCCAATCTACGGACCGTAGATCGACTCACGGACCGTAGACGGAGTCTCGTGAGTCCAAACCCTAAGGCTGTCTGACCCGACCCGGACCCCCCTACTTAAAAACCCCCATGTTTTAAACCATTTCCCTTCCCTCCATTACTCCCAAAACCGTTTCCCCTATCCTTTAAACTCCCTAAATCACTCCATAACTACCACATAATATCCCCCCCGCCATAAATTCCCAAAATCCCTTCCATTTCAATAACTCCCCATTCCATATTCCACCAAATAGGGTCCGGTGTTCGGTTAGTAGCGAAGAGGTGATTCGTTGGTCTTGCTAAGTAGTGTCGTCACGCAATCGCCCCACTCCTCGTTGCTTGTAAGGTAATGGACTTTCCCCTCACTTTGAATTTCGATTCATAGCTTGAATATAGAAAGTCGGGAGTTGGGTCTTGACCTTGGGTTATTATTAGATGAAATTGCACGATAAATTAAAAATTACAATGCCCTGGGAATGATAGATAGTGATTTTGTAACTTTATTGTATGTGATAGTAAGACTATATGTAAGTTTCGACTTAGGGTTCCAAAACTTGTCTAAATTGTATGGTAAAATGACCGGTCGAAATCTTAAGAATGAAGAACTAGCATAATTGAATGTTGAAATGCATGATGAGGATTTGTTAATGTTGAAAAATAAGGCCAAATATGATTGATTAGTAAAATATTGCTAAAACTTGGGACAGATGGCATCCACGATACCCAGTCTACGGAACGTAGATCCATACACGGACCGTAGATGAGGTTCGTCACTGGATGCACACACAAAAAATTACCAAGTGTGAAACCACGGATGTGGACTACGGTCCGTAGATCAATCTACGGACCATTCTACACATCCGTGGTTTCCATCTGCAACCTAGATTATTGGTCCCCTGACCCACGGTAGAGTTCCACGGACCGTAGATCAGTCTATGGACCGTAGGTACCCTCCGTGGTTGACTACTGTAGCCTGTGTCTGCAATTTTTTTGGGACTTTGTTACTGTTCGTTTATTGTTTTTCCACTTTTTCTTAGTATAGTTTTGGTTAGTCTTGAGCACTAATATCGCTTCCGCAGGTACAATGGCACCCAAGAAGCTGGTCACCTACTAAAAAAGGGGCAACTCCAAATCTGTTGCCCCTAGTTTCCGGTTAATTGATGAGGACACAGACACCGACACTGATCCAGCATATGTGCCTCTGAACACTAGGACTTCTCGCACCAGAGGCACCCCCCGGAAGGTGCTTCCTAACGTAGTCACTGTCTCCCAGTCTAATGAGGAGCACACACTGATCGGGTCACCAACTGGGGCTGCTTCCAGTTCAGAGGGGTCTATCTCCGGGTCCGAGTCTGCCCATGCTTCAGGCTCCGAGTCTGCCCACTCGTCACGATCCGAGTCTGCCCATACTGCAGGTTCCAATGCCAAATCATCCACAGGGTCTGGAGAAAATGACAAAGCAACCTTGTCTGACGAGGCAACTAGCTTGGAGTCCATATCCGCACCACGGAATGATGACCCCACTCCTGTAGCCGGCGAGCTAAATAGGTGGTGTGTAGAGGGCCAATGGCAAATTTATCGGGATGCTAAGATGATCAACGACAAACAGAAGATGGCCTGACTAATTACAGAAGAGCGCAGAGTCCTCACGGGAAGCTTGCATACTGTTCCAGACATTCACCGACTATTCAACCTTCACAAGTGTGACTGGATGGCTCGAGGCCCAGGGATGCATAGCGAGGAGATTGTGCGGGAGTTCTATGGTTCCTATGTTGCCACTCTCCGCGGTTCCATTTCCAAGCGGTCAAAGCCCCTAGCTCAGGCCCCGCTCACTTCCACTTTGGTTCGAGGGTGTCCGGTGGACATATCACCTGCCACGATCAGACGCTTTCTCTATGGTCCTACCATGGGTCACTTTTGGTCTCTCAACACAGCTGAGTTTGACTACAGATGGGACATAGTGCGGAGTGGCGCTTTCCAGAGGAACGCTGAGCAGTGAGAGGCTGTTATACTATGGTTGGCCAGGTACATTACTGCAGATGGTGAGCGTGCGGAATGGGTCGCCGCTCCACAATTGGGCATCCGGAAGGCCACGTTAAATTTTGTGGCCAAGTTCTTCTGGCTGCTGGTGCGTAACAAAGTGGCGCCGACAAAAGTTGACAATCAAGTCACGTGGGACAGAGCAGTCATGGTTGGAGCATTGGTAGCAGGAGTTGAGATTGACTTTGCCCGCATGTTGCTGGCAGAGATTCACGAGAGGGCATTCAGGACCTCCACTACTTACCCTTTCCCTTGTCTAATTTTTCATTTGTGCAGGGACTCGGGAGTGCCAATCTGGCATTGCGACAAGTTAGTCCACCCTACAGGGGCATTGGACATCAGTCTTATTCGAGATGAGGCAAATGTGGCAGCACTTCGCAAAGAGCCTCAGGTTGAGGTACCTCCCTTGGGTGCCGATCTTGCAGACACAGTGGGGCAGGCACAGGGAAATGACCCCAGCATCCCAGATCACACCAACACTGTCCCGGACTCCTCATCTCAGGCAGCTAGTTTGGCTCCTAGTTCTTCCCGGTCCACACCACAGTTAGGAGCCATTGTTGTCCCATTGGCCAGAGTACAGAAGTTAGAAGCTCAAATGGCTACCCTGTTGCATCACATCCAGCCGTGGATGCAAAAGCCGATAGCCGAGTCCGAGGCCAGAATGGAGCGCAGGATGGAGGGGATGATGGACCGGAAGGTCTAGGCTGTTAATAAGCGCCTTGATGCCTTTGAATTGCGAGTCCTCGAGCGATCAGCCCCGGCCATAGATCTATCTGCTTTGCAGGCTGACTTAGCCAGCCTTCGAACTGACGTTGATGCCATCCTTGCCGCACCTTCAGTTGAGCCTCAGGTTGCACCTACTGCACTGGCTGATGATACCGTGCTAGATGCACTATTCAGTGGGACCGCTGAGGAGGAGCTTGCCCTTACACATGCCAAAGGCAAGCGGCACCGGTCTCACCGCACTGAGGAGGAGAAAGCTCTCAAGAGATAGCATAGGCAAGCGAAGGAGGCAAGGAGGGCCTCGATTGTACACGAAGAGCTACGCCAGCAGAGAGTGCGTGAGAGAGTTACAGGGGCATCGAACTCTGCCCCAGATGTAGCGGCCCAGCCTGTTTTGGGGGACGTTGTGAGCACCACTGATAGTGCGGAGAGATTGATAGAGAGCACTACTGAGGGTGTTATGATTGCTGATGTGGGCACTACTGAGGGTGCCCCCACTGTTGTTCCAGCGGGTTCCGGGAAACCAGACCCCCCTGTTTGTTTATGATTCGCCGGCGCTTTGCGCCACAGGTTTGCTTCACCCAATCCATTTTCTTTTACTGTTTTTGTATGCCTTGGGGACAAGTGCGTCTATTTTTGTTGGCGGTGGGGTAAATGGATTGTGAGTGATAGGGTGAAGTCTGAATAACCCAACTCATGAATCCTCTCTTGGGGTTTTCTTGCCTGTGTTCTTTTCCCCCAAGAGACTGTTTAATCTTTGTTGAACCGGCATGTCTTAGGATTGTATATGTAGAAGCATGATAAAGAAAGAAGCATGATGGCTTATAAAAAAATGATACCCGTTAGATTTTAGGATGCTAGAAGTTGTAGGCTACGAATAGTTGAATATGTTGGCTCTGAGTATGACATAATAACGAATCAACTCGATGGCATGACTTGAGCTGAAACTTGAACTGGGTAATCTAATAATCTGATAATGAAACTATGTGCCAAGAGTGGGTGAGAATCGTTGAGTGTTCAAATGGTTTTTATACAAAACTAGAACTTGCCCGGTTAGTCCTGCTAAGATAATTCAATCTAGAGGTTAGGAAGTGATCATAGGCCATTGTTCTGAAAAGTCCACAAATTGCCTAAAAGAAGGATCCAACTAAATGAAATATCCCTTTGATCCAAATTTGAGCTTAAATGTAAACCATTTCTTTCTAAAACCCCGAACTCACCTTCCCATAATCTACCATGTTAGCCCCGGTCCCTCCTTGGACATGTGCACTTCGACTTAGGCCAAAAGCCTAAGTTGAGGGTGGTTAATGTAAAAAGTAACGGGTATTGTGCACCTCAACTACCAGAAAATCCATAAGTTGAGGGTGGCTATGAAAGAGGAAACTGAAACAAAAATGGGGATGAAAAGAGTGATGTGAAAAAAAAAAAGTGAGGAAAGGATGTGACTTGTTGAAAGCTAAAAGAAAAATAAAATAAAAGTAAAGTGAGCTACAAAGTCTAAAGTCACATCCGTGGTTGAAGAAAATTAAGGGAAAGAAGGTAAAGCAATAGTATAACAAAAATAGGGCAAAAAGAGGTTAAAAGCCTACTGTAATCTCAAGGAGGGCAGAAAGTCACTAAGCAGTACCCAAATGTACCACACCTGACCCTGAGCCTACGTTACAAGCCAATAAAGTCCTATAGTGATCCTAGAGTCTAGTTTGGAGAGTCTAAGCAGTGAAAATAAGGGCAAGCTTATGGCATTAAGCACTAACTGTATTTGAAATTACTTCTGAGCGTGAGTGTTGAATAAATCCTTGTACAATGAATGACATTTATTTATTTTTTGAGAAAAAGGGATTTCGTTTGAAGTAAGGGCACTAGTTACATTATCGGAAAGTTGGTACCTTGGTGACAGTGAGAAGGTGTCTGTTGTGTGTCAGTTGGTCGATTTGTGTCATGGTCTGATCTGCATGGTTTAGCTTGTCGAGTCTAAGAGAACAAAGTTGCATCTGGAAAGTGAGGGGGGTAGAGAGCCATGTGATTGTTTGGGCCTGAAATGCTTGCTTCTATACAAGTGTTGTTTAGAGTCTTAATGCGTCGCTTGAGGACAAACAACGAATTTAAGTTGAGGGTGTTTATATACCGTGAGTTTACGGTATTTCTACTACATTTCACTTACAAGTTGTGTGTGTCTAGGGCCTTTTTGTATTGGTTTTTATGTGTTTTATTGTATTTTTGCAGGAAAGATGTTCAGGCACAGAAGTATGGAGACAGCTGAGAAAAATGCAGAAAAAGGGCACTCACGGAGGTGATCTAAGGACCGTAGGTCCATTGACGGTCCGTAGGTGATGACCGTAGATCAGCAGGCAAGGTATGGATGACAAATTAGGGAAATCTGACCAAGTGTGGAACCACGGTGGCCATTGATCTACGGACCGTACTGATCGATCCATGCAATGAGACTGCGAGGGTTCCAGTACCTGATTTTTGAAGATTCTAAGTGCGGAGCTACGGAGGGGATTGACGGACCGTAGATCGATCTACGGTCCGTACTGCAAGTCCGTCGTTTGCTTCAGAGAAGCCGATTTTTGGAAGCTGAAATATTTTCTAAGTCCTGGCTGACGGAAGGGACTTACGGACCGTAGATCCATCGACGGTCCGTAAGTCAATCTCGTGGAACGAAGACGCGTGCCTGAACAAACTTTCCTTAATTTGTTTCCCTTTTTATTTAGGATTTGTTTTTCTATAAATAGGGCTTGTAAACCTCGTTTTAGGGGGTTAGACATTATTATTCTAGTTTTACTTGGTGACTTTGGAGATTAATTTGCAACTCTAGCAATTATTGATTTTCTAAGTTCGTTTTGAAGATTTTGGCTTTGCAATTCAAGTAAAATTTCTGGGTTTATTATTCTCTTTACGTAAGTTCATGATTTCTTCATCTAATACTATGAATTGTGTTCTTGCTAATATGGGTAACTAAATCCACAACTAGGGTTGTGGGAACCATGAGCGATTAACAAAGTAGGAATAGTAAATAAGCAATTTTTGAATAGTGTTTTGCATGCATTGATAATTCTTTCGTTTAGAAGTCTTTTTAACGAGTGCACGCGTTAGAACTCGCCTTGTTGCTACTTGCCGGACCAAGGAGGTAATCAACAAGAAAAGAATTATCAACATAGATTTAGTGTGATACTATCTAATAGGCTAGTGTCGATTGGTGCGAAGTAATAACTAAGCCAAACATCGATTATGATGTCTAATATGAGGTAAAGGTAAGGGTTAGTAAATTATACACACGTAGCCAGACCAAGGTGCGGGGTGAAATTCTCTAGATGCCGGACCAAGGATTTAGAGATACCTAACTTATCACTTTGCATGTAATACACTAGGAAAGGATTGCTGTTACTAGGACTATTTCGTTATGAGCTTGTGGGGAACACGTATACCCTAGTTATTTCTCTTATCTTGATAACCACCAAAGTTGAATTTTGATTACTGATTACTTATTAAATTCTTACTCTTCGTTTCACACGAGCAAACCCCCCTTTAATTACCTGTTTCTGGAAGTAATTTGACTAATTGAATATAATTGTTAGTTAAAGTAAAGTCTAAACCATTTTCCTCGTGGGATTGACCCCAACCTACAAGTTGGGTTCTTTACTTGATAACGATCGCTTATACTTCTTTAGGGAGGTGTAATTTGAGCGTATCACCTACTAGAAGAGACAAAATTAAAAATAAAGATATATGGGGAAAGGTGGAGTAGTAGTTGTGGTGGATAAGATGCAGGAAATAAGATTGAGATTATTTAGGTCTCGCCCTTGCTTAATTAAAGGCTATTCTCCCGAAGATACGTGTTTGGACTATTCATTTCTACCAGAGTGGAATAGTTGTGGTAGTAAGACGTTGTAAAGAGAATAATAGGGGTATGTGAAAAAGACAAGATCAGATGCCCCAATGAAAAGCTGCAAAAGGTTGGCACTAATAGATATGGAGAGGTAAAAGTAGACCAAGAAAGAATTAGAGAAAGGTTATTAGACATGGAATTTCACATATTCATCTCATAAAGGAGATGACCCTAGGTAGGAGAGCATAGAGATTGAGGATTAGAGGTACGATTGGTAAGTAGTAGAGTGTTTACTCTTTTCAGAATGGTAAAGCAAGGTTCCAGTCTGGAGAATTTGTATGCTCCCTTACTATTATTATTTATACTAGTATCTACACATTTATCCATGTTATTTATTTCAAGCATTTTTATTGATATGGATGGACTTTACAATAGTAAAATATAATGATTTTTAAAAAAAAACAAGCTTATACTTAGAATTTTTCTCAAATAAAAAAATTTAAAACATATTAATTCTCTTTTTACATAAATTAGCATCAACTACTTAAAGTAAAACAAGGATATTTGAATGCTAAAATCAAAATATTATATACTAAGATAATAATACATGTGTCAAACTTTCCTATACAATGATATATAACAATTGTGCATTTTTAAATAATTTTGTGTTGGACTTTTTAAAATTCTAATAAGAAGAGGTGTGTGGTAGTGAAGTTGATGTTGCTTGCTACTCGAATTCTTGATGCCAATAGCTCTAGGTACTTTCCATCCTCTCGAATTGTTGCTTTCTTTTCAAGAACAAAAAAAAGAAGAAGATGAAATTGGCATATTAGGCTGATGCAATAGCCCATGAAAATGGTGAGTAAGAATTCAAGAATCCTTTCTTGCCCTTTTATAGTTCTCTTTTAATTTCCATTTCTTGAACCTTTCGTTTCATATATTTATTTCTCCTAGTTATTTAGTCTACATTTAATTGCTCAATACAACTCTTTCAATTCTCCTAGCTATTTAGCAATGAATAGACACACAGTTAAAGTTGATTAATGGATAGTTATAAGTGTTACATTTAAGTTGAACTTTAGAATATCTGATTCAAATCTTTATGTAAATATAAATATTATTATTTAATTAGATTTTGATCTAATGCAACATTGAATTGTATGTCTTCATGAACTTTAAATATTATTGTTATTTAATTATATTAGACGTTTTATTTATTATATTTCACCAAATATAAGAGTAAAATTATAATCTAATTTTGAAAACTTGTTTTGTTTCTCTTCATTTGAATTCATGTGGATACAATCACCTCAGACTATTGTTCTGGTTTGAACAAAAACAAAACAAAGTATTATATACATATATAGCGTATTGAAAGCCATAATAGATTTTATATATATTTTTTAAAAAGGCCGTAATAAGTGTCATCATTTATCATGGATACATTCCCCTCCGTTCTCATCACATATTTTTGTAACATTTCTTTAACTTGGCTTGGAACATTAATGATTAATAAGTGTCATTATCTTATAGTTAGAATACTTAGATGTATTCCATGCCAAAGAGTACCCATTTGTTTTTGTTATTAAACTAAAGATCATCTGGTACATTGCATAAATAATTTAGTGATTTTGCATTTATGGATATTAATTTTGAAGAGATAATACATTTTAACTATTATTTAATTAGATTAAATGTTTTGCTTACTATATTTTAATTAAGTATAAGGGAAAAATCGTAATCTAACTTTGTCGATAGGAGCTTCTCACTTTAAGTAATATATGATATATGATTATGCTAGCATTATCTTATGTTTAGATTATTTTGCTAGTGTTATTTCTTCTACTCTGGCTATCCTTAATATTTGTATTGTCAGTACTTTTGTTTCTTCAATATCTCTATCATAAGTACTTTTTTTCTCTAAAATTAATTTCATCCCGTTTTTTTGAAAAAAATCATTCTTGAGACAAGTGTATGTGTACAGCCTACCTTCCCAAATTCCAATTGGGAACTATACTAGGCTTTTTTTTATTACTATTGTTGCCTGGAAAAAGTTGGATTACATTTAGTTGATGACAAACTCTTCGAGAGGGATGTCATTAGAATAAACATATTGGGAATGGTTCTCAAAATCATGATGTCTAACTATAAATAACTCTTTCATGGCTCTACCGTAAAAGGCCCTCATAAGGATTTTGTACTCATCTGGTATTTGAACAATCACATATCAACTGAGTTATTTTTAAGGGCTTATTTTGTCTTACAAATATAGAGATTGGTTACCCCTCCTATTTCCCATAGATAATTCTTGCATAACTTATGTGGGAATATAGTATTATCTTTATTTAGAATAGAATGAGGAATATTATAACTCATAAGTTATAATAATCTAGATAACTATACCTAAGATGAAAATAAGCCCCCTTACAGTAAAATAGAGTAACATACCAAAGATTAGAAGAGAATAAGAAAGAGAGCTTTGATGAAGTTTTTCACTTTCACCTCAAGGAAATGCAACAATTAGAATTTTTAAATGTGAGAGTGAAATGGGAGTTTAGAGTGAGGAGAGAATAAAGAGAAATTGAGTTTTAAATAGAAGGAAAGGAGGAAGTTCAAGTTGGAGGGTTGAATGGTGAGTTGGAAGAGGAATGTGGGGAAATGGAGTTGTGGGGAATAAATGTGGAAGAAGGTGAAGGGTTTTAGGCATTTGGGGTTTAGGGAAACGTGGTTAAAATCTGACACTTTGGTCTTCCATGAGTCAAAATTGAAAACTCTTCAACATTACCTAACCTGTGTTGGATCGACGGTTTGCTAATTCCTACAAGCGAGATGTTGGGTCAGTGCAAATGCTAAAAATTCCTGTCAATGCCTTATTGTGACCGGTGCTTCGACTAGCGATGTACAATTTTTGACCAATAATTCGTCGGTCAAGTGAAGATTCCTATTATTCTTCCCAATTGACGGTTGGGAATCTGCATTTTATTGGCATTACACAATTTCCAACCAACATTTCACCTGTTTGGCATTAATGGCCATAAGGTTCAACTATTCATCATTGTCACTTGGCATCATTTTAACAGCTTCAACATACATTAAAACAAAAAAAAAGTGAAATAAGAACAAATAAAAGAAGCTTGTATTGCCTCCTAAGAAGCTCTTTATTTTACATCACGGAACAATGCAAATACCTCACAATAAACTAATGTCATGTGGCACTTCATCTTCCCACGGATCATCAACCAACTAACACATGGACTCCTTCATAGAAACCACTTTACAATTATTAGGTGGCTTTGAAGGAGTGTCCACACTGAGTGTGGAGGTAAATATGATCCTCCTCCATGAACACGGGACCTGGTCCGCGAACACGGAGCATAGTTCAAGATGCACCAGCAAGGGCTGCATAAGCTCAATTTTGGGAGTTGAAAATACTCAGATGAGGTGCTCAGGATTCGCTCGAAATCCTATGCACGCAAATGAACTATATTACCCCATCAAATTTGACATTCCGTTCTCAATAGAGATGTCAAAACTTTCAGTGGAGGTCATCACGATGAAATGTGGATTCCACACCTAGGGATCCATTTTAGTCATAAGCCACAAGGTTGCTTAAAATTAGTTTGGAAGCCTCAGGACCCAAACCAAGGTTCTTGCTAATCTAAACTCAATGTTCTGAAGCTTATGGAACCATCAAGTTTACTTTTTAAGGACTTCTACCTAAAGTTTTAATCGCAGCCAACCGTTCAAACATTATAAGTTCTAAAATAGGAAAACTTGCATAAAAGTCAAATGAACCACCCGATGACCGAACATTCAGTCTCGGTGAGTCATAAATAATTTGGGGCCACTACAGGAAAGCTCTAAACATCAATCTATTTGAAAATGGTGTAAATGACCTAGAAGGTTATTACACGACACCTCATTAAAACTGCTCACACTATTCTCATTTATTCCCTTAGTCTATTGTATTTTTAAGGATATGTAGTTCTCACATCTTCCTATTTAATTAATCAGATTGCTTCATCTTCCAATTATGTCATGCTCGAGGCAACCCCCTTGACGTAACAAGGGACCTAGGATCAGAAGTGACCCCAAGCTAACCGTGTGTCTGGCATATATCAAGCATACTGAGAATAACTGAATAAGACAAGCACTATGGGGAAGCTAAATTAATTAATATCTTACAAGGAACAAGTCCATCAAGTCTGAATATATAAAACATACTAGCAAAAGTTTAGTGGTAACTGAACAACCACTTAATAACTAAAGTTGAATTTACTACTATGTCTGGAAAAACCTCTAACTGAGTTGAGTTGCTGGGACATGCCCCAGCTAACTCTAAAAAAATTGAAAACTGAAAACTGAAAGTAAAGACTAAA
Source organism: Solanum okadae (assembly GCA_036553675.1). Lineage (NCBI taxonomy): Eukaryota > Viridiplantae > Streptophyta > Magnoliopsida > Solanales > Solanaceae > Solanum > Solanum okadae. The sequence goes on along the minus strand of CM071684.1, from coordinate 19,603,539 downwards.
ATGAAAGCATGTCTATTGTCCTCAAAATATGAGGACTCACCACTAAAGTTGTTGAATGCGGACCGAGAATCGATCTATGTGTGATCTGGATGCTGAGTACCTAAACCTACATCATGAAAGGATGTAGCGCAGAGTATGCGTCAGTACTTGGAATGTACTGAGCATGCAGGATCTAGCTACTACGCTGAACAAATATATATGAACTGAACAAAGCATAACTGAGCAATGATATAATCTGAAACAAGATATAGACATGTACTGAAGTATCACTGAAAGAACTGAACTGACTGCAATGACCAAGTGCTAATCATGAAGATAACATGTTGACTATAAGTTGATATAAATGTTGAAAACCTGGTCAAATGCACTAAGAGTCTGATTGTGGGAGCTACTATTAACCGACATAAACCACGTGAGCTAAATGTGGAGTCCGATGTATATGCCCCATCGAGAGGACCCAATATACCTTGTGAAGGGTATACAGGCATGACTGACGTGATCACTAAATCTAATGCCCAACAAAGGGGACTTATAAATCTATGGGGGCATGTAGTTCTAGGACTATGAGGGTACATTGAACCCTAGTCCAACTTGGTGCTAAGTCTACTTTCAATTGAATATGTATATGACTGAAATGTAACTAAAATACTGAATAGCTCAAAATATTGATATGCTAACTGAGAATACAACATTTATGTACTGATAATATGACATTCAAAATCTAGAGCCTGATTATCTATTTAACTGACCAAGCAAGTATAATTCATGAACTAAGAAAATTCATGCAAACTAGGGTTCTAAGTTTCATACAAGGAATTAAGCAATGTTTCCAAGAAGCACGATATTTCGATTAAGAGTACTATAACAGCTAAAATCAACAATTCTCCAAAGTTTTTCAAACCCTAGGTCTAAAACTTGAAGAACACATCTGCTTGTTCTTGAAAGAAACTGGTGCCTCTTTCTCCTTTTTTCGTTCTATTTTTGATGATTTTTGAAGAATAAGGGTTCTAGTATGTAGGACTAGGTTATTAGACTTATTCTGAGCAAAACGACATAGTTTAGTGATCAAACGATATAGTTTAAGTGCCCCAACGCATAGGGAAAATTCCAAAACAACCCTGACTTAAATGTTGATGAAGACTATGTACGAATGAAATGATGGTCTGTCGTTTGGACTACCGGCCGTCGTTTGGGTTCATCGGTGAGGATCTTCCAGAAAGGGCTTCACAAAAATGAGCATAACATTTTACTTTGGACTTGGATTTTAGCAAACTCAGTGGCGTTGAAAAGAGGATTCAATTATCTTTCATTTGATAGTTCATGGGTCACCAAAATCATTCTGTGCTAACAGATATGACTATTTGAAGTTGGCCTAACAACTATTTTCCTCTGAATAACTGCTGACCCTCACCTATAGTCAGACCTTTGGTCCGTAGGTCCAACCACGGACCGTACTGGTCGACCGTGGGTGGGATCAGAGACCATCAACTTTGGACCCCAATGGCGGAACCAACCTACGGTCTGTGGTTCAATCAACGGACCGTGGTTCACGGTCGTAGGTGTCACCTTTTGATTATGAATTTTTCCTAAGTTTGGGACTGAACCACGAGACCCAACCTACGGTTGGTGGTCTAACCCACGCTCCGTCGGTGGTTTCCGTTGGTTCTTACACCAGATCCTGGAAAGCTGTATATTTCTGTTTTCTCGAATCCGAGGTGTTACAATTTAGAATAAAATTCCTTATTTAGTATTGTTCCTCAATCACCTCTATATTCTTTCTCCCCCATGTCTTTGGGAGCACATATTTTCTAATTATATTTCCCATGTGAAAAAAATATCAGTTCCTTATACTCTAAAGTTTATCTTCCTTGTCTATTCTATGGTTCAAGAGGGGTGTCATTACTACCCACCTGATCTTCGGTATCCACTTTTAGCCAATGAAACATTTTTTGAATCTTGGTCTTAGTTTACAGATATCTCTATTGTACTAGTAAATAGGGGAGCTCTGATTACTCTATCTCCAAGTAAAGTTCCACTACACCCTATTTGTTATCATCGTCTTTATCTAGCATCACATCAAGATAATTTACACCCTATATCAGACCTTTCACCTACTATAGAATTATCTTTTCCTAGACACTTAAAAAAGGTATACAATCCACTCATAATATTAACCTCCAATATACCGTTTTAAGTCATCATCATTTGTCATCAACACATTTTGTTTTTATATCATATGTATTCTCTGTTTCTATCCCTAAGTATTTAGGTGAAGTATTCTCACATAAAGTGTGATGATAGGAGGTTATTAACAAGATGTATTATTTACAATCGAGTGGTACTTGATATCTTGTTCCTCTTCCTTTAGGTAAATCTGCAATTGGTTGTCGTTATGCTTATCAATTCAAGTTGATCCTATGGGCCAACTTAATAAGCTTAAGGGATAAATTGTAGTTTTATTTTCCATTCATTCCTTATTTATTTTCACATCTATACTTTTTGTATCTATTTTATTTGGATTAGATTTGTAGTTCTGCTTTATTTCCAAAGTGTTTAATGATATATTTGAGTCTAAGTACAATGATAATGTATCTCAAGTGGATAAAATATCAAATGTCTTCCTTCTTGCTTTATGGCTATTATTTTCTATTGGCATCTCTATCAGCTGGACTTTAAGAATTGGTTTATTTACAATGACCTTGAGGGATTTCTTTACAACGACCTTGAGGATGAAGTGTATAGGAAGCAACCATCTAGTTTTATTTCTCAGAGGAATTGTGTGGCCTTTAATGTCGATTGTGTTACTCACACTACATTAGAAACAATCTCCACGAGCTTGGTTTAGTTAGTGCAACATAATAATTCTTGAGTTTGGCATGACTCATAAGCATATCATTCTGTATTTTATTGGAATTCTACTATAAATCTTTGTATTTTCTTTGTTTACATTGACGATATCATTATCAGTGGCATTAAATCAAGATGGTATCACTAATTTGAAACGACACCTCTTTCTACACTTCCAGACTAATGATATCAACAAATTGAAAAACTTTCTAAGTATTGTGGTTGCTTAGTTCAGATTTGGCATTATTATGGCTCAATTATTTTGAGGAGATAGGAATGGTGGGGTGGAGATCCACTAATACTCCTATATATATATATATATATATATATATATATGTTAAACTATTACCATAATAGGGAAATCCACTAACTAATCTCGGAAGATGTAGGTGAATGGTTGGTTAGTTGAATTATCACACAGTGAATAAACCTCACATTTATTTTGATTATTATAGGTTAGTTTATGTATTTTCTTGTAATATTCATTGATATGATTTTATGCTTTCTACAATATGTAAAGTCAGCTCTAGCCAAAGGACTACTATTCAAAGTTCGAGGTCATGAGTATATCATTTTTAAATAGATGTTCTATATGAAGTTAATGTTTTTTTAGGTAATTTGTTTTTCCAAAAGAACAAAAAATAGATAATGGTTGCTCGATCTCGTGAGAAACAAAATATCTAGTAGCTATAGAAACTTATGAGTTAGTTTTGATTAAAAGTTACTCAGAGGTTTAAAATTTTGAAAAATTAGTCGGATGGAACTAGTGTGTGATAATTGACCATTTATATTGCATCAAATATGATATTCCATGTGAGGACTAAGGACATTAAGATTAGTTGTCACTTCATTAGAGAAAAAAATGCTCTAAGAAGATATTGTTACAAAATTTATGAAGTCAAATGATTGACTTAATGATATATTCACCAAGTGTCTCACTAGCCCTCATATTTTTCATCTGTAACAATATTAGAGCATATGCCCATCTGGAATGGGATTATTAAAACTTTTATTTATATAGTTGTGATGCATGCCCCTGACTAAGGTAGGTTGATAAGAATGGGTCAAGTAGGACTAAACATGATTTTGGCTTGCAAACCTCTTAGGATAAGGTGAACAGGATACCTCAACTAAATCTCATGCCTTTTTTTCTTATATAGTAAATAAAAATAAATATAAAAAGTAGACGTCATCAAGGTATCATATAGTAGGCAAACCATAATAATTTTTAACTTATCTATTTTAAAAGATAATTTTTTAATGTATACCAATGTAATTCTAATTCTTGACTTCTGTATCACATTCCCTATAAGACAATCAGTATCAATTATGTACTACATAAAAAAAAATTGTGTAACTTGTCCGCAAATTAAACATTCCTTTAAGGTGTTGTAATGATTCCTGATCTAACTTTTACCTTTTATGGTTTTGAATTTATAGCAAATGATAGAGATCCTGCGAAGTCCTTGGTTCTTGGTCAGCCAGTTTTACTTGCTTTGGAAGAAATTGATGGCACCCCATCCTTCTTGGAGAAGGCTCTTAGGTTTATGGAGGAGCATGGTGAGATTCTCTTTCTTTTGTGTCAAACTAATATGATGTTATTTCTACCTGAATATATTATTTCTTTATGATTCCTATCTTAAAATTCTTGAAATATTTGCTTCTCCTAAGTGCAGGATATATCCTATTACTATCTCTTGTTTTGTCAAGCTCTTGCTCTAAGATGAAGAAAATAAATATCTATTTTTATGCGCTCTCTTATAAAATTTCATACTTACTTCACCCTATGGGTGAATTTTAAATCCATAACTTGGAGACTTAATGTGGAATGAGAGAGCAATTTAGGGTACTACAATTTTAAATCCAATCACAATAGAACCACTTGGTGTTTTCCAAAGTTTTTGTCGAGCTCTTGCTCTAAGATAAAGAAAAGAAATATCTATTTTTAATGAAAGTAGATGTGCTCTCTTATAACATTTCATACTTCCCCCTATGGGTGACTTTGAGACTTATAGTGGAATAATGAGAGAGCAATTCAGGGTACCATAGTTTGAAATCCATTCACAATAGAATCACTTGGTGTATTTATTTCCCCATGTTAGTGGATCACTGCAATCAATTTAAATATATTACTCCCGTATGTAGGAAAAGAATGTGCTTTAATATATCAATGTTAGGAGACAACATAAAATGAAGTAATTTCTCTTATAAAATGTTATTCCAAGACTTAGATGCATTTATGACGACTCTAACTAAGGAAACCAAGGTGGAAAGAAATCCCAACATATCTGCTACGTATAATTGTGCTCATTGCTTTTGATAGTAACATGCACATAATAGAGACATGGGTTCCCTAGTACTTGCTTCATTGAATGAATCAATGAAGCACCATTTAAAAAAATGAAAATAAACATTACATATATAAGTAAAATATCTAAATAAAAAGGATTCAATAAAAATAATTTATATAAGCAAATAATTTAATTTAAAATAAAAAAAATAGATAGCCAAAAATCCTCCTACGACAAGAAAAATCGTAATGAAAATATTAATGGATCAACATACTGTTCATTATCAAGATTGTCAAAATATACTTCGTCATTATAGTCATTATATTTCTCATCATCTTCTTCTTTCTCTTTAGCCAAAAATAAATAGGAGTTAGCTAGTTAGGGAAGTTGAGATAGTCATATACTAAATCTTTCCTTCATACATGCATGTTTAAACATGCTTCAATTCCTCTCATGTCTAGATAAGTTGCAAGTTAGATTACTTTGATGGCAAGCTTTTTCAAGTTTTAAGTGGAAGAACCATGTTGCTTCCACCATTCAACTATGAAAAAATTATAATCATAAGTTAATAAGCAAAGAACTTAATAGTTAAGGTATAAAATAACATAGAAGCAGTTCATCACCCAGTGACCTCATCTTTCTTAGTATAATAGATATTGAAAGTCCAAAAAGTCGCTTAATATTCATGTAAGTACAAAGTTGAATTGTTACAATATCTTTCTCGGTGATATCACAAGCCAACTCAGCAATACATTCATAGGATCCTTTCCACACTTCTGGATCTTGTACATCCAACTCAAAATAATCATTAAAGACTTCCAAGTTCAAAATATTTCTAGTTGTATGTAAATATTGATGAAGTTGATATTTATAGATTTATACTAGATTTGCATCCACAATATCGTTTTTCATGGTATTTTTTGACAAGTACGATGGATAGAGAAAATATTGTGATTTTGAACAAGATTTTGGGTGCTAGAGAGAAGGTGGAGCACCCCTACTGTGATTAAATTTCACAGTGAGTTTCTTTTGTACAAAAAATGTTATGCCTCGAACCTTGGTCTGGGCGGACCAACACCCAGTGCCTTAACCCAACTGCGATCCTTTTACAAGAATATACAACTACATTATTTCAATGATATTATATTTATAAGCAGAATAGTAGGCTTTAGTCACATATGAGCCACACTCGATTCTATAGTGGAAACATAGAAGTAAGAGTTAAGTAGAACCTTTTTCTCATAAATTAACATAAGAAATCCTTTAAACATAAACACAATTGCAAATCCATACTCAAGACTACATATGATGATTTTTTTCAAAATATATTCATGACTTATGTACACTATGCTATGAAGCCACTAATACATGACATCTAAATAGAAATTTAAGGTCAACGCACCAACGTACTCAAAAAGATCTTTAAAACGTCCGAGTATAAATTGACCCTAGATAATACTAGGTCTCACCAACACTTGTTCAATTCTGAGTGAGACATCTACTGAGGAAGCATGTCGCTCATAAACCTAAACCTGCATCGTTAAATGCAAAGCCCCAACAAAATAGAAACATAAGTACATACAAAATAATATTGTATGACAAGGCAAACATATTACATAAGATGTATAAATAAGCTCATAAGGGTAAGAACATGAAATATAAAATTATATAACAAAAGTAATGAGAGACATCATTAAGTTTCAATATGCATATATTTGTTATCATACCTTACTTTGTAATGGCATGGTCTCGTTTATTAGTATTTGGGATACTATCCATGATATTCAGGTTCTAATGACACAGTCATATCAAAAGAGTGGAATAGTATTTGCCATATTTGGGCCTTCGAGCTCATGGAACAATCATACCATGAAAGTTGAATATTATCCATCATATTTGGAACTCGTGCTAGTTGCACAATGATAAAGCTCAACTATACTTCACGATTAAGGTATAGGAGGTTCTATACAACATGATATCTAACATATAAGGTCGAAGTTGAGCCACAAGGACTGGTCGAAAGGTCTACGCTCAAATTGACTTGTCAACTCAATAAAAACTAGCAAAATGTATTCTTAACACGCAATATATATAAAGAGGGGGATTTGGAAATATTAGAATTTAGCAATCACGAATATCAAATTAAGGAAGCTAACACAAATGAGTATTCAACAATAGAGGAAATTATTAGGGTGTGTGCATTACGATGGAGTTTCAATATAATAGTCAATGATTATTCAAATCCAAATTGGTCAATACATGGACAATGTTTGTTCTAGGCTACACTCGATAATCCCTCAAACTATCAAACTTATATTCCTCAGATTCTCTTGAACTCCAAGACTATAACAATCAAGGTATAAACATTGCTTGAGTCGGTAGACTATCGCTAGATCTACCATTAAATGAGAATTAGTCAGATTATACTATTTCTAGCTATAATCCAAACACTTATTTTACAAGTCCTTACTAATGAAGTCTTACTCAACTCTATTTTGCTTTCTCAGGCCATATTAGTATTAGAGAGTTCAACCAATATTTGCAATCACTTATTTTTAGATTAAAATTTCAAGACAATAATAGATCCATGTATAACAAACAATTTTAAGATCTAATTAATCAATATTCTTTGGATTTTACACTCACATCTTGCGCGCACACACACCCCTAGCTAGAGAGTATACATATTAAGGAAAACACCATTTCTAGAAAATTGATAGCCAAAAGTGAATTCTAAATTTTGGAGTATACACAATCTGAGTTTTGTTTCTCAACAACCAAGAAAATTCTTGGGTACTTTTTTTTATCTCTACTATGCAATACAATAATAATATTATAATGTGTTCTATTTCTTAAATTGAGAAGAAGATAATAATACATAATTGTTCAAATCCCAACAATGCCCTTAGAAACGTTCAAAGGAAGCACTTCTATCATAAAGTACATTTTTCCTTTGACCTTAAATCTTTGACTTGCATAGAGCCAGCGGAACACCGATTCCAAATTGTTCGGTGTCAATCGTGGCGTCGCTTCAACTTGTCTTTATTTAATTCCACCTATTTTTGGATCGACGGAATGCAGCTTGAGACAGTCTTCTTCAAGTCCAACCAGCGTTGAGCCACCGAGATGTCGATTAGCTCCTATTGGACGCCGATTCCTTCGCATGTGCGATTTAGTGAAATTAAGATTCAAATTCTTCAAACTTTAATTTTCCAAGAAATTCCTGAACATGAGAGAACTATGGCCTAAAATCTCTTTGATTAGCATTAAAACATTACAATAATTCATGATATGAGTCTAATAAGTTGGTAGAATCAAACTTATCAAACCCCCAAACTTGAACTATCGTGTGTTCTCAAGTAAAGCATTAACTAAACATAGGATCTACACTTTTCCACACACAATATAAGATATGCATAATTTCACACTAACACTCAAAATATAAGACTCAAAACAAAAGACTTTATATACAAACAGAACTCACAATCGACTCCACCATCAACAAAAGACAAAGGTTTTCTTTCTTTGGAAATCCTTTTCATTTAAGTCAAACTTTTCAAGCACAAGTCTAGGATAATGATTCATTTAAGAATAATTTCAAAGCATTTCAATCCAATAACATAAACCTTTAAGGTTTGCCTAAGAATTCACACGGATTTATCATATTTATGCAGCTCAATTGAAATAAATTTCTCACCTTTCACTTGAATGATGTAATGTCATTCACACTAGAGTGAATCCAACTCACACTTATGAATATCAATTCAAGGGATTATAAATCATGCAAATCTATAATAAATTACAGCGTACACACATTGAACCATATGTTTACCCGGTATGTAAATAACCACTAATATAGATTGATGAGGCTCAAAATCACCAAGGACTTGTTGGTTTAGCTTAGGCTTGGGAAAAGGGTAGAACATTATTTGGTTAAAGTGACTAAGAAACCTTCCTAATGGTATCACTTCTCATTCGAGCACGCCGCTCACATGATTGACTTGTTTTTATCTCATTTCTCCAATTCATGATATTATTCACTCATTCAAGCATCCAATTTTTTTTTATTTCTTTTTACATGAGGCATGTGCACACTCGAGCTAGCACCAAGTTTTTGTTTTCCTTATTTTTATTCTTTCATCCATGAGTTCACTAAGTACTTTTTAATTGAATCTTATGGTGTTCTAAACTATTTTTTGCCCATTCTTTTTTCATTACTTGATGCACACACCCTCCAAATTAGGCTTTTATCTATATTTTCATCATTAGCAATTAGGGAGATATGTGAGTGCCAAAATAAAGGATTCATAACAACGAAGGTGTGCAACATGGTGACAAATAATATAGGTTAAGGCTGAATGGGACCAACTAAGTGTAACGACCCAAAGTATATCCTAGGTGTAGCATGGCGTATAGGACCACAAGAGTCCCTACACAAGTCAGTTAACATACATCATACAAGATAATAGAAGTGAAGAGTTCAAAATCATAGTTTTATATCATAAAGGAATTTGACAAAGTAGAAGTCTAACATAAGTCTCAATAAGCCATACATCATAAGGAAAGTGATTGAGACATAACTCATACATCACATACAAGTCTAAAAACTAATGAAAGACATGAACAAGTAAAATGTATATCGGTGCTCAAAATATGAGGACTCACCAAACTCTTGAAATCCGGAAGAATCACCTAGTTGCAAGAGTGAGAGGTAGGAGTGTCGGATGCCACATTAGTGAAACATTGTAGGCATAGGTATACATTAGTACATGGAATTTACTAAGTATAGGGCAATATGCATAAAATAGGGATGGTAGCATGAATGACTTAAAACATACAAGACATGATCAATATTTGAACATTTAAAAGCTCAAAGAAGAAATGCCATGTACATCATGAAATATAGTCAATGCATTTAAAATAGAAGACATAAGGAAAGTTTTAAGGAAACATAGTCATTATATGGCATAGTAATTTTAATCGACAATAAGACCATGAGAGCAATATCATGGAATCTGAAACCTACAAGGATATAACAAATTGATTGCACAACCAGGAACTAGTACCAATTTAGTAGGAACCTGCTATCACTATGGATTATTAAGTACAGTATATACCGTGACAGAAGACGAGATATCAACAATCCCAGAGCTACATAAAGCATTTATGCATTATAAGAGAATCACTAAAGGAACATTATTTTATATAAAATTCTATTCAGCACCAGCTGAGATATTGTATGATGAAATCAAACCTATTATACAAGTGATAAAAATCGAATTGACAAGAGAAATGATAATACCAGAAAAGATAGAGAAACAAGAAGAAATACAAAAGGTAGAAATACCAGTATTTTATGCAAGGAAAAGAGTTATTGGAATAGCTACAATATTAAATGAGTTATCAACAAATTATTTAAGTGGAAATTCAGTATGGAGTTATTATGCCCGAGAACAAACAATGATCTATTCAAATTCCAGAGAAACCAGAGAAGCAGATATGGAAGAGATACGTCAATGGATATTAAGTCTGCTAAAACCGAAACAACAACCAACTATAAGAGCTATACGAAGAAACTTTATTTCAACAAAGATAATGACAAATTATTGCAGGACTATTGGACACAAATACCCAGACCATCAATGCTTAAAATGTTATGGCGAAGATAATGTAATACCAGCTGTCAATCTAGAATAAAGAAGGTCGACAAGATAAAAAATCAGCAAAGAAAAAGTTATTTGTCCTATTGAAAAAGCAAAGTTAGTGGAAGAAAAAGGAAGTTAGTGGAAGAAAAGTTAGTGGAAAATATAGAAAATATGTAAAGTAGTAGGAAACGTGATACATTATCAGGAATGTAAAGTAACTATAGTTTATGTAAAGTAACTATAGTTTATGTAAAGTAACTATAGTATAGTAAAGTAATTATAGTAGAGTTACTTATGTTTATATATATAGTAGAGCCAGAAGGCAACATAAGGCAAGACTTTCTTGACGGAAAACAAAGCCTCTTGTAATAAATATTCTCTCAAAAACCTCAATAAAAAATCTAACTTTCAAAGCAACAATGGATCAAGATATTGCAGATACTACACAGGTACATATATTCATGACTATGCATAGCTAAACTTATTAATTCCTGAATATCATAATATTGATAGAATAAGTTTATATTAGTTATTATATACTAGAATTATTATCGAATGTTTTCTAGTTTGTTAACATGAGGAAAGAAAGGAAAACTTCCAGCTATGTCATCCTGAAGTTGAAACCATAGGCATGAGTAGCCGTGAGGGGAGTAAACATAGTCGAAGGCGTTGTAGGAAGGGAGTACTTTTGAAAGTACGATGTTAACAGTGACAGGAAAATATTTGAAAATAATCTAGTTTATAGTAATTTATTATAAATAATATTCGTCAGGACTATGATATGAGGGAATTGTATTAAAATTGTTATGTCTTATTTACATGATGAAATGATGTTAACACATAAGATATTAATTATGTATGTACTTAAAAACATAACAGTAGAGATAAGAAGGATGATATGGGAAAAGATATATGAAAAAGAAGAAAGGGAAATAATAGACCAGATATGGTACGAAATAGATGAAATAAACAGAATAAATAATGAAATTTTAGACTTTAATTTAAGTGATCTAGAAATTCAATATTCAGATTAATGATAAACCAAGAATACTTAGAATATTGGCAACAAACTATAACAGATATTACTTTACTAAGTAATCTAATAAAAGAAAATATAGAAATATTTCAACAAAGCCACGACATACAATACATAGAATATATATTGGAAAATATAAAAGAAATAATAAGATTAATACATTTAGAAAAAATGTATTATGAACGAATCAATCAATAATAAAACAAAAGGGACCCAAGTTGGTATCAGAGCTAAGTAGTAAATATTTGAATATGGATAATAAAGAAACTCATAGGTACAAATTAATTAGAATAGTAATAACAAAACGACAAGAACTACAATATAAGCAAGAAAGACTTTAATATAATATATATGCAGGCGTATGTCAAAAATCTATACTAGCTCAAAGAAAAGTAATATTTAAACTACAACTAGAAATACAAGCAATAGAATATAAACTGAAACATAATTTAGTATGAATAAGGAAGAATTTGCCATAGAAGAAAAAATCTACGAAAATCCAGAAGGATTAAAAATAAAAATAATATTTTCAAACTTAGGAAGAAGATATAAAAAAATTGGTGAAAATCTATATCTAATGATAGAAAAAGAAACAGTAAGACTAGAAGATAGCCTAATTGCAATGGTACGAATAACTAGAGAAAATGAAGAAATAGATAAGAAAAAAGAAATAGAAATAATAAAACAACAAGCAAAACTAGAAATACAGCAGATTGAGGAAGTAAAAAATGATAAGATAATTGCATTAGAAAAAGAACTAGCCATGCTTAAAGAATTATATGCAGCCAAACAAAAAGAAAAAGAAATAGAAACAGAATTAAAAACAGAAATAGAAAAATTTAAAGAAAAACTAGACATAACCCCAGACATAAGAGTTGATAATGTTGACATAAATGAAAATTGCTCAGAACAAGACTTAGATATAAGTGAAACATATACAGAAATACTAGAGAAAATAGGAGAAATCGAAATAAATAATACAATAGAGATAAATACGGAAGAAATAAAAAATAAAGCAAGTACAAGCACATCAGAAGTAAAAAACCCAAGAACACTAAGTCCTAATTATTATACAGTTAGTTATGAAGAATCTGACAGATATGATAGTTTATGGAATAAAAGATTAAATAAAAAATAGACACCATCTACAACATCCCGGACTAATAATTTCTTAGCTTTAGATTGTGTAGCAGATATAAACAAAGCAATACAACTATGGGTAGGCTATATATCGAAACAACTAATAGATAATAAAATTGGAATGACAGAAGTACCAGGATACATAGAAAGAACACTTATAGGAACAGTAAAATTATGGTTACAAAACTTAGCAGAAGAAAGCATAAAAACATTAAGAAATAATAAGAAAATAGATGGAGAAATTGCGACTACACCAATTGATATATTAAATAAATACGAAATAGCCATAAGAAACGAATTCAGTAGTACAACCACAGAAGTAGAAGAACAAAATAAAGAGAAACAGTTACATAGAAATTTAATGTTAAAATTAGCTATATGTAATATGTGTTACATAGATGAATATACATGTGTATTTAGAGAGTATTATTATAAAGGAACATACACTACATAAGAGGCAAAAGAAATAAGAAAATTATATTTTACAAAATTACCAGAACCATTTAGTTCTAAGATAATAAAAGAATGGAATGAAGCAGGATTACAAGATACACTTGGAGCAAGAATGAGATATTTACAAAAATGGTATTCAGAAATATGTGAAAAATATAGAGAAGAAATAAAAATGGAAAAAACAATAGTAAAAAAGTTAGCATGTTGTAAAGATAAAGTAGCACCTCAATTCGGATGTAAAGATAATTATTATAAAAAGAAATATAGAAAACCAGGAAAATATAAAAAAATATAAATCCCAATATAAATACAAAAAACCAAGAAGAAGATATTATATAAAAAACACCAAAGCAAAAAGACCCTTTAGAACAAAGAAAAAAATAACAGAATGTACATATTATAATTGCGGAAAACTAGGACATTTAGCTAAAGATTGTAAATTACCAAAGGATCCAAAGAAAAAACAAATATCTGAAATAATAATCAATGATGAAATATACACACAAATAGACCATATAGATTATGAACCAGAAAGTGATGATAGTATATACGAGTTTGAACATGAGAACGAACTATCTGAAAATGAAATAGAAGAAGATAATAATGACTGACAAAGACGTACAAATAATAAATAAAGAAGAATATACAAACGAAGAATCTACAGAACAAAAAGTAATATTTGATATTAATATATTTGAACAAATAAAAGGAAAAGAATTAGATCTCAGTGTAGAAAAAATATTCAAGCTACCCTTGATAAGAAATATATTTAAAAGACAAAAAGAAGAATATTATGTAGTAAGCCAAAAAGAACATATAATAGATTGTAAATACACCCAATGAAAGGTAAGAATACCTATAATAAACAAACGAATAATAAATAAAGAAATACAAGAAATCAAAGCTAGTGACCCTATAAAATACGTACATTTAGGTGGAACAGAAATATTAATAAATGTTTGTTTTAGAGAAGGAATAGATACCCCAATCGAAATATATTTGGCAGATGATAAAATAATAGAACCAATAGAAAGGAGTATAATAAGTGCAGTAAAAGGAAATTTAATATACCAAAAAATTAAATTTATAATAAGTGCCAATTATTCAGTAGCAATAAACGATAAAAATATAGACAAATCATTAGTATTGTATTGGAAAATGTCAGGAATAGAGTTAGCCCCAGGAAGTAAAATATTTTCAGCTCGCTGTAAGAACTTATACGTATTAACAACAAAACATAAAATAACAGCAAAAAATAAGATAAATAAGATAAAAATAGAAAATCCTTTTGAACAAATTGTGACAGTAATAGATAATAATGATTACAGTTACAAAGAAATAGATATAGAAGAAGATCTCGAAATAGTAAGTGATAGGATTAGCACATCAAAAAGAATAAAAAACATAGATAAAAACGAAAATACATCTCAACCCCAAAGAAAATCAATAGAATATCAGATGATAAAAGAAATAGAACCATATCATTATTATATAACTGGAATAATAGAACAAAGAAAGCATATTATTATAATAAATACTGGACAAGAAGAAAATCATATACCAAGAGAACTAGTAAATGAAGAAGAAATAACCTCTAAAGAGCAAGTATGCCCAGAACTACCAAGAGAATTATCATATGTAGAAGAAATAACACAAAAAGAAGTAATTATAGGAGGAATAATTATATTAATAAAATTCACAATATACCAAGGAGATAATATAACACTAGGAATAAAATGGCTAGAAGAAATGAAGCCATATAACTTAGAAAATACACAATTAATTATAACTTATAAAAACAAAAAAGTCACTATAAAAAGAGCAATATGAAAATTTATATACTTGCAAAAATAATAGTAGAAAATTATTATAATAGATACTACACTCCAATGCTAGATACAGGAGCAGAAGCAAATATGTGTAAACATAATTGTCTACCAGATGAAAAATGGGAAAAACTTAAAATAAAGATATGCTTCTAGAAATGCCAGTCATAGAAAAATTATATCCCCACATAATAACAAAGACACATTGGTGGTTTACCACACCATGTAAACAAAAGATAGGAGCAAAAAGAGTAAACAATAAAAATAGAAAACCTACACCATGGATTAAAGGAAGTGAAAAAATAACTCAAAAATTAGAAAATATCAAGGAAAGTACTCACAATATAGAATTAATAATATTTTCAATCGATAAGTTAAAAATAATTCAAGAAAAATTAGATATGTTATATAGCGAAGATCCCTTGAAAGGATGGGAAAAACATAAAACAAAGGTAAAAATTGAACTAATTGATGAAAATAGTATAATAACCCAAAAACCATTAAAATATAATTTTGAAGATTTAAAAGAATTTAAAATGCACATAAAAGAACTATTAGAAAATAAATATATCCAAGAAAGTAACAGTAAACATACAAGTCCAGCATTCATAGTAAATAAACACAATGAACAGAAAAGAGGAAAAAGCCGTATGGTTATTGATTATAGGAATCTAAATGCAAAAACAAAAACATATAATTACCCCATACCAAAAAAAGTACTAAAAGTAAGACATATACAAGGTTACAATTATTTTAGTAAATTTGATTGTAAATCAGGATTTTACCATCTAAAGTTAGAAGAAGAATCAAAAAAATTAACAGCCTTTACAGTACCACAAGGATTCTATGAATGGAACGTACTACCTTTTGGATACAAAAATGCACCAGGAAGATATCAACATTTTATGGATAATTATTTTAATCAACTAGAAAATTGCATAGTATATATAGATGATATATTGCTATATTCACGAACAAAAGAAGAACATATACGACTATTAGAAAAATTTATACATATTATAACACACTCAGGAATAAGTTTAAGTAAAAAGAAGGCAGAAATAATGAAGACACAAATAGAATTTTTAGGAATACAAATAGATAAGAATGGTATAAAAATGCAAAACCACATAGTACAAAAAATAATAAATTCTGAAGACCAAATAGATACAAAAAAGAAATTACAATCATTTTTGGGATTGGTAAATCAAGTAAGAGAATATATACCTAGTTTAGCAGAAAACCTTAAACCTTTGCATAAAAAACTAAAAAAGGGTGTAGAATATTATTTTGATAAGAAAGATCAAGACCAAATACAAAAAATAAAATTATTATGTAAAGAATTACCTAAGTTATACTTTCCAGATGAAAACAAAAAGTTTATATATTTATAGTAGAATCAGATGCTAGTGAAATAAGTTATGGAGGAGTATTAAAATATAAATACGATAAAGAAAAAATAGAGTTGAAAATTCCAGAGCTAGAAGGTGACAATGGGAAACACCAAAAAACCCAAACTAATAGCTTGTTACATGCAGCTACAGGAAGCACCTCTGCAGCAAGAGAAGAAAGCAAAATCAGATATACCAATACAAACATGAACAAAATATTTGAAAAACCATTTATATCAAGAACTCAAAAAGAGCCATTACTTATACCACCCCAGCTCAATACATACAAAGAAAGCTTAGGACAAAACAAAAAGACATACAACCATATAACCAGAGCCTATATAGAAAATATCCACAAAATACAAACTTTCTTAAACCTAAATCCTCGATCAAAAAATACAAAAAAACCTCAATAAAGACTATATTACCCGAAACCTACAAGGATATAACAAATTGATTGCACAACCAGGAACTAGTACCAATTTAGTAGGAATCTGCTATCACTATGGATTATTAAGTACAGTATATACCGTGACAGAAGATGAGATATCAACAATCCCAGAGCTACATAAAGCATTTATGCATTATAAGAGAATCACTAAAGGAACATTATTTTATATAAAATTCTATTCAGCACCAGCTGAGATATTGTATGATGAAATCAAACCTATTATACAAGTGATAAAAATCGAATTGACAAGAGAAATGATAATACCAGAAATGATAGAGAAACAAGAAGAAATATAAAAGGTAGAAATACCAGTATTTTATGCAAGGAAAAAAGTTATTGGAATAGCTACAATATTAAATGAGTTATCAACAAATTATTTAAGTGGAAATTCAGTATGGAGTTATTATGCCGGAGAACAAACAATGATCTATACAAATTACAGAGAAACCAGAGAAGCAGATATGGAAGAGCTACGTCAATGGATATTAAGTCTGCTAAAACCAGAACAACAACCAACTACAAGAGCTATACGACGAAACTTTATTTCAACAGAGATAATGACAAATTATTGCAGGACTATTAGACACAAATACCCAGACCATCAATGCTCAACATGTTATGGCGAAGATAATGTAATACCAGCTGTCAATCTAGAATAAAGAAGGCCGACAAGATAAAAAATCAGCAAAGAAAAAGTTATTTGTCCTATTGAAAAAGCAAAATTAGTGGAAGAAAAAGGAAGTTAGTGGAAGAAAAGTTAGTGGAAAATATAGAAAATATGTAAAGTAGTAGGAAACGTGTACATTATCAGGAATGTAAAGTAACTATAGTTTATGTAAAGTAACTATAGTATAGTAAAGTAACTATAGTAGAGTTACTTTACTATACTATAGTTACTTATGTTTGTATATATAGTAGAGCCAGAAGGCAACATAAGGCAAGACTTTCTTGACGGAAAGCAAAGCCTCTTGTAATAAATATTCTCTCAAAAACCTCAATAAAAAATCTAACTTTCAAAGCAACAATGGATCAAGATATTGCAGATACTACACAGGTACATATATTCATGACTATGCATAGCTAAACTTATTAATTCCTTAATATCATAATATTGATATAATAAGTTTATATTAGTTATTATATACTAGAATTATTATCGAATGTTTTCTAGTTTGTTAACATGAGGAAAGAAAGGAAAACTTCCAGCTATGCCATCCTGAAGTTGAAACCATAGGCATGAGTAGCCGTGAGGGGAGTAAACATAGTCGAAGGCGCTGTAGGAAGGGAGTACTTTTGAAAGTACGATGTTAACAGTGACAGCAAAATATTTGAAAATAATCTAGTTTATAGTAATTTAATATAAATAATATTCGTCAGGACTATGATATGAGGGAATTGTATTAAAATTGTTATGTCTTATTTACATGATGAAATGATGTTAACACATAAGATATTAATTATGTATGTACTTTAAAACATAACAGTAGAGATAAGAAGGATGATATGGGAAAAGATATATGAAGAAGAAGAAAGGGAAATAATAGACAAGATATGGTACGAAATAGATGAAATAAACAGAATAAATAATGAAATTTTAGACTTTAATTTAAGTGATCTAGAAATTCAATATTCAGATTAATGATAAACCAATAATACTTAAAATATTGGCAACAAACTATAACAGATATTACTTTACTAAGTAATCTAATAAAAGAAAATATAGAAACATTTCAACAAAGCCACGACATACAATACATAAAATATATATTGGAAAATATAAAAGAAATAATAAGATTAATACCTTTAGAAAAAATGTATTATGAACGAATCAATCAATAATAAAACAAAAGGGACCCAAGTTGGTATATATCATATTTTGCTAAATTGGATCCACTAGCTAGGTTATTTAAGACAATCCTACGAGGGCACGTAGCTTGAGACTAGAGATTGCTACTAGAGACTACCTTATTTGAGCCTCCACCTGAAATCCCTCTCGGTGCTAAGTCTAAATCCCAACGAAATAGATAAAAGTGAACTATCCTTACAACATAGGAAATGAAATGAAATGATCAATACCAATCCACACTTTTTAAATCATAACATAGAATATCTCCTTAAACATAATTCAACATGGATGAGAAAACATTTCACCAATGTGAATCCATATATGAGAAATACCTTTCACAATCCGGATCATAATAGCATGTGAGAAAAACTTTCACAATAACATTGATACTTTCCTTTCAAAGCATCCCCAAATCATTTACAATAACTCCATACAAACATGCATATCTTCATAATTTCATAGTTCATAGGCTCATGGGTTCATCAAAGGTTCATAGTTGAAAATAATGATTTAGGCATGGGTCAATATAATTTCAACTAAATATCATGCATTAACATTGAATCATGCATTAGAAGGCTTTATCAACTATAATAAATCATAGTTTGATGAAACCCACACAGATTGAATTGAAACCCTAACTTGATCAATTGAAATTGAATTGAGAAATTGGAAACTTTGGGGACCCCATGGATGAAAGGACTCCATGGGTGAATACCCACATACCTTGATACTTAAAGTCCAAAAAGAATGGAGGATTGATGAACTTGAATTAACCCTAGCTTCTTCTTTTTCCTTAGTCTTGAGAATATTTGGAGAGGATGAATTTGGTTATGTTTTGAAGATTTAGGAGAATGGGGTTCGAGTGGGTAATTTAGGACTCAAAAAACCTTATATAGGCCTTAAAATGAAGGTCAAAACGACTTAGTTTTGATTTAAAACAATTAGGAGAAAGACTCCATCCTCTTTAAAATAATTGCCAGACTCGACCTATGATTCCGTCCTACAGTCCGTAGGACTTTCTATAGATCGTGCTGGTCAACCATAGAAAAAGTACTAGAGCCTAAAAATCAATCGATTTTGATGAGACTTTTCTACTGCCTGTATATCACTCGACGAATCATCAAACCTTGTCGTAGACTTGAGGTCTCAAACCACACCTCTGAACCACTCTTACGACTCATTCCTACGACTCGTCAAACAATCTATGGTCCGTCCTGGTCATTCATCAACAAAGTATTGGACTTATTTTTTCAAAAATTATTTTCCCTCTTCTACGGATGCCATCTACGACCGGTAAAAGCTTCTACGGTCCGTAGATGGGGACCCGTAGACACAACCTGCAGCACAAAAATCTCATTTTTTTCTTTTCCAAATTCAAACGTATTACACTAAGATCAGTATAAAAGGAAGGAAAATTTTAGGTAAAGTGACAAATCAAAAAGGGTTTAGGTTCATCTTTCAAGATAAGTGAGATCTAGAATTTCGCCTTGAAGCACAACCTGGTGCAAGTTCTAAACAATATGCATACACAAGAATTAAGTAAAAACCTTACCACACAAGGCATCACCACCCAACAAGGACTCAAGTTAATCACAAAATCAAATCAACTGAATGACTTTTGACAAATTACAATGAGATGAGTCAACATACACTTGAAAATCACAAATCCAAATAGAAAATGTATAAACCATGACAAGAGATTGTCTTAAATTTACGTTTTCCCTCATTTTTCAGCTTTCCTTTCGCCGATAATTTTTTTTAGTGGTTACTCTTGCAAAAAGTATGACACAAGACTCAAACTAAAAAACTAAAACTTGGCATTTTCGCTTAATAAAGTCTCCTCTCATTATATCAAAGGAAAACACCCACTCGGCTTGACACCAAAATAAAGAGTCAACAACAACTCACATCATTGGAATCTTCATCTCCATCCAGCTCATCCACCACATTGACACCCATCTTTGAGATCAACTCATCAATGGCATCGTGTGTTGTCCTTGAAGTATTATTCACATCCTCCCAATTGGCTCATACTCAGAAGTCATGGGTGCCTTTCACTTCTATTTTTTCACCTCAGCCTGGATGGTCGTAACTACACCTTCCAAAACATCAGCCCATCTGCACAAGTTATTTACTTTGTTCACCAACCCCTTCATAGAACTTTGCGTTGGATTATTTATCATTTTGGGCAATGCAGTGACTAATTGAGTTAGTTGACGTTCATTTTGCTAGGTAGTGTCCACCAACAATTGGTGTGCACTCTCTCTAGAGATAAGGGTACAGGATTAATGAGGTAGTTCTATTTCTTACTCTTTTGGGGAATTTCGATCTCTTCGGGAATAGGTTCATTTTCATAAGGCTCTTCTTGGCTTTCGCCAAATTCTTGTATCTTTCTCTTTTAACTTTTAGGGCCTAAACATCCCATTTCTTGTCAATAGTTATTACCCAAATAACATGGATAGACTTATAAGAGTTGAAGCATTGATCCCTGCTTGATTGCATAACCAGACTATGAGCACCGAGAAGGACATTGAAAGATTTTTTTGGCGAGCTTTTCTTCTAATTTGAACTGCCACTATATTTCCATAGTTTATGTGAATGCCTGTCATTAAAAGAAAAATAATAATAGCTACCTTATGGAGGACTCTTTGATTATTCTTTGATGGCATGATTCAGGAACAAATCAAGTTAAGCGATCATTATCAAATAAAGAGCCCAACTTGTAGGTTGGGGTTGATCCCACGAGGAAAATGGTTTAGACTTAACTTTAACCAACAATTATATTCGTTTAGTCAAATTACTTCTAGAAACAAGTAATTAAAAGGGGGGGGGGGGTTTGTGAAACAAATTGTAAGAACTCAATAAGTAATCAGTAATCAAAAGTCAATTTTGGTTGTTATCAAGATGAGAGAATTAACTAGGGTATACGTGTTCCCCACAAGCTCATAACGCAATAATCCTAGTAATAGCAATCCTTTCCTAGTGTACTACATGCAAAGTGATAAGTTAGGTATCGTTAAATCCTTGGTCCGACATCTAGAGTATTTCACCCCGCACCTTGGTCCAGCTACGTGTGTATAATTTACTAACCCTTACCTTTACCTCATATTAGACATCACATCGATGTTTCGCTTAGTTATTACTTCAGACCAATCGACACTAACCTATTAGATAGTATCACACTAAATCTATGTTGATAATTCTTTTCTTGTTGATTACCTCCTTGGTCCGGCAAGTAGCAACAAGGTGAGTTCTAACATTTGCAACTGCTAAAAAGACTTCTAAAAGAAAGAATTATCAATGCATGCACCACACTATTCAAGAATTGCTTATTTACTATTCATACTTTGTTAATCACTCATGGTTCCACAACCCTAGTTGTGGAGTTTAGTTACCCATAATCATATGAACACAATTCATTGTTTTAGATGAAAGAATTATGAACTTACATAAGAAGAATAATAAACTCAGAAATCCAACTTAAATTGCAACTCCAAAAATCTTCAAAATGATCTTAGGAAATTAATAATTGCTAATGTTGCAAGTTAATCTCCCAAGTCAAGAACTAGAATAAAAGTAATAAAATCCACCCCTAAAAATGAGGTTTACATGCCCTATTTATAGAAAACAAGTCCTAAATAAAAAGGGAAACAAAATAATGAAAGCTTGTTCAGGAACGCGTCTTCATTCCACGAGACTGACTCACGGACCATCAATGGATCTACGGTCCGTGAGTCCCTTCCGTCAGTAAGAACTTAGAAAATATTTCAGTTTCCAAAAATTAGCTTCTCTGAAGAAAATGACGGAAATGCAGTACCGTAGATCGATCTACGGTCCGTCAATCCCTCTCTGTAGCTCCACACTTAGAATCTTCAAAAATCAGGTACTGGAACCCTCGCAGTATCAATCTACGAATCAACAGTACGGTCCGTAGATCAATCTACGGACCGTCAATGGTTACCGTGGTTCCACACTTGGTCAGATTTCCCTGATTTGCCTTCCATGCCTTGCCTGCTGATCTACGACCACCGTTTATGAAGCGTTAATGGACCTACGATCCGTAGATAATCTCCGTAGATGCCCTTTTCTGCATTTCTTTCATCTGTCTCTTTACTTCCGTGCCTGAACATCTTTCCTACAAAATATGATACAAACGCATAAAAACCAATACAAAACGGCCCTAGACACACACAAATTGTAAGTGAAATGTATTAGAAATACCATAAACTCACGGTATATCAGGCTTTCAGATTAAACAAACCTCTCAAAGGATTTCAATATGCCAAGAGAAGTATTGAAGCATGATAGCGATGAAAATGGCTGCTCAAGAAATTTAACCTTCTTGAGGCAAAGGTGCTGGATACTCCTATGAGCAGAAATGTGAAGCTTGATAGAGATGAAAATGGCGTGGAGGTCAATCAGACCATGTATAGGGGAATTATTGGATAACTCTTGTACCTCACTGCAAGCAGGCCAGACATAGTGTTCAGTGTAGGGATGTGTGCAAGATTTCAAGCAGCACCAAAAGAGTCTCACCTGAAGGTAGCCAAACGTATCCTGAGATACCTGAAGGGAACTCAGGATCTGGTCCTCTTCTACCCTACTGGTGACTCTTTTGATCTTATAGGTTCTGTTGATACTGATTATGCAGGTTTTTTGGTTGATAAAAAAAGTACATCAGGCATGGCACACTTCTTGTGATCAGCCTTGATTTCATGGGGATCAAATAAGTAGAATTTCATGGCATTGTCTACTGCAGAGGTAGAGTATGTGGCTGCTGCATCATGTTGTGCACAACTATTATGGATCAAGCAGCAGTTGGAAGACTTTGGTGTACTCACAAACCCCATCCCTCTCATTTGTAATAACACCAGTGCCATGAATATGGCCAAGAATCATGTCCAGCATAAGAGGACCAAGCATATAGATGTGAGGCATCATTTTCTGAGGGACAATGTTGAAAAGAAGAATGTGGTGATGAAGTTCTGCAAGATTGAGGATCAGCTGGCTGACATCTTTACAAAGGCTCTAAGTAAAGAATCCTTCATCGAAAACAGGATGAGGTTGGGGATGCACAAAATCACATGATTCCTTAACAATATTGTACAAATTTCCTTCTTGTTGACTATGCGAAGGAGGGCAGGTATCTGTACTTGTTTTAATGTTTGTCATAAAAGGATTCATCTTAGGTACCTTAATGCAGGTATACACTCATGGTATGTCTAGCCGAAGGGATGGTTTAATCACACAGCTAGGGTCACAAACTGAAAGAAGGACCTGGTCCTCACGAGGGTAGTATCACTCATGCTACACTGTCTAATTGTCAACATCATTGCCATGTGTCACTCGCCCATTCATCGCGTTAGTTTCAGATGTCTTTTTGTTTTAAATCCAACTGTTGCCACTGTTGGGGACCCGATACCCTTTTAAATTTTCGTTATAAATCCCTAACTAAGTGAATCAAATTCATCGTTCTTCAACAAATTCCCTTGAAGATTCACTTGCCCTCTCTGAAAAAATTTGTCTCTTAGTTTTCTTTTTTCTTTTTCTTTCCAACAATGTCTAACCCTGATTCCTCTTCAAAGACTCCACTCTCCCAAGAAGTCGAAAACCCTAGTTCATTCGACTTCTCCATTCCTACTCTTGAAGAATCTCCCTCAACTCCAGTCTGTGGGGCTTGTGAAATGGCTGAGTTTTCACTCCTTAGACGAAAATCGTATCCTTCCCTGTTTCCCCTTATGACAAAGTCTTGGTCGGTACCCCCACCCTAGTGTTGTTTGGTGACAAATCTAAGAAATCAGAGGCTCAATTTATGACTAAACCTAGTGCTGAACTCTTATCTGAAGAAATAGAAGTTGGGTCAATGGCTGTGTCGTCTACCATATATGAAAAGCTGTTCACAGGAGATCTGCCCGAGGGAAAGGGTCCTGACTCCTGTATACTAACAACAGGGACAGAACTAGTGGTTGTTCAAAGTTTAGCCTCACTTAGAGGAGATACTCAATCCACATTGTTGGACTAAGAACTTAGGACGTCGGATCAGGTCCCACACAGAAGTCTACCTGTGTTTGACCAAACTCCAATTTCCTTGGGTGTTGAGAATGATGAGGAGGAAGAAGAAGAGTCTCAACTAAGATGGAGAAGCAGAGGTGTGAGAGGAACAAATCCTTCACAACTTAGGGGTGAGAAGTTGGACACTGCCAAAATATTGTCTAAAGAAGTATCTCCTGCTACACGCACTGATAGTGCAAAGGAGAGAAAAAGAAAGGGAAAGGGAAAACTTATCAAGGCTCACCTACAAGGTGGCAAGAAGAGGTATGAAACGAGAAGTGTCACTCAAAAGGTTCTAGGAAGTGCTATGGAGGAAAATGCTGCTCAAACTGAGAGAATAAGGAAAAGGAGACAAGAGGGATTACTCACTGTACAACCAACATCTACTCCTGTGCCTATTGATGACAGTGAAACCCAATTTGAGGATATTGTTGGGGCTGTGGCAACACGAAAGAGAGAAGCTGAGGAGGAAAGGGTGAAATAAAAAGGAACACAGAAAAGGGCAAGAAAATCTTCTGCAAAGAAGGTGAAAGTGACAAAACAAGAATTTTTTGAAAAGAAGGAAAGAGTGGAAAAGATTGTGGATGAACAACCCGTAAAAGGACTTGGTCCCAGGGTTCAAAATCAAAGCAAAGATGAGGAGATGACGAGGGAGGAGAGAATAGCAAAAATGGAACACCAAAAGTGTTAAATGGAAGAGTCTTTAACACTGACATTGTAACAAAGTTTGGTATGGCAACCTTGTTTGATGTTGTCACCATTCAAGAATGGAGTCATCTGTTTGAACCGCCTGCTCTGTATCTACATGAACCTGAGGTACGTGAATTCTTCTACAAAATGGAACTGCTAGAAGATGGAGGAATCACAACCACTGTCAAGGACATTGAGATATACTTGGATGAGGAAACTCTTGGGATCATTCGAGGGGTGCCTGTAAAAGGAGTTAGAACCATTGAAGGTTGTAAACCATCTGGGGAATTCACCAAGCTTGCCACCAAATGAGGAGAGATTAAGCGTGTAGGGCTGCCCAAGAAGCTCCTCAAAGAGGAATGTCAGTTGGTGTTTGAGTTCATTAACAAAGTGCTGGTGCCTAGGACTGAAAAACGTACAGTTGCGTCTGCGGCTGACTTATTTCTTATGGAGAAACTGGTTGAACTTGAAGAAATCAATCTTCCCGCTATCATGTTGGAGCACATGCACAGAGTAATGACCTGGAAATAGGCCAAGCATGGCATTCCATATGGGTACTTGCTGAACCTTGTTTTCAATCATTTTGAGGTACCATTGGGAAATGGAGTACCAGGTACCACCAAATAGATGTTAACTAAGTCCACTCTACTGGAATGTGATGAATGGAGGGACCAACTAAGGGTAGGTCTCAAGTAGCAGCGGTTCTGGAGCAACAGGCTACTCTCAAATGGGAAGTGGATGATCTCACCCGTCTTTTGAATGACAAGGAGGTTGAAATTGCTAAACTCAAGTTTGAACTTCAGAAGGCAATCTCTGGGGACCTGGTACCAGTCATCCTGATGAGGAAGTGTCGCAAAAATTGAGGGATGAAAATGTACTACTACTAAAGTCAAATGCCTCACTTAGTGAGTAAGTTAAGGCCCTCAATAAGTATATTATCAAGGCTCATGAAGATGCTAATGAGCGGCCGCTTCTGTTCATGTGCACTCTCTCTCCCCTTCCCCCTTCGTCCTAAATGTGTCTCACTTATAATTCCCTTTGTTTTGTTCAATCCTGTAATCCAAAATCTTGTGGCTTCATGTTGTTTTGATTGACTACAATGGTTAGTATTTGTGATATAATGCTAATTCAGGTGTTGCTCTGTTCATGTGTGGTTTGATTATTGCTTTATGCTTTCATACGCATGTTCTGTGTGGCTTGATGCCCTGAATTCTTAACTGCCTTACATTTGAACTTGGATATGTTTACTGCTTCACCTTTTCAATGATATCAAAAGGGGGAAGTTTTTGTTGCAATTGGCTAAGGGATTAAGGGGGAATAAAAAGGGGGAACTGATTAAGGGGGAATACCAGTTATTTGAATGAATGTTATTGCGCTCATGAGATGAGATATGCAGGTTGTTTGTCATCATCAAAAAGGGGGAAACTGATAAGTGCTTATGCTCCTAAATGTTTTGATGATCTCCTCATAAGTGTAGGGACCAGGTCCTCTGCAAAGTATGAATAGTCGTCCAGCTGTCAAAGTGTTGTACAGCTGTAAAAGCTGTCCGCGTCAGAAAGTTGGTGAAGGAGCAGAGTACTTCACCAATCAGAAGCGACGAGGTTGTTTGTATATTGGATAATAATTATTCTTGTCTAATATATTCAACTCACAAACAACAAGTCAATTATTCATTCAAAGAGAGATACTTTCAATCTTCAAAACAACAAGGGACCTGATAGACGTGCTTCTATTTGCGTTCAGTACCAGCTGCATTTGTCTTCTTGTAATAGTGCTTATATTGTAAGATTCATTTCACTTGTGAAAGAAACGTTTCAAACTTGTGTGAATCATTGTAAGAACTAGGTTAAGGGTAACTTAGTTTCTTACTCTAAAGTCTATACTAATCGGTTAGGATTAGTATAGTGGACAATGTTCTATCTGCTCTGGCTCAGCTAAGTAATAGGAGGTATTACTTAGAGTTGGGATTAGTAGGCTAATATCAGTTTGTAAACTGGCTTTTACTTTTGCTTGAGAAGATTACTGAAAGCAGTTTGAAAAGTCCTGGCAGGCCATGTCGTGGTTTTACTCCCTTGAGCAAGGAGGTTTCCACGTAAAGTTGATTGTCAATCTTTACTTCCAGCATTTG
Organism: Solanum okadae; assembly: GCA_036553675.1. Lineage (NCBI taxonomy): Eukaryota > Viridiplantae > Streptophyta > Magnoliopsida > Solanales > Solanaceae > Solanum > Solanum okadae. Next base: position 19,575,744 of record CM071684.1, on the reverse strand, counting down.
TTCTTTACTGTTTATTTTTATAGTTCTGTTGAGGACCTGGTCCCATTTACATAGGTGGACGCATACATTCCAACAAAAGGTATCTTATAATATAACCTATGTTATTTAACTTGTTCAAGTATAACAAATTTAGATGTTTATGAACCTAGACATATATTAATGTCACACCCCAAACCTTGGTAGGGAGTACAGATACATGATGCCTCAACTTGACTGAGCATACTAGCTCTATATGAGGACGTGAATAAGGGGAAAACATAGAGTCGACATGAAACCATTTCATAACAGAAACCATTGAGCACATTTTCATGTAAGGGATATTTTTAGTTCAAACCAACATGGACATAAGACAACCATATGGAGATATACTACAAATCTATACATATTATGAGTAGTGTGTTCTATGAAGCTTCTAAGACATATCATTAGTAGTATAAATATTAAGACAAGGCCCCACGTACCAAAATATCAACAAATACATGACATAAAAAAAACACCTCGAATGAGAACTGGAGTTCCCCAATAACAACGGAATGATGTATGGAATGCCTATATGGAATCATGTCGTCCTGAGAATCGATATCAGCATCACACGTACAACGCAGCGCCCTCGATAAAAGGTACACGAGTACCGTGGAATAGCACTCGTATGATAAAGTATGTCACTGATATAATGAAAGAAGAAGTCAGGCGAAGACAATAATATGGCATTATATCATAACTGGTGCATAAGGAAGATGTAATATACTTGACATCAAATTATGTTTAACTAAACATGCATGAAAATTTAGTGACGGTTAATGTAGTCGCCGACACCACCATGTGTATACATGGAGTAAAATCTCAATCAGCTAAGCCATCTCATGAGACATATTCATAATTTTTGCTAGTAGTGTATCTATAACATCTAACCCTAATTGAGGAACCTAAGGAGTGGCCTAAATCAACAAAATGATCCTTTTTCTATGTTTCCATATGTAATTTTGGTCACTTGATACATCAGGAATGTCTTCGTAGTAAACTAAATGATACTCCCAAAATATTTAATAATAATAGTATATGGCTCATTGGCCACTTTTCACAAGTATTAAATTGTGTGGCTTCTTAGGCCTGTAATATCCTTTATAGTCAAGTCATAAAACATAAGCATAATTAGAAGACCTTTCAAAGTCATGTAAACATAAATATACATAAAATCTTATGAAGTATATATTATGGAAACAAGAAGACACTTGGGCATCATCATTTTATATAAGTAAGACAAACATAGAGGATATTCTTGAATTTAAATCATGTTCGAGTTGATACAAAGTTCAATAACATATTTTAATAAAAGATGAATAATAAGAGTTACGTTGATTATGAAAGTAATGAATTGGGAAGAACATGACATTTTGAGAATTGAGGATTTTAATTTACAATGATTGCCTTTCATCCCTTGTTGCCTCCTTGCTACCGGTAGTTCCATGGGTCCCAAACGACCCCTAAGAATGATAATCAACACAACACGGCCCATGAACATCATTAAAACACACAAGAATGCCCTTAATGTATACAATTTGCTAATGTTTCCCCATTTTTCTTTCTAGAGCAAGAACAAGATTCTGAGGTTTCGTGATATGTTTACTATGAGATACTTCACTTTTCTAGCACATAATCTCATCCCCAATGACTATCTAACACATGCACGAACATAGAAGAAGATTTGGGCTACCTTGAAATGAACAAGCCTTAACCAAATCTTGAGTTCTTGGAGGGATTCTAGAAATAGAAGAGAATTTGCTTTTAAATCCATGAGATAAGCGAGGAATTACTAAAAAATCATTAGGATGGACTTACCTTAGTGTGGGAGGATGAGGAGTGGAGAGAAAATCAGCTCAAGATCGAGTAGAAGTAAAACAGAGCGAAAATCAGCTCAAGATCGAGTAGAAGTAAAACAGAAAGAAAATCAGCTCAAGATCGAGTAGAAGTAAAACAGAGAGAAGCTTGTGTTTAATGGAAGGGCCACAAAAAGTGTGGTTTACCTTAAAACATTATTTGATACATTTAATTTTGTAGAACCAGTGTGAGAAATGGCAATTCCATCACCCATGGAGACATCCTCATTACCATGGTATGGTTGTAGGTTATGTGGATCTATTGTGATATGATGGGTGGCTCTTGAGTCAACTATCCATGGGTTGGTGGGTGCGTAAACCCAGCAACATAGTTGGCTTTGGCTTCAAGGTGATTGTGAGACTTTTAGCAATAAACTTTAGTGGTGTTGTGAATCTTATTACATAGTTGACATCGAGTAACATCGTATTTGAATTGGACTGCTATTGTAATAGAGTACTTGGACGAGAATTCTAGCACCATTGTTGAGAATTATTGGTCTATCTGCGATTGTTGCGATTGTTGCGATTATTGGTGTTGGATTTGGTTGATGTAGTGATTGTTGTAGTGATGGGACTAGACAGTTTCTTAGCATCCTCATGGGGAAGGAAGATTTCATAGTCTAGTAGCATTTCAGACAATTCCTCATAAGAGATAGACGTATCACATGCACGCACGAACGTGAGCAGAGATCTCAAGAAACTCAGGACCTAGACCACTGAGTATTTTGACAATGAGTTCAGGATTGGATACAGGAGCACTAACAGTGGCTAACTCATTCGAAAAGGACCGAATAATGTGAAGATATTCAATAGAGAAAGATTCCTTATGACATGGGCAAGCTGATCACGCAAGTTGAAGACCTGAGTTTGAGATCTGTTTGCATGAGTGGTATGCAAAGTATCCCAAGCTTATTTAGCTGAGTCACTGCAGCAACAATAGAGGCAATAGTGGGTTCAACAGTACTCACGGAGCATTCAGGATGAGTTGATCTTGAAGGAACCAAGTTAAGGAGGCAGAATTAAGAGATATATACGTGTCGAGGGTAACGTGCGACTGGGGGCTGGAGTGGTCCCATCGAGATGGCCAAAGAGGTTGTAGCCATACATAAGTATTGAAAATTGGGCTTTCCATGTGGCAAATTTGTGACCACTGCTTAGTTTGAAGGGTAATTGAGACGTAGGATTGAATTGTACACATTGTGTTATCAGCATTGACAATTCTATTGCCATTCTTGTTGCCATTGTGATGGGTCATTGTTGCTGATCTGTGTGAAGAAGAGGAAGGAAAAAAATAAATAACGTCACACGGAAACTTATGAGACCCTAAACGAACTGAACTAAAGTAATCTAAATAAATAATAATTGTTGAACTAACTAATGCAGTATCCTAAATAAACATGGACTACTGAAACACTAATACGACTAAATTACTACTAACTGATGTATGAACTAACTCGTGATGTTCTAATACCCTATACCAATAAGGTCAGTGAATATTGTATAGTTAAATACATAATATCCTAAGGTATCCTGTAGAATATTCTATATGATTTCCTTTTTCAGTATAATAAATCTAGATGTGTATGAATCTTGACTTCATATTCTAATGAAAACGTAGAATATGAAGTATTGGTTGATAAAAATGTAGCATAAGCAATATTTTGACTATGTAATGTCTATCAGATTGATTTCCTGCCCTTATCATGCATGTATAATGTGGTGGATTCCCAAATAATTATAGAAAGAGTATCAGAGGTGATAATTTCGAATCATCATCTAGATGAAGAATATTCTGTAGAAGATGAAGTTGTCTTTGTGTTAGTCCAGTCCATTTCTGTTCAAATAGCAGTTGAAACTCTTTGCAGGAAGGCTCTGTATCGCCTGAGCTATACTCTGATTCAGACTATAGTGGAAGCGGGAGTGAAGAACTTACAGATGATGATGGAAGCTATGAGGATGATTCATATGAAGGCTCTGATGCTGAACTGGTGATGATATCGGTAGCAAGTCCAGTGCAACAACCAGTGAGGTTGGTGAATATGAAGATAGTAACAAGGTTCTTGACTACTACCTTCACTACTATCTCATGCTATAAGGACCTTTTAACTCATCCCATCCCCTTGTGTTTTTCTTATTTATGACTTGTCCTTGAAAACTTGTCCATTTGTTAGTCTTTTAGGTGGATATGACGATGTAGACCCTAGATGGTTAACCATTTGCACTACATGTGGACAATGATATTAACGGAGTTAGTTGAATATTAGAGAGGAAATGTAAAATCTTTAGAAATGTCAAATTTTGTCTCGTACATATTTTGTCCATTATTCCCTAATTAGGAGATTAATGATGCAGAGCTGTCAAGTATCTAAATCTGGTTCAAAGATCCGTGAAGCAGACAGTAAAGCGGGTAGGAGCTTGCCTAGAAGTCCACCTCATACTTGTATCCCTGTAGAAGGAAGCAAGCGTTTTCTAGACCAAGATTCTAGGACTGGCTGTGGTGAACAATTAGGACCTGAACTGGCAAAAACATATACTTCCCAAAAGTTAACAAAAGTACAAAGTAGTCAGCGCCGTGCTCTATGGGTCCGCTCTCCTGTGAGTATCACTCAAATAACTGTATACTCTATTTTTCTCCTACTTGTGACACATATATGTATTATTATGTAAGCTTTAGAATTTACAGATTGACTTAAATTTGGTAATTCAGTTGTTGCCATTATTTTGACTATTCCTTTTCTTTTCTTTCTTTGAGTCTAGTGAAAGAAGAACCTCCCAATGGAATCTATCAATGTCCCTCTTGATGATATGTAAGTAATGAATTTATCAAAAGTGGACTTTTACATTGAAGATGCGGTATACTATAAAATAAATTTGACTAAACAAAGAACGAAAACTAATATGAGTAAGCACAACAAGTATAAACAAATAGATCCAAAATCTCCGTCCTATCCTATTTTACCCTGCTTTGAAAATATCTTACATTATATGACTAATTTTCTCATCTTGGTATCTTTTTATTTGGACCTATTTTTAGGACTTAAATCCATAAGCTTGAGGTCACTAAAATTGATTTACAATTTCAAATTGTTGAGCAGGTACATTTTTTGAGATCCTTATTCTTATACTTGTTCCTTTTGGTGTTGATATCACACATTTCTTCTTTGTAGGCAAAGGGGAATGCCCTTCTGCAAGAAAGTTTGGAGAATCGGAAGAATGCTTTGCATGAGCGTCGTCTATTACTTGAAAAGGATGTATGCACCTTACACTTTCCTTTTCTTTTATTATTGCTCTCCTTTGTTCATGCTTTCATCATTCTCTATATTATTCTATTATGCAGTTCAGGAATTTAGCCTAGAGTGAGTACCAGGAAAAATAAACAATTTAAACTGATTAAGAAATAATTAAGAATATGGACGAATCATTTGATAGTATCGTAAGAGAGTAAGTGGAAGAATTCCTCCTAGTATTATTCCAAGAATGACATGTCTTTATACATGTTCAAGTGATTCTACCTATGGAAAAAAAATCCTTGTAAATCTTTACCTATAAAGTAGTATGTATATTACATGAGAAGGTGTCCATGTACATTCTGCTACACTCCCCCTCAAGTTGGAGCATAAATGTAAATCATGCCCAACTTGTTATAAAGATAATCCACTTGAGCACAATTTCTATTTAAAGCTTTCATGAATTTAAAGTTTGAATTTTTGTCTTTGTTCAGTGGATAATGAGCAAAAAGCCTTATTTAGTTATTAGAAAAAAGTCTGTCTTTTTATTTCTTAACCTCGACTGCACTGCCTTGATTCGACACTTTAATTCATTACAAGTTATGTACATGAAAGTTCATCTATTTTTTCTGCATCTCTTGACATTGGCATAAGGAATAAACTTTATGTGTGAATGACATTGAGCCAATGCTGTTACAATATATGTATCTGCATTCAGAGTTAATAAATAGGCTCTACTTGAAGGAACATCAGACTCCTCTCCAAAATGACATTGAAAGAGAAAAAGATACTCCGAACAAGCTTCAAGCATCACAAAGACAAACATCTGACTAGGTTGGATCATAAACCAGATCAAGGAACACAATTTCAGAAACACAGAGCTTCCCAAAGTGGTAAAGCTTGAATTTTTATTACCTTAGTTTTTCACAGAATGGCATCAGATGATTTTCGCATATCATCTTTCATTTTGATGCCTATGTTGAGAATTCTATGACCCGAATATGTACATGTCACCCATCATCTGAGGAGTACTACTTTTGTTTCAAATGCCACATAACTGAATTCTGCTTCTTCCTACACTAATTAAGCTCATACTTTTGTAAAGTTGTACCGATGGTATGCTCAAATTTGTTTGCATACTTGATTAAGCCTTAAAATTATCTTGCTTTCATAGAAATGTTTTGGTTCCATTCAATTGTAATGGAAGCTGGATGCTTCCGCATTTGCAAGACATTATTATTTATGTTAATTCATTATTGCAAATAATTTTTACTTTCCAATTTTGTTCACCTTCGTAGCTTATATTGGGACTTTCAAGATTGACATAGGGACTTTTGATTTGCGCTTTCTGTTTTTTTTTTTTTAAAAAAAAGAGGAATATTCATAAATAGTTACTGTTTGGACCATAATTATGAATAGTAGGTATAGTTTATCGAATTACAATTCATTGCAACAATTTTAGAGATAAGAGAGTCCAACGATATCTAGAGAGATAAAGGAGAGGCCAACGAGGTCCAGAGAGATAGAGGTGAGAGGCGATCAAGTTGTATTTCAGATACAACTTGTATCTCAAATGAAACTAAGATACACAGATCATGGATACACAAATGCACAATCTCTTCTCTTTTAAATCTCGCTCGCATCTCTCCTCTCTCTCCCAAAATTGCACAGAGAAACACATATTAGCTTTGAAATTAAACGATAGTTACAGAAATACGCATTGTATCAACTCTAAAATGAATACACTTTATATCATTTTTATGGTGAAATACAAATGAAAGAAAAACATTGATATAATATTTGAATAGTGTATCACCTCGAAAATAAATATACACATATTTTTTTTTATTATAATAGTTCTACCAATTTTTTTCCAATATATAAATACCGTCCGATTATAGTTCAATGAGTTTTTTCTAACACATGAATACAACTGTTTTCCTGATGTATAGATTTAGTAGAAATATATATCAATCAAAGAAGGAACAATTTGATAATAGGTGTATCATTTTTTTTATACAAACATGTAATAAAATTAAGCAAGAATAGCGATTGTGACCCTTATAGTTGTAGCAGAATTTGTAGATCTTACTAACCAAAAGAATCACCCCAAAATCTACTTTCGTATAACTAGGAAACAAAGCATTTTTCCAAATATTAGATGCCTTTTTGTTTTAATTATTGTGTAAGGAGAATTCTAATTCTCACGCTTCATCTTTCTCTGTTTGAAAGATGGATTTATAGGCAAAAAAGAGAATATTGTTGTTCCTTAACCGTTGCACTTGTTCTTCATGTGCAACAATTTATTATATCGGTATTTTAAATTCTCTAGGAAACCTCCTCCTATCTTATCTCATCTAAATGGGTCAGGTCAGTCCATATGGGCGACCTACGACCCAAATTAATTATTCAACATATCCCACTTTACACATAGTGGACTAACAAAAGTAGTACCACTGCGACAACACATGTAATTCATATAGGTAAATAGTTTGTGCGACCTACGAGCATCAAGAGCTATACCTATTAAGGTTTTACAAGAGCTCCACATAAGAATTCAATCACATGCAGAAAAAATTCACTATTAGATATAAGGATCATTAACTCACAATGCCCTAGACATCATTCCCTATTCAGTATCTAATTATTCAATCCCCATCCTCAAAACGAGGTGAACTTGAGTCCATGGTTAAATTTATATGCACAATTACACTCAATACCGCTATGTTAGTGTAATAACCAGCTTGTGTATACAAGTTACATTATTTTTAATTTAATCGTCCCTCCTTTATACTTGAGTGTATCTGTTCTAAGACATGCACTATACTGTCGAATCATTCATGGTTATAGTAACATGCTAAAGTAGGAACTTTGATTGAAGCTTCAAGAAGCAATAAAAGGTCAAAGGTTATTCCAACGAAAAGTTAATTTAACTTTTCGGGGTCTCACACAATAAGAAGCAGGGAATCATTCTTTCATTAACACATTGGTCACTTAACATACATTCTACGATGTATTCACCTTATTATAATAACACCCTGAAAATCCCAATCCAAAATCCTATCTTGAAAATTTATGTAGTTTGGTGCTATGGAAGCTTTTTATGGCCCATAAAAGTATCTAATGTAACACCCCATGTCCTGGTCGTTTGTACGACTAAGTTCACATCGGCAAACCTATTATTATTTAGGAGAATGAGGTTGTAATCAAAGCCTAAACACCAAGGGTTCAAGTATATGTATATAATTAGCTAAGATAAGGTTAAAATGAATGGTTTGGGCAGAAATGAAAATTTGAATCAAGTGCTTCACCTACTTGCTTCACCTATGTGCTTTCACCTACTTGCTTCACCTACCAGCTTCACCTACTAAGACTTAATGACCAGTCAAAAGGACCAAGTTGGTGCATCACCTACTTGGACTCCTTGACCAGCTCAAAGATCCAAGTAGGTGGATCACCTACTTAGCCATTTTTGTGGCCCAAAATAAAGAGAAAAAAAGAGGCGGTGGAGACTCTTTAAGACAAAGACTTGGCTGATGTTCTCTTATGATTTTTACATACATAAATTCTATGAGCTCTCTCAAGTTTATATCTTCATCTCTCAACTTCAAACATCTGCCTCAAATTATATCTAGGATTCTTGAAGAAATCCTCCTCTTTCAAAGCTAACTTTGAAGGTTAATTCAAGCCCTTGAAGGATTGCAAGTCAAGGTCTAAATTTGCAGAAATTTAGGTAATCTTGCTTCCCCATTTTATCTCAATATATGTATTAGATTGGGTGAGATTTATCTAGGTTATTTTCATGAAATTATGGGACTATGACCGAAATTCATGAGTCCAAGCTTTAGTGATTATGATAAATCGTGTGGAGCTGCCTAATATGGTGAATCTTGGAGCAGTATTGGGTGGATAGTTAGATTCATTTGGTAGTGAAGGACGCTGTTTTATACCTATGTATGCTAGTAAAAGTGTTGTTTGTAAGTATGAGATAGTTGGGTGTTGAAACACCAGTTTTGAAAATTGTGGAGCTTTATGCCCGCTAGGTGTTCGACATAATATCCAACTGGTCTATTTCTTGACCTATTGACTCTATTGTAATGTAATCGACCTGTATATTTATATTATAATTTATAGTGTTGGGTGGTCTTATTAGAAAGTCGTGAAGTGTTTTCAGGGAAGAAATGAAGGGTCTAGTGATGTACCATTTAAATTGAGGGTTGTGCAGGCTTGCTACCCATTATGTGTCTATTTATTTGTCTGGGTGTTTTGAAGCTTGGGCAGTGCTGGGAGATTTCATGAGAAAGTCGTAAGTTGTGTAAACATGTGAGAAGGGAATGTGTGAAAGGAACACCCAATAATAGAGGGGTTACGAGCATGCTGCCTGCCTATTGTCTTGGTAAGTTGAAGTGATCCAAGCTTGTTGATTAGCTGCTAATATAGCTCTATTACTTGCCACTATTGTAGATTAACACTTTAAAAGAAAGTCTGAATCATGGTACTACATAGTACCGTCCGGGAGACAGGGTATGTAAGGCTTTTCAATTTAATATTCTTTGGCATGAAGTCCTATATTTCTGGTACCAACAAAGCAAGCTTTCTAAATAATCCTTGTTGTTAAAGATATGTTGTGATGGTGTATAATCTCTAATTTATTTAATATCCTTCTACTGCCATGGTTTCACAAATGTGTCAAACAACTCCAATAGGTGTTCATTATCCTATATCAATGTTGTAATACTTTCAAGTACGAGTATGATAAAAGTACTCTAAATAGTAAGTTTCCTGAGTTATCCTCTAAATCAAATGAGGAGTCATTGAGTCAATAAGATCCTACATTACACATGTTATGAGTTTTCATAGGCCAGATATATTCTGTCCAATTTATAAGTCCTTACATGGAATACTTATCTCTTTTTTCGGATCTGTCCATGTGCATCATTAGTTCACATATTTATACACCCTTTCATTTGACATAGACTACTAAGTGTTAAGCTATCGTAACATCTTATACAGTCCTTACCTCTTCATAAGAGGAGTTGCACGCTTCCATTTGAAATGCATGTATGCCCCCATTTGAAAAGTTGAAACATGTTTTAAATGAACCATGCAGCATGTCCTAATGTCCCACTTTCCGAAAACCTTCATAGATTGTTTGTATATATTCTTTGTACCTAATGAATCTCATTGAGTCATAAGTTCCTAAGTATTACATCGGAATTACATTTTGCTTCCAATATCATTTTTGCTGCCTCAAGTATTTTATTCACATGTCTACACCACTAGTATATATAGTCCTAAAGCTCTAAAGAATTATGACCACCAAAAGAACAATCTCAAAGATCAAATATACAAAGTAAAGTCAACAATCTATATAATTATGGGGGGCAGCTCAAGGGTTGAAATACCTAGCATGGGCCGATCTCAATCTATATAATTATGGGTGGCAGCTCAGGGGTTGAAATACCTAGCATGGGCCGAACTCAATCTATATAATTATGGGTGGCAGCTCAGGAGTTGAAATACCTAGCATGGGCCGATCTCAATCTATATAATTATGGGTGGCAGCGAAGGGGAAAAAGTCTAGCATGGGTCGATCCCGATTTGTATATTTATGAGGACAGCATCCCAGGGGTAAAATGCCTAGCATGGGTCATCCTCTTCTACCACTGATCAGTTGCTCACTTGTATTACATGCCTTACATAGATTATGAAAGGAATGTAATGTATAGTGATCCAAGTATAGTAATATATCATGTGCCCAAGTGCTAATAGTCAGATCCACAGAAAATTGATTAACGTATTGAGAAGGGCAAAACATGGCATTGTGATCCTATAGGTTGTTCCTAGTTTCCAGATGCCCCGGTTGATCATGTGTTTATATGTTCTAATAGTTCGCTTGTTCACATGTTATCCATTCTAATAGTTCGCGTGTCATGTGTTCACTTATTTTCTATGACGTGTCATTTGTTCTCATAATTCACCTTTTCATATGTCACCTATTCTCATATTTATCTGTTCGAGTGTTGCATAATTTCACAACTCACATGCCATTGCCTTCTTGTTAATGTGTTAATGCCCTTGATGGCTTAATTGTTTTTTTATTACATTCTTACAGATCACTCACTTACGTGCGTGTCTGCTAGTCCATTTGCTTATATAACTACATGTGTCCAGTTCACCTGCTTATATGACTGTCTTATAATCCATTTGCTTATGTGACTACATGTCTTATAAATCAGTTTATCAAATGCTACATGTCTTCACAACTCACTTATTCACGCATCACATGTTCCCATAACTTACTTGTCCTTATGTTAAATCCCATTTTGTTCTCCTCCACTTGTAGGTTATAAATTCCATGTGGCTTATCAGTTCTTCTACTATTATCCCCTCATTACTTACTTGCTTAAGTGATACATATGTTATAATAAAGTATCATGATGAAATAGAGAAAAAAAAAGGGAATTTAATTATGTCTCATTTTATACCGATTCATACGGCTTTGATATATGTATATGTGTCATCCTCTTGGGAAAGAAGAGGTACGTCAAGTTAAATGATCATAATTTTTTGCAATAAGATCTATAGTATGTTTGCAGTTTTTGCAATAAGATCTATATTATGTTTGCAGTTTCCAACTGTTGCTACCCTAATATGTTGTGTTCTGTTATATGATTTTCAGTAACTATAGTGTTTTCAATTTGCCTTGCATACGAGTACAAATTTGATATCTACTCACGTCCTTTTATATTATGTCAAGGGTGCTGCACTCACACTGCAGATACACACATTTTAAATGGGAAGTTTCTTGGCGGGAACCCCTTGTAGATTTTCATCTATAGTCAGTGATACCCAATTCCATTAAGGGACTTACATTTTTCATATGATTTACATAGATGGCTTAAGGTACGTCGGGGCCTTGTCTCAACATATATATGGATCATGTCATATGTTAGAGGATTCGTAGACTATGTCCAAATCAGGTTCTTATAGTTAGAGTATGTCTTCCATACTGCCCTATGGGTCCACTAAGATAACATATGCACTGATGACTTTTATATGTATAAAATAATAACTTCTCATTCTAGTTGATGATCAATGCATTACTTAATATATTTTGCTACTGTCCCTTGTAGGTATGTTTAGTTAATTGGTCCGCTCGGTCATGTGAGGTATCAAGTTAAGGCACCGAGTGCCGGTCCATCTCACCCAGGCTTGAGGCGTGACATCTACAGACCGAGTTCGTGGAACCAAGCCCTTTAAAAGTTGGTTCTCAAGTCTAAGTTTCATGGACCAGACTATGGGTCATTGAAGTTCATTCGGGCCATAGAAAGGCCTCATGTAAACCAAGTCTTGAAACACTCCAGTAAGATTTCTATGATCAAGCAGAACAGCACGTCAAAGTTCCTAGAAGGGCGTATAAAGGATCTGTAGGCCCCAATTTTAGAGATCCAGAACTCAACATGTTTTCAATGTGAGGTCTACGGTCCATAGACTTTTGTACGGACCGTAGATGACCTTATGTAGATGACTTCTGTGAGTTTTTAAGAGGTGTTATTTTTAGTCCTTTCCCACCCTTCCTAAACCTATACCCCGACGTATTTTAACCTAATTAAGGTCACAAGAAAACCCTAGCACAAAGTCGAGTTGAAATTAAAGCTCCTTTATCGATTAAGATTCAATATAAGATTCTACTTAGGTAAATTTTAAATGACCATATCTCTCATCTCATAATGAATTAGGTGACCCGTGACCTATCAAATTGAAGATCTATGAGTCCTCTTTCCAATGCCACGAAGTTTGCTCCATTTCGAGTCCAAAGTAAAATGTTATGCCCATTTTAGGAAAACCTTGCCAGACAGTTGAAGTTCACGGACGGCATGATGGACGGTGGAGTGTTCCACAGGCCGTGGAGCCATATGTGAAGGGTTGCTGCTATTATTCAAGAACTTCATGCAAGTGTTTCAAGGTTATTTTTGTCCTTTCCCAAGCTTTTTAATGCTATTCTAAGTCATTTTTTAGTGTTTTAACTGGGTGTAGAATTCAACTAACTAGTTTTCCTCTAAAAAACCATTAATCTAAGCATTCATGTATCTAGAAATTCTCTCAAAACTCTCCTGGGATTCCTCTTCTCCATCAAGAACCCTAAAAACATCCATGCAAAAATATCAAGATACAAAGAGAAACTTTCCATCCAAGATTTTCCCAAGTTCTTCCACTCTAAGAGCTTCATAAAAGAGTTTCTTCTCTCAAGATAAATAAAGTCTCCACCAAATTTTCCATTCTAAGTTCTTCATAATCGGGTATTTAAGGCTATCATAGTGTTGGACTAGTTCGTCGGCACGCCCTATATCTACTTCAAATTAGTAAAAGAGTAATCTAGGGTTCTATCCTTAGATTTGAGTACTCTTGAGATGAGTTGATGTTTCTAATTATCGAATTGTTGTATATTGTGCATTGAAATTTATTGAGTTGATTGTTCATATTTATTCTTCAGCATGAACCCTATCCTTGAGTATTCATTAAGTTTTTTAAGAATCTTTTAAACAAATGTAATTGTTTTAAACTAAGTTCTGAGAAAACATTTAGGAGTCTTAAGAAAGAGTTTGAAAAATGTTTGAGAAAGAGTATAAGAGAACTAAGAAGTCCCAAATGCATCACTTTGTTACATTGAGAAAGAGAAACTTTGATTTCTAAATGAGGTTATGAGTTCAGAGATACTTCAAAGCATTGCCTCCTTTAAGATGATATTTTGAGTAATTACCCCAAATCAGAGAAAAGAGTATGTTTTATACATTTGAGCATGAGTATATATATTTATTGGGAGTAGTATTGAGCATCTCTAAAATAAATACACAAATACAAATACAATATTTGAATAGTGTAGCACCTCTAAAATAAATACACAAATACATTTTTTTTATTATAATAGTTCTACCATTTTTTCTTTGATATATAAAATATAATCTGATTATATTTCTATCATTTTTTTTCTGACAGATGAAATCAATTTTTTCCTGATGTATAGATTTAGTAGAAATATATATCAATCGAAAAAGAAACAATATGATAATAGGTGTATCAGTTTTTTTGATACAAACATATAATAAGATTAAAGAAGCAAGAATAACGATTGCGTATTTTATAGTTGTAGCAGAATTTGTAGATCTTACTACCAAAAGAATCACCCCAAAGTCTACTTTCGAATCACTAGGAAATAGAGCGTTTTCCCACAAATTAGATGCCTTTTTTTTTGTTTTTGTGTAAGGAGAATTCTAATTCTCACGCTTCATCCTTCTTTGTTTGAAATATGAATTTATAGGCAAAAGAGAGAATATTGTTGTTTGTTAACTGTTGCACTTGTTCTTCACATGTGACAATTTATTGGATAGGTATTTTAAATTCTATAGGAAATCTCCTCCTATCTTATCTCATATAAATGGGTCAGATCAGTTCATATGGGTGACCTACGACACAAATTAATTATCCAACATCTCCCACTTCACACATGGTGGACTAACAACAGTAGTACCACTACGATAAGACATGTAATTCGTATAGGTAAATAGTTCATGCGGCCTACGAGCATCAAGCGCTATACCTATTAAGGTTTTACTAGAGCTCCATATAAGAATTCAATCACATACAGAAAAAATTCACTATTAAATATAAGGGTCTAATTTAACTCACAATACCCAGACATCATTTGCTATTCGGTAGCTAATTATTTGATCCCTCATTCTTCAAAAGAGGTGAACTTGAGTTCATGTTTAACTTTATATGCACAATTACACTCAATACCTCTTTGGTTAGTGTAATAACTGGCTTGTGTATACAAGTTATATTATTTTTAATGTAATCGTCTTTCCTTTATTCTTCAGTCTCTTTGTTATAAGACATGCACAACACTTTCAAATCATTCATGGTTATTAGTGATATGCTAAAGTAGCAGCATTTATTGAAACTTAAAGAAACAATAAAAGGTCAAAGGGTACTCCAATGAAAAATAATTTAACTTTTCGGGGTCTCACACAATGAAGAAGAAGGGAATTATTCTTGCATCAACCCATTGGCTACTTACGACACGTGCAATGATGTTTTCACCTCATACTGGTGTGCGTGTCTCGTTCTTTTCATTATTCAACACCATAAAGTCCTTGGCCTAAACACCTCTAGATGTTTAACCCAAGTTTTTCTCTTCAATGATCCTAAAAAGTTCATCTTCTTATAGAGACCCTTGTTTGGCTTATCAAAGCCAGTCATAACATAGTAGTGGAAATCATCTCTTTATGTTCTGCCATGTAATAAGCGATTGCTCGTGTGAGAGAGGCAATATCCTGACTGGTTTGACACTTTTTATTTCTAAAACATTATCACATGCATATGAGATATAAATATAAATTCAATTGTCTTATATTGATTAGAATATTATGGCAACCAAATTGTTTTACAATACATAAATATCATTGTATCCTACATAAATGTCACACCCCGAGGCTACCCCCTTGACGGTTAACATGAAGCCTAGGATCACGAGTGACCCCAAGTTAACCCTGTGTCTGGCATGTATCACGCATACTAAGAATAACTGAATAAAACGTAAACTATGCGGAAGCAAAAATAGTATGTAACTGAGAGTGGGGAATACCCATCTAGTTAGAATGTATAAAACATATTAAGAGTTTAACAATAACTAAAAGATAAACTCATCAACCCAAGTTGATTATATTACTATGTCTGAAAAGCCTCTAACTGAGTTGAGTTGTTAGGACATGCTCCCCAGCTAACTCTAACAAGACTAAAAACTAAAAGTAAAAACTAAAATAAAATCATGTCTTTTGTCCTTGGAATATGAGGACTCACCACTGAAGCTGCTGAATGCAAACCGAGAATCGATCTAAGCGCGATCTGGATGCTGAGTACCTGAACCTACATCATAAAAGGATGTAGCGCAGAGTATGAGTCAGTACTTTGAATGTACTGAGCATGCAGGATATAAATACTACGCTGAACGAAAATATATAAGCTGAAACAAGGCATAACTGAGCAATACCTTAAATTGAGCAAGAATGTAAATAGTGAAAAGCTAAACTGAATGCAATGACCAAGTACTAATCATGAACATGCCATGCTAAACTGAATATGAAGTATATACTGAAAACCTGGTCAAATGCACTAAGAGTCTGATTGTGGGAGCTACTATTAATCGACATAAATCACGTGAGCTAAACGTGGAGTTCGATGTATACGCCCCATCGAGAGGACCCAATACACCTTTCAAGGGGTATAAAGGCATGACTGGCGTGATCACTAAATTTGATGCCAATAGAGGGGACTTATAATCTTATGGGGGCACGCAATTTTGGTACTATGGGGGTACGCTGAACCCTAGTCCAACTCGGTGCTAAGTCTACTCCCAACTGAATATGTATATGACTGAAATGTAACTGAAATACTGAATAACTCAAAATACTGACGTGCAATCTGAGAATTCAACATTTATACTAATAATGTGACATTCAAGATCTGAAGCATGATTTATCTGTTTTACTAACCTAGCAAGTGTAATTGATGAGCTAAGAGAATCTACACCAACTAGGGTTCTGATTTTCATACAGGGAATTAAGCAACGTTTCCAAGAAAACATGATATTTAGATTATGGATACTATAGCAACTGAAATCATAATAATTCTCCAAGATTTTACAAACCCTAGGTATAGACAAGATATGTAGAATCAAGGAACTGACTGAATTCTAGGGACCTAGTGGATGAAAGGAACCCATTAGTGAAATCCCACATACCTGGTGATGAAATCTATAGAGAAATCCTTCGATTTCAAGGCTGAAACTTGAAGAAAACCTTCTGCTTGTTCTTGAGAGGCTAGTCGACTTTCCCTTTCTTTTTCGCTCTAATTTTGATGAATTTTGCGAATAAAGGTTTTGGTTAGGTTCTGACTAGATTATTAGGCTTAAAATAAGTAAAACAACGTAGTTTAGGTATTAAACGATGTAGTTTAAATTCCCAATGCTTAGGGGAAAAGACCAAAATGACTCTGACTTAAAAGCTGACAAGGGCTGACCACAGAGCCAAAGACGGACCGTCAAAGGGACCACGTCCCATCAAATGAGTCGTGGTTGCTCGCTAGTGTCTACTGGTTCTGGGAGGCTCATCCACGAACCATACCACGGCCCCTGTGAAGGACCACGGACCATGAAGGTCACCGTGGTTCTTTACTTGGGCTTGGGGTCTGCTGGCCTAGGACGATGGACCCATCCATGACCTGTCATCATGACCACGACTCGTGGAAGGCTCTGTGGTCCACCACTTCTTGGTGAGTGTGAACCACGATGAGGGTGACAGACCGTGGTCCTGATCATGGCCCTTGAACCCCTCCGTGGTTCACCTTTTTCTGCTGAAAAGTCCTGTCTGATTTCTGAGGTGTTACAATATCTGCCCCTTGGGAACATTCGTCCTCGAATGAAGTCTAAACTAACTCAGTATGGAGGGAAAGAACTGCAGTCCCTACCACTACGTACTAGAGACTGATATTTAACTGAAATAAGTTTCAAGAACATGTAAATATGCTAAAATGCAAGAACAACTGAAAGAACAAGATACTGAGACTGAATTTACGCCAGAGTAAACTGGAAGACTGGTGAGGAACTATTACCTCAAGCTGAAATAGAATCGGAAGGAAAGAGGTAAGGATACTTGGCTTTCATGGCTGCTTCTGTTTCCTAAATAGCTCCCTCTACGGATTGACTCTTCCACAAAACCTTCACTGAAGTGACTTCTTTATTTCTCAACCTATGAACCTGACGGTCAAGAATTTCAACTGGCACTTCTTCATAAGTGAGACTATCCTTAAGAGTCACACTCTCTAATGGTACTATCGATGCCGAATCACCCACACACTTCTTCAACAAGGAAATGTGAAAGACTGGATGAACCGCTGCTAATTCTGCTGGCAACTCTAACTCATAAGCCATATTACTAACCCTTTTCGGGATTCTGTAAGGGCCATCTGAATACTGGAATGGAAGCCATTATTATAGGCAAACTCTTTGAGAGGTAGGTGATAATCCCAACTACCCTTGAAATCTATCACACAAGCTCTCAACATCTCCTCTAAGGTCTGAACGGTATGTTCTACCTGACCATTTTTCTATGGATGAAATATTGTACTATATATACCTAAGTACCTAGACCTTTCTGAAACAATTTCAAGAATGAGAGGTAAACTGAGAACCTCTATCTAAGATGATAGACAAGGGTACCCCAGGCAACCTGACTATCTCATGGATGTAGAGTTTGGCGTAGTCCTTGATAAATGCTCAACTACACCTCATCCAATACTAGGTGTAGGTGATCGTAATCTAGTGTAAAACCCAACGAGGAATTAGGATCGATCCCACACGGAGCGGTACAAGTTCGAATTCAGTTATGAAGTTATAAATGTGGTCTAATCGGTTATAGGAATAAAAAGTATCAAAAACATTTAGATAAATCGAAAGGGGTGACACGAAAGTCGGATGGGGAATTGGTTTTTCAATTAGCAATTAAAACAATTACAAAAATAGGAGAAACAATAAGTAGAGAGGAATTCTCAGGGATGTATTTGATTGTAGGCTAATTTCGCTATATGGGTAATCGAATTTTACTAACAATTGTTGAACCTTTTTTGTGTAAGGAGAATACCGTTGTTCTTTAACTGTTGCACTTGTTCTTCACGTGCGACAATTTATTGTATAGGTATTTTAAATTCTCTAGGAAACCTCCTCCTATCTTATCTCATCTAAATGGGTTAGGTCAGTCCATATGGGCAACCTACAATCAAAATTAATTATCCAACATCTCCTACTTCACACCTGGTGGACTAACAAATGTAGTACCACTACGATAACACATGTAATTCATATAGGTAAATAGTTCGTGTAGCCTATGAACATCAAGTGCTATACCTATTAAGGTTTTACAAAAGTTCCACAAAAGAATTCAATCACATGCAAAAAAAATTCGCTATTAAATATAAGGATCATTAACTCACAATACCCCAGACATCATTCGTTATTCAATAGCTAATTATTTCTTCCCTCATCCTCAAAACGAGGTGAGCTTAAGTCCATGGTTATTTTTATATGTACAATTACACTCAATACCTCTATGGTTAGTGTAATAACCGGCTTGTGTATACACATTACATTATTTTTTAATTTAATCATCTTTCATTTATACTTGAGTCTATTTGTTCCAAGACATTCAGTGATGTAACACCTCAGATTTGAGAAAATAGAAAAAAATGTAGTTTTCAAGGACCTAGTGCAAGAACTATGAAAGTCACCGACGGTCTGTGGTCTGACACATGGTCCGTAGGTAGGGTCCATCATTGGGCACCAAATGTTTATGGTCTCTGACCCTACCCACGGTCGACCAGGATGGTCTATGGTTGGGCCTACAGACCGTAGGTGAGGGTCAACAGCCAATTGGAGGGAAATTGTTGTTGGGTCAACTTCAGATGGTCATATCTCTTAGAACAAAATTAAATAGGTGGCCCATGACCTATCAAATGAAAGATAATTGAATCATCTTAACAACGCCACCGAGTTTGCTAATATCCCATCTCTGAGTAAAAAGTTATGCTCGTAGTCCAAACGATGAACCTAAACGATGACTGATAGTCCAAACGACGAACCGTAGTTCCCTCCATGGATGGGCTTTGTCAGAATTAAGTCAGGGTCATTTTGGTCCTTTTCCCAATGCATTGGCACTTAAAACTATGTCGTTTGATTCCTCAACTATGTCGGTTTACTCTGTTTAAGCCTAATAACCTAGTCAGAACATAACCAAAATCATTATTCTCCAAAATTCACCGGATCTTAGAGAGAAAAAGAGGAGAAAGAGTCGACCAACCCCTCGAGAACACGAAATAGGTTTTCTTCAGTTCCAACCCAAAAATTGAAGGATTTCTCTGTAGATTTTGTCATCAGGTATGTGAAATTTCACTGTTGGGTTCCTTTCATCCATTAGGTCCCTAGAATTCAGTTAGATTTTTGATTCGCTATATCTTGCTTAGACTTAGGGTTTCTAAAACCCTAGATATTGGTTGTGTTTTAGGTGTTATAGTATTCTTAATCAGATTATCATGTTTTTGTGAAATTATTGCTTAGTTCCTTACATGAAACTCAGAACCCTAGTTGTGTAGATTCTCTTAGTTAATGAATTACACTTGCTAGGTCAGTTAAACAGATAAACATGCTCCAGTTTTGAATGATTCCTTGTCGATACCTAAATGTTGCATTCTCAGATTTAAATGTTTGTATATTGAGCTATCCAGTATTTCAGTTATGTTGTGTCATACACATTTCCAGTTAGGAGTAGACTTAGTCTTAAAACTACGTTCCCCCATAGGTTTATAAGCCCCCTCTATTGGGTATCAGATTTAGTGATCATGTCAGTCATGACTTTATCCCCTAGCAAGGTATATTAGGTCCCCTCGATGGGGCGTATACATCGGACTCCATGTTTAGCTTATGCAGTTTTATGACGGTTAATAGTAGCCTCCATAGTTAGACTCTTAGTGCATTTGACCAAGTTTTTAGTATATACTTCAGAAACCAGTTCAACATGTTATTTTCATTATTAGTACTTGGTCATTGCATTCAATTTAGCTCAGTTTTTAGTTATATTTCAGTATCTATGTTTTTGTTCAGATTACGTCATTGCTTTGTTATGTTTATTCAGCTATTATCTATATCATCCATGCTCAGTACATTCCACGTACTGATGCATACTCTGCACTACATCTTTTAATGATGTAGGTTCAGGTGTTCGACATCCAAATCTGCAACACCTCAGAAATTTAGTAGGCTAACTAGAGATAAAATGTGAGGGTTAATGTCAACGGAGAAGGGCAAGACCCAAGGCAAAGGGGGAAGGGCCAAGGCTGCCCCAAACTTAGGGAACACTGCCTCAATCCACGACCACCACCACCACCACTGGTGTGGATCATGGCTCGTGGTGTGATCCATCAAGGGAAGGTAGTAGCTCCCTAAGGGCTGCCTCAAACTGGCTCACATTCACGAGCCATTTCACGGCCAGTGGCTTGACCACGACTCGTGGGAATGCCCGTGAAGGTGCTTTAGCCTTGTGGAGGCCATGATATTGAGGCCAAGCTACTAGTCCATGGACATCGAGCAGGACCACGACCAGTGGTCTTCACCTAGGCTCGTGAAGCCCTGTCATGGTGCCTGGCATCATGCTGCCTAATGAGGATCGTTTTGGTAAATTCCTTTTTAGTTAGTATTAAGTGGGGGTCATTTTGTATAGACTTTATACACCTATATAAGACTTTTTAAGTTAAAATACACCTATTCATTTCATTATTACCCAACACCCAAATATTTCCCCAAAGTTCATCTTCTACACAAAATTTCTCTTTCTAGAACTCAAGGAAGAAGAAGAGTAAAATTGGAGCTAGGACTTGAAGAATCAAGGCTATTTCACTCTTAATTTCTTTTAAGAATCATAACTAAGGTATGGTAGTCCTTCATCCATGGGTATTCTTCACCCATGAAGCCCTTTCAAACTCAATTTCAAAACTAGTGAATTCCCCCAAAGGTTAGGGTTTGACTCCAATCTTATGGGTTCTTTTAAAAAATGTTTTTAATGGTTGATTTATGATGGATTATGATTGAATTGATGATTTATTGTTGGTTTATGATGAATTTCCCCAAAAACCCATGCAATTCCTAATTTTCCCAATTTGGATCTTAAAGTGTGGGTATTGTTATATGTTGGTCCAATTGAGTAGATAATAATTTTTTATGTCATAATTACATGATTTTAGTATGAATATACATGTATTCTTGATTAACCTAATATTATAGGGTGAAATTGATATAGTTAGTGGTATTCCATGAAAATGGAAATTGAGGGCTTAGGTGTGACCTTCTAAGATTAGTGAACTTCTTTATGAATTGCTTGAGACTAGAGCACCTAGATATGAATTTCTTTAAAGTAAATCTTGTAGATATGAATTGATTAGATTAGGGCTTGTATGATGGATCATGGTTTAGTAGTATTGAGATTGAGTTTACATGATGCTATATGACAATAATTAGTTAAGAATGAAGCACGTTGTTAAATTATCTTGAGAATTAGTTATACATGATGATCATGTGAGGTATTGCTTGAGAGTAAGGCTTGCACTATGATGATGACTTCTAGGGCTTTAACGGTAAAAACTAATATGAATGAGCTAAGAATGTTAAAGGATTTAAGAGGTAATCTATTATGTATGTTGAATTGTATATATATGGAATTATTGTGGAAGGACTTTACCTACATGACCTATAATATGAGTATATGAGATTATGCATGTAGTAATTGAACTACTTAAATTATAATTATATCCATGTCTAATGTAGTGAATTCTAGGTGTATTGATTTAATGTGATATATGATCCTTGAATGCAAGATATGAGAATTATGCATGATTGGGTTATTATGTACATGCTTTATGAACACTTTGAGAGGGAAGTGTCTATGATGATGATATTTGTTGATTGTGTCATTGAAAGGTCAATCTCACACACACACTCTATACATGAACATGATTATGATGTAACTATGAGGTTGTTGAAAGGTTATGCTCATATACACCCTTACACATGACTATGAATAAAATGTGCATGACTTTGATAATCTTGTTGTGTTGATTGAAACATTATTTCTCATGAACATACCATGAACATGATGTGAAAGGTTTCCTCACAAATTAATGATTTTAAGGTTGAAAGGCTATTCTCACCTCTTAAATCTATGAGCTATACCATGATATTGTATTGGATTGAGTGTGAAGACATCCTTCCATAAACATGAACTTAAGTCAAGACTTAACATGGACATAAAGGGAATGATGCGTATAACTGAGTGGATATGAATGGAAGCTTTTACGTCAGTTAGTCCGGCTTCCCAAATGGGTTGCTTCTACGTCAGTAAGTCTGGGTTCCCAAAATAGTTATATCATGAGATGGAAACCTTCTACCTCAGAAATCTAGGTTTCTAGAAGCAATCTCTTTATCCCATAACTATGTGTCCACATAGGTCTTTAGGTAGTGGATCCACCTAAGCTAAAAAACTTTCATTCTACCTTAGGCAAGTAGGACACCACTTTTTGATGTGGGGGCATGCCACTAGATTCCATGTTAAGCTCGCATGATCTGTGTCGGTTAAGACTTATTCCCTCCATGAACAAGAACATGAACTATGAACAAGAACATGAGTTATGTACTATGGTTCCTCAAGAGGTTTTACTTAGTGTGAGTGGGGGTATGAGACTTCATTCATGCATTGCACAAGTAGGCTTTGAGAATGGTCATAGTGTGTTTCTCTTATGCTATGACGATTTATGAATTCATGCATGTTTAATATGGATTTTTGCTATAAGTGGCTTTCCTTGACATGAGTTATTGAAAATGAATGTCTTCTTGTCTATGAGTATAAATTATGGATGAGATCAAAGCATGATAAGCGTGAGAATGGTGGTCTAAAAGTGGTACTTAGTGTAGATGGGATTATGGGATCTTAGCTATGCATTGGAAAAGTATAACTTAGGGTTACTTATGAATTGGTTCTCTTATGGCATGAAGGTCTAAGTATTTAACTATGTGTATGAACCATGTCTTATGATAATTGATGTTTGCAGTATGTCTATGTTGGAGGCTATGCTTATGATTACGTTGATATCCTTTATGCTATGATGAACTATACATGAGTTTTCTTATGAGAAATGTTTTCCAACTATTTCAAAGATGATGTTCAAAATTGGCATATAGCATGGTTTCAACTAAAATGTCATTTTTAGCATGTTTTAAAGGGTTTTATGCATGGCTATCATACTTCGTGCATTTTTGTACTAACCCATATTTCCTACACTCTTCTACAAATGTAGGGTACGATTCTTAAGGCGATATTCTATTGGCTAAAGCTTGGATTGACTATTCTCCTAGCTTATGGTGAGTCCTCATGATTCGAGGATGGAAGAGTCATTTGTAGTTTCATGTCTATCATTTCATTTTTGGACTATGTAGTAATGGCTGTGTCCCTATTTGATTCAAGTATTGTAATAGATGGTTAATTGAGACAAGTCTAGACTTTCGCTTTAACTTTATAAAAGACTTTGATTGTATGGATAATGATTTAAATTCCGAATCATTTCTTTAATCATATGTTATGATATGCGAAGGGCTTGTATGAAACCCCTTCGGGTTGAGTATAGTGTATTACATCTAGGGAGTACCCCTAGGTCGTGACAAACTTGGTATAGAGCACAAGATTTAGAATGATTCTAGGATGATGTCTCATAGGCAACGTCTAGTCGAGTCTTGTTCATAGTGTGAAGCGCGCCACATTTATGAATGAGAGGCTACAAGATGATTAGGAAATCTCCCTTCTTTATTCTCTAAGTCATGCCATAGAGTTTTAAATCTATAAGGTCTTTCTCCTTATCCGATGGTCTCCAAGATACGACTACTCGAAGGGCTTATGCTACAAGGAGTAAGGGAGAAAATGTTGGTTGTGATGCCAAATTATGACTATGTGACTAGGTAAGGCTTGATATGCTAGATATAGATGATATCCTTAGGATTGATTGGTAGTATTATTCTTATGCTCCTATGTGATTGTAAAACCCGTATAGTCAAATGGTGAGTTCCCAAATGAGCCTATCTATAAGTGGAAGGGGGGGGGGGAGTCTTTGTCCTAGGTTTGGATTTTGTTTTGTCTTAAAAGTTGACTTGAGGGTTGCATGTACCATCTAGCTAAGGTGAGCGAGATATGTTTAGATGTTGACCAACTTCAAAGAGTTAGTTACCTTATTAAGATTGCTCTTAAGTATGGTCATTATGAGTAGAGTGCTTAGATAATATGTAGAAGTGTTAATTAGTAGACCCCTATAAAAGGAAATGTAGTAGTATAATTCACCATGATTTAAAATTGACTTACTCTGAACTTAGAATTAAAAGATATGATGCTTAGAAGAGTTCGAATAGGATTACTCCCAAGGGGGAGATGATGTACTTAAGTAGCGAGGTCGTTAAGTGTTCTTGATGTGCATGATTAGGGTTGGCTTGAAATTCTCACCTTGAGAGATGTGTTGAGTTAGGGAAGTTTAGTCCCAGTTTTGTAGGCTCATGAGAGAGAGGCTAAGATACTTGAGTTTATTAACCTTCATCAAGGTAGGATGAGTGTTGAGGAGTATGCTCGGATGTTCACTAGGTTGTCAGGATATGCTCCATCCATAGTGGCTGACCCTAGGATGAAGATGAGTAAGTTCATTTTGGGTGTGTCCGACTTCATAGCAAAAGAATGTCGTGTGCCTTTATTGGATGGTAATATGTATATTGATTTTCTTGTGATTCATGATCAACGGTTTAAAAAGGAGAAACTTAAAGAGAGGTGAAGAGGAACAAAGAGGTATAGGCATGATGATGATAATTCCTCTCAAGAAAGGTTGAATGGAAAAATTCATCCGAAGAATAGACAAAGGTTTTATGGACAAAGGACTTTCAAGGTTCCCCCAAAGTTTAACCAAGAAAGGGTGTCTAAGCTTAAGTCCCAAGGCAAGGATAGCAGACCTATATTTAATATTTGTGCTAGGTGCAGAAAAAGGCGTAAGGGTAAATGTTTGGCCGGTATGGAGGGTTGTTATGGTTGTGGTGGAAGTGGTCACAAAATAAGAGATTGACCGATACTTACCGCTAGGGGAAGAGAGGAAGAAAATTAGGTGATATGCTCTCCAAGCTAGAGGTAAATAAGGAGTCCTCCGAATGTTGCTCCAGTATGTTTCTTATGCTTATTTAGATTCCGGTGTTGCTCGTCTTTTTTGACTTGATAGATTCGATATGCTAGACGTTGATGTTGTCTTTAGCATGAATGGGCTTTATGGTTGTTTTAGGATATTGATGTTAGAACCCGGTAAGGTTGTTATGAGTTTTTGGTTATGACCTTGGGTTTGCTTGAAAGAAGTGGTACTTGAGGATTTAGTAGGGGTTTTCCTCCCAAGGGGGAGATGTGTGCTTAGAAAGCAAGATTGTTGAGAGTTCTAACATCCTAATCTCTTTCTTCTATTCCTATTATAGCCTGAGACCAAGAGTTCCTTTTTAGGCTTGTCTTATGTTTTGGGAGTCATGTGTGTGTTAGAATTTCCATGATCTCCTTATGTTATTCATGTTCTTGAGAAGTTCATGATTTGAAAGAAAATGAGTTTTTCATGATTTACGTGTTTCTCATGTTGTTGTGCATTTAGTATGAATTGCCTATATGCTTCATGAGACGAGTTGATGAACATGCCTTAATATGCTTTTGAGAGTAATTGCATAATTGACTTCATGTTATTGTGTTGAGCATGCTTTTGAGTTGGAGAAGGTAGTTCCTCCTAGGAATATGTGAAATGTTGAAGTTTTCATGCATAATGGGTTGTTAGATGTAGTTCCTACTCCCTTTTGTTTCATTGATCATGTTGAGATGGAGTTGATGTTTCCTCTTTTGAATTGTACATTATTTTGATGTTTCATGCATGATGCACTGCTAGTCTTGAGTCTTTAATTCCGTAAGGTGTCTATGTCTTTATTCGAGGAGGAATGTTCCCAAGGGGGAGATATTGTAACACCCCGAAAACTTAGTAGGCTAACTAGAGCTAAAACGTGAGGGTTAATGTCAAGGGAGAAGGGCAAGACCCAAGGCAAAGGGGTAAGCCCCAAGGCTTCCCCAAGCTTGGGGAACATTGCCTCAACTCCACGACCACCACCACGGCTAGTGGTGTGGACCATGGTTCGTGGTGTGGTCTGTCAAGGCAAGGCAGTAGCTCTATAAGGGATGCCTCAAAATGGCTCACCTTCTCGAGCCACTTCACGGCTAGTGGTCTTGACCACGGCTCATGGGAAGTCCCATGAAGGTGCCTTAGACTTGTGGAGGCCAAGATCTTGAGGCCAAGCTACTAGTCCATGGACCATGAGTAGGACAATGACCAGTGGTCTTGACCACGGCTCGTGAAGCACTGTCGTGGTGCCTTACACCATCCTGCCTAATGAGGGTCATTTTGGTAAATTCCTTTTTAGTTAGTATTAAGTTGGGGCCTTTTTATATAGACTTTATACACCTATATAAGCCTTTTTAATTCAAAATACACCCATTCACTTCATTATTTCCCAACACCCAAATATTTTCCCTAAAGTTCATCTTCTACACAAAATTTGTCTCTCTAGAACTCAAGGAAGAAGTAGAGTAAAATTGGAGCTAGGGCATAAAGAGTGAATGATATTTCACTCAATTTCTTTGGAGAATCATAACTAAGGTATGGTAGTCCTTCATCCATGGGTAATCTTCACCCATGGAGCCCTTTCAAACTCAATTTCAAAACTAGTGAATTTCCCCAAAGTTTAGGGTTTGACTCCAATCTTATGGATTATTTCCAAAAACATTTTTAATGGTTGATTTATGATGGATTATGATTGAATTGATGATTTATTGTTGGTTTATGATCAATTCCCCCAAGAACCCATGAAATTCCTAATTTTCCTACTTTGGATCTTAAAGTGTGGGTATTGTTATATGTTGGTCTAATTGAGTAGATAATAATTGTTTATGGTGTAATTACATGATTTTAGTATTACTATACGTGTATTCTTGATTAACCTAAGATTCTAGGGTGAAATTGCTATAGTTAGTGTTAATCCATGAAAGAGGAAATTAAGGGCTTAGATGTGACCTTCTAATACTGATGAACTTCTTTATAAATTGCTTGAGATAAGAGAACCTAGATATGGATTTCTTAAAATTAAAGCTTGTAGACAGGAATTGATTAGATTAGGGCTTATATGATGGATCATGGTTTAGAAGTGTTGAGATTGAGTTTACATGATGCTATATGACTATAATTGGTTAAGAATGAAGCATGTGGTTAGATTATCTTGATAATTAGGTATACATGATGATCATGTGAGGTATTACTTGAGAGTAAGGCTTATAGTATGAAAATGACTTCTAGGTCTTTAAGGGTAAAAGCTAATATGAATGAGCTAAGAATGTTAAGGCTTTAAGAGGGAAGCTATTATGTATGTTGAATTGTATATGACATTATTGTGGAAGGACTTTACCCACATGACCTATAATATGAGTATATGAGGTTATGCATGTAGTAATTGAACTACTTGAATTATAATTATATCCATGTCTAATGTAGTGAATTGTAGATGTGTTGATTTAATGTGATATATGATCCTTGAATGCAAGATATGAGAATTATGCATGATTGTGATATTATGTACAGGCTTTATGAACACTTTGAGAGGGAAGTGTCTATGATGATGATATTGTTGATTGTGTCACTGAAAGGACAATCTCACACACACACTCCATCCATGAACATGATTATGTTGTAACTATGGTGTTATTGAAAGGCTATGCTTTATGGTGCTAAATGGCGTACTTTGCCCAATGATGGAGCGGTTGACGTCATTCTTAAGGGCATAACCGGTCAAATGGACAATTTTGGCCAAATCGGGGGAAGTCTAAGTACCCTGGAGGCATGGGTAGATTGGGTCTGAGTCTAATTGCATAGTGTGTTGGTTTTATTTTGATTTTTGGAGTGTCGGTCTTGATTTTGGGAAACGAGGTTGAAATTTGGCACGTTGGGCAGTTTGGCGAGCTGGGTCGAGCTCGTCGAACCATTCAGCAGTTCACCAACCTCCTTCTTTGACCCTTCTTAATTTTTTTATTTGGATGAATTGATTCTGTAACTTTCAGCAGAAAGCCTAAGCTCGCCGAGCTCACTTGGCGACTCACCGAAAGGTTCCTTCGATCACCCTTTCTGCACCCCTAACCCCTAAAACATACTGTAATATTCGGCAGGATAATCTGAGCTCACCAAGTTATGTCGGCAATTAGCTGAAGGACCCTGAATATCACTGACATGCCTTATTTTTGAGAATTTTTTGAGTTGGTCCTTCCGGCAAGCCCGATCTGGCTCGCCTAAGTGACTCGGCGACTCACCGATCGGTTCAACGAGTCTTTTTGCAACTTTCCTGAACAATTTCTAACATTTTTTCATGTGTTTTGTAGATATGGCTAGGACTAACTTGGATGAAAGTGGCATGCCGCCCCGCAAACGAGCACGGGGTATTGTTATAAAGGAGAGAGCAACTGCTCCCACCACGAAAGGGAAGAAAGCACCTCCAAATGGAGGCAAAGGCAAGGGCAAGGTGCCTGTAGTCAAGATGTCGGAGCACAACTTCAACAATTATGGGGATTTTTTGGATTCTCACGCCTCATTTTCCGAGCCTAAGGATGCGGAGTTATTTCAGATTCAGCAAGTGGAGATTCGTGCAAGGGCTCATCTAGATCTTTCTAAGATCCTAGAGTCTATCCCTCTTGCTACTGATACAGTGCCATCTCTGGCACAAATAGTGGTCCCCGCACCACCAGTTCAAGGTCCTTTTTCCCAGGATACTCAATCAGTTAAAAGCCAAGGGGTTGAGGACCATCCAAAATGAGAAGCGCTTATCCACGGATGGTGTGATAGACAGGTACCCTCTTGTGTAGGACACACTCCGGTACCACAGGTTTGACATATTCACCAGGCCCCGTGGCTCTTACATTCCCACCTGGCTTAGAGAGTTCTACACTGCCTATGGTGATTTAGTTCCCCAGAGGAAGAAGAAGGCTACTGCTTTCAGACCAATGGAGTCGTGATGGTTCGGGGGAAGGCAGTGGGATGCAGTAGCGATCATATTAATGTTGTACTTGACAGGACCACAGACATCGAGCACGCATATGAGAGTATGGTCACCTCATAGACATTAGATGACCTCAAGGGTTGGCTAGCTCTCTTCATTTCTTACACCACCCCGAGGTGGATTGAGGTCGGAGTCCCTATTGAGAAGAAGGACTTGAACATAGCTGCTCAGTATTGGTTTGGGTTCATCAGTAGCTCGATCATGCCCTCAAAGAACGAGTCCATTCTCTGCCACCCAAAGGCAGCCTATCTCGGAACCATCATTGCCAAGAAGCAGCTCAACTTTAGACTGATTATAGAGCAGGAGATGGCCATGAGGGTCAAACAACGCCAGATCTCCTGGCCATTCCCAGTGCTTATTATGGAGTTATGTCAACGGGCTGCAGTTCCTCCTGACGAGAAGAGGGATATTGAGGTCACTCCCATATCCTCCACCGACATCCGACACATAGAGGTCGAGTACACATGGGATGATGTGGATAGGAGGAGAGAAGTTCTAGTGGATACATCCCCGGAGGTGGAGATGTATTCTATACCTGCAGAGGCATCTTTTCCTACTCCGGGCCTTCAGATACATCTACTTCTGCTCCTTCCTAGGCCCTAGGTTCTTCTACTGCTTCCCAGCCTCCTAGAGCTACTTCTGGTACCACTAGCTCCAGGCCTCCGATCACTCAGGCCATGCTATTTAAGATGGTGCAATTATCCCCTTCTGTAGATGTGCGGGCTTCCTGACTAGAGACTGAGGTGGCTTGGATGATTGAGAGAGCCATCACAGTTGCGCTGACAC
Source organism: Solanum okadae (assembly GCA_036553675.1). Lineage (NCBI taxonomy): Eukaryota > Viridiplantae > Streptophyta > Magnoliopsida > Solanales > Solanaceae > Solanum > Solanum okadae. Next base: position 19,545,058 of record CM071684.1, on the reverse strand, counting down.
CTCTCCAAGGTGCCATTGTTGCTCTCACTGTGAGAGTAGTGACTTGTGAAAGAGGATAGGGGGTGACTATCGAGGTTATGCCTTTGAAAGCCGAGGTTTCTGAGCATAGGAAGGATGTGGACAATTTGAAGTCCACAGACTGCACTTCACTGTTTAGATCAATTGAGGCCCCCGAGGATCCAAGTGCAGAGATTCCAGCCTGTGCTGAGGTACCTCTGACTACCACCGGGGATGATATTATGGAGGATATTACTGCTGCAGAGTCTGAGAGTGAGATCGAGACCGATGAGGACCAGTTTCAGGAGCGAGAGGCTACTGTATATGACGATCTAGCAGATCTAGAGGGTCCCATGTTTGAGACTGCCCAGCAGGCTTCCTTGAGGGACACTTCTATGATAGGCTCCAGTGGAGCTAGTGTTGATGCTACTCCGAGCACTAATGCCTAGCCCTGAGTGTGACCATGGGCACTGATTCCCTGATAGACAGAGCGACTGTGTGGACAAGATGATTATTTACCTCTCTCTTTGCTGTTTTTGTGATTATTGTTATTTTTAGTTGCATTTAAGGAAAACTATTTTTCTTTTGTGGGTGGGGTGAGGTATTTCCATACCTACCTCTTGTGATGACATTTTTATTTGTATATATTGGTTTTGATCTATAAATGTGTTTTGATTTTAATCTTTGTGGATGGTTGAGCTTGTGGCTCTTTGTTTTGAATGGAAATGGTTTCGACCACTTTTTAAAATTTTTTGTGCTACCCCTATTGTTTGTGATTGTGGCTGTTCTTGTGCAAATTTGAGTATAGGTTATGATCAATACCGATGACTTGAATAGTGCTCTTAATTCAATGGAATGAATGTGCGGCAACGATGAGGCTAAATAAAGTTACGTAGACAATGTGTGAACTTTAAGCATCTCATTGTGACTAGCCGGTTATCAAATGAGTCTCTTGTGATGAACATTGCACACTAGCTAGAGAGTGTGGAGTCTCGTTTGATATTGGTGTCAATGCCTTGTGTGATGAGGTTACTTTGAACATTGTGTGTGATGACACCTAGAATTTTCCCCGTTTGTCTGGTTGCCTAAGTGATGCAAGCACTTGATATGATTTTAGGTAACAATTTTGAAGAGTAAGCCAATTTGACAATATACCTATTTTGTGGCCAACCTTGTGAGATGAGTGAACCGTGCTTGGCACATTTTGAGCCTTACCCTTTTTCTTGGAAGAAACTTGAACAATTGTGACCTCTCTTTATTCCATTCACCCATAACCTTCATGAAATGTGGTTTGTTTGAATAGCCAACTTAGGCCAAAATCCTAAGTTGGGGGTGTGGTGAAAAGAAAAGGAAATTCAAGAAGTGTGAGAAACCCCTCTTTGAGTAATGATTTTGAAAAAGATGGAACCCCACCATTTAAAAATAAAATAAAATAAAAGAGAAAAGAAGCAAAGAAAAAGAATGAAATAGTTGTGAAATAAAGTAGTGAAAGTTGCAAAAGATATGGGGTATCCGATAGTTCTTATGAAGTTGAATAATAGGGTGAATTGTGAGCTTATTTGAATTGTTAAAGAAAAAGAGGAAAGTGATGTTCAGACCATACTTCATGAAGGTAGCAGCCATTAAGCCTAAATGATCATACCTTAACACTCAGCCCCGTTACAAGCCGTGAAAAGACCTTTGTGATCTTAAGTGAACTGAAACGAATGTTGATTGAAAAATAAGGGGAAATCTATAGGTGAAGTCATGCATGTGTTCATCTTTTGGAGTGTGAGAGTTGTTTGTGATTGCGGAACTTTGAAATTGTTGAGAAATTGTGTGTGAATATAGAATCATTTATTGTTGTGAGGGCATTTGAGTACCTTTGTTGAGCTTGAACTTGCATTTGAAGAAAGTAGTGTGAACTTGAGCATCTTTGGTAATGGTGAGTCACAATTTGAATCTTTGAGTGCACAATTGATCTTTGCATGAGTAGTTTGAACTTTGTTGTGTACATTCATGATTGAGTCTTACATAGCACTGTTTGAGACATTTTTTTTGAACTACTAATCTTGAGTTTTACTTGAGGACAACCAAAAGTTTAAGTTGGGGGTGTTGATGAGTCCTAGATTTGGACTCATTTAGGGCTTTGTTTTGATAGATTTAGTGTCCTCAAATGCCTAATTTATGCTATAAACTGATGTTAATACCTTGATTTTTAGGCATATGGATTAAAAAGCAAAACAAGGACATTAACAAGCAAAAATGATAAACAAAACAGAAGAAATGAAGAAGGGCGAGCCTGAAGATTGCCAAGAGAACTTGGCGTGTCACCAAGTGGTTATTCTCATCGCCTAAAGTTCCAGTGTGCCAAGCCCTGAAGGAAGAAGCCAAATCGGCAAAGAAAGGAGAAGTCAGTGAATCGGCGAGCAATTTTGCGATGCAAAATGATATCTCCCAAAGTTACATGACACGAAGATGTTGAGTTCAAAAGCAGGAAGGTGATATAAGAGAGCATTGGGCAGCTCGCTGAGTAGTTCGTCGAGCCCAACTTACCCTGCCAAACGACCCTTCATGGCATATTTTCGTCTACTATAAATTAGTTTTGAACAGTTAATTTAGAAAAGAATTTTATTAGAATTTCTGATAAATTTTAGAGTTTTTAGTCTAGAACAATTTTCTCTTGAGTTCTTAGTAGACTTGAAGGTTTGAGACTCAATTTGGAGATTTTGCAAGTGGGTTTTGAATTGGAGCATTGTAAAGCTTGAATTCCTCTTACCCAGTGGATGGCTAATCGATTTGGTAACATTTTTTTATCTTTTTATGATGCTCGGCTAAAACCCCAATTCTTGGGGTGTGATCATGTGATTATGGGTTGAATTAGTTTATGTCTATTGCTAATTACTAGTTTAAATGTTATATTGAAGTGGGTTTAATCATTAATTGTGGTTTAATTTATGAATTGTAGTTGCAAATGCAATTCTATCTTTGTGTTCTTAGCTTGCTCGAGAGAGGTATTAGAACTAAGATTATTGATTAATGATGTATTGGGTTGATTTGGGTTTAGCTCGAGAGAGTGAATCCTCAACCCAATCCTACCCATCTCGCTCGATAGAGAAGTTGTATTAAGGTTATGGGTTGTTCTTAATTGCTATGCTTGTTGATGTTCGAGAGAAATCACTTGAAGCAGAATAGTTGTTTGAGAGAAAGCTATATCAGTTATTGCCTAGCCTACCCACTGATATTTAGCTAATTTCTAGTAGTTTCAATTACCCATATATCAAATTTGCCTATAATCGATCACATCCCGAGAATTCCTCTCCTTATTGTTATCTTATTACTATTTGACAACATTGTAGTTGGATAATTGCAAACCACCCCCCCCCCCGCATTTGACATTCGTGTGACCCCTTTAGTTTCTTTTATGTTTTTTTCAACAATTTCTATTCCTATGGCTGATTGACCACATTCGTAATTCTTTATTGAATTTGAACACGTACGTCTCCCTGTGGAATTTGACCCTAACTCATTTGTTGGGTTTTATACTGCTTAACGATTGTTTGCATCTAGAATTGGATGAGATTTGTTTGAAGCGTTAATCACTCGTTATGGTCACTATGCATTTGTAGTTATGTCTTTTGGACTAACAAATTCTCCTGCAACTTTCATGGACTTAGTGAACAGGGCGTTCAAATAGTATTTGGATTTCTTCGTTATTGTCTTTATTAATGATATTCGCATATATTCTCGAAATGAGGAGGAGCATACGACTCATCGAGAGTTGTTCTGCAAACTCTCAAAGATCATCAATTATTCGCTAAGTTTAGGAAATGTGAATTTTGGCTATAGTCTGTCGCTTTCCTTGGTCATGTGGTATTCATCGAAGGAATTGAGTGGATTGTCAGAAAATAGAGGTAGTGAAACAGTGGCACAGACCCACCTCTCCAACATATATCGGAATTTTCTTGTGTTTGGCTGGTTATTACAGGAGATTTGTTCAAGGATTTTCATCTATAGCTTCCCCATTGACCAAGTTAACTCAGAAGAAAGTGAAATTCCAGTGGTCAGATGAGTGCGTGAAAAGTTTCTCAGAATTGAAGACTAGGTTGACTACAACTCCTTAGTCTTCTGCTGAAAAACTAGTCTTTACATGTAAGAAATAGGCTGATTTTGTCATCCGATCAACAATCACCCAAATCGAATCATGCTGCCTGCGAGACCACGGTAAACTAGTAATATAATCCATATTGATCATCTCCTACTTCCATTCTTCAAGTTCTATGTTTGAGTCATACCACCGGGCCTCTGGTGCTCTACCTTGACTTGTTGGCGATTCGGGAATTTAGCAACGAACTTTGCAATACCCCTCTTCATATTACTCAACCAATAGACTTCTCTCAAGTCGGGCTACATCTTTGTAGAACCAGGATGTATATCTGGAGCTATGAACTTCCTCCATGATCCTCTCTTGTAGTTCACCCACCTTTGGTACACACAATCTACCTTGATATCTCAACATTCCATATCTCCTTTGTTCAAAAGCCATTACTTTCTGCTTATGAACATATGCCTTTAATTCAAGAAAAACAAGGTCTTGATCTTGTTTCTCTTTCACTTCAGATAGTAATGATGATTCAACCTCATTCATCACCACCACTCCTTCTTCATTGGAATCCATTAACCGGATTCCTAATCGTGCAAGTCTGTGCAGATCTTTTGCTACATCTTTATTACCCTCCTCAACATGGGCAGTACTACCCATAGATAACCTGGTCAAGGCATCAACAACAACATTAGCCTTACCTGGGTGATAGAGAATACTCATATCATAATCCTTGAATAACTCCAACCACCTCCTCTGTCTGAGATTAAGCTCTTTCTGATTGAATACATACTGAAGACTCTTGTGATCGATGAACACATCAACATAAACACTATAAAGATAGTGACGCCATATTTTCAAAACAAGCACTATAGCAGCCAACTCTAGATCATGGATTAGGTAATTTCTCTCGTGAATCTTAACTTGTCTGGAGGCATAAGTGATAACCTTGACATTCTGCATCAATACACAACCCAGTCCAACTCTGGACGCATCACAATATACCACAAAGCTGTGCGTACCTTCTGGTAAGGTCCTCATTGGGGGAGTAGTCAAACTCATTTTCAATTCCTGAAAGTTTTTCTCACAAGCTTCAAACCATTGAAACTTATCTATCTTCTGAGCCAATTTAGCCAACGTGGATGAAATAGACGAAAATCCCTCAACAAACCTTCTATAATAACCAGCCGATCCCACGAAACTCCTAATATCAGTTGGACATGTTGGTCTAGGACAGTACTGCACTTCCTTAATCTTTTGAGTGTTAACTCGAATTCCATCCCCATATAATAATGTGGCCTAAGAACGCCACTAACTCAAGCCAAAATTCACACTTAGAGAATTTAGCATGACACTCTCTATCCTTGAGAGTTTGAAGAACTACTCTGAGATGACTAGCATGATCTTTCTCATTCCTCGAATATATTAGAATGTCATCAATGACTACGATAACAAATATGTCAAGATATAGCTTAAATACTCTGTTAATAAGATCCATGAACGTTGCAGGAGCATTAGTTAGTCCAAAAGACATTACCAGAAACTCATAATGACCATAACGGGTCCTGAAGGCTGTCTTGGGAATATCAATCTCTCTTACTCTCAACTGGTGATAGTCTGATCTGAGGTATATCTTAGAAAAACAAGTGGCACCCTGAAGATGATAAAAAAGATCATCAATTCTTAGAAGGGGATACTTATTCTTGATAGTAACCTTGTTCAACTAACGGTAATCTATACACATTCTAAGTGAACCATCTTTCTTCCTCACAAATAAGACCGGGGCGCCCTAAAGTGAGACACTGGGTTGAATAAAGCCTTTTTCAAGAAGGTCTTTCAACTTCTATTTTAACTCTTTCAACTCAACTAGAGCCATTCTGTAAGGAAGAATAGAGATAGGATGAGTATTTAGAAGAATATCTATACCGAAGTCTATTTCTCTCTAAGGAGGGACTTCGAGAACATCATCTGGAAAGACCTCTAGAAACTCACTTACAACTGGAACTGACTGAATAGGTGGTGCCCCAACATTAGAGTCATTAAATCAGATTAAGTGATAGAGTTATCCCTTTTAAACTAATTAACGTTTCAAGCACACCTCATCTGATATTAGGTGCAAACGCTCATTAAGCAGTATAAAACCTAACAAATGAGTTGAGGTCAAATCCCACAGGGAGCAGTACGTGTTCAAATTCAACCAAGAAGTAAAAATGTGATCTAATCAACCATAGGAATAGAAATTATGGAAAAAGACATAAAAAGATTAAAGGGGTGACACGAATTTCAAATGGGGGGTTTTAGTTTGCAATTATCAACTACAATGTTGTCAAATAGTAACGAGATAACAATAAGGAGAGGATTCTCGGGATGTGATCGATTATAGGCAAATTCGATATATGGGTAATTGAAACTACTAGAAACTAGCTAAATATCAGTGGGTAGGCTAGGATATAACTGAAATAGCTTTCTCTTGAAAAACTATTCCGCTTCAAGTGATTTCTCTCGAACATCAACAAGCATAGCAATTAAGAACAACCCATAACCTTAATACAACTTCTCTCTCGAGCAAGATGGGCGGGATTGAGTTTAGGATTCACTTTCTAGAGCTGAACCCAAATCAACCCAATACCTACAAATCATTAATCAATAATCTTAGTTCTAAATCCTCTCTCTCTAGCAAGCTAAGAACACAAAGATAGAACTGCATTTGTAACAACAATTCATAAATTAAACCACAATATGATTAAACCCACTTTAATATAACATTTAAACAAGTAATTAACAATGCCCATAAATTAATTCAACCCATAATCACATGATCACACCCCAAGAACTGGGGTTTTAGCCAAACATCATACAAGAGTAAAAATAGTTGCCAAATCGATTAGCCATTAACTGGGTAAGAGGAATTCTAGCTTTAAAATGCTCCAATTTGAAGAAAAATCGAAACCCACTTGCAAAATCTCTAAATTGAGTCTCAAACCTTCAAGTCTACTAAGAACTCTAAGAGAAAACTGTTCTAGACTGAAAACTATAAAAATTCTCTCTAAAAATTATTATAAATTCCATCCTAAATTAACTGTTTAAAACTAGTTTATAGTCACCAAAAAATAAGCCATGAAAGGCTATTCGGCGAAGTACGTCGGGCTCACCGAACCACTCGACGAGCCGCCCTTTGACCTCTTCAATCGCCTTTTTGCCTTAGTATTCAGCACCCTCGAGGTCTGCAACTTGGGCGATCTATCTTTGCTTGACGGAACTGCTCGGTGATTCACCGACTACTCCTTTTTGTCACTGACATGGTTTCTTCCTTCAAGGCTTGGCACACTGGAACTTTAGGCGGTCAGATGAGCCACTCAGCGACACGCCAAGTTCTCTTGGTGATCCTCAGGCTCGCCCTTCTTTAGTTCTTCATCTTGTTTTGTTCCTTTTTTCCTGTTAGTGTCCTTGCTTTGTTCCTCAATCCATATACCTGAAAATCAAGGATTTAACATTAGTTTACGGCACAAATTAGGCATTTTAGGACACTAAATCTATAAAAACAAAGAACTAAATGAGTCCAAATCTAGGACACATCAAAAGGATGAAAAGGAATGAAGAAGATAAAGCCTGAGCATTGCCAATCACACTTGGCGATTCGTCGAAGGGACACGCTCTGCCCTTTGTTCCAGTACGCGAAGCCTTGTGGGAGCAGGATCAAAAAGGTGATGAAAGGAGCAGTCGGCGTTTTGCCAAATAATTCTGTGAAACAGTACTATCTCGCCCAATGACACAGAGCACGACCATACTGAAGGCTAGTGCAAGATGGTGACGAACTACACCAAAGGGCGAATCGCCGAGTTAATCGGCCATTCCGACTAACCTCACCGAAAGATCCGCCAGCACTATTTTCTGAAGTCTATAAATACTAAAATTGTTATTAATTTTTAAGAGTTGAACATTTATTTTAATTTTCACAATAGAATAGTACTTTTTGGGATATTTTTTCTCAAGTTTGGAGAGGGTTTTTGGGAGACTTGAAGAAAGAAGGATTTCATAATCCCCAAGTTGGAAGTGGGTCTTCTCCATTCTTATTCCTTTGCTTAAATAAAGGTTTAATTCCTTATACCCATTTGATTTGAGTACCAGTTTAGGTGTATTTTGTTATTTCTTGATGTTTGGCTAAAAACCCCCATTCTTGGGGTGTGATTTAGCAACTATGTGTTAATATTGTTGTTGGGTTTTGCTTGCTGATAGGATATATGTGTTTTAATGGTGATTTCACCTAGTGGTTGTGGTTTAATTTAATGGGTTTATAGTTGCAAATACAAAACCACCCATGTGTTTTCAGCTTGCCCGAGAGAGAGGTCGTGAAACCAAGACCGCTAGATTGATGGCCTAAGGAGTGGGTCTACATGAGGTTCAGCTCGAGAGGTTGAGCCCTAGTCCCATATCCTAACACTCAACTCGAGAGAGTGAGTGGGGTAAGGCGTAGTCTGGCCTTCATGCAGAAATGGGTGTCCGAGGGGAACACATTTGAAACGGGGTAAGTCGCCCGAGAGGGAACTTATTTCCATCTAAAGCTTAGCCTAGTCACTATTATCTTGCAAATTTCCTATCGAAAGCATGTACCCAATGATTTATCTCAACTTGTACTGCGGTCACACCCCAAGAACTTGTCCCCATACTTTATTTTCTTGTATATTTTTGTTGGTTTTTACTACTTGTTACAAAACCCCCATTTGATATTTGACATCTTTGTGTCACCCGTTTTAATTTACAATGTTTTTAATCGTTAATGTCTTTAGCTACGACTAGTTTGAACTTAATTTTATTTTTCTACTAATTCTCAAAACCACTCCCTTGGGACACGACGCCAGCCCTTGGTTGGGTTACTGTATTATCGATGATCGTATACACTCGTACTGTAGGTTAGTGTTGTTGGTCACGATAAGCATCAAAATGGTGCTGCTGTCGGGGAGTGGTGTTATTTCAGAATTTTTAGACTAATAGGATTTTTGTTCTTCTTAGTTGTAGTGTCACTAACTTTACTTTTAGTTTTGTTCTTTGTTGAGTTATCCGTTTAGGTGAGCATGACTGAGCAAAGTAGTGGGAATTTGGTTGAATTGAGCCAAGGAGTCCAAAAGGACCTCACGCTGACCGCACTGGCATCTTAGCTAAACGACTTGGCCACCAAAATCTCAGAGGTTGAAGTCCAATGCAACAACAAAGGGAGGTATATACCCCCTCATGAGTAGAGGAAGTCTAGAGATTGGGGAAAAGTCATGTCGAGGACACTTCAAATCATTCTCCCAAAGATCACCAATCAAGATCGTGTGTTGGAAGAAATGAAGGAGAATATTGAAGTGTTGAATCAAATGATTGGATCTCACTCTAGATCAATCCATCTAATCAGGTCACTCCTGAGTTTTACAGTGCCTCATCTCCACCCAAATGACATATTGGGGTCACCTAGTGACAATAGGGCCAAATCCAATAACGGAGAATGAAAAAGGACTTCCGTCGTGCCACAACGTTAACTAAGGCGCTTCTTGGGAGGCAACCCGAGGTGATGTTGCTTTAAGTTATTCTATTCGACTAATGGTGTGCTGATTTTGTAGGTTAAAGTGAGAAAGATGTTGAAAAGTGCAAGTTGGCGAGCCAAGGATCCAGTTGGCGAATCACCGAACCTATCGGTGATTCCGATTTAAACCACCGTTGTGACCCCAAAATAAGGGATGTCCTGTTAAACTCAGCAAGATGAGTATATGTTCAGCGCATCACCGAGTTGATCGGTGACAAGACTAACGTCGCCGAATGGCCGACAACTAAACGGCTATATAAAGGCCAAAGGTCAAATTTTTGAATCTCTCACTTTCCCTCATTTCAAACTCTTCAAAATCAAACCAAAGGTACTTTTTCCTAGATTTTTTCTTTCCATTAGTAGTTTAGTCAGTGACTAGTGTTTGGGGTTGGATTTCTTTGCTACCTAGAGTTTCAAAAAGTAATTTGATCAGCATCACATGTTAGTCTCTAAAACTTTGAACTTATTTTTGATAATTTTGCACTCTCTTACAATTATAGTACCAGGATGATGTGTGCTGAGCCTCTCTGATAGAAATAGGGTGTTGTGATGTTATTGTTAATTCGAAAATTTTGCGTGAAGTACTTTAATAGTTGATTGCCTTAGTGTTTATGCTTTGATTTGAATGAACTTGAAATGGGTGTTACGTAATTGTTTTTAGGTTGGTCTTGCTAAATAACGAAATTGAAGTGGCCCATATTTGTGCTAAATAACGAAAAGTGCTCAATGAAGGAATGGGTGACAACATTCCTAAGGCTAATCTTAATTAAATAGCCAAATTTGGCAAAACCGGAAGAAGTCTGAGTATTCCGGGTTGATGGGAAGTATGGGTCTTGTGTAAATTTCGTGTATACATGCTTTGATTTCGTTTCCAGGGCTAGTAAGGTATATTCTAAGAAGTGGGCTTAAATATAGGCATGTTGAATCATTCGGTGAACTGGGTTGTGCTCGCCAAACGACTCGGCGGTTTGCCTAATGGTCTTAGATCGCCCTTCATTCATGTCCATAGTGCTGAGAGATTTGTAAATTTTGGCGGACACATTCGTGATCTCCTAAAGTAGTCGGCAACTTGTCGATATGACTTTAGACTACCCTTTGCATGCCCTCTTTGCCCTTTTTCACTGTATCTTTTGGCGGACAACCTTGTCGTCGCCGAAAGTAGACGGCGTCTCACCAAATATACTTTTTCATCGCTACTTTGCCTAGAGTTCAAGCTTATTCTTTCAGTGAATTCGACCTAGATCGCCAAAGAGATTTGGCGATTCACCGACTGGATCGGCGAGTCCTTCTACAATAAGATTCTTTGTGTTTGAGTTGAGTTTTGCCTAATCTCTTGATATTTTGCAGATATGGTACGCACAAACTTAAATGAGCCACCTCAGAAAAAAGCAAAGGGAATTACAATCAATGAAGGAGGATCACATCCTTCACAGAAAAGAAAGCAAGATCTCCCACAGGAAGATAAAGGCAAATGAAAGAAGCATATCGCTAGAAAAGGGTCAGCTATTGAGCCAGATTTTTTTGAGCTGGAAGATGAACAACCCTTAATTCACCGACAGAATAGGCTCAGGGATACACCTCAATCAACACCTATCAGAGTTACATCAACTGCAACTCCTCCGACTACCGAATCAGTGCCAAACCCGACACCACCTTCAATGGTCCTTGCACTCCCCATAGCTCGACCTCCATCTAGATTAATGAACAGATTGTAAGGCGATGGTTTACGAACCATTCTATTGGAAAAGTTACTATCTGTGGAGGGTTTGGAAGGTAAGCATGTTGAGGTGCTTGACACGCTCAAGTATCATGAGTTAGAGCAGTTCACTAGGCCACGGGGCCATTACATCCCTTCCTGGGTTCGGGAATTCTACTTAGCATATGCGGAGTTAGTCCAAAAAAATAAGAAAAAGGCTAGTGGTTTCGACTAGTAAAGTCGGTTATGGTTAGAGGCAAGGAGGTAGAGTGTCACAGCGAGCATATTAATGTTGTATTAGGTCGATCGCTACACTCTACTGCCCTACCAAGGTTTGCCTATCGTTCCGTCCCTGAATAATTTGAAGGGTTGGTTAGCTCTGATGATTTCTGACATCACCCCGAGGTGGTTGGGTGCGGGAGCTCAGATTGAGAAGAGGCATATGAACATCGCCTCCCAGTACTAATTTGGCTTCGTTAGCAACACTATCATTCCATCTCAGAACGAGTCCATTATGCGTCATCCTAAGGCGACTTGCCTTTGTTCTATCATGTCCTGGAGGCGGATCATCCTAGGACTGATGGTTTCACAGGATATGGCTATGAGAGCCAAACAGACACATACATTTCTTCCTTTTCCTGTTCTGATCACCAAGTTTTGTAAGTATGTCGGAGTACCCCGGGATCCTGCCAGCGATATAGAGGTTACCCCATCTTCTTCCACCGATATCCAGCATATAGAGCCCGAGTTCACACGAGAGGAGGTTGACAGGATGAGAGCAGCCCCAACAGATACTTCTCCAGAGGTCAATGTTGACTCATTGCCAGTAGAGGCATCCTTATCTACTCTGACTTCGGAGCCTTCAAGTAAACCCACTCCTTCTTCCCCTTCACATACTCCAAGTACATCCTCTTCCTCCTAGCCTGCTAGGATCACTCAGGCCATGATCCTAAAGATAGGGCAGTTGGCCTAGTCAGCTGATGTGAGAGCTACCCGACTGGAGAGGTCTGTTCTAGGGATGATCAATAGGGCCATACTAGAAGCACTTACACCACTTCAGACTGCTGTTAATGCCCTGACATTGAGAGTCATTGCTTGTGAGAGCAGACAGGGGGAAGCCTCTGCGTTGGCAGCATTAAACGCCAAGATTGCGAGTTTGAGGAAAAACGTAGACTACCTTATGTCTACTGACTTCACTTCACTAATAGAGAGGGCAGATGATGAGGATGCTCCTGAGACCACCGAAGATGTATAAGGAGATGGCGCAGAACATGCAGATTCGGATGTGGAAACCGATGAGGAGTTGATATCAATGGATGCTGAGGAGACACAGGAGAGCATAGATGAGGGCTTATTCAGAGACTTGCCAAATTTTATAGGGACAGTTGTGTAGCCGGTGATCCAAACATTGCCGACTGAGATATCCACAGCAACTCCTAGCGGATCTGGCACTACTATTCAGTCTCAGACTACTCCGGGCACTGATGCCCATATATAGACTGCTCCATCAGCCACTAAGACACCGATAGAGAAAGAGACTGCATAGATAGGACCTTTCTTCCCCCCTCTCTGTCTTTCTTTACTTTACCCTTTGGATTCTGTATTATTTGCATTCGAGGACAAACAATCTTATTTGTGGTGGGGTGAGGCCCACCTTGTTTTGCTTGTTTCGGATACTTGGTTTTTGGTGTACATTTGGGTTGTTTGTTTTTAATCGTGTTTTTAAAACTGCTTTGCAACTATTTGAACTTGTGGCTCCGTTTCCGTTTATTTTTTATTGCAAAATGATTTTAACACTATTTTGATCCTCCCGATAAATTTTGAATTTTTCGCACATTTCTGCCACCTCTCATGTGTTGTATGTGGTTGTTCTGTCGCAAAATTTTGAGTCTTGGTTTCGATCAATACTGATGACTTCAATAGTGCTTACAATTGAACAAACATGAGTGTATGGCTACGATGAGGCCAAATGAAGTTGCATAGACAATATGTGAACTCTTTGCATCTCAATTTGATTAGCCATTTATCGAATTGATTCTCTTGTAATGCACGTTGCACACTAGCGAAAATGTGTAGTCTTGTTTGACTTAAGTGTCGATGCCGTGTGTGATGAGCTTACTTTGAACCTTGCATGAATAAACCAAGGATTTGCCCTGTTAGTCTGATTGATTTAGAAAGGTGTGCTCTTGAAATGATCTTAGGCATCTTTAATGAGTGTGAGCCAAATTTGACATATACCTCTTTTGTGGCCTACCCGTGAGCATATGAAACTCTTTTCAACACCCTTTGAGCCTTACCTTTTGATGAGTCCAAAAATTGGACTCATTTAGGGATTTATTTTGATAGGAATAGTGTCCTCAAATGCTTATTTTGTCTTAATATCTAATAAAACTCTTAAGTTTCAGGTATTTAAAGTTTTAGTGGAAGTATGGACACTTAGGCGCAAAAAGGAACAAAAAGGCTAAAAAGAATGAAGAAACTGAAGCCTGCACATCACAAAGCTTGCTTGGCGATTCACTGAAGGGACGTACTCCGTCCTTTGTTCCAGTACGCGAAGCCTTGAAGGAACAGGATCAAAAAGGCGATGAAAGGAGCAGTGACATTTCACTGAATAATTCCGCGAAGTAATACTATCTCTCCCAATGATACAGAGCATGACCATGTTGAAGGCTAGTGTAAGACGGCGACGAACTACACCAAAGGTTAAATCGCCAATTAAATCAGAGATTCCGACTAACCTCGCCGAAAGATCTGCCAACACTAGTTTCTGAAGTCTATAAATAGTAAGCTTGTTATTAATTTTTAAAAGTCAAACATTTATTTTAATTTTAACAATATAATAGTACTTTTTGAGATATTTTCTCTGAAGTTTGGAGAGGGTTTTTGGGCGACTTGAAGAAAGAAGTATTTCAGCTTCCCCAAGTTGGAAGTGGGTCTTCTCCATTCTTCTTCCTTTTCTTAAATCAAGGTTTAATTTCTTATACCCATTTTATTTTAGTATCATTTCAGGTGTATTTTGTTATTTTTTGCTGTGTGGCAAAAAAACCCCATTCTTGGAGTGTGATTTAGCAAGTATGTGTTGATATTGTTGTTGGGTCTTGCTTGCTGATTGGATAGATGTATTTTAATGGTAATTTCACCTAGTGGTTGTGGTTTAATTTAATGAGTTTTTAGTTGCAAATACAAAACCACCCATGTGATTTCGGCTTGCCCAATAGGGAGGTCGCGAAACCAAGACCGCTAGACTGATGGCCTAAGGAGTGGATTGACATGAGGTTCAGCCTGAGAGGGTGAGCCCTAGTGCCATCTACTAACACTTAGCTCGAGAGAGTGAGTGGGGTAAGACGTAGGCAGGCCTTCATGCGGCAAATGAGTGTCCGAGAGGAACGCATTTGAAACGGGGTAAGTTGCCCGAGAGGGAACTTATTTCCATCTAAAGCTTAGCCTAGTCACTATTATCTTGCAAATTTTCTATCGAAAGAATGTACCCAATGATTTATCTCAACTTGTATTGCGGTCACACCCCAAGAACTTGTCCCCATACTTGATTTTCTTGTTATATTAGTTGTTTTTTACTACTTCTGACAAAACCCCCATTTGATATTTGATACTTGATACGTTTCTGTCACCCCTTTTAAATTACAATGTTTTTAATAGTTAATGTATTTAGCTACGACTAGTTTGAACTTAATTTTATTTTTCTACTAATTCTCAAAACCACTCCCTTGGAACACGACCACAACCCTTGGTTGGGTTACTAAATTATCGACGATCGTAGACACTCGTACTGTAGATTAGTGTCGTTGGTCATGATAAGCATTACCTTTCTTTGAAAGAACCTTGATGAACCCTAGACCTTACTTGACCCACTACCTATAATCCTCTTGATTTGTGGTTTAGCGAATAGCCAACTTAGGCCGAAAGCCTAAGTTGGGGGTGTGGTAAAAAGGAAAAGGAGATGTCAAGAAGTGCAAGAAAAGTGCCCCTTAGCCCCTGGTGTTGCAGAACAATGTAAACTCTTCAAAAAAGAAAAAAAACATATTTATGGAATAAAGTACCAAGATGAATAAAAAGATGACTTAGAAGCACTAGAAAAAGAATTAATAAAAAAAAAGGGAATGATTTGAAAACACCACATCTCACGAGGATGAAAAGTCATTGAGCCTAAATGACCATATCTTTACACTCTGCCCCATTACAAGCCTTAGAAAGACCTTTTTGATCTTGAGTGAGCCGAACCAAAGATCAATTGGAAAATAAGGGCAAGCCTATGGGTGAAAACATGCATTGTGTTCCTCTTTTTGAGTGTGAGCGTTGCATCTGATTCCTTATCTTGAATTGATTAACCCTTGTGTTTGAATATGGAATCATTCTTTATGTAAGGCTATTTGGATACGTTTTGTTGAGCTTGAACTTGCACAAGTAGCAAGTATTGCGAGCATGAGAATCTTTGGTAATAGTGTGTCACAACTTGAATCTTTGAGTACACAATTGATCTTTGCATGAGTAATTTGAGTCTTGTTGTGTGCATTCATGAATGAGTCTTGTGTAGCACTATTTGAGACATCCCTTTTGAATTAGCTGAACTTAAGCTTGCTTGAGGACAAGCAAAAGTTTAAGTTGGGGGTGTTGATGAGTCCACAAATTGGACTCATTTATGGATTTATTTTAATAGAAATAGTGTCCTCAAATGCTTATTTTGTTTTAATATCTGATAAAAATTCTTAAGTTTCAGGTATTTTAAGTTTTAGTGGAAGCATGGACACTTAGGCACAAAAAGGAACAAAAAGGCTGAAATGAACGAAGAAGTTGAAGCCTGACCATCGCCAATCACACTAGGCCATTCACCGAAGGGACGCACTCCGCCCTTTGTTCCAGTAAGCGAAGCCCCGCAGGAGCAGGATCAAAAAGTAGATGAAAGGAGCAGTCAGCGTTTCACCGAATAATTATGCGAAGCAGTCTATCTCACCCAATGACATAGAGCACGACCATGCTGAAGGCTAGTGCAAGACGGCGACGAACTACACCAAAGGGTGAATCGTCGAGTTAATCGGCGATTCCGACTAACCTCGCTGAAAGATCTGCCAGCACTATTTTCTGAAGTCTATCAATACTAAACTTGTTATTAATTTTTAAGAGTAGAACATTTATTTTAATTTTCACAATAGAATAGTACATTTTGGGATATTTTCACTCAAGTTTGGAGACGGTTTTTGGGAGACTTGAACAAAGAAGGATTTCATCTTCCCCAAGTTGGAAGTGGGTTTTCTCCATTCTTCTTCCTTTGCTTAAATCAAGGTTTAATTCCTTATGCCCATTTGATTTTAGTCTCATTTTAGGTGTATTTTGTTATTTCTTGATGTGTGGCTAAAAACCCCCATTCTTGGGTGTGATTTAGCAAATATGTGTTGATATTGTTGTTGGGTCTTGCTTGCTGATAAGATAGATGTATATTAATGGTGATTTCACTTAGTGGTTATGGTTTAATTTAATGGGTTTGAAGTTGCAAATTCAAAACCACCCATATGTTTTTGGCTTGCCCGAGAGGGAGGTCGCGAAACCAAGACCGCTAGACTGATGGCCTAAGGAGCGGGTTGACATGAGGTTCAGCACGAGAGGGTGACCCGTAGTCCCATATCCTAACACTCAGCTCGAGAGAGTGAGTGGGGTAAGGCATAGGTTGGCCTTCATGCAGAAATGGGTGTCCTAGAGGAACACATTTGAAACGGGGTAAGTTGCCCGAGAGGGAACTTATTTCCATCTAAAGCTTAGCCTGGTCACTATTATCTTGCAAATTTCCTATCGAAAGCATGTACCCAACGATTTTTCTCAACTTGTATTGTTGTCACACCCCAAGAACTTGTCCTATACTCGATTTTCTTGTTATTTTTGTTGTTTTTACTACTTGTGACAAAACCCCCATTTGATATTGGACACCTTTGTGTCACCCCTTTTAATTTACAATGTTTTTAATTGTTAATGTCTTTAGCTACGACTAGTTTGAACTTAATTTTATTTTTCTACTAATTCTCAAAAGCACTCCCTTGGGATACGACCCCAACCCTTGGTTGGGTTACTATATTATCAACGATCGTAGACACTCGTACTGTAGGTTAGTGTCGTTGGTCGTAAGCATCAACTCTCACACTCACAAAGATGAACACATGCATGACTTCACCCATAGGTTTGTCGTTATTTTCCAGTCAACACTTGCTTCAGCTCACTTAAGATCACAAAGGTCTTTTCATGGCTTATAACGGGGCTGAGTATAAAGGTATGGTCATTTTGGCTCAGTGGTTGCTACCTTTATGAAGTGTTGCATGAACATCAAATTCCTCTATTTATTGAATATTGCAAACATGCTTATAATCCACCCCGTTATTCAACTTCTTATGAATTACCGGACACCTCATTTCTTTTGCAATTTTCATCACTTATTTCACCACTTTTTCATTCTTTTTCTTTGCTTCTTTTCTCTCTTTTTTTACATGGAGGGTTCTTTCTTTTTTAAAACCATTCTCAAAGGGTGATTTTTTTACACTTCTTCATTTTCCTTTTTTCACCACACCCCCAACTTAGGCTTTTGGCCTAAGTTGGCTATTCAAACAAACCACACTACATGAGAGTTATGGGTGAATGGATAAAGACGGGTCATAATTGTTCGAGTTTCTTCCAAGAAAAGGGATAAAGCTCAAGGGGGTTGAAGCAAGATTAACACATCTCACTAGGTTGTCCACAAAAGAGGTATATTGTCAAATTGTTTTCAATCTTCAAATATTGTTGCCTAAGATTATTTCAAGTGCTGGCATCACTTAGTCAACCAGACGAACAGGGCAAATTCTAGGTGTAATCACACACAATGTTCAAATTAACCTTATCATACACGACATTGACACCAGTATCAAACTAGAGTCCACACTTTCTAGATAGTGTGCAATATTCATCACAAGAAACTCATTCGATAACTGGCTAGTCACAACAAAATGCTAAAAGTTCAGACATTGTCTATGCACCTTCATTTGGCCTCATCGTAGCCGCACATTGATTTCGTTCAATTAAGAGCACTATTCAAATCATCGGTATTAATCATAACGATACTCAAATTTGCAAAAGAACAACCACAATCACAAACAATAGGGGTGGCACAAAAATTTAAAATTGGTTGAAACCATTACCATTCAAAACAAGGTGCCACAAGCTCAACCATCCATAAGATTAAAATCAAAACAAATATATAGATAAAAACCCAATAACCAATACTTACAAACAAAATCAAAACACAATACGTTGGTATGGAAATACCTCACCCCACCCACAAAAGAAAAGCAGTTGTCCTCAAATGCAACAAAAATAACAATAATCACAAAAACAACAGAGAGGGAGGTGAAGAATGATCATGTCTACACAGTCACTCCGTTTGTCGGGGCATCACTGCCTGGGGTAACATCAATACTAGCTCCACTAAAGCCTGTCATGGAAGTCTCCCTCAAGGAAGTCTGCATGACTACATGCACCATAGCCTCCTCAACCTCAGTCAAGCCCTCATACGTAGTCTCCTCCTAAACACCGAGCTTCTCCTCATCGGTCTCAGCCTCAGACTCTACAGCCACATCATCATCACTACCTCATCTCTGGTGGCAGCCAGAGGCACATCAGCATGGGCAGGAATATCTGTGTACAGGTCATCAAGGATCTCCACGGTCCCAAAAATCATCGACATATCTGTGAACTTCAGTTGGTCAACATCTTTTCTCAACTCTGCAATTGCGGCCTTTAGGGCGGTAACCTCCTAAGTAGCTCCCTGATCTTTCTTACATACCACGATCCTTGCCGTGACGGCATCAATAGCAACTCTAATGGGTGTCCAGGAAGTAGTGAGAGCACTTTTAATCATCCTACGAATCGTGGCCTCTAGCATGGAAGCACGCACATCAGCAGCATGGGCTAGGTGCCCCATCCATAGTAGCATGGCATGGGTAAGTGGAGGTCAGGAAGCAGTGCCAGCAGCAGACCTAGGAGGCAGAGTAGCAGTTGGGGAACTCGGAGTCATAGAAGGGGCACGGCTACGAATACCACATAGCGCAGTGAACGGAGTAGGAAATACTGCCTCTGCAGGTAGTGTCTCAATATCAACAATCCGGGATGTATCCATTGGGGCTGCCCCTTCTTCTAAGCTTCATCCTTCAAATACTTAGCCTCAATGCACCGGATGTCGGTAGAGGAGGTGGGCATCACTTCCACATCCTTCTTCTCATCATGAGGGACCCGGGCTTGTCTGTACAACTCGGTGATCAACATCGCAAAAGGTAGTGATGTCTGGCTCTGTCTGGCCCTCATGACCAGCTCTCATCGAACGATCATACCCAAATTTAGGCTCTTCCCAACAATGATAGAGCCAAGACATGCTATTTTTGTGTGGCGGAGGATAGACTCATTATAGGATGGTGTAATTGTGCTGCTGATGAAGCCGAACCAATACCTTGCTACCACGTTGAGGTATTTCTTCTCTATTAGCACTCCGGCCTCGAGCCACCTAGGAGTGTTGTCAGATAACAGAGGGGCCAACCAACCTATCATATCCTCCAAAGTTGTTGTCTTGATCATGCTCGGGTAGTTATTGGCAATATTGGCAGTACATTCCAGAACAACATTTATGTCATCACTATCACACTTTACCTTCTTCCCTCGAACAACCATATAATCTAATGGTTTGAAAGTAACAACCTTCCTCTTTCCTTGTGGTACCATATCTCCATAGGCTGAGTAGAACTCCCGGACCTAATTAGGAATGTAGGGACCCCGAAATTTAGTAAAGATCTAGAAATTGTGGGATTTTAGGGTGCTCCAGATCTCCGAATATTTGTCCACCACACCATATGTGGACAATCTCTTCTCTGCGATGATAGTCCTCAGTCCCTCGGCCTTTAGTCTATTCAGAGAGCGAGGAGGAGGACCCTATACATGTGGTGTCGGGACCATAGTCTGAACTGAAGCTGGAGGAGGTGGACTAGCCGGAGGCACCCGAATCCTAGATGGGTCATGAAGCCTCTTCGAGTGAAGTTCTGGTCTTCGGGCAAGTAGAAATTATTCATCCTCAGGCTCAGAGATGGTAGCCTAATTAATAATCCTAGTGGTAATCCTAACTTACTGAAGTGATAAGGTGAGTCGCGTAGACTCCCTAACTGTTAGAGCTGACCTCCAGTAACTCAACTGTGGGTGCCTTGCCCTTTCCTTTGCCTTTCCCACCCTTGGTAGGATGTTTAGTCGCATTTTCTTTGGATGTCACTGCATCCTCATTGATGACAATTTCCTTTGCCCGTTTGCGGGGCAGCATGTCTCGTTTTTGTACTTTGGGTCTAGCCATATTTGTAAAACACATCAAAAAATGTTGGAAATTGTTCAAGAGAGTTGCAGAAATAAGGTTGAAGATAAACTCGCTGAATCGATTGGCGTGTTGCCAAGTTATTTAGGCGAGCCAGATCGGGATCGTTGAAAGGATCGGCTAAAAAATTTCTCAGAAATAAGGTAGGTCAGTGATATTCAGGGCCTTCGGCGAATCACCGACATCACTCGGCAAGCTCATACTAGCCCGCCAAATGTTATAGTGTGTTTTAAGGGTTAGAGGCGCAGAAAAGATGATTAAAAGGACCTTTCGGTGAGTCGCCGAGTGAACTCACCGAGCTCAGGCTCCCACCGAAAGTTACATACTCTAACTAAGAAAAATCACGAAATTAAGGGCGATCAAGGGGGACATTGGCAAACCACCGAACCATTTGGTGAGCTCAACCCAGCTCGCCAAACTGCCGTACGTGCCAAATTTCAACCCCGTTTCCAACAATCAAGCCCGTAACCCCCGAAATCAAAATAAAACACCTACACTATGCAATTGACACAAGACCCATAAGACCCATGCCTTCGAGGTACTCAGATTCCCCCCTCTTTGGCCAAAATTGACCATTTGATGACTTTTGCCCTTAAGAATGCCGCCAACCGCTCTATCATTGGGCAATTACATTAGTTGGCTCAATTTGGGGTTACTCAGACTTCACTCAACTAGACCCACATAAAATAACCGCAACCCAACAATTTATGTTCAATTTTAACACACAAAACTCAGGAAATCATCATTTTAAGAAATTAGGCACAATTTTGAAACACTAAATAAGCAATCAACAACATCAAACACGATTTACTCACATACCCAACACAAAACAATACATATTTATCGAATGCATTCGAGTTCAACCACTAATAAAGATTTTAGGGTTCAGAAAACCAACTTGAATGTCGTATTTATAGTTTTGATAAGCTAGGTGGCAATGCAATCAAAATCCAAACATGAGATCAAGAGCAAAAAGCAAGTAAACTAGCAAAAATACGGGAAATCTAAAGTGTGGGTGTGAGAGTATGGGGTTAGAAATGAGAGAGTATGAAATATTTTGAAATTTTAAACCGTTTGGCCTTTTAAAACCTTTCAGTTCATGGCCATTTTGGCGGTGTTAGTCGACCACGCTAAACTACTCGATGATGCGCCGAGTGGTAACTTACCTCGTCGAGTTTTATAGGACTCCCAGTTATCTTGGGGGGTCCAAACGGCGGATAAAATCGGGCTCGCAGACCTTTTCTGTGGGTCGCTGATTAATTAATTGGTCCGTCGAGTTCCACACTTCTCCACCTCATGTTTTGTGGGTCCAACAACGGTCCAAGTCGGGCTTGCCGACCTCTTCGGCGAGTCGGTGACTGGACTCTTTGGTTCGCCAAACTATACAATAGCAAACACACTCCATTTTTCAACCTGCATATTCAACACGCATTATTCAAAATCAAACTTAAAATATTAAAAGCTTGGGTTGCCTCCCAAGAAGCGCCTTAGTTAATGACGTGGCATGACGTAAGTACCCATTCAAGCTTCATTCTTGGGGTTTGTGATAATATCACTAGGCAATCCCCCATATTGTCCTGGGTTTAAATGCGACAAAATTTGATCTATTTGGGTCTCCAACTGCTTGATAGAGACTGAGTGAGAAAACATCGTCTGGTTGAGAGTCGATACATCCTCCTTCATTTCCTTCAATACTTTATCGGACCCTTCAATCTTGTTGAGAATGTGTGAGAGCATGTCTACCGTACGACCACTCTCAGAATCTTTGGGCTTTTGACGCTCATGGGGAGACACATACCTATCCTTCTGCCTTTCTCTTTCCTTCCAAGTGGTTTTACTATCACACCACTCTCTGTCATGGTCTCTCCAGCCCTCATCTCTATTCCAACCTTGATTACCACCTCGCCTTGGGTAGTTTGTACGATAACCTCCTTTTTGGTTTGCTAGGAAGTTCACTTTCTCATTGTACAGTGCTTGAAATTTTGTTTCCTCAGGGTTTACACCACCAACACCCATAGCATTAACACTTCTTGTACCAACACCCATGACATTTTTGGCCAAGACGTCCAGCTGGGTCATCATCTTTGCCATGATTTGGTTTCTCTCTTGATATTTTTCGATCTGCTCCTTCGTCATTTTATAAGTAAGAGGAGAGACATGCCCGATTAATCTTGGTCATGCAATCGAGGAGTTGGGATGCTATTGCATAGGGTTGTTGCATTAAACCACCCAAAGAAAGTTGATCAACACTCCCTTGTTCACTAAATCGAGGCTTTTATAGAGGTATTGCAGCAGTATATTATCGGGAAGTCCATGAGTTGGGCATTGCAACACCATCTTCTTAAACCTTAGCCAAGTCTCATAGATTGGATCACCTTCCAAGTGTTTGAAACTTTGGATGTTATCCCTAAGAGTCATCATCTTTGAAGGAGGAAAGAATCGAACTTGGAATGCAGTAATGAGTTCATCCCACGAAGTAATTGAATCTCTTGGCAACTCAGCCAACCACTTGCTTGCCTCGCCCATTAGAGAAAATGGGAACAACCTCAAACGGACCGATTCTTGAGATATGTTCTTAAATGAGAACGGTCCACAGACATCAACAAAATTCCTAATATACTCATAGGGATCCTCATGAGCCAGCCCACCAAACAAACCCTTAAGTTGTAGAAGCTGAAGCATGGTGCTTGTAATGTGAAAAACAGTGTTTCCTTCAGTTGGAGGTAAGCAAATGGCACCAACACCACCCACTTAGTTGGGGTCATTGACCTCATTGTGGTTCCCAATGTCATCTTCGTGGCCCACTTAGCTACCATTACTTCCATTGATGCTCATTTCCTCCTCTGTTTTAACACAACTAACACAAAACCAAAAACCAAAATAACTTGATTCAACTATAGCCAAAAAGATCACAATTCAACTTCATTAAAATAATTTTAAACAACACCACTCCCCGGCAGTGGCGCCATTTTGATTAACATTTCAGGCACACCTCATCCGATACGAGGTGCAAACGATCATTAATCAGTATAAAACCCAACAAATTAGTTGGGGTCAAATCCCACAAGGAGCAGTACGTGTTCAAATTCAATCAATAAGTACATATGTGATCTAATCAATCATAGCAATAGAAATTATCGAAAAAGACATAAAACAAACTAACGGGATGACACGAATCTCAAATGGGGGGTTTTAGTTTGCAATTATCATCTACAATGTTGTCAAATAGTAAGAAGATAACAATAATGAGAGAAATTCTCGGGATGTGATCGATTATAGGCAAATTTGATATATGGGTAATTGAAACAACTAGAAATTAGGTAAATATCAGTGGGAAGGCTAGGCTATAACTAATATAGATTTCTCTCAAACAACTATTTTGCTTCAAGTGAGTTCTCTCGAACATCAACAAGCATATCAATTAAGAACAACCCATAACCTTAATGCAACTTCTCTATCGAGCAAGATGGGTAGGATTGGGTTGAGGATTCACTCTCTTGAGCTGAACCCAAATCAACCCAATACCTGCAAATAATTAATCAATAATCTTAGTTCTAAAACCTCTCTCTCGAGCAAGCTAAGAACACAAAGATAGAACTTCATTTGCAAATACAATTCATAAATTAAACCACAATTAATGATTAAACCCACTTTAATATAGCATTTAAACTAGTAATTAACAATACCCATAAACTAATTCAACCCATAATCACATGATCATACCCCAAGAATTAGGGTTTTAGCCAAACATCAGAAAAGAGAAAAAATTGTTACCAAAACGATTAGCCATCAACTAGGTAAGAGGAATTCAAGCTTTACAATGCTCCAATTTTAAGAAAACTCGAAACCCACTTGCAAAATCTCCAAATTGAGTCTCAAACCTTCAAGTCTACTAAAAACTCTAAGAGAAAACTGTTCAAAATTGAAAACTCTAAAAATTCTCTCTAAAAATTATGAAAAAATTCCATCCTAAATTAACTGTTTAAATCTAATTTATAGTCGCCTAAAATAAGCCATGAAGGTCTATTCGGTGAAGTAAGTCGGGCTCGCTGAACAACTCGGCGAGCCGCCCTTTGACCTCTTCAATCACCTTTTTGCCCTAGTATTCAGCATCCTCGAGGTCTGCAGCTTGGGCCATCTATCTTTGCTTCGCGGAACTGCTCGATGATTCATCGACTACTCTTTTTGTCGCTGACATGGTTTCTTCCTTCAGGGCTTGGTACACTGGAACTTTAGGTGGTCAGATGAGCCACTCAACGACATGCCAAGTGCTCTCGTTGATCCTCAGGCTCGTCCTTCTTTATTTCTTCAGCTTGTTTTGTTCCTTTTTCCATGTTAGTGTCCTTGCTTTGTTCCTCAATCCATATACCTGAAAATCAAGGATTTAACATCAGTTTATGGCACAAATTAGTCATTTGAAGACACTAAATCTATAAAAACAAAGCCCTAAATAAGTCCAAATCCAGGACTCATCAGAAACTAACTTTCTCGCCTTAAGGTACGAAATAAACGACCCTTAAGCACTGCTGAATTACTCTTCCACTCTATAACTGGCTCATTTGGAAACTTGAACTTTACTACTTGAGTTCTAAAATCAACTGAGGCATAACAGGCATGAAGCCAGTCTATACCTAGAATAACATCAAAATCTACCATGTCTAACTCGACTAAGTCAGCCATGGTGTCCTTGTGATTGACGGAAATGGTACAATCATGATAAACTCTCTCAACTAGAATAGACTCACCACTAGTTGTAAAACCACTGAAGGGTTCAACAAGTTTCTCAGGAAGAATATCAAAATTCATAGCAATATAAGGAGTCACAAAATATAGATTCACTCCTGGATCTAGTAAAGCATATACATCAAGAATAAAGACTTTGATGATCATACCAGTGACAACATCTGCCAAATTTTGTTGCTCTTAGCGACTGGTGATAACATACAGATGATTTGCTCCTCCTCTTGTTCTTGAAGTAGCTCCTCTAGGTGCAGCCCTGTCTGGTGGAGCAGCTGAAGAAGATTGGGTGATATTGCCCCCATTACCACTACCTTAACTGTTCTTAGGGCACTCTCTCATGAAGTGGCCATTCTGACCATACTTGAAGCAACTAGTGGAGCCATCATGACATACTCTTAAGTGGTTCCTACCACACTTAGCACATGCATGATTCCTATTAACTCCTTGTGCCACACTACCTTAAGATTATGCATGTCTAGCTCTGAAAATTCTGTGAATTCTGATTCTTGAACTCACCACTGTTCCTTGGTGCAGGTGCACTAGCAGATGATGGAGTAAGTCTCTTTTGCTTTTGTTGGAAAGATGACCGATTAACATTACTCTTCTGCTGTCTGGACTTATTCCCTGTAGTCTTAGCTTTCTTATTTATGAACTCTTCTCTATCTCTCAACTTATATTCCTCAACCTATTGCACATAGTTCATTAGCCTTGCTATGTACATGTCTCCTATCATCATAGCTGCCTTGCCCTTTTTACTTGGCAAACGAGGCAACCCAGCAATAAAAAAACTCATTTTGCTCCTCATGTTAGTAACTATCTTTGGGCATAATGGGACAGTTTGGTGAACTTAAGGATGTATTAATGTACGCTCATAGATTCCTACTTAAGAGTCAGGAATTCCCTTACCTTGGCCTCTCTCAGTGCACGAGTTAAGAAATGCCCCAAGAAGGCCTCCTCAAACACCGCCCAACTCACAATTCGTGCACCTTTATCTCTATATTTGTTCCATTGGTCCAACCAGATTCTAGCGACACCCTTCAATTAGTATGCAGCTAGTTCCACTCGCTCAACATCATCAACATGCATAATCTCAAAAACATTTTGTAGCTCTTCCCAAAAGTTTTCCGGATCCTCAGTGACACTCGAACGGGTGAAGTCTGGAGGATTCATCCTTAAGAACTCACGGATTACTGGAGGTATCAGCCACATCATGTCAATCCTCTCTGTATTGACCAACTTGGTTGGCGACCACTTGACTCAACATCCGATATCATGCTGGAATTTAGCATTAGTGACCTCTCCTTGGGGTTGCACTTCTGGTGCATTAGGTACCCCTTGATCCTCAACATTCCTCCTAGTAGCCTGACCCCAGAAACCTCTTCGTGTTGGCATGATTTGAAAGAAACGCGCAAGCATGAATTAAAGAGAAACTTTATAGAGATGAACTCTATCGCACGAAAATAGTATGAAAGAAGTGAGATAGTTCTTAAATGTTGCAGCCTCTTTATTATAGATATGGCACGCTTCACACCGATAACTAGAACTCTATAGACACGGCTTCATTGACACCCTAGGACTTTTGAACTTTGTGCTCTAATGCCAAGCTTTTCACACCCCGAGCCTACACCCTGGGTACGACCGGGCACTCGAGAACCATTTTTGACCCCAAGTAAACCCTTGGCCTAGCTCCACTCTTCGCGGAAGACTTACTTTACAATAAGAGAACTTTAAAAGTAAATCTTTAACTCAGATAACTAACTAAGAACATATAAAGAAACATTCCACTGACCAAAGAAGCAACTCAAGTCTAGAACATAAACAACAGAAAATGAAAAGACTCATGAACTACTTTCTATCTATCTATAAAGCCTCTACTAAGACCCACGACATCCTAATAACAAAATGAAATGATTGAAAGTAAACAAGGGATCCTCCGAAAGTAAAGATGCTCACCAACAATCTCTGGAACTCAACTAGATCAACAAAGCACTGGATGCTAATCCTGGTTACCTGTATCTGCATCATAAAAGATGCAGGTCAAATGGCATCAGTACATGGAATGCACGAGCATGTGAGGGAGAATGTAAATCATGACATAAGCTTGAATTGGAAATGAAAAAACAACTAACCTCGTCTCAACTCATTTCAATATAAAGTAGTGATAAAGATGCAATATAAAGAAAGGCTTTTAAAACAGTGGATAACAACTCAATGTATTGAAAAATACAATATAACTCAATTTGTATGCAAAAATACAAAATAAACTCTGTTTGGGAGATTCTTTAACCGCCAACCATCACTATGAGCTATGTGATGATACAACTTTTAGTCCACGCTTCCAGAACTGTCCTATACTTTGTCGGGGTATACAACTCCTCAACTAAGTGGATCCACTAGTCTATGCTAAAAAAACAATAAAGAAATTATCTAAAAAGTATGATCCTTTTCTACCCATGTTGGCTACATGGTTTATGGGGATATGAGTTGTTAGATCTCTCCCCCATAACGGTGCTCAATACTACTCCCAAAATATAACTTAGCTCATTATGTTATAAAGAAAACACTTCCTCTTCCTCAAATTTGAGATTATTACTCAAAAGGTTTTCTATTAAAAGAGATGATACTCAAAACTGCTCATGAACTCTTTTGGAAATCGATGTTTCCTCTTTTCATAAATGTAAAAATATTTCTCTTGGGAATACTTAGTTCTCATAAATCATTTTAAGAAAATGAACTTAGCTCTACTCTTCCTCAAACTCAATGCTCAAGTCTTAAAACAAGTTTAAAAGATTGTAAAAATACTCTAAGAACTCTCAAGACTTGACTCTAAGCTCTACCTTGAACTTGAATTATGAATTCAAGGTTATGATTCACATTATCATCCTAGTTGTTTAGAAGTAGTTTAGAGTAATTAGAATCAATAGGGAGTGAAGGTACACTTTAAGAGAACTTAGACGGGCTAAACAATGGAAAAAGGGTGGGGGCAAACGACCAAGGCGCACTGCTGGCGTGGGGCGCCAGCCCCTAAAGTTCAGAACCCCATTTCTGGCGCATTGCTGGGACACCGCCACAGCCCCTCCCCAAGGAAATCCGACGAATTTTTCTACTCATTTTCTGACCTTAAGTTGATGAGAATCAATTTATTTCCTCAAGTTTTCCTTAGATTCAATTACCCAATACAAGTATACGAGAATCTACTAAAAAACAACCTCAAATCACTAACTTTTATCTCAAGAACTCATCAAAACCTTAACAATCAACATTACTAATGAAACTTCATGAAAACTCATCAAGAACTCAAATCCTTCAACTTTCAAGAATAAAATTACGCTGAAAATAACATGATTGGTGTATGGATAAACGAACCCAACACTCTCAGAACTCACATACCTCTTAGGGATTGAACCCTTGGCGAAACAACCTTCGATTCACAAGAAACTTGATGAACGCCTTGACTTTTCTCCTTTCTTCTCTTCTTGAACTCCTCTCAAAACCCTAAGCATAATTTGGTTTGGGAAAACCGAACCAAATCAGCTTAGACCCTAATTATTTACTAAAAATGAATTAAATCTGATAGGATAAGGAAAAGACCAAAATACCTCTCATATTTTCAGGTAACTTTCCTTAACTGGACAACCCAACTTCAAACGGGCATATCTCCCTCATACAAGCTCAAAAATTAGCAAACTTGGTGGCGTTGGAAAGAGGATTCCAAGGCCTTTCATTTGATATCTTATGGACCACATAACTCATCATGCACTGAAAGTTATGGTCATTTGAAGTTAACCCGAAACTCACAACTTAACTATAACTTGCAAAATTTTATATTTTGCTATTTCCAATTTAGTTCTTTCTAATTCTACTACAAAACTAGATTTTACCTACAATTATTTAGCGGTAATTAATCATTCGCCGCTAAATACTTCTTTAAGCAAAACAATTAGCGGCTTATGAACAATAGCCACTAATATATATCTTTTTAGTGACAATAAAATAAACTTGCCCATAAAAAACTTAATTGAACACTACTTTCATCCCTTTTTTTCCCTCCAAAATTTTCTTCTTAAATATATATTCCCTCCAATTATTAATAAAAATATTTTAAAATTAAAAGAAAACTCTATTATGCTATTGTTGCGCATAACCTTGAGACTTAACCAAGAGTGTCAAAGTTCCATCATAGTCATCACTAAGAATATCTGTTGAAGCCATTCACCATTGATTCAAAGTTAAGACACAATCTCCATCTTCAGAACTAATCTTGGTTTTGATTCCATACGAATCCCAATTTCAGATTCTTCAGCCACATCCATATGAGTAATTAATCCTACGATTTATCGGACAATTCAAGGCTGAAACGACCCCTCATAACATAATCACTGCAACGATTTTGTTGTTGTGGTTGTACTTTTAGGTTCATTTTTTCAATTTATTGAACAAAAGATGATTTTGGAATCCTGTAAAGGCTTAAGATTTCCTTATTTTGTACTTAATTTACGCTTTCTTGTAGGTTTTACAAGATCCATTCTTATTCTTCACTTTCTTGTCTTTGTCGGGCAAATATTCTGCTTCCCAGGTACTCAAACTCTTTAGGTGATTTTTAATTTTTTAAAAGTAGTTTCAACTTTATTTTGTGTTGTGTGATATTCGTCTGCTACTTATACGATATGTTGTTGATTGAGCTGATTACTTTGTTTTTTTAGGTTAATGTTAATGTATTAAACTGTCGTGATTGTTTTAATGTTAGTCAACAGTAATTGATCACTATCATTGTTAATAATTGAATAAACAATACTAGGATCACTACATTATCAATATTTCTGATAGTTACTTGATCTGCATGTTCTATTTTTAAGATTACTTTTGTAAGTATAGAAACTGGAAATTTTTTCTTATCTCCTTGTTGAGGTTGAATTGTTGAAGAACTGGAAATAATGTCGAGTTGATGAGACTTCAATAATTAGTCTGTGATAGTATTGTTTTAACAACTCAACAACTTGTACATACAACTCAACACAAGACTCATTATCACCATCATATGATTCTCAGCAGTATCATGATTTTCCCAGTTAGATTCCTAGTTATCAATTAAGTTGTGCCCAGTAGTTTTCAAGATAACAGTAATTTGGCATGGGAAATTTGGAGCATTCCATTTGTTGAGAAGACAACTCTTATTTCAAGCTGAGACTTGTAAGAAGTGATGATGATAAACACTTTGTAGAGTGCACCATGTAAAATTTCATTAACGGTTTTCAATATAATGGTCGAATTGATAAATAATTTCCTATATCATTAGTTAAAGAACACCCTTTACTTCTAAGCTGTATTTCTGATATGTATTCTGACTCTTCAACCTTTCTTTTGAAAGAAAGTGTTGGCAATGTTCAACACTATCAAGAAGGGATTCCACCTGTTTTCTTGTTTCATCAGTTATCCAATGTTACTTCAAAATTTGTATTGAGAGAAAGCATACAAACTTGAGCCATTCTCTCTCACCAACATAAGTGATTAAGTGAAGGAAACATTACAGTAATTTATTTGTACATCTTCTTATTCAATATGAGAAATATAAAAGTTAAATCTCTAGTGTCAACGGTAGAAGCTACAACTCTTTTTCAAGCTACTGTCAGTAAGTTATCCTTGTTATTTCCTTCTCATCTTCTTGATGGAGCAGCTGGAAGAAATTTATGACTTGTGTTATAGTCTTGTGAATGGAATTGAAAATTATATATTGAAGTAAAAATATGTTTTGAGTGTTAGGTTGAAGAAATAGAACCAGATTCAGTTTTAGCTAAAAAAAAATATTGCTCGATTGCTCAAACTTGTTTCACGAAAACTGTACATGATTTGTTTAGCTAATCTTCTATCCATATGCTATTACTATATAGGGAAAAATCTTGAGTAGTGTTCTTAAAAGTGAGTGCTTTTGTCGCTTAAAACAAGAAGAGGAGTGAACTTGTATCACTTTTTTCTCTATTATGCATTGTTTTGTCTATGTCTTCTTGATATTCTGTCTCTATTTTCACTACTTTGTTTTTTTAAGAAAAGAAAAGACATAAAGTCACCACTGAAGTTGTCCCGAATTTTCAAAAAGACACCTTAATTTCGATCATTACTGTTGATCAGTTGTTGTTCTTCCTCTATTCTATACATGTTCTCAATGTCTTGACTAGCTCCATTTTCTATTTGTATGTTTCAATCTCTTTCTAGTTGGAAAGGCAGTACCTGGAGGGGTTCTTCATAGCATACATTGCTTAGCATATTCTCATTCTCAGCTTCCCCTTGATTACTGCTCACAATAGTTGTGTTCACAACTTCATCAGTGGATGCTACAACTTCAAAAGAACTTATAACAGCAGTCTCCTCACCCCTTCTTAAGTCCTTGTTTACTGGACATGTATTCGTACCTTCATATGCTTCCTGTTGATTTGCAATACTGTTGTTATTACTAACGTTTATATCTTGTTACTTATTGAATGAAGTGAGTACCCAATCCTTGGTCAATAATACTTCTTGATGATTCTTTTGACTTTCTTCTCTTATGGTTTTTAACTCATGTTGCTTGTGCCTTACTGTTTATGTATATTCATGATCAGGCAGCCTTGCATCTACCTCCCTTGCTATTCTTTGTGTCTCATTCTCCACTATGAGAGATACATTTTCCACATCTTCTACTATGGGTGTCTCATTCTCCACCCTTTCAAGAATAGCAAAAGGGTTTCTGTCTGAGGTTACTTGTATGTTTGCCTGATTATAGTCCTTTGCCACTTCCTTATTTATAATTTTGCATGTAGGGTTCCAATATCTCTTGATAATTCTCTTCCTTTCTCCCAGGTAATTCTCATTTTCTTGATCGTCAACTACTTTAATTGTATCTATGTGTTTTGCCACCTTTTCCCCTGAATGTTTGTCTATTCCTTTTGCCCCTGATTGTACATGTGTCCCTACTATTGTTGACGTTTTTAATTTTGTGTGCAAGCTTCGACATTCCTCATCTACATGCCCTGGCACCTTACAATGTTTACAGTAGAGAGGTACCATATCATAATGAATTTTCACCCATTCAACTCATGATACTTTATTCCCTTCATTCACAATCTCCATTTCCAAATACTTTGGAAATTCTGACATAAGATCAACTTGTACTTTTACTCGCGCACAACTTGGCCTGGTTTTGTTTATTGTAGCTAAATCCAATTGTATAGGTTTACCCACTGCTGAGACCAAAGAAAAAAGTGATTCCTTAATAAAATATGTAGGCTTAAGATTGGGGAATTAGATCCAAGCCATGGCATGTGTAGTTTCCTCGTCTACTTTAAATTTCTTATCATATATAAGAGGCCTCATAGAATATGAATATCCGTCCTTAGGCAGTATATAGTAGATATTTTTCGACATAAGATTTATAAAATCCTCCTGTTGATCCAGTCTTACAAGCACATATCAATTTCTTAGTAAACCTATCTTACAATCTCCCCTAATGTTGCATTGTCTAGGAATAATTGTTCTTAGTTATTCTAACTTCGGCCACCCATATGAAAACTTTCCAATCACGGCAAGTTGGAAATTTTCAATGGTATTCATTCTTTGGACTTCATCTTCCGTCCAGACAATTCTCTGAATACCATTCGCATACATAACTGTCTTCATAGGAATAGGCGTAACTCATGAATTAGTATTAAACCCCATGTGGTTGACCTTCTTGAGGGCATCTGCATAATTCTCTTTGGCCGAATTGTCATCTTTGTTAGGCATGACCACATGAGGCAATCTAGGATTGTTGATTATTGGGACACTGCTGAGTAACGGAGAAAAAGCTGAATCTTATAGTATAGATGACTGGCTACCCTTGATAATGAGATGACCAGTCGCTAGTGTGGCCATGATCATGGTGGTTGCAGGTTAAATTAGGTTTGCGACTGCTGACAAGTAGAGAGCAAACCACACCGAAATGATGAGCAACACATCAATGAGGTTTTTTTTTTAATTATTTGCTTGAACTATTAAAGGATGCGTTGCCAGAAGGGGAAACATTACCTCCTTTATTCTATGAGACCAAAAGGATAGTTGAAGGTTTGGGCTTAAAGTATGAAAAGATCCATGCTTGTCTGATGTTTGCGTAATCAAAACACAACTTCCAATGCAAGTGTCTACGATCGTACAATAGTAAAGTAACCCAACCAAGGGTTGGGGTCGAGTCCCAAGGGAGTGGTTTCTAAAAAGTAGTGGTTAAGCGCGAAAGTGCTAAAGCTAACCGTAGCTAAAGAATTTATCGAATGAAGACATGACAAATCAAAGGGTTTGACACGAGTGTCAATTATCAATGGGGGGTTTGTAAACAAGTAAAGAGCAAAATCAACAAAAATAAAGAGAGATACAAATATGGAGACGGGATTCTTGGGATGTGATAGGAATATGGGTTAGACTAGACTATTGGGTGCATGCTTTCGATAGTGAATCCGTTGAGTATTTGTGACAAGAATAGACTATAGTGGGGGTAAATTCTCTCTAAGAAACTTACCCCGAATCAAATTGGTTCCTCTCGGACACCCATTTGACACTTGAAGAACAGCCTCCGCCTTAGCCCAGTCACTCTCTCGAGCTGAGTGTGTGGGAGAAGGACTAGGGTTCACTCTCTCAAGCTGAACCTCATGTCGACCCACTCCCACCGGCAATAAATTTAGTAGCCTTAGTTTAGCGACCTCTCTCTCGAGAAAGCCGAAAACACAAAGGTGAAATCTTATTTGCAACTACAATTTCATTAAGTTCCACCACAATTACTAAACGAAATCACACTTACACAACAAATAAACCATCAACAAGCAAGACCCAACAAATAATCTAGCCCATATTTACAAAATCACACCACAAGAATTGGGTTTTAGCTACACATGCAAAAGAGGTAAAAATGTATACCAATCTCAGTTTCCATCAATGGGTATGCAAGATTAAGTCTTAAAACAACTTAAAAGTGAAGAATCCACAAGACCCAAGTCCAAAATCTTGGAGTGAAATCCTTTGAATCTTCAAGTTCTTCCAAACCCTCTCCAAGCTTAGAGAGAATATTCTAAGTCTGATGTTAAAACTTAATAATAAAACTTGATAATAATAATAATAATTCTCCTCTGATACTAAGCTACAAAACATCAACTAGTATTTATAGTTTTCAAATATCTATGTTGCAGCGGATCATTCGGCGTCATTAGTCGAGATCGCCGATCAACTCGACAATCCACCCTTTGGTAGGTTTCATCGCCGTCTTGCTCTATCCTTCAGCATCGTCAGGTTTTAGATCATTGGGCGACATAGTACTACTTTGCGGAACTGTTTGGCGACACGCCGACTGCTTCTTTTTACCGCGATTTGATCCCTTTTTTCAGGACTCACAAAAGGCGAGGATAAGACCTTTTGGCAATTCGCTGAATGGGTTCGCCGATTTTCAGATATTCATTTCTTTGTTCTTTCAACTGCCTTTGTTCCTTTTTTGCTAGGTAGTGTTCATGCTTTCCCTCAAACTCCATATACCTGAAATGTAATGGATTTCATCAGATATTCAGATAATATATGCATTTGAGGACACTAATTTTATCAAAATATAGCCCTAAATTAGTCCAATTTGTGTACTCATCAACACCCCCAACTTAAACTTTTGTTTGTCCTCAAGCAAACTCAAGTTCAGCCGTTCAAAAAGGGTATCTCGAACAGTGCTACACAAGACTCAATCATGAATGCACACAACAAGACTCAATTTACTTATGCAAAGATCAAATGTGCACTTAAAGATTCAAGTTGTGACTCACCAATACCAAAAAAGCTCATGCTCACAATACTTGCTTCAAATGCAAGTTCAAGCTCAACCAAAGTGTTCAAATGCCCTCACACAAGGAGTGATTCCATATTCACACAATGGTTCAGAATTAGATGCAACACTCATACTCACAAAGAAGAACACAATGCATAATTTCACCCATAGGTTTTCTCGTATTTTCCAATCAACACTTGCTTCAGGTCACTCAAGATCAAGAAGGTCTTTTCAAGGCTTGTAATAGGGCTGAGTGCAAAGGTATGGTCATTTAGGCTCAGTGACTTTTATCCTTATGAAATATGGTACTCACAACACTTCCTTTCCTCTTCCTTCATCATTTTCTTTAGTGCTAATAAGTCATCGTATTATTCACTTTCCATGAATTGTTTGGAAACACCATTTCTTTTGTACTTTATTCCAAAACTTTCTTTCACCCTTTTTCTTTTTCTTTCTCTTTTCTCTTATTTTTTTTTTATATATGGAGGGGTTCCATTTTTCTCAACACCATGGGTTAAAGGAGATTTTCCTTGCACTTCTTGACTTTCCCTTTTCTTTTCACCACATCCCCAACTTAGGCTATTCAAACAAACCACAACTTCATGAGGATTATGGGTAATGGATAAAGAAAGGTCATTGATTTCATCAAGTTTCTTCGAAAGAAAGGTAAGGCTCAAGGGGTGTTCAAAAGAGGTTCACACACACTCATAAGGTAGGCCACAAAAGAGGTATATGTCAAATTGGCTCAGACACTCTTGGAAGTTGCCTAATATCATATCAAGAGATAGCATCACTTAGTTTATCGGACCAACGGGGCCAATTCTAGGAACCATCATGCATAGTTCACAGGTAAGCTCATCACACTAGGCATTGACACTATAAGTCGAACAAGACTCCACACTTTTGCTAGTGTGCAATGATCATCACAAGAGACTCAATTCGATACTAGGTTAGTCATAACGAGATCCGAAGAGTTCACATATTGTCTATGCAACTTCATTCGGCCTCATCGTAGCTTTGCATTCATGTTCGTTCGATTGACAGCACTATTCAAGTCTTCGGTATTGATCGGAACCGAGACTCAAATTTTGCAATAGAACAACAACATTCAATACATGAGAGGTGGCAAAAATATTTTTATTGCATGGGTTAAAATCATTTTGCAATTTAAAATAAAAGGAGCCACAAGCTCAAACATCCACAAAAATCAGTATAATAACATAATAATAGCTCACAACCCAAAATATATAATCAAAATAAATATGCACAAAGGTGTGCCTCACCCCACCACAAACAAAAATCATTTGTCCTCAAATATGAATAAAAGTATCCAAAAGTAAAAGTAAGTAAGACAGAGAGGGAGGTAAAGAAAAGTTTTGTCTATGCAGTCTCTCCATTTGTCAGGGCCTCAGTGCCCGGTGTAGCAATGTGGACTTGGGCATCAGTGCCCGGAGTCACCTCAGAGGAAATTGAAGTGTCAGATCCACTAGGGGCTGCTGTAGACGTCTTAGTCGGCAATGTCTAGATCACCGGCTGCACAATTGTCCCCACAAGATCTGAAAAATATCCAAATATGCTCTGCTCTCAGCTCTCCATCATCTCCTCCTCATGTACTGCTATCATCTCCTCGTCGGTCTCTGCATCCGACTCCTCATATGTTGTACCACCCCTCTGTACATCTCCGTTAGTAGCCGGAGGAATCCCTGAGGTCTCAGGAGCATCCTCATCATCTGCACCCTACATCAATGAGGTGAAGTCAGTGGACTTCAAATAGTCTACGTCCTTCCTCAAATCTGCTAGTTCGACTTTCAAAGCTGAAACCTAGGATGTCTTCTCTGCTCTCACAAGAAGTGACTCTAGTAGCTATATAATCAACAGAGGTCCTGAGGGGGGTCAGTGCAGCCAAGATAGCACTATTGATCATCCCTGGAATGATCTCTCCAACTAAGTTGCTCTCACATCGATGAATAGGTCAGTTGTCCCATCTTCAGGATCATGGCCTGAGTAATCCTGGCAGGCTAGGAGGAGGAAAAATCACCTGGGACCATTGAAGAAGAGAAAGGATCAGAGGTACCTGAAGGCTAAGAGGTCGGAGTAGGCGAAGGTGCTTCTGCTGGTAACTAGTCAACATCAACTTCCGGGGAAATATCTACCGGAGCTGCTCTCCCTTCTCTCGTGTGAACTCGACCTCAATACATCGGATGTCAGTGGAGGAAGACGGGATGACCTCAATATCCCTCGTAGTGTCCCGAGGTACTCCAGCATGTTGGCACAACTCCTTGATCAAGACTGAGAATGGCAGAGAAGCCAGCTTCTGCTTGGCCCTCATGGCCATCTCTTGTTAAATCAACAGCCCTAGATCGATGAACCTCCTGGACATGATAGAACTAAGTCAAGCTACCTTAGGATGGCGCAAAGTGTACTCATTCTGGGATGGCATGATGGTGCTGCTGATGAAACTAAACCTGAACCTGGCAGCAATGTTCAAGTCCCTTTTCTCAATAGGTGCCCCTGCATCCATCCACCTCGGGGTGGTGTCAGAAATCAGAGAAGCCACAAACCCCTCAAGTCATCTAAGGATTGAATAATAGGCAACCCTTCGTAGGGAAGTGCAGAGCGCAACGGTCTACCTAATACAGTGTTAATATACTCGTTGTGGCACTCAACTTCCTTGCCTCTGACCATGACCGACTTTATCAGTCTAAACTCGCTTGCCTTCTTCTTTTTCTTGGGCACCAACTCCCCATAAGCTGTGTAAAATTCCCTAACCTAAAAAGGAATATAAGGGCCTCGGGGCCTTGTGAACTGCTCAAACTCATGGTATCGGAGGGTGTCAATCACATAGGGATGCTTGCCCTCCAGGCCCTCCGTAGATAATAGCTTCTCCTATAGGATTCTCCGCACCCCCCACCTTTCAGTCTGTTCAATAGTCTAGGAGGAGGATGATAGGGATTGCAGGGGACACTAGAGGTGTCTGTGCTGGCACAGAGTCTGTTGTCGGAGGAGTAGCAGCTGAGGGAATATTGGTGGATGCGGACTGAGATATATCCCGAAGTTCATCCCTTCTGTTTATTAGAGGTTGTTCATCTTCTGGTTCTGAAAAATTAGCCTGGGTTTCAATAGCTATTCCTTTTCTAGCTGTATGCTTCTTCCTTTTACGTTTATCTCTCGGTGGGAGTTCTTTTCCTCTCCTCTTTGGAGGATTTGACCCTCCCTCGTTTATACTTATGCCCTGTGCTTTTATCTTGGGTGGCATGGTTAGATTTGTACGTACCATATTTACAAAAGATTGGGAGAAATTAGGGGAGAATAAACACAAGCACAGAAAATCTATTGCAGACAGGTTCACCGATCTAGTCGGCGAGTCGCCAAGCCTCTTTTTGTGATTTAGATCGGGCTCGCCAAAGGGATTGGATTAAAAATTAAGGCAAGTCGGCTATGTGAAGGTCATTTCAGCGAATCGCCGACTACTTTCGGTGAGCAAGGATTTGTCTGCCAAAAGTTACAGTGCAACAAGAATTTCAGGGGGGCAGACAAAGGGCGATTAATCAGATTTTTGGCGGATCGCCAAGTACTGTTGGTGACCTCAAGCTTTCTCGGTGAAAGTCACAGAATCCAACAATATAGATAGCATGAGATTAAAGGTGGTATGGGGTTATTAGGTGAACCGCTAAGTGGTTCGGTGTGCTCGACCCAGCTCGCCAAACAGCTTGACGTGCCTATTTCCAACCTACCCTCTCGAATTAAACCCCGCAACCCCCGATAACAAAATCAAAGCATGCACTAATGAAATTCAAACAAGACCCGTACTACCCATAACCCCGGGATACTCAGATTTTTCTCGGTTTTGCCAAATTTAGCCATTTGACGATATTTGCTCTTAAGAGTTTTGTCACCCTCTCTATCATTGAACAATTTTCGTCATTTAGCACAAACATGGGTTACTCAAACTTCACCCAATCAATCTAAATGACACGCAAGCAAAAATCAATGCAAATTCATTCATTTAAAAGCACAACAATTACGGGCATTTGACAATCAAAACAATAAGGGCAAAATTTGCAAATTGAAATAGGCATTTACGCATTCTAATTCTATCAGAGAGGCCTAGCACACAACAAAACAATACGATTATTGCAAATGAGTACAATTTTTTTGAATGTAAACTCGGGATTCAGAAATCAACCTTAAATGTTGATTAAACTGCGATTGAAAAGCTAGGCGGCAAAGAAATCCTAGTTCCGAGCACCAATCAACCACTAAGATACTAATGGAATATAAAAATATTGAAAATACTACCTTGGTGTGAATTTGTGAAGTTTTTAAAAGCAAGGGAAAGTGAAGAAGTTCAAATTTTGAGACCTTTGGCCATTATAAACCGTCTAGTTCGTGTCCATTCGGCGACGTTAGTCGCACTCTCCAATCCACTTGGTGACACGCTGAGTGGTCACTTACCCCACCGTTTTCGATAGGATCATCAGTTTCTTGGGGGTTAAGACAGCGGTCTGAATCAAGATCGCCGAAGAGGTTGGCAACACGCCTAGCTGCTTCTTGAGCTCGCCAAATTTTACAGGCTCTGAATTAAATTTGAGTTGAGCTAAACTGCGGGTCGAGTTGGGCACGCTGACCTCTTTGGCGATACGCCGACTGGACCTTTTTCGAACCAATCTGCATTTAATGAACACTTCCCGCATTTAAACCTGTACCATTAACACACCATTATTTATAAAAGCAAACTAAAGCATTAAAACCTTGGGGATGCGAGTCCTTACTCACTCTCCAATAGTTCATTTGAGTGAAGATGAGGCACTGCATAACTCATGAGTGTCCTGATTAGCTGGATCAATCTAGAATGGGAGCCAATCATTTGATTCAACACTTCAATATTATCTTTCATCTCTTCCAACATTCGATTTTGTCCAGTGATCTTTTGGAGAATGATTTGGAGTGTGTCCTCGACACGACTTCTCTCCTTATCTCTAGATTGTTTCCGCTCATAAGGGGGTATGTACATCCCTTGGCTCTTGCACTGGTTTTCTACCTCTGATATTTTGGTGGCTAACTCGTTCAGCTGAGTTACCAGTGTGATTAACTTTAAGTCCTTCTCAACTTCTTGACTTGTCTCAGCCGAGTTGTCACCATTTCCCTCATCCATGCTCGGGGTATCTGCCTACATCAACAACTTCAAAGCAAAATAAAACTAAAAATAAAGTTAGTAAACTACGATTATCAAAAGAAAAATTCATCTTAACCAAAAAATTTAATGTAACACCACTCCCCAGCAATGGCGCCAATTTGATGTTTGTTTAATCAAGACACAACTTCCAATGCAAGTGTCTATGATCATACAATAGTAAATTAACCCAACCAAGGGTTGGGGTCGACTCCCAAGGGAGCGGTTTCTGAAAATTAGTTATTAAGAACGAAAGTGCTAAAGCTAACAGTAGCTAAAGACTATCGAATGAAGACATGACAAATCAAAGGGTTTGACACAAGTGTCAATTATCAATGGGGGGTTTGTAAAAAAGTAAAGAGCAAAATCAAAAAAATAAAGAGAGATACGAATATGGAGACGGGATTCTTGGGATGTGATAGGAATATGAGTTAGACTAGACTATTGGGTACATGCTTTCGATAGTGAATCCGTTGAGTATTTGTGACTAGGCTAGACTATAGTAGGGGTAAATTCTCTCTCGAGCAACTTACTCCAAATCAAATGGGTTCCTCTCGGAAACCCACTTTCCGCTTGAAGAACAGCCTCCTTCTTAGGCCACTCACTCTCTCGAGCTGAGTGTGTATGAGAAGGACTAGGGTTCACTCTCTCGAGCTGAACCTCATGACAACCCACTCCCACCGGCCATCAATTT
Organism: Solanum okadae; assembly: GCA_036553675.1. Classification (NCBI taxonomy): domain Eukaryota; kingdom Viridiplantae; phylum Streptophyta; class Magnoliopsida; order Solanales; family Solanaceae; genus Solanum; species Solanum okadae. The sequence goes on along the minus strand of CM071684.1, from coordinate 19,503,930 downwards.
AGTAGTCTTAGTTTTTCGACCTCTCTCTCGCAAGCAGAAAACACAAAGATGAAATCTTATTTGTAACTACAATATCATTAATTTCCACCACAACTACTAAGTGAAATCACACTTACACAACAAATAAATCATCAACAAGCAAGACCCCAACAGATATCCTAACCCATATTCACAAAATCACACCCCAAGAATTGGGGTTTTAGCTACACATGCAAAAGAGGTAAAAATGTATACAAATTTCAGTTTCCATCAATGGGTATGCAACATTAAATCTTAAAACAAGTCAAAAGTGAAGAATCCACAAGACCCAAGTCCAAAATATTGGAGTTGAAACCTTTTGAATCTTCAAGTTCTTCAAAACCTTCTCCAACCTTAGAGAGAATATTCTAAGTCTGATGTTAAAACTTAATAATAAAACTTGACAATAATAATTCTCCTCTTATACTAAACTACAAAACTTGAACTAGTATTTATAGTTTTCAAAAATCTGTGTTGTAGCAGATCATTCTGCGTCATTGGTCGAGATTGCCGATCAACTCGGCGATCCACCCTTTGGTAGGTTTCATCGCCGTCTTGCTCTATCCTTTAGCATCATTGTGTTTTGGATCAATGGGCGACATAGTACTGCTTCACAGAACTGCTCGGCGATACGCCGACTGCTCTTTTTTACCGCCAATTTGATCCTTTCTTTCAAGGTTCAGCACATTGGAACAAAAGGCGAGGATAAGACCTTTTGGCGATTCGCCGAATGGGTTCAGCGATACTCATATCTTCATTTCTTCATTCTTTCAGTTGCTTTTGTTTCTTTTTTGCTAGGTAGTGTCCATGCTTTCCCTCAAACTCCAAATAGCTGAAACTTAATGGTTTTCATTAGATATTGAGATAAAATATGCATTTGAGGACACTAATTTTATCAAAATATAGCCCTAAATGAGTCCAATTTGTGGACTCATTATTGTCCCAATGACGGTATGCTTTTAAGAAAGGAGTTTACCAGTATGGATGTCAATGAATGAAAAAATTGTGGAGCTTCTTGTTGGAAAAATAATGCAAAGAACATTCCAGTCAAGGTCGTAAGATATTTTCCTTTAAATCCAAGACTACAAAGATTATTTATGTCTTAAAAAACTTCTAATGTAATGCAATGGCATCATGAAGAGCGAAACAAAGATGCGATTCTACGACATTCGGCATATTTCGAAGCTTGGAATTTTTTTGATAGTAAGTATCCTGAATTTGCGGGAGATGCTCGCAATGTTTGCTTGGGATTAACTTCTGGTATATTTAATCCATTTGGCACAATGCGAATATTTCATATTACTTGGCCAATGATTTTAATTCCATATAATCTTCCACTTTGGATGTGCATGAAATAAGAGTTCTTTATTTTGTCCTTACTTATTCCTGGACCAAAATCACCTGGCAATAATATTGATGTCTTTTTGCAACTATTAATAGAAGACTTAAATGAATTATGGAGTGTTGGAGCAAATATCGAGCTAGTGGGAGAGAATATCTTCCTCCTACTTATTTCACTATGTCTTCAAATGAAAAAGAGATGTTTTATGAAGTACTACAAAATACCAAGTTTCCACATAGCTATGCCTCGAATATCTCACGTTGGATTCGCAAGCAAAAGATATCTGGACTAAACACTCTTGATTGTTATGTTATAATGCAAGAACTTCTTCCTCTTGCTTTGCGAAGATCAACATATAAAAGAGTTAAGTCTGTTTTAATCGAACTATGCACATTCTTTCGTGTTTTATGTAGCAAAGTTCTAAGACTGGAAGAGTTGAAATTACTTGAAGAAAAAATTCCAAAAACATTGTCTACTATGGAGAAACTCTTACCGCTGGGATTCTTTACTATTATGGTACACTTGGTTACTCACTTGGAAACTGAGGCTAAACTTGTGGGTCCAGTACATTACCGTTGGATGTACCCAATTGAGAGGTATGAAGATTATCACTGGTTCTTTATTAGATATATCTTTAGTTGTTAAATATTATAATATAAAACTAATAACATTACTTTATTCCATAGGTACTTGGGTACTTTAAAATCATATGTTCATAATTGTGCATGTCCAGAAGATTCAATAGCAGAAGAATACATAGCAAATGAATGTTTAGCATTTTGCTCACGATATTTGGAGGGTGGAGATTCAAGGTCTTATTGTTCAACAAGATGCAACGATGAGAATAAAAATGAGACTAGTAAAGACGAATGCCTTTTTCCTACTATTGGAGAGTCATGCGGTGCAGTAGATGTATATAAAATGGATGAGAAAACATTATTGCAAGCACATCAACATGTGTTTTTCAAATGTGAGTCTGAAGTGGTTGAAAGTTATAAAAAGTAAGTCTTATATTTATTGTTGATTAAGTGTATACTAATTAATTTGGTAACAAAATTTATATATATGAGTCACATGAATAGAGAACATATTGCTGAAATCAAAAGATCACACGTAAGCGCCGTTTGACACAACATCAACTTAATCGTACGCATTTCAATACATTTAGTGAGTGGTTCAAGGAGCAAGTAAGTAGTAGTACTATGTTCTTGGTTACCTTAATTATTGTACTTGTCCTTATATCCAAATTTATAGTTGTATGTTTATTTGGATAGGTAAAATAATTGGAGGTCACATCTGATATCATAAAGAATATTAAAGCTCTTGCAAATGGGTCGAGTTACATTACAAAAAGATTAATGCATATGATGTATATAATGGGTATCGGTTTCTAACAAAACAAAGTACAGAGTACCTAGAAACACAAAATAGTGGTGCTATGGTTGTTTCAAAAACCGAAAGTTATGCAAGTTCAAGCAACAATGCTCCAAAGTCGGCAAATATCTCATATTATGGTAAATTGAATGACATTGTGGAGTTAAAATACTATGAAGAATTTAAGGTTGTCTTATTTAAGTGTGAATGGGTCGATGTAACCAAAGGTAGAGGAATTATGGAAGATGACGGGATTTCACAGTTGTGAATTTTTCACGCTTGGCTGATTCTGGCAATCGATACCGTCATGAACCCTTTATTTCTGCTGAACAAGCCCAACAAGTAATATTTGTGCAAGGACCTCATGATCATGAATGGTTTGCCCCTAGGTTATCTAAACCTCGAGACATTTTTGATATAGGAGAGGAAAACAGTATGCAACTCGAGTCATCAATGAATAGTTATTCCACTGACTTGGCTATCTTAGAAAATTCCCATGTTCCATAATATGAGAATAATGATTGGGTAAGGAGTGGAGTCGATGGAATAATAATTGATATGGAAGTCCATACTCAAGCTTCTCTGTAACAACTCTGATTTGAGAAGATAGAAAAATGCAGCTTTCCAAGAACTGGTGCAAGAACCACGGAAGCCATCGGTCTGTGGTCTGACTCACGGTCCGTAGGTGGGGTCCGTCATTGGGCACCAAATGTTTATGCTCTCTGACCCCACCCACGGTCGACCAGGATGGTTCGTGGTTGGACCTATAGACCGTAGGTGAGGGTCAGTAACCAGTTAGAGAGAAATTGTTGTTAGGTCAACTTCAAACAGTCATAATGTTTAGCAAAAAAGAAATTAGATGGCCCATGACCCACCATCTGATAAATAATTGAATCCTCTTTCCAACGCCATAAAGTTTGCTAAAATCTCATCTCCGCATAAAGAGTTATGCTCATTTTAGTGAAGCCCTATCAGGCAGATCATAAACGAAGAACCCAAACGACGGCCGGTTGGTCAAACGACAAACCATCGTTCCCTTCGTGGATGGGCTTCATTAGAATTAAGTCAGTGTCGTTTTGGTCTTTTCCCTATACGTTGGGCACTTAAAGTATGTCATTTGATGCCTAAACTACGTCTTTTTACTTAGAATAAGTCTAATAACTTAGTTAGACATACCCAAAACCTTTATTCACCAAAAATCATCCAAACTTTGAGAAAAAAGGAGAGGAGAAGTCGACCAAACCTCCCAAGAACAAGAAGCAGTGTTCTTCATATTTTATCCCCGAAATCAAAGGATTTATCCTTAGATTTTGTCACCAAGTATGTGGGATCTCACTAGTAGGTTCCTTTCATCCACTAGGTCCCAAAAATTCAGTCAGTTTCTTGATTCTACATAGGTAGTTTAAACCTAGGTTTTGTAAAATCTTGGCAAATTATTATGATTTTAGCTGCTATATAATCCATAGTCTAAATATCCAATTTTCTTGAAAAGTTTGCTTAATTACTTGTATGAAACTCAGAACCCTAGTTTGTATAAATTCTCTTAGTTCATGAATTATACTTTCTAGGTCAGTTAAACAGATAAGCATGCTCCAGATTTTGAATGTCACATTATCAGTATATAAATATTGCATTCTCAGATTGCATGTCAGTATTTTGAGTTGTTCAGTATTTCAATTATATTTGTATCATACATATATTCAGTTGGGAGTAGACTTAGCACCGAGTTGAACTAGGGTTCAGCGTACCGTCATAGTCTCAGAACTGCATGCCCCCGTAGGAGTATAAGCCTCCTCTGTTGGGCATCAAATATAGTGATCACGCTAGTCATGCCTTTACACCCTTTGCAAGGTATATGTGGTCCTCTCGATGGGGCGTATACATCAGATTCCATGTTAGCTCACGTGGTTTTATGTCATTTAACAAAGCTCCCACAGCCAGACTCTTAGTGCATTTGACCAGGTTTTCAATATATACTGTAGTATTCAGTTCGACATGTTATTTTCATTATTAGTACTTGGTCATTGCATTCAGTTTAGCTTTTCAGTTATATTTCAGTATTTACATTTGGACTCAGTTTATGTCATTGCTTAGTTATGTTTTGTTCAGCTTATATATGTTTGTTTAGTTATTATCTATATCATGCATGCTCAGTACATTCCAAGTGCTGACGTGTACTCTTCCCTACATCTTTCCATGATGTAGGTTCAGGTACTCAGCATCCAGATCACGCATAGATCGGTTCTCGATCAGTATTCAACAGCTTCAGTGGTAAGCCCTCATACTTCGAGGACAATTGACATGTCTTTCATATTTAGTCTTTTATTTCAGTTTTCAGTTTTGCTAGAGTTAGCTGGGGGCATGTCCCAACAACTCTAGTCAGTAGAGCCTTTTCAGACATAGTATTAGATTCAGCTTTACATTTAAAGGAATGTTTAATATCATTGAACTCTTAGTAGCTTTATATATATTCAGATCAGTATTGTGTATTCCCCATCTTTCAGTTATCTACTATTTTAGCTTCCGTATTTTTTATGTTTTATTCAATTATTCCTAGTATGCTTGATATATGCCAGACACAGGATTAGCTTGGGGTCACTCGTGATCATAGGTCCCATGTTACATCAAGGGGGTAGCCTTGAGGCATGCCAATCTTTGTATCAGTGAATTAGGTTCAAGAGTCCTAGAATGTCTGAAAACCTCACTAAGTAGAGTCATTTTCATGGGTGTGAAGTGCATTACATCTAATGAGAGAGAGGCTATGAAGTTTTTTAAAATAATTCACTTTCTTTACTATTCTTATCGTGCATGAGTATGAATTCTATTCAATCTCCTTCTAACTCATGCTCTTCGCATTTCGGAAAATGCCTTCAAAAAGAGCTAACGCAAGGAATCAGCCAGCAGATCCACCAGACCCATTGAAGAAGAAAGTCATGCATGCCGAGCTCAGGGCTTTTTACTAGGTAATTGCTCAGGCCATGACTACCCTGGTTAATCAGTAGGTTGTGACCCTAGCTCAATCGCAGACTAACATTGTTGCAACAAGAATCCAGAACTTCACTTGGATGAACCCTCAAGAGTTCGATGGGTCTAAGTCAAAAGAGGATCCACAAGGGTTTCTCGACGACATGAAGAAGGTAACAGACATTATGGGTGTCACTTCAGTCGAGGGTGAAGATTTAGCCACCTATCAGTTGAAGGGAGTGGCCTACACTTGGTACCAGCAGTGGGAGGATTACAAGTCTTCTATTCAGATGTTTATGTCGTATTAAATCGAGGGGATACACTTTCTATCGTAACTAGATTTCTATCAGTAAACTTTAGTGTCAATCCAGAAACTCTTTAAGAACCTTTCTAAGTCTCTACTCCAGTTGGTGACCCAATTATGGCTAGACGGGTATACAAAAATTGCCATGTCACAGTCTCTAAGAAAGTCACCTCAGCAGATCTTGTAGAGTTGGAAATGCTAGATTTTGATATAATTATAGGAATGGATTAGGTACAATCCTGGTATGCCTCACTCGATTATAGACTAGGATTTTTCGATTTCAGTTTCCGAATGAGCCAGTCTTAGAATGGTAGGGTAGTAGCTCAGTCCTTGTTGGTCGATTTATCTCTTACATTAAAGCCAGAAAGATTATCTCTAAAGAGTATTTCTATCATCTTTTTTAGGGTTAAGGATTCAAACTCCGAAACCCCAACTCTTGAGTCAGTTCTAATAGTGAATGAGTTTCCAGAAGTGTTTTCAGAAGATCTTCTCAAAGTTCCTCCCGAAAGGGAAATTGACTTCAAAATAGATCACCTTCTAGATACCCAACCCATTTCGATTCCTCCTTACATAATGGCTCCAACTGGGATTAAGGAATTGAAAGAAAAGTTGAAAGACCTTCTAGATAAGGGCTTCATCAGACCTAGTATCTCTCCATGGGGTGTAACAGTGTTGTTCGTGTAAAAGAAAGATGGTTCTCTCAGGATGTGCATTGACTAGCATCAGTTGAAAAAAGTTACAATCAAGAATAAGTATCTCATCCCTAAGATTGATGACTTGTTCGACCAACTTCAGGGTGCTAGTTGCTTTCCTAAAGAAGACCTCAGATCTGGTTATCATCAACTCAGAGTCAGAGATGGTGACATTCCGAAGACCGCCTTCAAGACTCGGTATGATCACTATGAATTTCTAGTTATGTCTTTTAGACTAACAAATGCTCCTACAGCTTTCATGGACTTAATGAACAGGGTGTTCAAACAGTATTTGAATTTGTTCGTTATTGTCTTTATTAATGATATCTTTATATATTCTCAGAATGAGGAGGAGCATGCGACTCATCTGAGAGTCATTATGTAAACTCTCAATGATCGTCAGTTATTTGCTAAGTTCAGCAAATGTGAGTTTTGGTTATAGTCAGTCGCTTTCCTTGGTCATGTGGTATCTAGAGAAGGAATTCAAGTGGATTCTAAGAAAATAGAGGCAGTGAAACAATAGTCCAGACCCACCTCTCCAACAGATATCAAAAGTTTCTTGGGTTCGGCTGGTTATTAGGGGAGATTTGTTGAAGGATTTTCATCCATAGCTTTCCCATTGATTAAGTTAACTCAGAAGAAAGTCAAATTTTAGTGGTCAGATGAGTGCGAGAAAAGTTTCTCTGAACTGAAGTCTAGGTTGACTACAGCTCTTGTCTTGACTCTACTAGATAGTTGAGATGGTTATGTTATTTATTGTGATGCATCTAGGGTTGGCCTAGGTTGTGTGCTGATGCAGTGAGGTAAGGTCATATCTTATGCTTCTAGAAAGCTTACGGTTCATGAGAAGAACTACCCTACTCATGACATTGAGCTTACAGTTTAAGTATTTGTTCTAAAGATTTGGAGAGACGTATGGTGTTCACGTAGATGTGTTCATAGATCATAAGAGCCTTCAGTATGTGTTCACCCAGAAAGAGTTGAATCTTCGTCAAAGAAGATGCCTTGAATTGCTCAAGGACTATGATATGAATGTGCTTTACCATCCTGGTAAATCCAATGTAGTGGTTGATGCTCTTAGAAGATTATTTATGGGTAGTGTAGCACATGTTGAGGAAGAAAAGAAGGAATTAGCAAAAGATGTTCACCAGCTTGCTCTCTTAGGAGTTGGTCTTACGGACATGTCAGATGGTGGTGTGATAGTTCAGAATAGATCAGATTCTTCATTGGTAGCAGAGGTTAAGGGAAAATAGGATAATGATCCTATATTACTTTAGTTGAAAGGTACAGTTCATGAACAGAAAATTGAGTTTTTCTTCCAAGAGGGAGATGATTCATTATTAGGGTCGCTTATGTGTTCCTAATGTGGGTGAGTTGAGGCAACAAATCCTTACATAAGATCATAATTCCAAATATTCTATTCATCTAGGTGCCAATAAGATGTACTGTGATATGTGGGAAGTCTTTTGGTGGAACAACATGAAAAGAGACATGGCAGATTTTGTGGCTAAGTGTCCTAATTGTAAATAGATTAAGGTAGAACATCAGAAACCAGGAAGTATGACTCAAGAGATTAACATTCCTACATAAAAGTGGGAAGTCATAAACATGGACTTCATTACGGGTTTACCTCGTACTCGCAGACAACATGACTCCATTTGGGTGATAGTGGAAAGAGTTACTAAGTCCGCTCACTTCTGGGGTGTTAAAACTACATATTTAATAGACGATTACGCTAAACTCTACATTAATGAGATAGTCAGGTTGCATGGGGTTCCTTTTTCTATCAGCTCAGATAGAGGTACTTAGTTTAACTCTCATTTCTGGAAATCATTTCAGAAAGGTCTTGGTACTCAGGTAAATCTCAGTACAACATTTCATCCACAGACGGATGGTAAGGCAGAGCATACCATTCAGACCTTATAGGACATGCGGAGAGCTTGCGTGATCGATTTTAAGGGTAGTTGGGATGATCACCTACCTCTTACAGAGTTCGCATATAATAATTGTTATCGTTCCAGTATTCATATGGCCCCTTATGAGGCACTATATGGGCGTAGATACAGGTCCCTGATTTGTTGGTTTGAAGTAGGTGAAGCAGCCTTGATTGGGCCAGATTCGGTTCATGAGGCTATGGAAAAAGTTCAACTCATCAGCAATAGACTAAAGATAGCTCAAAATTATCAGAACTCCTATGCAGATGTGAGGAGAAGGGACTAGAGTTTGAGATCGATGATTGGGTTTTCCTAAGGGTGTCACCTATGAAGGGGGTGATGAGATTTGGCAAGAAAGGAAAGCTTAGTCCAAGATATGTAGGTCCTACAGAATCCTGAAAAGAGTTGGTAATGTGTCATATGAGTTAGAGTATCCAACAGAACTAGCAACGGTTCATCCAGTCTTCTACATTTCCTTGTTGAAGAAGTGTGTGGGTAATTCGGCATCAATAGTACCATTAGAGAGTGTGGTTGTGAAGGATAGTCTCACTTATGAAGAGGTGCCAAGTGAGATTCTTGACCGTTAGGTTTGTAGGTTGAGAAATAAAGAAATAGCTTCAGTGAAGGTTTTGTGGAGGATTCAGTCAGTAGAGGGAGCTACTTGGGAAGCAGAAGCAGCCATGAAGGCCAAGTATCCTCATATATTTCCTTCCGATTCCGTTTCAGCTTGAGGTAATAGTTCCTTTCCAGTCTCTCAGTTTACTCTTGCATAAATTCAATCTCAGTATCTTGTGCGTTTAGTTGTTCTTGCATTTCAGCATATTTGCATGTTCATGGAACTCAGTTCAGTTGGATATCATTTTCTAGTACTTAGTAGTAGGGATTGCAGATCCTTCCCTCCATACTCAGCTTGTTTAGACTTCATTCGAGGATGAACATTCCCAAGGGAGAGATATTGTAGCACCTTGGATTTTAGAAAATAGAATAATGTAGCTTTCCAGGACTCAGTACAAGAACCACGAAAGCCACCAACGATCTGTGGTCTGACACACGGTTCGTAGGTGGGGTTCGTCATCCAGAACCAAATGTTTATAGTCTCTGACCGTACCCACGGTCGACCAGAACATAGGTGATGGTCAGTAACCAGTTAGAGGGAAATTTTTGTTAGCTCAACTTCAAGCGGTCATAATATTTAGCATAAAAGGAACTAGGTGGCCCATGACCCACCAAATGATAGATAATTGAATCCTCTTTCTAACACCACTGAGTTTGCTAAAATCCCATCTCCGAGTAAAATGTTATGCTCATTTTAGTGAAGCCATGTCGGGCAGATCATGAACGACGAACCCAAACGATGGCCGATAGGTCAAACGATGGACCGTCGTTCCCTTCTTGGATGGGCTTCGTCAGAATTAAGTCAGGGTCATTTTGATCCTTTCCCCTATGCGTTGGGAACTTAAATGACATCGTTTGATGCCTAAACTACGTTATTTTACTCAGAATAAGTCTAATAACTTAGTCAGACATACACAAAACCTTTATTCACCAAAAATCATCAAATCTTGGAGCAGAAAGGAGAGGAAAAGTCCATCAAACCTCCCAAGAACAAGAAAGAGTGTTCTTCAAATTTCAGCCCCGAAATCGAAGGATTTCTCCGTAGATTTCATCACCAAGTATGTGGGATTTCACTAGTGGGTTCCTTTCAGCTACTAGGTCCCTAAAATTCAGCGAGTTTCTAGATTCTACATAGCTTGTTTAGACCTAGGGCTTGTAAGATCTTCAGAAATTATTATGATTTCGGCTGTTATATAATCCATAGTCTAAATATCAGTTTTTTTTTTTGAAAGTTTGCTTAATTCCTTGTATCAAACTCAGAACCCTAGTTTGTATAAATTCTCTTAGTTCATGAATTATACTTGCTAGATCAATTAAATAGATAATCATGCTCTAGATTTCAAATGTCACATTATCAGTATATAAATGTGCCGAAACCCCCCATTTAATATTTGACACCTTTGTGTCACCCCATTTAATTTACAATATTTTTAATCGTTAATGTCTTTAGTTACGACTAGTTTGAACTTAATTTTATTTTTGTACTAATTATCAAAATCACTCCCTTGGGACACAACCCCAACCTTTGGTTGGGTTACTATATTATCGACGATCGTAGACACTCGTACTATAGGTTAGTGTCTTTGGTCACGATAAGCATCAGCATGCCTTTTTGTTTATTTTGTTGTTTTATCCGTTGGATTGTGAAGTGCTAATGTGTTCTTATGAATTGAAATTTTGTTTATTCTGGTGCATTAGTAAGTGTTTTCAAAAGTTAAGATGATGTTGCTTTCTCTTGTATTTCATGTGTACTGTTATTCTGCTACAAGTGCAATTTAATGCATCTACATAGTTATTTCATGTTAGATAAAAAAGTATGCAAACTAGAGTTCGCAATAGATTGTACATTCAAATACAAAATGATGAAGGTCTACGACAATATGTTGAGCAGTTAATAGATGAACGGAACATTGATCAAGCTCAACCTTATATTGAGCAGCTGATGAATAGTCAGAATCACTGTCGAACCCAAGATCACGAAGATCAATCTAAAGACTTGAATAATTATGTTGGTGGCATTGATGAATCAAGTAATACTTCGTAAGTTGCCTATTTCCTATTAGTCATACATTCTAGGAAAAACTTTGTTGATGGAACTGGAGAGTTTTTTATCCACATATTGTTGCTATTACATATATTGGTTGTTAAATAGTTGATCTATCCATGTTCAACTATTCTTTAATTTTTTTTACTATGGTTGATTCTCTCTGCATTCGTGTAACACCTCAGATCTCAAAATGAAGAAAGAATCCTAGTTTTCAGAACACTGGTTCCAGTACATATTGAAACACCCACAGACCGTAGGTGGGACCACGAACCGTAGGTGGGGTTCCATTGTTAAGGCCCAAACCTCTATAGTGTCTAACCGTAGACTTCATCACCAAGTATGTGGGATTTCACTAGTGGGTTCCTTTCATCTACTAGGTCCCTAAAATTCAGCGAGTTTCTTGATTCTACATATCTTGTTTAGACCTAGGGCTTGTAAAATCTTGGGAAATTATTATGATTTTAGCTGTTATATAATCCATAGTCTAAATATCAGTTTTTTTTGGAAAGTTTGCTTTATTCCTTATATCAAACTAAGAACCCTAGTTTGTATAAATTCTCTTAGTTCATGACTTATACTTGGTAGGTCAATTAAATAGATAATTATGCTCTAGATTTTGAATGTCACATTATTAGTATATAAATGTTGCATTCTCAGATTGCATGTCAGTATTTTGAGCTATTCAGTATTTCAGTTATATTTGTGTCATACACATATTCAATTGGCAGTACAGTTAGCACCGAGTTGGACTAGGGTTCAGCGTACCCTCATAGTCCTAGAACTATGTGCCCCCGTAAGAGTATAAGTCCCCTCTGTTGGGCATCAGATTTAGTGATCACGCCTATCATGCCCTTATACCCCTGGCAAGCTAAATTGGGTCCTCTCGATGGAGCATATACATTGGAATCCACATTAGCTCACGTGATTTTATGTCGGTTAATAGTAGCTCCCACAGCCAGACTCTTAGTGCATTTGACCAGGTTTTCAGTATATACTTCAGTATTCAGTTCAATATGTTCTTTTCATGATTAGTACTTGGTCATTGCATTCAGTTTAGCTTTTCAAATAAATTTCAGTATTTACATTCTTACTCAGTTTATGTCATCGCTCAATTATGCTTTGTTTAGCTTATATATGTTTGTTCAGCTATTATCTATATCTTGCATGCTCAATACATTCCAAGTACTTACACATACTCTACCCTACATCCTTTCATGATGTAGGTTCAGGTATTCAGCATCCAGATCATGCATAGATTGGTTCCCGTTCAGCATTCAGCAGCTTTAGTAGTGAGTCCTCTTATTTCAAGGAAAATTGACATGTCTTTCATATTCAGTCTTTTATTTCAGTTTTCAGTTTAGCTAGAGTTAGCTGGGGGCATGTCCCAACAACTCTAGTTAGTAGAGGCTTTTCAGACATAGTATTAGATTCAGCTTTACTTTTGAGGGAATGTTCAATATAGTTGAACTCTTAGTAGCTTTAAATAGATTCAGCTTTACATTTGAGGGAATGTTTAATATAGTTGAACTCTTAGTAGCTCTATATATATTCAGATCAATATTAGTTATTCCGCATCTTTCAGTTATCTGTCAATTTAGCTTCTGCATAATTTATGTTTTATTCCGTTATTCTCATGCTTGATATATGCGAGACACAGAGTTAGCTTGGGCTCACTCGTGATCCTAGGTCCCGTGTTACGTCAAGGGGGTATCCTGGGGGAGTGACATTCTCCAAATAATGGTGAAGCTAATCTCGAGGGAGGAAATGATATCGAAAATGAAAGTGATGATGAATAATAAGTGGTTATTATAAATATATATTTTGCAAATGTTATTAAATAACCTTTAAGTATTTATTATTTTTTATATAGAAATTTGAATAAAGTACCTTTGCAGATTTGCTTTCAATATGAATCATTTTATAGAAGATGAATGTGAGTTGGCTGTAAAATTTTCATGTTTGTGTTGGTTGATTAGTGAATGTTTTGACTGAACTTTATGTACATGTGATGACTCCACAAATTGGACTCATTTTGGGCTTAATTTTGATAGAAATAGTGTCCTCAAATGCTTATTTTGTCTCAATATCTGATGAAAACTCTTAAGTTTCAAGTGTTTGAAGTTTTAGTAGAAGCATGGACACTTAGGCGCAAAAAGGGACAAAAGGGCTGAAAAGAATGAAGAAGTTGAAGCCTGCGCATCGCCAAGCATGCTTCGCGATTCTCCGAAGGGACGCCCTCCGCCCTTTGTTCCAGTACACGAAGCCCTGAAGGAGTAGGATCAAAAAGGAGTTGAAATAATCAGTCGACATTTTGTCGAAAATTTCCACGAAGCAGTACTATCTCGCCTAATGACATAGAGCACGACCATGCTGAAGGCTAGTGCAAGATGGCGACGAACTACACCAAAGGGAAAATCGTCGAGTTAATTTGCAATTCCTACTAACCTCGCCGAAAGATTCGCCAGCACTATTTTCTGAAGTCTATAAATACTAAACTTGTTATTAATTTTTAATGGTGAAACATTTATTTTTATTTTCACAATAGAATAGTACTCTTTGGGATATTTTCTCTCAAGTTTGGAGAGGGTTTTTTGGAGACTTGAAGAAAGAAGGATTTCATCTTTCCCAAGTTGGAAGTGGGTCTTCTCCATTCTTCTTCCTTTGCTTAAATCAAGGTTTAATTACTTATACCCATTTTATTTTAGTATCATTTTAGGTGTATTTTGTTATTTCTTGATGTGTGGCTAAAAAACCCCATTCTTGGGGTGTGATTTAGCAAATATGTGTTAATATTGTTGTTGGGTCTTGCTTGTTGATAGGATAGATGTATTTTAATTGTGATTTCACCTAGTGGTTGCGGTTTAATTTAATGGGTTTGTAGTTGCAGATACAAAACCACCCTTGTGTTTTCGGCTTGCCCGAGAGGGAGGTCGCGAAACCAAGACCGCTAGACTAATGGCCTAAGGAATGGGTTGACATGAGTTTAAGCCCGATAGGGTGAGCCCTAGTTCCATATCCTAACACTCAACTTGAGAGAGTGAGTGGGGTAACGCATAGGCTGGCCTTCATGCGGCAAATGGGTGTCCGAGAGGAACACATTTGAAACGGGATAAATTGCCCGAGAGGGAACTTATGTCCATCTAAAGCATAGCCTAGTCACTATTATCTTACAAATTTCCTATCGAAAGTATGTACCCAACGATTTTTCTCAACTTGTATTGCGGTCACACCCCAAGAACTTGTCCCCAAACTTGATTTTCTTTTTATTTTTGTTGTTTTTTATTACTTGTGACAAAACCCCCCATTTTATATTTAACACCTTTGTGTCACCCCATTTAATTTACAATGTTTTTAATCGTTAATGCCTTTAGCTAAGACTAGTTTGAACTTAATTTTATTTTTCTACTAATTCTCAAAATCAATCCCTTGGGACACAACCTTTGTTGGGTGACTATATTATCGACGATCGTAGACACTCGTACTATAGGTTAGAGTCGTTGGTCACGATAAGAATCAGCATGCCTTTTCTTTTATTTTGTTGTTTCATCCATTGGATTGTGAAGTGCTAATGTGTTCTTATGAATTGAAATTTTGTTTATTCTGGTGCATTAGTAAGTGTTTTCAAAAGTTAAGATGATGTTGCTTTCTCTTGTATTTCATGTGTACTGTTATTCTGCTACAAGTGCAATTTAATGCATCTACATAGTTATTTCATGTTAGATAAAAAAGTATGCAAACTAGAGTTCGCAATAGATTGTACATTCAAATACAAAATGATGAAGGTCTACGACAATATGTTGAGCAGTTAATAGATGAACGAAATATTGATCAAGCTCAACCTTATATTGAGCAGCTGATGAATAGTGAGAATCACTGTCGAAACCAAGATCACGAAGATCAATCTAAAGACTTGAATAATTATGTTGGTGGCATTGATGAATCAAGTAATACTTCGTAAGTTGCCTATTTCCTATTAGTCATACATTCTAGGAAAAACTTTGTTGATGGAACTGGAGAGTTTTTTATCCACATATTGTTGCTATTACATATATTGGTTGTTAAATAGTTGATCCATCCATGTTCAACTATTCTTTAATTTTTTTTACTATGGTTGATGCTCTCTGCATTCGTGTAACACCTCAGATCTCAAAATGAAGAAAGAATCCTAGCTTTCAGAACACTGGTTCCAGTACATATTGAAGCACCCACAGACCGTAGGTGGGACCACGAACCGTAGGTGGGGTTCCATTGTTAAGGCCCAAACCTCTATAGTGTCTAACCGTAGACTTCATCACCAAGTATGTGGGATTTCACTAGTGGGTTCCTTTCATCTACTAGGTCCCTAAAATTCAGCGAGTTTCTTGATTCTACATATCTTGTTTAGACCTAGGGCTTGTAAAATCTTGGGAAATTATTATGATTTTAGCTGTTATATAATCCATAGTCTAAATATCAGTTTTTTTTGGAAAGTTTGCTTAATTCCTTATATCAAACTAAGAACCCTAGTTTGTATGGATTCTCTTAGTTCATGACTTATACTTGGTAGGTCAATTAAATAGATAATTATGCTCTAGATTTTGAATGTCACATTATTAGTATATAAATGTTGCATTCTCAGATTGCATGTCAGTATTTTGAGCTATTCAGTATTTCAGTTATATTTGTGTCATACACATATTCAATTGGCAGTACAGTTAGCACCGAGTTGGACTAGGGTTCAGCGTACCCTCATAGTCCTAGAACTATGTGCCCCCGTAAGAGTATAAGTCCCCTCTGTTGGGCATCAGATTTAGTGATCACGCCTATCATGCCCTTATACCCCTGGCAAGCTAAATTGGGTCCTCTCGATGGGGCATATACATTGGAATCCACATTAGCTCACGTGATTTTATGTCGGTTAATAGTAGCTCCCACAGCCAGACTCTTAGTGCATTTGACCAGGTTTTCAGTATATACTTCAGTATTCAGTTCAATATGTTCTTTTCATGATTAGTACTTGGTCATTGCATTCAGTTTAGCTTTTCAAATAAATTTCAGTATTTACATTCTTACTCAGTTTATGTCATCGCTCAGTTATGCTTTGGTTAGCTTATATATGTTTGTTCAGCTATTATCTATATCTTGGATGCTCAATACATTCCAAGTACTTACACATACTCTACCCTACATCCTTTCATGATGTAGGTTCAGGTATTCAGCATCCAGATCATGCATAGATTGGTTCCCGATCAGCATTCAACAGCTTTAGTAGTGAGTCCTCTTATTTCAAGGAAAATTGACATGTCTTTCATATTCAGTCTTTTATTTCAGTTTTCAGTTTAGCTAGAGTTAGCTGGGGGCATGTCCCAACAACTCTAGTTAGTAGAGGCTTTTCAGACATAGTATTAGATTCAGCTTTACTTTTGAGGGAATGTTCAATATAGTTGAACTCTTAGTAGCTTTAAATATATTCAGCTTTACATTTGAGGGAATGTTTAATATAGTTGAACTCTTAGTAGCTCTATATATATTCAGATCAATATTAGTTATTCCGCATCTTTCAGTTATCTGTCAATTTAGCTTCTGCATAATTTATGTTTTATTCAGTTATTCTCAGTATGCTTGATATATGCCAGACACAGGGTTAGCTTGGGCTCACTCGTGATCCTAGGTCCCGTGTTAAGTCAAGGGGCTATCCTGAGGAGTGGCATTCTCCAAATAATGGTGAAGCTAATCTCGATGGAGGAAATGATATCAAAAATGAAAGTGATCATGAATGATAAGTGGTTATTATAAATATATATTTTGCAAATGTTATTAAAGAACATTTAAGTATTTATTATTTTTTATATAGAAATTTGAATAAAGTACCTTTGCAGATTTGCTTTCAATATGAATCATTTTATAGAAGATGAATGTGAGTTAGCTGTAAAATTTTCATGTTTGTGTTGGTTGATTAGTGAATGTTTTGACTGAACTTTATGTGCATGTGATGACTCCACAAATTGGACTCATTTTAGGCCTAATTTTGATAGAAATAGTGTCTTCAAATGCATATTTTGTCTCAATATCTGATGAAAACTCTTAAGTTTCAGGTATTTGAAGTTTTAGTGGAAGCATGGACATTTAGGCGCAAAAATGGACAAAAGGGCTGAAAAGAACGAAGAAATTGAAGCATGCGCATCGCCAAGCCTGCTTGGCGATTCTCCGAAGGGACGCACTCCGCCCTTTGTTCCAGTACACGAAGCCCTGAAGGAGTAGGATCAAAAAGAAGTTGAAAGAATCAGTCGACATTTCGTCGAAAAATTCCACGAATTAGTACTATCTCGCCTAATGACACAGAGCACGACCATGCTGAAGGCTAGTGCAAGACGGCGACGAACTACACCAAAGGGAAAATCGTCGAGTTAATTGGCGATTCCTACTAACCTCGCTGAAAGATCCGCCAGCACTATTTTCTGAAGTCTATAAATACTAAAATTGTTATTAATTTTTAATGGTCGAACATTTATTTTTATTTTCACAATAGAATAGTACTCTTTGGAATATTTTCTATCAAGTTTGGAGAGCGTTTTTTGGAGACTTGAAGAAAGAAGGATTTCATCTTTCCCAAGTTGGAAGTGGGTCTTCTCCATTCTTCTTCCTTTGCTTAAATCAAGGTTTAATTACTTATACCCATTTTATTTTAGTATCATTTTAGGTGTATTTTGTTATTTCTTGATGTGTGGCTAAAAAACCCATTCTTGGGGTGTGATTTAGCAAATATGTGTTAATATTGTTGTTGGGTCTTGCTTGTTTATATGATAGATGTATTTTAATGGTGATTTCACCTAGTGGTTGCGGTTTAATTTAATGGGTTTGTAGTTGCAGATACAAAAGCACCCATGTGTTTTCGGCTTGCCCGAGAGGGAAGTCGCGAAACCAAGACCGCTAGAGTGATGGCCTAAGGATTTGGGTCGACATGAGGTAAAGCCTGATAGGGTGAGCCCTAGTTCCATATCCTAACACTCAGCTTGAGAGAGTAAGTGGGGTAAGGGGTAGGCTGGCCTTCATGCGGCAAATGGGTGTTTGAGAGGAACACATTTGAAACGGGGTAAGTTGCCCGAGAGGGAACTTATTTCCATCTAAAGCTTAGCCTAGTCACTATTATCTTGCAAATTTCCTATCCAAAGCATGTACCCAACAATTTAACTAAACTTGTATTGCGGTCACACCCCAAGAACTTGTCCCAAAACTTGATTTTCTTGTTATTTTTGTTGGTTTTTACTACTTGTGACAAAACCCTCCATTTGATATTTGACACCTTTGTGTCACCCCATTTAATATACAATGTTTTTAATCGTTAATGTCTTTAGCTAAGACTAGTTTGAACTTAATTTAATTTTTCTACTAATTCTCAAAATCAATCCCTTGGGACACAACCCCAACCTTTGGTTGGGTGACTATATTATCGACGATCATAGACATTCGTACTATAGGTTAGTGTGGTTGGTCACGATAAGCATCAGCATGCCTTTTCTTTTATTTTGTTGTTTCATCCGTTGGATTGTGAAGTGCTAATGTGTTCTTATGAATTGAAATTTTGTTTATTCTAGTGCATTAGTAAGTGTTTTCAAAACTTAAGATGATGTTGCTTTCGCTTGTATTTCATGTGTCCTGTTATTCTGCTACTAGTGCAATTTAATGCATCTACATAATTATTTCATGTTAGATAATAATGTATGCAAACTAGAGTACGCAATAGATTGTACATTCAAATACAAAATGATGAAGGTCTACAACAATATGTTGAGCAGTTAATAGATGAACGGAACATTGATCAAGCTCAACCTTATATTGAGCAGCTGATGAATAGTCAGAAGCACTGTCGAACCCAAGATCACGATGATCAATCTAAAGAGTTGAATAATTATGTTGGTGGCATTGATGAATCAAGTAATACTTCGTAAGTTGTCTAATTCCTATTAGTTATACATGCTAGGAAAAACTTTGTTGATGGAACTGGAGAGTTTTTTATCCATATATTGTTGCTATTACATATATTGGTTGTTAAATAGTTGATCCATCCTTGTTCAACTATTCTTTAATTTTTTTTACTATGGTTGATTCTCTCTGCATTCCTGTAACACCTCAGATCTCAAAATGAAGAAAGAATCCTTGTTTTCAGAACACTGGTTCCAATACATATGGAACCACCCACAGACCGTAGGTGGGGTTCCATTGTTAAGGCCCAAATCTCTATAGTCTCTAATCCCACCCATGATCGACCAATACTGTCCGTTGTTGGACCTACGGACTGTAGGTCTGACCTTTGGTGAAGGTTAGCAGCCAGTTAGAGGGAAATTGCTGATTGGGTCAATTTCAAATGGTCATAACCCTTAACACAAAATGAATTAGGTGTCCCATTACCTACTAAATTATAGATAATTGAATCCTCTTTCCAACGCTACTGAGTTTTATAAAATCCCATCTCCGGGTAAAAAGTTATGCTCGTTTTAGTAAACCCCTGTCGGGCAGACTAGACCTACGACCCAACCTACGGTTGGTAGGTTGACCTATGGCACGTACTTCCTTCCATAGGTGGCCTTCAACATCTTTTAAGTTAGGGTCATTTGGGTATTTTTTCTATGCATTGGGCACTTAAACTTCATCGTTTTAAATCTAAACTACATCGTTTTACTCAGAATATGTCTAATAACTTAGTCACACTCACCCAGAAGCTGTATTTACCAAAAACTCATCAAACCTAGAACAAAAGAGGAGAAAAGAGGCGACCCAAACCCTTCCAAGAATGCAACAAGTTTTCTTCAGTTCCAGCCCCGATATCAAAAGATTTCTCCGTTAATTTCATCACCAGGTATGTGGGATTTCACTAGTGGGTTCCTTTCGCCCATACTGTCACTAGAATTCAGTTCTTGATTCTCAACCTCATGTTTAGACCTAGGGTTTCTAGATTTTGAGATTTATGTTGTGATTCAACTATTAGACTAATCCAAATCAGATTATCATGTTTCCGTGGAATTATTGATTAGTTCTTAATTGAAACTTAGAACCCTAGTTTGTAGATTCGTGTAGTTCATGAATTACACTTGCTAGGTCAGTTTATTCAGTTATACATACTCCAGTTTTGAACGTCACATTATTACTATATTTCAGTATGAACCCTATTTTGAGTTATAAATCTTAAGAAGCTTTTAAGAGCCAACACTTGAGTTCTTAAACTGAGTTTTGAGAAAACACAAATGAGTTTTGAGAAAAGAGTTTTGTAAAACATGATTAGTATGACAATTGAGTATGTCATCAACGTATGAGCAGTATGGTATCTGGATATACCATCAATGTTTATGCAGTATGACTTCCCGAATCATTAATGATCATATTAAAATATTATTTTGAATTTTTTTTTAGAAAGAGTTTTCAAGCATGAGTATCTGCATGTCAGTATTTTGAGCTATTCAGTATTTTAGTATTTCAGTCATAATGTATCATATACATATTCCAGTTGGGAGTAGGCTTAGACAGAGTTAGACTAGGGTTCAACGTACCCTCATAGTCCCAGAACTACGTTTCCCCGTAGGTTAAGTTCCCTCTGTTGGGCATCAGTTTTAGTGATCACGCCAGTCATGCCTTTAATCCTCTGGCAGGGGATATTGGGTCATCTCGATGAGGCGTATACATCGGACTCCACATTTATCTCATGTGGTTTTATATCGGTTATTAGTAGTTCCCATAGTCAGATTCTAGTGCATTGACCAGGTTATCAAATACAGTTCAATATTCAATCTCAGCATGTCATGTACTTGATCATTGCATTCAGTTTAGTTCATATTCAGTATAACTCAGTAACCTTATCATGTTCAGATTATATCATTGCTTTATTGCTTGTTTAGTTATATGTTTTATTCATCTTTATTCTATCATGCATGCCCAGTACCTTTTAAGTACTAACTCATACTCTGTGCTACATCTTCTCGTGATGTAGGTTTAGGCCCTCAGCACTCAGATCAGGCATAGATAGGTTCCCGATCTCTAGTTCAGCAGCATCAATGGTGAGTCCTCATTCTTCGAGGACAATTGACATGTTATATTTCCATTTTCAGTCTTCTAGTTTTAGTTTTCCTAGAGTTATCTGGGGACATTTCTGAGCATCTCTAGTCAGTTAGAGGCTTATTTTAGACATAGTACTAGATTCAGCTTTAGTTTTGAGTTTGATCTTTTAGTTGTTATTAAACTCATAGTCTTTTATATAATAAGATTAGTATTGGGTATTCCCCACTTACAGTTAATTATGGTTTTAAGCTTCCATATAGTATATTTTATTCAGTAATCTCTTAGTATGCTTATGATATGCCAATAGGGTTAGCTTGGGGTCACTTGTGATCCTATGTCCCATGTCTACATCCAAGGGGTAGCCTCGGGGCATGAAAAAGCGTATTATCAATGCATTAGGTTTAAGTGTCCTAGGATGTCTGAAAAGCTGCACTAAGTAGAGTGCTTTTCATGGGTGTGAAGTGCACCACATCTAATGAAAGGGAGGCTACGAAGTGCTTTAGGAAAACTTCACTTTCTTGCTACTCTTATCGTGCGTGAGGTATGATCAAACTTCTCATTTCTGACTCGTCGTTATACATTTCAGATCATGCCTCCTCGTAGAGCTTACACAAGGAATGTGAATGCCCACAACGCTTATGCAACTCCTCCAATCCCAGATCAAGATGTTTTGAATGCAGAGTTTCAGAATGCTATCCAACTTTTGACTCAGAGTATGACTAACCAGAATAACTAGCATGTTCCAGTTCCTGCAAATGCTAGCGGTGGATCAGTGATGGCTAGGGTTCATGATTTTGTTAAGATGAATTCGTCTGAGTTTCTAGGGTCGCAAGTTGGAGAAGATCCCCAGAACTTCATTGATTAGGTCAAGAAAACCTTTGGAGTGATGCAAGTAACTGGTAATGATAGGGTAGAGTTGGCATCCTATCAGCTTTAGAATGTAGCTCACATATGGTTCACGCAGTGGAAAGAAAATAGGGGTGAGAATGCAGCTCCTGTGATTTGGGAATGCTTTATTGGAGCTTTTCTTGACAGATTATTTCCGAGAGTGTTGAGGGAGGCTAAGGCTCAGGAATTCATGAATTTGAGGCAAGGTACAATGTCAGTCCAAGAGTACGGACTCAAGTTCACCCAACTCTCCAAGTATGCTCCGCACATGGTCGCTGATTTGAGGGCACATATGTCTAAGTTTCTATATGTTGTGTCCGACTTAGTGGAGACAGAGTACATAAATGATATGTTGTTGGATGACATGAACACATCTAGGCTCATGACTCTTCCTCACCAGGTTGAGGGAGATAAGCTTAAGGAAATAACTAAGGTCAATAAGAAAGCTTGAACATGGAACTATGAGTACTCTCAGCAGAAAGCGGGTGGTAGAAATCACTCACAATTTTGACATGATCAGAATAGTAGGGCACCAGGCTATAAGTCTCATAGAAGTGTTTCAGGAAATAGGACCTACCCAACTTGTCCAAAGTGTGGTAAGACCTATCCAGGCGAGTGTCTAGCAAGCAAGGAAGGATGCTTGGGTGTGGTCAATCTGGTCATAGGTTGAAGAATTGCCCTTCTACCAGGTAGGGTCAAGAAGGTAACAATAATAGGGCTCAGTTATAGTTCAAGAAGCACCAGTAGGTCGCCTAACTCAGCAGGGTGTTTCATCTAGTATAGGTGGCCGTCAGCGCCAGAACAAGTTGTATGCTTGCTAGGATCAGGAAGATTCTCCTGATGTGGTCATTGGTACGTTACGAGTCTTTAACTTAGATGATTATACTTTGTTAGATCTAGGGTAGACTCTTTCCTTTGTAACTCCTTATGTAGCAGTCAACTTTGATGTTAGTCCAGAAACTCTCTCAGAACCCTTCTCAGTCTCTACCCCAGTAGGTGACCCAATTATAGCTAGACGGGTATACAGAAAATGCCCTGTCACAATCTCTTAGAAAGTCACCTCAGCAGATCTTGTAGAGTTAGAAATGGTAGATGTCGATATCATTCTAGGCATGGATTGGTTACATTCTTGTTATACCTCAGTCGATTGTAGAACTAGGATCGTTCGTTCATAGTTTCCAAACGAGCCAGTCTTAGAATGGAAGGATAGTAGCTCAGTGTTTGTAGGTTGATTTATCTGTTACCTTAAGACCAGAAAGATGATTTTTATGGGTAATGTAGTACATATTGAGGAAGAAAGGAAGGAATTAACAAGAGATGTTCATCGACTTGCTCGCTTAGGAGTTGGTCTTACGGACATGCCAAATGGTGGTGTGATTACCTAGGATAGATCAGAATCTTCATTGGTAGCGGAGGTTAAGGAAAAACAAGATATTGATCCTATACTGCTTCAGTTGGAAGGTACAGTTCATCAGCAGAAAGAAGATGTTTTCTTCCAAGGGGGATATGGTCACTTATGTGTTCCTAAAGTGGATGAGTAGGTGAATTAGCTTTGATTGGGCCAGATTCAGTTTATAAAGCTATGGGAAAAATTTCAACTCGTCAGAAATAGACTTAAGATAGAAGTCCTATGCATATGTAAGAAGAAGGGATTTAGAGTTTGAGATAGATGATTGGGTTTTCTTGAAAGTATCACCTGTGAAGGGGTGATGATATTTGACAACTTGGAGGACTCAGTGCGTAGAGGGAGCTACTTGGGAAGCAGAAGCAGCTATGAAGGCCTAGTATCCTCATCTCTTTCCTTCCGACTCCATTTCAGCTTGAGATAATAGTTTCCTTTCCAGTCTTTCAGTTTACTCGTGCGTAAATTTTGTCTTAGTATCATGTTCCTTCAGTTCTTCTTGCATTTTCAGCGTATTTGCATGTTCTTGGAACTCAATTCAGTCAGAAATCAGTTTCTAGTACTTCGTGGTAGGGATTGCAGCTTCTTCCCTCCATACTCACCTTGATTAGACTTCATTCGAGGATGAATTTTCCCAAGGGAGAGATATTGTAACACCTCAGATCTCAAAATAAAGAAAAAATCCTAGTTTTCAAAAAACAGGTTCTAGTACCGACAGAACCACCCACACACCGTAGGCGGGACCACGGACCTTAGGTAGGGTTCCATCGTTAAGGCCCAAATATCTATAGTCTCTTATCCCACCCATGATCAACCAGTCCGGTCTATGGTTGGACCTACGGATCATAGGTTTGACCGTTGGTGAAGGTCAACAGCCAGTTAGAGGGAAATTGCTAATTGGGTCAACTTCAAATGGTCATAACCCTCATCACAAAAGGAATTAGGCAGACCATTGCCTACTAAATTATAAATAATTGAATAATCTTTCCAACACCCCCGAGTTTGCTAAAATCTCATCTCCAAGTAAAAAGTTATGCTCATGTTAGTGAAGCCCTGTCGGGCAGCCTTGACCTTCGGCCCGTAGGCCCCTTCGTAGGCAGCCTTCGGCAGCTTTTAAGTTAGGGTCATTTAGGTCTTTTTACTATTTGTTGGGCAATTAAACTTCGTCGTTTTAAACCTAAACTATGTCGTTTTACTAAGAATAAGTCTAATAACTTAGTCAAACATACCCAAAACCTTTATTTACCAAAATTTCATCAAACCTAGAACAAAAGCGGAGAAAAGAGGTGACCCAAACCCTTCAAAGAACACATCAAGTTTTCTTTAGTTCCAGCACCAAAATTGAAAGATTTCCCCCTGAATTTTGTCACCAGGTATGTGGGATTACACTAGTGGGTTCGTTTTGCCCATTCGGTCCCTAGAATTCAGTCAGATTCTTGATTCTCAGCCTCATGTTTAGACCTAGGGTTTCTATAATTTCATATTTATGTTGTGATTCAGCTATTAGACTAATCCAAATTAAATTATCATGCTTTCGTGGAATTATTACTTAGTTCTTGCTTGAAACTCAAAACCCTAGTTGTGTAGATTAGTTTAGTTCATGAATAACACTTGCTTGGTCAGTTTATTCAGTTATACATACTTCAGTTTCAAATGTCACATTATCAGCATATTTCAGCATTGAACCCTATTTTAAGTTATAAAACTTAAGAAGCTTTTCAAAGCCAACACTTGAGTTCTTAAACTTAGTTTTGAGAAAATAAAGATGAGTTTTGAGAAAAGAGTTTTCTAAAACATGATTAGTATGACAATCGAGTATGTCATCAATGTATGAGTAGTATGGTATCAGAATATACCATCAATGTTTATGCAGTATGACTTCCCGAATCATCACTGATCATAAATATTATTATGAATTGTTTTTGTGAAAGAATTTTCAATCATGTGTATTTGCATGTCAGTATTTGGAGCTATTCACTATTTTAGTATTTCAGTCATAAAGTATCATATACATATTCCATTTGGGAGTAGGCTTAGACCGAGTTAGATTAGGGTTCAATGTACCCTCATAGTCCCAGAACTACGTTCCCCCGTAGGTTAAGTCCCCTCAGGTGGGCATCAATTTTAGTGATCACGCCAGTCATACCTCTATACCTCTGGCAGGGTTATTCAGTCCTCTCGATGGGACGTATACATTGGACTCCACATTTAGCTCATGTGGTTTTATGTTGGTTATTAATAGCTCTCATAGTCAGATTATAGTGCATTTATCAGGTTATGAATTACAGTTTCGTATTCAGTCTCAGCATGTCATGTACTTGGTCATTGCATTCAGTTTAGTTCATATTGAGTATAACTCAGTATCCTTATCATGTTCAGATTATATCATATCTTTATTGATTGTTCAGTTATATGTTTTATTCAGCTTCATTCTATCATGCATGCTCAATACCTTTCAAGTACTGATGCATACTCTGTGCTACATCTTCCCGTTATGTATGTTTAGGCCCTCAGCAATCAGATCATGCTTAGATCGGTTACTGATCTCAAGTTCAATAGCATCAGTGGTGAGTCCTCATTCTTCGAGAATGATTGACATGTTATTTTTCCATATTCAGTCTTTTAGTTTTAGTTTGGCTAGAGTTAGCTGGGGACATGTCTCAACATCTCTAGTCAGTTAGAGGCTTATTTCAGACATAGTGCTAGATTCAGCTTTAGTTTTGAATTTGATGTTCGAGTTGTTATTAAACTCATAGTCTTTTCTATAATCGGATTAGTATTGGGTATTCCCCACTTATAATTAATTATTGTTTTACGCTTCCGCATAGTATATTTTATTCAGTAATCTCTTAGTATGCTTAGGATATGCCAGCAGGGTTAGCTTGGGGTGACTCGTGATCATAGGTCCCATGTCCGCGTCCGGGGGTAGCCTCGGGGCGTAACAATTCCAGTTTGAAAAACTATAAAATGTAACATTTGTTGGAAACTTGACCATAGGTTATAAATGATAACTCTAAGAAAATGAGAGTCATGTATTTGAAGAGTCACAAAGTTTCCTTCAGCTATATCTTCCAATTATGCCTGTCTAGTTATGTTTAGAAAACTTTTTCAAAGAAATAATGAGTTGGATATCTGTTATGCCAAGTTTCTTCTCTGTATTTTGAAGCTTAACAACTTGACTTGCTTCCCTAACTCAATGAAAGATTGATAAATTAGTAGAGTTCTTTCTTAAAACATTATCTTCAATGAAATCCTTAAGCTTGAAGTTGTAGTGTTTCCATCCTGAGTTTATATACCTAGATAAAGAAGGAAAAACATTAACAAAAAAAGTTTCATTAGTCAATATACATCCAAGGTAAAAATGGAAACTTTCACTCCTTGGTGTTTTTATTTATGAAGGACTTGTGTATGTGAGTAGTGACACCAGAACCAGCAATATTCTCTTCGATAAATGTATCAAGTTTTTCGTATCCATGAATGGCTAGTTCTTATTGCTTGGGGTGATTTTTTTAGTTTAAGATTTTTCTTGCCTTTCTAGCTAGTTCATAAATCTGTACCATTTGGTACTTCAAAATTGCAGTAGAGTAAACATTTGAGTAAGACATAATTTAAAAAAGATGCTTCGGGTAGGCAACAGATAATTTGTTTCTATTGTTTTGTCGTGATACTATTATTTAACATATTGTGAAGCACCTCTCAATTGTTTAACCATATAAGTTTTTATCATTTGATTTCCTTCAAATATTTTTTCTTCTAGGTAATTCGGAGGCAGGAAAGGTGTGTGGACCTACTTTACTAAAAGATATTTGGAAACTTCCTCTGGGAAAAATAGTTGACGTGTCGTTTAATAGTCGTAATTAGGCTATTAGAAAAGAGGGTGGAAAG
The DNA here is from genome assembly GCA_036553675.1 of Solanum okadae. Classification (NCBI taxonomy): domain Eukaryota; kingdom Viridiplantae; phylum Streptophyta; class Magnoliopsida; order Solanales; family Solanaceae; genus Solanum; species Solanum okadae. The sequence goes on along the minus strand of CM071684.1, from coordinate 19,476,436 downwards.
CTTTGTAGCTTTCTAGGAATTATTGCAAGAACTCCAGAATTAACACCTCTACATGTAGATGATTGGAGAAATTTCGACAATGAGGAAAATAAGAAATTGCTTAATTTTGTGAGGGTATGGCTTATTCATTATTATGAGGTGAGAAAGGTCTATTATACATGATGTTATTTTCTAAATGTGGGCTTTATTTTTTCAGAAGAAGATATCTATCCCAAAATGCGGAAAAGCCTCTACCTTAAAGTCACTAGGAAAGAAATGGAAAGATTACAAGTGTCAGTTAAAAGGTGACCATATTCCTAAGTATAACACTAAACATGCTTTGCTAAAAAATAGACCAAGTCGTATAACGAGAGATCAATGGAGTGATCTTGTCTCTTATTGGCTTTCCGACAAAGCTAAGGTATCAACAAATATTTACAACATTCTCTAAGTTGCTAATTTTCATAGTGCTTAGATTTTTGTTATGCTCAATTAATATTTATAAATCATAAGATATCGTTTTAATATTTCATTTTCAGAGATGTACCCAAGCAAATAGAAATAATAGGACCAAGCAAAAGATGTCTCGCACTGGAGGATCCAAAAGTGTTGATACCTTAATAAATGAGCAGGTAAGCCTATTGAAATTAAAAACTATAATAATTTAACTCTTTTTGACAAGCACAAATGACAGAAATTTAATTGTATTAGACTTCAAATGGTATAGAGCCTACACGAGCAGAAATATTCTTATTAAATCATCAAAAAACTTGTAGATGGTAGACCACTAGATGATGATTCGGCCAAAGCAATTGTAAGATTTCTTCTTTCTTTTATTTTCTACATTGGAAAAAATTAAGGGAAAAATAGAAAAAGCAAACAGATGAATTCCAAATTGGACTTAATATATTTTCTTTGGTTAGGACATGATAAATGAGAAGATGAGCAATAGTGAGGGATCTACTGACCAATCTCCTCACCGTGTTGCTTGGAAAGGTGATGTGTATTCCCAAGTATTAGAAAATGAAAGAAGCGGGTATGTTTGTAGTTTAGGATTTTGTCCAACTCCTTTTGCTCTATGGGGTAGTAGATCTTTCTTAGAGAACATTGATGAAGAGGATTAATCTAATGAAATTGTACAAGGGTTAGAACAGGAGACAAATGAATTGAAGGCGAAACAAAATGAAGAAATTAATATGATGAAACAAAATCATGATAATATGCTATTAGAATTACTCCAAATGTGACAATTCATGCTCAAACATGCTCCTAATGAATCCATGCCTCAAAATATCAATGGCACCTCAAGTGGACAGGTAACTTGATTCCATAAGTTTTAGAAATTGTTTTTAATAAAATTTAATCATATAAAAGTATTTTTTAACTAATGTGTTAATATTTATCAGGTCCATGATGCTGATAGTTGTCATGGATAAATAACACAAACAAGAGGGATAACTAGTGTTGCTGAAAATACTCCAACTTCTCATGGTATTACTCATATTTATCCTTCTGTGCTACTGTTTTAGTTACTATTCGAGTCCAAATTCATCTTGATTGTTTCCCGTCTGTGATGTGTAATTAGTTTTATGGGAAAAGGGTCAAAAATACCCCTCAACTTTGGTTTATTGTTTGACTTTACCCTCGCCGTTAAAATGAAGTTATTTTTACCCTTGCCGTTACTAATTTCACCATTTTTACCCCTCAATTGGATGGAAAACCTAAATTACCCAATTTCAATTAAATAACCCAAATTTTTTTCTTTTTAATCCGAACCCGACCCATTTATACCAAATTAAAACCCTAAATCAAGCTCCGCCAATCCCCATTCATTTTCTCCGTTTTTTGACGAAACACCACCAAAACAAAACGACCACCTTAAACCACCACTCAAAACCCCTAAAAACCAGAAATGACATCAAGCAGAAAACATTAACAACAAACCCATTTTCCTCTACTTTCCGGTGACGACAACAAGATCTTTCTTCTCCATTTTCAGCTAGTTCCAAGATGGAACAACATTAAGCAAACCACCCACCGTCGGAATCATTCAAATAGCTGTGAAACCAACCTGAAACAGCTCTCAAACACCACCCTCTCCACGCCAAACTCTAGTGGTAAAACCACACTTCAGCCCACCAGAACCCAGACCTCCATTACCCAAGCTAAAACAACCAGCAAATGACCACCAATTCTCCGATCTCCAAACAATCAACCAACAAAACCCCGACCAAAACTCCATCGGAAAACAACTGAAGCACCGCTAACAGATCAAACCAACAACACAATCAGGCGAGAATCAAGGCTCGAAAACAACAGCCACAACTTCATATCTGGCTAGGCTCAACAAGCAAGAAATATCATAGTTTCAGATCTTCCCGCAGGAAAGCAAAATCTGATGATTGAACGAGCTCCAAGATCCGACCACACTAGTGTGCTAAATCTCTCTAATCTTCTTCATATACTTCCTCTATTGAATATGGTCATGGAGGAAACCCACTGTCAATCTTGGATGGGATTTTCATTGCAGTCAAGGATGATATTGATTGCTATTTTCATTCGGGTATTTGTTCAACTTCATATTTCCTCCATAAATATCTCTGTCATTTTTAGCTGAACATTTTTCCCTGTTAAAAAGTGCAAGTGGTTCTAAATGGTTTCATGAGGTTTGCCAGGTGAAGGCAGATGGGGTTTCTGTGTCAAAATTACGACATAGTGGTGCAATTTTAGTAAGAAGGACAAATATGCATGAGTTTAACTATAGAATATTTGTTGTCAATTTTAGTAGTATGTGTTTCAATGGAAGAAGGAGATGGAGAAGATTAGAGTGATGGGTTTAGGGTTTAATTTTATATAAATGGGTTGGGTTTGGATTAAAAGAGAAAATCGGGTCATTTACTTGAAATTGGGTAATTTTAGTTGATTTGGATTTTTCATCCAATTGAGGGCAAAGGGTAAGAAATGCCCCTCAACTTTGGACGGGTCGGGCATTGGGTTTAAAATGGGGAATGGGTCTTTTTTTAAAATTTGGGTTAAATTGAGTCAATTTGGGGATTTCCGTCAATTGAGGGGTAAATTTGGTGAAATTAGTAACGGGAGGGGTAAAATAAATTTCATTTTAACGGCGAGGGTAAAGTCAAACAATAAACCAAAGTTGAGGGGTATTTTTGACCCTTTTCCCTAGTTTTATCTATAGGTTCTGTTTTTATAGCTGAGTGTTAATGATCTGATTACTTGAACTAATCTGTATACACCTCATCCCATGTTATCTATGTTTTTTATTATCTACATATCATTGATTTTGCATTTTCCAATTGAGATAGCTCTTGTTGATGCTTTGGCAGCCCTTGAATTTTATCCTGGATTCATCTACATTGTTGTTATCCCTGGAAATGTAGTTAGTTTTATCTATAGCTTTTGTTGATATAGCTGAATATTAGTTGTCTCACTACTCGAACTAGTCATCTGGTCATCCAATGAATATATTTACTTCTTGAGAATAGAAGCCTTCTTCATCAAAACAACTTTTTTACATTCTATTTTTCAATAAGAATACCTTAAATAAAAAGATAACTACCATTAATGAAACAGTTGAAAAAGTTTCTTTTCTGAAGAATTTCTAAACTTAAAAGATCTGGATCAAATTGCCATCTCATTTTTGTTCTGCTTTAAAGTATAAAGTAGCATGCACAAGGATGAGGGACTTGCATAACAGTATTGGATCCTCTGCTTCAACAGTTTGTTCTAGTTCCTTCGTTGTCCAATTGTTAGTCTTACCTAATAAGACAATCATGATTTGTATAACTTGAAGTAGTATTCACAAGAGAGAAGCTATGACGAGCAAAGGAATACAAGCAGAGAAGAAATTAATCCCCAAAAGTCATAAATCAAAGTTACCAAACAACATAGAGCACACCTCTTTCTGTTGCTATCATTCTCTAGCCTGATGTATGTTTGTATTGGTTTTGTTGGTATAGTTGCCACTATAGGTTTTGTTGGTTTTGTTGCAGCTATTGAAGTATAGTTAGTTTTATCTATAGGTTTTGTTGGAATTGTTGCATATTAGTGGTATGATTACTGAAGCTACTTTGTGCACTGATTTTCTCCTCAGATGTATTAACTTTCTGTTGCTATCATTCTCTGGCCTGCTGCCTTTTTGTATTGGTGGGATTTTTGATTATCTGCATAGCATCGATTTTGCATTTTCCAATTGAGATAGCTATTTTCGATGCTTTGCCAGCTCTTGAATTTTATCCTGGATTCATCAGCATTGTTGCTAGCCCCTGAAATGTAGTTAGTTTTATCTATAGCTTATGTTGGTATAGCTGAATATTAGTTGTCTGATTACTCGAACTAGTCCTCTAATCATGCAATGAATATATTTACTTTTTGAGAACAGAAGCCTTCTTCAATGAAACAACTTTTATACATTCTGTTTTTCAATAAGAATACTTTAAATAAAGAGATAATTACCATTAACGAAATAGTTGAAAAGGTTTTCTTTCTGAACAAGTTCTGAACTTGAAAGATCTGGATCAAATTACCCACTCATTTTTGTTCTCCCAGAAAGTATAAAGTAGCATGCACAAGGATGAGAGACTTACATAATAGAACCGTATCCTCTGCTTCACTAGTTTGCTCTGGTTCCTTCGCTGTTAAATCGTTAGTCTTACCTGATAAGACAATCATGCTTCAGGTGGAATTCCTCTCATAGTTTTTGTGCTCTGAATTGTTTTTCTTAGTTTGCTACTCAGGTTATTAATGTGCTTCTGTTCTTTCATTGTTTGTTGCTCAGGCTATGAATGTGCTTGTGTTTTTTTCTATGTTTATTGTCTAGATTGTGAATGTCTTCATATTGAACTGTCTTCTGCATACCATGGATTTTGCATTTTCCAATTGAGATAACTGATGTTGATGCATTGCCAGCCCTTGAATTTTATCACAAAGTCATCAACATTGTTGCCAGCCCATGTAGTAAAGTTAGTTAGATCATTGAGCTATTTTCTATGAGATGATATGATTCACTCTTTCTTATGTTTCATGGGTTTGAACTGGAACTTTGTTACTGCTAAATGTATATGTATCAATAACAGGAGAAACCCCACTAGGGTCATTGGTATTTGCACATAGCTTTTTTATGTAACATTTGGTGTAGTAAATATTTCATTCGAGTATGAGAACTTCTCCTATCTCGTGATGTTTTTATCAATTGGATTTCATCTTTTGACACATTTATTTTATTATTTTAGGTCATGCGGTATGATGTTAAAAAAAATTGCCTATGAAATATTTCAATATGGCAAACCAGTATGGAAATTCTTTGAAGACACTATTTTATTGGATTTGTTATATAATGATACTAGATATTTCGTAAATATAAGTTTAGTTGTAAAGTTAGGATAGTATAGTTTGGATTAATACTTCATTTTGTTTAGATTTGATGAGATATATTATGTTCTATGATTTATATCATATATTTTTAAGCATTTGAAAAACATCATCGCATCTAATAGGCTCTCTTTTAATTAGAATTTTGTTGGATTTACGAGTTATAAACTTATCAGTAGAAGCGTGAACTAGATAATTTTATGAATTGATGTGTCATTATTTATTCTGGCTAACCAATTGGTCGTTGAAGTTTGTGACTTTTAGCGTCAAATTAAGTGAATTTTCTAGCCAAAAATATTGGACGCTAAATGGTAGAAATTAAGATGTTTTCAAAAAGATATTCTAGCCTTTATAATTGCCAGCAAACTATTGTCGTTAAAGATATGAACTTTTAAGCGTCAATTTTATCGAATTTACCAGCTATAAAAATGGACGCTACATGAACATGATTGTCGTTTTAAATTTAATTTAATGTGTTTTAGTGACAATTTAGTAGGACTTTCCGGCTAGAAAAATGGACACTGCACAAGTATAACTAACTATTTTTATTGGATTTAACAGCCATCTAAATTACCACAAGCAATTGCCACTAGAACAAATGTGTTTTAGTGGAAATTTAGTTGGTTTTACTGTCTATAAAAATGGACACTACATGAGAATAACTAACCATTTTGGATTGGATTTAGCTGGCTTTTTAATTGCCGCACCAAATTGCCACTAAATCAAATGAGTTTTAGCGACAAAAGAGCTTGGCTTGACCAGCTTTTGTCCAAATGGCCGCAAAAGCCTTTGTCGTTCCCTAATACAATGGCCAAACGGCATTGGCTGGTAATGGCTACAGAGGGAATAGTTATGGCCGCTAATGCCATTTTTAATTGCCTCTATATCCCTTTTTTGTTGTAGTGTAATTTAAGCTCTTTCAAATATCGAGGTATTATATATTTGATCACTCATCCTCAAGAAGAGGTGAACTCAAGTTCATGTTAAACTTTATATAGACAATTACACTCAATACCTCTATGGTTAGTGGAATAACTGGCTTAAGTATACAAGTTATATTATTTTTAATGTAATCATATTTCCTTTATACTTGAGTCTATTTGTTCCAACTACACTGTTGAATCATTCATGGTTATTAGTGACATTCTGAAGTACCAACATTGATTTAAACTTCAAGAAAAAATAAAAGGTCAAAGGGTATTCCAATGAGAAGTTAATTTAACTTTTCAGGTCCTAACCTAATGAAGAAGCAGGGAATCATTCTTTAACTACCCCATTGGTCACTTAACACACGTGCTACGATGTTTTCACCTTATTGTAACACCCTGAAAATCCCAACCCAAAATTTGACCTTGAAAATTTATGTAGTTAGGTGCCACGGAAGATTTTTATGGCCCATAGAAGTGTGTACGGACTGTAGATGGGTTCGTGGAACCAAGCCCTTGAAAGTTGATTCTCAAGTCTAAGTTTCATGGACTGGACTATGGGTCATAGAAGTTCCTACAGTCCGTAGATAGGCCTCATAAAAACCAAGTCCTGAAACATCCAGTAAGATTTCTACAGTCAAGCAGGACGACATGTCAAAGTTCCTTGGGGCCGTATAAAGGATATGTAGGTCCCAACTTCAGAGATCAAAAACCCCAACATGTTTTCTATGTGATGGTCTACAATCCGTAGACTTTTGTATGGATCGTAAGTGGCCTTCTGTAGACGATTTCTATCAATTTCTAAGAGGGGTTATTTTTAGTCCTTTCCCACCCTTCCTAAACCTATACCCCGACGTTTTGTAACCTTATTAAGGTAACAACCATAGTCTTTATTACATAAAGATCCTAATCATAGCCTCCCTTAGAGTACACTTGTAAAATGCATAAGTAGGGTCCATAGTCCTACCTACACTAAGTAACTCTTCAAGAAATCATGAGTAGAGTTCATATTCTTATCTTAGTTCATTTCTTAACTTTCGGGAGACATTGCCATAACCGACATAGACCATGTGAGCTACATGGAATCCGGTGTTCTACTACCACACCGAAAAGAGAGGGTACTACTTGCCAAAGTAGGACCTACATACATAATAGCTATCTAGTGGATCCACTAAACTAAGACCTACGGGGGCACGTAGTTATGGAACAAGGAGATTGCTACTAGAAAACCTTGACTTACTAAGCGTGGAGGTTTCCATTTCATGAGACAACATCTATGTTGGGAACCCAAACTTGCTAAATGTGAAGGTTCTCTTGTGGGAAGCTGGACTTGCGAAACGTGAAGCCCCCACTCTCATTTTTCATGTTCACTCGGTGCTAAGCTCCAACTCCCTTTTTAAACATCTTTAAGCCTTTATTTAACATTAGTTCATAAAATAGGCTGTAGGGACTTAATCCCTCATATCATATAGCTCAAAGGTTTCTAAGATGAGAACGACCTTTCATCATAGAACCTACATTATGTGAGAATGGCCTTCCACATAATCATACCATATTCATAACATAGTCTAGTTTAGAGTACAATTGAGGAAACCTTTCAAGAGATTCACTTTCACTAGATTATCATAAACCTTATTTATTCATGCATGTGTGTGTGTACATATGTGAGAAAGCCTTTCACATAAACACCTTTATACAACACATATTCATACCTTGCTAATCATACACTTTGCATGCATAATAAGATGTAAGGGTGCATATAAGAGTTCACCTTCACTAGACACCATAACATATCATATTCATAGCTATACAAGTAGAGTGTGTGTGGATATTGGTCCTCATAGTGACATATTAGCAACAACATTGATATTGAGTGTTCTTCCCTTAAAGGGATCACAACACATTCACAATGTCCCCAATTCATGAGCAATTCACATATAAAGCCCTTAGGGATTCTAGACCACACACCTACACTTCATCATAGGAGACAAGGACACATTCAACATTGAATAGGTACTCCTAACATGTATATGATTAAGCATTCATGTAGGGGTCATATAGGTAGGGGTCATTCCACAATAGTACCTAACATAATCAATCATGTAGACCACACATTATCCCTAACATTATCATTCACATTATACTCCTCATCATTAACACACTTTAAACATCATGCTAGCATTGAGGATTTCATATATAACCTTCATAGCATAACTTCATAAACATATGCATCATAATCATCAATTCACTTCACATTTATTGCCTTCAAGGTCATGATATCAACATGCATAGATAGACAAGAAGTAAACACCTCCACCATAAGTGGATCAAACCTCACAACATCAATTCTCATACTATAGACTAGAAGTTAGGTCAACTTACCAATTCTCCAAGCCATGATCACCATGGATCAATCCTTAACAATTCATAATCAATTGAAATAGATAGTAATAGGAATCAACACTGTAATTCAATAACATAAACACAATCTAAGTACAATTCTATAAACAAAGGGATCAACCCATAACTTTTCCCATAAGGCCATAATCCTCAACTCATCAATATACCAACAATTCAACATGAATAAGTATAGATAATCATAGGAAACATCAATAATCTAAACATAATTTCACCAATAGAGATCATATTCACAAAGACCAACATCATAGGCTAATTTTGAGAATTTGGGGATCATGGGTTCTTCCAGAATTCCTTTGAAAATTGTCTTAAAAACATTAATTCATCAATAGAATGATTTAGAAAATTGGTTGACAAGGAGCCCATGTTTAGATTGAAAATTGGGAATTTTGGTCTTTGAATCACTCTTGAAAATATTTGATAGAACTCCTTGAATGAGATGTTATTCAAGAACCAAGAGTCACCATACCTTAATTATTGAAGACCCATGAAATTGAAGAAGAAATCAGTTGAAAACCCATCTTCTAGCTTGAGCTTCATGAAGGTCTTCAATGGGGTTTTTGAGAGAATATACTTTGAGAGGGAAGGGTCAATTTAAAGATGTGGTCTAATTTTAGGTTTTGGGGTTTTTAACCAACTTAAAATACCCTAGAATAGGTAGAATAACCATTTATAATAATTCCCCAAAGTATCCAAACTACCCCTCACTTAGTTGGACCTTTTAAATAAGTCAAACTTGAGTTTTATTTTCACAGATTTCTTCGGGAAACAAGTTTGTGACGCGGAGGTGTTCCCATAAGTTTCTCGAAATTAAATTACGAGACAGTAGAGTCCGCGATGCGGAGCCACTCCCTCCATGCACAATCTCAAGCTGCTATGGCAGCTTGCTTGGCCAAGGTTGGGGCCCTCTTCGGGAACCTTTAGGGTGGCCCCCGGGGCATCGTATCCGAACATTTTGACCCTAAAAACATATATTAAGACACTAGGGTCCCCTTCATTGATTTTAGACACCAAACAACACATACAAACATGAACAACATACTAGAACACACCAACATGTAAAAGACTAGTTTTCGAACGTCTTGGTCGTTCCTTGACGTTTGACTTCCAAACTCTTTAAAACTAACTTAAAAGGCTATTCTTCATTATTTTGACAATTTATTAATGCATAAAAATCATGTGACGCTCTACTTTATCCTACTTCATTTTGAGGGTCGTTACATCAATAGGCTAAATGTCGAGGGGTTGAGGACGATTCTTGAGGAGAAGATTCTATCCACAGAGGGCCTAGAGGGAAGGTATCCTAATGTGTGGGACACTTTATGGTTCCATAGATTTGAGTAGTTTACCACGCCCCGAGGCCCATACATTCCTACATTGGTTCGGGAGTTTTACTCAGCATATAGTGACCTGGTACCTACGGGCAAGAAGAAGGTAAGTGCTTTCAGATCGGTAGAATCTGTCATGGTACGGGTGACAATAGTGAGATGCAGTGGTGATCATATCAATCTTGTATTTGATAGAGGGTCAATTTTTGACTACCCAAATTTAGCTACCACTGCGACACCTTTGGATGATCTCAAGGTCTAGCTTGCCCCCCTCATTTCTAACACCACCCCGACTTGGATTGAGGTAGCAAGTTCAATTGAGAAGAAGGATTTGAATGTAGTTGCGCGGTACTGGTTTGGATTCATTAGCAGCTCCATTATGCCTTCACAGAATGAGTCCATCCTCTGCTATCCAAATGCGGCCTGCCTTGGCTCAATCATGGCCCGACGGAGCATTGACTTGGGACTCATCATTGATTAGGAGAGAGCCATGAGGGCCAAGCAGCTCCAAACATCCCTTCTTTTCCCGGTCCTGAATACAGAGTTATGTCGGTGTGCTGGAGTTCCTCATGATGAGAAAAGGGAAATCGAGGTCACTCCTACAACATCCACAGACATCCAACGCATAGAGGCCGAGTACACTCGAGAGGAGGTAGATAGGAGAAGAGCAGCTCCAGTGGATACATCCCCAGAGATTGATGTTGATTCGATACCTGCAGAGGCACCTTTGCCTACTCCGGCCTCCGGGCCTTCAGGTACTCCCGCTTCCACTTCCTCCCAGGCTCATGTTTCTTCTACTTCTTCCCAACCTACCAGGATTACTCAGGTCATGATACTGAAGATGGGGCACTTAGCTCATTTTGCCGATGTGTAGGCTACCCAATTAAAGGCTGAGGTACTTTGAATTATCGAGCGGGCCATCCTAGCTGCATTTACACCTCTTCGGACATCTATTGATGCTCTTACAGTGAGAGAAGAGACTTGTGAGAGTCAACATGGGGCTACTTCAGTGCTGACGACATTGAAATCTGAGATTGCAGACTTAAGGAAGGACGTAGATTATCTAAAGTCTACAAACTTCACCTATTTATTTGAGGTGTCTAAGATTGATGAGGAGCAGCTTCGTGTCGGTGAGGAGGCTACTTATAAGGGACTTACAGAGGTTGAGGAGGCTATAGTGGATTCATATTTCAATTCAAGGAAAGTTAAGATTGAAGTTAAGAGAAGCTCATAGAGTTTTCCAAAAGTCTTTTACAAATGTTTTAACTTGGTTTTAAGGCTTGAGTTTTGAGTTGAGTAAAGATTTAAGATTGAAGTTCATTTCTTCGAAAGAGTATATTGGGACTATGTATTCCCAAAGAGTAAAATGTTTTCACATTTAAACAAGAAATGAACCTTTGATTTCCAAGAAGAGCCTTTGAGCTAAGTTTTGAGCAAGTATCTCAAAGCACAAAAATAATTTTTTTTAACATAAGAGCTAGCATCATATTTTGGGAGTAGTATTGAGCACCGATATGGGGGAGAGTTCAGACAACTCCTAGCCCCCATAAATCATGTAGCCGTTATGGGTAGAAAAGGGTTATAAATTTTAGATGATTCCTTAGTGTTTTTTAGCATAGCTTTGTGGATCCACATAGTAGTCAGGTTCTATACCCTCGGCAAGGTATAGGATGGCCTTGGCCGCGTGAGGCAAAATGTTGTATCATCACAATAGCTGTTAGGTTATGGTTGTCGGTTAGAGAAACTCCCACAGAAGTATAGTAAATTTTATTTTTACATACATTCAGAGTACGTTGTATCCTTGCATACATATGGCGTTATTACTGTATTTCTAAATACATAGAGTTGTTATCCATGTTTTAAAAAGCTTTTATTTATATTGCACTTGTTTATACTGCTTTATATTGAAATGAGTTCAGTTCAGTTGAGACCAGGTTTGTTCTTCATTTCCTTTCAAGCTTATGTCTTGTTTTAGAATTCTCATCGCATCCTCGTACATTCAATGTACTGATGCCATTTGGCCTGCATCTTTTAATGATGCACATACAGGTAACTAGGATCAACATCCAGCACATCATTGATTCGAGTTGAGTTACAGAGTTATTGGTGAGCCTCATTGCTTCTGGATGATCCTATTTATTGCTTTCAGTATGTTTAGTTCAGTAGGATGTCCTGGGTCTTGTCCTGACATCCATCTCAATTTTTTAGACGCTTCTTAGACAGTTAGTAATGTTAGTTCTTTAGTCTTTCTATTTCCTATTTTGATGGTTGAGACTTGGGTTGCGACTTTGACCAGTGAATGTTATTTTAATACATTCTAAGTTTATTATTGAGCAGTTCAGTTTACTTTTTAAAGTAGTTATATCATCAGTGAGTCTTCCGCTGAGTCAGTAAGCCTGGCCAACGGTTCGCTTGGGGCCATCAATGGGTCTTGTGTGCGAGTTCCGCCCACGGTGTAGGCTCGGGGTGTGACAAACTTGGTATCAGAGCACAATGTTGAAGAGTCCTAGGGAGTGTATGAAGTCGTGTCTGTAGAGTCCTAGTTATTATTGTGAAGTGTGCCACATCTATAATTAGGAGGCTGCAACATCTTAAAAACTATCTCACTTCTTTCATACTCATTTCGTGCGATATAGTTTATCTCTAATAGTCTCTTTCTAATTTGTGCTTGCGCACGTCTTTAAAATCATGCCTCCATGAAGAGCTGTTAGAGGTCGTCCGAAAAGAAGGAATGTTGAACCAATGAACAAGGGGTACCTAATGCACCAGAAGTACAACCCCAATGAGAGGTCACTAATGCCAAATTCCATGAAGCTATCTGGTTGTTGAGCGAAGTAGTGACCAATCAAGCTGGGCAACAGAGAGGAAATCGTCAGGAAGTGGCTGATACTTCAAGGATCCATGAGTTCTTAAGAATGAACCTACCAAGCTTCACAGGTTCAAGTGTTACTGAGGATCCAGAGAATTGTGTTGAAGAGCTTCAGCAGGTTTTCGAGATCATGAATGTTGTTGATACTGAGAGGGTGGAACTAGTTGTATACCAAATAAAGGGTGTCGCTAGGATATGGTTCGATCAATGAAAGAAGAACCGAATTGAGGGAGCACCACCTGTGAGTTTGTCTTGTTTTTAAGAGGCCTTCTTGGGGCATTTCTTTCCCTGATAATTGTAGAGAGGCTAATGTACGAGATTTCCTCACTCTTAAGCAAGATTTTTTTAGCGTTCATGAGTACAGTCTGAACTTCACACAACTTTCCCGCTATGCTCCGGAGATGGTTGCTGACATGAGGAGTGTGATAAGTTTGTTCGTCGCTAGGTTGTCTCTCCTGTCAAGCAAGAAAGGCAAGGCAGTTATGATGATAGGTGATATGGACATACCAAGGCTAATGATCCATGTGCAACAAGTTAAGGAGGACAAGCTGAGGGATAGAGAAGAATTTAAGCATAAGAGGGCTAAGACAGCAGGGAATGAGTTCGGGCAGCAAAAGAGTAATGTAAACTAGTCTTCCTTCCAACAGAAAGAAAAGGGACTTGCTCCATCATCTGCTAGTGCACCTGCACCAAAGAACTAATATGAGTACAATAGTTAGAATTTCAGAGCTAAACCTGCCTATTCTTAGGATAGTATGGCACAAGGGGGTAGTAAGCCTCTTACATGTGCAAAGTGTGGTACGAATCACTTAGGGATGTGTCGTGATGGCTCCACTAGTTGCTTCAAGTGTGGCCAGAATGGTCACTTTATGAGAGAAGGTCCAAAGAACAAGCAGGGTAATAGTAATGGGGGGAATAGAGCCCAGTCTTCTTCAGTTGCTCCACCAGACATAGATGCATCTAGAAGAGCTACTTCAGGTGCAGGTGGAGGAGGAAATCATCTTTATTCTATCACTAGTCGGCAAGACCAAGAGGATTCTCTATATGTTGTCACAGGTATGATCCAAGTCTTTAACTTTGTTGTTTAAGCTTTGTTACATCTAGGAGTGAGTTTATCCTTTCTAAATCCATATATTGAGATGAATTTTGATATTCTTCCTGAAAAAATTAGTGAGCCCTTCAGTGTTTCTACACCTGTTGGTGAGCCTATTCTAGCAGAGAGACTCTATCGTGATTGTACCATATTCGTCAATCACAAGAGTACCATGGTTGATTTAGTTGAGTTAGACATGGTAGATTTTGATGTCATTCTAGGTATGGACTGACTTCATGCTTGTTATGCCTCAGTAGATTGTAGAACTCGAGTAGTTAAGTTCCAATTTCCAAATGAGTCAGTCTTAGAGTGGAAAAGCAGTTCAGCAGTGCCTAAGGGTCTTTTTATTTCTTATCTTAAGGCAAGAAAGTTAGTTTCCAACGGGTGTGTCTATCACTTAGTTCGAGTTGATAACTCTCGTATTGAGATACCTCCTATTCAGTCAGTTCCAGTAGTAAAAGAGTTCCTAGAAGTCTTTCCAGATGATCTTCCCGGAGTCCCTCCTGAGAGAAATAGACTTCGATATAGACCTTCTTCCGTAAACTCGTCCTATATCTATTCCTCCTTATAGGATGATACCAGCAGAGTTAAAAGAGTAGTTGAAAGATCTCCTAGAGAAGGGTTTTATTTGACCAAGTGTCTCACCCTGGGCGCTATGGTCTTGTTTGTGAGAAAGAAGGATGGTTCCCTAAGGATGTGTACAGATTACCATCAGTTGAACAAGGTTACCATCAAGAATAAGTACCCTCTTCTAAGAATTGATGATCTATTCAATCAAGTTCAGGGTGCAACGTGTTTTTCCAAGATAGATCTCAGATCAGGCAACCATTAGTTAAGAGCAAGGGAATGTGATATTCCAAAGACAGCTTTCAGGACCCGTTATGGTCATTATGAGTTTCTGGTCAAGTCGTTTGGTTTAACTAATGCGCCTGGAGCGTTCATGGACCTTACGAATAGAGTATTCAAGCCTTATTTAGATATGTTTTTTATCGTTTTCATTGATGACATATTAGTCTATTCGAGGAATGAAGAAGATCAAGCTAGCCATCTCATAGTAGTTCTCCAAACTTTAAAGGATAGAGAGTTGTATGCCAAGTTCTCTAAGTGTGAGTTTTGGCTTGAGTCTGTAGCATTCTTAGGCGACATTGTTTTCGGTGATGGAATTAGAGTTGATACTCAGAAAATAGAGGCAGTGCAGAATTGGCATAGACCCACATCTCCAACTAATATTAGGAGATTCTTAGGGTTGGCTGGATATTATAGAAGGTTTGTATAGGGGTTCTCATCTATTGCATCCCATTTGACCAAGTTAACTCAGAAAATGGTTAAGTTTCAATGGTCTGAAGCTTGGGAGAAAAACTTTCAAGAATTGAAAAAGAGGTTGACTACTGCCCTAGTATTGACCTTACCAGAAGGTACGCAAGGCTCTGTTGTATATTGTGATGCGTACAGAGTTGGTTTGGGTTGTGTGTTAATGCAGAATGGAAAAGTTATAGATTTTGCATCAAAGTATTTGAAAGTTCATGAGAGGAACTACCTAACCCATGACTTAGAGTTGGCTATCATAGTATTTGCTTTGAAAATATGTCATCATTATTTGCATGGTGTTCATGTAGGTATTTTCACTGATCACAAGAGTCTTTAGTATGTGTTAAGTCAGAAAGAGCTTAATCTCAGACATCGAAGGTGGCTAAATTTCCTCAAGGATTATGATATGAGTATTCTTTATCACCTAGGTAAGGCTAATGTTGTTGCTGATGCCTTGAGTAGATTGTCTATGGGTAGTATTGCCCATTTCGAGGAGGAGTTAGCAAAGATGTGCATAGACTTGCATGATTAGGAGTTCGACTAATGGATTCCACAAAATGAGGAGCAGTGGTGGTGAATGGGGCTGAATCATCATTAGTGTCAGAAGTAAAAGAAAAGCAAACCGAAGATCCTATTTTGCTTGAATTGAAGGAAAATGTTCATAAGCAAAAAGTAATGGCTTTTGAACAAGGGAGAGATAGTGTATTGAGGTATCAAAGTAGGTTGTGTGTACCAAGGGTGGATGAGCGCCAAGAAAGGATCATGGATGAAGCTCATAGCTCTAGATATTCTATCCATCCGGGTTTCACAAAGATGTATCGTGACTTGAGAGAGGTATATTGGTGGAGTAGTATGAAGAAGGGCATTGCATAGTTTGTTGCTAAGTGTCCAAATTGCCAACAAGTTAAAGTAGAGCATCAGAGGCCCGGTGGTATGGCAACATATAAAACTTATGAAATGGAAGTGGGAGATGATCAATATGAATTTCATCATAGTTTTACTACGGTCTCGCAGACAACATGACTCGATTTGGGTGATTGTAGATCAAATGACTAAATCAGCCCATTTATTGCCAGTAAAGGCTGCCCATTTAGAAGAGGACTATGCCAAGTTGTATCTTCAAGAGGTAGTTAGACTTCATGGGGTGCCAGTTTTTATTATTTCAGACAAAGGTGCACAATTTACTACACAGTTTTGGAAGTCATTCCAGAAAAGCTTGGGTTCAAATGAGAACTTAAGCATTGTTTTTCATCCTCAGACAGATGGTCAAGCAGAGCGCACTATTCAGACTTTAGAAGATATGTTGAGGGCATGTGTGATTGATTTCAAGGGTAATTGGGATGATCACCTACCTCTTATTGAGTTTGCTTACAACAATAGTTACCACTCTAGAATCCGAATGGCTCCTTATGAAGCTCTTTATGGGAAAAGATGCAGATCTCCTATTGGATGGTTTAAAGTTTGCGAAGCTGGGTTGATAGGACTAGACTAAGTTCATAAAGCTATGGAGAATGTGAAACTTATTCAAGAGAGGTTGAAAACATGGCAGTGTCATCAGAAATCCAATACAAATGTTAGGAGAAGAGACTTATAGTTCGAAGTAGATGATTGGGTTTACTTGAAAGTTTCACCCATGAAGGGTGTTATGATATTTGGTAAGAAGGGGAAGCTTAGTCCCCGGTATATTATTCCTTACAGAATATCCAAGAGGATTGACAATGTAGCTTATGAGTTAGAGCTACCCCAAGAGTTAGCAGCGCTTTATCCGATATTTCACATCTCCATGTTGAAGAAGTGCATGGGCGATCCTTCACTTATCATACGTACTGAAGATACTGGTATAAAGGAAATCTTGTCTTCTGAGGAGGTTCCTATTCAGATTCTAGATCGCTAAGTTCGCAAGTTGAGGACTAAAGAAGTAGCATCAGTCAAAGTTCTGTGGAGAAATCAGTTTGTTGAGGAAGCTACTTGGGAAGCTGAGGAGGTTATGAAGAAGTGATACCCACATCTCTTTGAATCCGGAGAAGTTCCAAATTAAAGTACTAATCCTTTCCTTAGCTTTTATTTTTAAGTTGGCCTGTTGTACTTACATTTTTTCTTGTTGGGTGTTTGAACTAAATGTTAGATGTTACGCCTTTAGCCTGCTAAGATTGATATCATTCGAGGATGAATGTTCCTAAGGGGGAGATATTGTAACACTCTGTAACTAGAAAGAGCTAGAATTAGAAAGAGTCATTTTTGGAAATAATAAAAAATCTGGAAGTTTTACAAAATTAAGTTAAGTATGAGTTTTGGATCAACTTCAAACGACCATAACTCCTAAATCAGGAAGATACTGTAGGAAATATGTTTGAATTATCTTCCAACGCCACCGAGTTTGATCAGTTTCGAGTTCGTATGAGGTAGATATGTCCATTTGAAATTGGGTTGTCTAGATAAGGAAAGTCAAAACCGGATTTTAGAAGGGCATTTTGGTCTTTTCACCACCCAATTAAATTATTTCATTTTTGGTAATTAATTAGGGGTCGAAACTGAATTTGTTCAGTTTACACACTCAAAGAATTCACGCTAGGGTTTTTAGAGAAAGAACACAAGAGGAGAAAAGAGGAGAAAGAGCCAAGGTTCATCATTCTTGAAGTTTTGCTTGTCGATTTCGTGAAGGGGTGATCCCTACAAGGTATGTGAGATCACATAGCATTGGGTTAGTTCACCCACGCGCCAATCATTATTTATTTAGGCGAATTTATGTTCTTGACGGTTTAGAAATTGAGTTCTTAATGGGTTTTGTTGAAGATCTATTGAGTTCTTGATTCGTTGAAATTGTTGAGGAGTTGTTGATTCAAATTCATGAAATTAGGTGTTGTTTCGAGTAGATTCTTGCATATTTTGGTTATGTAGTTGGATCTAAGTGTTTGGGGAAAGAACCAATCGAAACTAGAGGTTTTAGGGTTGAAAAATGATCAAGAAAAATCAAAGTTTTCTAGGCAGGGATTACGGGTTCCACGCCAGCCAGAGCGCCCCAACTTAATTTCTGAAGTTTTGGGTCTGGCGCCCCGCACCACTCAGGGCGCCTGGGACGCCATGTCTTCTACTTTTTCCCACTTCTTTCCATACTAGTTCCCTTGAAACGTACTTATATTTCTTAGTTGATGTCTACACTCTAAGGTAAATCTAAACAACATGAAATCATCATTAACATGAGATCATTAACCTTGAAATTCATAATTCAATTCAAGGAAAGTTAAGATTCAAGTCAAGAGAAGTTCATAGAGTTTTCGAAAAGTGTTTTACAAACGTTTTAACTTTGTTTTAAGACTTGAGTTTTGAATTGAGTAAAGAATAAATATTGAAGTTCATTTCTTCAAAAGAGTATATTGGGACGACGTATTCCCAAAGAGTAAAATGTTTTCACATTTAAACAAGAAATGAACCTTTGATTTCCAAGAAGAGCCTTTGAGCTAAGTTTTGAGAAATTATCTCAAACAACAGAAAAAAGTTATGTTTTTAAACATAAAAGCTATTATCATATTTTGGGAGTAGTATTGAGCACCGATATGGGGGAGAGTTCATACAACTCCCAATCCCCATAAACCATGTAGCCATCATAGAAAGAAAAGGGTCATACTTTTTAGATGATTCTTTAGTGCTTTTTAGTATAGCTTAGTGGATCCACTTAGTAGTTAGGTTCTATACCCTCGGCAAGGTATAGGACAGTCCTGGCAGCGTGAGGAAAAACATTATATCATTACAATAGCTCTTAAGTGATGGTTGTCGGATAGAGAAACTCCCACAAAAGTATTTTGTACTCTTATATACACAGAAGTAAATTGTATTTTTACATATATTCAGAGGTTACATTGTATTCTTGCATACATACAAAGTTATTATTGTATTTATAAATACACAAAGTTGCTATCCATGTTTTAAAAAGCTTTTCTTTATATTGTACTTGTTTATACTGCTTTATATTGAAATGACTTCAATTCAGTTGAGTTGAGTTGAGACCAGATTTGTTCTTCAGTTCCTTTCAAGCTTATGCATTGTTTTAGAATTCCCTTTACATGCTCGTACATTCAATGTACTGATGTCATTTGACCTGCATCTTTTAACGATGAAAATCAGGTAACCAAGATCAACATTAAGCAGATCGTTGATTCTAGTTGAGCTCTAGAATTGTTGGTGAGTCTCCTTTTTTCTGGAGGATCCCTTTTATTGCTTTCAGTATGTTTAGTTCATTAGGATGTCATGGGTCTTGTCCCGATGTCCATCTCAGTTTTTTAGAGGCTTCATAGACAGTTAGTGATGTTAGTTCATGAGTCTTTCTATTTTCTGTTTTGATGGTTGAGACTTGGGTTGCCACTTTGACCAGTGAGTGTTATTTTAATACATTCTAAGTTTATTAAGTTCAGTTTACTTTTTAAAGTAGTTATATCACGAGTAAGTCTTCCGCTGAGTCAGTAAGCTTTGGTACTACTATTATTTTACACGATCTAGGCCAAGGGTTCGGTTGGGGCCAACAATAGTTCTCGAGTGCTGGTCTCACCCAGGGTGTAGGCTCGGGGTGTGACCTAAACACGAGACCTAGGGTAACGAGTGACCCCAAGCTAACCCTGTGCTAGCATATCATAGCATTCTAAGATAAACTGAAATAAGAAATACAGTGTGGAAGCCTTAATTTATGATTTAAACTAAAATGATGGGAAAATACCCAATCTAAGTCTGAATATAAAAGACTATGAGTTTAATAACAACTGGAAGATCAAACACAAAACCAAAACTGCATCTAACTATATCTGAATGAAAGCCTCTAACTGACTAGAGATGCTGGGACATGCCACTAGCTAACTCTAGAAAAACTGAAATTGAAAGACTAAAAGTAAAAGAAAACACTTTTATCATCCTCGGAGAACACGGACTCACCACTAATAATGTTGAGTACGGATTGGGAACCGATCTACATGCTATCTGAATGTTGTGGGCCTGAACCTACATCACAAGAAGATGTAGCGCAGAGTATACATCGGTACTTGAAAGGTATTGAGCATGCAAGAGAGGATTAACTGAACAATATATACACAACTAAATAAAGCATATTGATCAATGTCATAAGATGAACATGAATAATATACTGAACATACTGCACATGAACTAAACTAAATGCAATGACTATGTTCATAACATACTGAAACTGAGTACTGAAATATAACTGGTAACTTGGTCAATGAACTAGAATCTGACTGTGGCAATTACTATTAACCGATATAAAACCACGTGAGCTAAATATGGAGTCCGATGTATACGCCTTATCTAGAGGACCCAATATACCTTTCCAAGGTATAAAGGCATAGCTGGCATGATCACTAAATATAATGCCCACAGAGAGGACTTAACCTACGTGGGCTCGTAGTTTTGGGACTATGAGGGTGACTGACCCTAGTCCAACTTGGTATTAAGCCTACTCCTGACTAGAATGTGTACAATACAACACAATTGAAATAAACTGGATAGCTCAAGATTCTGACATGCTAACTGAAAATAAAACATTAAGTATTGATAATGAAACATTTGAAAATGGATGCATGTATATGTGCATAAACTAACCTAGAGAGTGTAATTCATGAACTAACGAATCTACACAACTAGGGCTATAAATTTCATGCTAAAATTAGGCAACATGGCTATGAAAAGGTAATATTCTGATTAGGATTACACTAGTAGCTAAATAACAATAATTATCTGAAGTTCTAGAAATCCTAAGTCTATACAATATGAAGGGAATCAAGAATATTGTAGGAACCTAATGGGTGAAAGAAACCCACCAGTGAAATCCCACATACCTGGTGGCGAAATCCACAGAGAAATCCTTCGATTTCGAGCTGAAACTTGAAAGAAACCTGCTGATTGTTCTAAGGAAAATTGGCGCCTCTTTCTTCTTCTTTTGTTCTAGTGAAATGTGCATAATATGCTATCAATCGTATCCTCTAGGAGACTATTGTAAGCACAATAAAATGCTGAATTTGTTACAGTATTCTTAAAACACTAAGTTTGTATTGTTTCAACTTATAAAACACCCAAACTAAGATAAATTTACTTTTTGTACTTTTGTAGACTTGCAGTACCTTCTTGGTATTATTGAATGAAATTTATTTTCCCTTATCCAAAGAAAAAAGGAGAAAGAAAAAGATGGTTTGGTGCACCTTTTGTAAAGCAACCTCTTGTACAAGCGGACATCTGTGTTACTCTTATAAACTTCTTGTTGCTGTATTTAACCCTTTTTTCTGTAAAATCAAAAGACCATGCTTTTTAGGCAGGCCATAGCTTATTAACTTCATCTCAATTTACCCCCTCATGGCCTTGGCTTATTCAAAATGACTTTCAATATTTCTGAATGAGTTTTTGCTTATTTGTTTTATATGTGTATAGCTATTAATGTAGTTGTTTAGTTAATAATCTATTTTTTTTTCATTTTCATTTGGGGTCATGTGAACTTCACGTACACGAAATCCTCCTATATTGCCGCCATTTTTTACCATATTAGAAGGTAACTATGAATCTTTACTTTTTCAGTTATCTAACGCCTTTTGGAAGGGATGTAGTAATTTTAGTATCAGTACAGAGTGTTGTGAAGTACTGTAGTAGAAGAGAAAAAATTCCCAAGAATCAAGATCATGATAGAAATACTTCTTCTGAAGAAATATATAGGACCCTAAGCATTAGAACTTGATGTGTATGAAAAATCTTTCATTTGTAAGGCTGTAAATGAAGTGATACATACTCATAATTCTATTTTCTTATACATAACTTGGAAGTTCTGGTTTTAGCACTTGTTTCCTTGTTTAAGTTTTGACACTTTTCTCTTTTCTTTAGTTTTTTCATGAGAGTTTTTGTTTTGAGTAGCTCGGTAATATTTCTTAGTCTGTAAATGTTCTAGATGGCACTGATCCAGATGTGGTGGCAAAGTCATTTCATAAGTTTGTGAACTATGTGAAGAGAAACAAAGAGTCGGTGGCTAAGTTACTAGTTACGTTGTTAGCCAAGGTACTGTGAATCCGTTAAATCTGGCCTCATCTTCAAGAGACTCCCAGTCCCTGGCAAACATCCAATTTTTTGGCTCATTATTGTCTCATTTCATTGCAGGTATTGTCGGTTGAGAAGGTATGGGCCAAAGGACTATGTGCAAGTACCTATGAAGCATCTTGGCTATGTCTAAAACATGGGACTGCAAAGTTTGTTGCATCAGTGTAGTTATCTTTCACTTATTGATGTCTGTTGTGCTAAGTAATCTTTGAAGTGTTGTATTAATGAATTATCGTGATCTTTACAGGTTGAGGATTTCGCTGATCGGTCTCAAAATGCTGCAAGGGTTGTTGGAAAAGCAGAAGTGAGACATATATACAAGTGTATCCAGCGTACTAGAGAATACATTTTTGCTTTTATGGATGGCCTTGTTGAAATACCCACATTAAAATTTTAGTTGTTTGGACGTGCTACCCCCTTTCAAGACAGTTCTAAGACAAGGAACATTATAGAAGATGGAAATACAACCACCCTTCCTTGTAGATATATCAATAAGCCGGATCAAAGTAAAGAAAGCCAAAAAGGAATTCAATCAGCTATACCTTTTGAGCCTATCACGAAAAAAATAAAATGGTCAATGGAAAGTTGGGAAGGATTAACTTCAGTGAGTTGTGGACAGTCAAACTGAAAATGGTCTACTGAAGGTTGGGAAGGAGTAGGTTCAGCGAGTTGGGGACAGCCTAAGGAGGATGGTGCACCACCTGATTCTCCTTGGTCAAAAGGAAAATGTTCTACCAAAGGTTGGGGAAAACCATCTTTAGAGAATTGGGGATAGTCAAATGGGGACAATGTACCACCAGCCTCTATCTGGACAAAAAGGAAAAGATCAGATGAAACCCAGGGAGAAACTTCTTCTTCTCAGTGGTTGGGAAAATTAAACACAAAAAAGTTGGCCCAAAAGAAAACATAACAATAAGGTTGTTCGTATCTAGTTGAATCATCTGCAACAACTTTTACATTCTTGGTAGGACGTAGGGAGTATTTCTTATGAGCTAGGTAACGTAACCATCGTCATCCTCTTATTTTTGTAATGGTTCGTTAGGACATTTTGTACAGATCGACCTAGCAATGACCTTAGCAAGATGGAATGTTAACTGCTCAATGTACATTTAATTTTATGTACCTTATGAACATCAAGGAATTGAAGGATAAACAGGTTCTCAAGTAGCCAATTCTCTCTCTGTATGTCTCTCTCTCTCTCTTGATCTACTTTACAATAAAAAACAAAGGACATAGTAGATTTCATTCATATTGTTAATAAATGTCTCAAATAAAAGTTACCCAATTTGATGTGTAGAGTTATTTGATACTTGTGTTGGCAAGAGATAGCAAATGTTCGATATAATAGTCGAAATGTGTGAGATCTGAACTCCGCACCATCATTATAAAAATAAAAAAAAATCAACAAAGAAAGACAATCAATCAAAAAAGTTTCATCAAATTTCTATGACAGTAGAAACTTGATTCCAATAAAAAACATACTAAAAGAAACAATGTTTTTAAGTTCTAGCTGAACTTAACAAGTCAAGGCCGGTGCAGAAAGCATCCTGCATTTATGTAAGGTTTAGAAAATTTATTTAACAACAAAGTCTGATATAATAATAATAATAAAAATCTAAATTTTGTCTCCCCTAACAGTCTTAATATCATCAACAATGGATCTAGCAACCATTGAAATACCATCAATCCCTCTTTTTGAAAATTCAGCACAATATAGCCCATTTTGTCCTTTCCAGTTTATCAATGTGCCACTTCAAGGAATATTCAGCTATAATCCTGCATACAAAAGAAAAACGTATTGTACATTATTAGAGACAATGATGGTAAAATTAATAGTAAGTTAAATTAGTAACTAGGAAAACTTATCAAGAAAAACTTATCCGCACACAATATTTATAGGCAAGTGGAAAATTTCAAGACTCAAATTTCGAATTAAAAAAAAAAAAAAAACGTAGTGATAATTTGCAAAACGTACCTTTAGCCATTTTGTAGCAATATTCTTGTATCCAATAGCCAAAATGATTGCATTAAATTGATGTTCATCTCCATTGTCAAACACTATTGTATTTTCCTTTATTTTTGATATTTCAAAAAGTACCTAATAATCAATTGACCAAAAGTTATTTCAAAAAAAAAAATCAAGTGTTATTTATTTTTTTATAATAGATTATTAATGCATTTCAGATGAACTATTTACACAAATATACTGTATTAGCCGAAATTACTAAATTCTACCGATTTCGTAACTATAACAGTTCAACTGTTGCCCATGATAATGAACATGTATTTTTATTCTTCTTCATTCAATACTACTACTAGGTTCTTGGTAGTAATCAAATTTGAACTCGTGATGTGTGCCTAACTATACATCACATGTTGTACTTTTACTATCAGATCAAAACCCTCGGAAAAATTAAAGCGATCTGTTTTTCACATAATATTTCTCTAAATAGAATGAAATAAAATAAAGATAGTATCATACCTTAATCTGTCCAAGTTTAATCTTGTCAATGGCATCAGCATCAATTACAGGGGATCTACCTTTTGCTATCTTAACAGAAAATGGGCCTTCTTCTAGTTGTGGTATTTCTAATTCTTCTAAATCTCCCAATTTAAATTTTGTTCACTTTGCAATTACAGTATCAACCAAAGATTTTGGTAAATATTTTAGCAACAACATTGCAGTATACATCATCTCCCTTGTTAGAACATGAATCTGTAAAAACATTAGGATAAAATATATTAAAACTTTTAGAATTAACAACCATATTTATTAAAAATATAATTGATTGTTCATGTGAAAAACTTGCATAATCTAACTATAGAAAAGTTATAGCACTTTGGGAGAACATCATGAACTATAATGTACACATTTACGTGTGTAATTTTCATATTTTAACGATATATTAAAGAAGAAGAACAAAATTAGATCAATTATAACATAAATGTATATTACTTGTAGTATTCAAAAACATAGATCAAAGTTAGTAACTGGAATTTGCAAGGGTTCTAAAAAAAGAAATATATATTAGTAATGCACGAAAGATTATACTAAAAGAGAAATCCAATTTTCATATACAGTTAGTGTAAATAATTTTTTGTACTATCCTTTATCAAGTCATCTAGCTGATATCTATAGACAAGTTTCTTCAAAATTATGAGATTCAAATTCCTAAAAAGTAAAATATGTTATCTGTGCAACATGTGAAATGACGATGTATAAAAGTTAATACGACATAGCAAAAATTAAGATTTTACTTATAAGAAAAAGAAACCCTAGTTCTTTTTCTTCGAATTCAGTTCCTCAAAGTAAAAAAATGAGTTTTTTATACTTATACTAAACAACTTGTCACCTCTCCAAATCCTACTCTTCTCTTTTCTCACGATATAAGATACCTGATGAGACCTAAATTTTAAATTTTAAATTTTGTACGATTTAGAAATGGACTAATGAGATCTTTCTATGTTTTTATGATATTTAAATATCTATCCCAAAATTTTGTATATACAATAGTCCAACACCATATTCCTTAATCACTTTCTAGTCAACCAATACTCCCTTTTTAAAGAACAACTGATTACATTAAATCAACTTTGAATTTAGAATTGAGGTTGTTTTTGAATATTTTTATAGTGCTTGGAGAGTATGTTTGTGAAATGTAACACAAATGACGAATCGGTGGAAATTATTGGAGGTGAAGCTAATTCAAAAATATTTTTTAGAGAGGAAATACCACAAGGGTATTAAATAAATTCTTTTTCAGCATATACTTAGGATATGAAATTGCATGTGGCATAAACGGCAATGAACACAAGTCCTTCTATAGATACAAATGAAGTCTATCATAAATCTTTTTCTTCCACAAATAAGCACAACAATCTTGTTTTTCTAAAACAACACTGTTTATGCCCAATTTGTTTAAACAGGCTGATACAGCTATACCAGATGGTCCAACTCCAACCACAATAATGTCAATTTCTTCCTTTGTGAAATTAGCCATTGCAAAATTTTCAGAAAATTAAAGAGAAGTTTTTATTACAGAATGTTGAAAACAAAATTGTAATAAGATTTCAAGAAAGGAAATTTAGACAATGAGGTATGTATATATGGTCTTCAAACAGGATAAAGATGATATTTATTTATTTATTTTCTTTTTTAAAGTGTAATAGAAAACAACACTTACAAGTAAATACAAAATTTTTATTATTGAAATAAAATATGAGTTTTTTCTCAATTCTTTGGTAGATGTGAAAACATTTAATTGAAAGTTATCTTTAGCTTAAGCTAAAATGTGTCAAATTCATTTTTCTATACAAGAACTTTGCAGTTTAAAAAAGAGACAAATTACAAAAATTTAATTGAATTTGATTGAAGTTTACTGACCAGCTAAATTCAAAGTATATTTTTTCTCTTTTGATTTATGTCTTGTATTTTCAGATAAACACTCAACTAATTAATTATATTAATTAATTTAGGTTAGCAAATTATTTTCTTTGTTAAAAAAATTATAATTAAGAAGAAAGATGATTTTTTGATATATTAAATAGGAAAAAGAGCTTAAATATGCCATTGAATTTTGAGAAAAGGCTCATCTATGCCATTAATTTGAGTTATTTCTCAAACATAAATGATATATGTCACGCCCGAGGCTACCTCCTTGACGTAAACACGGTACCTAGGATCAGGAGTGAACTGAAGCTAACCTTGAGCTAGCATATCATAGCATGCTAAGATAAACTCAAATAAGAATTAATGTCCAGAACACTTAAGTCATGAGATAAACTAAAATGATGGGGAAATACCCAATCTAAGTCTGAATATAACAGACTATGAGTTTAATAAAAACTGGAATATTAAACTCAAAACCAAAACTGAATTTAAGTATGTCTGAATAAAAGCCTCTAACTAACTAGAGATGTTGGGACATGCCCACAGCTAACTCTAGCAAAACTGAAACTGAAAGAATAAAAGTAAAAGAAAACATATTTATCATCCTCAGAGAATGAGGACTCACCACTGATAATATTGAGTACGGATCGGGAACTGATATACACGCAATCTGAATGATGTGGGCCTGAACCTACATCACGAGAAAATGTAACTCAAAGTATGCATCAGTACTTGAAAGGTACTGAACATGTAGGATAGAATAAAACTGAACAATATATACATCACTGAATAAAGCATATTGATCAATGCTATAAGATGAACATGATTAATATATTGAACATACTGAACATGAACTAAACTGAATGCCATGACCAAGTTCATAACATACTGAATTATAACTGGTAACCTACTTAATGCACTAGAATCTGACTGTGGGAGTTACTATTAACCGATATAAAACCACGTGAGCTAAACATGGAGTCTGATGCATACGCCCTATCAAGAGGACCCCATTATACCTTGCGAGGAGTATAAATGCATAATTGACGTGATCACTAAATATGATGCCCACAGAGGGGACTTACCCTATGGGGGCACATAGTTCTGGGACTATGAGGGTGACTAACCCTACTCCAACTCGGTATTAAGCCTACTCCCAACTAGAATGTGTAAAATACAACACAACTGACATGAACTGGATATCTCAAGATTTTAACATGCTAACTGAAAATGCAACATTAAGTATTGATAATGAAACATTTAAAAAGTGATGCATGTATATCTGTATAAACTGACCTAGCAAGTATAATTCATGAACTAAGCGAATCTACACAACTAGGGTTCTGAATTTCATGCAAAAATTAAGCAACATGGTCATGAAAACCTATATTCAAATAAGGATTACTGTAACAGCTAAATCACATCAATTATCTGAAGTTCAAGAAACCCTAAGTATAAACAATATGAAGGGAATAAAGAATCTAACTAAATTCTAGGGACCTAATGGGTGAAAGAAACCCACCAGTGAA
Source organism: Solanum okadae (assembly GCA_036553675.1). NCBI lineage: Eukaryota > Viridiplantae > Streptophyta > Magnoliopsida > Solanales > Solanaceae > Solanum > Solanum okadae. Next base: position 19,448,131 of record CM071684.1, on the reverse strand, counting down.
ATTCCACATACCTGGTGACAAAATCCATAGTGAAATCCTTTAAATTCTGTCTAAAACTTTAAGAAACCTGTTGATTGTTCTAAGGAAAACTGGCGCCTCTTTCTTTTTTCTTTTGTTCTAAGTTTGAATAATTATGGTGAATGTTCGATTAGGGTAAGTTCTGATTAAGTTAATAGGATCAAACTGACCATAACTACGTAGTTTGGGGGTTAAACAACGTAGTTTAGGTTTATAATGCATAGGGGAAAAGACCGAAATGATCCCACTTAAAATCTAATAGAGCCCGACCATGGACACATCGAACGACCGTCACTAAGACCACAGTCCTTCGTATCGGTCATGGTTCTTGGGCCAGTGACTACTGGTTCTTGGCCCTTCCCTCTATAGTCCACTTTACGGACCGTGTGAAGGTCGTCGTGGTCCTTCACTTGGGCTAGGGGCCTACTGTCTTGGTTTCACGGAAGCCACCACGCCCCATCATCACGACCACGACCCATGAAGGGCTTTATGGTATGATGTGTCAGCCTTGTGGGTTCTGCTTGGTTTCCACAAGCCTCCCAACGACTCGTGTGGTGGTGCACGTCCCGTGAAGGGTCTCGTGGTCCACCATTTATTGGACGTTGGTTCCATTCAAGGTTCGTGAACCCTGCCGTGGTTCACCCATATATCTGGTGTTCTGGTCTGATAAGTCCTGAGGTTTTACAATATTTTCCCTTGGGAACACTCGTCCTCGAATGAAGTCTAAACTAGCTGAGATATGGAGGGAAAGTGCTACCAACCCTGCCGCTAAGTACTGGAAACTGAAAACTAACTGAACTGAGTTCCAAGAATATGCAATTACACTGAAAATGCAATTATAACTGAAGGAAGATGATACTAAGACTGAATTTACGCAAGAGTAGCTGAAATACTGGAGAGAAACTATTACCTCAAGTTGGAATGGGATCGGGAAGAAAGAGATGAGGATACTTGGCCTTCATGGTTGCTTCCCAAGTAGCTTTCTCTACGGACTGACTCCTCCACAAAACCTTAACTGAAGTGAATTCTTTGTTTCTCAACCTTCGAACCTGATGATCAAGAATTTGAACTAGAACATCTTCATAAGTGAGACTATCCTTCACAACCACACTTTCCAATGGTATGATAGATGATAGATCACCCATACATCTCTTCAACAAGGAAAGATGAAAAACCTAATGGACTGTTGTTAGTTCTGCTAACAACTTTAACTCATAAGCTACTTTACCAACCCTTTTCAAGATCTTAGTCTACATATCTAGGATTGAGCTTCCCTTTCTAGCCAAATCTCACCACCCCCTTCATAGGTGACACCTTCATGAAAACCCAATCATCAATTTCAAATTCTAAGTCCCTTCTCCTTACATCAGCATAGAACTTCTGTTTTAAGTATATCTCTGATGAGCTGAACTTTTTCCATAGCATCATGAACTGAATCAGGCCCTATCAAGGTTACTTCACCTACTTCAAACCAACCAATTGGAGATCTACACCTACACTCATAAAATGCCTCATAAGGGGCCATCGGAATGATAGCTATTATTGTAGGCGAACTCTATAAAAGGAAGGTGATTATTTTATTTAAAAATGAAAAACGAAGTTTTAAGGGTCACCACTTAATCTTTTAAAAAAATTAAGAAAACTGATTTCTTTAAAAGATTAACAATAGAAAATCTAGTGAAAATATTAAGGGGGTGGGGGGTGGTTCGGGGTTCATATTAATGTTCTAGGAAGGGTTTTAAAGCATATAAAACATCTGCTAACTAGCAGTTATCTGATAATTAACTATTTGGCTAAATGATTTTACGAAAATACACATACTTTAATAAATAGAGAAAGTAAACAACTTTTGAACTCATTTTTTCTTAAGAAAAAGGAAATAAGGATTTTCTTAAGTAGAAATTACTAGATATTTTAAAGTCAAAATAAAATGAAAATAAACCAAATTGATTTTGACAGTTATGATTAAATCATCTTTTTGGGGAAGTGAATAATGGAAAATCCATAAAATTAACTAGCAAATAAACAATTAAACAAATGCGAAAAACAGATAAAATAAAGAGAGAGAAGGTGTTGGGCCCAAGTCTAGTTTTTTGTTCGCCTTGACCAGCACTTGGGCCTACTTTTGTTTTGTGCCTTTGGCCCATTTAATTCATTGGTACCTGTCAAAGTCCAACATAAAGGAAAAAAATTTCTTTTAGGCCTTAGGCCCAATTCTTCCACATGTCCTAAGAACTAACAAGTGATAATAATGATTGCAAATAAAGGGCTTAGGCCCAAAAATAATCAAATACAACTTGCAAATAAAGGGGTGGGCCTTTGGGCCCAAATCTGCCATGTATTCAACATATACACTTATTGTATATTATTGTATATCTTTGTATATCGGTTCCAACTCCGTCCATCAATCTTTCGGGGGAAGTGTTCTTCGATTTTTATGGCTGTCACGGATGGCTGACTAGATAAAGGTAAAGTTGGGCCTACATGGGCCAATAAGAAGATGCACGGGAGAGAAGATTTGACTCCAATTTTTACTCCGGATAGATTTCACATGCAAAACGATAAACAAATTACATAATTAGCACTTTTTGGGAATGAAATGAAGTGATAAGATAAAAATGAATAAATAAATCAGATAACATATGCCAGTCAGTTATTAACAACACAACATTTAAACAATAATGTAAAGGATGTTATAAAATAAATAACTTAACAAAACTAAAAGAAGAACAATATAGAGAGTACTTGAACATAAACAAAGAGAGAGAATAAGATTGGAATTGATGTGCATATCTTTGTTATATAAACTTGATGCCTATTTATAGGACAAGCACACGTGGTAATTTGTGGCTTGCAAAGTTAACCACACTTTGGCATGAATGAAAGATTTCCAGCATGCTAACTCCACAATTTTACAACACTCCCCCTTGGATGTTCATGTAAAAGAAAAGTTGAAAGAAACAAAAATATACATAGATATTCATAATACACATTACTTGTTGCCTCATTAAAAACCTTTGTAGGAAATCCCAGTGGGACAAAATCTAAACTACGGAAAAAATAGTGCAACACGTATTTTAATCCCCCTGATGAAGACCATGATTTAGATGGTTAAGTTTTCGCATTCCAATCTTGTGTACCATCTTCTCAAGAGTTGAGGCTCGTAAAGACTTAGTGAATAAATCTTCTGGATTATCACTTGAATGAATTTGTTGTATATCAATATCACCATTCTTCTGAAAATCATGAGTGAAGAAATTTTTTGGTGAAATGTGCTTCGTTCTATCTCCTTTTATGAAGCCTCCTCTTAATTCAGCTATGCACATAACAATGTTTTCAAAGAGCATTGCGGGTACCTTGACATCACACTTTAAACCACGTATTTCCTTGATGAAATGTATCACTAATCTCAACCATACACATTCTCTACTTGCTTCATGAATTGGCATTATCTCTACATGATTTGAAGAAGTAGCGACAATGGACTGCTTCGTACATCACCATGATATAGCAGTATCTCTGTATGTGAACAAATAGCCTGTTTGAGATTGAGCTTTATGTGGGTCAGATAAATAACCTGCATCTGCATGACCAACAAGATCTGCACTATCTTTGTTAGTATAAAATAGACCCATAACACTAGTCGCCTTTAGATATCACAATATATGTTTTACTTCATTCAAATTTCTTCGTGTAGGGGAAGAACTATATCTTGCTAACAAATTAACAGAAAATGCTATGTCAGGTCTCATAGCATTAGCAAGATACATAAGTGCGCCAATTGCACTAAGATAAGGTAGTTCAGGACCAAGACATTCCTCATTCTCTTCTTGAGGTCGGAATGGATCCGTACTTACTTCAAGTGATCGGACAACTATTGGAGTACTTAACGGATGTGCTTTGTCCATGTAAAATAATTTCAAGATTTCCTTCTCCAAAAACCCTAACTCTATTTTTCAAAAGCGTAAACTGAATCCTATCAGTTTAGACCCTAAAAGTATTGCCAAAAATGGATTAATTAAGTTGGGTAAGGAAAAGACCAAACTACCCTTAAAAAATCCAATTTTTGGCTTTCCTTATTCCAAAAACCCAACTTCCAAAGGGAATAACTTACTCATACAAACTCAGAATCGTGCAAACTTGGCGGTGTTGGAAAGATCTTCCCAACCATATCTGGAAGTAAACCGAACTCATCCTGAGCTGGGAGTTATAACTGTTTGAAATTCACCAAAAACCCACTTTTCCTAACTTATACAATTTTCCAGATTTTTCTTTATTCCCAAAAATGACTATTTCCATTTCTAAGCTTCTTCTTATCTATTTCAAATTGCGAGATGTTACAATAATATGGCTGACACTCTAATTTTTTGAAACAATTGTTTTGTGTTAGAGTCGCCACCTAAATTTTAAGGAAAATATTAGAAAACCATTTTTTAAATATGTAAATGTAAATTCTATTTTGATTTGTGAAACCAGTGAGATTCTAAGCAAGGGTTTTGGTTACTCGAGAAAGGTATTAAGCATCCCTCAGAGCCTATCCGAAGATAGTCCTAAACTCAATTTAGGAAAATATAATTAGGAAAACTTATTTATTTAGTTGCTTTAAAATCAATGGTACGTAAATTTTATTAGTTTAAGAATAGAGTAAAATACAAGATACGGCATATATATGTCTATTAAATAAAATTAATTTTAGTATGTCTATCATACGATAAAATAAATAAATAAATGTACTTAAATGTATGATAAATTTATATGTTGGAAAGTATAGATGTATCTTATATACACTTATCCTAAATAAATAAATGTTGAGTTTAAAGGATATGAAAATTTATCGTATTATTTATATATAGAATTAAGAAGTGAATGAAAATAAAATAAAATGAGATAGTAGTCGGGTGCAAATATGTAGAAAAATAATGTGTATAGATTTATAAATTATAAAAAAAAATAAGTATCATTTGTAAAAGTGATAGTAGATATGAGAAAAATTATATGAAATGTACCAAAATAATAAGTTACGTCTAGAGAAACACTAAGAAATATAAAATTTGTACCTTTATGCATATGACATATATATATATATATATATATATGTATGTACCTTGTATTTTGAACCTGTTAGCATATCTAAAGAATAAAATGTTGAAATAACGTGTTAAGAGATTAAAATGTTTTAGTAATGTTTGGTTTTAAAAAAAAGTGACAATAGCAAGTAGTTTCATAAAAGGGGTTGACATAAAGAATATAAAATAGGCCTAGCTATTGAGACTTATTCTATAGTAAAATTTATTTTTGTTAATACAATATATACGCCTACCTCCTTATTTATTTTCTTAAAAAGAATATTTCTAAAAAAAATAATAACTTTAGCCTTATGTATTTCAAAAGATAATCATTTTGACTTTAAAACTAGTTTCATATTCATTTGGGTGTTTTAAATGAAAAAAAAGTTTTCCTTGGCATCAGGTCCTAGGTGAGATTTGATAAATAAAGCTAATAAATATTTATTTCCTTCTCGGAGCAAATGACTTAGACAGTATGTTTTCAATATTAAACAAAAAGTAACAATTCTAGCGAGCCTTATAACATCCATTTTAGTCTTCTAAAATCATGTTTCTTCTTTCTTTCGACAGTAGTTTTTAAAGCACTTTTGGACCTCAAACTATTGCACTTTAAAAATCTCAACGAATAACGGTTAGTTCCAAAAATATATAATTTAAGTCATGCAAAATAATGTTTTAAAACTAAAAAAATCGGCTTTGTAAAGCTTTTTAAAGGTTCAATTTTTAAGATAAAAAATCTGCATTTTTGGTCCTTCTAGATCTGCATTTTGTGCTCAAATCATGCACATTTTGAGCTAAAATTCGGCACTCATTTGAGCTCAAAATGCTATACTTTTTGGACTAAAAATGCTACACTTTAGCCTTGTGTATTTCTAAAGATAATCATTTTGACTTTAAAAGTAGTTTCATATTCATTTGGGTGTTTTAAATGAAATAAAGTTTTCCTTGACATAAGGTCCTAGGTGAGATTTGATAAATAAAGCTAATAAATATTTTTTTCCTTCTCGGAGCAAATAACTTAGGCAGTATGTTTTCAATATTAAAAAAAAAGTAACAATTCTAGCGAGCCTTATAACATCCATTTTAGTCTTCTAAAATCATGTTTCTTCTTTCTTTCGAAAGTAGTATTTAAAGCACTTTTGGACCTCAAACTATTGCACTTTAAAAATCTAAACGAATAACGGTTAGTTCCAAAAATATATACTTTCAGTCATGCAAAATAATGTTTTAAAACTAAAAAAATCGGCTTTATAAAGCTTGTTAAAGGTGCAATTTTTAAGCTAAAAAATCTTCATTTTTGGTCCTTCTAGATCTGCATTTTGTGCTCAAATCATGCACATTTTGAGCTAAAATTCGGCACTCATTTGAGCTCAAAATGCTGTACTTTTTGGGCTCAAAATGCTACACTTTAGCCTTGTGTATTTCTAAAGATAATCATTTTGACTTTAAAACTAGTTTCATATTCATTTGGGTGTTTTAAATGAAAAAAAGTTTTCCTTGACATAAGGTCCTAGGTGAGATTTGATAAATAAAGCTAATAAATATTTTTTTCTTTCTCAGAGCAAATGACTTAGGCAGTATGTTTTCAATATTAAAAAAAGTAATAATTCTAGCGAGCCTTATAACATCCATTTTAGTCTTCTAAAATCATGTTTCTTCTTTCTTTTGAAAATAGTGTTTAAAGCACTTTTGGACCTCAAACTATTGCACTTTAAAAATCTCAACGAATAACGGTTAGTTCCAAAAATAAATACTTTAAGTCATGCAAAATAATGTTTTAAAACTAAAAAAATCGTCTTTGTAAAGCTTGTTAAAGGTGCAATTTTTAAGCTAAAAAATCTGCATTTTTGGTCCTTCTAGATTTGCATTTTGTGCTCAAATCATGCACATTTTGAGCATAAATTCGGCACTCATTTGAGCTCAAAATGCTGTACTTTTTGGGCTCAAAATGCTACACTTTTTGAGCTCATAACGCTGCATTTTGTGACTCAATATACCACTCTTAAACTCTCAAGAAAAGTGATATATTTAACCTTGAAATCTGCACTTTGAACCACCAAAATCTGCACTTTTGAGACCCAAAATATCAAACTTTAAGTTGCTAAAACTTGTACTTTAAATACTTGTTTATAAATAAAAAATCTGAAAATAAATTCACAACAGTTGAAAACATTATTCCCAAATAAGAACTTCTTTAAAAGACATGTTCTCATGACTGAAAAAATGTGTCAAGTAAAAAATAAACTTAGTTGGAAAATGTTATTCTAAATTAAATAACTATAATAAACTAAATATCTAAAGGGATGTGCAGGTGAACGACTATACTTCCTCATCGTTCTTAGTTGTACCAAACCAAACAAAATAAAGGTAGCATAAACGCAAGTGTAAAATATGAATATTTAAATGTAAGTCAAAAGATAACAGCACATATGTGTAAAAAAAAAGACGTGAAACTTTGAATGAGAAGGAATCGTTGGAAACTATTGACGTGATGAGGGCCTCTAGACGTGGGTAAATAATGCAGTCACTTCTCTGATTTGGATAGACATGGAGTTATGTCACAACTCCAAGCGTGCTCCTAAGTGAACATGTACAATAAAATAAGATAAAAATTAGCACAACCATAAGCAAAATTAGTGAAACATAGAGTGATACAAATACTTTACCATTTTTTGGAGTTAAGCAAATGTCCTAACTAATTCAATATGGTTAGTCATTCATGTTTTAGGTAGAAGAACTTACACCATGTGTAATGAAGTTGCAAAGTAATTAGCTATCCAAACAAATCTAAACTTTAGTTTTTATGACTTACTAAACATATAAAAATAAGCAGCAACAGTACATCACAAAGAAGTACATCCTAACTAACAACATACTTGTTGTCTAGCTAATGTTATTATTCTTCTTTGATCGAGAAGTTCATTGTCCTAACAAGAGACAAATATGATAGGATTTTAGACATTTGTTCCTAATGTAGGTGCTTCATGATATCGGCTGATCAACTAAGACAGTATCAATGGAATGTAACAAAGGTAAGCAAGCTATGAACATATATGAATGTAGACTCTTTAAACTTAAACATTTAGAGTTTCGATTCAATATTTTCTCAGCAAATGACAAAAATGAATATAAACAAATTTATGAGATAATTCGACAAATTTCGACCATGAAGATAAACCCAAATCATCTGATGCATATCTACTAGATAAAATGAAGCATTTCGTTGCCTAACCTATTAATAAATAGATATAACAGAAACTTCATGTGTAATTAGACAAGGATACATCAAACTTATTATCCTAGATAGAACGTGGCCTCAAATCAATTTAACATATAAGTTTTAATGGCAGTAAACACGTATTGGTGTAAGGAATTCAATCTCTTTTACAAAATATTTTGCTTATCAGGTGAGATATGGAAGACAAAATATATATTTTTATCCTTTAATTCAGTTATTAGGTGAAGTTAAAGTAACTAAATCTGCCTAATTCGTAATAAGATGAGACATAAACTATGTACAAACTGAAATTTCCAGATTTTTCAGTAAAAAGTAAACGGTGCAGTTTAGTCTTAAACGGAAAATGTGGCAATCACTTGATGAAATTGTTCACGTTCTATCCTATATCCAGATATCTAAGCCGTCAGTATCTCGCATAACTTAGACATGCTCGTTTTAATATCAAAGAGAAGTGTCGTGAAAGCATCACTGGACAACAAAACAAAAGGCAACACTAACTGAAAAATACACCAAATAGGTAGAGAAAAGCTACTGGTAATGAACTATTTCACATGTTTTGAGCAACATTAAAGTTCTTTTCATCATTACTAACTTAAAAACAAAAGTCCAACACAAATAGGGGGGGCAGAAAGTCGAGCAAGTTGCCTTAGTCCTTTGGGATCTAATTCATATGAAGAACAATCTGATAGATTTAGAGCATAACGATACCAAAAGTAACATGCCACAATTTTAAAACTAAACATGGCATATTAAAGCTCCCAGCCCACTTCACCATATTAATTCTTAGGCATACTTTCACTACAAAATAAATTACCATTCGCATGACAGCTTGTGCTACAATTCATACCAAAGTATTGGATGTCTCACGACTTTTCATTACTTTAGTATAAATCAAGGGAAACAAAAAAAAAACGTAACTTGATCGAGGTCGAGAATTTCGATGCAAGAGAGATGATAACTATCCTACTTGGAACTAAAATGTGAAGACCTAGACATTAAACATGATACTTACATTATAAAGTGTAATGCAAAATAAAACATTTGGAGGCAATTGAAACTAAGGTCTGCATTGAAATTGAGGAATGGTAGAAACCAAAAATAAAGGAACTTTCTAATTTAAATTTTCAGCTTCTGGACTTGAATGACACTTAGCAACAGAGAGCAATTAAATCAAGCTAAACGTCTTATAAAATCATGTTGCAAAACTCGCAAACAACAATATGAACATGTCTTATGCTTTCTAAGTTGATTCTAACTCGAGTTTATGAGCAGCTGAAACACACGAGAGACACGGCCAGCATTCAAGTTATGATTCAAACAAGTAGTGATGAAACAGGGCTACATAGTTACCATATTCAAAGTGGAGACTAAGTGAACATCAAACTATTGCTAGCAAAGCAAGACGTAGATTCGGCTAATTATATGGATACAAAATCAAGTTAATTAAATAATGACCAACAAGTAACATTCAAGAAACTCCATTGATTCTTGACTCATGCCTACTGCCCAGAGACATACACGAAAACTAAATTAAAGTAAGGACTAAAACAGGGGTATCAGATACATGTAATAACAGATCCTATAGCAAGCGTTGAACACATAACACGCCACATCGAAAAAGGAAAAAATGTAAGAGGAGATGAAATAACCTTTCATGGAGCAACAAACTAGAACCTTGACGTCAAAATATTTCAACCTGAACTCACACTCGAAGCCAAACGAGAAGTAGAGAAGTAAAAGAAACTAAGCAGAGCTATTTTGTGATTCTCAGTCGATTATTGGATGATTTCGTTTATTGATAGATCTTTTGTTCGTTGATGGATTTTTTTAGTCGATTCTTGGATGATCTTGATGAGAACCAAAGTCTTCCTTTTATAGCCCAAATTTGGCTCCAAAAATTCAAAATTTGAATTCTTGGAAACACAAACCTCAGAGGAAATAGGAGTGAAATAATGAAGGGGATGACCAAATATCTCAAGAATCGCCCTTTTCAGGTCGATTTGAGAGGATGAGTGATTGATGGAGCATTTTTCCGATGGCCCAGAGCCATTTCTTTGACGTAGGGAATGGGGGAGCACGTGGGGGATGCCATGGGCGGTGATGGGAGAGGAGCCTGGAGCATCTAATTTCTGGAAAAAAGGAAGATCGTTGAGGTGACCTTTGGAGAAGATGAAAGGGGAGGGTGAACGTGATATGTGGGAAAAAACAGTGTGTAGGGCGGCGATAGAGTCTATTTTGATTTTTGGGAAGGGTTGGAAATTCTTGGTTTAATTTCGGTCGTCCGATCATTTGATCAGACGCTTAATAAAAAGAAAGTGTTTAAAAAATGATTAATAATATATATATATATATATTAATAAAAAATTGAATTAATTAAAGCCGTTGGAATAAATCGTAGGGCCGAGATCGGAGTTAAAGAAGCACAATCCATGTGCTTCCTACGTGGCACGTGCGGATTGGCCTAATTAAAATGACATGGACTGCCAAATTCTGCTCAAATTAGGTTCATTTAAATCATAACCTCTTCTTTATTAAATATCCATAATTTATTAAATGAAAAATAATTATTTTGCAAGACAAGCTTATTTGATAAAATTAGTCATTCTAAAAATAAAATGAATAAAAATTAGTAACTCATTAATTAATTAAGTCTTCCTAATTTTGAAAAATATCGAAAATATTTATCGCAATAATAGAAATTATATTTAATTAGAAAATTTGAGTTAACCCTTAAAAACAATATTTATTTGACGTGAAATTTAAAAATGAGAAAGTAAGTAGTAATATTTATATAATATATTTAATTTTTTATAAAAAATAGTATTTATGAAATAAAATAAATAATTTAAAATCTTTTCGTATTCCTACAAAAATTTCATAAGATATATTTATTTTATTATTATTATTATTATTATTAAAACTTTAGTTAAATAAATGTTCAGAGCCAAAATTGGGTGTCAACAGTTTGCCCCTTTCTTTGTCCATGGAGGAGAGTAGAGAAGACGTGGACAAAGAAATATTTACATGATCCAATTTTAGACGACCCACCAAAATACACCTTAAGCAAAACATGGAAAGAAATGTTTATGGAGTTATGGCCGAACTCTGGCTTCTAAGCTGCCTACATATCTCTAGTTTCATGAGAAATAAAGTCATATGTAGTTCGAGGGTGTAAGATCATATCAAATTTTGATTAAAATTTGCCCCAGTATCGAATTATGGTAACACTGAAATCTTTTTGCCAGTGAGGTATGAAGAGATTAGCACGAATAGACGGACAGGATCTAGTCCTTAAGAAACTTGAACGAGAAATGCTCCATAGCAATTTCTACTGAACACCTATGGTAGAGAGATGAATTTTCAAAAGGATTGCCCTAGTGTCGAGTAATAATGAACTGATACATGAAAGAGTTATAAGTAAGATTAAAATCTGAACTTTTGAAGATAGAGTCGAGTTGAGTTTTGAAAGTGAATCCTCGATGTAGCTAGTGATGCTTGACATTGCACTAACTTGCCCTAGTTTACTGCTTAGAGAGAGTTCCTCGTTGTAATGCGTTGTCCTGCAAAACATGTAAAAAGGTGAAAAGTACTTGTTGCGATTCAAAATTTATGAATTGAAATAATAATGTAAAGAGTAGAGTGTAGATGTTCAAACGATTGTTGATGTCTCCTTTTTGTGTTGTGAATGTGATGTAGGTAAAGTAACTTGTAATGTAGAGGCCTCCGACTGGCGGGACTATTGTAATGTAAAAGCCTGCATCCGGCTGTGTAAAGCTTGTAATGTAAAACCTCAGACTGGCGGGGTTGTTGTAATGTAAAAGCCTATATCCAGCTGTGTAAAGCTTGTAATGTAACTTATTCTTATTAGTGTATGACAGCGTCACTATGTTTGCATGTCCCCGATCGGTGAAGCTTCGGTGGCGTTGCTATGATGTTAGTCTCTGATTGGTGGAGTGTTGCCTCTTTTGCTTAGATACAGGCTCTGATTGGCAGAATTCGATCAATGTTTTCTAAGTACAACCTCTGGTTGGCGGAGTTTGACGATGTTTGCTATGTACAACCTTCGATCGGTTGAATTTGAGGGACATTTGCTATGTACAACCCCAGACTTGTGGAGTTTGGAGCTGTTAGGCGGTGTCCTCTAATTGGCGGAGTTATTGATGAGGTTAGATTACAAGATCCAGTTGGTGGAGTTGTTTTGACAGAAAGCTAACTATTCTATTTTCCGACGAGGGGCCCCTTCTCTTCTGTATTTGATTAGGATCTTGAGCGTACCTGCAAAAGTTTAAATGAAATATTCTTAGACATAAGATGCAAGTTGAAGTACTTCATATAAATAAAGTAGGGAAAGAGTATATTGGCTCATGATTGTGAGAAGTCAAATGGCGCCTTTTGTCGTGCCCCGAGACTTGATGTTATTTTCTTGATTCCTGTGTTCTGGCACTCAAAGAAAATTTTTAGTTTGGGAGGGGCTGTTGATTTGGGTCAACTCGCGGACTGAAGCCTCGTCACTGGAATCCTTCAATGTCTTCTTAGTCCCGCACATAGTTTCTTAACCTAGAGACTAGGTAGGTGGAAGAGTAGAAAAAATCCTTTCGAAAAAAATTAGCTTTTTTTTCTAGAAAAGAAGTATACTACGTATATGTTAGGTATATATATATATATATATATATATGTATAGCAATCCTCCAGCATTTTTAGATTATCACATGTTCCGAAGTCCATCGAGCTTTCCATTTTGTTGACTATATCCAACAGTCTTCTTGTAGCTTCTACTCTTTTGATGAAGTTTCCTTAGCTCTTTTGCAGACACTGCGACGATCGAAATTCTTCATAATCTGAGGTTACGCTAACTATGAGGAAGTGTTCCTTAAGGGTGAGAAAAAAATGGAAATTATGCAGTTCATTGATCGACCCTAACTGGGGCTGCCTATGTATCCCCAAATTAGGAATCAAATCGTAACGTAGTTCGAATACAAGTGGGAAAAATAGAAGTATGTAATACAATGACTGAGCATGACTGAAGCTGCCTACGTATCCAAGTGGAATCGGGTCGTAATGTAGTTGAGATAAAAATAGGAAAGTGGAAAATGCAGGGGAAAGGTAAGAATATGTAATGCAATGACCGGGCCTGACTCAGGCTGCCTATGTATCCAAGTGGAATTAGGTCAGAATGTAATTCCAATACAACAGAGGAGAGTGAAAAATATGAAATGCAATGACCGGGTATGACTGAGGCTGCCTACATATCAAAACAGAATCAGGTTAGGACGTAGTTCAAATACAATAGATAAGAGAAAAAATGCAAGGGAAAAGTAAGAATATGTATTGCAATGATCGGGCCTGACTTAGGCTGCCTATGTATCCAAGCGGAATCATGTCAGGACGTAGTTCAAATACAAAAAGAAAAGTTAAAAACATGGAATGCAATGACTGGGCCTGACTCAGGCTGCCGTATCCAAGCGAAATAAGGTCATGACATAGTTCAGATACAATAGAAAAGTGAAAAATATGCAAGGGACCGAATCCGACAAGGATTGCCTATGTATCCCACTGAGGGAATTTAGGTCGAGCGTAGTTCTAAATACATAGAAATGATGATTTTGGGTTTACTAAGGGAGACCAGCTCTGATATGGGTTGCTCACGTACCCCACCGTGGCAAGTCAAGTCTAGACGTTGTTCTATTACATTGAAAAATGCAAAAGTACAATAAATAAGACAAATATTGAGATCTTCAAATGTAGTACTTCTAGATGGAGTCTGAATTAATTAGCTTTGTGCTCACTCTACCATCCATTTCTGCTAAAATTACTGCTCCTCCCGAGAGTACTCTACGAACCATGTAGGGTCCTTGCCAATTTGGTGCAAATTTCCCTTTGGCTTCTCCTCGGTGAGGAAAGATCTTCTTCAATACTAACTGGCCCGGTGTGAACTGTCGAGGTTTGACTTTCTTGTTGAATGCTTTGGTCATTCTGTTCTGATAGAGTTGTCCATGACAAACCGCGTCCATCCTCGTTTCATCGATGAGCATCAATTATTCATGCCTACTACATATCCATTCTGCATCGTCCAGACCAACCTCTTGGATAATCCTTAAAGATGGTATTTTCACTTCGGCAAGTATTACTGCCTCCAAACCATAAACCAACATATAAGGAGTTTCCTCAGTTGATGTTCTAATTGTGGTGTGATAACCGAGTAAAGCATATTGTAGCTTCTCATGCCATTGCCTGTGACTGTCCACTATTTTCCTTAAAATCTTCTAATATTCTTATTTGCAGCCTCAACTTCTCCATTCATCTGTGGCCTGTAAATTGTGGGATTTCGATGAGCAACCTTGAACCTTTCACAAGTTTCCCTCATAAGATTGCTATTGAGGTTGGCTGCATTATTTGTTATGATTAATTCTGGAATCCAACCCGACAAACTATATTGTTGCGAACAAAGTCTACTACCACCTTCTTTGTCAATACCTTGTATGTCGAAGCTTCAACCCATTTTGATAAATAATCAATATCTACTAGGATGAAACGATGTCCATTTGATGCGGGAGGCTCTATGGGTCCAATAACATCCATGCCCCAAGCGGCAAATGGCCAAGGGGAACCCATCACATTGAGTTCATTTGGTGGAACCCATATAAAATCCCCATGTAGTTGACATTGATAACACTTTTGCACATACCGAATGCTATCTCTCTCCATGGTCAACCATAAATAGCCAGCTCTTAAAATCTTTTTCGCCAAAGTGAACCCATTCATGTGAGATCCACAGGTTATTCCTGCATGTATTTCATCCAAAAGCCTTGTCGCTTTTGCGCCGTCAACACAACTCAACAATCCTAAATCCGAAGTTCTCCTATATAGGATTTCTCCGTTAAGGAAGAAATGATTGGCCATCCTCCTTAATATCCGTTTCTGCTTGCTTGTGGCATTTTCAGAATGTTTTTTTGCTTCTATCAATCTTCTGATATCATAGTACTAGGGGTTTTCCATCCAGTTCTTCATCTACATGAAAACAATATCCATGTTGATTATGCATCTCTATATCGATATGGTCGATGTAATTCTTGTCTGGATGTTGAATCATCGAGGACAATGTTGCCAAGGCATCGACAAACTCATTTTGAGCTCGAGGGACATGCTTGAACTCATTCTTTGTGAATCTCCTACTCAAATCTTTTATGTAATGCAAATAAGGAAGGAACTTCACATTCTTAGTGGTCCATTATCCTTGCACCTGGTGAACCAATAAGTTGGAATCTTCTATCACCAAGAGTTCTTTGATGTTCATGTCGATAGCCATGATGAGTCCGAGAATACAAGCTTCATATTCTGCCATGTTATTGGTATAGTAGGACCTAATCTTGGCTGAGATTGGGTAATACTGACTTGTTTCCGAAATTAAGACTGCTCTTATTCCAACTACGATAGAGTTTGATGCTTCATCAAAGAACATCCTTCATACATCATACGACTCTGATATGTCTTGTCCAACAAACAAAACCTCTTCATCAGGTAAGTAGGTCCTGAGTGGCTTGTAATCATAATCCACCGGGTTTTCTGCAAGGTAATCAGCCATGGCTTGTCCTTTGATTACCTTCTGCGTCACGTACACAATATCAAACTCGCTCAACAAAATTTGCCAATTTTCAAGTTTACCCATAGGCACGGGCTTCTGAAAGATGTAATTTAGTGGATCCATTCTTGAGATCAAGCCTAAGAAATGAAAGTACAGGGGTAGCCATAAGGCAAACAAGAGGGATAGGCCATACGACGCTTTGAGGAGAGAGTTTTGAAAAAGAAAGACAAGTTACGGCTAGGTTGGGGCATCGTCCCGTCATCGTGCCCATCATAATATGGCTCTGGGTGGTACTTTGGGGTTTCGTCGATCTTCCATTCCTAGTTGTTTGAATATTCCGTTTCATCAAACCCTATGGAACCATATTCCGAGAGAGCGTCTTCTATTATTGGAATCGGTTCATTCTCCATATACATCACTCCTCCATCTCTAAGGTGATGCTCTTAATATTCTACTGAATCCTCTTCCATCTCATTAGTTGGCTCTCTAGGATCCTCTTCTGGTTCTTCCTTTATCCCTTCATTTGGTTCATCGTCAACTGCCTGTTTGAGATGGTCAACAGGCTGTGGGGTCATCTGATGATACATGGTTGTGGTGATAGGCATGAGGTTCAATATCTCTGTGCCAATTTGATTTGATCTTTGTGTGTCTGTGAATCCCAAGATCCCGTCACAGCTGGGCCTTGCGAGAATTCCTCCCATCATAAACTAAGTATAATATTTAGGAGTGCACCGCGACTCAACACCTATGCCTAAGTCAAGAATGTCATACCATCCTTGTACCAAAGAAGAGATACTTTCGATCGGGATTCTTCCTTCATAATATGCCTCTAGTAATGCCATTTTTTACCATAGAGGAATTCCTTGGGTAATTCCAAACTGTCGGAGGAATTAGGCGTGGTTGGTTCTCAACAGAGCTCGGCCATGGACCCATGGTAGTCGCCATTGAATATGGTTCCCTACGAGGTGGGCCAGGAAAAAGCGCCAACCATCTTCATTATTTGGGTCGTCCCACATGCTCAATCTCATCGCATGACTTCTAATTTTGTTGTGTAAGTCCGCTCCAGAGCCATTTTCTGCTTGTCTCTGATAGAAGTGTTCCAACACCCAAATCTGTAGCAACAAGTTACTTCCCTTAAAGCGATCATATCCTCTAGAGAAGAGGGATAATGATCGAAATATTTCTGTCAAAATCATGGATACGATGGTCACTCTAACAGGTCCTCTAAACATGAAGATGACCATAGGAAGTAGGTTGATATCGACACACCCTTTTTTCTTTGGGAAGATCCTAAAAAGGCCATTACGAAAACAGTAGCCCTGTGCCTCTCCTAATCAATCCTGGAGACGAAAAATTCTTGCTGGAACCTATCATAGCTCTCTCGATGAGCGAACATTTTAAATAAATAATCCAACTTGACCCATCCTTCATCAACCCTTCTCAAACCTAGGCCTACTCTTAACCCCAAAGACTGGAGAAAACCAATTTCCGACGTAGTGCGCGGGGCCAAGGGTGCTTTGCTAGCTAATGCTAAATCAATAATTTGACTTATCTCCTCCAGTGTTGGTGTGATTTCGAAATCTGTGAACTAGGAAGTCACTGTTGCTGGTTTTTCAGAATTTAATCATTAGAGTAATGAGTGATTTGTTTGCCTCCACATGTAGTAGATCAATTAACTACCCCACGTGTGGCATAATCTCATTTTTGTATGCCACTCAGATGTTTCTCCACCACTCTTTCAAAGTTTGGAGGACCTTAGTCAGCATCCTGTTATTAGAAATGTTTTGGTTGATTTGCATCTGAAAGAAAGGTAAAACGATATGACGATTTTATTTGCTCCAAATCCGTTAAGTGTTTAGTTTGGATTATCCATTTCAATTTCACACAAAATGTATGTCGTTGAGATTTAAAGAAGAAGTTCATTGACATTTGGGTGGTTTCCTATACGCAACGACAATACCTTATATTGTCTTGCCTAAGGATATGCAACATGACCCATTTCTAGAGTAGGATTTTTTCCCCTAGATGATTGAGAGTGTGATTGAGTAAATGCGAGAAGACGCACTAGCTTAATTGCACAGACTCAGAAACTAACGAATCCTAATAGAGTTTCAAAGGAGCACAGAAACACCCCTTGCGTGTTTAGTGTGGGTTTGTGTACAGCCAAAATCTTGATAGAAAGTGCAAATGACAGTGTAGGAAAGCAGTAACAAGTAGTGTTTTAGAACAAATAAGAATCACAAGTTTGAATTCACCTGCGACCTTTTAGTCAAAGTAATATATCAACAATAATCTAAAAAATAAACATGTAATCATAATTGTTTTTCCTAAATTGAGTTTTCTAAGGTTAAAACCTAAGTAAGGTCCCCATCAGAGTCACCAAGTTGTCGCACCCTTATTTCGAACTAGCCGAAAAAGTTCACAACATAATATTACTATCACTCTAATTTTTTGAAAAAGTAGTTTTGTGTTTGAGTCGCTACCTAAATTTTAAGGAAAATATTACGAAAACCATTTTTTAAATATGTAAATGTAAACTCTGTTTTGATTTGCGAAACTAGTGAGATTCTGGGTAAGTGTTTTGGTTACTCGAGCGGAAGGTATTAAGCATCCCTCAGAGCCTATCTGAAGAACGTCCTTAAACTCAATTTAGGAAAAAATAGTTAGGAAAACTTATTTATTTCGTCGCTTTAAAATCAATGGAATTTAAATTTTATTAGTTTAAGAAAAGAGTAAAATACAAGGTAAGACATATATATGTCTATTAAATAAAATTATTAGTAGTATGTTTATCATACGGTAAAATAAATAAATAAATGTACTTAAATGTATGATAAATTTATATGTTGGAAAGTATAGATGCGTCTTATATAAACTTATCCTAAATATATAAATGTTGGGTTTAAAGGCTATGAAAATTTATCGTGCTATTTATATATAGAATTAAGACGTGAAAGAAATTAAAATAAAATGAGATAGTAGTCGGGTGCAAATATGTAGCAAAATAATGTCTATATTAAAGTGTAGGGATTTATAAATTATAAAAAAAATAAGTATCATTTCTTAAAGTGATAGTAGATATGAGAAAAATTATATGAAGTGTAACAAAAAAAGAAGTTACGTATAGAGAAAAACTAAGAAATATAAAATTTGTACCTTTTTGCGTATGACATATATATGTATGTACCTTCTATTTTGAACCTATTGGCATATCTAAAATCTTGAAATAACATGTTAAGAAATTAAAATGTTTTAGTAATGTTTGATTTTTAAAAAAAATGACAATAGCAATTGTTATCATAAAAGGGGGTGACATAAAGAATATAAAATAGGCCTAGCTATTGAGACTTACTCTATAGTAACATTTATTTTTGTTAATACAATATATAGGCCTACCTCCTTACTTATTTTCTTAAAAAGAATATTTCTAAAGTAAGTAATAACTTTAGCCTTATGTATTTCTAAAGATAATCATTTTAACTTTAAAACTAGTTTCAAATTCATTTGGGAGTTTTAAATAAAAAAAAGTTTTCCTTGACATAAGGTC
Organism: Solanum okadae; assembly: GCA_036553675.1. Classification (NCBI taxonomy): domain Eukaryota; kingdom Viridiplantae; phylum Streptophyta; class Magnoliopsida; order Solanales; family Solanaceae; genus Solanum; species Solanum okadae. The sequence goes on along the minus strand of CM071684.1, from coordinate 19,428,680 downwards.
CTAGGTGAGATTTGATAAATAAAGCTAATAAATATTTTTGTCCTTCTCGGAGCAAATGACTTAAGCCGTGTATTTTCAAGATTAAAATAAAGTAACAATTCTAGCGAGCCTTATAACATCCATTTTGGCCTTCTAAAATCATGTTTCTTCTTCCTTTCGAAAGTAGTGTTTTAAAATCTCAAAGAATAACGGTTAGTTCCAAAAATCTATACTTTAAGTCATGCAAAATAATGTTTTAAAACTAAAAAAATCTGCTTTGTAAAGCTTGTTAAAGGTGCAGGTTTTAAGCTAAAGATTCTGCATTTTTTATCCTATAGATCTGCATTTTGTGCTCAAATCATGCACATTGTAAGCTCAAATTCGACACTCTCTTGAGCTGAAAATGCTGTACCTTTTTGGCTCAAAATGTTGCACATTTTGAGCTCAAAATGCTGCATTTTGGGACTCAATATACCACTCTTAAACTCTCAAGAAAAGTGATATATTTAACCTTGAAATCTGCACTTTGAACTACCAAAATCTGCACTTTTGAGACCCAAAATATCAAACTTTAAGTTGCTAAAACTTGTACTTTAAATACTTGTTTATAAAGAGGAAAAACTGAAAAAAAAATCACAACTGTTGAAAACATTATTCCCAAATAAGAACTTCTTTAAAAGACATGTTCTCATGACTGAAAAAAATGTGTCAAGTAACAAATAAACTTTGTTGGAAAATGTTATTCAAAATTAAATAATTATAATAAACTAAATATCAAAAGGGATGTGAAGGAGAGCGACTATACTTCACCATCGTTCTTAGTTGTTGTCATGCCCCAAAGCTACCCCCAGGACATGGACACGAGACCTAGGAGCACGAGTGACCCCAAGCTAACACTACTAGCATATCATAAGCATACTCAAGTAAACTGAAGTAAAGAACTACTGAACGGAAGTTTAAATCATCATAAACTGAAATGATGGGGAATACCCATTACTATCTGAATAAATAGTCTCTGAGTTTAATGAAAACTCAATTATCAAATTCCAAAGCTAAAATTGAATCTAACTATGTCTGAAATAAAACCTCTAATGGACTAGAGATGATGGGACATGCCCTAGCTAAATCTAGCAAAACTGAAATTAAAGACTGGAAGGAAAAGAAATAATCATGTTAATCATCCTCAGAGAATGAGGACTCACCATCGAGAGGACCCAATATACCGTGCTAGAGGTATAGAGGCATGGCTGACGTGATCACTAAAACTGATGCCCACAAAGAGGACTTAAGCTACGGGACCACGTAGTTCTAGGACTATGAGGGTGACTGACCCTAGTCGAACTCGGTATTTAAGCCTATTCCCAATAGAATTCATAAAATACAATATAATTGAAATAAACTAGATAGCTCGATGTTCTAAAACGCTGACTGAAAATGCATCATTAATGTACTGATAATGAAACATTAATAACTGAGGGATGTATATATGTTTATCTGTCCTTGTTTATGTAATTCATGAACTAAAAGAACTACATAATTAGGGTTCTGAGTTTATGCATGAATCTCGGCAAAACAATACTACTACATGATTATTTGATTAGGAATATTAAAATCACTAATTCATAATCTTTTGCTGAGATTATAGAAACCCTGGGTTTAGATAATATGAAGGGAATCAAGAATCTGATTGTTCTAGGGACCTAATGGGTGAAAGGAACTCACTAGTGAAATTCCACATACCTGGTGACAGAGTTCATGGAGAAATCTTTCAATATCGGGGCAGGAACTGACGAAACCTTGTTGCGTTCTTGAACTAGGGCTGCTCGACTTTTCATCTTGCTTTCATTCAACTTGGATGAATTTCGGAGAATGATTGATTAGGTTAGTTTTCTAATTTAGTTTGAATGCTAAAACTGACGAAAACTACGTAGTTTAGGGATCAAACGACGTAGTTTAAGTGCCTAACCTATAGGAAAAAGACCTAAATGACCCTAATGTAAAAGTTGTCGAAGGCCACCCACGGAGGGACTTACGGTCCATTGGTTGACCTACCAACAGTAGGTAGGCGTCTTTGGTCAAGTTTGCCCAACAATGATCCACTAAAGCGAGCATAATTTTTTCTCAAAGATGGGATTTTAGTAAACTTGGTGGCATTGGAAAAAGGATTAAATTATCTTTCATTTCATCGGTTATGGGCCACCTAATTCCTTTTGTGCTAAGAGTTATGAATGTTTGAAATTGACCCATCAGTAATTTCCCTCTAACTGGCTACTGACCCTCACTTGCGGTCAGACCTATGGTCCGTAGGTCCAACCACAGATCGTACTGGTCGACCGTGGGTAGGATAAGAGACGATAAAGATTTGGGCCTTAACGACGGAACCCCACCTATGGTCTGTGGCACTACCTATGGTCCATGTGTGGTTCCGTTGGTATTGGCACTAGTTTTTCTGAAAACTAGGATTTTCTTCATTTTGAGACCTGAGGTGTTACATTATCTGCCCCTTGGGAACATTCATCCGCGAATGAAGTCTAAACAAGCTGAGTATGGAGGGAAGAAGTTGCAATCCCTACCACTGAGTACTAGAAACTGATTTATAACTTAACTGAGTTCCAAGAACATACAATACACTGAAAATGTAAGTACAAACTGCAGGAACATGATACTAAGACTGAAGCTACGCATGAATGAATGAAGAAACTAGGGAGGAACTATTACCTCAAGATGGAATGGATTCGAAAGGAAAGAGATGAGGATACTTCGTCTTCATGGCTGTTTCTGCTTCCAAAGTAGCTACCTCTACAAACTTCTTCCTCCACAAAACCTTCACTGAAACGACTTCTTTATTTCTCAACCTTCGAGCCTGACGATCAAGAATATCAACTGGCATATCCTCATAAGTTAGACTATCCTTCATAGCCGCACTGTCTAATGGTACTATGGATGCTGGATCACCCACACACTTCTTCAACAACGAAATGTGAGAGACTGGATGGAGTGTTGCTAGTTTTGCGGGAAGCTCTAACTCATAAGACACTTTACCAACCCTTTCAAGATCTTGTAAGGACCTACATATCTGGGACAGAGCTTCCTTTTCTTGCAAAATCTCATCACCCCCTTAATAGGTGACACGTTCGGGGAAACCCAATCATCAACTTGGAACTCCCAAGTCCATTCTCCTTACATCATGCATAGAATTTCTGGTTACTCTGGGTTGTCTTAAGTCTATTTCTAATTAGCTGAACTTTCTCCGTAACATCATGAACCAAATCTGGCCCTATCAAGGCTGCTTCACCTACTTCAAACAAACCAACTAGAGATCTACATCTATGCCCATACAATGCCTCATAAGAGGCCATCTGAATGCTGGAATGTTATCTATTATTATAGGCGAACTCTATAAGAGGAAGGTGATCATCCCAACTACCCTTGAAATAGATCACGTAAGCTCTCAAAATATCCTCTAATGTTTGAATGGTACGCTCTATCTGACCATCCATTATTGGATGAAATGTTGTGCTAAGATTAACCTTAGTACCAAGACCTTTCTAGAATGACTTACAGAAATGAGAGGTAAACTGAGGACCTCTATCGGAGATGATAGACAAAGGAACTCCATGCAACCTGACTATCTCATTAATGTAAAGTTTGGCGTAGTCCTCCGCTGAATATGCAGTCTTAACATCCAAAAAGCGTGCAGACTTAGTAACTCTATCAACTATAACCCAAATGAAGTCATGTTGTCTGCGAGTACGAGGTACGCCCTTAATGAAGTCCATGTTGATCACTTCTAGCTTCCATGTAGCAATGTTGATCTCTTGAGTCGTACCCGCTGGTTTCGATGTTCTACCTTGACTTGCTGACAATTACTGCACCTAGCCACAAAATCTGCTATATCCGTTTTTCATACCATTCCACTAAATTACTTCCCGCAGATCGTGGTACATCTTAGTGGCGCCTGGATGAATAGAATACTTGGAGTTATGCGCTTCTGCAAGGATCTGTTGTCTCAACTCACCCACTTTAGGAACACATAATCGACTCTGATAGCTCATGAGTCCACAAATTGGACTCATTTAGGGCTATATTTTAATATAATTTGTGTCCTCAAATGATTATCTTAGTTCAATATCTGATGAAAACCCTTAAGTTTCAGGTATTTGAAGATTAATGGAGAAAATGGACACTACTTTGCAAAAAGGAACACAAAGGCTGAAAAGACTGAATAAAATGAAGACCTGAGGATTGCCGAGTCCACTTGGCGAGTTGCCGAAGGGTCTCACTTCGCCTAATGTTCCAGTGTGCTGTGCCCTGAAGGAAAGGATCAAGTTGGCGGAAAAGGGAGCAGTCGGAGCATCGTCGAGCAGTTTCGCGAAGCAGTACTATATCGTCCAATGACCCAAAGCACGATGGTGCCGAAGGATAGTGAAAGACATCGATGAACTACACCAAAGGGCGAATCGCCGAGTTGATCGGCGATTCCTACTAATGTCGCTGAGTGATCCTTGACAACACAAATTTTTCAAAACTATAAATATTCGTAGTGAGTTATAGAAGATTAGACAGTATCAGATTTTCGTATCATATAATTTTTAGTGTGAAAAAATTAATATAATTTTAGTACTTTTCTCTGAGTTTGAGAGTGTTTTGGAAACTTGAAGAAGAAGAGGATTTCATCTCCAAGGATTTGGACTTGGGTCTCTAGGATTTTTCATTCTTGGCCTGTAACAAGACTTAATTCTTCATACCCATTTGAATTCAAGATCATTTAGGTATAAATTTTTATCTCTTGATGTGTGGCTAACACCCCATTCTTAGGGTGTGATTTAGCAAATGTGTGTTGAGATTATTGTTGGGTTTTGCTTGCTGAGAGCTTAGATGTATTTTAATGGTGATTTCACCTAGTGGTTGTGGTTTAATATAATGCGTTTGTAGTTGCAAATACAAAACCACCCATGTATTTTCGGCTTGCTCGAGAGAGAGGTCGTGAAACAAAGATCGCTTGACTGATGGCCTAAAGAGTGGGTCGACATGAGGTTTAGCCTGAGAGGGTGAGCCCTAGTCCCATATCCTAATACTCAGCTTGAGAGAATTAGTGGGGTAAGGCGTAGGCTGGCCTTCATGTGGCAAATGGGTGTCCGAAAGGAACCTATTTGAAATGGGGTAATTTCCTGAGAGGGAACTTATTTCCATCTAAAGCTTAGCCTGGACACTATTATCTTGCAAATTTCCTATCGAAAGCATGTACCCAACGATTTAAATCAATATATACTGCACCCACACCCCAAGAATCCCCTGTCATTCATAGATTTCTCTATCATTATTACTGTTTTAGCTATACTTGTGACAAAACCCCCATTTGATATTCGACACTTTTGTGTCACCCCCCTTTAATTTACAATGTTTTTAATCGTTAATGTCTTTAGCTACGACTAGTTAGAACTAATTTTATTTTTCTATTAATTCTCAAAACCACTCCCTTGGGACTCGACCCCAACCCTTTGTTGGGTTATTATACTATTGTACGATCGTAGACACTTGCATCGGAAGTTGTGTCGTTGATTATGCAAACATCGAAATGGCACGGCTGACGGGGAGTGGGGTTATTTGGGATTTCTTAGTTAAGTAAAAAATTTAATCTTCTTAGTTTTAGCTTTACTAATCTAAATTGTAGTTTTGTTTTGCTTGTTTGGAATATCAAAGTAGGCAAATAAGAATGGATGATCATTATGGGTACCACACAGATCACCCCCTCCTGAAACTACTAAACCTCAGAGACAACCTCCTGACATTCAAACAAACAGGGAATGAGACAATTCAGGAAATACGACTGAAGTTCCAAGCAGTACTACAACCGTGCCCATCTGATGGGATGACCGACAAGGCGCTACTGGAGTGCTTCTATAGGGGTCTTTGACCCAAAAATAGAAGTATAGCCGATCAAATTTGCGCAGGAGGTATGCTACACCAGCCCTACGAAGTCGTCGCAAAAATTCGTGAGGGTATGGTTGAAACAAACAAGGAAGCCAAAAGGAAGCAAGAGTGGGATGCACTAGTTACTCAGTTGAATGTTCTATCCAAATGAGTCATGGAGTTGGAAGTACAAGCCATGGAAAAGGAAAATCACTTCCTCCTTCGCAAATGTAAACACAGGAAGAAACATGGGGGTGTGCAAAATGATGAAACCCTTTCACTTATTCAACAATAACTTGAAAAACAAGACAAGAAGTTGAATGAGATGAAGGACAACATTGAAATGCTGGATGAAACGTCTACCTCAAATTCCATGACTATTCAGCTGCAGGATGATCAAATCACCCACTTGATGACAAGTCACTATCCACCGTTCGCCGAGGACTCGCCTAACTACACCATGGCTGACTCCGATGATGAAGAATAGTTGTGGACTTGCGTCGTGCTGCGACGTTTACTAAGGTGCTATTTTTGAAGCAACCCAAAACCCCTTATTATTTTTATATTTGTGTATTGGTAAAATAATGGTGTGTTGTTGGTATCGATTGAAGTGTGAGAAGTGCTCGAAAAGTGTAGGGTGACAAGCAGTAGATTCAATTGGCGAGTCACCGAAGAGGTCGGCAAACCCGACCTTATCCGCCGTTTGACTCCAAACAACTCCAAAATTGGAGCCTGTAAAACACGGCGAGCTTGTGGAATTATTGGCGCATCGCCGACGCTGTTGGCGATCTCGATGGAGACTGAGGTTTGAACCCCCAAGCTTACCAGAAAGTTCTGTAAAACTTGGTGAAACAAGTGATTGCTCAGCGACACACCGAATGACTCGGTGATCACGTATGATATCGCTGGGTGCGTAGGAATTGGACAACATTTGAGTAAAGTTGAAGCAGGGTGGCTGTGAAGCATTCGACAAAGTAGGTTGAAAGTAGGTGTGTTCGGTTGCTTAGAGATGTTCTGTAGGGATCGTTGAACCACTCAACGGCTCACTTAACGTCCCCACCTCGCCTTCTTTTAAATGCTAAAATTGTGGAAGGTCTACAATCCACATCAGCATATATAACTACACCCAAAGTCGCAGGAAGAACCATGCCGCCCTGACAGATGGAGCAACCGCATAGCCAGGATCACTTATTTACCTTCTTCTCTGTTTACCTTCACTTTACATTCTGGATATTTTTTTATTGCATTTGAGGACAAATTACTTTTATTTGTGGTGGGGTGAGACCCACATTTGTGTGTTGTTTGATTTTAGTATGTTGTGTATATTCAGGCTGTTCTATTTTAAATTGTGTCAATACTGCTTTTCTGTGGATGATTGAGCTTATGGCTCCTTTTGTTATGAATTGCAAAATTATTTTTGACTCGTCCAAAAATTTTTACCACCACTCTTGTGTTGAATGTAGCTATTCTTTTGCAAAATTTAAGTCTCAGTTTTGATCAATACCGATGACTTGAATAGTGCTTATAATCTAACGAACATGAATGTACGGCTACGATGAGGCCAAATGAAGTTGCATAGGTAATATGTGAACTCTTTGCATCTCGTTGTGATTAGCCATGTATCCAAATGATTCTCTTGTAATGACCGTTGCACACTAGCTAAAGTGTGTAGTCTTGTTTGACTTAAGTGTGGATGCCTTGTGTGATTAGCTTACTTTGAATCATGCCTGAATAAACCTAGAATTTGCCACGTTAGTCTGATTGTTTAGAAAGGTGTGCTCTTGAAATGATCTTAGGCAACTTTAAAGAGTGTGAGCTAAATTTGACATATTCCTCTTTTGTGGACTACCCGTGAGCGTGTGAAACTTTTTTGAACACTATTTGAGCCTTACCTTTCTTTGGAAGAACCTTGATGAACCCTAGACCTTACTTGATCCACTACCTATAATCCTCTTGATTTGTGGTTTAGTAAATAGCCAACTTAGGCCAAAAGTCTAAGTTGGGGGTGTGGTGAAAAGGAAAAGGAGAAGTTAAGAAGTGCAAGAAACGTATCCCTTAACCCATGATATTGCAAGACAAAATGGAAACCCCAAAAAAAAAAAAAAGTTGTGGAGTAAAAAGTGCAAAAGGAATTGGGTTTCCAAGCAATACATAGAGAGTGAATAAAAGGATGACTTAGAAGCACTAGAAGAAAAAGGGATAAGGGAAAAGAAAAGGACGTTTTGAGAACACCACATCTCATGACGATGAAGAAGTCACTGAGCCTAAATGACCATACCTTTGCACTCATCCCCATTTCAAGCCTTGAAAAGACCTTTTTGATCTTTAGTAAGCCAAATCGAAAGTCGATCGGAAAATAAGGGCAAAACTATGGGTGAAAACATGCATTGTGTTCCTCTTTTTGAGTGTGAGCGTTGCATCTGATTCTTGATCTTGAATTGATTAACCTCTATGTGTGAATATGAAATCATTCTTTATGTGAGGGGATTTAGATACTTTTTGTTGAGCATGAACTTGCACAAGTAGCAAGTATTTTTAGCATGAGAATCTTTGGTAATGGTGTGTCATAACTTGAATCTTTGAGTACACAACTGATCTTTGCATGAGTAAATTGAGTCCTATTGTGTATGTTCATGATTTGGTCATGTGTAGCATTATTTGAGACATACTATTTGAACTGCTGAACTTGAGTTTTACTTGAGGTCAAGCAAAAGTATACATTGGGGGTGTTGATGAGTCTACAAATTGGACTCATTTAGGGCTATATTTTAATAGAATTTGTCTCCTCAAATGCTTATCTTATCTCAATATCTGATGAAAACCCTTAAGTTTCAGGTATTTGAAGATTGAAGGAGAGCATGGATACTACTTTGCAAAAAGGAACGCGTAGGCTTAAAAGAACGAAGAAAATGAAGGCCTGAGGTTCGCCGAGTCCACTTGGCAAGTCACCGAAGGTTGTCACTTTGCCTTTTTTTCCACTGTGCTAAGCCCTGAAGGAAAGGAGCAAGTCGGCGGAAAAGGGAAAAGTCGGCACATCGCTGAGCAGTTATGCTAAGAGGTACTATATCGCGCAATGACCCAGAGCACGACGATGCCGAAGGATGGTGCAAGACGGCGTGAACCAAACTAAAGGGTGAATCATCGAGTTGATCGGCGATTCCTACTAATGTCGCCGAATGATCCATCGCAGCACAAATTTTTGAAAACAATAAATACCCTTTGTGAGTTATAGAAGATTAGACAGTATCAGATTTTAGTATCATAATATTTTCAGTGTGAAGCAATTAATATAATTTTAGTAACCTTTCTCTGAGTTTGAGAGGGTTTTGGAAACTTGAAGAAGAATAGGATTTCATCTCCAAGGATTTGGTCTTGGGTCTCTTGGATTCTTTATTCTTGGACTATAACAAAACTTAATTCTTCATACCCATTTGAATGCAAGTTCATTCAGGTATAAATTTCTATCTCTTGATGTGTGGCTAAAAACCCCCATTCTTGGGGTGTGATTTAGCAAATATGTGTTTAGATTATTGTTGGGTTTTGCTTGGTGAGAGGTTAGATGTATTGTAATGGTGATTTCACCTAGTGGTTGTGGTTTAATTTAATGGGTTTGTAGTTGAAAATACAAAACAACCCATGTGTTTTCGACTTCCAAGAGAGAGAGGTCGTGAAACCAAGACCGCTAGACTGATGGCCTAAGGAGTGGGTCGACATGAGGTTCAGCCCGAGAGGGTGAGCCCTACTCCTTTATCATAACACTCAGCTCGAAAGTGTGAGTGGGGTAAGGTGTATCCTGGCCTTCATGCGGCAAATGGGTGTTCGAGAGGAACCTATTTGAAACGAGGTAATTGCCCGAGAGGGAACTTATTTCCATCAAAAGCTTACCATAGTAACTATTATCTTGCAAATTTCCTATTGAAAGCATATACCCAACGATTTAAATCAATATATATTGCGGTCACACCCCAAGAATTCCCTCTCATTCATAGATCTCTGTATCATTTATATTGTTTTAGCTATACTTGGGACAAAACCCCATTTGATATTGGACACTTTTGTGTCACCCTCCTTTATTTATCAAGGTTTTTAGTCGTTAATGTCTTTAGCTACAACTAGTTAGAAGTAATTTTATTTTTCTATTCATTCTCAAAACCACTCCCTTGGGACTCGACCCCAACCATTGGTTGGGTTATTATACTATTGCATGATCGTAGACACTTGCATCGAAAGTTGTGTCGTTGATTACGCAAACATCAATAGCGAAGCACATTATCTCCCCCTTGGGAAAAAACCTAAAATCTCTGTTGATGAACTTCAACCTTTAGTTGAAGCAATGTCGGATCACTGTCTTGCTTTTCCTTAACCTCCGCTACCAATGAAGATTATGTCCTATTCTGAATTGTTACACCACCATATGATATGCTCATAAGGCGAACTCCCAAGCGAGCAAACATGTGAACATACTTTGTTAGTTCTTTCCTTTATTCCTCAACATGTGCAACACTACGCATAGATAACCTACTAAGAACATCTGCTACTACTTTGGCCTTACCAGGATGATAAAACATATTCATATCATGGTCCTTGAGGAACTCAAGCCATCTCCTCTAGCGAAGATTCAACTCTTTCTAGGTGAACACATACTGAAGGAACTTATAGTCCGTGAACACCATACAAATAATGTCTCCAAATCTTTAGGGAAAATACCACTGCTGCAAGCTCAAGGTCATGAGTCAGATAGTTCTTCTCATGCACCTTAAGTTGCTTAGAAGCATAAGCTATGACCTTACCTTGCTGCATCAATACACAACCTAGGCTGACTCTGGATGTATCACAATAGCTCACATAACCATCTGAACCCTCTAGTAGAGTCAAAATAGGAATTGTAGTCAACCTAGTTTTCAGTTCTGTGAATCCTTTCTCACAATCATCTAACCACATAAACTTAACCTTTTTCTGAGTCAACTTAGTCAATGGAAAAGTTATGGATGAAAATCCTTCGACAAACCTGTTATAATTACCAACTAAACCCAAGAAACTTCTGATATCTGTAGGAGAGGTAGGTCCGGGCCATTGTATCACTGCTTCTATGTTCTGATAATCCACTCGGATCCCTTCACTTGACACAATATGCACAAGAAAAGCAACAGACTACAACCAAAACTTATATTTACTAAACTTAGCAAATAATTGGCGATCTTTGAGAGTATGTAGGACAACCCTCAAATGAATTGCATGTTCTTCCTCATTCCTAGGGTAAATGAGGATATCAGCAATAAAAAAGATAACAAACAAGTCCAAATAATGCTTGAACACCCTGTTCATCAAATCCATGAAAGCTGCAGGAGCATTGGTTAGTCCAAATGACATAACTACAAGTTCATAATGACCATATCGAGTTTAAAGGTTGTTTTCAGAATGTCACTATCTCTGACTCTGAGCTGATGATAACCAAATTTGAGGTCTATCTTTGAGAAATGACTAGCACCCTAATGTTGGTCAAATATGTCATCAATCCTTGAGATGGGATACTTATTCTTGATTGTGACTTTGTTCAACTACCAATAGTCAATGCACATCATGAGATAACCATCTTTCTTTTTCACGAACAACACTAGTGCACCCCATGGGGAAATACTAGGTATGATGAAGCCCTTATATAGAAGGTCTTTCAACTGCTCTTTCAATTTTTAAGCTCAACTAGACCCATTCTTTGAGGAATAGAAATAGGATAGGTATCTAGAAGGAGATCAATTCCAAAGTCAATTTCACTTTCGTGAAGAACTCCGGGAAGATCTTCTGGAAACACTTTTGGAACTGACTCAAGAGTTGGGGTTTCGTATCTCGAATCCTTAACCCAAACTAGATGATAAATATAACCTTAGAGCTCATTTTCTAACCTTAAGGTAAGAAATGAATCGACCCATAGATGCTAAGTTACTACCCTTCCATTATAAGATTGGTTCATCTACAAACTGAAAATGAATGCTTCTAGTTCTACAATCGACTGAGGCATAACAAGAATGTAACTAATACATTCCTAGAATGATATCAATGTCTACCATTTCTAACTCTACAATATCTGCTGAGGTGACTTTCTAGGAGACAGTGACAGGGTAAGTTTTGTATACCCGTCTAGCTATAACATGGTAACTGACTGGAGTAGAGACTGAGAAGGGTTCTGAAAGAGTTTTTGGACTAACAACGAAGTTTACTACTATATAAGGAGTTACAAAGGAGAGAGTAGCCCCTGTATCTAACAAAGTACAAGCATCTAAGTTAAAAACTAGTAACATACCAATGACTATATCAGGAGAATCTTTCTGATCCTGGCGAGCCTGAAGAGCGTACAACCTGTTTTGGCACTGTCCGCCACTTGTACCAGATGAGTTACCCTGCTGGGTCGGGCGACCTACTGATGCTGCTAAGGTTGTAGACTGAGCCCTATCATTGTTGCCTCCTTGACCTTGTTTAGGAGAAGGACAATCTCTCAACTTGTGACTAGTCTGACCATACCCAAAACATCATTACTTTCATGGGAGACACTTGCCCGGATGGTTCTAACCACACTTTGGACAAGTTGGGTAGGTTCTCATGCTTGAAACAGTAATCATGTAAGAACTTGGAGGATGGAACATTAGTTGATGAAGGTGCTGGAGCTGAAGACTTTTGCTGAAACTATGAGTGATTTCCACCACCCGATTTCTATTGAGAATAATCATAGTTACCTATTCTAGCCTTCTTATTATCCTTAGCCTGTTCCCTAAGATTATGTCCCTCAACCTACTGAGCATGAGTCATGAGCCTAGATATGTTCATATTTTCCAGCAACATATTATTCCTACACTTTGTTTTCACTAAGTCGGATACCCCATACATAAACTTTTTCATTTGAGGCTTCGAATTGGCAACCATGTGAGGAACATACCTAGAGAGTTGGGTGAACTTGAGTTCGTATTCTTGGACTGTCTTGTTACCTTGCCTCAAATTCATGAATTCCTGAGCTTTTGCCTCCCTTACCTCTCTTGGAAAAACCTGTCCAGAAAGGTCTCTCTAAAGCATTCCCAAGTGATAGGAGCTGCATTTGTACCCCTGTTCTCTTTCCATTGAGTATACCAGATATGAGCTACATCCTTAAGCTGATAGGATGCCAACTCTACCCTATCATTACCTGTTACTTACATCAACCCAAAGATTTTCTTAACCTTATCAATGAAGTTTTGTGGGTCCTCACCAACTTGTGACCCTAAAAACTCAAGTGGATTTATACTTATAAAATCTCGAACCCTAGCTTCCACTGATCAACCATTTCTAGTAGTAGGAACTGGGACCTGCTGATTGTTCTGGTTGGTCATACTCTGAGCCAAAAGTTGAATCGCATTTCGAAACCTCATGGTCTGGGACTAGAGGAACTGCGTTAGCATTGCATGCATTAGCATTCCTTGCATCAGCTCTATGAGGAGGCATGATCATTAGCGCATAACGATGGAGTAGAATGAGAAAATTGGATCATATCTCACACACGATAAGAGTAACAAAAAGAGTTAAGTTTTCCTAAAACACTTCGTAGCCTCCATTTCATTAGATCTGGTGCACTTCACACCCATGAAAAGGGCTCTACTTAGTGCGGCTATTCAGACATCCTAGGACTCTTAAACCTAGTGCTCTGATACCAAGTTTGTCACGCCCTGAAGCTACCCCATGGACGCGGACATGGGACCTAGGATCACAAGTGACCCCAAGCTAACCCTACTGGATATCATAAGCATACTAAAGTAAACTGAAGTAAAGAAATACTGAGCGGAAGCTTACATGATCATAAATTTGAAATGATGGGGAATACCCATTACTATCTGAATAAATAATCTCTGAGTTTAATGACAACTCATTTATCAAATTCCAAAGCTAAAACTAAATTTAACTATGTCTGAAATAAAGCCTCTAACTGACTAGAGATGATAGGACATGCCCCAGCTAACTCTAGGAAAAACTGAAACAAAAGACTGAAAGGAAAAGAAATAATCATGTCAATCGTCCTCGGAGAATGAGGACTCACCACTGATTCTGCTGAATTGGAGATCGAAAACCGGTCTATGTGTGATCTGAATGCTGAGGACCTGAACCTACATCACGAGAAGATGTAGCGCAGAGTATGCGTCAGTAGTTTAAAGGTAATGTATATGTAGGACAGAATAAATCTGAACAATATACATAACTGAACAAAGCATATAACTGAGCAATGATATAAGATAAGCATGATACTATACTGAAAAAATTAAACATGAACTAACTGAATGTAATGACCAAGTTTATGACATGCTGAAACTTAATACCGAACTGTAATTGATAATCCAGTCAATACACTAGAATCTGTCTGTGGGAGCTACTAATAACAGACATAAAACCACATGAGATAAATGTGGAGTCCGATATATACGCCCCATCGAGAGGACCCAATGTACCATGCAAGAGGTATAGAGGCATGACTCGCATGATCACTAAAACTGATGCCCACATAGGGGACTTAACCTAGGGGCCTCGTAGTTCTAGGACTATAAGGGTGACTGACCCTAGTCAAACTCGGTATTTAAGCCTATTCCCAATAGAATGCATAAAATACAATATAACTGAAATAAATTGGATAGCTCGATGTTCTAAAATGCTGGCTGAAATGCATCATTAATGTACTGATAATGAAACATTCTTAACTAAGGCATGTATATATGTTTATCTGTCCTAGTTTATGTAATTCATGAACTAAAAGAACTACATTACTAAGGTTCTGAGTTTATGCATGAATCTGGGTAACAAGATACTACTACATGATAATTTGATTAGGAATATTAAAATAACTAATTCATAATAATCTGCTAAAATTCTAGAAACCCTAGATTTAGATAATATGAAAGGAATCAAGAATTTGACTGAATTCTAGGGAGCTAATGGGTGAAAGGAACCCACTAGTTAAATTCCACGTATTTGGTGACAGATTTCATAAAGAAATATTTCAATTTCGGGGCTGGAACTGACGAAACCTTGTTGGGTTCTTGAACTAGGGTTGCTCGACTTTTCTTGTTGTTTCCGTTCAACTTGGATGAATTTTGGAGAATGATTGATTAGGTTAGTTTTCTAATTTAATTTTTAGGTTAAAATAGACCAAAACTACGTAGTTTGGGGATCAAACATCATATTTTAAGTGCCCAACGCATAGGAAAAAAACCTAAATGACCCTAACGTAAAAGCTGTCGAAGGCCACCTACGGAGGGATCTACGGTTTGTGGGTTGACCTTCCAACTGTAGGTAGGGGTCGTCGGTCAAGTAACAGACTGTAACCTAAACTCGTATTTACTGAACTTAGCAAATAATTGGCGATCTTTGAGAGTTTGTAGAACAACCCTCAAATGAGTTGCATGTTCTTCCTCATTCCTAGAGTAAATAAGGATATCATCAATAAAGACGATAACGAACAAGTCCAAATACTGCTTGAACACCCTGTTCATCAAATCCATGAAAGCTGCAAGAGCATTGGTTAGTCCAAATGACATAACTAAAAATTCATAATTACCATACTGAGTTTTGAAGGTTGTTTTCAGAATGTCACTCTCTCTGACTCTGAGATGATGATAACCAGATTTGAGGTCTATTTTTGAAAAATGACTAACACCCTGAAGTTGGTCAAAGAAGTCATCAATCCTGGGGATAGGGTGCTTATTCTAGATCGTGACTTGTTCAACTGTCGATAATCAATGCACATCCTGAGAGAACCATCTTTCTTTTTCATGAACAACATTGGAGCACCCCACGTGGAAATACTAGGTCTGATGAAGACCTTAGTTAGAAGTTCTTTCAACTGGTAGGAGCCATTCTGCAAGGAGGAATAAAATTAAGTTGGGTATCTTGGAGGAGATCAATTTCGAAGTCGATTTCCATTCCGGGAGGAACTCCGGGAAGATATTTTGGAAACACTTCTGGGAACTCATTTACTACTGGCACTGACTCAAGAGTTGGGGTTCCAAATTTTGAATCCTTAACCCGAACTAGATGATGGAGATAACTGTTAGAGATCATCATTCTAGCCTTAAGGTAGGAAATGAATCGATCCATAGGCATTGAGCTACTACCCTCCCACTCTAAGAATGGTTCCTGGAAATTGAAAACGAACGATCCTAGTTCTTTAATCGACTGAGGCATAGCATGAATGTAACCAATCCATGCCTAAAATGACATCAAATTCTACAATTTTTAACTCTACAAGATCTGCTGAACTGACTTTTTGAGAGACTGTGATAGCGTAATTTTTACATACCCGTCTAGCTAATACTGGGTCACCAACTGGAGTAGAGACTTAGAAGGGTTCCGAGAGAGTTTCTGGATTGACATCGAAGTTCACTTCTATATATGATGTTACAAAGGAAAGAGTAGCCCCTAGCTCTAACAAAGCATAAACATCTAAGTGAAAAACTCGTAATGTACGAGTGACCACATCATGAGAATCTTCCTGGTCCAAGCGAGCCTGGAGAGCATACAACCTGTTCTAGCGCTGACCGCCACTTGTACCAAATGAAGTACCCTACTAAGTTGGGCGACCTGTTGGTGTTGCTGGAGCTGTAGACTGAGACCTACTATTTTTACCTCCTTGATTTTATTTAGAAAAAGGAGAATCTCTCAACCTATGACCACACCCAAAACATTTTTCCTTTCCTGCAGGACACTCGCTCGGATGGTTCTTATCACACTTTGGACAATTTGGGTAGGTTCTTGTACCTGAAATACTCCCATGATACTTAGAGCTTGATGTCATACCTTTCTGATCCTGTCGAAATCTGGGGGATGGAGCACTGGCTTATGAAGATGTTGACCTGGAGAATTTTGCTGAAACTACGAGCGATTTCCACCACCCGATTTCTATTGAGAGTAATCATAGTTGCCTATCCTAGCCTTCTTGTTGTCCTTAGCCTATTCCCTAAGCTTATCTCCCTTAACCTGCTAAGCATTAGTCATGAGCCTAGAGATACTCATATCCTCCAACAACATAGCATTTCTACACTCTATCTTTACCAAATCAGATACCCGAAATAGGAACTTACTCATTTGTGTATTGGGATCGGCAACCATATGTGGAGCATACCTAGAGAGTTGGGTGAACTTAAGTCCGTACTCTTCGATTGACATAGAACCTTGCCTCCAATTCATGAACTCCTGAGTTTTTGCCTCTCTCAACTCTCTAGGAAAGAACATGTCCAGAGAAGCTCCTGTAAAACACTCCCAAGTCACTAAAGCTGCATTTTCGCCCCTATTTTCATTCAATTGAGTGAACCAAATGTTAGCTACATCCTTGAGCTGGTAGGATGCGAACTCCACCATATTATTTCCAGTTACTTGCACCACTCTAAAGATCTTTTTGACCTCATTAATAAAATTCTGGGGGTCTTTGATACGTCAAAACTTACACCTCAATTAAGAGTTATAAATGGTCGAAGTCAATTTACAGAACTCAACATGAGTTGAGGTTGATCCCACAGAGAATTTATTTACAGAACTGATTTCACTGTCGCATTTACTCAAATGTCATTATTGTTTCCTAAGAAAACAGTTACAGAAAGTAAAATGGGTTTAGCTATAAAGCTCTTGTAACCAATGTTGTTAACTAAGATCTTATTTAATAATTAATAGAATATAAATTCTAAAGTTGTTTCAATAGTTAAATGAAACTAGGATTGTGTTACCCATAACGTTGCATCTAATGTTCTTCCATAGTTGAGTTTCAAGCAATTTGTCTTTACAAAATACAGGCGAGTTAAATATATCTGATACTTCTCAGTCTAATCAGATAATTTTCACTCAAGTCCTCTCGGTCTCAGAGTGTTACAAGTTTTAGCCTCGCTTACAATAGTGTTAAAATTTTTTTCTCTCAAACTCAAACTTTGTCTCTATTTCTTCAGGTTAATTTATCTTTTTCCTAACTATCATTTTTATCTCGAACAAATGACAGATACAGGCTCACCCTAATGCATGTACTCATTAAAATACATGAATAACGAGAGTTAAATTATACTTTGTAAATGTAAGTCACCTTTCACTTGTTTTACAGAATTACACATAGATATACGTCATAGATCCCACAATCTCAGTTGTGGTATTTAGCCACTCATGATTTCACGTAAAGATACAAAAGTATATAATGAAATCATGACAAGATAATACTTACAAAAATAAGCAAATCGATAAGCAGTTTGATAATTCAAGAACTGGAAATCCAACTTTCAAACTTAATTCGATGTTAATTTACAAAACCAGAAGCTAAGAATATCTGAAAACTATGTTCTTCATTCTAGATAAGATGAGATAAAAACTAAAAATGACATAATTAATTCAAATAAAGTTTTTAAAAAAGAGTCATACTCGAAGTAGGACTAAACTGTCGGGTAGCTTCACGACTTCCTCCATGATCCGTCAAAGGCTTCACGTTCCATGAAGCCCTTCGTGGTCTTCACTTGCAGTCACCAAAAATGGGTTTTTCAAGGCATGTACACTGGATCATCACCACAGACACCACCATGACTCGTGACAGTGACCACGGTTCGTGTAGTTGTCCGTGGTCTTCACTTGATCAATTTCCTCTTCAACTTAACAATGCCCATTTACTGGATCATCACCACGGATGCCACCACGACTTGTGACAATGACCACGGTCCGTGTAGTTGTCTGTTGTCTTCACTTAATCAATTCCTTTTTCAATTTTTCATTGCCCATTCACTGGATCATCTTCGCGACTCTCACCATGGACCATTGTGAGGACCACGACCCATGAGGTCATCAGTGGTCTTCACTTGGTTCAATCATCTTTCAGCTCTTCCAACCCTAAGTATTGGTTCAACTCTACGAGCAGCTCCATGATCCATAGTGAAGACCATGGCCCGTGAGGTCGTCCATGGTCTTTAGTTTCTTGAATTCACTTTAACTGAATTTTCTTCTTTTCTATCTTCTTTCACTTCCACCTGTTTCACCTATACAAACACTACCGAACACATTATATCCACATAAATACACTTGATTCTAGTATTAATCCCGAGTTTTCAAGCATCAAATGTGCCAAGACTTCACGGCACATAAGTCTTCACCAACCTGCGACCCTAGAAACTCAGGCAGATTTATCCTAACAAAATCATGGACCTCAGCTAACATTGATCCACCACTAGCATTTGTAAAAACTGAACTTGTTGGTTGTTCTGGTTGGCTATACTCTAAGCCAAAAGCTGAAGAGTATTCCAAAAATTTGCATTCAAAACCTCATGACCGGGGAGTGGAGGAACGACGTTAGCGTTGTGGGAATTAGAATTCGCTGCATAAGCTCTACGAGGAGGCATGATATGGAATGCATAACGTCAAGTAAGAAAGGATATCATACCCACCCACGATACGAATAACAAGAAAGTGAAGTTTTTCGTAAAACACTTCATAGCCTCCCCCTCATAGGTGTGGCGCTGTTCACACTCATGAAAGAGACTCTACTTAGTGCGGCTTTTCAGACATCCTTGGACTCTTAAACCTAGTGCTCTGACACCAACTTTGTTAGGCCTCGAGGCTACCCCTTGACGTAAACACGAGACCTAGGATCACGAGTGACCCCAAGCTAACCCTAAGCTGCCATATCATAGCATACTAAGATAAATTGAAATAAGAAATACTGTGCAGAAGCCTTAAGTCATGAGATAAACTAAAATGATGGGGAAATACCCAATCTAAGTCTAAATATATAAGACTATGAGTTTAATAGAAGCTGAAAGATCAAACTCAAAACAAAAACTGAATATAACTATGTCTGAATAAAAGCCTCTAACTGATTAGAGATGCTGGGACATGCCCTCAGCTAACTCTAGCAAAACTGAAATTGAAGGACTGTAAGTAAAATAAAACATGTTTATCGTCCTCGGAGAATGAGGACATACCACAGATATTGCTGAGTACATATCGGGCATTGATCTACATGCAATCTAAATTTTGCGGGCAAAAACCTACATCAAGAGCGCAAAGTATACGTCAGTACCTGATAGGTATTGAGCATGCATGATAGGATAAAGCTAAACAAGATATACATAACTGAATAAAGCATATTGATCAATGATATTAGATGAACATGAAGAATATACTAAACATACTGAGCATGAACTAAACTGAATGCAATGAGCAAGTTCATAACATACTGAAACTGAATACTAAAATATAACTAGTAACCTGGTCAATGCACTAGAATCTAACTATGGGAGCTACTATTAACCAACATAAAACAACGTGAGCTAAACATGGAGTCCGATGTATACACCCCATCGAGAGGACCTAATATACCTTGCCAGGGGTATAAAGGCATGACTGACGTGATCACTAAATATGATGCCCACAGATGGGACATAACCTATGGGGGCATGTAGTTCTGGGACTATGAGGGTGACTGACCCTAGTCCTACTCGATATTAAGCATACTCCCACCTAGAATGTGTACAATACAACACAAATGAAATAAACCGGATAGGTAAAGATTCTGACGTGCTGATTGAAAATGCAACATTCAGTACTGATAATGAAACATTTGAAAACTGATGCATGTATATCTGTATAGACTAACCTAGCAAGTGTAATTCATGAAATAAACGAATCTACACAACTAGGGTTCTGAATTTCATGCAAAAATTAAGCAACATGGTTACGAAAATGTAATATTCTAATTAGGATCACTCTAACAGCTAAATCACAACAATTATATGAAATTCTTGAAACCCTAAGTCTAAACAATATGAAGGGAATCCAGAATCTGACTAAATTCTAGGGACCTAATGGGTGAAAGAAACCCACTAGTAAAATCCCACATACCTGGTGAGGAAATCCACAGAGAAATCCTTCAATTTCAGGCTAAAACTTGAATGAAACCTGTTGATTGTTCTAACGAAAACTGGTGCCTATTTCTAGTTCTTTTGTTCTAAGTTTGAACAATTTGGGTGAATGATCGATTAGGGTAAGTTCTTATTAAGTTACTAGGCTCAAATTGACTAAAACTACGTAGTTTAGGGGTTAAGCGACATAGTTAAGTGTCCAACGCATAAGGGAAAAGACTAAAATGACCCTACTTAAAATCTGACAGGGCCCAACCACGGATTCAACGACAAAACTTCACTAGGACCTAGTCTGTCGTATGGGTCGTGGTTCTTGGTCTAGTGACTAATGGTTCTTGTCCCTTCCCTCTACAGTTTACTTCACGGACCGTCTGAAGGATCACGGACCGTGAAGATCAATGTGGTCCTTCACTTGGGCTAGGGACCTACTGGCTTGGCTTTACGGAAGCCACCACAGCCCGTAAAGGGCTCCGTGGTCTGATGTCTGAGCCGAGTGTGTTCTGCTTGGTTTCCACGAGCCTCCCAACAACTCGTGTAATGTTTCTGGCAAGTTTGTGAACGGGAAACTTCATTAGTCTACTAATCTTGTTGGTCATGAATATAATACCATGAATGACGATTGGAACATCGTTTCTTTTGATTTGACTAATGAGAAATGGGGAAAGGCAGAGAGCCCACCTTCGGGAAGGAGATATTGATTCATGGCTAGAAGTGTTGGGTAATAATCTTTCAGACTTTTGTTATAACAAGCGAAGGTATGTATCTGTTTGGGTTATGAAAGAGTACGAGGTTAAAGAATCTTGGACAAAGATGTTTACCATTAATTATTTTGATAAGACATATGTGCATGAAGAACTCTATTTCATGTTAAATAAAGGTGAAGTTTTTGTTGGGTTCTCACAAATTTTCAAGATATACAATCCAAAAGACGACTCGTTCGGTCAAAAAATTATTAACTCTGATCGTTATCGGGATGCTGCGGAAATCTACGTTGAAAGCCTAGTTTCTCCTTTTCCATCGGAGGACCAGACTAGTGATGCAACAAAAATAGAGGCGAAGAAAAGCTCAAATAAAGACAATCAAGTAACAAATAACTAGTAAGAGTTTCACTAAGTCCATTTTCCTCATAGTGATTTAATTATATTTGTTATTTCAACTACATAAACTCTAGTGTTTTAATATACTTGTAAGAGTTCGGCTTGTGATGTGTTGATGGTTAGGAACATATCATATATATGTTTAAACCGGCATGCTGACAAATCTTTGGTATTATATGATGAGTCCACAATTTGGACTCATTAAGGGCTATATTTTGGTAGAATTACTGTCCTAAAATGCATATTATGTCTCAATATCTGATGAAAATCCTTAGGTTTCAGGTATTTAGAGTTTGAGGCAAAGCATGGACCCTACTTGGTCAGAAGGAACAAGGAGGCTGAAAAGAACAAATAAATGAAGGCCTGAAGATCACCGAGCACAATTGGCAAGTCACTGATGGGCCTGGAGATCATCTTTTGTTCCAGTGTGCTGAGCCCTAAAGGAAAAGGTCAAGTTGGCGATGAAATGGAGCAGTCGAAACGTCGCCAATCAGTTCCGCAAAGAAGTACAATATCACCTAATGACTCAAAACGCAGAGAGGCTGAAAGCTAAAGCTGGAAAGCGATGAAATCGACCAAAAGGTGGATCACCGAGTGTATCGGTAATCCCGACTAACTGCGCCAAATGGTCCTCCGCAGCACAAATTTTCAACCACTATAAATACTTGTTTAAATTTCTAATATCATATCACTTCTATTATTAGAACTTTTTACAGTGTTTGGAGAGTTTCAAGTTTTAGAGGGTTTCAGAGACTTTCTTCTAAGACCTTGAAGATTCAAAGGGTTTCAACTCCAAGAAATTGGATGTGGGTTTCGAAGATTCTTCACTCTTGACGTGTTTTAATACTTAATTGTTCATACCCAGTTGATGGAAACTGATATTGGTATAAATTTTTATCTCTTTTACATGTCTAGCTAAAACCTCAATTCTTGGGGTGTGATTTTGTGAATATTTGTTGGCTCTTGCTTGTTAAATTATTTGTTGGCTCTTGCTTGTTGATGGTTTATTTGTTGTTTAAATGTGATTTCGTTTAGTAGTTCGGTATGAAATTAATGGGAATATAGTTGCAAATATGATTTTATCTTAGTGTTTTTGGCTTGCTCGAGAGAGAAGTCGTAAAACTAAGACTACTAAATTGATAGCCGGTGGTATTGGGTTGACATGGGTTCAGCTCGAGAGAGTGAATCATAGTCCTTCTCCCACACATCATTCATCTCGAGGGAGTGAATGGGATAAGGCGGAGGCTATGCTTAATGCGGCAACTCGATGTTCGAGAGAAACTGAGTTGATTCGGGGTAAGTTGCTCGAGAGAGAATTTACCCCCACTATAGTCTAGCCCAGTCACAAGTGCTCAACAATTTATATCAAAAACATGTACCGAATAGTCTAGTTTAGCCCGTATTCCTATCACATCCCAAGAATTTAGTCTCTCTATCACGTTTCCTTATATTTTTTCTTTTTTTAGTTGTTAATTAATACAAACCCCCATCGATAATTGATGCTTGCATCACTCCTTAGATTTAGTATGTTTTTATTCGTTAATATTTATAGCTATGACTAATTAGAACTTGATTTTATTTTTCTACTAATTCTCAAAACCACTCTATGTGGGAACAATCCCAACCCTTGGTTGGGTTATATCACTACACATGATCGTTTAGCACTTGAACTAAAATAGTGTCAGTTGATTACGTCGAACATCAAAAAGGTGTCGCTGCAGGGTAGTGGTGTTATTAGAGAATTGGTAGTTAAGTATGATTTTCGTTCTTGTTAGTTGTAGTTCTACTTAGTTAATTTTTAGCTTTGTTTTATTTATTTGTGTAAATATTTCAGGAAGCATAAGTGTTAATGGTAGCAACGGCAGCCAGGTGGTCCACCAAGACGACATTAGAAATCTCAACGATGTCCAAGAGCCCAACATTAATGACCCCCATCTCATGGGAGGTATTGAGGCCATCCGCTTAGCTCTAGCCGAAGGAAATGTAGGGTTCCATATAACGAGCACTATGTTGCAACTAAAGGGAATTTTCAGTGGATTGGCTGATAAGGATCCTCACGAGCATCTTCGAAACTTCATGGATGTGTGCGGACCATTCTCTTCAAAAACATCTCTCAGGAGGCAGTCCGGTTAAGGTTATTCCCTTTCTCGTTGATGGGAGAAGCGTACAAGTGGCTGGCGGAGTTGCCACGCGAATCCATCACTTCTTGGGAGGAGTTAGTCACCGCATTTAATGTGCAATTTTTCCCTCGCTTGAAGATGATGACTGTTCGGGACATTATCCAAAGCTTTAAGCATTTGAAGGGCGAGCCAATTCATGAGACTTGGATACGATTCAAGAAGTTGGTGCTCCAATACCTAACTCATGGCGTGCCTGACAATGTATTGCTGCAATATTTCTACTGGAGCCTAAACTCGGTTAACAAGCGCGTTGCTGACCAACTTTCTCCAGGAGGATTGATGCAACAGCCTTATGTGATAGCAACTCAGCTATTGGATGGCATGACCACGATAAATCGGGCTTGGTATACCTGTGAAGATCAAGTCTCCCCTCTTACATTCAAATTAACCAAGGAGCAGATGGAAAAAGATCAGGAGAGGGACCAAAACATGGCCAAGATCATGACACAACTTGACATTTTGTCCAAAAATGTCATGGGAGCTGGTGCTCGGTGTGTCAATGTTGTGGGTATTGGGTGGGAAAATCCTGAGGAGACGAAGTTTGAAACCTTGTATAATAAGGAGGTAAATTTTCTAGCCAACCTAGGTGGTGGTTATCGTTCAAACTACCCAAAGAAGGGTGGTAACCAAGGTTTGGCTAGAGAGGATGGTTGGAAGAATCGCGACAGAGAATGGAGGGACTGAAATCCTAACTGGAAGAATGGGTAGAAGGATAGGTATGTGCCTCCCAATGAGCGCCAAAAGCCGAAGGATTCGGAAGGTGGTAGGTCTGAGGATATGCTCTCTCGTATCCTTAACAAAGTTAAAGGGTCAGACAAAATTTTGAAAGAAATGAAAGAAGATGTGTCAACCCTTAGCCAGACCGTTACCTCCCATTCAGTGTCGCTAAAGTAGTTAGAGACCCAAATGAGTCATATATCGTCTCATCTCAATCCGACAAAGCATGGGGATTTGCCTAGTGATACTATGGCTAACCCCAAGAATGTGGTTTGAAGGTGATCTTGCGTCGTGTCGCGATGTTAACTAAGGCACTATTTAGGAGGCAACCCAAAACCCCTTACTATTTTTTATTTGTGTTTTGGTAAAATAATGGTGTGTTGTTTGTACAGGTTGAAATGTGTAAAGTGTGCAAAAAAGTGCAAGGTGGCGAGCAACAGGCCTAGTCGGCGAACCCAACCTAATCCACCGTTTGACTCAAGACATCTGTAAATTGGAGTCTGCAAAACTCGGCGAGCCTAGAAAATTATTGGCGAATCGCTGACCATGTCAGCGATCTTGATGGAGACCATTGTTGGGCCCCCCACACTCACTAGAGGTTTTTAATATTCGGCAAGGTGAATGAATACTCGGTAGATAGCCGAGAGGTTAGGAGAGCTCGACTAATGTCGCTTAATGGGCAAAAACTTGACGGTTTTGCAAGCCAAAGGTTTAAAAATTCTAAGTCATTCACTTTCCATCACTTCTTGTCTTCCCAAACTCACACATGCACAGTAGTTCCTATATTTTTGCATTCTTAGAGTATTTTTAGTGTTTATTTGTGCTGGCGATTGGATTGCATTGCCACCTAGCATCTCAATAGTATCTTAATCGGCATCTAAGGTTGGTTTCCGAGCCCTAAGTTTCTCTTATCAAAAGGTTTACTCAAATGCAATAATATCATTTTGTTGATGTGCGTTAAGCCTCTCTGGTAGGATTAAATATTTTGATTGCTTGTTTTTATTCGATAATCTTCCCCTTACTAAGTTAAATAGTTGATTCCTGAAAATTGTGCCTTAAAGTGGATGAAATTGTGTGGTGTTCTGTATGAGTATCGTTGGGTCTAATCTTTATACGAGTCGTGCATGATTTGATCTTGTTTCCGGAGGTTGCGGGGTTGAATTCGAAGAGTTGGGATGAAAGTAGGCACGGAAGGTCGTTTGGCGCGCTGAGTCGAGCTCGCCAAACCACTCTGCAGATCACTGAACTGCCCCATCTCACAGATAAATTCATCCCTTATTTGATATAGCAGTCTGTAACTTTTGGCGATAAGCTTGAGTTTGCCTAAAGCACTCGGTGACTCACCGACAGTTTCTTGTCCGCCCCTTGTCTGCACCCTTGTATCCTCTGTGCACAGCATTCAGCGAATCGCCTAAGTGGTTGGGCATTTCGCCAACTGGTTAGGCGAGTTTATCTGTAGCTGATCTTCTATACTTTGTTTGAATACTCTCTAACTCTTTCCCGAAGCTTTGCAGATATGGCTAGACCAAAAGTAGCTGGAAGAAATATGACACCCCGACATACTAGAGCAAAACATTTCAGGAAAAATACAAAGGAAACAAATCCTACGAAGAAGGGAAGTGAGGGAAAGAAGCACAGTTCCAGCAAGAGAAATGTTCCCCGAGATCCCACTGCCCCTTCATGGACTCGTGGATTCTACACAGCTATACATGCCTTTTTGGCGGATAACGAATTGGATAATTTTAGCAAGTCAGTCACCGCTGAATCTTCTGAAGTGACTTCGGGGACTCGTACCCAGGACCAAAACGAAGGATCGGGCACGGATGCCCAAATAGATGGAGCGACTGTGTAGACATGATTTTTCTCCACCTCCCTGATGAGTCCACAAATTGGACTCATTTAGGGCTATATTTTAACAGAAAATGTCTCCTCAAATGCTTATTTTATCTCAATATCTGATGAAAACCCTTAAGTTTTAGGTATTTGATGTTTGAAGGAAAGCATGGACACTACGTCGCAAAAAGGAATGAAAAGGCTGAGAAGAACGAAGAAATAAAGGCCTGAGGATCGCCGAGTCCACTTGGTGAGTCGCCGAAGGGTCTTACTTCGCCTTTTGTTCCTGTATGCTTAGCCCTGAAAGAAAGGATCAAGTCGGCGTAGATAGGGAGTAGTAGGTGCATCACCGAGAAGCTTTGTGAAGCAGTACCTTGTTGCCTAATGACCCAGAGCACAACGATGTTAAAGGCAGAGGCTGGTGCAAGACGGCGATGAACTACACCAAATGGTGAATATTTTTTGGTATTTTTTCTCTGGTGTCGAACATTTATTATAATTCTCATATAGAGCAATATTTTTTGGTATTTTTTCTCTGAGTTTGAGAGGGTTTTGAAGACTTGAAGAAGAAGAGGGTTTCATCTCCAAGGATTTGGACTTGGGTCTTTTGGATTCTTCATCCTTGGCCTGTAACAAAACATAAATCTTCATACCCATTTGAATGCAGGCTCATTAGGTATAAATTTCTATCTCTTGATGTGTAGCTAAAATCCCTAATTATTGGGGTGTGATTTAGCAAATATGGGTTAAGATAATTGTTGGGTCTTGATTGTTGATAGTTTAATCGTAGTTTAATTGTGATTTCATTTAGTGGTTGTAGATGAATTTAATGAATTTGTAGTTGCATATACAAGTTTATTTATGTGTCTTCAGCTTGCTCGAGAGAGAGGTCATAAAACTAAGACCACTAAATTGATGGCCAGTGTGAGTGGGTCGACATGAGGTTCAGCTCGAGAGAGTGAAACCTCATCCCATGTCCACACACTTAGCTCGAGAGAGTGAGTGGGTTAAGGCGTAGGCTGGTCTTCACGCGGCAAGTGGTTGTCCAAGAGGAACGCATTTGAAACGGGGTAAGTTGCCCAAGAGAGAGCTTATCCCCCTTAAAGTCTAGCCTAGTCATAATTACTCTATGAATTTTCTATCGAAAGCATGTACCTAATAATCTATCTTAACCCGTATTCCTATCACATCCCAAGGATCCCCTCTCATTACTTAGAAACCCATGTTTATTTCCCTGTTTTTACCTTACTTGTGACAAAACCCCCCATTGTTAATTGACACTATTGTGTCCCCCTTTAATTTACAATGTTTTTACTCATCAATATCTCTAGCTATGACTATTTAGAACTAAGTTTTATTCTTCTATGAATTCTCAAAACCACTCTCTTGGGAACGATACAACCCTTGGTTGGGTTACTAAACTATTGTACGATCGTAGACACTTGCATTGGAAGTTGTGTCTTGATTACGCAAACATCAATATGGCGCCGCTTCCGGATAGTGGTGTTATTTGAGAATTTTTAGATTAGTAGAATTTTTATTCTTCTTAGTTGTAGTTTTACTAACTTA
The DNA here is from genome assembly GCA_036553675.1 of Solanum okadae. Classification (NCBI taxonomy): domain Eukaryota; kingdom Viridiplantae; phylum Streptophyta; class Magnoliopsida; order Solanales; family Solanaceae; genus Solanum; species Solanum okadae. Next base: position 19,400,504 of record CM071684.1, on the reverse strand, counting down.
ATGTTTAGTTTTGTTTTGATTGTTAGAGTTTTGAAGTAGGGGAGTTGAACATTTCAAGCAGTACTTGCAAGCTAATGGAGTTGCCGTCATTAGAAGGGATGATGTTCCGAGATATGATCCTAACGTTTAGGCAATCGGAAGGCGAAAAACTTCATGAGGCATGGCTGAAGTTCAAAGCACTTCTGGGCCAATGCCTTACTCACGGAATCCCCAAAAAAGTCATTTTGGAACGTTTTATCAAAGTCTTAGTCTAGGAAACAGAATGATGGCTGATCAAATTACCTCGGATAGTCTAGTACGACAACCCTTTGTGGAAGCAGCCAAATTGCTAGACAACTTAACTGAGCCAGATCAGGAAATGAAAAAGAGGGATTTCAACTTAGTGATCTAGTTATCTCAGTTAGATGAGCTGACAAAGAAAATTGAGGATCTTGAAGTCCAGTGCAACAAGAAAGAGCGCTACATTCCTCATTATGAACGAAAGAGAATTAAGAACAGGGAGGATGGACAAAACAAAGAAATGTTTACACTTCTACTCCAGAAATCCAGTGAGCAACATAGGGTACTGGAGGAGCTCAGGGAGAATGGATCGATGTTGAACCAGATGACGACCTCCCATGCTACGCTCATTCAACTACTAGGTTCTCAAATGGATCAAGTGATGACTGTACTCTATCCGGATATTAAAGAAGGATTTCCTGATGAAGTTGAGGCAAACCTCACCATTGGAGCATAAGAGTTAACTTGCTTCGTGCCACGACATTAACTAAGGTGTTGTTTGGGAGGCAACCCAAAACCCCTAAATGTTTGTAATTTGTTATTTTTGAAATAAAGGCGTTTTGATTTTGTAGGATTGGGCATGAAAAGTTTGTGAAAAGTACAGGACGAATTACACAAGTCCAATTGGTGAATCGGCGACTACATCGGTGATCCCGACAAAGACCGTCGTTTGGATCCTCACTTTGATTGAAGGTCCTGTAAAACTCGTTGAGGTAGATAAACACTCGGTGGATCACCGAGTAGCGTAGTGAAATCAACTAATGTTCCTGAATGGATGAGATCTGGATGGTTTTTATAAAGCCACGAGTTTTGACTTTCAACCTTTTTCATATTCTCAATTTTCGCAAAATCGCACCTACTTAGTATTTTCAAAATTTTCGCATCTCGTGAGTACTTTAACTAATTTAGCAGTGCTTGGATTTGTACTAATATGTTGCGTAGCATCACAGTCTTGACTTAATCTGCCTAAAAGGTTAGTTCTACAAACCCTGCATTTAATTGTGATATTTATACTCTCATTGCATGTAATTTTATCCGATGTCGTGTACTGGTCCTTTCTGATAAACCTAGACTATCCAAGAACCTCTTTTGATTCGCGAATCCAACCCATCTACTTTAAATTTTGGAATCCAGTTCTAATGATTTAGCATGAATGAAATTTTATGAGGTGCTCCTGCATATCGTTTAAGTTGGGAAAAGACCGGGAAATATGTAAGCTTAATTGATCTATTGCATGTTTTGATTTTGTTTTTGGGGATTGCGGGGTTGAAGTTGAGAAGATAGGTTTGAAATAGGCACGTTGGGCCGTTTGGCGAGCTGGGTCGAGCTGGCCAAATCACTCGACAGTTCGCCTAATGATCCCATCTCGCCTTTAATTTCATTCTATTCATGATTTGGATTCTATAACTTTCGGCAAGAAGTATTTGGAAGTTGAAAGCCTTCAGTGACTCGCCAAAAGTCTCTTTGATCACCTTTTGTCTGCACCCCTGAACCCTTATTGCACTGTATCTTTCAGTGAATTCCCTGTTCACCAAAAGAAGTCGGAGACTCGCCGAAAGGATTTTCCCATGGCCGACTTGTTAACATTTTTTAGCCAACTCCTAACGGCGAGCTCGGCCTATCTCGCAAAAGCAACTTGGCCATTCGCCGATCTGAGCAGTGAGTTTTTTTGCAATTATGTCCCCATGAATTTAATTTAGTCGTTTCAAATTTCTTCCCAACTCTCTGCAGAAATGGCTAAATCTAAAGTTGCAGGAAGAAGCAGGCCACCTCAAGGTAAAACAAAAGGGATTACAATCAACGAGGATGCAACTGCATCCAGAAGCAAGTTCGTTAAACTTTCCACAACTAGTGGAAAAGACAAGACCCTTTAATTATCAGATGCAAGCACTGATAGTGATGGGTTTTTATTGAAATGACCCTAACCAATCTGAAAGCGAAGGTGTGAGTTCTGATGAGGATGATCTTTTAATAGCACAGAGGGCTGAGCGGCGAACTAAAAAGATGAATGAACCATCCAGGGTCAAGACTCCCCAGTCTACCACCACTACGCCTCCAGTTCTAGAGCAAGAAATGGTATTAGCACCTCCATTACATGGCCCTCTGCCTAAGTCAATGAACCGAGTAAAGGCTGAGAGGCTGAGGACAATTCTGGAGGAAAAGTATCTGTGTATAGACGGAGTTATAGACAGTCACCCAGAGATAATGGAGTGCCTGAGGTACCACAAGTTCCAAATCATCACTAAACCCCATGGCCCTTATATTCAAAACTGGGTAAGTGACTTCTACAGTTCATACAGTGCACTAATACCCTAGAAAAAACAGCTAGCATCAACTTTCAAAGAAGTTGACTATGTGGTTGTCAGAGGCAGGAGGGTGACGTGTGATAGTGAGGCAATCAACGCAGTCTTGGGCATGTCTACGAATATTGAGGACCACTGGCAGCAGTTTATCAGAACAAAGAAGCTAGATAAGATGAAAAAGTGGTTAGCCCCACTAATTTCATATGAGACTCCGAAGTGGTTGGCAGAAGGAGTTCCGATCGAAAATAAAGAAGTGAACATAGCCGCAAGGTTCTGGTTCGGTTTTATCAGTAGTACAATTATGTTGTCCCAGAATGAGTCAATCATTCGCCTTGCCAAAGCAGCTTGCCTGGGTCGCATCATAGAAGAGACTCGGATAAACTTGGGTACAATCATTGCTTCAGAGATACTCATGCGTGCAAGGCAGAGCCGAACCTCACTTCCATTCCCAGTCTTAATCACAAAATTATGCGAATGAGCCCGGGTGCCTCGAAAGGCCTAGGAGGATGTGGAAGTGATGCCCACAGCCTCGACTGATATCCGAAGGATCGAAACTGAGTACCTTAAGGATCAAGTGGAAAGGAAGAAGTTAGCATCGGCGGAGTTAGTAAACACAGAATCATCTCATGCAGAGGCACCTCTGCCCACTCCGGCCCTTGGGTTTTCAGGCTTCCTTGGCAAAGGCTCCTGCTGCTGGATCTAGTGAAGCCGACCATTCAAGGGGTCACTCTGGGCACTGATGCCAAGATGGAGCGACTACTTAGACAGGATCCCCTGCTTACCTCCCCCTCTGTCTTTCTTAATTTTACCTTTCAGATTCTTTGTTATTCGCATTTGAGGACATATTGCTTTTATTTGTGGTGGGCTAAGACCCATCTTTCGTGCGCTACTTTTATTCATGTTTTGTGTATATATTTGGGCTGTTCTATTTTTAAAAATTGTGCTAATACTGCTTTTCTGTGGATGTTTGAGTTTTTGGCTCCTTTTTGTTTTAATTGAAAAACGATTTTGACCCTTCCAAAAGAATTTAAATTTTTCGCACATTTTCGCCAACCTTTATATGCTCATAAATATGGTTGTTCTTTTGCAAAATTTAAGTCTTGGTCCCGATCAATACCGATGACTTGAATAGTGCTCTCAATCGAACGAACATGAATTTGCAGCTACGATGAGCCCAATTGAAGTTGCATAGACAATATGTGAACTCTTTGCATCTCATTGTGATTAGCCAATTATCAAATCGAGTCTCTTGAGATGACCGTTGCATACTAGCGAAAGTGTAGAGTCTTGTTTGATTTTAGTGACGATGCCTAGTGTGATGAGCTTACTGTGAACCATGCATAAATCCTAAAATTTTCCCTACTGGTCCAATCGACTGAGTAAAGCTATCTCTTGATATGATCTTATGCAATTTTAAAGAGTGTGAGCTAATTTGATATATACGACTTTTGTGACCTACCTTGTGAGCATGTGTGTACTGCCTTCTTAACACCCCTTAAGCCTTACCTTTCTTTGGAAGAAAATTGATGAAATCTAGACCTTTCTTAATCCATTACATGTGATCCTCATGAAGTTGTGGTTAATTGAATAACCAACTTAGGCCAAAAGCCTAAGCTAGGGGTGTGGTGGAAAGAAAAGAGAAAGTCAAGAAGTGCAAGAAAAGTCTCCCTTAATCCATGGTGTGGAGAAAAATGGAACCCCTCCATTTAAAAAAAAGAAAAAGAAAAATAAAAGGAATGAAAAAGAAAGTTGTGGAATGAAGAACAAAAGAAATGGGGTTTCTAAATAATCCATGAGAAGTAAACAATGGGATGTCTTATGAGCACTAGCAAAAACAAAGAAGGAAAAGGAAATGAAGTGTTATGAATACCACATCTCATGAGGATAGAAGTCACTGAACCTTAAATGACCATACCTTTGCACTCAGCCCCATAACAAGCCTTCGAAAGACCTTTTTGATGTTGAGTGAGCTGAAACAAATGTCGATTAGAAAATACGAGCAAACCTATGGGTGAAAGCATACATTGTGTTCATCTTTATGAGTGTGAGTGTTGCATCTTATTCTGAAGCTTTAAATTGCGAACCATTGTGTGAATATGGAATCATTCCTTGTGTGAGGGCATTTGAACACTCTGGTGGAGCTTGAACTTGCATTTGAAGCAAGTATTGTGAGCATAAGATTCTTTGATATTGGTGAGTCACAACATGAATCTTTGAGTGCACATTTGATCGTTGCATAAGTAAATTGAGTCTTGTTGTGTGCATTCCTAATTGAGTCTTGTGTAGCACTTGTCATGCCCCGACACTACACCCAGGGCGGTACTGGCACTCGAAGACCATTGCTGGCCCAAAGCAAACATATGAACTCGCATCCCCATATCGGTGCTCAAAACTACTCCCAAAAATATACTTAGCTCATATGTTTTAAAACAACTTCTTTCTTTGGTTTGAGATAATTACTCAAAGCTTAGCTTAAAGCTCTCTTGGAATCAATGTTCCCTTTTCTTGCTCAAATGTGAAAACATTTATAAACTCTTTGGGAATACGTAGTTCCCTTATAGCTTTTTGAGAAATGAACTCCACTCTTTACTCTTTGCTTAACTTGAAACTTAAGTCTTAAAAAAAAGTCGAAACGTTTTCTAAACACTTTTGAAAACATTAAAAAAAACTTTGCTTGATTTGCTTCTTAACTTCTAAACTTGACTCTTCACTTCTCTTGATTTTATCCTAACCTTCCTTGACTTGGAATATGGATTCAAGGTTCATGATCTCATGTTTATGGATGATTTCATGCTGTTTAGATGTACCTTAAAGTGTTGGAATTAACTAGAAAACATAGGTACATTGCTAAGGAACAAGTACGAAAAGATGGGGAATGAATAGGGAGAACTGGCGTCCTTGGCGCTCTGAGAGGTGCGGCGCGCCAACCCTCAACATTCAGGGGTTGATCTGGGGAGCACTGGATGGCGCGGCACTCCAAGGGCGAAGATTCAGAGAAACTTTTGGGGCGCGCTGGCCGGCGCGACACCCCACCCCTATCCCCAGGTGTTTGACTACTTTTCTTCTCCGTTTTTCATCTCTAAACCCTCTAAACTTCCATGGTTCCTTCCCCAAACACTTAGCATCATTTATATCCTCAATATACGATAGATTCAAACTGAAATTACACCCGGATACATGATTCAAATCACAAGAAACTTCAATCAACACAACCCACAAGAATTCAAGAAAACCTTCAACAATGTTCAGCAAAAACTTAATTTTTAAAACTTCAAAGACTTATATTCGCTGAATTAAATCATGATTGGCGCGTGGGTGAAATAAACCAATGTTATTTGATCTCACATACCTTTTTAGGGATCACCCCCGACAAAATCCACAAGATATCCTTGACGAAGTCAACGAATCTTGCTTCCTCTTTTCTTTTCTCCTCTTTTCTCTTTTTTTCCAAGCCCTAGCGTGAACTCTAATTTTTCTAAACTGACCAAAATCTGGATATTCGCCAATTAATCTCATAAAAATGAATTAGAATAATTAGGTAAGGAAAAGACTAAATTACCCTCCAAAAATCCGAATTAGACTTTCCCTAGTCCAACAGCCCAACTTTCAAAGAAAATAACTTACTCATACGAACTCAAAATCGCGCAAACTTGGCGGCGTTGGAAAGATCGTTCCAAGATATTTACAACCATATCTAGAAGTACACCTAAATCATCCTGAGCTAGGATTAATGGCCATTTGAATTTGACCAAAATTCAACTTTTCGTAACTTAAACAAATCTCCCGATTTTAAACTTCCTTCTAGTTCTTTTTAGTTGCGAGATGTTACAACATGTCCCCCTGGGAACATTCGTCCTCGAATGAGATTTACTCTTACTGAGCCTAGGGTGGTAACATCAAGTTCAGACATCCCAAAAGCAATTTCAAACAAAGAACATGCTCACTCATAATTTAAATAGTACTACGAAGAAAATTAGTACCTTGGTCTGCATTTTCTCCGGTTCCAAAGTGATGTGGATATCTCTTCTTCATATTCTCTTCAGCTTCCCAAGTAGCTTCTTCAACAAATTGGTTCCTCCAAAGGACTTTGACTGACGCAATCTCTTTTGTTCTCAACTTGCAAACTTGGCGATCTAGAATCTGAACCGGAATCTCCTCATAAAATAAGTTATCCTTGATCTCAATATTTTCAGTTGATATGATCAATGAAGGATCCCCCATGCACTTCTTCAACATGGAGATGTGAAACACCGGATGAACTATTGCTAATTCTTGTGGTAGCTCCAACTCATAAGCTACATTGCCAATCATCTTGGCTATTCTATAAGGTCCAATATATAGGGGACTAAGCTTTACCTTCTTACCAAACCTCATAACACCATTTATGGGTGAAACTTTTAAATATACCCAATCATCTACCTCGAACTCTAATGCCCTTCTCATAACATCAGTGTAGGATTTATGATGACTCTGCGGTGTTTTCGATCTCTCTTGAATTACTGTCACCTTCTCCATAGCTTGATGAACTAAATCTTGTCCTATCAACCCTCTTTCGCCAACTTCAAACCATCTAATAGGAGATCTGCATCTTCTCCAATAAGGAGCCATTTGGATGCTCTAGTGATAACTGTTGTTGTAAGCAAACTCAATGAGAGGTTAGTGATCATCCCAATTCCCTTTGAAATCAATCACACAAACACTCAACATAACTTCTAATGTCTGAATAGTGCGCTCTGCTTGTCCGTCAGTCTGAGAATGAAAGGCAGTACCTAAGTTCAACTTTGAACCCAAACCTTTCTGAAAAGATTTCCAAAATTGTGCAGTAAATTGTGTACCTCTATCTGAAATAATGGAGACTAGAACTTCATGAAGTCTTACCACCTCCTGAATATATAACATGGCATAATTTTCTACTTAATGGGTAGTCTTTACCGACAGAAAATGGGCTGATTTTGTCATTTTGTCGACGATCACCCAAATAGTATCCTGTTGTATGCGAGACCTTGGTAAGCTTGTGACGAAATCCAAATTAATCATCTCCCACTTCCATTCCGAAAGTTATATATTATGTGCCAAACTATCGGGTCTTTGGTGCTCTACCTTAACTTGTTGGCAATTTGTACATTTGGCAACAAATTTTACAATGCTCTTCTTCATACTATTCGACCAATACACTTCTTTGAAATCATGATACATCATTGTGGAACCCGGATGAATGGAATATGGAGCTATGAGCTTCCTCCATGATCCTCTCTTGGAGTCCAGCCACCATTGGTACACACAACCTACCTTGATATCTCAATACACCATCTCCCCCTTGTTCAAAAGGTAATATTTTTTGCTTATGAACATTTGCCTTCAATTAAATCAAAATAGGGTCTTGGTGTTGCTTGCCTTTTACTTCTGACACTAATGATGACTCAGCCCTATTCGTCACCACTATACCTCCTTCTGTGGAATCCATAAGTCTAACGCCCAGGCGTGCCAGTCTGTGCCCTCTTTCACTAACTCTTTCCTTCCTTCTTCAAAATAGGCGGTGCTACTCATAGACAACCTGCTTAAAGAATCAGCAACAACATTAGCCTTACTTGGGTGGTAAAGAATATTCATGTCATAGTCCTTGAGTAACTCTAACCACTTTCTTTGTCTGAGATTAAGCTCTTTCTAAGTGAACACCTATTGAAGGCTCTTCTGATCGGTGAACACATCCATATGAACAACATACAAATAATGGCGCCATATATTCAAAGCGAAAACTACAGCAGTCAGCTCTAGATCATGGGTTGGATAATTCTTCTCATGAACTTTCAACTGTCTGGAGGCATAAGATATAACTTTGTCATTCTGCATTAAGACACAATCCAAACCAACTCTAGATGCATCACAATATACCACAAAACCTTGAGTACCTTCTGGTAAGGTCAAAACTGGGGCAATAGTCAACCTCTTTTTCAATTCCTGAAAGCTTTTCTCACAAGCTTTAGACCATTGAAATTTCACTGTCTTCTGAGTCAAATTGGTCAAAGGAGACGAAATAGACGAGAACCCCTCTAAACACCTTCTATAATAGCCAGCTAAACCCAAGAAACTCCTAATATCAGTTGGAGATGTGGGTTTAGGCCAATTTTACACTGCCTCAATTTTCTGAGTATCAACTTTAATTCCCTCTCCAGACACAATATGGCCGAAGAATGCGACAGAATCAAGCCAAAACTCACACTTAGAGAACTTGTCATACAACTCCTTATCTTTCAAAGTCTGGAGAATTATTTTGAGATGGCTAGCATGATCTTCTTCATTCCTTGAATAGATTAGTATGTCATCAATGAAAACGATAACAAACATATCTAAATAAGGTTTGAAGACTCTATTCATAAAATCCATGAACGCTGCTAGTGCATTGGTCAAACCAAAGGACATGACCAAAAACTCATAACCATATCTGGTTCTGAAAGCTGTCTTTGGAATATCACATTCCCTTACTCTTAATTGATGATAGCCTAATCTGAGGTCAATTTTCAAGAAACGGGAAGCACCCTGAAGCTGATTGAAAAGATCATCAATTCTCAGAAGAGGATACTTATTCTTGATGGTAACCTTGTTCAATTGACGGTAATCTATAGATATCCTAAGGTAACCATATTTGTTTCTTACAAACAAGACCGAAGAGCCCCAAGGTAAGACACTTGGTCGAATGAAGCCCTTATCTAATAGATCATTTAACTACTCTTTCAATTCTTTCAACTCTGTTGGTGTCATTCTGTATGGCAGAATAGAGATAGGACAAGTATCTGGAATGATGTCTATACCGAAGAATATTTTTCTCTTAGGAGAGACTCCGGGTAGGTCATCAGGAAAGACTTCTAGAAACTCTTTTACTGTAGGAACTGACCGAATGGGAGGTACCGCAACACTTGAGTCATTAACTCGGACTAAGTAATACATACAAGCATTCAAAACTAACTTTCTCACCTTAAGGTACAAAATGAAACTACCCTTAGGCACTGCTGAACTACTACTCCACTATATGACTGGCTCATTAGGAATTTGAAACTTGACAACTCGAGTTCTACAACCTATTGATGCATAACAGACATGAAGTCAGTCCATACCTAGAATGACATCGAATTCCACCATGTCTAACTCAACTAAATCAGCCATGGTGTTTTTGTGATTGATGGAAATGACACAATCACGATAGAGTCGCTCAGCTAGAATAGACTCCCCAACAGGTGTAGAAACATAGAAGGGTTCACAGAGTTTCACAGGAATAACTTCAAACTTATTTGCAACATTAGGGGTTACAAAAGATAAACTTTCTCCTGTGTCTAGCAACGCATAAACATCAAAAGTAAAGACTTTGATCAAACCAGTGACAATATTTGGAGAGTTCTCTTGCTCTTGGGGACTAGTGATTGCATAGAGGCGGTTTGCTCCTCCTCTAGGTGTTGCCCTGTCTGGTTGAACAACTGATGAAAACTGGAATCTTTTCCCTGGATTTCCACTACCTTGCTTATTCTTAGGACACTCTTTCATGAAGTGTCCCTCTTGCCCACACTTGAAACAACCTGTCTGGCGATCACGACACTTACCTAGGTGGATCCTACCACACTTAGCACATGCAGGAGCCCAGTTACCTCCTTGTGCCACACTACCTTGAGAATAGGCAGGCTTAGCTCTGGAATTCTGACCATTGTACTCATCTTTGTTTCTGGGTGCAGGTGCACTAGCAGATGATGGAGCAGGTCCCTTTTGCTTTTGTTGAAAGGACAAACGGTTCACATTACCTTTCTGCTGCCCGGACTCATTAATATCTATGCTTTCTTATTTCTGAACTCTTCCCTGTCCTTCAGCTTCTCTTCCTCAACTTGCTGCACATAAACCATCAACCTTGATATGTCTATGTCCTCGATAAGCATTGCAACCCTACCTTCCTTACTCGACAGATGAGACAGCCCAGTAACAAACAATCTCATTCTACTCCTCATGTCCGCAACCATCACCGGAGTATAACGGGATAGTTGGGTGAACTTCAACCCATACTCATGAACACTCAAAGAATCCTGCTTAAGTGTGAGGAACTCACATACCTTGGCCTCTTTCAATTCTCGGGGAAAGAAATTCCCCAGGAAACATTTCTCAAAACAGGCCCAACTCGCAGGTGGTGCATCCTCAGCTCTACCTCATTTCCGCTGGTTGAACCAAGTCCTAGCAACATTCTTCAGTTGATAGGCAGCTAGTTCAACTCGCTCAGTATCTACCACATGCATAACATCAAATACCTTCTTCAACTCCTCAATAAAGTTCTCCGGATCTTCAGTAGTGCTCAAACAAGTGAAGCCTGGAGGATTCATCCTCAATAACTCATGAATCCTTGAAGTGTCAGCCCCTTCTTGTCGAGCTCCTCTTTGATACCTAACCTGGTTAATCACAGCTTGGTTTAGCATCCTAATTGCTTCTCTGAATTCAACATTAGTGACCTCCCCTTGAGGTTGCACTTCAGATGCATTTGGTAACCCTTGCTCCTCAACATTACGCCTAGCAGGACGACCTCTGACAGCTCTTTGTGGAGCCACGATTATCTGAAAATATGCGCAAGCACGAATTGGAAGGAAACTTTTTAACTCTAACGCATGAAATGAGTGTGAAAGAAGTGAGATAATTCCTAAATGTTGCAGCCTCCTAATTATAGATGTGGCACGCTTCACACCGATAACTAGGACTCTACAGACACAGCTTCATAGACTTCCTAGAACTCTTAAACTCTATTCTCTGATACCAAGTTTTTCACTCCCCGAGCCTACACCCTATGCGGGACTGGCACTCGAAGACCATTGTTGGCCCTAAGCGAACCCTTGGCCTGTCTTACTTAACTCAGTGGAAGAAAATATTCATATCTATAATAATCAATGAACTTAACTAAACTAAATAATAAATTAATTGAGAAATGAAAATTGGCATAACTATAAAGAAAATATTCATATCTATGAAGATTAAACATTCAACTTGGCCAAAAGTGGCAACCCAAGTCTTAACAATAAGAAATGAAAATGAAAAGACTCACAGGACTAACATCTAACTGTCTATGAAGACTCTAAAACAACTGAGATGGATGTTGGGACAAACCCCACAACATCCTAATGAACTAACTAGAAAGCAATGAAAATAGATCCTCCGGAATGCAAAGAGGCTCACCGACTGACTCTGAACTGCTCACTGGATCAACGGTGCGTTGGGATGCCGATCCTAGTTACCTGTGTCTACATCATAAGATGGTGCAGGCCAACTGGCATCAGTACATTGAATGTACGAGTATGCGAGTTGGAAAGCTAAATAATATATAGGCTTGAAAAGATTCAGAAAGAAACACTTACATTGGCTCTTCTCAACTCATGAAGAACTTAACTCAGAATAAAGTAATGAACACATGTAATATATGAAAATCTTTATAAAACAGTAAAAGCAACTTAGTTCGTTAAAGGAAATGAAGTAACCCACTCAACTTTACTCATATAATAAAATAATATAGGTTTTGTGGAAGATTCTCTAACCGACAACCACCACTATGAGCCTAAGTAGTGATACATCGTCCTTACCATCACGCTACCATACTATCCTATACTTTTCCGTCATATAGAACTACTTAACTAAGTGGATCCACTAGCTTAAGTTATGTGATCATCTAAAAAGTATGACCTATTAATACCCATGATGGCTACATGGTTTATGGAGACTTGAGTTATTATGAACTTGCATCCCCATATCGGTGCTCAATACTACTCCCAAAAATATACTTAGCTCATATGTTTTAAAACAACTTCTCTCTTTGGTTTGAGATAACTACTCAAAGCTTAGCTTAAAAGCTCTCTTGGAATCGATGTTCCCTTTTCTTGCTCAAATGTGAACACATTTATCAACTCTTCGGGAATACTTAGCTCCCTTATAGCTTTTTGAGAAATGAACTCAACTCTTTAGTCTTTGCTTAACTTGAAACTTAAGTCTTAAACAAAGTTGAACCGTTTGTTAAAGACTTTTGAGAACTTTAAAAAAAAATTGCTTGACTTGCTTCTTAACTTCTAGACTTGACTCTTAACTTCTCTTGACTTTGATCCTAACCTTCCTTAAATTGGATTATGGATTCAAGGTTCATGATCTCATGTTTATGGATGATTTCATGATGTTTAGATGTACCATAGAGAGTTGGAATTAACTAGAAAACATAGGTACATAGCTAAGGAACAAGTACGAAAAGATGGGGAACGAATGGGGAGAATTGGCATCCTTGGCACTCTGAGAGGCGGTGGGCGCCAGCCCTCCACATTCAGGGGCTGATCTGGGGCATGCTGGCTGGTGTGGCGCTCCAAGGGTGAAGATCAAATACACTTTTGGGGCGCGCTGGCTGGTGCGACGCCCCATCCCTATCCCAAGGTGTTTAACGACTTTTCCTCTATGTTTTTCATCTCTAAACCCTCTAACCTTCCATGGTTCCTTCCCCGAACACTTAGAATCATTTATACCCTCAATATACGATAGATTCAAACCGAAATTACACCTGGAAACATGAATCAAATCACAAGTAAGTTCAATCAACACAACCCACAAGAATTCAAGAAAACCTTCAACAATGTTCATCAAGAACTCAATTTTTAAACCTTCAAAGACTTAAATTCACTGAATTAAATCATGATTGGTGCGTGGGTGAACTAACCCAATGCTATGTGATCTCACATACCTTTATAGGGATCACCCCCGACGAAATCCAAAAGCTATCCTTGACAAAGTCAACGAATCTTGCTTCCTCTTTTCCTTTCTCCTCTTTTCTCTTTTTTCCAAGCCCTAGCGTAAACTCTAACTTTTCTAAACTGACCAAAATCTGGTTTTTCCCCAATTAATCTCCTAAAAATGAATTAGAATAAATAGGTAAGGAAAAGACTAAATTACCCTCCAAAAATCCGGATTAGACTTTCCTTAGTCCAACAACCCAACTTCCAAAGGACATAACTTACTCATACGAACTCAAAATCGCACAAACTCAGTGGTGTTGGAAAGATCATTCCAAGAGATTTCAAACCATATCTTGAAGTACACCTAACTAATCCTGAGCTAGGCGTTATGACCATTTAAAGTTGACCAAAACTCAACTTTTCCGAACTTAAACAAATTTCCAGATTTTAAACTTCCTTCTAGTTCTTTCTAGTTGCGAGATGTTACAACACTGTTCAAGACACCCTTTTTGAACCGCTGAATTTCAGTTTGATATAGGACAATCAAAAGTTTAAGTTTGGGTGTTGATGAGTCCACAAATTGGACTCATTTAGGGTTATATTTTAATAGAAATTGTGTCCTCAAATGCTTATTTTATCTCAATACATGATGAAAACCTTTAAGTTTCAGTTATTTGATGTTTGAAGGAAATCATGGACACTACGTCGCAAAAAGGAACGAAAAGGCTGAGAAGAACAAAGAAATAAAGGCCTGAGGCTCACCGAGTCCACTTGGCAAGTCACCGAAGGGTCTTACTTCGCCTTTTGTTCCAGTGTGCTGATACCTGAAGGAAACGATCAAGTCGGCGGAGATAGGGAGTATTTAGCACATCCCCAAGAAATTCTGCGAAGCAGTACCATGTCGCCCAATAACCCAGAGCACAACGATATTGAAGGCTTGTGCAAGACGGTGATGAACTACACCAAATGGCAAATCGCTGAGTTGATCGGCGATTCCGACTAACGACGCTGAATCATCCGCTGCAGCACAAATCTGTGAAAACTATAAATACTAGTTAGAGTTGTAGTTTTAAGTGTTGAACAATTATTATAATTCTCATATAGATAAGTACTTTTGGTATTTTTACTCTGAGTTTGAGAGGGTTTTGAAGACTTGAATAAGAAGAGGGTTTCATCTCCAAGGATTTGTACTTGGGTCTTTTGGATTCTTCATTCTTGGCCTGTAATAAGACTTAAATCTTCATACCCATTTGAATGCAAGATCATTTAGGTATAAATTTCTATCTCTTGATGTGTGGCTGAAAACCCCAATTCTTGGGGTGTGATTTAGCAAATATAGGTTAAGATAATTGTTGGCTCTTGCTTGCTAATAGTTTAATCGTATTTTAATTGTGATTTCGTTTAGTGGTTGTGGATGAATTTAATGAATTTGTAGTTGCAAAATACAAGTTTATTTATGTGTTTTCGGCTTGCTCGATAAAGAGGTCATAAAACTAAGACCACTAAATTGATGGCCAGTGGGTCAACATGAGGTTCAGCTCGAGAGAGTGAACCCTAGTCACATGTCCACACACTCAGCTCGAGTGAGTGAGTTTGTTAAGGCATAGGATGGTTTTCACGCGGCAAGTGGTTGTCCGAGAGGAACACATTTAAAACGGGGTAAGTTGCTCGAGAGAGAGCTTATCCCCCTTCAAGTCTAGCCTAGTCACAATTACTCTATAAATCTTCTATCGAAAGAATGTACCTAATAATCTAGCTTAACCCATATTCCAGTCACATCCCAAGGATCCCCTCTCATTACTTAGAAACCCTTATTTATTTTCCTATTTTTACCTTACTTGTGACAAAACCCCCCATTGTTAATTGACACTATTATGTCCCCCTTTAATTTAGAATGTTTTTACTCGTTAATGACTTTAGCTACGACTAATTAGGACTAAGTTTTATTCTTCTATTAATTCTCAAAACCACTCTCTTGGGAACGATCCCAACCCTTGGTTGGGTTACTAAAATATTGTATGATCGTAGATACTTGCATTGGAAGTTGTGTCTTGATTACGCAAACATCACTCCCTATATGTCTTTTTCTACTTTGAGCTTTAGATTACTGTTATTTGCAATTGAAGACAAATGATTTTTATTTGTGGTGGGGTGAGGCCCACCTTTGTGTGAAGATTATGCTCAAGTTTTATTTATATATTAGGGTTGGTGTGCTTAAAATTGTGTTTTATACTGCTTTTTGTGGATGTTTAAGCTTGTGGCTTTTTTTATTTTAAATTGTAAATGATTTTGACCCTTTGAAAAATTTAAATTTTCGCCACCTCTTGTACGTGTGGAATGTGGTTGTTCTTTAGCAAATTTGAGTCTCAGTTTTGATCAATATCGATGACTCAAATAGTGCTCATAATCGAATGAACATGATTATGCACCTACGATGAGACCAAGTGAAGTTGCATAGTCAATATGTGAATTCTTTGCATTTCGTTGTGACTAGCCAATTATCGAATTGATTCTCTTCTGATGAACGTTGCACACTAGCAAAAGTGTGGAGTCTTGTTTGACTCTGCTGTCAATGCCTTGTGTGATGAGCTTACTGTGAACCATGCATGATGACACCTAGAATTTTCCCACTTGGTCCAGTCGACGAAATAAGGCTATCTCTTGATATGATCTTAGGCAACTTCGACGAGTGTGAGCCTATTTGACATATACCTCTTTGTGGCCTACCTTGTGAGTGTGTGAACCTCTTTTGAACACCCTTGAGCCTTACCTTTCTTTGGAAGAAACTTGATGAAAACATGACCTTTATTAAATCCACTACCCATAATCCTTGTGATTTATGGTTGATTGAATAGCCAACTTAGGCCAAATTCCTATGTTAGGGCTGTGGTGAAAAGAAAAGGCAAGTCAAGAAGTGCAAGAAAAGTCCCTTTTAACCCATAGTGTTGAGAAAAATGGAACCCCTCCATACAAAAAAAAAGATAAGAGAAAAGAAAAAGAAAAAGTTGTGAAATAAAGTTATGAGAAATGTCAACAGAAATGGGGTTCCGAATAATCCATGGAAATGAATAATGGGATGACTTATGAGCACTAAAGAAATTGATGAAAGAAGAGGAAAGGGAGTGCTGAAAGCACCACATTTCATGAGGATGAAAGTCACTGAGCCTAAATGACCATACCTTTGCACTCAGCCCCATTACAAGCCTGAAAAGACCTTTTTTATCTTGAGTGAGCTGAAACAATTGTTGATTGGAAAATACAAGCAAACCTATGGGTGAAAGCATGCATTGTGTTCTTCTTTGAGAGAGTGAGTGTTGCATTTGATTCTAGAATTTTAAATGATTAAACCATTGTGTGTGAATATGGAATCATTCTATGTGTGAGGGCAGTCGAATCATTTGTTGAGCTCAAACTTGCATTTGAAGCAAGTATAGTGAACTTGAGAATCTTTGATAATGGTGTGTCACAACTTGAGTCTTTGAGTATACAATTGATTCCTGCATAAGTAAGTTGAATCTTGTTGTGTACATTCATGGTTGAGTCTTGTGTAGCACTATTTGAGACATCCTTTTTAGACTGCCGAACTTGAGCTTTACTTGAGAACAAGAAAAAGTTTAAGTTGAGGGTGTTGATGAGTCCACAATTTTGACTCATTTAGGGCTATATTTTGATAGAATTAGTGTCCTCCAATGCATATTTTGTCTCAATATCTGATGAAAATCCTTAAGTTTCATGTATTTAAAGTTTGAGGCAAAGCATGGACACTACTTGCCAAGAAGGAACAAGGCGGCTGAAAAGAACGAAGAAATGAAGCCCTAAAAATCGCCGACCCCAGTTGGCGAGTCGCCGATGGGCTTAGAGATCACCTTTTGTTCTAGTGTGCTGAGCCCTGAAGGAAAAGGTCAAGTTGGCGATGAAATGGAGCAGTCAGCGCGTCACCGATCAGTTCTGTAACGCAGTACCATATCTCCCAATGACTCAAAATGCGAAGAGGATGAAGGCTAAAGCAGGAAGGTGATGAAATTGACAAAAAGGCGGATCGCCGAGCGTATCGGCGATCCCCACTACCTACGTCAAATGGTCCTCCGCAGTACAAATTTTAAAACAATATAAATACTTGTTTAAATTTCTAATATCATATCACTTCTATTATTCAAACTTTTTACAGTGTTTGGAGAGTTTTAAGTTTTAGAGGGTTTTGGAGACTTTGTTCTAAGACCTTGAAGATTCAAAGGGTTTCAACTCCAAGAAATTGGATGTGTGTCGCAAAGATTCTTCACTCTTGACGTGTTTTAAGACTTAATTCTTCATACCCAATTGATGGAAACAGATATTGGTATAAATTTTTATCTCATCTACATGTCTAGATAAAACCCCAATTCTTGAGGTGTGATTTTGTGAATATGGGTTAAGTTATCTGTTGGGTTTTGTTTGTTGATGGTTTATTTGGTGTTTAAATGTGATGTCATTTTGTAGTTGTGTATGAACTTAATAGTATTTTAGTTCCAAATACGATTTCATCTTAGTGTTTTTGGCATTCTCGAGAGAGAGGTCGTAAAACTAAGACTACTAAATCAATAGCTGGTGGTATTAGTTCGACATGGGTTCAGCTCGAGAGAGTGAATCCTAGTCCTTCTCCCACACATTCAGCTGGAGAGAGTGAATGGGCTAAGGCGGAGGTTGTGTTTAATGCAACAACTCGGTGTTTGAGAGGAACTGAGTTGATTCGGGGTAAGTGATGTTTGCGTAATCAACGACACAACTTCCGTGCAAGTGTCTACGATCATGCAATAGTATAATAACCCAACCAAGAGTTGGGGTCGAGTCCCAAGGGAGTGGTTTCGAGAATTAATAAAAAATTAAAATTCAGTTCTAACTATTCGTAGCTAAAAACTTTAACTATTAAAAACATTGTAAATTCAATAGGGACACAAAAGTGTCAAATATCTATTTGGGGGTTTTGTCACAAGTATAGCAAAAACAGTAGAAATAACAAAGAAATCTATGAATGAGAGGGGATTCTTGGGATGTGACCGAAATATAGGTTAATTTAAATTATTGGCTACATGCTTTCGATAAGGAATTTATAGAGTAATAGTGACTAGGCTAAGCTGTACGTGGGAATAAATTCTCTCTCGAGCAACTTACCCCGTTTCAAATGGGTTCCTCTCGGACACCCACTTGTCGCATGAAGACCAGCCTACGCCTTACCCCACTCACTCTCTGGAGCTGAGTGTTAGGATATGGGACTAGGGTTCACTCTCTCGAGCTAAACCTCATGTCGACCCATTCCTTAGACCATCAATCTAGTAGTCTTGGTTTCGCGACCTCTCGCTCGAGCAAGCCGAATACACATAAATAAACTTGTATTTTCAACTAGAAATTTGTTAAATTCAACCACAACTACTAGATGAAATCACCATTAAACTACATCAAATCTATCAGCAAGCAAGACCCAACAACAATCTTAACCCATATTTGCTAAATCACACCCCAGGAATTGGGGTTTTTAGCCACATATCAAGAGATAGAAATTTATACCTAAATGAGCTTGCATTCAAATAGGTATGAAGATTTAAGTCTTGTTACAAGCCAAGAATGAAGAATCCAAGAAACCCAAGTCCAAATCCTTAGAGATAAAACCTTTTTCTTCTTCAAGTTTCAAAACCCGCTCAAACTGAGAGCAAAAATAAAAAGTACTAAAATTATATTAATTGTTTCACACTAAAAATCTGATGATACTCAAAATCTGATACTAAACTAAAACTCTCTACGAGTATTTATAGTTTTAAAGAAATATGTGCTACAGCGGACCATTCGACGACATTAGTCGAAATCGCCGATCAAGTCGGCTATTCGCCCCTTGATGTAGTTCATTGCTATCTTGCACCATCCTTCAGCAACGTCGTGCCCTGGGTCATTGGGCAACATAGTACTACTTCGCGGAATATCTCAACGATGCGCCGATTGCTTCGCTTTTCCGCAGACTTGAGCCTTTCCTTCAAGGCTCAACACACTGGAACAAAAGGCGAAGTGAGACCCTTCAGAGACTCACCAAGTGGACTCGGCGATCCTCGGGCCTTCATTTTCTTTGTTCTTTTCAGCCTTTTCGTTCATTTTTGCGAAGTTATGTCCATGCTCTCCTTCAATCTTCAAATACCTAAAACTTAAGGGTTTTCATCATATATTAAGATAAAATAAGCATTTGAGGACATAATATCTATTAAAATATAGACCTAAATGAGTTCATTTTGTGGACTCATCAGCAAGTTGCTCGAGAGAGAATTTACCCTCACTATAGTCTAGCGTAGTCACAAATGCTCAACAATTTACTATCAAAAGCATGTACCCGATAGTCTAGTTTAACCCGTACTCCTATCACATTCCAAGAATCCCGTCTCCCTATCGCGTTTCCTTATATTTTTACTTTTTTTAGTTGTTAATTAAAACAAACCCCCATCGATAATTGATGCTTTCGTCACTCCTTAGATTTAGTATGTTTTTATTCATTAATATTTATAGCTATGACTAATTAGAACTTGATTTTATTTTTCTAATAATTCTCAAAACCATTCCCTGTGGGAATGATCCCAACCCTTGGTTGGGTTATATCACTACACGCGTTCGTTTGGCACTTGAACCAAAATAGTGTCACTTCATTACGTGGGACATCATTATACACTGAGTTTCAAACAATGTGCAATTGGCCCTCGAATTAATCGTTTCACACTAATAGTAGATGGATTTTAGGATTTACATCTTCCACTTCAATTACATATGTCTTCTAAGCTGAATTACTTGCTCTCTTCCTTGGATTGACTATAGCTTTTCCGCATAATTTGTAGCCCTTGGAAGTTAATATTGATGCACAATTCTTCAATTTTTGATGATTACAGGTGCTTCCTCCGGAGGTAGTATTCCAAAGGCGATCCATATCTACCGAGAAAAGAATAGACTAGCTGCTAGCTTAGTAGCACTGAATGAAGCTCCTCTCTAAGGCCTTTTTTGGGGATAGTCCTACATCAAGTTTTGTTTATTAATAGGGCTAATGCTTTGACATTTAGCCCATATTCGCAAAAATGGAAGCACAGCCACAAATGGGTAACTCATTACCCATTTTTTGCATCATAATATGTTGGACGTGGATTAGTACGATTAGACGATTACTGCTCATATATATATATATATATATATACATACATATTATTTTGTTTTTGTTCTATATTTCAAATATGAAATGTTAAAATATTTAAGTGCAATGGTTGTGTTTCACCAAGGGAAAGATGAAAAACATTGTTTAATGCATTTTAAACGTCACTTTATAATCACCATGCTATCTTTTGTGATATTCTGAAAATTTGACCTAAATGATGGTTGTGTTCATCCACCACGGGACCAAGTCTGTGACTGAGAACTACTAATAACAACACACGATATTTATTAGAAAACATACTTGCTCAAGGGAGTAAATATTAATTCCTAACTATCAACTAACTCTAGCTTATATATACACTTTGTACTGAATAGTGAAACATAAAAACAAGAGTAGCTGATACACTTTGTACGAAGAAGAAACTTACTTAAAAGCTCAAAACGCGAAATCCAAAATAATCATACTGATTAATTAGAAGTTGAACTTAACAAAATCAATCCAATTCAAACGAATCAAAAATCAATCCAATTCAAACCTTCCCTTCAACCACCGAACTCACAAACTATTCTCAATTTCCAACAACTTCAATGCAAGACTCGAGTTCGACATTCGCTAACTTTCCATCAGAACTCATCACTGAAATATTTTAAGGCTTCCTATGAAATCCCTTTTGCAATACAAGTCGGTTTCAAAATACTAGCTTGATTTAATATCTAGCCCTAAATTTATCAAATCTCATTTCAGTTTATCGAATACTAACAAGGAAAACACCCATCATAGGCTTATGGTGATAATTTTTGGGGCCCGGAAAAATCATCTTATGGATTGTTCTTTTAGATCTTTACTTTATGATTTTGTTATAGAGACATTTGACTTGAATATTCCCATTAAAGAACCTTATGAATTTTATCATATTTTGGGTTCGGTGAATGGATTGATTTTTTTTACTTGTGTTGTCAACGACAATAAAACAGACTTGTTTCTTGGAATCCATCCATTAGAAAGTACAAGAAAGTGCCTAGTTTTGAAACTGGACTAACATATGTTTACCATTATCGTTATGGTTTTATATATGATGAGTTTCACAATAATTATAAGGTAGTAGTCATTCTCTATAATATCGGTTCAATTCAAGTTGAGGTTAAAATATATAGTCTAATGAATAATTCATGGACAAGTGTTGATAAAAGTTGTCCTCCAATTGGGTTATCTTCTAATATTTCTAGTAAGTTTGTGAATAGGAAATTCATTGGGCTACTACTCCTTTTGGTCTTGAATATAACACCATGAATCGCTATCGGAACATCATTTTCTTTGATTTGGCTGATGAGAAATGGGCAAAGGTAGAGAATCCCTCCTACGGGGAAGGGGATATTATTCCACGACTACAAGTGTTGGGTAGTAATCTTTCTATGTTTTGTTATAAAAAGGGAACGTATGTATTTGTTTGTGTTATGAAAGAGTACTGAGTTAAAGAATCTTGGACAAAGATGTTTATCATCAATTCATGTGATAATCCATATGTGCATACTCTACCCTATTTCATGTCAAATAAAGGTGAAATTTTGGTTGCGTTTGCACGAAGATTCAAGATATACAATTCAAAGGATGTATCGTTCAGTCCAAAAGTTATTAACTTTGATCATATCCTAGAGAATGTGGAAATCTATGTAGAAAGCCTAGCTTCTCCTAGAGGGCCAGACTAGTTATGCAACAAAAACACAGGCGGAAAAGTGATCAAGACGATCAAATAAAAAATAGTAACTATTAAGAATTTCACTATGTCCATTTTCCTCGAGGTGATTTACTTATATTTGTTATTTCAACTACAAACATTGCATATGTAAACGACATTTTTAGACCATATTACTTTTGGATTTTGTTAGTCATTTTCCCTTATATATTCTAGATTCATAAGCCATTGTTATATGCAAACTGTTTCAGAAATGTAGTTATGTCTGTTAGGAGGGTGAATGCACTGACATTTAGATCATAAGATTTAACTTTAAATTCAGGAATCCCCATTTTTATATAGATATCCCATAAAAAAAAAGAGGTTGAGACTTGAATTCAGGATTCCTAAAAATTTAAACATCATGTTAAAGTGAATAACAAATTGTATCAAAAAGTCATATATATATATATATATATATAGACACACACACACACATATTAAAAACACGAAAGTCCTTAATAATGTTGTTTGAACTTTTTGACCTTTATTAAAATAGTCGGGTTTCAACAAATTCGTCTTTCCACCATTTCAATTATTATAACATTATTTAATTAGTTAAAAATCCTATGATAGATAAAATTATTATTTAATTATTTTTACCATATTTAGGACTTTGAAATTTACAAAATTCTAATTATTAAATTTATTCTTAGAAAGTCCTAAAATAAAAGAATTTCAAAATAAATTAATATTTCACCTTATAAGAATACTTCAAAAAAATTTACTTCTTCCTAAGAGGTTAAAACAAGAGAAAAAAAAACAAAATATTTGTTGTTCAAGATCTAAATAGAGGGAGTAAAGTGAAGTTCCTTACTGTCTTTTTTTTGAGAAAATGATCAAAATGATCTTAATGTATAAGAGTCGAATTGTTTTGGTCCTTTATATATACCACTTGATATAGTCCTTAATGTATGTAAAAATGTGATCATTTTGATCCAAACTCTAAAATTTAATCATTATCTATTAACTTTTAACAGAGAAACATAAATGTCACGACCGAGCCTACATCCTGGACGTGGCTAGTACCAGAGAACCATTAGTGGTCCCTAAGCGAACCCTTATCCTTGCTCTGACTACAAGCAGAACACACTCAAGCATACACAAGCATCAAACTGAAAGAAAGGTCTGCAATAGATATAGATATATACTCAACTGAATATAAAGAAATAAATGAGTGAAATCATTAAAACATTACAAAAATATTTACTCATATTTGAACTCAACAGATTAAGTGATATAGTAAAAATACACTTTAACTCTATTTGGGAGATTCTCTAACCGACAACCATCACTATGAGCTACGTGATGATACAACGTCTTGCTTGTGCTGCCAGAACTGCCTTAAACCGTGCCGGCGTGTAGAACCTCTCAACTAAGTGGATCCACTAAGCAATTAGGATTCATCTAATTAATAAGTATGATCCTTTACCCATGTTGGCATACATGGTTTATGAGGATTTTGAGTGGTTTGAACTCATACCCATATCAGTTCTCAATACTACTCTCAATAATATATATACTCAAACTCAAATGTATGAAACATACTCTTTCTCTAGTTTGAGATAATTACTCAAACTATCCTCTTAAAAGAGGTAAGTGCTCCGGAATATCTTTGAACTCATAAACTCGTTTAGAAATCAAAATTTCTCTTTTCTCAAAATAATACTCTTTTTCTTCATGTAAAATTGAAACATTTGGGAAATACTTAGTTCCCTCATACTCTTCTCAAAATCCTATTTACTTCCTCAAAAACTCAAGATTTGTTGGCATTAAAAGATTCTCAAAATTTATAACTCAAAATAAGGTTCATGCTGAAATATAGACATGAACGAATCAACTCAAGGATCTCAATAACAATATAGAAAATTGAATACTCAGAACTCAACGATCTTACTCATCTCAAGAATACTCAATTTATAGGGTTAATGCTGAAATATAGACTTGAACGAATCAACTCAAGTATCTCAATGCATAACATATAACAATTCAATAATTATGAATAGAATTTCAAAATGAATCAGGAACTCAAGAACTCAAAATCAGCTCATCTCAAGAATACTTAAATCTAAGGATAGAACCCTAGATTACTCTTTCGCTAATTTGAAAGTATATGTAGGGTGTGTGGATGTCCAACACTATGATAGCCTTACATACCTGGAAGAACAAATTTATTGAAGAATCTTGTAGAAGAACTTGATTAGAAGCCTTGAAACCCTAGTTTGAAGGAGAACAATCAAGAAAACCTTTCTTGAGATTCTTGACTTAGTTTCTGGAAAACTCTTTAGTCAATAATTAGGATTTTAATAAATGATTCATAATTGTAGGGAGGAATTTGAGTTGGAAAGAATCGAATTATTGAAGAAGGACTTACCTTGAAGTAGAATCTTGAAAAAGATTATCTTAAATGAAAGTCTTCTACTTTGATTTTTTCTTAGAGTTTGAGAGAGAAGAGAATGATAGATTAAGAGATGAAAATATCATTCGTTTTGGACTTTAATTAGTCAAAAAAATCGTTTAGGGTTTTCTTAGAGGTAAAAAGACAAAAACAACCGCTTTTAATGTTTTTCCGTCGGCTAATTTGTCACTGCACTATATCAGGTTCCTAAAATTATCATAACTTTTTACTCAAAACTCGGGTTGACGAGAAATTGATGGTTTTGAGAAGAAGATTTGAATACCTTTAATTTGATAGGTAATGAGACACAAAACTCTTTCTATTCTAAGAGATATGGTTGTTTGAAGTTGACGCAAGTAAAATCTTACATCAAAACTTAATCGGTATGGAAGCTTTCAATTAAATTTTGTGCTAGGGGATTATAGTGACCTTAATTCATATCCAAATTTATTCGCACACTAAAGAAGGGACCTTTACACATATGGGCAATTTAAGAATCACCCGATCTGATCTTATTCACAAATGAAGAATGGTACGAGTCTTAACTTATAAATATTCAGGGTGTTACATTAAATTTCTCCTATACATTCTCTCACCTCTTTTGTTCCCTGCTACGGTTGCTTCAAGGCACAATTTCAACAAAAAAAAATCACAATTTTAAGAAATTCCCACACAAAACTCCCAGAGAAAAATAAATACTACCTCTGTCAAGTTTTAATTGTCATAGTTTCATTTTTTAGAGTCAAACGATAATAACTTTGACTAACATTTTACGATGTATTTTTTAATCATATTGATATGTAAAAAATTGGACTTTATACTACTTTTCGTATAGTTTTTGAATATCTAATGTAACAGCCTGCCTTAGAAAGAACTATTTTTGAAAAGAGTGAATTTTGAAATTTTGGTAAGTTATGCTAAGTATGAGTTTTGGGACAACTTCAAACGACCATAACTTTCAGTACAAGATGAGTTAGGTGGCCCATAAAATATCAAATGAAAGGTCTTGGAATCCGCTTTCCAACGCCACCGAGTTTGCTAATTTTTGCAGTTGTATGAGGAAGATATTCTCGTTTGAAGTCGGGTTATCTAGTTAAGGAAAGTTTCCCGAAAATATGAAATATATTTTGGTCTTTTCCTTACCGAATCAGCTTAAAACAAATTTTAGTAATATTTTGGGGACAAATCTGATTTACATCAGATGTCATAATTCCAAATACGCTTAGCGTTTTAGAAGAGAGTTCACGAAGAGAAAAGAAGAGAAAAGAGGAGAAAGGAGTGAAGGTTCAAGGCGATCAAGATTCTTGCGATCTTCAAGGGGTTTTCACCAAGGATTTTATCCTAAGAGGTATGTAAGTTTTCATAGTGTTGGATTCATTCAGCCACACGCCGATCATGAGTTTCTTTTTGCAAATCTATCCATAAATATTGAGAAATTTAAGTTCTTGATTAGTGTTCTTGAAATATTATTTTTGTTCTTGAATTAGGATGGGTTGATGAGTTCTTGAGAGGAAAGTTAGGAGTTTGAGAGTTGTTTTTGAGTATATTTTTTGTGTACTTATGTTAGGTATTCGAATCTAAGTGATTGGGAAAGAAACCATTCGATTCTAGGCGAACTAGGGCCAAAAATCGAAGAAGAAAATTCGTTAGAAAAGTTTTAGCGATGGGCTGGGGCGGCGCACCTCAGATGCGCCTGGGGGGTGAGTTGGTGCCCCATCAGTATGCCATAATGATATCTTTGAAGTTTAAGGGTCCCCTTCCCCCACCCTTTTTCCGTCGTTTAGCCCGTCTAAGTCCTTCTAAAATATACCTTTACTTCCTATTGATTCTAACTACTCCAAGATACATCTAAACATTGAGAGATCATTCATAACATGAATCATAACCATTGAATTCATAATTCAAATTCAAGTTAGAGTTAAGAGTCAAGTCTTGATAGTTCTTTCGAATATTTTGAGAAAGTCCCTTTGAGTCTTTTTGAGGAGTCTTCTACAACTTCTAATAACTTGTATCAAGACTCGAGTAAGTGAGTATGAGAATGAATAGAATGTATTCATGAGTCTAAATCATCATCGAGATCATTTGTGTTATGAATCATAACTCTTGAATTCATAAGCCAAATTCAAGAAAGTGTTAAGAGTACAGTTCAAGAAAGTCTTTCAGTTAAATAGTACATCCTTTGAGATCAACTATCGATTTGAGATAAGTTTAGATGAAGTAAGTACGAAAATGAGAGGAGTCGTATACATGAGTTCCATATTGTTATGTAGACCCTTGAGTCAAGTCGCTCATGCCCATAAATTTCCGCATGAACTCCATAAATTGAGTATCTTTAGGAGGAGTAATATCTTCAAGTTCAAACTCTTGAGTATTGAGTTCCTAACCCTTTCGAGGTTATATTCCTAATCATGGGACTCTTTTAAGAGAAAGAGTTTTGAGTAATAATCTCAAAACCACAGAAAGAGTTATGTTTTTTTTAAAAAGATATGAGCTAGTATATTTTGGGAGGAGTATTGAGCATTGATATGGGAGAGAGTTCATACAACTCACAACCCCCATAAACCATGTAGCCAACGTGGGTATAAAGGGTAATACTTTTTAGATGATTCCTTATTGATTTTTATCATACACTAGTGGATCCACTCAGTAGTAGGTTCTATACCCTGGCAAAGTATAAGATAGTTCTGGAAGCATGGGCTAGACGTTGTATCATCACATAGCTCATAGTGATGGTTGTCGGTTAGAGAATCTCCCACAGAGTTCTATTGTATTTTTATATACAAACTGAGTTATTATTGTATTCTTGATGAGTCTGAGATTTACACTTATTTAGGTCTTTATTTTGATAGTATAAGTGTCCACAAATGCCTAATTTATGCCCTAAACTGATGTTAAAGTGTTGATTTGCAGCTATGAAGGCTAACGAGCAAGGCAAGGACATGATCGGACAAAAAAGAAACTAAAAAGCTGAAGAAGTGAAGAAAAGCGATCCTGGTGATCACCAAGACCACTGGCGCACCGCCAAGTGGCTATTTAGCTCGCTCAAAGTTCCAGCGTGCCACCCCTGGGGAAAAACCAAGTCGATGACAGAAAGGAGCAGTTGACGAATCGCCGATCCATTCCACAACAATAATTTGGATCGCCCAAAGTTACAGGACCTGGGAGGCTGATGACCAATTCAAAATAGCGATGGAAGGGAGCAAATGGCTGATCGTCGAACCACTCAGCGAGGCGCGACTTATTCCGCCAAATGGACTTTTAGTCCAAAAAGTGGGTAACTATAAATTGGAATTTAAAAGGAATTTTGAGCAGTTCCCAGAGAGTTCTGATCCTCAAGTTTTAGAGTTAGAGTTTTCTCTTAGTTTTGCAGTTCTTATTTTAGACTTTGAGGATTTTCAAGTGGATTTTTGAATTTAACTATTGGAAAACATTGTAAAGGCTTGGAGAATCTTACCTAGCTGATGGCCAATCGATTTGTTAATTCTATTTACCTTTTTATGATGTTTAGCTAAAACTATAATTTGTGGGGTGTGATCATGTGATTATGGGCTGAATTAGCTTATGGGTATTGTTATTTATTGATTTTAATTCTTAAATGAAGTGGGCTTAATTGATAGTTGTGTTTTAATCTATGAATTGTAGTTGCAAATGCAATTCTAGTATAGAATTCTTAGCTTGCTTGACAGAGAAGTTTTAGAACCAAAGCTTTCAATTGATGATTATAGTTATTGGGTTGATGTGGTTTCAGCTCGAGAGAGTGAATCCTAAACCCGATTCTACCCATCTAGCTCGAGAGAGTGGATGAATTATGGTGTGGGCTGTTCTTATTTGCTAAAGCTTGTTGAAGTTCGAAAGAAATCACTTGAATCGTAGTAGTTGTTCTAGAGAAAACTATTGCATCTATAGTCTAGCCTACCCACTGATATTTACCTATTTTTTAGAAATTTAAATTACCCATACGGTGAAATTTGTCTATAATAGATCACATCCTGAGAATTCCTCTTTTTATTGCTATTTTCCTCGTGTTTGATTGTGATGTAGCTGCTAATTGAGAATCCAAACCCCCCATCAGATATTCGTTGTCACACCCTTAAATTTATTTATATGTTTACGATAATTTCCATTCGTATAACCAAATACACAACTTTATAACTTCATAACTGAATTTAAAGACGTACCGCTCCTTGTGGGTTTGACCCCAACCCTTTGTTGGGTTTTATACTGATTATCTATCGTCTACACCTAGAATTGGACGAGGTGTATTTGAGACGTCGATCAATTCTTCAATACATTGAGTTGCTATCTATTGTTTTTATAAGCTTTCCATAAATTGCATCTTTTATTGTTTCTTTATCTATAGTTGAGTATTAAGAGTTGAGTATCTTATTGTTGAGTTGAACTATCTTTCACCGAGTTGATTATCTTGTTATTGAGTTGAGCCGTATTTTCTCTGAGTTGAGTTGAACTATGTTGAGTTGAGTTGAGTGAGTTGAGAAGATGTAAGTGTGTTTGTTTTCCATCTGATCAAGCTTATGTTTATGCTTTAGAATTCCCCTTACATGATCGTACATTCCATGTACTGACGCCATTTGTCCTGCATCATTTTATGATGTATATACAGGTATTCAGGGTCAATTCGGGTTTTCTATGGTGAGCCTCCTTGCTTCCGGAGGATTCCATTTACTTTTCAGTTTTGTCAGGATGTTGTGGGTCTTGTCCAGACTTCCATCCTTGTCATTTAAAGGCTTCATAGATAGACAATAGAGTTTAAGAAGTCTGGTAATTTATTTTGGTAAATTTTTTAAAGACTTGAGTTGCCTATTTTGGCTAGTTGAATATTCTATTATATTCAGAGTTAATCATTTGAGTTAAAGCTTTCTATCTGAATTCTATGAAGTTTATTCCAGTTTTAAGGTTGACGGTTCGCTTGGAGACCAACAATGGTTCTCGAGTGCCGACCACGTCAAGGCTGTAGGCTCGGGTCATGTCCAACTTGGAATCAGATCCTAGAGTTCAAGAGTCCTAGGGTGTCTATGAAGGTGTGCCAATAGGGTCTTGTTTATTGTTGCGAGGGTCCCAATTCTATAAACAAGAGACTACATACATTTAGGAAAAGTTTTCCTTCTTTCATATTCTTAATCATGCAATAGAGCTATGTCATAGAGACTTATTCTAACTCATGCATTCTCATATCCATTCGACTACCCCTCATACTAGTGATTGTTGGAAATCGAAGTCAGTCCTTTATCGATGAGTTGCTCTTCGCAAAAATATTGAGGAAGTCATGAGACTACAAAGGGGCTTGAGAGAAGCATGTGAGTAAGTTAAGTGTCGAGTTTGAGAAAAGGCACTCATATTCATATGAATCGTGCATTTGAGCTAAAAGTGAGTTGTACTCTCTTCTCTAAATCTTGTTCCAATTGAGATCCTTATTAGAAAGTGTATTTTAGAGCTTAGGTAATATTTTCACCCGACAAGGTAGCATTAGCTACGAGATTATGAGCAGTAGTACTGAAAGTGCCCACAGTTACAAAAAAAGCATCCAGATTTATAGAAATCCATGAAAGGGATATAGTAATAGGGCAGATTATGTTATTGCAATCATGCACCCAGTTAGTTATAAGTGATGAGTTCCTTTATGAGTGGAGTAAGGAATAGTAAAATTGTAGAAGAGTTTGTGATAAGAGGAATAGTTATTAGTCATGATGAGATAAAGTATATTGTTAACCCGAATAGAGTTGATGTCGACGTGTCATCGTGTTAGAGCAGATGAAATATATGTGTGGAATCAGAGAGCAGAGTATTCATGAGGTGATAGACCTAAGCTAGGCTTATGAATTTTGAAGGGGAAAACCCCATAGTATTCAGAGGATGATAGAACTATTTGAGATATATTGCGCAGTAAGTGAGTGAATAGTATTTAAGTTGTGAAATGGAATCTGATGGTAAATTGTGAATGTAGGGGCTAAGATCTAAGGATTGACTACTTGTCATAAGATCCTAATGGATGAGTGTTTCTGAATTTGTATCCAGTAGTTGCAACTTAGTATAGTAAGGGAGCAACCATATTGATATTGATTTAGTAATAAACATTAAGCTTGAATTTAACATGAGTATGGTTATCAAAAGATGGCAACATAATGGTGATGGTGATGGTTTTCAGATCTGATCTAGTAGGTTTGACCTGAAATAGGTGAGGAGATCAAAGTGGTACCTTGCAATGAAAGTGTGGCATTATGACCCATAGAGGAGAGAAATAAAGGTAGAGCAGTAAGAGGTTCACCCGAGATGGTATGTGGACAGATGAGGTCCCAATTTAGGTTAAGAAAAACATCTTAAAAAGAGAACATTCAGAAAGGATTGTTTGGAAGGCTGGCTCATGAGGATCCCTATGAGCACATTCAGAATTTCACCGACGTGTGTGTAGCGTTCCAATTCAAGAATATCTCTCAAGAATCGGTCTGTCTTCAATTATTTCAATTTTCTTTGATGGGAGAAGCCACCAAGTGGCTAGCTGATCTCCCAAGGAACTCCATTACCACTTGGGATGAGCTCACAACAGCTTTCTATGTGAGATACTTCCCCCCGTCAAAAATGATAACGCTGAGGGAATGTATTTATTGTTTTAAGCGGTTGGAAGGCGAACCAATCCACGAGACGTGGCTAAGGTTTAAAAAGCTATTACTTCAATGCCCAACTCATGGGCTTCCTGATGCTTATCGTGACCAACGACACTATCCTACGATATGAGTGTCTACGATCGTCGATAATATAGTAACCTAACCGGGGGTTGGGACGTGTCCCAAGGGAGAGGTTTTGAGAATTGATAGAAAAATAGAATTTACATTCTAACTAGTCCTAGATAAATATATTAATGAACAAAAACATAGTAAATAAAAGGGGGTGATATGAAACTGTCAAATATCAAATGGGGGTTTTGTAACAAGTGATAAAGCAGGAAAATAAACAAGAAAATCAAGTATGGGGAAAGGTTCTTGGGATATGACCGCAATACAAGTTGAGATAAATTGTTGGGTACATGCTTTCGATAGGAAATTTGCAAAATAATAGTGACTAGGCTAAGCTTTAAATGGAAATAAGTTCCCTCTCGGCCAACTTACTCTGTTTCAAATGCGTTCCTCTTGGACACCCATTTACCGCATGAAGACCAGCCTACGCCTTACCCAACTCACTCTCTCGAGTTGAGTGTGAGGATATGGGACTAGGGCTCACCCTCTTGGGCTGAACCTCATGTCGACCCACTTCTTAGGCCAGCAGTTTTGGTTTCACGACCTCCCTCTCGGGCAAGCCGAAAACACATGGGTGGCTTTGTATTTGCAACTACAAACCCTTTAGATTAAACCACAACCACTAGGTGAAATCACCATTAAAATACATCTAACCTATCAGCAAGCAAAACCCGACAAGAATATCAACCCATATTTGCTAAATCACACCCCCAAGAATGGGGTTTTTAACCACACATCAAGAAATAAGAAATTATACCTAACATGATAATGAAATCAATTGGGTATAAGAAATTAAACCTTAAATTAAGCAAAGGAAAATGAATAGAGAAGACCCACTTCCAACTTGGGGAAGAAGAGCTCCTTTCTTCAAGTCTCCACAAAACCCTCTCCAAACTTAGGAGAAAAATATCAGCTAGAATATGTTCTAAAGTGAAAATAATAATAATAATTGTTCCACACTCAAAGTCTCTTAAGACTATAATTCTGAATAGTATTTATAGTTTTCATAGATTGTGCTGCGGAGGATTGTTCGGCGACATTAGTCGAGATCACCGATGAACTCGGCGATCCGCCCTTTGATCAACTCATCGCCTTCAGTGTCTTGCCTTTAGCATCCTCGCATTCTGGATCATTGGGCGGTACAGTACTGCTTCGTGCTCCTTTCCTTGCCTTTTGATCCACTTCTTTCAACGGTTCGCGTATTGGAAGGAAGGGCGGTACATGTCGTTTCGGCGACTCACCAAGTTAAATTCGGCAATCCGCAGGATTCCATATCTTGTTTTTTTCAGCGCTGTTTGCTCCGTTTTACACCTAAGTGTCTATGCTTCCACTAAAACTTTAAATACCTAAAACTTCAGCATTATAATCAGGTATTGAGATAAAACAACCATTCAAGGACACTATTTCCATTAAAATAAAGCCCTAATGAGTCCAATTTGTGGACTCATCAACACCTCCAACTTAAACTTTTGCTTGTCCTAAAGTAAAGTCAAGTTCAGCCGTTCAAAAAGGCTGCCTCAAACAGTGCTACACAAGACTAAATCATGAATGCACACAACAAGACCCAATTTACTTATGCAAGGATCAATTGTGTACTCAAAGATTCAAATTGTGACACACCATCATCAAATATTCTCATGCTCGCAATACTTGTTACTTGTGCAAGTTCAAGCTCAACAAAAATATCTAAATCCCCTCGCATAAAGAATGATTCCATATTCACACACATATATCAGTCAATTTAAGATCAGGAATCAGATACAATGCTGACACTTAAAAAAAGGAACATAATGCATGTTTTCACCCATATGTTTGCCCTTATTTTCCAATTGACTTTTGATCCAGCCTATTCAATAACACAATGCATGTTTTCACCCATATGTTTGCCCTTATTTTCCAATTGACTTTTGATCCAGCCTATTCAAGATCAAAAATGTCTTTCCATGGCTTGTAATGGCGCTGAGTGCAAATGTATGGTCATTTAGGCTTAGTGACTTTTTCCTCATGAGATGTGGTATTCTCAAAGCATTCTCTTATTTTTCTTTATCACTTCTTTTTCTAGCGCTTCTAAGTCATCCTTTTAATCACTCCCCAAGAATTGCTTGGAACCCCATTATCCTTTGTACTTTATTCCACAAATTTCTTTTTCAATTTTATTTTTGTGGAGGGCTCCATTGTTCTGCAACATGGGTAAAGGGGGACTTCTTATACCACTTCTTAACTTCTCCTTTTCCCTTTCACCACACCCCCAACTTAGGCTTTTGGCCTAAGTTGGCTATTCACTAAACCACAAATCTAGAGCATTATAGGTAGCGGATCAAATAAGGTCTAGGGTTTATCAAGGTTCTTATAAAGAAAGGTAAGGCTCAAATGGTGTTCAACAGAGTTTCACACGCTCACAGGTAGGCCACAAAGAGAGGTATATGTCAAATTGGCTCACACTCTTTAAAATTGCCTAAGCTCATCTCAAGAGTACACATTTCTAAATCAATCAGACTAGCAGGGCAAATTCTAGGTTTATTCATGCAAGGTTCAAAGTAAGGTAATCACAAAAAGCATCGATAATTCAGTCAAATAAGACTAGACACGTTCGCTAGTATCTAACGGTCATCACAAGAGAATCAATTCGATAAATGGCTAGTCACAACGAGATGCAAAGAGTGCACATATTGTCTATGTAACTTCATTTTTTTCTCGTCGTAGCCATGCATTCATGTTTGGTCAATTGAGAGCACTATTTAAGTCATCGGTATTGATCGGAACCGAGACTTAATTTTTTGCAAAAGAACAGCCACTTTCAACACAAGAGGTGGTGAAATTTTTTCGAAAGGATCATATTTATTTTGCAAGTAAAACAACAGGGCCATAAGCTCAAGCATTCACAAAAAAAGCAGGAATTTAAAATAATTAAAAACAGACAACCCAAATGTATATAAAAACACAAGCATCTATAGCAGGCAAATAAAGGTGAGCTTCACCCCACCACAATCAAAAATATTTGTCATCAAATATATAACAATAATCCAGAGGTCAAATTAAAGAAAGACAGATATAGGGCTAGAGAATAATCCTGGTTAGCTAGCTTTTTCGAGCTGGAGTCCTTCAACAGATGTCGCGTAAACCCGATGGTATGCTGGGGGCGTTTAGTACATTTTCGAGTGATTCATCAAGCTCTGTACAACTTTTCTTATCATTCCAATGGGTCCATTTTCAACCCACGCTCTCGAGTGATTGATCAGCTACCTTTTTGTGTATTGTCCTGCATCTTATCCAGTTTGTTCCTAATCGGTGATAGGGCTTTGGCTTTTGGGAGATTCGGCGCTTCGCCAAACAAATTTTTACTTCGCCGTGTTTTACAGAACTTCTTAGTACTTGTAGATGTTCGAACGTTGGTGACCATTGGGAACGCTGATCAGGAGGGCGAATCGATGAACCCTTCCTGAGCTCGCCGAGTTTTACTAACTCCAAGCTCATAGGATGCCTTGAGTCAAACAGCGAAATATCATTGATCACCGACGTCTTCAGCGACTTGCCAACAAGGTCTGCTGCTCGCCATTCTGCACTTCTTTGGCACCTACCGTACTTCAATCTATAAAACTAAGACACTATTATTTCACTAGTACACAAAGATATTATGGGGTTTTGGGTTGCCTCCATAACAGCGCCTTAGTTAACGTCGTGGCTCGACGCAAGTTAAGACTTTAAGCTTCATAGTTGGAGCCACCCACATCATGCTTAGGTAACCCCTAGTTTTCCTGTGCGTGAGCATGAGGTAATGCCTAGTCCATAAGCTTTTCTAGCTACTGGACAGCTTTTGAGTGAGACCAAATTATGCGCTTTACGCCTTCAGTGTCTTCTTTCAGTTCGTCTAGTGCTCCATCTTGCTCAATCTACTTGAGAAGAATTGTTGAGAGCATTTCCTAAATGTGTTCCACTTCCTTTTCCCTATAACTCTTTCTTTCACCAACAGGGGCATATTTATCCTTTTTCTTGCACTATGATTCAATTTTCATCACACTCTTGGCCAATCCATCCACCAGTGTCTTTAGCGTGGCCAACATGACATCTTTCTAAATCTCTCGCTCAGCTTCAGCCATGTGGTCTAGCAACTGAGCCACCATCATGTAGGAAATATGTGCAATCCCTCATCGAATTAGTTGATCAACTAACTATTTGTTTCCGGGGTAGAGGCTTCTGTAGAAACAGTCCAGAAGAACCATGTCAAGGATGCCATGATTTGGGCTTTGAGCTATTATCCCTTTGTATCTTGCCCACAATTTATGTATTTGTTCTCCCTCCAATAGCTTCAAGGTCAATATGCAATCTTGGATCCTTATTACCTTTAGTGGAGGAAAATCCATTGATTTGTGGGTGCTTATTCAACCTAGTTACACCTTACTTTAAAGCACAATTTAACAGAGCAAAACCAAGATTAAGATTAGTAAACCTACGGCTAAAATAGAATGAAAACTTTACTTAAATTAAATTTCTCAAATAACACCACTCCCAGGCAGCGGCGCCATTTTGATGCTAATCTTGACAAACGAAACTATCCTACGATATGAGTGTCTCGTCGATAATATAGTAACCCAACAAAGGGTTGGGGTCGTGTCCCAAGGGAGCGGTTTTGAGAATAGATAGAAAAATAGAATTTACATTCTAACTGGTCGTAGCTAAAGCTATTAACGAATAAAAACATAGTAAAGAAAAGGAGGTAACACGAAAGTGTCAAATATCAAATGGGG
The DNA here is from genome assembly GCA_036553675.1 of Solanum okadae. Classification (NCBI taxonomy): domain Eukaryota; kingdom Viridiplantae; phylum Streptophyta; class Magnoliopsida; order Solanales; family Solanaceae; genus Solanum; species Solanum okadae. Next base: position 19,364,421 of record CM071684.1, on the reverse strand, counting down.
GTTTTGTAACAAGTGATAAAGCAGCAAAATAAACAAGAAAATCAAGTATGGGGAAAGGTTCTTAGGATGTGACCGCAATACAAGTTGAGTTAAATTGTTGCGTACATGTTTTCGATAGGAAATTTGCAATATAATAATGACTAGGCTAAGCTTTAAATGGAAATAAGTTCCCTCTCGGGCAACTTACCCCGTTTCAAATGTGTTCCTCTCAGACACCCATTCGCCGCATGAAGACCAGCCTACACCTTACACCTGTCACTCTCTCGAGCTGAGTGTTAGGATATGGCACTAGGGCTCTCCCTCTAGGGTAGAACCTCATGTCGACCCAGTCCTTAGGCCAGCAGTCTAGTCGTTTTGGTTTCACAACCTCCCTCTCGGGCAAGCCGAGAACACATGGGTGGCTTTGTATTTTCAACTACAAACCCTTTAAATTAAACCACAACCAATAGATGAAATCACCATTAAAATACATATAACCTATCAGCAAGCAAGACCCAACAAGAATATCAACCCATATTTGCTAAATCACACCCCAAGAATGGAGATTTTTAGACACACATCATGAAATAAGAAATTATGCCTAACATGATAATGAAATCAACAAGGTATAAGAAATTAAACCTTAAATTAAGCAAAGGAAAATGAATAGAGAAAACCCACTTCCAACTTGGGGAAAAAGAGCTCCTTTCTTCAAGTCTCCACAAAATCCTCTCCAAACTTAAGAGAAAAATATCAACTAGAATATGTTCTAAAGTAAAAATAATAATAATAACAATTGTTCCACACTCAGAGTCTATTAAGTCCACAATTCTAAATAGCATTTATAGTTTTCACAGATTGTGCAGCGGAGGATTGTTCGGCGACATTAGTAGAGATCGCCGATGAACTCGGCGATCCACCCTTTTGTAAGCTCTTCGCCTTCAGTGTCTTTCCTTTAGCATCCTCGCATTCTGGATCATTGGGCGGTACAGTACTGCTCCATGGAACTGATCGGCGACTCGCCGACTGCTTCTTTCCTCGCCTTTTGATCCACTTCCCTCTAGGCTTCGCGTACTGAACGAAGGGCGGTTCATGTCGTTTCGGTGACTCGTCAAGTTAAACTCGGCAATCCGCAGGATTCCATTTCTTGATCTTTTCGGCCTTATTTGCTCTGTTTTGCGCCTAAGTGTCCATTCTTCCACTAAAACTTCAAATACCTGAAACTTCAGCATTTTAATCAGGTATTGAGATAAAACAACCATTAAAGAACACTATTTCCATTAAAATAAAATCCTTAATGAGTCCAATTCGTGGACTCATCAAACCCCCCCCCCCCCTCTCTACTTAAACTTTTGCTTGTCCTCAAGCAAACTCAAGTTCACCAATTCAAAAAGGGTCCCTCAAATAGTGCTACACAAGACTAAATCATGAATGCACACAACAAGACTCAATTTACTTATGCAAAGATCAATTGTGTAATAAAAGATTCAAATTGTGACACACCATCACCGAAGATTCTCACGATCGTAATACTTGTTACTTGTGCAAGTTCAAGCTCAACAAAAATATCTAAACACCCTCGCACAAAGAATGATTCCATAATCACACCCATATATAAGTCAATTTAAGATCATTAATAAGATACAATGTTTACACTCAAAAAGAGGAATACAATGCATGTTTTCAACCATAGGTTTGCCCTTTTTTTCCAATTGTCTTTCGATCTAGCTTACTTAAGATCAAAAAGTTCTTTCTAAGGCTTATAATAGGGCTGAGTGCAAAGGTAAGCTCATTTAGTCTTAGTGACTTTTTCCTCGTAAGATGTGGTATTGTCAAAGCATTCCCTTCTTTTCCTTTATCACTTCTTTTTCTAGCTTTTCTAAGTCATTCTTTTATTCAGTCCCCATGAATTGCTTGGAATCCCAATATCCTTTGTACTTTATTCCACAAATGTCTTTTTCGATTTTTTTTTTGTGGAGGAATCCATATGGGTAAAGGAGGACTTCTTATAGCACTTCTAGACTTCTCCTTTTCCCTTTCACCATGCCCCCAACTTAGGCTTTTGGCCTAAGTTGGCTTTTCACTAAACCACAAATCAAGAGACTAATAGGTAAAGGATCAAATAAGGTCTAGGGTTTATCAAGGTTCTTCCAAAGAAAGGTAAGGCTTAAAGGGTGTTCAAGAGAGTTTCACACGGTCACAGGTAGGCCACAAAAAGAGTTATATTTCAAATTGGGTCACACTCTTTAAAATTGCCTAAGATCATCTCAAGAATACACCTTTCTAAATCAATCAGATTAACAAGGTAAACTATATGTTTATTCATCCAGGGTTCAAAATAAGCTAATCACACAAGGTATCGATACTTCAGTCTAACAAGACTAGACACGTTCGCTAGTGTGTAACGGTCATCACAAGAGAATCAATTCGATATATGGCTAGTCACAACGAGATGCAAAGAGTGCACATATTATCTATGTAACTTCATTCTGTCTCGTCGTAGCCATGCATTCATGTTTGTTCAATTGTGAGCACTATTCAAGTCATCGGTATTGAACGAAACTGAGACTTAATTTTTTGAAAAAGAACAGCCACTTTCAACACAAGAGGTGGTGAAACTTTTTTGGAAAGGTCAAAATTATTTTGCAAGTTAAACAAGAGGAGCCATAAGCTCAAGCATCCACAAAAAAAGCAACAATTTAAACTATTTAATCAGACTGCCCAAATGTATACCAAAACACACTAATCCATAGCAAACAAATAAAGGTGAGCATCACCCCACCACAATCAAAAAAATTTGTCCACAAATATATAACGATAATCCAGAGGTCAAATTAAGGAAAGACACAGATAGGGCTATAGAATAATCCTTGTTAGGTAGTTGTTTCGAGCTGGAGTCCTTCAACATATGTCGCGTAAAGTCGAAGATATGTTGAGGGCGTTTGGTGCATTGCCGAGTGATTCATCAAGCTCTATACAACTTTTCTTAGAATTCCAATGCATCCATCTTCAACCCGTGCTCTCGAGTGATTAATCAACTACCTTTTTGTGTGTTGGCCTGCAGCTTATCCACTTTGTTACCAATCGGTAACAATGCTTTGGCTTCTGGGAGATTTGGCGCTTCGCCAAACAAATTTCTAGTTTGCTGAGTTTTACAGAACTTCTCAGTAGTTGTGGATGTTCGAACAGTTGTGACCATTGGGATTACCGATCAGGTGGACGAATCGCCAAAACATTCCTGATCTCACCGGGTTTTATTGACTCTAGGCTCATAGGATGCCTTGAGTCAAACTGCAAAATATCATTGATCGCTAACATCTTCAGCGACTCGCCAACAGGGACTGTTGCTCGCCACTGCTCCTATCATACTTTAATCTGTAAAACAAAGACACTATTATTTTACTAGTACGCAAATATAAGATGGGGTTTTGGGTTGCCTCCCAAACAGCGCCTTAGTTAACGTCGTGGCACAACGCAAGTTAAGATTTTAAGCTTCATAGTTGGAGCCACCCACATCATGCTTAGGTAACCCCTGGTTTTCTTGTGCATGAGCATGACGTAATGTCTACTCCGTAAGCTTTTCTAGCTGCCGGACAACTTTGGAGTGAGACCAAATTATGCACTTTATGACTTCAGTGTGTTCTTTCAGTTCATCCAGCGCTCCATCTTGCTCACTCAACTTTAGTAGAATGGTGGAGAGCATTTCCTCAATGCATTCCACCTCCTTGTCCCTATAACTCTTTCTTTCACCAAGAGGGCCATATTTACCACTTTTCTTACATTGAGATTTGATTTTCATCACACTGTTGGCCAATCCATCCACCTATGTCTTCAGCGTGGCCAGCATTCAATCTTTCTCAATATTTTGCTCAGCTTCAGCCATGCGGTCTAGCAACTGAGCCACCATCATGTAGGGAATATGTGCAATCCCTCCTCGAATTAGTTGATCAAGTAAATATTTGTTTCCGGGGTAGAGGCTTCTGTAGAGACAGTCCAGAAGAACCATGTCAGGGATGCCATGATTTGGGCTTTGAGCTATTAGCCCTCTGAGTCTTGCCCACGATTTATGTATTTGTTCTCCCTCTAATTACTTCTAGGTCAGTATGCAATCTCGGATCCTCATTACCTCTAGTGGAGGAAAATATATTGATTTGTGGGTGCTTATTCAACCTAGTTACACCTTACTTTAAAGCACAATTTAACAGAGCAAGACCAAGATTAAGATTAGTAAACCTACCGCTAAAACAGAACGAAAACTTTACTTACCTAAAAATTCTCAAATAACACCACTCCCAGGTAGTGGCGCCATTATTTATGCTTATCGTGACAAACGAAACTATCCTATGATATGAGTGTCTCGTCGATAATATAGTAGCCCAACCAAGGGTTGGGGTCATGTCCCAAGGGAGCGGTTTTGAGAATAGATAGAAAAATAAAATTTACATTCTAACTGGTCGTAGCTAAAGATATTAACGAATAAAAACATAGTAAAGAAAATGAGGTGACACAAAAGTGTCAAATATCAAATGGGGGTTTTGAAACAAGTGATAAAGCAGTAAAATAAACAAGAAAATCAAGTATGGGGAAAGGTTCTTAGGATGTGACCGCAATACAAGTTGAGTTAAATTGTTGCGTACATGTTTTCGATTGGAAATTTGCAATATAATAGTGACTAGGCTAAGCTTTAAATGGAAATAAGTTCCCTCTCGGGCAACTTACCACGTTTCAAATGCGTTCCTCTCTCACACCCATTTGCAGCATGAAGACCAGCCTACGCCTTACCCTTCTCACTCTCTCAAGATGAGTGTTAGGATATGGGACTAGGGCTTGCCCTCTCGGGTAGAACCTCATGTCGACACACTCCTTAGGCCAGCAGTCTAGTGGTTTTGGTTTTGCGACCTCCCTCTCGGGCAAGCCGAGAACAAATGGGTTGCTTTGTATTTTCAACTACAAACCCTTTAAATTAAACCACAACCAATAGATGAAATCACCATTAAAATACATATAACCTATCAGCAAGCAAGACCCAACAAGAATATCAACCCATATTTGCTAATTCACACCCCAAGAATGGGGGTTTTTAGACACACATCATGAAATAAGAAATTATGCCTAACATGATAATGAAATCAACAAGGTATAAGAAATTAAACCTTAAATTAAGGAAAGGAAAATGAATAGAGAAAACCCAATTCCAACTTGGAGAAAAAGAGCTCGTTTCTTCAAGTCTCCACAAAATCCTCTCCAAACTTGAGAGAAAAATATCAGCTAGAATATGTTCTAAAGTGAAAATAATAATAATAATTGTTCCACACTCAATGTATCTTAAGTCCATAATTCTAAATAGTATTTATAGTTTTCACAGATTGTGCTGCGGAGGATTGTTCGGCGACATTAGTCGAGATCACCGATGAACTCGGTGATCCACCTTTTTATCATCTCATTGCCTTCAGTGTCTTACCTTTAGGATCCTCGCATTCTGGATCATTGGGCGGTACAGTACTGCTTCATGGAACTGATCGGTGACTCACCGACTGCTTCTTTCCTCGCCTTTTGATCCATTTCCCTTAAGGCTTCGCGTACTGGAACGAAGAGCGGTTCATTTCATTTCGGCGATCCGCATGATTCCATTTCTTGTTCTTTTCAGTCCTATTTGCTCCGTTTTGCGCATAAGTGTCCATGCTTCCACTAAAACTTCAAATACCTGAAACTTCAGAATTTTAATTAGGTATTGAGATATAACAAGCATTCAAGGACACTATTTTCATTAAAATAAAGCCCTAAATGATTTAAATTTGTAGACTCATCACTTCCCCTTGATTTCTTGTTGTAATACTTTTACAAGAGTCTTGACTCAGTGAACAAAGGGGTTGCTGATCAACTTGTTCCTAGTGGATAATGCAACAGCCGTGGAAGGTCGCATCTCAACTCCTTGATCGCATGACCAAAATCAATAGAGCGCAGTACACTCTTAAGGACCAAGTGTCTCCTCTCATATTTAGATTGACAAAAGAGCATATCGAGAAGGATCAAGAGAGAGACCAAAACATGGCAAAAATGATGACCCATCTAGACTTATTGTTGAAAATTGTAATCGGTAGTGGGTTGAAGAGTAAATTTTGTGGGTGTTGGTGGAGAAAACCCCGATGCGGCACACTTTGAAGTGTTGTACAATGCGTGCAAATGAAGGAGGAGGATTTCGTGCAAACTATCCAAGGCTGGGTGGAAATTTGGGTTGGAATAGAGATGATGGATGGAGAGATCGTTATAGAGAATGGAGTGATCGTAACGCCACTTTGAAGGCTAGAGAGTGTGACAACGATAGGTACATCCCACCTCATGAGCGTCAAAACCCTATAGAACCAAAGGCTAACTCGGAAAATGTGCACACGGAAGACATGCTCTCACACATTCTCAATAAGGTAAAAGGGTCAGACAAAGTTTAGAAAGAAATGAAAGACGGCGTCTCTACACTTAACCAGACGGCCACCTCACATTCAGTGTCAATCAAGCAATTGGAGACACAAATGGGTCAAATTTTGACCCATTTGAATCCAAGGCCAAAAGGAGGGTTTCTTAGTGACGCAATGACAAATCCCAAAAATGAAGTTTGAGTTGGTATCTCTGTCGTTCCATGATGTTAAATAAGGCGTTTCTTAGGAGGCAACCCAAGTCTTTGATGTTTTAAATTTTGTTTTTGAATAACGGGTGTTGGTTTGGAAGGTTAAAAAGTAAAAAGTATTGGAAAATAGGAAATTAGGCAAGCCAAGAGTCTAGCCGGCGACATGCGAAATAGGTTGGCATGCCAGACTTGGACCGCCGTTGGAACCACCCTACTTGATGGGGAATTATTTAAAACTCGGCGAACCAAAAGCTCACTCGCCGACTTGCCAAAAAGGTCGGTGAGTTTGACTTTGCCCACCGTTTGAACCCCCAAAGGGCTTGGAGTTCTGTAAAACTCGGCAAGCCAAAATACCACTCGGTGCATCACTGAGTGGGTCGGTGGACGCGACTTACTTCACCGACAGGCATGCGAACTGAATGGTTTTAAAGGCCAAACGGTTTAAAATTTCAAAATCCTTTCACTTTCCTACTTTTTAACTCCTGCACCACCTCACCCAATATTACATTCTTGTACTTTTGTGTTTATTCTCGTGTTACTTGGTCTCTTTGCTCGGATTACTTTTGGGTTCTTTGCCACCTAGAATTTCAAATTCTTTTTCGGTATAAAGGTTAGTTTTCCGAACCCCGAACTAAATTCGTTGTTGAAATCAATTGCTTGTGATAAATTGTTACCGATAATTGTTGGGTAGTATGGTTTAATCGTTGTTTAACTGTTGGATTTCCCAAAATTAATTTAATTTGTGCCTAATTGTTCGTAAATGATTGATTCCCGTGTCGTTAGTCAATTATATTGTTGGGTTGTGCTAAATTTTTGTTGGGTCTAGTAGGGTGAAGTCTGAGTGACCTCGAATTGTTCCAAATGTCGTATTTTTTCCTATGATGGAGCGGTTGATGTCATTCTTAAAGGCAAAAGACGTCAATTGGCCAATTGTTGCCAAATCGAGGGAAGTCTGAGTACCCTGAAGGCATGGGGTAGTATGGGTCCTTCTTTAATTTCATAGTGTAAGTATTTAATTTTGATTTCATGGGCTACGAGTTTGATTTTGAAGAATGGGGTGAGAAACTAGCACGTTGAGCTATTTGGCGAGCTGAGTTGAGCTCGCCGAGTGGTTCGGTGTCACCTCGAGATGGATTGATGCCGGAGCGCCAATAGTGATGAAAGATCTTAATGTGGTAGCTAGGTACTGGTTTGGGTTTATCAGCAGCACAATCATGTCATCCCAGAACAAGTCTATCCTCAGACACCCGAAGGCAGCTTGTCTAGGGACTATCATTAGTCATCAGGAGCTAAATTTAGGGATGGTGATTGAGTAGGAGATAGCCATGAGGGCCAACCAGAGACAGACTACGCTTCCATTCCCAGTGTTGATCATCGAACTGTGCAAACGAGGCTGTGTTCCTACAGATGAGAAGATGTATGTTGAGGTGACACATGCCTTCTCTACTAATATCTGGTGTATTAAGGCAGAGTACCAGAGGGATAAGGCTGATAGTAGGAGGGCAGTACAGGCGGATACTTCCCCGGAGGTTGATGTTGACATATTGCCGACAGAGGCAATGATGCCCCCTTAGGCTAGTGGGCCTTCAGGTACTTCTAGATCTATTACTTCTGAGAATTCTAGTACTTCTGTTGCACCCTTTCCCCCTAGATCTTCTACTACTATTTTTGCTCCCAGACCTCCGATCAACCGGGCGATGTTGTTCAAGATGGCCCAGTTTGCCCAATCTACCGATGTGCGTGCCTCCCAGTTAGAGGATGTTATTTCTGGGATGATTGAGAGGGCCATTGTTGCTGCTTTGACACTCCTTAGGGCTGAGATGAGAGATCACAAGTTGGCACTAGATTCCCTTACTATTAGAGTCGTACCCTATGAGCTGACCCGAGGTGCTACAAAAGATTTGACAACCTTGAAGACCGATATTACTGGGTTGAGGAGAGATGTAGACTAGTTGAAGTCCACTGATTTTACATCACTATTTGGGACGGTGGAGATCCCAGCTGACCTGAGCACAAATATTCCAGCTTGTTCTGAGATGCCTCCGGCTACCCCCGGAGATGAGGTTAGAGCTAAAGATGTTGTTGCTGAGTCTGAGGCTGAGACAGATGAGGAGTATCTAGGTGTGACTGATGCGACTGTCTATGATGATTTGGCAGACCTTGAGGGAGCCATGGTGCATACAGTTATACAGGCCTCTTTGAGGGATTTTTCCATGATGGGCTCCAATGGAGCCAAGGATGCCAGACACTGATGCCCAGACAGAGGGATCTGTGGATATGTATACTTCACCCCAAGCTTATCCTAGCAGGATGATTGTCTTACCTCCTTCTTTGTCACTTTTTACACTATTTTTTGTTTTTAGTTGCATTTGAGGACAACTGCATATTTTGTTGGTGGGGTGAGTTATTTCCATACCTATCTCTTTTGTGGGTTTTGTGAATATTGAGCTTATTGGGTTATATATACATTTTGGTTATGGAATTGTGGTTTTTGATAAATTGTGTCCCACTGTTTTGATAGAAAAAGGTTTTGAACCAAATTTTAAAAATATTCCACCTCTTCTGTGTGTGATTGTGGTTGTTCTTGTACAAATTTGAGTGTCTATTGTGGTCAATACCGATGACTTGAATAGTGCTCTTAATTGAACAAAATGAATATACGGCTACAATGAGGCAAACTAAGTTACATTGGCAATATGTGAACTTTTAGCATCTCGTTGTGACTAGCCGGTTGTCGAATGAGCCTCTTATGATGAACATTGCACGCTAGCTAGAAAGCGTGGAGACTTGTATGATAATTGCATCAATGCGTTATATGGTGAGACTGTGAACATTGTGCTTGATGACACTTAGAATTTACCCTGTTAGTCTGGTTGATTGAGTGATGTAAGAAATAGACATGATCTTAGGAAAATTTTTTGAAGAGTGAGCCTATGTGAGAGAATATAATTAATTCTATTTTAGGCTTTCTTCTTTTATATTTTCTAATTTTTGTGTAATTTTTTCATCGTCTATTATTATTTCTGATATTTGTTTTTTCTTCGGATTCTTAGGTAATTTACAATCTCTAGCTATATCCTAATTTTCCACAATTATAACAAGTACATTCCGTTAGTTTTCTTTTTGTTCTCTTTAACTCGCCCAAACTTCCAATGTGCCAGCCCTAGGGAAAGAAACCAAGTCGGTGACAGAAATGAGCATTCGGGGAATCGTTGATCAGTTCCGCGACAACACGCTTGATCGCCCAAAGTTACAGGACCTAGGATGCTAAGAACCAATGCAAAATAGCGATAGAGGAAAGGAAAGAGAGGATCATCAAACCACTCGATGATCCCGACTTATCTCGCCTAATGGACTTTCATGCTAAATTTTGGGAAACAATAATTGGTTTTTAAAAGTGATTTTGAGAAGTTCCGACCCAGATATTGCAGTTTCCATTCTACAGTTAAGTTTTCTCTTAGTTTGTAGTTCTTTTTGTGGACATTGAGGATTTCTAAGCTTAATTTTGAGGATTTTCAAGTGGGTTTCTAAATTTCTTTAATTTGGACCATTGTAAAGACTTGGGAACATTTACCTAGATCATGGCGAATGTATTTGGTAATGGTTTCTCTATGTTTATGATGTGTGGCTAAAACCCCAATTCTTGGGATGTGATTATGTGATTATGGGTTGAATTAGCTTATGACTATTGTTAATTACTAATTTAAATTCTACATTGAAGTTGGTTTAATCATTAGTTGTGTTTTAATCTATGAATTGTAGTTACAAATGCAGTTCTAACTTTGAGTTCTTAGCTTTCTTCAGAGAGAGGTTTTGGGACCAAAGCTCTTGATTAATGATTTGTAGGTATTGGGTTTATATGAGTTCAGCTCGAGAGAGTGAATCCTAAACCTAATCCTACCCATCTTGCTCGAGAGAGAGGATGTATTAAGGTTGTGGTATGTTCTTAATTCTTAAACTTGTTGATGTTCGAAAGAAATCACTTAAAACGTGATAGTTGTTCGAAAGAAAACTATTCCATTCATAGTCTAGCCTAACCACTGATATTTAGCTATTTATTAGTAGTTTCAATTACCCATATAGTGAGATTGGCCTATAATCGATCACATCCCTTAGAATTGCTCTCTATATTGTTATTTCATTACTTTTTGATTGCGTTGCAATTCATAATTGCAAACCAAAACTCCCAATCTGACATTCGTTGTCACCCCTTTAGACTTGTTTACAAGTATTTTTCGATAATTTCTACTCCTATAACTATCTAGAACACATTTTTACTTCATAACTGAACTTGAACACGTATCACTCCCTATGGGTTCGACCCCAACTCTTCATTGGATTTTATACTGCTTAACGATCGTTTGCACCTAGAATTGGATGAGGTGTGCTTGAAACGTTAATCAAAATGGTGTCGTTGCCGGGGATTGGTGTTGTTTGAAATTCTTTTATTGAAGTTGAATTGTCATCTTTTTTGTTGTAGTTGAATCGACTTACTTTAGTTTTTGTTTTGTGTTGCTTGTTTTGAACAGAGGAAGAGATGAGCGTAAACGGAAGTAATGGTAGCCAAGTGGGCCACCAAGACAATATTGGGAACCTCAATGATGTAAATGACCCAATTACATTGGGTGGTGTGGGTGCAATATGTCTACCTCCAATTGAAAGGAATGTCGTGTTCTATGTCACTAGCACAATGCTACAGCTACTGCAAATGAAGGGATTATATAGAGGATTGATTCACGAAAACCCACATGAGCATATTCGAACTTCATAGATGTTTGTGGCCCGTTCTCATTCAAGAACGTATCACAAGAATCAGGCCGACTCAGGTTGTTCCCATTCTCTTTGATGGGTGAGGCTAGTAAATGGTTGGCTCAGTTGCCGAGGGATTCCATCACCTCCTGGGATGAGCTTACCGCAGCGTTCCATGTGAGATTATTTCCCACATCAAGGATGATGACACTAAAGGATAGTATCCAAGGTTTCAAACGCATGGAAGATGAACCTATCCATGAGACACGGCTGAGGTTTAAGAAGTTGGTACTTCAATGTCCAATCCACGGGCTGCCAAATCATATATTGCAGTAGTTGATACGCTCAAATTACACCTCCCTAAACAATTATAAGCGATTGTTATCAAGTAGAGAACTCAACTTGTAGGTTGGGGTCGATCCCACGAGGAATATGGTTCAGACTTAAACTTAACTCACTTTATATCCATTTAGTAAAACAATTTACGAGACAAGTAAAGAAAAGAGGGGGGGGGGGGGGTTTGTAGGCAAGTAACAGATTGTTGATTAAGTAACAAGTAAGCAAGATTATTTGTTTTAGAAATCAATATAAGAGGGAAACTAGGGCATATGTGTTCCCCATAAGCTCTTAATGCAGTAATCCTAATAATAGTAATACTTTCCTAGTGTTTTACATGCAAAATTTGGTAAGTTAGGTATCCCTAAGTGATTGGTCCTCCAAGTAGGGAATTTCACCTCGCACCTTGGCTAGACTATGGGTGTATGCTTTACTAACCCTTACCTTAACCCCAGATTAGACATAACATCAATGTATGACTTAGTTTTCACCCTCGCTCCAATTGAGATTAGACTATTAGATAGCATCCACTAAATCTCTGTTGTTAATTCTTTTCTCATTCATTACCTCCTTGGTTCGGCAAGTAGGAATGAGGTGATTTCTATTGTTTGCAACCGTTAAAAAGACTTCTAAATGAAAGGATTAACAATACATGCGTAAACACTATTCTAGAATTACTTAATTATTATTCATACTTTGTTAATTGCTCATGGTTCCCACAACCCTAGTTGTGGATTTAGCCACTCATGCTTAAAAGAACACAATTTATAATATGGTAAAAAAAATTCATGAACTTACAATGAGAATAGATGAAAACCCAAATCTTGAATTGAAATTTAAAGTGAAAATCGTATTAACCCACTTCCGCAAATTATAATGCTAAGAGTTCGTAAAATAATTCCCAAACGACCAAAACTAAAAGTATACAATAATGTCTAACCCTAAAAAACGAGGTTTATAACTCCTATTTATAGAAATCAAATCCTAAATTAAACAGAAAACAAAATATGACTTTTGACTTTATAGCTCGCATTTTTAGCTTGTAACGTAGGCTCAGGGTCAGGTATGGTACATTTGGGTACTTTTTAGTGACTTTCTGCCCACCTTGACATTACATTGGCTTTTTACTTCTTTTCTCAACCTATTCTTGACATCCTTTCATTTTCTTTTCTTTCCCTTGACTCTCTTCAACACAGATGTGACTTTTGGCTTTATTGCTCGTATTTTTCACTCTTCTTCTTTTTCTTTTTCATTTTTCTTTGTTTCTTTCAGCACTTTTGTTATTCATCGTTTTGCTTCATTTGAATAAAGTCACATCTTTTTCTATCTATTCTTTTCTTTTTCTCTCTTTAACACAAAACTCTTTCTATACCATTTTTCTTTCTGTTTCCTTTTTCATAGCCACCCTCAACTTAGGCTTTTGTCCTAAGTCAAGGTGCACATGTCCAAGAAGGAACCAGTGCCAAAAAAATTACTTTAGGGAAGGTGAGTTAGATGTATTGAAAGAAGTATTCTATATTAGGCTCAAACATTTGGATCAAAGGGAACATTTTTTCATTTGGTTGGATCATTTTAGGCTTGAGTGGACTTAATTGAACAAGGACATATGATCATTTTCCAACTTCTAGCCTAGATTATTTTAGCTGGACCAACGGGGCAAGTTCTAGATTGACACAAAATGTATGAACATTCAAACTTTTCTCACACACATTTGGCACATTGTTTCATTATCATATTATTAGACTACCCAATTCAAGTTTTAGCTTAAGTCATGAGGTCAAACCGGTTCCTTATCATGTCATATTGAGATCCAACACATTCAACTCATCAAGCCTAAAGATCTAGCACATTTCAAATTGTTTGGACGGGTATCAATTTGATGTTTTTTTATGCCATCATGCTTTCATTCTTGTACTTACTTCTACACAGACAATCCTAAACATGTCGGTTCAACATATAATAAGACAATTCTTTCGGAGAAAAGAACATAGGCAAGAAAACCCCAATGAAGGATTATAAATCGGGTTACTTAGACTTAACCCTGTCACTCACACTCCATTTACCCCACCCCCAACAAAATAAGGTGCAATTGCCCTCAACGGACAAAAATCAAAAGTAAAATATAGGGTGAAGCAAACCTGTGGCGCATATGCGCCGAAGACCTCTCAAGAATCGGATGTGGTTGATATCTCGGAGCCTGCTGGATCAACACTAGGGACAACATCAGTAGCACCCTCACCAACCATGAGAGCACCATCAATAGTTCTAGAAGTGCCAGATGGGCCAACATCCACCTCACAAGCCCGATGATGTCTCATCTCCTCATCAAGTATCAACTTTCTCGTGGCCTCCTCCAACTGTTGGCACTCTTTCTTCTTCAATCTACGATCCTCGTCAACATCAAAAGTGTATTGAGAGCGGTGGTGCTTCCCAGTAGCACGGGAAGAATCTGGTGCCGGCATAGTATCGTAGAATAGAGAAATCATCACCACCTCACCGTCCGGTGCTGCAGGGGTAGACTCTGGCGAAGTCTCAGTGGGGGCTAGGATTGCAGCAACATCAGCATGGAGGCTAGCCAACTCCTGCTGGAAGGTGGTCATATCAATGATCGAGGCTGGCCTCTCCACTACTCTTAACTCAAAAGCATCCATGCGCCTATAAGCGGCTTGAATCTTTCGTACCATAATCTGCTCCATCCTCAGCTCAGACTCTGCAATAATGTGCTGCATCTACGACTTCATATGTTGCAATAATGTTTCCATCTATGTCTCTAGCTTCTGAAGTCGAACTAGAAGAACTAGAGTGGTCCTTGAAGAGGGAGTGGCTAGAGATGAGCTAGGGGCCTAACTAGTGGCCGAAGACGGTGGACCCTGGGCATCCGTTGTAAGGGATGTAATGGCACTGTCATCATCATGCATCTGCTCCACATCCGCAACAAGATCATCACCCAAAGGTGGTACCTCAACATGTGGCTCCCTCCGAGGTGAAGCTAAGTTGGCATCATCCTGAATGAGGTTGATGTCCAGAGTCTTGGTCGCCTCAAGCAACAGGTCGCAATGCCAAACATGTACAGAAGCATCCCTGGATAGCTAAAAATAAGGCACGGGAAGGGCAGGGTGGTGGTGGCCATAAAGGACCTGTCATGGATCTCCGTAATAAATATGCAGGCAAAGTCAATCTCCAAACCTACCATAATGTCTACCAGCATCACGACCCGGTCCCAGGTAGCCACATTATCCCCCTGAGTTAGGGACAGTCTATTCCAAACTAAAAACCAGAAGAACTTCATAGCAAAGCTTAGTTTAGCCTTCCTAATACCCAGCTAGGAGTACGAACCCACTCGGCGTGCTCCCCATCCGTAGCAATATAGGTAGCCTACCTGTAAGGACCCTACAATCCTCGGTCACGATCTTGGTCATCCTCCGATGCTCATTTAATATCGTGTCATTCTCATAAATCTAATACTGGCCAGGGACACACCATTTGTTCGGCTCATCAGCCTTGGGAGAAGGCTCGACTCTGGTAGGTGTCAGGCTGTCACTTGTTCTATCAACATCAGATGAAGAAGCGGTACTGCTACTAGAACTAGAGCCGAACTATGACTCTGAGCCAGCCTGTGCTCTGATCTGTATTGCCCTTTCTCAGACTAGGGACAGTGACCTCATCGGAGTTAATATGCTGGGCTCTATTCCTAGTAGTGCGGGGGGTCGTAGGGGAGATCCTGGTGGTAGGTGGGAAATAATTTGTACCATTTTCCACCACTATCATACGTCTAGAGGGGGCGACTGACTTGGACATGGTCCCTCGTGCATAGCTAATAGCTTGCTTTTGAGCCATGGTAGCTATGCAAGCTAAGTTAGTACCAAGACAACATAAAAAGTGTTACAGCCCGTAGTTTAGTAGGCTAACTAGGGCTAAGCGTGAGGGTTAACGTCAAGGGAGAAGGGCAAGAGCCAAGGAAAATTGGGCAAGGGGTAAGGCAGCCCCAAATTGGCCAAGGCACTGCCCACCATGACCACCGACCCGTGGTGACCACCATGTCCCATGGTGGTGTGGCAGTAGCCTTCCTAAGGCTTCCCTAAGAAGGCTCCCCTTCACAATCCACTTCACGGCTCGTGGTGAAGACCACGGCCCGTCGAAGGCATGTGGGGTTGCCTTCACCTTGTGGGGGACATGTCAGGGTAGCCTAGCTACTAGTCAAGGGACTATGGTCACTTTCAAGGGCCGTGGTGCCCTTGACGGATCGTGAAGTGGGGTCATGGTGTCTGGCACCATGCTGCCTAAGTGAGGGAAAATTAGGAAATTCCTTTTAAAGTTAGTATTAAGTGGGGTCATTTGAATAGACTTTATACACCTATATAAACTATTTAAACCATTTAACCACCCCAAGTAAGTCATTAATTCAAAAACCCCCAAAAGATCCCAAAGTTCTTCTCTAGAAAACTAAAGAAGAAGAAGATGAGAGGGTCAGGCTAGGTCAAATTCCTCCAATCTTCCAAGATTTGTGAGGGCATTGTATTCAAGCTTTGATAGCTTATTCATCCATGGATTCTTCCATCCATGGAGCCCCCTAGATTTCCCCCAATTGTGTAGATGAACCCTAATTCTAGTTAGGGTTTCTTACTATATTGTGGGTTAAATTGAGTATAAATCCAATTGAGTGGATATTACTTGTTTATAATTTATTTGTAGTGAATCATGTTATTATGATGATATTATATGTTATCCATGGCTAAACCTAGTCTAATTGATAAAATTGTAGTAATGTGGGTTTATGCCTTGTGAAGGGAAATTGAGGATTCATAGATGATCTTCTAGAATTGATGGTATGAGTAGCAATTGTTCAAGAACAGAAACATGTGAACATGAATTGAATTAGGTTATATTTTATATGATGGATCATGACTAGTAAAGCTTTATGTTGAACCTTTGTAATGATTTATGAATAGAATCACTTAATAATGAAGCATGTGATTAGAATGCCTTGAAATCTAGGTATTTATGGTGAATATAAGAAGTAAAGATTTGATAGTAAGGCTTGTAGTCATGAAGGTAGAATGCTAGGGCTTTGAGAATAAATCTAACATGTTGAATTATGCTTGTAATGGTTTTGAGAGTGAAGTCTAGATGATAATAGTAGACTAGTAAGTATCATAGTTGAGGAAGGAGTTTACCCACCTAATCTACCTCATGAATGTTTGAATGCACAAAGTGATAGAATCATATGAGTTAGGATGATATCCATGTCTAGTTTTTGAACCTTAAGTGTGATGATTGAAAGTAAGTCTTTAACCTTAAGTAGGTTAAGTATGAGATTATGCTGGTAGTAATTGAACTACTTGAATTATAATTATATCCACGTCTAATGTAGTCATTCTAGATGTGTTTATTTTATATAAGCTTTGATCCTTGAAAGGGCAAGATATGATATTATGCATGTTTTATGAAGGTTATGTACATGCTTTAAAAACACTTTGAGAGTGAACTGAATATGCTCATGATCTAATTGATGTGTTGTAGAAAGGTTATTCTCATATACACACCTAGGTATGAATATGATATGACGTGAGTAATTTCCTCACAGTATGATGATTCTAAGGTTGGAAGACTAGTCTCACCTAATGAATATATATATATATAGACATGGACGGTGAAAGGTTATCTCACACATGATCTAATGAGCTATAGTATGAGTTATGTTGGATTGAGTGTCAAGACATTCTTCAATAAATATGAACTTAAGTCAAGGTTTAATATGAACTCAATGGTAATTATGCTTAGCACAGAGTGGATATTGATATAAGATGGAAGCTCTCCTGTTAGTAGAGGCTCGGTTTCTTATGGAGTCTCTCCCATTAGTAGAGGCCGGGTTTCCTAGTAGTAATCTCTTGAGATGGAAACTTCCCCATTAGTAGAGGTTGAGTTTCTAGTAGCAATCTCCTTATCCCATTAACTATCTGCCTGATGTTTCCGTAATCAAGACACAACTTCCAATACAAGTGTCTACGATCGTACAATAGTAAAGTAACCCAACCAAGGGTTGGGGTCGAGGCCCAAGGGACTGGTTCCTGAAAATTAATGGTTAAGCGCGAAAGTGCTAACACTAACTGTAGCTAAAGACTTTATTGAATGAAGGCGTGCCAAATTAAAGGGTTTGACACGAGTGTCAATTATCAATGGGGGGTTTGTAAGCAAGTAAAGAGCAAAATCGGCAAAAATAAAAAGAGATACAAATGCGGGGATGGGATTCTTGGGATGTGATAGGAATACGGGTTAGACTAGACTTTTGGGTACATGCTTTTGATACTAAATCCGTTGAATATTTGTGACTAGGCTAGACTATAGTGGGGGTAAATTCTCTCTCGAGCAACTTACCCCAACTCAAATGGGTTCCTCTCGGACACCCACTTGCCGCATGAAGAACAGCCTCCACCTTAGCCCACTCACTCTCTCGAGCTGAGTGTGTGGGAGAAGGACTAGGGTTCACTCTCTCGAGTTGAACCTCATGTCGACCTACTCCTACCGACCATCAATTTAGTAGTCTTAGTTTTACAAGCAAGCCGGAAACACAAAGGTGAAATCGTATTTGCAACTACAATTTCATTAAGTTCTAAGACAACTACTAAACGAAATCACATCTAAACAAAAAATAAACTATCAGCAAGCAAGACCCAACAATTAACCTAACCCATATTAACAAAATCACACCCCAAGAAATGAGGTTTTAGCTACACATGTAAAAGAGGTAAAAATGTATACCAATCTCAGTTTCCATCAATGGGTATGCAAGATTAAGTCTTAAAACAAGTCAAAAGTGAAGAATCCACAAGACTTAATCTAAGTTCTTCCAAACCCTCTCCAAGCTTAGAGAGAATAATCTAAGTTTGATATTAAAACTTAATAATAAAACTTGATAATAATAATTTATATTCTGATACTAAGCCACAAAACTTTAACTAGTATTTATAGTTTTCAGAAAATGTGCTGCGAAGGATCACTCGGCGAAGTTAGTCGGGATCGCCAATCAACTTGGTGGTCCACCATTTGGTCTAGTTCATCTCTATCTTGTGTTATCCTTCAGCATAGTCGTGTTTTGGATCATTGGGCGACATAGTACAGCTTCGTGTAACTGCTCGGCAATATGCCAACTGCTGTTTTTCACCGCTGATTTGATCCTTTCCTTCAGGTCTCAGCACACTTGAACAAAAGGCAAGGATAAGACCTTTTGGCGACTCGCCAAATAGGTTCGGTGATTCTCAGATCTTCATTTCATCGTTCTTTCTGCTGCCTTTGTTCCCTTTTGCTAAGTAGTGTCCAGGCTTTCCCTCAAACTCCAAATACCTTAAACTTAAGGGTTTTCATCAGATATTGAGACAAAATATGCATTTGAGGACACTAATTCTATCAAAATATAGCCCTAAATGAATCCAATTTGAGGACCCATCAACACCTCCAACTTAAACTTTTGCTTGTCCTCAAGCAAACTTAAGTTCAGCTGTTCCAACAGGGTATCTCAAACAATGTTGCACAAGACTCAATCATGAATGCACACAACAAGACTCAATTTACTTATGCAAAGATCAATAGTGCACTCAAAGATTCAAGTTGTGACCCACCAATATCAAAGAATCTCATGCCACAATACTTGCTTCAAATGCAAGTTCAAGCTCAACCAAAGTGTTCAAATGCCCTCACACAAGGAATGATTCCATACTCACACACAATGGTTTACAATTTAAAGCTTCGAAATCAAATGCAACGCTCACACTCACAAAGATGAACACGATGCATACTTTTAGCCATAGGTTTGCCCGTATTTTCCGATCAACATTTGTTTCAGCTCACTCAAGATCAAAAAGGTCTTTTCAAGGCTTGTAATGGGGATGAGTGCAAAGGCTTAGTGACTTTCATTTAGGCTTAGTGACTTTCATCCTCATGAAATGTGGTGCTCAAAACTCTTCTTTTCCTTTTCATTCATCATTTTCTTTAGTGCTCATAAGTCATCATATTATTCACTTTCCATGGATTGTTTGGAAACCCCATTTATTTTATACTTTATTCCATAACTTTCTTTTTCATTCATTTCTTCTCTTTTTCTCTTTTTTTATATGGAGGGGTTCCATTTTTCTCAACACCATGGATTAAAGGAGACTTTTCTTGCACTTCTTGACTTTCCCATTTCTTTTCACCACACCCAACTTAGGCTTTTGGCCTAAGTTGGCTATTCAATCAACCACATATCAAGAGGATTACAGGTATTGGATTAAGAGAGGTCTAGTGTTCATCAAGTTTCTTCCAAAAAAAAGGTAAGGCTCAAGGGGTGTTTAAAAGAGGTTCACACACTCACAAGGTAGGTCACAAAAAAGGTATATGTCAAATTGTCTTACACTCTTCGAAGTTGCCTAAGATCATATCAAGAGATAGCCTTACTTAGTCAACCGGACCAACGGGGCAAATTCTAGGATCCATCATGCATAGTTCAAAGGTAAGCTCATCACACTAGGCATCGACACTAAAGTCAAACAAGACTCCACACTTTTGCTAGTGTGCAACGGTCATCACAAAAGAATCAATTTAATACATGGCTAATCTCAACAAGATGCAAAGAGTTCACATATTGTCTACGCAACTTCATATGGGCTCATCGTAGCCGTGCATTCATGTTCGATCGATTGAGAGCACTATTCAAGTCATTGGTATTGATCAAAACTGAGACTCAAATTTTGCAAAAGAACAGCCACATTCAACACACGAGAGGTGGCAAAAAATTTTGGACGAGTTAAAATTATTTTGCAATTTAAAATAAAAGGAGCCACAAGCTCAAACATCCACGCAAAGCAGTGCAATAACACAATAATAGCTCATAACCCAAAATATATAATCAAAATAAATATGCACAAAGGTGGGCCTCACCCCACCACAAACAAAAAACATTTGTCCTCATATGCGAATAAAAGTATCCAAAAGTAAAAGTAAGTAAGACAAAGAGGGAGGTAAAGAAAAGTCATGTATATGCAGTCTCTCCATCTATCGGGGCCTCAGTGCCCGATGAACCAGTATGAACTTCGGCATCAGTGCCTGGAGTTGTTGTGGACGTCTCAGTCGGCGATGTCTAGGTCACCGGCTACACAATTGTCCCCAGAATATCTAACAAATCTCTAAATATGCTTTGCTCTCGGCTCTACATCATCTCCTCCTCATGTACTGCTATCAGCTCATCATCGGTCTCTGCATCCGACTCCTCATATGATATGCCACCCCTCTGTACATCTCCGGTGCCGGAGGAATCCCCAAGATCTCAAGAGTATCCTCATCATATGAACCCCACATCAATGAGGTGAAGTCGATAGACAGCAAATAGTCTATGTCCTTAATCAAATCTGCCACTTCGGCAAAGACAAAACCTCGGATGTCTCCCCCTATCTGCTCTCACAAGCAGTGACTGTAGTAGCCAGATAATCAACATAGGCCCTAAAGGGGGTTAGTTCAGCTAAGATAGCACTATCGATCATCCCTGGAATGGGTCTCTCCAATCGAGTCGCTCTCATATCCACTGAACAGGCCAGTTGTCCCATCTTCAGGATCATGGCCTGAGTAATCCTGGCAGGTTGGGAGGAGGAAAAAGTACCTGGGACCTGTGAAGAAGAGGAAGGAGCGGTTGTACCTGAAGGCTCAGAGGCTGGAGTAGGTGAAGGTGCCTCTGCTGGTAACGAGTCAACATCAACTTCTAGAGAAATATCTGTCGGAGTTGCTCTACTCCTATCAACCTCCTCTCGTGTGAACTCAGCCTCAATACGCCAGATGTTAGTAGAGGAAAATGGAGTGACCTTAATATCCCTTGTAGTGTCCCGAGGTACTCTAGAATGTTGGCACAACTCCGTGATCAAGGCTGGGAATGGCAGAGAAGTCAGCTTCTGCTTGGCCCTCATGGCTATCTCTTGTGAAATCAGCAGCCCCAGATCAATACGCCTCCTGGACATGATAGAACCAAGGCAAGCTGCCTTAGGATGGTGCAAAATGGACCAAGCCAATGCAGCTTGCAAATTGCACTTGGACGGAATAGACACGCGTCGCGCACTTTCTCCCCCAAGGAGCAAAAAGTCAGTTCACGACACGGTCATGTCGCAGACTCTACTATCTCAAAATTTAATTCCAAATATCTTCAGGGAACAGTTCCGCATCACGGACTTGTTCTGCGACGAAAATGCAGAAATTCAGAAATCTATTTTTACTTCATTAAAGGGTCCAACTAAGTGAGGGGTAGTTTGGGTACCTTGGGTTATTGTTTTAAGTGTTTTTAAGTATATTTAAACATTTAAAGTCTATTTTAAAGTCATTCTCCTAAATTCAAAACTCTCTCTCAAAACTCTCTCAAAACCCCATGGAAGCTCAAGGTGAAAGATGGAGCTAGGGTTGATGGTGGCTACTAATTTCTTCTTCAATTTCATTTGGTTCTTGATGATTAAGGTATGGGGATCCTTTATCCTTGATTTTTCTTTCTTTCAAGAAGCCCAATCAAAAGGTTTTCAAGGTTTTTCAAATACACAAAACCCTATTTCGAATTCTAAGCATGGGTTCTTGCATTAAATAATTTTAAATGATGTTTCATGTTTTTATTAATGATTATTGATGGTTTTAAGAAATAAAATCTTCATGAACCCATGTCTTCTCAAATTCTCTAAATTTGGTCTAAAGTGGGTCTATTGATTTTAAGTAATTGACGAAGGATTTTTGAGTGGTTTGATGTGCGATGTTCTTATATGATCTTAGCTATGTTGAGTTGCTGGAAATTTTTATTGAATGGTATAATGTGAGATAGTAGCCTTGAATGGTCATAAATTGGGATTTAGCCTTTATGTTGGTTATTGGATATTATTTAGCTTAGCTTGTATAGTTGAATGTTGTTATTATCATTGTTATTGTATTGTTAATTGTTGGAATATGAGGATGATGAATATAGCTATGGAAAGAGGGTAAGTTGACATAACTTGATGAATATTGTACAATTGGCATGGAATTGAGTATTGTGGCTTATGTCCTTTGAAAGGTGGTAAGATGACTTGATCTCTTAATATTTCTATATTTGCTTCTTAGGTTGGATCCACCTTTGGTGGAAGTGTTGCTTGTTGCTTTTGAATTATGATTGTGGCCATGAAAGGCATTATATGAGTATTGTTGTATTATTATGTTCATATATATAAATGAAGCTATATGTAAAAAATTATATGAAGCTATATGTAAAGTTTTATGTGAACCTATATGTGAAGATATGATGTGAATGAGTTTATGTGATCTTGTGATGATCCTATGTAAAGTGGATAGAATTGTGGTTTAAAGTATGATTTCTCACGAGGTACATATGTAATAATGTTGGATTATGAAGTGTCCTCAAATAATAATGTTGTGACTTTATTAGTAGACTAAAGTGTCTCTTCTTGTTACTTAAGTCTTGAATGCATGAATGTGTGAAGTGGGCAAGAACTAAGAAATGGTGCCCTTTCTATAAATGCTAAAAGAGGAACTCTAGGCCAAGACTTGAATCGGCAGAACTAAGAAATGGTGCCCTTTAATAAGTCTACCTTTCCTAAGTAAATGTATAACCTTGAAGGATGGGCCTTAGGGCGATGTTCCCTTCTTGAGTGAAATGATAGACTTAGAGATGGATGGAGCCGGAATAGCATGAGAATCCTTATCTAAGAAATTTAAATGAGCTATCCTTATGGACCTTGATTGGCTATGACTAAGAAATGGGGCCTTTCTTGGGAAGAGGTACTATGAGTTGGTTGAACTAGAAAAGGAACCCTCTCTAGTACATATGTGATTGAATATTCTATGGGAAACAAGGCTAGCACCGAGTGGATGTGGTTAGGAAGGTGGCCTAGTTGAGTATGAGATTAGGCACAATGAACTTCCTTGGACATCCCCCAAACCATGTGCCTACATAGGTTGCTTACTAGTTCTACCCTTGGCAAGTAGAACAACCTCCATGGAGTAGGATAGACTCCGGATTCCATGCCTAGCTAGTATGGTCTATGCCGGTTATGCCTATTCTCATCATGTGGGATGTGCACTACAGTTATTGGATAGGTTCTACAACGTGTAGGTAGTAGTATGGGATGCTATCTACACATGGCACGAGTAGGCCTTGAAGATACTAAAGTGAGTTCCCTAAGTCTAACGACTATTATCTGAAAGTCCCATTATGTGCTTGAAGGTCTCCTAAGTGGTTTCTTAAAGAAAGTTGGTCTATTGATGTTATGTTGTAAAGGAAATGTTCTTATCTACGGTAATCTTGAGGAACACTTAAGTGTGCTTGAAGAGGTTGTATGGGCGGTCACTTCTTGTCTCACTCAAGCGTATCTTAAGGTTATATTAGGTAGAGGTCCTATGGTAATGAAATGGCATGTGTTCTTCTAAAGTTAAGCATGGGTTGGATATGGATATGTTGAGTATGTGTATGGTTGGGTATGGTCTTATATGCGAATGTTGACTTGTATTATATCTCTTATGCTTGTGAAGTGAAGGTTTTATCAAAAATGATATGAAAGCATATATTACTTGTAAATGTCTGTTGAAGCATATTTTTGCATGGTCTCTATACTTAGTACTTAATTGTGCTAAACCCTTTCTTTCCCTTTTTGACTAAAGTGTAGGGATTGGGACATAGTGACATGTCATGGCTACTTGATAGGTTTCCAAGTGTTGATGATGAAGACTTGGTGAGTCCTCATAGATTCAAGGACAACACCCTACATGTTCCTTTTGATGTATTTCTAGTATTTTGTTTAAGTCTTGTATGGGCTTAGTCCCATTGTTGTATTCAAGTATTAGATGATTTTGAGACATCATGTATAAAGTCTAGAAAGTCTTCCGCTTGCTATTTTTAATGAAATGTCTTCTTTGTAAGGAAAGTTTTTAAATTCTTAGTGACTTTTATGATCTATGCGATGAATGAATGCTAAGGTTTGTATGAGACCTCTGAGAGGTCAAATACGCATGTAACGGCTAGGGGGTGCTCTCGGGTCGGTACAAATACAGTGTTAATATACTCTCTATGTCACTCAACTTCCTTGCCTCTAACCATGACTGACTTAACTGGTCTAAACTCGCTTGCCCTCTTCTTGTTCCTGGGCACCAACTCCCCATAAGCTGTGTAAAATTTCCTAACCCAAGAAGGAATGTAAGGGCCTCGAGGTCTTGTGAACTGCTCAAACTCATGGTATCGAAGGGTGTCAATCACATCGGGATGCTTGCCTTCTAGGCCCTCTATAGATAATAGCTTCTCCTCTAGGATGGTTGGTACCCCCTCACCTTTCAGTCTGTTCAGTAGTCTATGAGGAGGAACGATAGGGAGTGCAGGGGCCACCGGAGGTGTCAGCACTGGCACGGAGTCTGTTACCGGAGGAGTGGCAGCTGAGGGAAGATTGGTGGATGTGGACTGAGATCTGGCCCGGAGTTCATCCCTTCGGTTTATCAGAGGTTTCTCATCTTCTGGTTCTGAAAAATTAGCCTGGGTTTCAATAGCTAATCCTTTTCTAGCTATATGCTTCTTCTTTTTTGCCTTCATCTCTCGGTGGGAGTTCTTGTCCTCTCCTCTTTGGAGGATTTGACCTCCCCTCGTTTATGGTTATGCCCTGTGCTTTCTTCTGAGGTTGCGTAGTTAGATTTGTGTGTACCATATCTGTAAGAGATCGGGATAAATTAGGAGAAAATTCCAACATAAACACAAAATAATCTATTGCAGACAGGCTCGATGATCCATTCGGTGAGTCTCCGAACCTCTTTGGCGAGCTAAGTCGGGCTCGCCGAAGGGATTGGCTTAAAAATTATATCAAGTCGGTGATGGGAAGGCCCTTTCATTGAATCGCTGACTACTTTCGGCGATCATGGGTTTGTCCGCCGAAAGTTGCAGTGCAACAGAGGTTTAGTGGAGCATACAAAGGGTGATCAAGAGTACTTTCGGTGACCAAAGGCTTCTCGCAGAAAGTTACAGACTCAAACAACACATAAAGTATGAATTTAAAAGCGAGATGGGATCATTAGGCGAATCGCCGAGTGGTTCGGCAAGCTCGACCCAGCTCGCAGAACGGCTCAACGTGCCCATTTTCAATCAATCTTGTCGAATTCAACCCTGCAACCCCCGATAACAAAATCAAAGAATGCACTAATGAAATTCAAACAAGACCTGTACTACCCATCACCCTGGGATACTCAAATCTTTCCCAGTTATGCCAAATTTAGCCATTTGACGATATTTTCTTTTAAGAGTGTTTTCACTCTCTCTATCATTGAGCAATTTTCGTCATTTAGCACAAACATGGGTTACTCAGACTTCATCCAATCAATCTAAACGCAAGCACAACTCAATGCAAATTCATTCATTTAAAAGCACAAAAAATTATGGGCATTTGATGATCAAAACAATAAGGGCAAGATTTACAAATTGAAATAGGCATTTACGCATTCTAATTCTATCAGAGAGGACCATCACACAACAATACAATATGATCATTGCAATTGAGTACAAAAAATTTTATTGTAAACTCAGGATTCTGAAACCAACCTTAAATGTCGATTGCAACACGATTGAAAAGCTAGGCGGCAAAGAAATCCTAGTTCTAAGCACCAATCAACAACTAAAATACTAATGGAAAGCAAGAATATTGGAAATACTATCTTGGTGTGAGTTTGTTAAGTTTAAAAGCAATGGAAAGTGAAGAAGTTCAAATTCTGAGACTTTTAGCCATTATAAACCATCCAGTTTGCGTCCATTCTGCGACGTTAGTGGCACTCACCGAGTGGTCACTTGCCTCGCTGAGTTTTACAGAACCTTTAGTCAAAGTGAGGTCCAAACGACGATCTTCATCGGGCACGCCGACCTCTTTGGCGATTTGCCGACTGACCATTTTACTCACCAATATGCATTTTCCAAACACTTTCAGCATTTAAACCTGCACCACTAACGCACCATTATTTATAAAATCAAACTAAAGCTTTTAAAACCTTGGGTTGCCTCCCAAGAAGCACCTTATTTACCGTCGTGGCACAACACGAGTCTTTACTGACTCTCCATTGGTGGGGTTGGTCCTAGTGTTACTAGGTAACCCCAATAATTCATTTGAGTGAAGAGGAGGCACTGCATAACTCATGAGTGTCCTGATCAGCTGGATCGATCAAGTGTTCTCCCTGTCTCTAGACTGTTTTAGCTCATGAGGAAGTGTGTACTTCCCTTGTCTCTTGCACTGGTTTTCTACTTCTGATATTTTGGTGGCTAACTCATTCAGCTGAGTAACCAGTGCGGTTAACCTGAATTCCCTCTCGACTTCTTGACTCATCTCAGCCGAGTTGCTACCATTTCCCTCAGTCATGCTCAGAGTATCTACCTATATCAACATCTTCAAAGAAAAACAAAACTAAAAATAAAGTTAGTAAACTACGACTATCAAAAGCAAAATTCATCTTGACCAAAAAATTTCACAGAAAACCACTCCCCGGCAGCGGTGCCATTTTGATGTTTGCGTAATCAAGACACAACTTCCAATTATAGTGTCTACAATCGTACAATGGTAAAGTAATACAACCAAGGGATGGGGTAGAGTCCCAAGGCAGTGGTTCCTGAAAATTAGTGGTGAAGCGCGAAAGTGCTAAATCTAACCGTAGCTAAAGACTTTATCGAATGAAGACATGACAAATTAAAGAGTTTGACACGAGTGTCAATTATCAATAAGGAGTTTATAAGCAAGTAAAGAGCAAAATCAGCAAAAATAAAAAGAGATACGAATGCGGAGACGGGATTCTTGGGATATGAGAGGAATACGGGTTAGACAAGACTATTGGGTACATGTTTTTGATAGTAAATCCATTGAATATTTGTGACTAGGCTAGACTATAGTGGGGGGAAATTCTCTCTCGAGCAACTTACCCCGAATCAAATGGGTTCCTCTCGGACACCCACTTGTCGCATGAAGAACAGCCTCCGCCTTAGCCCACTCACTCTTTCTAGCTGAGTGAGTGGGAGAAGGACTAGGGTTCACTCGCTCGAGCTGAACCTCATGTCGACCCACTCCCACCGGTCATCATTTACTAATCTTAGTTTTACGACCTCTCTCTCGAGCAAGCCGAAAACACAAAGGGGAAATCGTATTTCCAACTACAATTTCTTGAAGTTCCAACACAACTACTAAATGAAATCACATCTAAACAACAAATAAACTATCAGCAAGCAAGACCCAACAATTAACCTAACCTATATTCACAAAATCACACCCCAACAATTGGGGTTTAGCTACACATATTAAAGAGGTAAAAATGTATACCAATCTCTGTTTCCATCAATGGGTATGCAAGATTATGTCTTAAAACAAGTCAAAAGTGAAGAATCCACAAGACCCAAGTCCAAAATCTTGGAGTTGAAACCCTTTGAATCTTCAAGTTCTTCAAAAACCCTCTCCAATCTTAGAAAGAATATTCTAAGTCTGATATTAAAACTTAATAATAATTTATATTTTGATACTAAACCACAAAACTTCAACTAGTATTTATAGTTTTCAGAAAATGAATTATGAAGGATCACTCAGCGTAGTTAGTCGGGATCACTGATCAACTCGGTGATTCGCCCTTTGGTCTAGTTCGGCACCGTCTTTTGTTAGCCTTTAGCATCGTCACGTTTTTTTATCATTGGACGACATAGTACAGCTTCACGAAACTACTCAGCGATACGATGACTGCTCATTTTCACCGCCAATTTGATCCTTTCTTTCAGGGCTCAGCATACTAGGACAAAAGGCGAGGATAAGACCTTTTTGCGACTCACCAAATAGGCTCGGCGATTCTCAGATCTTCATTTCGTCATTCTTTTTGCTGCCTTTGTTCCTTTTTGCTAAGTAGTGTCCATGCTTTCCCTCAAACTCCAAATACCTAAAACTTAAGGGTTTTCATTAGATATTGAGACAAAATATGCATTTGAGGACATTAATTCTATCAAAATATAGCCCTAAATGAGTCCAATTGGAGTACTCATCAGTGCCCTCATAGGTTACTTAGCTATTGGATCCACCTAAGCTAAGAATATGGTCCTACCTTAGGAAAGTAGGAAAACCCCTTTTCAGTCTGGGGTACATTCCAGATTCCATGATAAGCTCACATGATCTATGTTCGTTAAGGCTAATTCCCATAATAAGAATATGAATTATGAACTATGGTTACTCAAGAAGTTTTACTTAATATGGGTAGGATTATGGGATCTTATTCATGCATTGAACAACTATTCTTTGAGGGTATTCATGGTATGTTCCTTTTATGTTATGATGATCTATATGTTGCATATGTGTATGGCTTATGCTTAAGTATGCTTAGTTTGGATTGTAGCTTGAAAGGCCCTTCCAATACATATGTGACTAAAGGTGAGTGTTCCCTTGTCTATGAAAAGTAAGCTAAGGATGAGATTCAAAGATGGTAAGTATGACTATATGACCTAAAAGTGGTACTTAGTGTGGATTAGATTATGGGGTCTCATTCATGCATTGCACAAGTATGCTTTAAGGTTACTTGAGAAGTAGTTCTCTTATGATACGAAGATCTAAGTATTTACTATGCTTATGAACATGATGTATCTCTCATGTTATGGATTATGCCTTATGTTGACTAATGCTTATATGATGCCTATGTTGAAGATTATGCTTGTGACTATGTTATTGTCTCTTATGCTTATAGTTTATGTTTCTTGAAGTATCTCTTATGATTATGGCATATGGCCTATGTTGACTAACCATTATGTTATGCTCTTATGATGTTATGCTAGCTATCATATTTAGTCATTTTGTACTAATGCATACTCTTGCTTACATTCTTATCAAATGTAGGGACTGGAGATTTTGAGTTCCATTCTTGAGGTTAGGTTCTTAGTAGGAGCAAGAAGAGATGTTTCTGTGAGTCCTCATAGCATCGAGGACTTGAACACCCTTTGTTTTTATGTCTTTACTTTTTATGCTGTAGACTATTGTATCAGTTTTGTTCCAAGAGTTATTCAAAGTCTTATAGATGGTTTGTGACAATGTTAAAGATATCCGTTTCATTTTATGAGACTTTGATTGTATGGAAAATGTTTTAAAAATTTTACACTTTTCTATTATCTTATGTTATGATATGCTAAGGGCTTGTATGAGACCCCTTCGGGGTCAAGTACGCCATGTTACATCTAGGGTGTACCCCTGGGTCGTGACAAACTTGGTAGTTAGAGCACAAGGTTTAGAATGGTTCTAGGATGTCTCAAACCACGTCTAGTAGAGTCTTGTTCATAAATGTGTAGCGCACCACATGTATGAATAGGAGGCTATTGGATGTTTAGGAAACTTTACTTCTTTATTCTCTAAGTTGTGCCATTGAGTTTTAACACTATTAGATTTCTCTCCTATTCCTTATCTGATGGTCTTTAGGATATGACTACTCGAAGGGCTCATGCTACAAAGAATGAGGGAGAAAGGTTGGTTGTGATGCCAATTATGGCTATGTTACTAGACAGACTTGATATGATAGACTTTGATGTTGTCTTTAGTAGGAATGGGTTGCATTATGGTTATGTTTATTTGATGGTAGAACTCAACTTAGTCACGATGAGTTTTGGGGGTATGTTGATAAGTTTAATGAATAGGGTATTTTTGTAAATGCCTAGATGTGTTGAGTGAGTAGACTTCTTTAAGAAGGGTAGTAGTGTAATTCACCATGGTTTAGAATCATCTTGTGTGATTGATGTGAAAGTATAGTGATAACTTGTCCCGATCTAAGAATTGAAAGTAATGGTGCTTAGAAAAGTATGTGTAGGCTTACTCCCAAGGGAGATATGATGTGCTTAGATAGCAAGATCGTTGAGTGTCCTTGATGTTCATGATGTTAGGTTTGCTTGAAATTCTCACCTTGAGAAGTGTAGTGACCTTGGGAAGTTTAGTCCTGGTTTTGCAGGCTTATATGAGACCTTGAGTGGTGTTGGTGAGATTGCTTGTGATCTAGAGTTGCTTAATGAGGACCTCTCTAATTTAGAAGTACCGGTAGGGATCTTAGACAAGGAAGTAGTTTCCATGAAAATATTGAGGAGTGATCTTTTATTAAGGGTTTAGTTGAGGATGCTACTTGGGAGGCCGAGGGCCAATAAAGAAGTCCCGATATCCTCATCCTTTTCCTTGTATTCCTCGTTTACCATTAAGATGATGAGTTTCTTATTATTTGTTCCTTATGTGAAGTCATGTGTGTATTAGATGTGGTCATGATTTCCCTATATGATGCATGTTCATGAAAGTTTATAACTTAAAAGAAAAAAATGAGTTTGCATGATTATTTCCTTATATTGTAGTTCATTGAGTATAAGTTGCCTATAGACTTTATGAGATGAATTAATAAGCATGCCTTAGTTTGGAATTGAATGATTCCTCCTTGAATAAATTCTTTTTGAGAGTAAATTGCATATAGGCTCCATGAGTGTATATTGAGCTTGTTTTAGCTAAGAGATGGTAGTTCCTCCTTGAATATGAGTAGATATAGAATTTCATACATAATGGGTTGTTAGATGTAGTTCCTACTTCCTTGTGTTGCATTGAGTATGTTATCTTGGAGTTGAAGTTTTCCTCCTTTGTTTAGGTGCATTTAGATGAGTGCATGCATGATGGGTTGCTATTCTAGAGTCGTTTCCTCTAAGAAGTTTTTAGAATTGTCATTCGAGGAAGAATGATCCCAAAGGGGGAGATATTGTTACACCCCATAGTTTAGTTGGCCAACTAGGGCTAAGCTTGAGGGTTAACGTCAAGGGAGAAGGGCAAGAGCCAAGGAAAATTGGGCAAGGGCAGAGGCAAGGGGCCAAGTCTGCCCAAAATTGGCTAAGGCACTGCCCACCATGACCAGAGGGTCTTCATGACCCGTGGTGTCCACCACGCCTCGTGGTGTCCACCACACCCCATGGTGTCACACGTGGTGGTGAGGCAATAGCTTCCCTAAGGCTGCCCCAAGAAGGCTCCCCTTCACAATCCACTACGCAGCTCGTGGTGAAGACCATGGCCCGTGGGAAAGCTCGTGGGGTTGCCTTCACCTTGTGGGGGACATGTCAAGGTAGCCTAGTTATTGGTCAAAGGACCACGGTCACCTTCAAGGGTCATGGTACCCTTGACGGATCGTGAAGGGGGGTTGTGGTGCTAGGCACCATGCTGCCTAAGTGAGGGTAAATTAGGAAATTCCTTTTTAAATTAGTATTAAGTGGGGTATTTTGTATAGAATTTATACACTTATATAAACTACTTTAACCCTTTAACCACCCCAATTAAGTCATTAATTCCAAAACCCCCAAAGATCCCAAAGTTCTTCCTCCAAACTCTCTCTCTAGAAAACTCAAGAAAAAGAAGAGACGGTCAAGCTAGGTAAAATTCTTCCAATCTTCCAAGATTTGTGAGGGCTTTGTATTCAAGGTATGATAGCTTATTCACACATGGATTCTTCCATCCATGGAGCCCCTAGATTTCCCCAAATTGTGAAGATGAACCCCAATTCTATCCAGGGTTTCTTTCTATATTATGGGTTAAGTTGAGTATGAATCCAATTGAGTGGATATTACTTGTTTATGATTGGTTCATTAGTGAATCATGTTATTATGATGATATTATATGTTTTCCATGGCTAACCTAATTGATGAAATTGTAATAATGTAGGTTTATGCCACGTGAAGGGAAATTGAGGATTCATAGATGATCCTGTAGGATTGATGGTATGAGTAGCAATTGTTCAAGAATAGAAACATGTGGACATAAATTGAATTAGGTTATAGTTTATATGATGGATCATGACTAGTAAAGCTTGATGTTGAACCTTTATAATGATTTATGACTAGTATCACTTAATAATGAAGCATCTAATTAGAATGCCTTCAAATCTAGGTATGTATGATGAATATAAGAAGTAAAACTTTGATAGTAAGGCTTGTAGTCATGAAGGTAGAATTCTACGTCTTTGAGAGTAAAGCCTATATGAGAATGGTAGACTAGTAAGTATCATTGTTGAGGAAGGACTTCACCCACCAAATCTACCGAATGAATATTTGAATGCATAAAGTGATAGAATCACATGAGTTAGGATGATATCCATGTCTAGTGTTTGAACCATAAGTGTGATGATTGAAAGTAAGTGTTGAACCTCAAGGAGGTGAACTATAAGATTATGCTTGTAGTAAATGAACTACTTGACTTATGATTATATCCACGTCCAATGTAGTCATTCTAGATGTGTTGATTTTATATGAGCTTTGACCCTTGAAAGGGCAAGATATGAAATTATGCATGTTTTATGAAGGTTATGTACATGCTTTAAGAACACTTTGAGAGTGAAGTGAATATGATCATGATCTAGTTGTTGTGTTGTTGAAAGGCTATTCTCATATACACACCTAGGTATAAATATTATATGATGTGAGCAGTTTTCTCACAATATTATGATACTAAGGTTGGAAGACTAGTCTCACCTAATGAATCTATATGTAGACATGGACGGTGAAAGGTTATTCTCATGCATGATATAATGAGCTATAGTATGAGTTATGTTGGATCGAGTGTCAAGACATTCTTCCATAAATATGAACTTAAGTCAAGGCTTAATATGAACTCAATGGAAATTATGCTTAGCACCGAGTGGATATTGATATGAGATGAAAGCTTTCCCGTTAGTATAGGTCAGTTTTCTTATTGAGGCTCTCCCGTTAGTAGAGGCCGGGTTTCCTAGTAGTAATCTCTTGAGATGGAAGCTCCCCCATTAGTAGAGGTTGGGTTGCTTGTAGCAATCTCTTTATCCCATAAACTATGTGCCCTCATAGGTTACTTAGCTATTGTATCCAACTAAGCTAAGAGTATGGTCCTACCTTAGGCAAGTTGTACAACCCTTTTTCGGTGTGGGGAAGACACTGGATTCTATGTTAAGCTCACATGGTCTATGTCGGTTAAGTCTAATTCCCACAATAAGAGTATTAATTATGAAGTATGGTTACTCAAGAAGCTTTACTTAGTATGGGTAGGATTATGGGATCTTATTCATGCATTGCACAAATATTCTTTGAGGGTATTCATGGTATGTTCTTTTTATGTTATGATGATTTATATATTGCATATGCTTATGGCTTATGCTTATGATGTATTCTTAGTTTGGATTGTAGCTTGTAAGGCCCATCCAATACATGTGTAACTAAAGATGAGTGTTCCATTGTATATGAAAAGTAAGCTAAGGATGAGATTCAAAGATAGTATGTATGACTATGATGACCTAAAAGTTGTACTTAGTTTGGATGGGATTATGGGATCTCATTCATGCATTCCACAAGTATGCTTTAAGGTTACTTAAGAAGTAATTATTTTATGATATGAAAATCTAAGTATTTACTATGCTTATGAACATGATGTATCTCTCATGTTATGGATTATGCCTTATGTTGACTAATGCTTATATGATGCCTATGTTGAAGATTATGCTTGTGACTATGTTATTGTCTCTTATGCTTATAGTTTATGTTTCTTGAAGTATCTCTTATGATTATGGCATATGGCTTATGTTGACTAACCCTTATGTTATGATCTTGTGATGTTATGCTAGCTATCATATTTAGAACATTTTGTACTAATGCATACTCTTGCCTACATTGTTATCAAATGTAGGGTTCGGCAATTTTGAGTTCCATTCTTGAGGATAGGTTCTTAGTAGGAGCAAGAAGATAAGTTTTGATGAGTCCTCATAGCATCAAGAACTTGATCACCCTATCCTTTTATGTCTTTACTTTTATGTTTTAGACTATTGTATGGGCTATTCCCCAAGAATTATTCAAAAAAAAATTAGATTGTTTGAGACAATTTTAAAGATTGACGCTTCGTTTTTGTATGGAAAATGTTTTAAAATTTTTGCATTTTTCTATTATCTTATGTTATGATATGCTAAGGGCTTGTATGAGACCCCTTCAGGGTCAAGTATGCCATGTTACATCTAGGGTGTACCCCTGAATCATGACAAAATGACTCACAAAATAATTTTAAAACAAGACTCGGTTTCTAATAAAAAATTTCCCAGACAGTAGTTGAACTCGTGACACACGGTGGGTACGTACAGTGCATCGATACAATGATAGACCGTGGGTCCCCTTCATAGTTTTGAGTACCCAAAGTTGGGTCTCTGATGTGGGAACCATGGGTGTGCAGAACGTTCCATCAATGGAATGATGGACCATAGTCCACACCGTGGTTCTACACTTACAATATATTTTCTGTGCCACTGGTCCACGAACCTCGACCTACGGTCCATAGGGTGACCTACGGTCTGTGAGTTGAAGTCGTGGATCAGTTCTGTGCCAGGTTTCAGACTTTAAACTCACACTGAATTTCATATTTCAACAAACACACCATTAAACTAGGCCTACACATGCATTTCAACATATATTTTGGTAGTTTGTCATCCCTAGGGTTGCGATCAGTCAATTTTATTCACATTTACACAAGTCCATTGAACAACCCTAAGTCAAAACTTCCAATTTAGACCTATTAACCGATTTATGTTGTTTTGATTTATCACACACTCACATACTATCATTCCAAGGGTACTTCTAACTACAATTCAACATTCAAATAAGAGATTAGCAACCCACGGTCAAGTTGCAACTTCGTGATTTCATGGTTTAAAAAATGAACATCGAATTCAAAGTTAAGGTAAAATCATTTACCTTACAAGTAATTGAAGTGGGTGAGTGTGTTAGTGCAATGAACTCCTTGAACCTCTTTTCTAGCCTTTGACACCGAACCCGGACCATGGAATCGTTGGGGAAGTAAATGGAAGTGATTAGGGAGAGAAAGGGTAGATATGGGAGATGGAGGATTGATATGAGAGTATTGGGAGTGATTTAGGGGTGATTAATGGAGGAATATGGGGTGCTTGAATGGTTGTAACGGTTGGGGAGAAAATATGGTAGAAGAAAATGTTTTTAAAATAAAGAGTTTTAATAAAAAGGGGTCCGGATCGGGTCAGGCAGAAACCATAGGTTGGACTCATGAGACACCATCGACGGTATGTGGGTCGACCT
Source organism: Solanum okadae (assembly GCA_036553675.1). Taxonomy (NCBI): domain Eukaryota; kingdom Viridiplantae; phylum Streptophyta; class Magnoliopsida; order Solanales; family Solanaceae; genus Solanum; species Solanum okadae. The sequence continues at coordinate 19,328,653 of CM071684.1, read as the reverse complement.
ACGGACCGTGGGTTGGGTCCATAGGTCACCTTGACACATAGAAAAATTAGAAAATGTATCGGGGATCTATGAACGCCATCCACGGTCCGTGGATTGACCAACAGACCGTCGATGGGGTCCGTAGACCACTGCACAGCTATTTTCTGTAGATTTTGCCTTTTCATCTCTACACACATAGCAACCATTAGGACTTTATTCTTACATTTTCTGGACACTTTTAAGACATTGACCCTATTCTATATCTTGCCACACTAAAACATAAAAATAAACCTTAATCTAAAGCTACAAAAATAAAAAATAAAATAGAAAACTCCTATATCGAAAAGAAAAACTTATAGTTGGCTAGATTGTACATCTTGGGTTGCCTCCCAAGCAGCACTTGATTTAACATCACGGCATGACACAGACACCTTGATTACTCAGACTTCATCAAGATAATAGGCCTCAATTACTTCTTGTTTCCCCATGTAGAACTTGATCCTCTGTCTGTTCACTTTGAACCTCGTTCCCTCCTTGTTCTCCAAATCGAATGCTCCATGTAGAAATACTTGAGTGACTCTGAATGGCCCGATCCACTTTGAATTGAGCTTGCCAGGAAACAAGCGCAACCTTGAGTTGAACAAAAGCACCAAATCACCCACAACAAATTCACGCTTTTCAATCTTTTGATCATGATACTTCTTCATCTTCTCCGTGTACAAGGCTGAACTTTCATATGCTTTTAGGCGAAACTCATCAAGCTCATTCATGTAATTAAATTTTTGACTCGATGCAGCGCCCTAATCCAAATTCAACTTCTTTAGCACCCATATTGCCTTATGCTCTAGCTCTACCGGCAAACGGCATGACTTCCCATTTACAAGTTGGTAGGGGGAAATACCTATGGAAGTCTTGAATGCGGTGCGATAGGCACATAGAGCATCATCAAGCCTTCTTGACCAATCCATTTTGTTGGCATTCACAGTCTTTGCAAGGATTTGCTTTATCTCTCTGTTTGATACCTCAACTTGCCCACTAGACTTTGGATGCTAAGGAGTAGCTACATTGTGACAAACTCCATATTTCTCTATTAACGCCTTGAACAACTTATTACAAAAGTGAGAACTCCATTGTTGACTGATACCCTAGGTGTACCAAATCTGGAGAAGATACTCTTTTTTAGGAATGCAGTAACACTCTTTCCCTCATTGTTTTAAAGCACAATTGCTTCCACCTATTTCGATACATAGTCAACCGCAACAAGAATATACTTCATCCCATGTGAAGTTACAAATGGAGCCATGAAGTTAAGGACCCAGCTTCAAATAACTCAATCACCAATATCGGATTCATATGTAGCTCTTGCTTCTTTGAAATTCCTCCTTCTCTTTGGCAACGCTCACAAGACTTCGCGAAATCATGAGCATCTTGGTGGATGGCAGGCTAGTAATACCCACACTACAAGATATTATGAGCAGTCCAAATACCACTATGGTACCCACCAACAGGCGATGAATGACACGCCTCTAGTATAATCATCATCTCAACCTCAGGCACATAACGACGAATAATCCCATCAGCACAAATACGAAAGAAGTAAGGCTCATCCCAAAAGAACTTTTTCACATCATGCATTAACTTTTTCCTTTGATGAAATGAAAAATCCGATGGAACCAAATCGCTTGCCAAGTAGTTTGTAAAATCTACAAACCAAGGGATAAGATCATAAGAAGCAGCCAATACATGTTCGTCAGGGAATGCATCATTAATCTCAGCCCCATCTCCTATCTTGAGCATAACTTCCTCCTCTATGGACAAATAGTTGCCAACCTGATTTTTTGTCCCCTTTCTATCCTTCACCTCAAAATTGAAATCTTGCAGCAACAATACCCATCTAATCAACCTTGGTTTTGCATACTTTTTAGCCACCAGATACCTCAATGCAGAATGGTCAGTATGCACTATGACCTTAGTACCAAGCAAGTAGGATTGATATTTCTCGAATGCAAAAACAACAACAAGGTGTTCCTGTTCAGTCACAGTATAGTTCTTTTGAGCCACATTCAGAGCTTTGGTGGCATAGTAAATCGGATGAAAAATCCTCTCTCGCCTCTGTCCCAATACCACAGCATGCGCCACCCCACTTGCATCACACATCACTTCAAACAGTTGCCCCCAATCCAGTGAAATAATGAGAGGTGTTGATACTAACCTTGCTTTCAACTCTCCAAATGCTCTCAGATAAGCATCATCAAAATCAAACTTACACTCCTTTTCGAGTAGTTTGCACAATGGGTGTCAAATTTTAGAGAAATCTTTGATAAACCTCCGGTAAAAACCTGCATGCCCAAGAAAACTTTGAATACCTTTAACAGATATAGGTGGTGGAAACTTTTCTATTACCTCAACTTTGGCTCTATCAACCTCAATACCTTTCTCAGAAATTTGATGACCCAGAACTATATCTTCTTTCACCATGAAGTGGCACTTTTCCCACTTGAGCACAAGATTGCACTATTCACATCATTTCATTACCTCGGTCAGATGCATCAGACAAACATCAAACGAATCACCTACCACAGAGAAATCATCCATAAATAGCTCAATCGTGTCCTCCACCATATCTGAAAATATCGACATCATACACCTCTGAAAAGTCACTGGAGCATTACAAAACCTAAATGGCATCCTTTTGAAGGCGAAAGTCCCATATGGACAAGTGAAGGTGGTTTTCTCTTGATCTTCCAGAGCTATGGAGATTTGATTGTTGCCCAAATATCCATCTAGAAAACAATACCAACCATTACCAGCAAGACGATTCATCATTTGGCCCATGAACGGCATCAGGAAGTGATCATTTTTTGTCCAGGCATTTAGCTTATGGTAGTCCATGTATACCCTCCATCTAGTCATTGGCCTCATTAGGACTAGCTTATTTTTTGCATTAGGAACCACAGCAATCCTGCCATTCTTAAGTACACACTGAACAGGAAAGACCCAACTACTATCTGCAATGGGGTATATGACTCCAGCATCCAATCATTTGATGATTTACTTTTTGACTACCTCTTGCATAAGTGGATTAAGTCACCTTTCGTGCTCAATACTTGGCATGATGTCCGACATGACTTGGATTTTATGAGAACAAATGCTAGGAGGAATCCTAATAATGTCCGCAATAGTCCATCCAACAGCCCGCTTGAACCTCCTCAACATATAAACCAATGCCCCTACTTGTTCCCCACTCAAATTAGTTGTAATGATTACCGGTACAGTGCCATTTTTTCCCAAGAATACATACCTCAAATGAGATGGTAGGGCCTTGAGCTCCAATTTTGAAGGCTCTTCCATAGATGGTTTTGTAGGCGGAGAGTCGCGATTCTTCATATCTAACTCCAATCTTTTTTATTTGGAATGGAATTTGAACCTATCAAGTGCGGCAACTAATTCATCACAGTCTTCAATACATCACCATCAAAATTCATCATTACCGCTGCCAGTGCATCAAGACGCAACCTCTCTTCAGTAAACACTTCAGAATCTAACTACACAATATGATTCACCACTGATACCGACTTGCGATCGCTTTCCTGCTTCATAGACCTACAGATATTAAAAGTTACCTCATTATTATTCAGTCGGCACTTTATTTGCCCTCTCTCCATATCGACTAGGGAACGCCCATTAGTAAGGATTGGTCTCCCTAAGATGATGGGAACCTTAAAATCAACCTCACAATGAAGTATCACAAAAGATGCTGGAAATATAAACGACTCCACTTTCACAAGGACATCTTGGTGAACACCAATGGGCTTCTTCACAGTTCTATCGACCATGAGTAGACGTATCACACTCGGTTTTGGAGCCCTTAAACCCAACTTCTTATAAATGGACAATGGCATCAAGTTGATGCTAGCACCCAAGTCACACAAAGCTTTCACAAAATGCAAAATCCTGATGGTACAAGGAATACTGAAAGCTCCCGGATCCTCTTTCTTTTGGACAAGTGACCTAGTAGCAATAGCACTGCAATGTTGCAACCTCTCATCATTCTCAAAACTGACGGCCCTCTTCTTGGTCACTAAATCTTTCATAAGGTTTGCATACCCAGACATTTGCTCCAAAGTTTCTATCAACGGAACATTGATGGAAAGTTGTTTCAACATAGTTAAGAAGCTGCAGTATTTTCCTTCTTCGGTCTTCTTCACCAATCTCTATGGGAATGGAGATGGAGGTCTAGGCATAGGAATAACTTTTTGGGTTAGCTCTGCTTTCTTTTATGTAGAACTTTTTGACTCTCCAGTAACCTAAACCTCATTTGTATCTTTTTCTACCATAATTTCAACCTCAAACGGCATAGGGGGATCAATGGTATGTTTACCTCCTTGAGTAGTGACTGCCATATAAGGCCCATTTTTCTTCGGATTTTGGATGGTGTTTCTAGGAAATGCGCCAGGCTTACATGGGTTCACAGTAGTGGACAACTGACTAAATTGTTGCACAAGTTGCTTCATTGACACTGCATGGGCATCATCTTTTTTACTGATTCCAGATAAGTCATTTCGCATCTCTTTCACATTCTTATCAGTTGTATCAAACCTCTTCATCATCTTTTGCATCATATTCTCAATGCGGGACATACTACCCCCAGCCTCTTCATTACCAAATTCCCTGTTCTCAGGTGGAACATAGGGCCCAACTCTCTCATTTTTGTTGCCATAGTTATTCTGGTTGTAGTTGTAATCACGATTGTAGTTCCCATCCCGGATATAGTTTCCCTCTCGATTGTAGATTCCATAGTTCCAACCTTGGTTTCCTTGACCTTGGCGGCCATTATCCTAGTTGGAACCTTGGGCGTTGGCTCAGAAACCCGCCGTCCGATCATTTACCAAATATGCATCCTTCTCATAGTAGCATTCCTCAACTGGTGGTGGTGGAGTTCTATTTAGGTAGTTTACCGCATTCACCTTTTCTGCATTTTCACTCACATGCTTCAATACCAAATCCAGTTATGTCCTCATCTAAGCCATCTCCTCACGAATGTCATCAGTAGATTGATCTGGTGCAGCTTGAACAGTGAACGTGCTTCTTCCAATATTAGCTTTTCTAGTGCTCTATGCCTTATTGTTATGGGAAATCTTCTCTAGTTTTTTAGCAATCTCCTCAAAAGTGCACTCACTATATGATCCTTCAGCAATAGTATCTAGCAAAGCTTTTCCATTGTCATCCTTCCCTCTGTAGAAATACTCCTTCAATGACTCATCATCTATGTGATGATTTGGAACACTTTTGATGAACACAGAGAACCTATCCCATGAATTCCTCACAGACTCTCCAGGTAGTCCTACCAAATTATTCAACTTGCCTTTGTGATTTAGCTTCTTGGACACTGGGAAATACTTCGCCATGAACACTCGGTGCAATTGGTCCCATGTATGAATTGAATTATATGGAAGCTCAGCAAACCACACCACTGCATCACCGATCAATGACAGAGGGAAGACTCTCAAACCTATGACATCCATATCCAATTCCGGTCATCCCACACAACTCTTGCAGACACTTCTCAATTTCGCCATGTGACCATGTGGATCTTCCAAAGCTAGACAAGAAAACAACCCTCGTGCTGTAAGCATTTGCATCAGACTGCTGGTTACCAAAAATGTATCCCCTGGAGGTAGAGGAGGAAGAACAATGAGGCCTTCTGATTCAACTGTACTGAAGTCAACCCTGTAGTTATCACGTAACCTCGGTGCTGGCAGATTTTGTACCCTCTCTACATCTCCGATTAGATTACCACCATGAACCTGAGCATGCACATTTACAACTCCAGGAGGCTGCAATTAAACTACATCACCTAGATTCTCTCTGATTGGATTGTTGTGATTCCCTTGATTATTCATTTTTCGCAAAGTTTTGCTCAACTTTGGATCATAGGGGTTTAATGGTTCGCCTCGACTCCGTGTTCCTGGCATACTCTAGAGTAGAAACCTGTAGAAAACAAAAACAAAAGAAAATGTCAAATCAGGAAATATTTGACTAAAGTACAATAACGTAGCTAAACTTAATCTAAAAGCCAAATTCCCCGGTCGCAGCGCCAAAATTTGGTACGCTCAAAGTACACCGCCCTAAAGAAGTATAAGCGATTGTTATCAAGTAAAGAACCCAACTTGTAGGTTGGGGTCGATCCCACGAGGAATATGGTTCAGACTTAAACTTAACTCACTATTATATCCGTTTAGTCAAACAATTTCCGAGACAAGTAAAGAAAAATTAGGGGGTTTTGTCAGCAAGTAACAGATTGTTGATTAAGTAACAAGCAAGCAAGATTACTTGTTTGAGAAATCAATATAAGAGAGAAACTAGGGCATATGTGTTCCCCATAAGCTCTTAACGTACTAATCCTAAAATAGTAATCCTTTCCTAGTGTTTTACATGCAAAGTTGGTAAGTTAGGTATCCCTAAGTGATTGGTCCAAGTAGGGAATTTCACCTTGCACATTGGTCCGGCTACGGGTGTATGCTTTACTAACCCTTACCTTTACCCCCAGATAAGACATCACATCAATGTATGGCTTAATTTTCACCCTTGATCCAATTAACATTAGACTATTAGATAGCATCCACTAAATCTCTATTATTAATTCATTTCTCATTCATTACCTCTTTGGTCCGGCAAGTAGGAATGATGCAATTTCTAACGTTTGCAACCGTTAAAAAGACTTTAAAACGAAAGGATTAAAAATACATGCATAAACACTATTCATGAATTAATTATTATTCATACTTTGTTAATTGCTCAAGGTTCCCACAACCCTAGCTGTGGATTCAACTCATGCTTGAAAGAACACAATTCATAATTGGGTAAAAAGAATTCACGATCTTACAATGAGAATAGATGAAAACGCAAATATTGAATTGAAATTCAAAGTGAAAATCGTATTAACCAACTTCCGGAAATTAGAATGCTAAGAGTTTGCAAAATAATTCCCAAAAGACCAAAACTATAAGTATACAATAGTGTCTAACCCTCAAAAACGAGGTTTATAACTCCTATTTATAGAAAACAAATCCTAAATAAAACAAAAAAAACAAAATAAGGAAATAACTGGCAGGATGCGGTTTCAAACGACGCTTCGACCTACGGACCGTTGGTCGACCTACAGCCTGTAGGTCCCCCTCTTTGGCTCAACACTTAGAAACTTTCAACTGGTACTGGAACCTTCAACTCTCAAATCATAAATGACAGACATGCAGGACGGACCGTGGGTCTACTTATGGTCCGTCGTCTTGATCCGTGGTTCCACACTTGTCAGACTTCCTCGATGTTCCACCTACTTGCACCACTTACGGTCTGTGGACTAGACTATAGTCCCTCATAGCACTCCGTGGTTTGAGTTACTGGAACTAATCCCCCAGGCCAAGGACTACGACTGCCCATCCACGGTCCATCGATGGACCTACGGTCCGTGGATGGCACCGTTGGTGGCTACTACAGCACTTTACATCTCGCATCTTCATCAATCGCATCCAAGCCTATTTCCTGCAAGAAGTATACGTAAAACATCATTTCTAATAGAAAAAATGGCCTAAGATACACACAAACTCTAAGTGAAACGTATCAAAAATATCGTAAACTCACGGTATATCAACACCCTCAACATAAACTTGTTGTTTGTCCTCAAGCGACAAACTAACACCCTAAACGACTCTTATGTAGAAGTAGACATACAAACTCAAGCAATCACATGGCCTTTTCAGTCAGTTACATCACATTAGTGCAAATCTTTTCATCTAGACTCAACAAGCTAACTCATACGAATCAAAACATGACATAGATTGACCAACAAACATCACAACATACACCTTTCACAATCACCAATGTATCAATTCTCCAACAATGTAACTAGTGCCCTCACTTCAAAAGAAATAATTTTTCACACACAATAGATATGAATTTTAAGTTTTAGGATTCATTCAACACTCACGTTCAGAAGTGACTTTAAGTATAGTTAGTGCTCAATACCATAGGATTGCCCATATTTTCACTGCATAGACTCTCCAAACCAGTCACTAGGATCACTATAGAACTTTCTTAGCTTGTAACATAGGCTAAGGGTCAGGTATGGTACATTTGGGTACTTTTTAGTGACTTTCTGCCCTCCTTGATATTACATTGGCTTTTTACTTATTTTCTCAACCTATTCTTCACATCCTTTCATTTTCTTTTCTTTCATTTGACTCTCTTCAACACAGATGTGACTTTTGACTTTATAGCTCATATTTTTTACTTTTCTTCTTTTTTTATTTTGCTTCATTTTCTTTGTTTCTTTCAGCACTTTTGTTATTCATCTTTTTGCTTCTTTTGAATAAAGTCACATCTTTTTGTAACTCTTCTTTTCTTTCTCTCTTCAACACAAAACTCATTTCATACCCTTTTTATTTTGGTTTCCTTTTTCATAGCCACCCTCAACTTATGTATTTTGCATTAGTTGAGGTGCACAATATCCGATGTCGAACCAAGGACAAGATCTAAGTAACTTTTTGAATTAGCCACCCTCAACGTAGGCTTTTGGCCTAAGACAAGGTGCACATGTCCAAGGAGGGACCATGGCAAAAATAATTATTTTAGGGAGGGTGAGTTAGGTGTATTGAAAGAAGTGGTCTATATTAGGCTCAAACATTTGGATCAAAGGAAACATTTATTTCATTTGGTTGGATCATTTTAGGCTTGAGTGGACTTATTTGAACAAGGGCCTATGACCATTTCCCAACTTCTTGCCTAGATTATCTTAGCATGACCAACGGGGCAAGTCCTAGATTGGCACAAACTGTATGAACATTCAAACTTTTCTCACACACACTTGGCACATTGTTTCATTATCAGATTATTAGACTACCCAGTTCAAGTTTTAGCTTAAGTCATGAGGTCAAACTGATTCCTTATCATGTCATACTGATATCCAGACATTCAACTCATCAAGCCTAAAGATCTAGCACATTTCAAACTTTTTGGACGGGTATCAATTTCATGTTTTTTATGCCATTATGCTTTCATTCTTCTACTTACTTCTACACGTACAACCCTAAACATGTCGGTTCAACAAAAACTAAGATAGACATTTGGGGGAACACAGGCAAGAAAACCCCAAAGGAGGATTATGAGTCAGGTTACTCAGACTTCACCCTGTCACTCACACTCTATTTACCCTACCCCCCAAAAAAATAATGTTCAATTGCCCTCAATGCAAAAAAATCAAAAGTAAGAAATAGGGTGAAGCAAACTTGTGGCGCATATGCGCTGAAGACCTCTCAAGAAGTGGGTGGGCCGAGTTTCCCGGAGGCCGCTGGATCAACACTAAGGACGCCATCAGTAGCTCCCTCACCAACCATGGGAGCACCATCTGTAGTGCTCGGAGTGCCAGATGGGCCAACATCCACCTCATGGGCCCGCTGCTATCTCCTCTCCTCATCAAGTATCGACTTTCTCGTGGCCTCTTCTGATTGCTGACACTCATTCATCTTCAATCTGTGATCCTCACCAGCATTAGAAGTGTGGTTGAAGGGGTGGCGCTTCCCTGCAACACGAGAAGAATCTGGTGGTGGCATAGTATCACCGAATAGAGCAGTCATCACCACCTCATCATCCGGTGCCATAGTGGAAGACTTTGGCTCAGTCTCAGTGGGGGTTAGGAGTGTAGCAACATCAGCACGGAGGCTAGCCAACTCCTACTGTAAGGTGATCATATCAGTGGTTAGGGCTGGCCTCTCCACTACTCTCAACTTGAAAGCATCCAGGCACTTATGAACGGCCTGAATCTTCTGATCCATCATCTACTTGATCCTCGCCTAAGACTCTGCAATAGAGTGTTGCATCCATGGCTTCATATGCTGTAGCAGTGTGGCCATCTATGTCTCATGCTTCTGAAGTCTAGCTAGAGGAACGGGAGTGGACCCTAAAGAGGTTGTAGCTCGGGATGATCTAGGGGCCTGACTAGTGGCCGAAAATGGTGGAGTCTGGGCATCCGTTGCAGGGGCTGGAATAGCAGTGTCATCAGCCTCATCATCTCCACATCTGCAGCAAGATCATTACCCAAAGGCGGTACCTCAACCTGTGGCTCCCTCCGAGGTACAGCTAAGTTGGCATCATCCCGAATGAGGTTGATGTCCAGAGTCTTGGTCGCATCAAGCAACTGGTCGCAATGCCAAATGGGTACAGAAGCATCCCTGTAGAGCTGAAAAATCTGGCACGGGAAGGACTGGGTTATGGTGGCGTTGAAGGCCCTCTCATTGATCTCCGCAATTAGGATACTGGCAAAGTCAATCTCCAAACCCTCCATAATGGTTGCCGGCATCACGGCCCGATGCCATGTAACCACATTGTCCGCTTAAGTCGGGGATATGATATTCCGAACCAACAATGAGAAGAACTTCACAGTGAAGCTCAGTGTAGCCTTCCTAATACCCATGCTAGGAGTACAAACCCACTCAGCGCACTCCCCATCCGTAGCAGTATGACTTGCTAGCCACCTTAAAAGTGTCTCCCTCTACTCAACATCTCTCTTGAAAGACCCGCTCTGGACAATGCCCATCCTGTAGTCATATTTTGTCGTATTAATGGGCAGAGTGTGGGCAGGCCATATATAAAAATGTGAATTGTGACCTCTGAGATGTCGACTATGCAACCCCACACTAATGTGAACTGAAGTGGAGGCTTAGATACGGGCTTGGCCCGTTTAGAGATGGAATTTTTTATGGTGGCAGCATAATATGCATAGAACTCTATGACTATCTCCTCGCTGTATTTCCCAGGGTTTCATGCCATCCACTCACATTGGTGTCTCTGGAAGAGCTCCTTAATAACTGGTTCATTGTGAAGGCTGCCTGTAAGGACCCTACGCTCTTCAGTCACGATCCTGGTCATCATCCGGTGCTCATTCAACATCGTGCCATTCTTATAAATGTGCTACTGGCTGGGGATACATCATTTGTTCAGCTCATCAGCCTTGGGAGTAGGCTCGACTCTGGTAGGTGTCGGGTTGTCTCATGTGCTACCGACATCAGATGAAGTAGTGGCACTGCCGCTAAAACTAGATCCAGACTATGACTCGAAGCTAACCTGCTAGGCTATGTTCCTAGTGCAGAGGGCGTGGGGGAGACCGTGGTGGCAGGTGGGACATAATATGTATCACTATCCACCTCTATCATACATCTGTAGGGGCGACTGACTTTGACATTGGTACCTCGTGCATAGGTATTAGCTTGCTTTGGAGCCATAGTACCTTTGGAAGCTAAGTTACTACCAAAACAAAACAAAAAGACCCACAAAATAATTTTAGAACAAGACTCAGTCTCAAGCAAAAAAGTAAAAAATTTCCAAGACTGTTGTTGAACTAGTGACCCACGGTGGGTACCTACGGTCCATCGATACAACGACGGCCTATGGGTCCCCTCCATAGGTTAGAGTACCAAAAGTTGGGTCTCTGATATGGGAACCACGAATGTGCAGAACAGTTCGTCGATGGAACGATGGACCGTAGTCTACACTGTGGTTCTACACTTAAGAACTATTATGTGTGCCACTGGTCAATAGACCTTGACCTATGGTCCGTGTGTTGTAGTCGAAGGTCACTTTTGTGTCAGGTTCAGACTTTAAACTCACACTTAATACCATATTTCAAAAAACACACCATCAAACTAGGCCTTCACATGAATTTCAACATATATTTTGGTAGTTTGTCATCCCTAGGGTTGTGACCAGTCAATTTTATTCACATTTACACAAATCCATTGAACAACCCTAAGTCAAAACTTCCAATTTAGACCTATTAACCGATTTATGTGGTTTTCATTTATAACACACTCACATATTATCATTCCAAAGATACTTGTAACTATAATTCAACATTAAAATAAGAGATTAACAACCCAAGGTCAAGTTGCAACTTCGTGACTTCATGGTTTAAACAATGAACATCGAATTCAAAGGAAGGGTGAGATCATTTACCTTACAAGTAATCGAAGTGGATGAGTGTGTTAGTGTAATGAATTCCTTGAACCTCTTTGCTAGCCTTTGAAACAAAACCTGGACCTTGGAATCGTTGGGGAAGAAAATGGAAGTGATTAGGGAAAGAAATGGGAGATATGGGAGATGGAGGATCGATATAGGAGTTTTGGGAGTGATTTGGGGGTGATTAATGGAGGAATATGGGGTGCTTGAATGGTTGTAACGGTTTGGCAGAAAATATGGTAGGGGAAAATGTTTTTAAATTAAACAGTTTTAATAAAAAGGGGTACGGGTCTGGTAAGGTAGAAACCCTAGGTTGGACCCACGAGACCCCGTCGACGGTCCGTGGGTTGACCTACGGACCGTGGGTTGGGTCCATAGGTCACTTTGATATTTAGAAAAATTAGAAAACGTACCTAGAATCTATGAACGCAATCCACGGTCCATGGATTGACTAACGGACCTTCGATGGGATCCGTAGACCATTGCACAACTATTTTCTGCAGATTTTGCCTTTTTATCCCTGCACACATAGCAACCATTAGGACTTTCTTTTTACATTTTCTGGACACTTTTTAGACACGGGCCCTATTCTATATCTAGCCAACACTAAAACATAAAAATAAACCTTAATTTATAGCTACAAAAATCAAAAGATAAACAGAGTGTGGTACACTCTGTCTAATGCAATAGCCCTACGAAGTAGTGTCTCAACTCCTTGATGGCATGACCAAGATAAACAGAGCATGGTACACTCGTGAAGACAAAGTCTCTCCTCTCACCTTTAGAATGACAAAAGAGCAGATCGAAAAGGATCAAGAGAGAGACCCAAACATGGCTAAAAGGATGACCCAGTTGGATCTCTTGGCGAAAAATGTTATGGGCAGTGGTATGAAGAGTGTTAATGCATTGGATGTTGGTGGAACAAACCCCGAAGAAGCTCAGTTTTAAGTGTTGTACAATGAGGAAGTGAACTTCCTAGTTAATCAAGGAGGTGGATATCGAGCAAACTATCCAAGGTCGGGTGGAAACCCAGGTTGGAATAGAGATGGGGGGTGGAGAGACCGTGACAGAGATTGGTGTGATTGTAATGTTGCTTGAAAGGAAAGAGAGGGTGACAAGGACAGGAAAATCCCACCCCATGAGCGTCAAAAGCCTAAGGAGTCAGAAAATATTCGTACGGAAGACATATTCTCACGTTTCCTCACCAAAGTTGAAGGGTCGGACAAAGTGTTGAAAAAGATGAAGGAGGATTTCTCTACACTTAATCAGATGGTCAATTCCCATTTCGTGTCAATCAAATAGTTGGAGACCCAAATGGGCATATTTCTTCTTATTTGAACCCAAAGCCAAAAGGGGGCCTACCAAGTGATACCTTATCAAACCTGAAGAATGATCCATAAAAAGCTATTTTTGTCATGCCACGACGTTAACTAAGGCGCTTTTTGGGAGGCAACCCAAGTTTTTAATGCTTTAATTTTTTATTTTGAATAACGGGTGTTGATTATGTAGCTTGAAAAGTCAAAAGTGTTGGAAAATGAGTAGTATGGCCAGCCAAAGTCCAGTCGGTGACACGCCGAACAGGTCGGCGAGCCCCGACTTGGACCTCCATTGGAACCACCAAGATTGAAAAGGAACTTTGTAAAACTCGGCAGGCTACATGCTTACTCGGCGAGCTCGACTTTGTCCATCAATTGAACCCCTAAATTGCTGGGAGTCCTATAAAAATTGGTGAGGAAAAATACCACTCGGCGCATTATTGAGTGGCTAGGCGAGTATGACTTACTCTACCGAAGGGAGCGCGGACCGAAAGGTTTTAAAGGCCAAACGGCTTAAAATTTCAAAATCCTTCATCGTTTACCATTTTGAACTCCCGTACCCTTTCACCCGACTTTAGATCTATCATATTTTCTTGTGTTTTGCCTCGTATCTTGTGAATTATTTGCTCGGATTGTGGAACTTTTCTGCCTAGCTATACAACTCTTGTTTTCGGCTTAAAGGTTTGTTTTTCTGAACCCCATACTTTAAATATGTTATTGAAATAGAATTCAATAGGTAAATTGTTGTTAATTGTTGTTGGGTAGAATGTTTTAATTGTGTTTAAGTGTTGGATTGCCCGTAATTTGTTTAAATTAATGCCTAATTGCCTTAAATTGATCGATTCCCGTGTTGTGCTTGTCTTAAATTGAGTCTAAATTATTGGGTTACGATGTATATGTATTGGGTCTAGTGGGGTGAAGTCTAAGTAACCCCAAATTGTGCTAAATGACATAATTTTCCCAATGATGGAGCATTTGACGTCATTCTTAAGGGTAAAAGACGTCAAATGGCAAACTTTGGCCAAATCAGGGGAAGTCTGAGTACTCCGAGGGTATGGGTAGTATGGATCTAACCTTAATTGCATAGTTTTTGTGTTTAATTTCGGTTTCGTGGGCTGCGGACTCATTTTGAGAAATGGGATTGAAACAGGCACGAAGTGCCATTTGGCGAGCATATTCGGGCTCGCCGAGTGGTTCGGCGGTTCGTCAAAGTCCCCCACAGATCGCCTTTAATTTCTAAAATTGGTTGAGTTTGTTCTTTAACTTTCAACGAGATTCTTGAGCTCGTTGAAATGCCTTCTTGATCATCCTTCTGCTCCCCTAACCAACTAAAATACACTCTAACTTTTGGCGAACTACTTCTAGCTCGCCGAATGATGTCGGAGATTCATCGAATGGCCCTATGCATCGCTGACCTATCTTGAATATTGCAAATTTTTGCGCTGGTACTTTTGGCGAGCCCGATCTGGCTCGCCAAAGTGACTCGGCGACTCACCGAACGGTTTGGCAAGTCTTTCTGCAACATTTTTCTGCAATTTTTCCTGACATTTTTCTTAGTGTTTCTTCATTTTTTTGCAGAAATGGCTAAACCCAAAGTGTCACGTAGAGACATGATGCCCCGCAAATGGGCAAGAGGAATAGTTATAAATGAGGATGCAATTACATCAAAATCAAAGGTATCAAAACTCCCTACAAAGGGAGGCAAAAGCAAAGGAAAGGGCAAGATGCCCGTGGTAGAGTCACCAGAGACCAGCTGGGACAGTGAGGGAGCCTACAAGACTCATCTCACTTCATCAGACAATAAGGGAGAGTCTCATGATTCTCAGGCTTCCATCTCTGAGTCTGAAGATGACCAACTTTTACAGAAAAGAAGAGTTGAGCTTCGCTCCAAGGGAATGCATGATCCGTCCAAGATCCCGGTGCCTCAGACTCCTCCTCCAGCTCTAGCACAGACTGTGGTCTAGGCATCACGGTACAGGGTCCTCCTCCCCGGTCTCTCAACAGACTAAAGGTTGAGGGACTGAGGACTATTATTGAGGAGAAGAGATTGATAACAGATGGTGTGGTGGACAGGTATTCAGAGATATAGAGCACCCTCATGTCCCACAAACTATAGATTTTCACTAAACCTCGAGGCCCCTACATTCCTAATTAGGTTCAGGAGTTCTACTCGGCCTACGGAGACTTGGTGCCACAAGGGAATAGGAAGGACAGTCCCTTCAAACCAGTTGATTTTGTGATAGTCCGGGGTAAGATGGTGAAATATGATAGTGGGGACATAAATGCCGTTTTGGTATGTACTTATAACTTCATCCATAACTACCATAATATGATCTGGACACGGACTTTGATTAACTTAAAAGGTCGGCTGACTCCTCTTCTTTCTGATAGCACCCCAAGGTGGATTGAGGTCAGAGTGCCAATAGAGAAGAAGGATCCTAATGTGGTGGCGAGGTATTGGTTTGGGTTTATTTGCAGCACGATCATGCCATCACAGAACGAGTCTATCCTCCGCCACCCAAAGATGGCCTGTCTTGGATCTATTATTGCTAGAAAGAGCCTCAATCTAGGTTTGATCATTGAGCAGGAGATGTCCATGAGGGCCAAGAAGCACCAGACATATTTTCCCTTTCCAGTGTTAATCACCGAGCTGTGTAGACGGGTCCATGTTCCTCGAGATGAGAAGACGGATATGGTGGTGATGCCAACCTCCTCTACAAACATCTATCATATTGAGGCTGAATAACAAAAGGATGAGACTGAAAGGAGGAGGGCAGCCCAGTGAGCAATTCCAATACGCTACCCACAGAGGTAGTCATGCCTACTCCGGCCATTAGGCCTTCAGGTACTTCTAGATCCTCTCCTTCTGACATCTCTGTTACTTCTGGTATTCCCCCGCCCCCTAGATATGTTGCTGGTACTACTACCTCCAGGCCTCTGATCACCCACGCGATGCTTCTCAAGATGGGGCACCTAGCCTATTCTGCATGATGATTGAGAGAGTTATTACTGTTGCATTGACGCCTCTCAGGGCTTGTATTGATGCCCTCACAACGAGAGTAGAGGTTTGTGAAAGAGGATATGGTGCTACTAAGGAGGTGACAGACTTAAAGGCTGATATTGCTAAGATGAGGAAGGATGTGGACCATTTGAAGTCCAAAAAATTTACCTCATTATTTGGGACGGTAAAGATCCCAAATGACCCAAGTGCAGATATTCCAGCCTACTCTGAGGTGCCTCCGGCTACCACCGGAGGTGATATTAGGGCTGATGTTGTTGCTTCTGAGTTCGAGGCCAAGACAGATGAGGAGCAGCTTTGTGTGTACGAGGAGGCTATGTATGAGGATCTGGATGACTTGGAGGGCTCCAAGTTCGAGACAGCTACAGAGGCCTCCCTGAGGGATACTTCGATGGTTAGCTCCAGTAAAGCTAACGTTGATGAGACACTAGGCACTGATGCCCAGACAGATGGAGTGGCTGAGATGCAAACTTCACCCAGGCTTAGCCTGGTAGGATGACTTTTCCCCTCCCTCTTTGTTACCTTTTTATACTTTGCTTCTGTTTTAGTTGCATTTGAAGACAACTACTTATTTTTGTTGGGTGGGGTGAGGTATTTCCATACCTACCTCTTTGGGTTGTGTTGTGAATATTAGTTTTATTTTGATGATATTTTGTGAATATTGCGTGTATTGGTTTTGATCAATATCTTGGTTGTTGAATTGTGTTGGGATGTTCTTAGCTTGTGGCTCATTGTTTTGAATTGAAAGTGGTTTTTGAACCAATTTCAAAAATTGTTGCCACCTTTTGTGTGTATGAATGTGGTTCCTCTTATGTAAATTTGAGTGTCGATTGTGATCAATACCGATGACTTAAATAGTGCTCTTAATCGAACAACAAAATGAATGCACAACTACAAAGAGGTAAACGAAGTTACATAGGCAATCTATGAACTTTTAGCATCTCATTGTGACTAGCCGGTTGTCAAGAGTCTCTTGTGATGAACATTGCACGCTAGCTAGAAATTGTGGAGTCTGGTTGGATATTGGTACCAATGCCTTGTGTGGTGAGGTCGTCTTGAACATTGTATTTGATGACACCTAAAACTTACCCCGTTGGTCCGATTGATTGAGTGAAGTGAACAATTGAAATGATCTTAGGCAAGAATTTTGAAGAGTGAACCAAATTTGACAATATACCTCTTTGTGGCTAACCTTGTGAGATGTGTGAACCTATCTTGGTATGAGGTTTGGTAAGAAAGGGAAGCTTAGTCCCCGATATGTGGGCCCATATCAGACTTCGACACGTATTGGTAAGGTTGCCTATGAGTTAGATTTGTCAAATGAGTTGGCATCAATACATCAAGTTTTCCATATCTCTATGTTGAAGAAATGTGTTGGTGATTTGACATCCATAGTTTCCTTAGAAGGTATGGGAGTTAAGGCGAATCTTTCATATGAAGAAGTTCCGGTTGAGATTTTAGACATGTAAGTCAAGAAGTTGAGGAAGAAGTAGCTTCCGTGAAGGTGTTATGGAGGAATCAGTTAGTTGAGGGTGCTACTTGAAAGGTCGAGGCCGATATGATGTCCCGATATCCTCATCTCTTTCCTTCTACTCCTACTCTAACTTGAGGTAACGAGTTCCTCATGGTCTGTTCTTTGTTTTCGATTCATTTATTTTCAGTGTTTCCATGATTTCCTTACTATGCATGATTTATGATGTCATGACCCAGGGGTACACCCTAGATGTAACATGGCGTACAAGACTCTGAGAGGCCTCACGTAAGACACTTAGCTTTCATAGTCATAGTCATGATTTATGATGTCATGACCAAGGGGTACACCCTCTCAGAATTCTGCTTTGTTTTATAATACTTTGATTGTGTTATGGAGGAAGAAGACTCTTGGGACACAGCCCATACAAAAAAAATCAAAACATAAAAGCAAAGGAACATAAGTGAAACGACCCCAAAAATGCCCGAAAATGTGCTTCGAAAACACCTAAAATTGTAATTTCCATATATCTCAAAATCCGTGCATCATTTCGGAAATTCGACTTCATATTCTTATTCAGGGGGTCAAATTGAGTGGGAAATGAGTCTAACCCGAATTTTAGAACAACCGTATCAAAATTCGAAAATCGCAAAAAATGCGATTTTGAGGGTCAACTTTAAAGGGGCATATCTCTCAGCACACAAGGAACTGGAAGGAGCTCAAACTATCAAAATTAAAGCTCTGTGAGTTATCTTTCCAACGTAATTTGTTTCACCTCATTCCGAGTTAGGATGAAGGAGTTATGACCATTTTCGTAAAACCTGTCCGGCAGAAAATGCAAATTCCAGTAGCCGAAAACACTGTTCACCCGCCACATTTTTTTTTCTAAGTGTTGGGACGTTTTTTTATAAAAAGGGGACATATCCATACTTAGTCATTTAACTTCAAAACATCCAAAAACTCTCTCTAAACCCTCTCCAAAAAAAAAATTCCACCAAGATCATCAACCAAATTCAAGGATCCCAAGCTTTAATTCCGGATTCAAGATTCAATCTCAAGCAATTCTCCATTCCAATCTTCATCAAAAATTCTCCAAAGTTGAGGTATGTGGAAACCTTCCTTTCCACAAGTCCAACCATTTATCCTCTATTTTACTTCAAGTTTATGGGTCCTTATGATCATTTATGAACTCTTGAATTATGGAATTACTACTACACATCCTATTATGGTCTATTTTTGTATATTATCATGAAATGAAATTATTATATGATGTTTATGGTTTTCATGCCTCCATGATCAAATTATGAAGGTTGTTATATATGTATATATATATGTATGTTGTTGGTGGGCTGTTTTATATGGATTTTGAAATTGATTGGACTTAGTACTCTTGAAATACATGATTTTATTTACATGAACAAGTAGCCCACCATATGTTTGATAAAATGCCATTTATAGAATTCTTATGAAATGGAAGGTCCAATGTACGTCCTATGAGTCGGATGAATATATAAGTATTGAAATGATGATGAAATGGATACATGTATATGATTTTCTCTATATAGTGTGTGAGTCGACCAAGCCTAGCTCGGGGGGTTGTAGGCCCGGGTAATCGTATCAGGGGGTTGGTACCTTGGTTGCCTAGTACGGGGGGTAGTAGGCCCGTATAACCGTATCGAGGGGTTTGTACCTTGGTTGCCTAGTACGGGGGGTAGTAGGCCCGTATAACCATATCGAGGGGTTTGTACCTTGGTCCCTAGCTCGGGGGATGGTAGGCCCGGGTAACCACATTGAGGGGTTTGTACCTCTTTCGCCTCTCCAAGGGGGTGGTAGGCCTTGGAAATATTATATTGATGGTCACTCACTACACATATACTATGCCCTACCAAATATGATTTTTATATAAGCATCATTATACATATCATCTCATTAATATGCTATCTATCGGGTACGATTATGCATTTTGCCTATGATGTCCATCCCTTGTTGCATTGCATTGCATCCCATATACTTAGTACATTCAAACGTACTAACGCATACTCTATGCCTACATGATGTCACCATGTAGGGACCGGAGCACCGCTTGACCCTCGTCCTCCACGTGGCTAATACGATTTTCTATCAAGGTTATTGGTGAGTCCTCCATTCCGGGGACGTTGCTTATGATCTTTTGCTATGTATAAGACTTTTCCTTTTAGTTATGTTTTGCCTATGAGGGTGAGCCCAGTTGTTTGTCTTGGCCCCCGCTAAAGTACCTATGTTTAGAGGTGGTGTTGGACAAGTTGTGTATTATGTTTAAGCTTGATTCATCTATGGTATTTATGTATCATTTCTTCTTTTTTTCTTGCTCCCTTAGTCCCGATTTTCCCCTTGATTATGCTTATCGCTTATGGTCATTTTAATTGCTTCCGCGACCAATGATGTGTAAGATACGCTATGAGGCTTGTTTGGGGTTCCTTCGGGTTCCCCATTCGCCGGTCACGTCTAGGCCCTAGGCTTGGGTCGTGACAAACTTGGTATCAGAGCACTAGGTTGATAGATCCTCGGAGTCCAACACACCGCGTTGATTAGAGTCCGATTCATGGTTGTGTTGTGTACCACAATTATGAGTAGGAGGCTATGAGACGTTTTAGGAAATGTTTCCCTTCTTCATGTTCTAAGTCGTGCGGTAGAGTTGAATTAAGTTCTTTTTTCCCTAACGGTTGTTCTTTGCTATGCTAGATCATGCCTAATACAAGAGGAAGACGAGCCCGCGCACCCGAGGAACAACCGACCAATGGGGATCTTCGAGATGCCCTTACTTTATTTGCACAAGCTATGGCTAATCAAGCCAACCACGGGGCCCAAACCCCTCAGGCTCCTACCCCGGCATCTCGGGTGAGAGACTTCGTGCGGATGAATCCCCCGGAATTCTATGGGTCTAAGTTAAATGAAGACCCTCAAGAGTTCATTGATGAAGTCCTCAAGATATTAGCTATCATGGGCGTGAGGTCAGAAGATAAGGTGGAGTTGGCGGCCTACCAACTAAAAGGGGTGGCCCAAATATGGTACAATCAATGGAAGGAAGAGAAGGGGGTAAACTATGTGGTGCATTGGGAAGAGTTCAAAACGGCTTTCCTTAATCGATTCTTTCCTCTTGAGCTTAGGGAAGCCAAATTGGTGGAGTTCATGAATTTAAAACAAGGGTCTATGAGTGTGAGGGAGTATGCCCTCAAGTTTAACCAACTTTCAAAGTATGCTCCACACTTGGTTGCCGACTCACGGTCTAGAATGAACAAATTCGTGATGGGTGTGTCCGACCTAGTGAGTGAAGAATGCCGGTCCGCAATGTTGATTAGTGACATGGACTTGTCCCGCTTGATGGTCTATGCCGAACAAATGGAGGAGGTGAAGTTGAGGAAGAGGAGGGGTCATGAGGCCAAGAGGGCCCGTTTTGAGGGCAAGTTCCAAAGTCGAACGGGAGGCCGGTTTCATCAAGGTCAAGGGTCTTCTCATGCGCTCCATAAGGGGTTTGCCAATGATGTTCCAAGGGCCCAAGGTGTTAGGGGTATGGGTCCTATGGATGTATGTCCGAAGTGTGGTAAGGGCCATGGTGGCCCGTGCTTGAGAAATACCGGTGCTTGCTATAGTTGTGGGGAAATGGGGCACAAGGCAATGGATTGTCCTCGAAATCGCAACAAGGGTAAGGAGGTCCGTCCACAAGGTGCCAATGCGGTTCCTTTGGGGAGAGGGGGCCGACAAGATGGTGCCCCAAGGCACAATCGATTTTATGCTTTGCATGGGAGGCAAGGGGTCGATGAAGTCCCCGACGTCGTTACCGGTATGTTGAAAATCTTTGACTTTGATGTATATGCATTAATTGATCCGGGTGCCTCTCTTTCTTTTGTCACCCCCTTTGTTGCCAAAAAGTTTCATGTTGAGCCCGACTTGTTGCATGAGTCATATAAGGTGTCTACTCCTATTGGTGCATATATGGTTGCTAGGAAGGTCTATAGAAATTGTCCTATTTGCATCTTGCATAAAATATTGCCTTGTGATCTTGTTGAGTTGAACATGGTCGATTTTGATGTTGTTCTTGGGATGGATTGGTTGCATGCATACTATGCTTCCATTGATTGTAGAACCCGTAGGGTCAAGTTCCAATTCCCAAGTGAACCCATTCTTGAGTGGGAGAGCCAAAATGTGGTAGTCAAGGGTAGGTTCATCTCTTGCATTAAAGCCCGTAAGTTGATCTCTAAGGGGTGTCTCTATCACCTTGTGAGGCTTAGGGATGTGGAGTCCAAAACCCTTCCTATAGAGTCGGTTCCGATCGTAAATGAATTCCTTGATGTCTTTCCTAATGACCTTCCCGGTGTTCCTCCCAAAAGGGAAATAGATTTTGGCATAGACCTCCTCCCCGATACTCAACCCATTTCTATCCCCCCTTATCGTATGGCCCCGGCGGAGTTAAAGGAGTTGAAGGAACAATTGAGGGACTTGTTGGAGAAGGGTTTTATTAGGCCTAGCCAATCACCATGGGGTGCACCGGTGTTGTTTGTGAAGAAGAAAGATGGGTCTCTTAGGATGTGTATTGATTACCGGCAACTCAATAGGGTCACCATCAAGAATAAATATCCTCTTCCTAGGATTGATGACTTGTTCGACCAATTGCAAGGGGCTAGCCACTTCTCTAAGATTGATCTTCGGTCCGGGTATCATCAAGTGAAGGTGAGGGAGTGTGACATTCCCAAGACAGCCTTCCGGACTAGGTATGGGCATTATGAATTTGTGGTCATGTCCTTTGGGTTGACCAATGCACCGGCTATCTTCATGGACCTAATGAATAGGATCTTTAAACCCCACCTTGATTCCTTTGTTGTGGTCTTCATTGATGATATTTTAATCTATTCGCATAGCGAGGAAGAACATATGGGTCACTTGAGGGTTGTGTTGCAAAGATTGAGAGAGGAGAAGTTGTATGCCAAGTATGAAAAGTGTGAATTTTGGTTGAGGGAGGTTGCCTTCCTAGGTCATGTGGTGTCGGGGGATGGTATTAAGGTAGATCCTAAGAAGACCGATGTGATTAGAAATTGGCCTAGGCCATTGACCCCGTCGGATATTAGGAGCTTCTTGGGCTTAGCGGGTTACTATCGGAGATTTGTGAATGGGTTTTCTTCTATTGCTTCTTCCATGACTAAGTTGACACAAAAGAAGGCTAAGTTTGAGTGGACCGACGAGTGTGAAAGGAGTTTTCAAACCTTGAAAGATAAACTTGTGTCCGCTCCTATATTGTCACTACCGGATGTGCTTGAGGGATTCGTTGTGTATTGTGATGCTTCTAGAGTTGGCTTGGGTTGTGTCCTAATGCAAAATGGTAAGGTGATAGCCTATGCGTCTAGACAACTCAAAGTGCATGAAAAGAACTATCCTACGCATGACCTTGAATTAGCCGCGGTGGTGTTTGCTTTAAAGATTTGGCGTCATTACTTGTATGGGGTACATGTTGATGTGTTCACCGATCATAAGAGCCTCCAATATGTCTTCACCCAAAAAGACCTCAACTTGAGACAAAGAAGGTGGCTAGAATTTCTTAAAGATTATGATATGAGTGTGCATTATCATCCCGGTAAAGCTAATGTGGTGGCGGATGCTTTGAGTAGGGTGTCTATGGGTAGCCTAGCTCATGTTGATATTGGTGATAGGGAAATGGCTAGGGAGGTGCATCGGTTGGCTAGGTTGGGGGTTAGGTTGGAAGAAATTAGTAATGGTGGTGTGGTCGTTATTGATGGTGCTAGGTCTTCCTTGGTTGATGAGGTGATAGCAAAACAAGATCTTGACTCTTCCTTGTTAGAATTGAAGGCCTTGGTGAAAGAGGGTAAGGTGGAAGTTTTCTCCCAAGGGGGAGATGGTGCCCTTAGGTACCAAGGTAAGTTGTGTGTGCCTTGTGTTGATGGTTTGAGGGAGAAAATTCTTGAGGAGGCTCATAATTCTTCCTACTCCATTCACCCCGGTTCCACCAAAATGTATAGAGATTTGAGGGATGTGTATTGGTGGGGAGGCATGAAGAAGGACATTGCCAAATTCGTCTCCGGTTGTCATAGTTGTCAACAAGTCAAGGCCGAACATCAAAGGCCGGGTGGTCTAACCCAAGACATAGAGATTCCTACTTGGAAGTGGGAAGAAATTAATATGGATTTTGTAGTTGGTTTACCCAAGACTAGAAAAGGTTTTGATTCTATTTGGGTGGTGGTTGATAGGATGACAAAATCGGCTCATTTTCTACCGGTAAAGACAACATATGGGGCGGAAGATTATGCAAGGTTATATATTCATGACTTGGTAAGGTTGCATGGGATTCCTCTATCCATCATATCGGACCGTGGTACTCAATTTACTTCACACTTTTGGAAGTCCTTTCAAAGGGGTCTAGGTACGAGAGTTAAGCTTACTACGGCCTTTCACCCGCAAACGGATGGACAAGCCGAAAGGACTATCCAAACACTTGAGGATATGCTTAGGGCTTGTGTATTGGAGCTTAAGGGTAGTTGGGATGATCATCTTCCACTGATTGAGTTTGCCTATAACAATAGCTATCATTCTAGCATCGGTATGGCTCCTTTTGAGGCTCTCTATGGGAGACGTTGTAGATCACCGGTTGGGTGGTTTGAGGTTGGTGAGGTGGCCTTGTTAGGACCAGATCTAGTTATGGAGGCTCTTGAGAAGGTTAGGATGATTAGAGAAAGGTTGAAGACGGCCCAAAGTCGCCAAAAGTCCTATGCCGATGTGAGGAGAAGGGCTCTTGAATTCCAAGTTGGTGATTGGGTCTATTTGAAGGTGTCACCCATGAAGGGTGTGGTTCGTTTTGGTAAGAAGGGCAAGTTGAGCCCAAGATACGTGGGTCCTTATAAGGTGATGAGGAGAATTGGCAAGGTAGCTTATGAGTTGGAATTGCCTAGCGAAATGGATTTGGTTCATCCGGTATTTCATGTGTCTATGTTGAGGAAGTGTGTGGGTGATCCGAATGCTATTGTGCCTCTTGATGTTGTGGGTGTTGTTGAAGATAATTTGACCTATGAAGAGGTTCCGGTCCAGATTTTAGATAGACAAGTGAAGAGGTTGAGAAACAAAGATGTGGCTTCCGTTAAGGTCCTTTGGAGAAATCAACAAGTTGAAAGTGCTACTTGGGAGGCCGAAGCGGACATGCAAAGGCGATATCCTTATCTTTTCCACTCCACTCAAGCTTAAGGTATTGATCTAAACCCTTTATAAAATCTCAGGTCTTAAGTTCAGCCACCATGTCATTGCATACATTCATGTTTAAGTTAACAAGTTCATTGTGGTTTTACAACTACGTTGAAGTTTTTGAAATGAGGTGTAAGTGCATTGTTGCATCCCTATGTGGGCTGAATTTTCCATGTTTGTGTTTCTCATGTACGTTTCTTTGACATTCGAGGACGAATGTTCCCAAGGGGGAGATATTGAAACGACCCCAAAAATGCCTGAAAATGTGCTTCGAAAACACCTAAAATTGTAATTTCCATATATCTCAAAATCCGTGCATCATTTCGGAAATTCGACTTCATATTCTTATTCAGGGGGTCAAATTGAGTGGGAAATGAGTCTAACCCGAATTTTAGAACAACCGTATCAAAATTCGAAAATCGCAAAAAATGCGATTTTGAGGGTCAACTTTAAAGGGGCATATCTCTCAGCACACAAGGAACTGGAAGGAGCTCAAACTATCAAAATTAAAGCTCTGTGAGTTATCTTTCCAACGTAATTTGTTTCACCTCATTCCGAGTTAGGATGAAGGAGTTATGACCATTTTCGTAAAACCTGTCCGGCAGAAAATGCAAATTCCAGTAGCCGAAAACACTGTTCACCCGCCACATTTTTTTTTCTAAGTGTTGGGACGTTTTTTTATAAAAAGGGGACATATCCATACTTAGTCATTTAACTTCAAAACATCCAAAAACTCTCTCTAAACCCTCTCCAAAAAAAAAATTCCACCAAGATCATCAACCAAATTCAAGGATCCCAAGCTTTAATTCCGGATTCAAGATTCAATCTCAAGCAATTCTCCATTCCAATCTTCATCAAAAATTCTCCAAAGTTGAGGTATGTGGAAACCTTCCTTTCCACAAGTCCAACCATTTATCCTCTATTTTACTTCAAGTTTATGGGTCCTTATGATCATTTATGAACTCTTGAATTATGGAATTACTACTACACATCCTATTATGGTCTATTTTTGTATATTATCATGAAATGGAATTATTATATGATGTTTATGGTTTTCATGCCTCCATGATCAAATTATGAAGGTTGTTATATATGTATATATATATGTATGTTGTTGGTGGGCTGTTTTATATGGATTTTGAAATTGGTTGGACTTAGTACTCTTGAAATACATGATTTTATTTACATGAACAAGTAGCCCACCATATGTTTGATAAAATGTCATTTATAGAATTCTTATGAAATGGAAGGTCCAATGTACGTCCTATGAGTCGGATGAATATATAAGTATTGAAATGATGATGAAATGGATACATGTATATGATTTTCTCTATATAGTGTGTGAGTCGACCAAGCCTAGCTCGGGGGGTTGTAGGCCCGGGTAATCGTATCAAGGGGTTGGTACCTTGGTTGCCTAGTACGGGGGGTAGTAGGCCCGTATAACCGTATCGAGGGGTTTGTACCTTGGTTGCCTAGTACGGGGGGTAGTAGGCCCGTATAACCATATCGAGGGGTTTGTACCTTGGTCCCTAGCTCGGGGGGTGGTAGGCCCGGGTAACCACATTGAGGGGTTTGTACCTCTTTCGCCTCTCCAAGGGGGTGGTAGGCCTTGGAAATATTATATTGATGGTCACTCACTACACATATACTATGCCCTACCAAATATGATTTTTATATAAGCATCATTATACATATCATCTCATTAATATGCTATCTATCGGGTACGATTATGCATTTTGCCTATGATGTTCATCCCTTGTTGCATTGCATTGCATCCCATATACTTAGTACATTCAAACGTACTAACGCATACTCTATGCCTACATGATGTCACCATGTAGGGACCGGAGCACCGCTTGACCCTCGTCCTCCACGTGGCTAATACGATTTTCTATCAAGGTTATTGGTGAGTCCTCCATTCCGGGGACGTTGCTTATGATCTTTTGCTATGTATAAGACTTTTCCTTTTAGTTATGTTTTGCCTATGAGGGTGAGCCCAGTTGTTTGTCTTGGCCCCCGCTAAAGTACCTATGTTTAGAGGTGGTGTTGGACAAGTTGTGTATTATGTTTGAGCTTGATTCATCTATGGTATTTATGTATCATTTCTTCTTTTTTTCTTGCTCCCTTAGTCCCGATTTTCCCCTTGATTATGCTTATCGCTTATGGTCATTTTAATTGCTTCCGCGACCAATGATGTGTAAGATACGCTATGAGGCTTGTTTGGGGTTCCTTCGGGTTCCCCATTCGCCGGTCACGTCTAGGCCCTAGGTTTGGGTCGTGACAATAAGGAAATGGTGGCCAACTCCTCGAACGTTATGAGGACTCACCAATCTTCAAGTCTCACCTCTACTGAGATCCTAACCACGAGGATGAGAGTCGGGAAAGTCGGACCCTAAATTTGGATAAGAAATGTAGGCAGGGGTATGCGTTAGTACAAGAATGTATTAAATATGATAGCTTGCATAAACATCAACATAAACGTAAGAGTTAGACAATATAAGTCATAATCGTAATCAATGCACATAACAGATAATAACAATATATAAGGAATACTTCTCAAGTAACCTCAAAGCATACTTAGCCGAGACATGGGTAATCCTCCACTAGTCTTGCTCATCATAGAAGGCAACATTAGCAATCATCCAAGCTCATCACCTATCATTCTCCTCTTTAGCTTATCTTTTATAGACATGGGGAATCACCTCCTTGCCTTCCTTTAAAGGCTAATGGGTAGTCACCTCTTGCCTTGCATATATGGTCATGGGTACTCGCTTCCATGTCTATCTTATGGCATCATAGGTATTCGCCTCCATGCCCAACATCATATGACATGGGTATTCCCCTCCACATCATTCTATAAGGAATCAAAGGTATTTATCTTCATGTCCTTTCATTATAAGACACGGGTATTCGCCTCCATACCTTTCAATATAATATATGGGTATTCCTCTCCACATCTATCTATAAGGGAACATGGTTATTTGCATCCATGTCCAATATAAGGGAATAAGGGTAATCGCCTCTTACTTTCCTCTTATGAATATGGGAAATTTCCTCATATCCTTCTCATCTAGAGGTCATGGGTGGTCACCTCTTGCCTCATCTATTTCTTAGCATTTTTTTCTAGATTAATTTTAGCTGAGCAATCCTTTCAACATAGAATCATTCAATGTGAGAAAGCCTTTCACATTCATACTTAAGCAAATCATGTGGGATCTATCCCTTTCTCAACAATTACATCAATAATCAACAATTCATAGCATAATCTTTACTCTCAAAGCACTACATCTTATAATCATCATATATGCTTCAATCTCAAGCAATTCTAATGTATCTCATCACTCCTATAAGAATACATCTAAACCCACAAATTCTCCTTTCATGGCATCAAACCCATTTATATCCACTTCAACCTACAAACATGGGTTAAGCATGGGTACATGTTAATTCATCCTAAAAACATGTAATCCTCTCAATTTAATCATAAACAATCATAATCCACTCAATTTAATCAACATTCATCAAGACCCACAATATTAGAAGAAAACCCCAACTCAAATTGGGGAATTTCTACTTTCCAAATGGGGAATCTCTACTTTCCAAATGGGGAATCTTGGGGGCTCCATGGATGAAAAGCCATCATACCTTCATATTAAATCCCACAAATGCTTGAGGAATAGAGAATTGACCTTTACCCTAACTTGAACTCTTTCTTCTTCTTCAAGTTCTAGAGAGAGAAATGTTTGAGAAGAAGAACTTGGGATTCCTTTTGGGTTTTGGAAATAATGACTTGAATGGGTGAGTTTTTGGGTTAAAATCACTTATATAGGGTTCCTAGGCTTGGGTAAAATGACCTAACTATGATTTAATTGAAACTAGAAAAGACCCAAAAACTGTTGAACTAAAACTTCCGAACCACCACCACGCTTGGCTCTACGAGCCATCAAGGGTCACACGGCCCATAGTGGTGCCCGTGGTCCTTTGACCAGTAGCTAGGATTTTCCACCCCTCAACCCCAAAAACCAAACTCTTTTCCACGACCCCTCCCACGGCCCGTAGTGGCCGTCACGAGCCATTTAGTGGTTCGTAGGAGGGTCTCCATTTTGGGCAGCCTAGGAGCTCACTGCCTTACCTCCATTGGCACCACTACGAGTCGTGGTGCCCTTCAGGATCCGTGTGGACTACATGGAGGGTGCCAAGGCTCAAATTCTAGGATTGTGACCTCTCCCTTGGACCTTTGCTTAGCTACTAGGTTCTGAGGTGTTACATTATCTCCCCCTTGGGAACATTCGTCCTCTAATGGAATTCTAGACACCTCTTGAAAGTAAAGACTCAATACTAGCAGCCCATCATGCATGCAATCTCAACTAAATGCACAAATCAAGGAGGAAACATCGACTCCAAGATAAACATACTAAATGCGCAAAAAGGAAGGTAGGAACTAGACCTAGCAACCATTATGCATGAAATTTTAAGATTCCTCATATTCAAGGAGGAACTACCATCTCCAAGATGAAAGCATGCTCCTCATATTCAAGGAGGAACTACCATCTCCAAGATGAAAGCATGCTCAACACAATCCCATGGAGCCTATATGCAATTCATTCTCAAAATCATATCTAAAGCATGTTCAATAATTCATCTCATGAAGTCTATAGGTACTCAATGCAAAACGACATGAGGAAAATCAATAATGTAAAACTCATTTTCTTTCAAAACACAAATTTTTCATGAATATGCACATAATAAGGAAATCATGGGAATATCTCAGACACATGACATCAAAAGAAAGAGTAAACCATGAGGGACTCATTACCTCAAGCTAGAGTAGGAGTAGAAGGAAAAAGATGGGGATATCGGGACATCATATCGGCCTCGGCCTCGGCCTCCCAAGTAGCACCCTCAACTAAATGATTCCTCCACAATACTTTCACGAAAGCAACTTCCTTGTTTCTCAACTTCTTAACTTGCCGGTGTAAAATATCAACCGGAACTTTCTCATAAGAAAGATTTTCATCAACTCCCAGATCTTCTAAGGGAACTATGGATGTCGGATCTCCAACACACTTCTTAAGCAAAGCGACATGGAAAACCGGATGCACCAATGCCAAATCATTATGTAAATCAAGCTCATAAGCAACCTTACCAACACATCTCAAAATTTGAAATAGGCTTACATAACGGGGACTAAGCTTTCCTTTCTTCCCAAATCTCATTACACCCTTCATGGGTGAGATTTTCAAGTAAACCCAATCATGAACATCAAAGTCAAGATCTATTCTTCTAACATCGGCATAGGACTTTTGTCGACTTTGGGTTGTTCTCAACCTCTCTCTTATAAGCCGGACTTCTCCATAGCCTCATGAACTAACTCGGGTCCTATCAAGGCAACATCACCCACCTCAAACCAACCTATAGGAGATCTACACCTCCTACCATAAAGATCCTCAAATGGAGCCATACCAATACTCGAATGGTAACTATTATTATAAGCAAACTCAATCAATGGCAAGTGATCATCCCAATTCCCCTTCAAATAGATGACACGTGCTCTCAACATATCTTCCATAGTTTGGATAGTTCGCTCTACTTGCCCATCGGTTTGTGGATGAAAAGTTGTGCTAAGCTTAACTTTAGTGCCAAGACCCTTTTGGAAAGACTTCCAAAACTGAGAAGTAAACAGAGTGCCTCTATCGGAGATAATGGATAAGGGCACTCCATGCAACCTTACCATTTTACTCAAATACAACTTGGCATAGTCCTCCGTCGAATAAGCAACTTTAACTGGAATGAAATTGGACGACTTCGTCATTCGATATACTATAACCCAAATCAAATCATGTTGTCACCGAGCTCGAGGCAAACCAACTATAAAGTCCATATTTAAATCTTCCCACTTCCAAGTAGGAATACTAATGTCTTGGGATACATCTCCTAGTTTTAGATGCTCAACTTTTACTTGTTGGCAATTAGTACACTTATCCACAAATCCCGCAATATCCTTCTTCATCCCATTCCACCAATAGACCTCCCACAAATCATGGTACATCTTGGTGGCTCCCGGTGAATAGAATACCGAGAACTATAGGCTTCCGACAAGATTTGTTCCCTCAAGTCATCGAGTTCCGAAACACACAACGACCTTGATATCTAATTACACCATCTCCCCCTTGGGAGAAAGCCTCAACAAACTTTCTAAGTACCGGTTCTTTCAATTCTACTAAGGTCAGATCAAGACATTACTTAGCTTTCACCTCCGTCACAAAAGACAATTCGGAACCATCATGAACCATAACACCACCCTTGGTAGAGTCCATCAACCAAACACCCAATCGGGCCAATCTATGTACATTTCATACCAATTCTTTCTTATCTTTCTCTACATGGGGAACAATTCCCATTGATAATCGGCTAAGAGCATCCGCTACTACGTTCGCCTTACCGGGGTGATAGAGAACACTCATATCATAATCCTTAAGTAATTCAAGCCACCTTCTTTGGCAAAGATTCAGATCCTTCTGCTTAAACACATATTGTAGGCTCTTGTGGTCGGTGAACACATATACATGAACACCGTACAAATAATGCCTCCAAATATTTAAGGCAAAAACCACCACCGCTAATTCAATATCATGGGTAGGATAGTTCTTCTCATTAACCTTAAGTTGCCTTGAAGCATAAGCAATAACTTTCCCATTTTGCATAAGCACACATCCTAACCCAATTCGTGAGGCATCACAATAAACCAAAAAACCATTTGTTCCTTTATGTAAAGTCAAAACCAGAGCGGAAGTAAGTCTCTCTTTCAATTCTTGGAAACTCTTCTCACATAATTCGGACCATATGAACTTGGCCATCTTTTGAGTCAAAGCTATCAATGGAGAGGTAATGGAAGAAAACCCCTCAACATATCTTTTATAATAACCAACTAAACCCAAGAAACTTCTAATATCCGAAGGAGTTAAAGGTCTAGTCCAACTCTTGACCGCATCCATCTTCTTAAGATATACCTAAATACCCTTACATGAAAAAATATGGCCAAGAAAAGCTACGGACCTTAGCAAAAACTCACACATGCTAAACTTTGCAAAAAGTTGTTGGTCCTTGAGAATTCTCAACACAATCCCCAAATGATTGATGTGACCATCCTCACTTCTCGAATAAATCATTATATCTTCAATGAACACAATTACGAACATATCAAGGTATTGTCTAAACACCAAATTCATCAAATCCATAAATGTCGCCAAAGCATTAGTCAATCCAAACGACATCACCAAAAACTCATAATAACCATACCAGGTTCTAAAAGACATTTTTAAAACATCATCCTCTTTCACCCTCGATTGGTGATGACCTGACCTAAGGTCAATCTTAGAGAAGTAACTCGCTTTTTAGAGTTGGTCAAATAAATCATTTATTCTTGGAAGAGGATACTTATTCTTAATGGTCACCTTGTTCAATTGTCGGTAGTCAATACACATTTGGAGTGAACCATCTATATTCTTAACAAACAAAACTAAAGCACCCTATGGATAGATACTTGATCAGATAAAACCCTTATCCAACAAATCTTTCAATCGTTCCTTTAATTCCTTAAGTTCAATCGGAGCCATTCAATAAGGAGAAATAGAAATAGGTTGCCTATCTAAAAGGAGATCAATACCAAAATCTATTTCCCTTTCTTGAGGAATACCTAGTAGATCATCTAGGAACACTTCCGGATACTCATTAACAACAGGGACCAACTAAAGATTAGGGGTTTCAGAATCCATATCCCTCACCCTAACTAGATGGTACATTCAACCCTTAGAAATCATCCTCGTAGCTTTAAGACAAGCCATAAACTGACTCTTAGGCATGGAATTTTCCCCCTTCCATTCTAGGATAAGCTCATTCGGAAACTGAAATTTGACTACACGGGTTCTACAATCAATATAATCATAATAAGAGTGCAACCAATCCAGAATAGCATCAAAATCTAGCATATCAAGCTCTACCTAATAAACAAGACTAACCCTATGGCATACCGAAATGGTACACTTTCTATAGACCCTCTTAGACACAATAGAATCACCAACAGGAGTAGAGACAGAAAAAGGATCCAACAACACATCAGGGAGCACATCAAATCTCATAGCCACATATGGCTTCACAAAATACAAGGTAGCACCGGGATCAAGTTAAGCATAAACATCAAGTTGAAAGACTTTCAACATACCGGTAACCACATCGGGAAAATGCTTTTGTTCACCACAAGTCTGAAGTGCATAAAACCTATTTTTCTTAGGAGAACTAGTACCCGAACCACTCGTAACGGATAAAGGATAGGGTTGTGCCCTATGACAAATGTATCTCCCATTCTTAGCAACTAAAGGACAATGCCTTATCTTGTGATCTGTCTTACCACAACCAAAGCAAGAATTGGAATCCACTAGACATTCGCTCGTATGCTTTCTTCAACACATACCACAATCCAGCACTAAAACCCCACTACCATCTCCTTGAGGCTTAGGGTTAGACACCCTCTCTTTATTGAACTTAGGAGCATTACAGGAACCTTTCCCGAAAACCTTCATTGATACTTCGGATGACCATGTCCATCGGACCTAGCATAAGAGAAAATACAATCACCAGTCATAGACCTCTTCTTCTCCCTAGACCTCTCTTTAAGTTTCTCCTCTTCAATCTGTTGGGCATGAGTCATAAGACAATCAATATCCATGTCATGGACAAGCATAGTCGTACGACACTCTTTCACTACCAATTCGGGCACACATAAAATGAACCTGCTCATCCTTGCTCTAGAGTCGACAACTATAGAAGGAACATATTTCAACAATTGAGTAAACCTCAAAGCATATTATTTCACACTCATATTTCCTTGTCAAATATTAATGAACTCAAGAACTTTTGCCTTTCTCATCCCAAGAGGAAAGAACCTATCAAGAAAAGCGGACTTAAACCTTTCCCATTCAAGGGAACCCACATCTACCAGTCTTGCTTCCTTCCATTGGTTGATCCAAATTTGAGCAACCCCTTTAAGTTAATAAGCGGCCAATTATGCCTTTTCCACCTGAGTCACTCCAATAATAGACAAAACCTTGTAAACCTCATCAATGAACTCTTGATGATCTTCCACAAACTTATAACCATAAAATTTTGGAGGATTTATCCTAGTGAAGTCCCTCACTCTAGATGCCTACGTTCCCACATTTGGGTTTACAGGGTTCACAACTTTCTCATTGTCTTGGGCCGTCACGGCATGAGCCAACATTTGAAAAGAAGTCCTAAAGTCTGATTTAGTCACTTGCTCGGCCAGAGGGTCAACCGGAGCTTGAGAAGCTTGAGGAGGACCTCCTTGATCAATCTTTTCTCCCTCAGTCCTTCTAGAAAAAGCCCTTCGAGTAGTCACATCCTTTATACCATCGGGTAAAGATTAGGAGACAAACCATATAGAGTTACACTCTATCACACGACTTAGAGTAATGAAGAAGTGAAGTTTCCTAAACATCTTGTAGCCTCTTATTCATGAATGTGTCGCGCTTCACACTCATGAACAAGAGTCTAATAAACATGGTATTGAGATATCCTAGAACCATTCTAATCCTTTTACTCTGATTACCAAGTTTGTCACAACCCAGGGGTACACCCTAGACATAACATGGCATACAAGACCCCGAGAGGCCTCATATAAGCCACTTAGTTTCCATAGTCAAGATAATAGAAAAATCGGTAAGATTAAAAACCATTTTCAACACCATCAAATTTTTATAAAACAAAGCGAAAGTCTCATACAATTTTTTCAAAACCATCTAATACAAAGATTCTTGGGACACAGCCCATACAAAAAAAAATCAAAACAAAAAAGTAAGGGAACATAAGGAAATGGTGGCCAACTCCTCGAATGCTATGAGACTCACCAATCTTCAAGTCTCGACTCTACTAAGATCCTAGCCACAGATATGAGAGTCAGGAACACCGAACCCTACATTTGGATAAGAAATGTAGGCAAGAGTATGTGTTAGTACAAGAATGTACTAAATATTATAGCTTGCATAACAATCAACATAAACATAAGAGTTAGACAATATGATTCATAAGCATAATCAATTCACATAATAGATAATAACAACATATAAGGAATACTTCTCAAGTAACCTCAAAGCATAATTAGCCAAGACGTGGGTAATCCTCCACTAGTCTTACTCATCATAGAAGACAACCTTAGCAATCATCCAAGTTCATCACCTATCATTCTCCTCTTTTAGCTTATCTTTTACAAACACGGGGAATCACCTCCTTGCCTTCCTATAAAGCTTAATGGGTAGTCGCCTCTTGCCTTACATATATGCTCATGGGTACTTGCATCCATGTCCATCTTATGGGATCATAGGTATTCTCCTTCATGACCAACATTATATAACGTGGGTATTTGCCTCCACATCATTTAATAAGGAATCATAGGTATTCGTCTCCATGCCCTTTCATTATAAGATACGGGTATTCGCCTCCATATCTTTCAATATAAGATAAGGGTATTCACCTCCACATCTTTCTATAAGGGATCATGGGTATTTGCATATGTGTCCAACATTAGGGAATAAGGTTAGTCGTCTCTTACTCTCCTCTAAGGAATATGGGAAATTTCCTCATATCCTTCTCATCTAGAGGTTATGGGTGATCACCTCTTGCCTCATCTATTTCTTATCATTTTAGTCTAGATTCATTTTATGTGATCAATCCTTTCAGCCTAGAATCATTCAACGTGAGAAAGCCTTTCACATTCATACTTAAGCAATTCATAGGGGAGCTATCCCTTCCTCAATAATCAACAATTCATAGAATAAGCTTTACTCTCAAAGCACTACATATTATAATCATCATATATGCTTAAATCTCATGCAATTCTAATGTATCCCATCAATCCTATAAGAATACATCTAAACCCACAACTTCTCCTTTCCTGGCATCAAACCCATTTATATCAATTTCAACCTAGAAACATGGGTTAAGCATGGGTACATGTAAATTTGTCCTAAAAACATGTAATCCTATCAATTCAATCATAAACAATCATAATCTACTCAATTGGATCAACATTAATCTAGACCCACAACATTAGAAGAAAACTCTAACTCAAATTGGGGAATTTCTACTTTTCAATTGGGGAATCTTGGGGGCTCCATGGATGAAAAGTCATCATACCTTCATATTAAAGCCCACAAATGCTTGAAGAATGGAGACTTGACCTTGACCCTCGCTTGAACTATTTTTTCTTCTTCAAGTTCTAGAGAGAGAAATATTTGAGAGAAAGAACTCGGGATTTCTTTTGGGTTTTGGAAATAATGACTTGAATGGGTGATTTTTGGGGTTAAAATCACTTATCTAGGGGTCCTAGTCTTGGGTAAAACGACCTAGATTTGATTTAATTGAAATCGAAAAAGATCCAAAAAACCCTGAACTAAAACTATCGAACCAGCAGCACACTTCACTCTATGAGCCATCAATTGTCACACGACACGTAGTGTTGCCCGTGGTCCATTGACCAGTGGCTAGGATTTTCCACCACTCAACCCCAAAAACCTAACTCTTTTCCATGACCCCTCCCACGGCCCGTAGTGGCCATCACGAGCCGTTTAGTGGCTCGTTGGAGGGGCTCGATTATGGGCATCCTTAAGGGAGCTCATTGCCACACCTCTACGAGCACCCCCATGAGTTGTGGCGCCCATCACGATCCGTGTGGCCTTCATCGAGTGTGCCAAGTCTTATATTCTAGGATTGTGACCTCTCCCTTGGACCTTTTCTTAGCTACTAGGTTCCGAGGTGTTACATATGAAAAGTTCAAGTTTTGAGAAAATGAGTCAATTGGATTGATTTCTACATATTTATGTGCACATGAGTATAAATTGCATGGAGACTACATGATTTGATGTTATGAGTATGCCTTTAGCTTGGAGTTGATGTTTCCTCCTCGGATATGTGTGTTGCATGCATGATGGGCTGTTAGATTTAGTTTCAACCCTCTTATGATGTTTTGAAAATGTCTAAGCTTGGAGTCGATTGTTCCTCCTTGGTTATATGCATTGCATTTTAGGCTGGGTTGTTAGTTCCTCTCCTACTCCTTTCGTACTAGCTTGAATCTCATTCAAGGACGAATTATCCCGAGGGGGAGATATTGTAACACCCCAAATTTGAAAAAGGGAAACATAGAAGATTTTAGGAATTTGCAGGTGCCAGCCACGAGGGCCACCCATGGCCCGTGGATAGGACCAGGGACTGTAGGTGTGGTCCGTGAAAATACGCCCAAAAAAGGGGGGTTCAAGTAGTTGGAACCACGGCCCAAACCAACGGACCGTTGATGGGACCACAGTTCGTGGTTGAGGCCCCTATTCCAAGACCCCCAATTCCCACTTTCTGACCACCATCAACGGTTGTGCTGGATGGACCGTCGGTTAATCTGTGGTTCATTGACTTGTAGTCGTAGGTCATAATCTGGTAGTTATTGTTAGGGCCAGTTGAGTCTTCTCCTAATTAATTTATCTTGATACTAAATCATTTTAACCTTCACTAAGACCCCTATATAAGTTATTTCAACCCCCAACTTAGCCCATTCACTTAATTCTCTCCAATTTCACCAAAAAAGAAGAACTCTCCAACAATTTTCTCTAGAAAGCTTGAATAAGAATGATTCAACCTAGGGTTTCAAGTCAACTCTCAATTCCTCCATTCAAGATAAGCAATTGGCTTCAAGGTATGATAGTTTTCATCCATGGATTTCTTCCATTCATAGAGTTCGCAAATTCCTCTATTTTCAAAGTTAGAAATCCCCAATTGAGTTAGAGTTTTCATCAATTGTCATGGTTCTTTTGATTATTGATTTAAATTATGGAACTACGATCTCTTATTCATGAATTGATGAAATAATATGATTTTATGATAATTTCCCCCCATTAACCCGTGTAATCCCCATGTTTTAAAGTTATGATCATATGATGTGGATTTGATTATAATGGAAGAGTTTAATGAAATTGAGCATGTATTGCTAGTTTTACATGAATTAATGATGAAATTTATATCTAACCCATGTTTTCTAGATATTGATGATTGAAAGTGGGTTTTGAACCTTGAAAAGTAAATTATGAAATTATGAATGTTCTTATGAAATCTATGCAAATATTTTATGGATGCTTTGAGAGTAAAGTATCAATGATGATGATGATGATGGTGTGTTATTGAAAGGATTTTCTCATAAACATATAAAAGCAAGATGTGAAAGGTTTTCTCACATAATAAATTATTCTAAGGTTGAAAGGTCTTCTAACCTAATTGAATCAAAGATTAAGAGCTATCCTAATGACTTAGCTTGGATTGTTTATTGAATATACCTTTCCATGGATTATGACTTAGCTTGGATTGGCCAGATGGTGTGCCTTTCCAAGGATAATAAGAAATAAGTAAGAAATGACTATTCTGTGGGATTTATGCTTAGAACCGATAGAGGTCGGGTTTCTAGAAACAATCTCCTTATCCCTTACCTATGTTCCCTCATAGGATGATTGTATAGATAGACATTATCTAGTGGATCCACCTAAGCTAGAAGTTATGGTCCTTACCTTGGCAAGTCGGACAACCCTTTTCAGTGTGGGAGACACCAGGGGATTATGTTATAGCTCATATTTCTCTATGTCGGTTAAGGCTAATTCCGCACATTAATCATGAACTATGGTTACTTCAAGAAGTATCTCATATGTGGTCAAAGAATTTAATGATGTTAGTTTGCATTGACCATGGTTTTATGACTTATATTTTCTAACCCTTTTATATCATGTTTTAGCTTGGTCAATTGCATGTCATGAAATGTCCTCTTTTAGCATGATTTAAATGTTTTATGCATATCTATCATACTTGGTACATTGTTTTATACTAGCGCATACTCTTTCCTACATTTCCCCAAATGTAGGGTCCGATAGTCTGGTTTCTAAATTCCATGGCTAGAGGGTGATTTTGAGATTCCCGAGCTTTTGTGAGTCCTCATGCTTCGAGGATGGATTTTCAATATTTCAGTTTACTTATTGTATTTCAGTTTTAGACATGATGTCTTGGCTAGGCCCAATTTCATTTGATTGTATTAGATGGCTATTGAGACAAGTGTTTTAGACTTCCGCTTTTCTTTTTATAAAACTGTTGGACTTGGACTACTGTTTTACTTCTATTGTTCTATTTCTTGTGTTATAAATACTAAGTGGCGTGTATGGGGTCCCTCGGGGTCCTATATGCCATGTTACATCTAGGGGTACCGCTAGGTCGTGACAAGATTTGCCCAACAATGAAGGAAAGAGTGTTGTGTGATTCTTGAGCGATATATGTTTTCAAGGTTTAGTACCCCGCGGGCAATTACCAGTGATTGAGGGTCTCATTTTTGCAACTGGATGTTTGCCTCGTTATTGAGAAAATACGAAGTCAAGCACAAAGTCACAGCTCCCTATCATCCACAAATAATTTGTCAAGTTGAAGTATCAAATCGAGAAATCAAGAGTATTCTGGGAAAACGGTCAATGCAAAATTGAATTACTGGTCTCGGAAGTTGGATGATGCTCTTTGGGCGTACCGCACCGCTTTCAAGACTCCAATTGGCATGTCACCATACCAATCGGTATTTGGAAGTCACCTGCCAATCGAGCTTGAACACAAGGCACTATGGGGATTGAAGGCGTTAAATTTGAATTGGGGGGGATGCTTCAATCAACTCTATGAATAAGATGAGTTTCGGTTGTGTCACGACCCAGGGGTACCCCCTAGATGTAACATAGCGTATAGAACCCCGAAGTACTCCATACAATACACTAAGCTCTCATAACATAAGAAATAGAATAATAAGAGTAAAACAATAGTCCAAGTCCAAAACATATTATAAAACGAAAAGCGGAAGTCTAAACTCTTGTCTCAACATAGCCATTTAAAATAATATAATGAAATTGGGCCTAGCACATACATCATGTCCAGAAGAGAAAATACATGAGAAGAAAGTGAAAACAATAAAGTCCGTCCTTGAAGCATGAGGACTCACCAAAGCTCGGGAATCAATCAAATCACCAACTAGCCACGAAAGTGAGCACCTTGAATATCGGACCCTACATTTGGGAAAAATGTAGGCAAGAGTATGCGTTAGTACAAAAAAATGTACCAAGTATGATATCCATGCATAAAACATTTAAAACATACTAAAAGGAACATTTCATTTCATGATATGCAATTAACCAAGCTAAACCATAATATAAAATAG
The DNA here is from genome assembly GCA_036553675.1 of Solanum okadae. Classification (NCBI taxonomy): domain Eukaryota; kingdom Viridiplantae; phylum Streptophyta; class Magnoliopsida; order Solanales; family Solanaceae; genus Solanum; species Solanum okadae. The sequence goes on along the minus strand of CM071684.1, from coordinate 19,288,352 downwards.
TTGTAAAACATAAGTCATAAATCATGGTCAATGAAAGCTAACTTCTTCTTTAAAACCTTTGAACTCATATGTGATACTCCTTGAGTAAACTTAGTTCATTCTTACTTGTGGGGAATTAACCTTAACCGACATTGAGACCATGTGAGTTATAACATGGAATCCGATGTCTACCCCACACTGAAAAGGGGTGTACTATTTGCCGAAGGTAGAACCTTGAACTTCTAGCTTAAGTGGATCCACTAGCAAATCAACATATGTGGGCATAGTTATGGGATAAGGAGATTGCTACTAGAAACCCGACCTCTAAAATAGGAGAGATTCCATCTCTTGAGATTTCTTTGGAAACCTGGCCTTTACTAAGGGAGAGCTTCTATCTCATTATCAATGTTGACTCGGTGCTAAGCACAAATTTCCATGGAATAGTCATTTCTTACTTGACTTCATTACTCGTGAAAAGGTGCCCTTGGCCAACCAATTCAAGCTAGTTTCATTAAGATAGCTCCTAGTCTTTGATTCAATTAGGTAAGAAAGTCTTTCAACCTAAGAATCCTTATGATGTACAAAAACCTTTCACATCATGCTAGTATGTGTTTTAGTGAGAATGTCCTTTCACAACACAACATCATCATTGGTACTTTTCTCTCAAAACACCCTTAAAACATTTCCAAAGATTTCATAAACAATGCGTAAGTCCATAATTCACCTCCTTGAGGTCAAAACCCAATTTCAATTATCAACTCTTAGAAAACATTGGTTTTCTATGGATTCCATCATAAATTCATGTAAAACTAGTAGTACATGCTCAATTTCATAAAACTCTTCCTTGAAGATCAAAATCCCACAATATATAGTTCATAATTTGAAAACATAGGGATCATATGGGTTCATAGGGTAATTCATCAGAAAAGCATTGCAATTCATCAATTCATGCATAAAAGATCATAATTAAATCATTTAAATCAATAATGATAAGAACCCATGATAATTGAAGAAAACCCTAACTCAATTGGGGAGTTCTACCATTTGAAATGGAGGAATTTAGGAACTCCATGGATGAAAGGAATCCACGGATGAAAACTATCATATCTTGAATCCAAATGCTAGCCTTTAATGGAAAAATTGGAACCTTAGCTTGAAATCCTAGATTGAATCTTTTTCTTCTTCTTCAAGTTTCTAGAGAGAGAACATTTGAGAGGAATTGGTTTTCTTTTGAGAATTTGGAAGAATGAAACAAATGGGGTGAATTTGGGGGGTTAAAAGACTTATATAGGGGTCCTAAACATAGGAAAAACGATGTAGTATAGGAATTAATTAATTAGGAAAAGACCCAACTAACCCTGAAAAATAACTGCCAGCAGTGAACCACGACCCACCACTGACGGATCGTCCTGCACAACCGTCAATGGTGCTCAGAAGCTTGACATTGGGGCTTCAAACCACGGACCGTGGTCTAACCAACGGTCCGTTGGTCAGGCCGTGGTTTTGGGCCCTCAGATCCTACCTAGGCAGGCAAACCACAGACCACACCTATGGTTCATGGTCCATTCCACGGGCTGTGGGTGGTCGGCATAGTCTGGCACCTGCAACATCTGAAAGCTGCTAATTTTGGCCTTTTTGAATACGGGGTGTCATAATATCTCCCCCTTGGGATCATTCGTCCTCGAATGAGATTTAAACTGGTTCTAAAAGAGTAGGAGCGAAACTAACAACCCAACCTACAATGCAATGCATACAACCAAGGAGGAACTATCAACTCTAAGCTAGGACGTTCTCAAAACATCATAAGAGGGGTAAAACTAACTCTATCAGCCCATTATGCCTGCAATGCACAAAAACAAGGAGGAAACATCAATTGCCAGCTAAACATACTCAAGTGCATTAAAAGAAGTAGGAACCACATCTAGCAACCCAATATGCATGAATTCTCAAAATTTCTCATGTTCAAGGAGGAACTACCTTCTCCAAGATAAAAGCATGCTCAACAAAATCTCATGGAGCTTAGATGCAATTCACTCTAAAAATGCATATCTAAAGCATGTTCATCAATTCATCTCATGAAGTCTATAGGAAACTCATACTCAATGCACAACAACATGGGGAAAATCAATCATATAAACTCATTTTCCTTCAAAACATAAGTTTTCATGAACATGCATAATCATAAGGAAATCATGGAAACACATAAAAACACATGACTCCCAAAATAAGGACAACTCAAGAGGAACTCTTTACCTCAAGCTAGAATAGGAGTAGAAGGAAACAGATGAGGATATTGCGACTTCATATCGCCCTCGACCTTTCAAGTAGCACCCTCAACTAATTGATTCATCCCCAAAACTTTCACGGAAGCTATTTTCTTGTTTCTCAACCTCTTAACTGGTCGGTCCAAAATCTCAACCGGAACTTTCTCATAAGATAGGCTCTCATCAACTCCAAAACCCTTCTAGGGAAACTATGGATGTCAGATCTCCAACAAACTTTTTAAGCATAGAGACATGGAAAATGGGATGCACTGATTCCAACTCATTTGGCAAATCTAATTCATAGGCAACCTTGCCAATACGCCTCAAAATCTGATATGGGCCTACATATTGGAGACTAAACCTCCTCTTCTTACCAAACCTCATTACACCCTTCATGGGTGAGATTTTAAAGTAAACCCAATCGTGAATCTCAAACTGGAGATCCCTTCTTCTCATGTCGGCATAAGACTTTTTGCCGACTTTGAGTCATTCTCAACCTCTCTCTAAGGAGTCTAACTTTCTCAATGGCCTCATGTACCAATTCGGGACCTATTAGGGAAACTTCACCCACCTCAAATCAACCTATGGGAGATCTATACCTCGTGCCATACAAGGCCTCAAATGGTGCCATATCGATGCTTGAGTGATATATATTATTATAGGCAAACTATATCAATGGCAAATGGTCATCCCAATTACCCTTAAAATCAATCACACAAACCCTTAACATATCTTTCAAATACTGGATAGTATGCTTCGCTTGCCCATTGGTTTGGGGATGAAAAGTCGTGCTAAGCTTACACTAAGTGTCAAGCCCATTTTGGAATGACTTTCAAAACTGAGAAGTGAATTAGGTACCATGATCGGAAATAATGGCCAAAGGCACTCGATGTAACCTTACCATTTATCTTAAGTACACCTTGGCATAGCCCTCCGCCGAATAGGAAACCTTGACGGGAAGGAAATGAGCCCATTTCGTCATCTAATCCACAATTACCCAAATATAGTCATGTTGTCGCTGGATGTGAGGCAAACCAACAATAAAGTCCATATTCAAGTCTTCCCACTTCCAAGTAGGAATGCTAATATCTTGGGATAAACCTCCCAATTTTTTATGCTCAACCTTTACTTGTTGGCAATTTGGACACTTAGCCACAATTCCTGCAATATCCTTTTTCATCTCATTCCACCAATAGACTTTCAGTAAGTCACGGTACATCTTGGTGGTTCCCAGGTGAATGGAATACTGCGAACTATAAGCATCTGTCAAAATATGTTCCCTTAACTCATCCACATTTGGAACACATAATCGACCTTGGTACCTAAGGATACCATCTCCCCCTTGGGTGAAAGCCTCAACTGATTTCTTGAGCACCGCCTCCTTCAATTCTACCAAAATTGGATCAAGATCTTGTTTGGCTTTCACATCTACCACAAAAGACAATTGGGAACCATTGTCAACCATAACACCACCTTTGGTGGAGTCAACCAGTTGAACACCTGACCAAGCCAACCTATGAACATCTTGAACCAGCTCTTTCTTTTCATCTTCAATATGAGCAACACTACCCATAGATAATCGACTAAGAGCATCCGATATCACATTAGCTTTATCAGGGTGATAAAGAGCACTCATGTCATAATCATTCAATAACTCAAACCACCTTCTTTGGCAAAGATTCAAATCTTTTTGATTAAACACATATTGCAAACTCTTGTGGTCGGTAAACACATCAACATGAACTCCGTACAAATAGTGCCTCCAAATCTTTATGGCAAATACAACTTCCGCTAGCTCAAGGTCTTGAGTAGGATAATTTTTCTCATGGATTTTAAGTTGCCTTGAGGCATAGGCAATAACTTTCCCATTTTGCATAAGCACCCTAGCCCCATTCTCGAGGCATCACAATAAGCCATAAAACCATTTGTTCCTTCTGGTAAGGTCAACACCGGAGCAGAAGTAAGTCTATCTTTCAACTTTTGAAAACTCTTCTCATACGCTTTCGACCATATGAACTTAGCATTCTTTTAAGTCAAAGCTGTCAAAGGAGAGGCAATTGATGAGAAACCTTCAACAACCCTTCTATAGTAACCGGCCAAACCCAAGAAACTTCTAATGTCCGAGGGAGTTAGAGGTCTAGGACAACTCTTGACCGCATCCATCTTCTTAGGATCTACCTCTATACCCTTGTTTGACACAATATGACCAAGAAAATCTACGGACCTTAACCGAAATTCACATTTGCTAAACTTTGCAAAAAGTTGTTGGTCCTTAAGGATTTGCAATACGATCCTCAAATGATCAATATGCTCATTCTCACTTCTTGAATAGATAAGAATATCATCGATGAATACAATCACAAACATGTCAAGGTATTGCCTAAACACCCTGTTCATCAAGTCCATAAATGCCACTGAAACGTTAGTCAACCCAAATGACATCACTAGAAACTCATAATGACCATACCAATTTCAAAAGGTCGTCTTTGGAATGTCATCCTCTTTCACCCTCAATTGGTGATAACCCGATCAGAGATTAATCTTAGAGAAGTAACTTGCCCCTGGAAGTTGATCAAATAAATCATCTATCCTTGGGAGAGGATACTTGTTCTTAATAGTCACCTTGTTCAACTGAAGATAATCAATACACATGTGAAGAGACTCATCTTTCATTCTAACAAACAAAACTGGAGCACTTCATGGAGAGATAGTCGGTCGGATGAAACCATTTTTCCAACAAATCCTTCATTTATTCTTTCAGCTCTTTAAGTTCTGTCGAAGCCATACAATAAGGAAGAATAGAGATAGGTTGCGTATCTGGGAGAAGGTCAATACCAAAGTCTATTTCCCGCTTGGGAGGAATACCAAGTAAATCATCTAGAAACACTTCCGGAAACTCATTTACAACGGGGACCGACTCAAGACAAGGAGTTTCGAAATCAATATCCCTCACCCTTACTACATGGTAAAAGAAACCTTTAGAAATCATCTTTCTAGCTTTAAGATAGGAAACAAACTGACCCTTAGGCATAGAATTTACCCCCTTCTACTCTAGGATAGGCTCATTCGGGAACTCAAACTTGACTACACGAGTTCTACAATCAATAGAAGCATAACAAGAGTGCAGTCAATCCATACCCAAGATAACATCAAAGTCTAACATATCAAGCTCTACAAAGTCAACAAGAGTAACTATATGGGACAAGGAAACAGGACACTTTATATAGACCCTCTTAGCCACCACAGAATCACCAATAGGAGTAGAGATAGAAAAAGATTCTAACAACACATCGGAGATCATATCAAACCTCATAGCCATATATGGTGTAACAAAAAACAAGGTAGCACCAGGATCTAGTAAAGCATAAACATCAAGTTGGAAAACTTTCAACATACTGTTAACCACGTCCGGAGAACTCTTTTGTTCACCTCTAGACTGAAGAGCAAAAAAGTGGTTTTGCTTCGGATCGTTAGAACCCGAGCCACTAGGAGTAGCTTACTTTCCCTCTCTTCCCTTAGCCATAAGCATTGGGAATCTCTCATTCTGTGACTACTTTTACCACAACCATTCGTGTCGGCTAGCTACACCTACCACCATGTTTCCCTCCACAGTTAGTGCAATTAGACCTAGGCAATGAAGATCCACTACCATAACCTCATTAAGGTTTAGGGTTAGACACCTATCTTGGTTGACTTTAGGAGGAGAATTAGAGGAACCTTGACTAGAAAACCTTTGTCGGAATCTTGGACGACCTTGTCCATCAGACCTTGTGTTAGAGAAATTACCATCGCCGATCTTAGCCCTTTTTTCCTCTCTATATCTTTCCTTGAGTTTCTCCTCCTCAATTTGTTGGGAATGCACCATAAGAAGAGAGATGTCCATATCATGAATGGGCATTGCGGTTTGGCACTCTTTAACCACCATTTCGGACACACCCGAAACAAACTTACTCATCTTAGCCCTTGAATCAGCAACCATCATTGGATCATACTTAGACAATTGAGTGAACTTTAGAGAATAATCCCTCATACTTCCTTGTCGAAGGTTAATGAACTCTAGCCCCTTAGCTTCCCTCATCTCAAGGGGAAAGAATCTATCAAGAAACATGGCCTTAAACTTTTCCCAATCAAGAGGACCTGCATCTCCTTCCCTCCCTTCTTTCCATTGGTTATACCATACTTGATCCACACCTTTCAATTAATAAGCGGCCAAATCTGCCTTTTCCAACGGTGTAACTTCCAAGATCATTAAAATCTTATAAACCTCATCAATAAACTCTTGAGGATCTTCCTCAACTTTAGAACCATGGAACTCCAGAGGATTCATCCTTGTGAAGTCCCTCACTCTTGATGCCGCCGAATTCACATTTGATCTTGCGGCAACCACAACCTCTCTATTGGCTTAAGTCGTCACCTCTTGAGACAACACTTGAAAAGTAGCCCTAAACTCTGCATTAGACACATGCTCGGCCAAAGGATCGACCGGAAGTTGAGGAGCTTGGGGTGGAGATTCTTGTTCCGCATTCCTTCTAGCATGAGCTCTTCGGGTAGCAATATCTTGAAGAACATAGGATAAGGATTAGGAAAGAGACATTATAGAGTTAAACTCTATCGCACGACTTAAGAGTAATAAAAGAAGTGGAGTTTCCTAATCATATTATAGCCTCTCATTCATAAATTTGGCGCACTTCACACTCATGAACAAGACTCTACTAAACGTGGCTTATGAGACATCCTAGGACCATTCTAAATCTTGTGCTCTGATACCAAGTTTGTCACGACCCAGGGGTACCCTCTAGATGTAACATGGCGTATAGAACCCCGAAGGACTCCATACAAGCCACTTAGCTCTCATAACATAAGAAATAGAACAATAAGAGAAAAACAATAGTCCAAGTCCAAAACATTTTATAAAATGAAAAGCGAAATCTAAACTCTTGTCCCAACATAGCCATCTAATACAATAGAATGAAATTGGGCCTAGCCCATACATCATATCCAAAAGAGAAATTACATAAAAATAAAGTGGAAATAATAAAGTTCATCCTCGAAGCATGAGGACTCACCAAAGCTCGGGAATTAATCAAATTACCAACTAGCCATGAAATTGAGCAACTTGAATATCAGACCCAACATTTGGGAAAAATGTAGGCAAGAGTATGTGTTAGTACAAAACAATGTACTCAGTATGATAGCCATGCATCAAACATTTAAAACATGCTAAAAGGGACATTTCATTTCATGACATGCAATTGACCAAGCTAAAACATAATATGAAAGAATTATAAAACATAAGTCATAAATCATGGTCAATGCAAGCTAACTTCTTCTTTAAAACCTTTGAACTTGTATGTGATAGTCCTTGAGTAACCTTCGTTCATTCTTACTTGTGGGGAATTACCCTTAACCAACATTAAGACGAAGTGAGCTATAACATGGAGTCCGATTTCTACCCTACACCGAAAGCGGTGTCCTACTTGCCGTAGGTAGAACCTTGAACTTCTAGCTTAAGTGGATCCACTAGCTAATCAACCTATGTGGGCACATACTTATAGGATAAGGAATTTTTTACTAGAAACCTGGCCTCTACTACGGGAGAGCTTCTATCTTACTATCAATATTCACTCGGTCCTAAGCATAAATTCCCACGGAATATTTATTTCTTACTTGACTTCATTACACATGGAAAGGTTCCCTTGGCCAACCAATTCAAGCTAGTATCATTAAGATAGCTCCTAGTATTTGATTCAATTAGGTGAGAAAGTCTTTCAACCTAAGAATCCTTTCTATGTGACAAAAAAATTTCACATCATGCTAGAATGTGTTTTAGTGAGAATTTCCTTTCACAACACAACATCATCATTGGTACTTTACTCTCAAAGAACCCTTAAAACATTTGTAAAGATTTCATAAACAATGCATAAGTCCATAATTCACCTCCTTGAGGTCAAAACCCAATTTCAATCATCAACTCTTAGTAAACATTGGTTAGATATGGATTTCATCATAAATTCATGTAAAACTAGTAATACATGCTCAATTTCATAAAATTCTTCCTTGAAGATCAAAATCCCACAACATATAGTTCAAAACTTGAAAACATATGGATCACATGGGTTCATAGGAGAATTCATCATAAAATCATTGCAATTCATAAATTCATGCATAGATTATAATTAAATCATTTAAATCAATAATGATAAGAACACCTAATAATTAAAGAAAACCCTAACTCAATTGGGGAAATCTACCATTTGAAATGGAGGAACTTTGGAACTCCATGGATGAAAGGAATCTATGGATGAAAACTATCATACCTTGAATCCAAATGCTAGCCTTGAATGGAGAAATTTGAACCTTAGCTTGAAACCCTAGGTTGAATCAGCTTCTTCTTCTTTAAGTTTCTAGAGAGAGAATATTTGAGAGGAACTGGTTTTCTTTTGGTAATTTTGAAGAATGAAATAAATGGGGTGAATTTGGGGGTTAAAAGACTTATATAGGGGTCCTAAACATAGGGAAAATTACATAGTATAGGAATTAATTAATTAGGAAAATACCCAACTAACCCTGAAAAATAACTGCCAACAGTGAACCACAACCCACCACTGACGGACTGTGGTCAGGACGACAGACCGTCCTGCACGGCCATCGATGGTGGTCAGAAACTTGACATTGGGGCTTCGAACCACGGACCGTGGTATGACAAATGGTATGTTGGTCAAGCCATCGTTCTGGGCTCTCAAACGCTACCTAGGCAGGCCAACCACGGACCACACCTACGGTTCGTGGTCCATTCTGTGGGTCATGGGTTGCCGGTGTGGTCTGGCACCTGCAACATCTGGAAAGTTGTTACTTTTGGCCTTTTTGAATACGGGGTGTTACAGGTTAAGGGCGTATGAAAGTTCAGCTCTTTATAAAGAGAAAATAAAGAAATGGCATGATGCAAAAATTCTGCGACGATAGCTTAAAGTTGGCGACCTTGTTTTGCTTTTTAACTCTCGTTTGAGACTCTTTCTGGGTAAACTCAAATAAAAGTGGTCATGCCACGACGTTAAATAAGGCGCTTTTTGGGAGGCAACCAAAGTTTTAATTATTTTGAATAACATTTGTTGAATGTGTAGGTTAAAATCCTCATTTCTGACATAACAACAAATCAGTGGTTGCCTGCCCCTTTCAACGCATCACCAATCTGGCCTCATGATCACCCAAATGAATCGTTCATCTTAAGGTCACCTTTGGGACATGTTCTGGAAACTTTGGCGAGATGCATGGACCTTTCAGAGCATCGCGAAACCAGTCGGCGAGCTGACTGAGTTCTCCCTTTTGCTCAAGTTGGAAACATTCTTTTTGGAAAGTTCGATGAGATGCATGGACCTTTTGGTGCATCACGGAACTAGTCAGCGAGACTGACTAAGTAAGCCATTTTGCTCAAGTTGGCAAACATTCTTTCTGGAAAGTTCGGCGAGCCCATTCCAGTTTGGCGATTCGTTGAATGGTTCGGCGTACCTGGCACCCACTCGCCGACCAGGCGTGAAGTAAAGAATCTTCCTACTCTACTCTTTTCATTCACAATAATCCTTACCTTCTTTCTTTTTTAGCTACATGTGTTATATTTGCATTGAGGATAATGTTAGGTTTTGTTTGGTAGGATGATACCTATCTTGGTGATCATTTTTTGTAGCCTATCTTTGTACCTCTTGATTTTTGTGAATGTGGTTGTTCTCTTGCATATTTGAGTATCGGTTGTGATCAATACCGATTACTTGAATAGTGCTCTTGATTGAACGATATGTTTGTGCAATTCCAATTAGGCAAATTTGAGTTACATAAGTCATGTGTGAACTCTTAGCATCTCATTGTGACTGACCAATTGTTGAAATGAATCTTGTGATGATATTTGCACGCGAGCTAAATTTTTAGAATCTTGATTGATGATTATGTTGAATGTCATGTGTGGTGAGATTGTCTTGAAATATGTGCTTAGTAATACCTAGAACTTACTGCGTTGGTCCAATCAACTAATATAGGCAAATGATAGAGATGATCTTAGGCATAAATTTTTGGAGAGTGAACCAAATTGCTACTATACCTCTTTGTGACCACCTTGTGAGAGTTTGAACCTAGCTTGGCACCATTTGAGCCTAACCTTTTCGTTGGATGAAACATGAATACATTTGACCTCTTTCCAATCACCTAAAACCTTCATGAAGCATTGGTCCCTTTGAATAGCCAACTTAGGCCAAAAGCCTAAGTTGGGGGTGTGGTGAAACATGAGGAACTCAAGATATTTGTGAAAAATTTGTCCTTGATGGATTGTGTTGAAAAGATGTAACCCCTCCATAAAAAAATAAAAAATAAAGGGTGAAGAAAAGCAAAAGAAGAAAAAGATAGAAAAAGAATGTTGTAGTGAGTCTTGTCGAATGGATAAAAGAAAAGGGGTATCCAAGGAATCATGCTTAAACGAACTTAGGGTGGATTGTGAAAATCAAAAAGAGTGAAAGAAAAGGAGAAAATGTGGAATGCAGGACACCCTTCATGAAGGTAGAAGTTACTAAGACAAAATGACCATACCTTTACCCTCAGCCCCGTTGCAAGCCTTGAAAGACCTTAGTGATCTTGATTGAGTTTAATGTCATGTTGATTGAAAAATACGGGCAATCCTTTGGGTAGAATCATCCATGTGTTTATCTTTGGGAGTGAGAGAGTTGATTTTGATTCCTAAATTCTTAAATTTTGATGAGCTTTGTGTGGACATGGAATCATTCTTGATGATAGGGCATTCAAATACTTTTGCCTAGCTTGAATTTGCATTTGGAGCAAGCATTGTGAGCTTGATTTCTATTTGATGATGGCTAGTCATAGTTTGAAACTTGTAGTGCACAACTGAACATTGCATTGGTATATTGAACCTCGTGTGCATGCATGTTGAGTCTCGAGTAGCACTATTTGTACACATCTCTGTTGAACTAATTTATCGTGTGTTTTACTTGAGGACAAGCAAAAGTTTAAGTTGGGGGTATTGATGAGTCGAGGATTTCGACTCCTTTAGGGGTAAATATTAAAAGTTTTAGTGTCCTCAATGCCTTTTTTATGCTCTAATCTGATGTTGAAATGCTAATTTGTAGCAAGGAAGGCAAAAGAGAAAGGCAAGGACATTACCGAGCAAAAAGGGGCAAAAAAGGTGAAGAAGCTGAAGAAAAACATGGCTGGTAATCGCCAAAGAAACTTGGCGAATCACCGAGTGGATCTCAGCTCGACTAAAGCTCCAACAGGCCATCTTTTGGACAAGATCAACTTGGCGATCGGTTGGGTATTTCGGCGATTCACCGAAATGGTCGGCGATGCCAATTTAGCCCACCAAAAGTTACAGAGTAATTGGTTAAAAGGCAAGCCAAAAAGGCGAAAAGAGGAACCCTTGGTGCGTCACCGAACAGTTCAGCGAGCCCGACCTTAATCGCCTAAGATCACAAAAGATAAATGGTAAAAGGCCAAGCCAAGAATGCAATGAGAAGGAGCATTTGGCACGACATCGATCGTGTCGGCGAAGCCCGACTTATTTCGTCGAATGACTCCGAAGTTGAAATTCTGGGAACGTATAAATGGAATTTTGAAAGAAAAAAAAGGAGTTCCCTCATAATCTATTCCTGGGTTTTTGATCGTCAATATTCTAAACACTGTTTTTAATCTTTTTGAGTAGGAATTTAGGGTTGGTTTTGATTTCTAGCTTTAATTGGAGCATTTTAAGACTTGTGATTTGTTACCCAAGCTGATGGAAACATAGTTGGAAATAATTTCTTGCTTTTTATGATGTTTAGCTAAAACCCCCATTCTTGGGGGTGTGATTATGTGATTGAATGTTTTAATTAGCTTATGGGTGTTAGTATTTACTGATTTTAATGTTGATTTGAAGTGGGTTCAATTGATAGTTGAGTTTTAATTGATGAATTGTAGTTGTAAATATAATTCTAGTCTAGCATCTTAAGCTTGTTTGAGAAAGAAGTATTAGAGTTAAAACTATTGGTTGATGATTATAGTGATTGGGTTATTGTGAACTTAGCTTGAGAAAGTGGTCTAAATTCAATCCTACTAATCTAGCTGGACAAAGTAGATTGATTGAGGTATTGGTTGTTTACATGTGTTGGGCTTGTCGAGGTTCGAGTGAACTCACTTAATTCGTGATAGTTGATTGAGAACTAGCTATCACACCTAAGTCCTAGCTTACCCACTGAAGTTCAACGACTTTTAGTAAATACTAATCACCCATATAGCGAAATTAGCGTTGAATTGATCACACTCCCAAGGATCCCTCTCTACTTGATCACTTCCGGTTGTTCGTAGTTGTTAATTGTTCACTCTAATCCCCCCCCCCAAATTGACATCCACGCCATTTACTTTAATTGTTTCGAAAATGTCTACTTCTACAAACGATTAGAACACTTCTTTCACTTCTTGATCGAATTCTTGACTGTATCACACCATGTGGGATCGATCCCAACTTTTATTTGGGTTTATTCTTGATTGCGACCGCCTATACTTAGAATTGGATGAAGTGTAGTTGAGCCTTATCACCTCTCTACAACACCGAGTCACCGACCATTTGGGATGCTGAACCAAAGGAGACTCTGAAGAATTGGACTTATACTTCGTCCTTGGTTCGCCGGGAGTCTTGGTAGATTGAACAAGTAGTAAAACTTTTGAAGTAAGCACGATTTCAAAAATTGAGGCTTAAATCGAGTCTTAAAACTTTATGTTGTTTTGCCTCATTTTTTGAAATCTTAATTGCAAAATCTATGAATACGTTTCCTATTCTCTTATATATATTTATATTCAAATTTGCTAACTTTATGATTGTGACATAATGAAATAAATGAAGAAAGTTTGAAAGCCAAACAAGATTTCGGAGGATATGAAGATAACTCATAATCAACCAAAGACATGACAACATAAAAATATCTGAGCATGAAGCAAGAGAAGTCAAGACACTATACCAAAGGGTGGCTTTGGATAGATTTCCTGAATGTAACTTCCACATTTCATGTAACTTACGAACTATGTTCTGATCTGATTCCTTCAATAGGATACGTAGGCTGCCCACGTAGAGTTCGGTTTTACTATAAAACATTTCTAAATTTCCTTATTTGTAAAGAGAGAACTATGCCTGACTTGATTCCCTCGGCGGGATACATAGGCCAGCCATATACGATTCAATCACATTAGGATAGAAATTCAAAAACCTTTTACTATGTATGTAATTTGAAGTACACGTGGCCTTATTTCCTTGGTGGAATATGTAGGCAATCCAAATCGGATTCGGTCCTTTTGTTACAAAAATTCTAAATCATTTCTATGTACCTTGAACTAAGTTCTCACATGATTCTCTTGGCGAGATACGTAGACAACCTATATAAGGTTCGGTCTCAATATAACATAATTTTAGTATACTTCTTTGAAATTAACACTGGGGCTGAGTTCTAAGATAACATGCACAAGGAATGACTGGACAACGTCAAGCTATAGGCAAGCTACGCGACAAGAAGTAAACAGATAAAGGATATTTCATTTTGTTTCAGAAGTGTCACAATCTAAGAGCTGGTAGAAAATATCTATCTTTTACAACTTATAAACATAGACTTACATATTTTTCTACGCACTAAAAAATGTCTCTTTCAAATGATTATTTCCTATTAATAAAAAATATTTTTTATGTTCATCTACCATGTCTCAAATGGAGATCATAAGGTTTGAACAGACAGGATAGACAAAGGGCCGACAAAGTCAAGCTTCGAGTTAACGCGAATCAAAACCCCTTCCCAACTAAGAGTTTTTCTTTAAGTGCAGGAACAACAATAAAATCCCCTTAAAATTTATTGAATAAAAATCAAATCCATTACAGGCACCACTCGTTCAACCGAATTGCACATCAAGGCTTAGATATCGAAGATCGGAGGGCAGTCCCATAGTCATAATCCACAAGGCTTTATTTCTTTCTTATCTTCATTTTATTTTACTTTATCATGACTTTCTTATAATTTTACTCTACAATTTTACAAGAGTTTATAACAAACAACATCTATCCCCAAAGACAATCGGAGGCATCACTTCATCAAGCCCAGAAGACAACCGAATGCATCATAAAGCCTAGTCCCAGAAGACATTCGGAGGGCATTTAGGTTCGTCCACCCTAAATTAGGACATACTGGGTTTGTCCACCCTAAAATAGGATATGGGTTCGCCATCCTAAAATAGGGCATATTGGGTTAGTCCATCCTAAAATAGGGCATGGGTTCGTCCACCATAAAATAGAACATGGGTTCGTCCACCCTAAAATAGGATACATAGGTCCATCCACCCTAAAATAGGATACATGGGTTCATCCACCCTAAAATAGGATACATGGGTTCGTTCAGCCTAAAATAGGACAAGTCGGGTTCATCCATCCAAAAATAGGATATACACACATTTGGGTTATCCACTCTAAAATAGGATACACACATATTAAACTCATACTTTATGATTTCATTAACAACTTTACCTTTTTTACAGACATCATTTATCATTAAGACCCCGAAGACAATCAGAGACCTCATTTATCATTCAAGTTCCCGAAGACAACCGGTGGCCTCATTTATGATTCAAGTCTCTAAAGACAATCAGAGACATTATCTACATCATTTGCATAAGTCAGACGGCTACACTCTTACTTTATTCACTACTTTATCAATTACGTTAATCTACTTTACCTACTTTAATGACTTTACCTTAAACTTTACAAACATCATTTATCATCAAGTCTCTAAATATAACCAGAGACGTCATTTGTCAATATGTCTCTAAGGACAACTGGAGACACTAATTAATCATGCGACCCTAGCATCATAATCCAGATGATTTCATCTATCAACATCAAGTCTTAGTAGACAATCAGAGACATATTTATTCATCAAGTCTTCGTAAACAATCGGAGACATCTTAATTCATCAAGTCTCTAAATACAACTAGAGATAACATTTGTCCATACGCCCTTGTCATCTCATAAGCTACACTACTTCATCCTCATTCTCACACATATATATTACCATTTTATTCACACTTTAGTTTTATCTCTCACTTTAATGACAATTTATCATGAGTTTCATGGAAAATAGCTAATGCAACCAAAGACGCATCACAATGTGGAACTCTCTCTTAATAGTGAACTGGGGCAAATTTGCTAAAGAGGAATATCTAACTCGCTAGCAGAGGTCAAGGATCTACTCTCGAACTAATCTCCACCCATGTGAAATGTGTGTTACCCAATTCTTCTCATATAACAATATCTACATCTCAACTCAATTAACTCTTTTCATGCTCCCTCGAGGCTAAAATCCTTTAGTGTCACTCTTCTCAAACTCTCCCCCTACCTATATTTCTTGGCCAAGACAAAATTGGCTACTAAGTCAACTTTTTTGCCCGATAACTCTTTCATCATCTTCGATCAAAGAGAGGCAAGTTGTTGACACCCAATTTTGTCTTTTCTTTCTTATAATTCATTCTATTGATCTTTCAAAATATTGATAAGTCAAATATTTTTTATTTCACTACTATTTCATTTTATTACTAAGGTTAGTGTAATCATAATTATCTTTTAGATGCTATTACTACTATTACGTTAACTTTTATTATTTTTATGATTATCATCTTACTACTATCATTTTCACTATTTTGAAATTTTATATATATATATATATATATATATATCATCAACATTACTACTATTACTTTATTGTCGTCTTCTTTAAAATAGATTGTCATTAGTCGTTACCTTATTTCAAGTTTCTTACTTGCTAAACTTTTGTACTAGTTATTAATTAAAAGCCCAAAAGAATTAATTAAGGACAAATTACACAAATAGACCCCTTTTGTTTCACTTATTTCCATTATCCCCTATTACTTTTAAAAATCTCCAAAATCCTTTATTTCTTTAATGTATCCGAGCTGCATATTAATGTATCTGAGCCAGTATTTAATATATCTGAGCTACATATTATGTTTACGAGCTAGTTTTTAATGTATCCGAGCCAGTATTTAATGTATCCGAGTTACATATTATGTATCTGAGCTAGTTTTTAATGTATCCGAGCTACATATTAATGTATTCGAGACAGTATTTAATGTATCCGAGCTACATATTAATGTATCCAAGCTTCAATTATTATATCCAATTTTTTAAATTTTTAAGGGATTAATGTAATTAAAAACTTATTAGGGATAGATTGTAATTTCATATTAAAACTATGTGATTTATGTAATTTACCCATTAATTAAAGGAGGGAAAAAGCCCATCGGAATTCTTGGCCCAAACGAGCAGCCCAATTGCAAAAGCAGCCCAAGGTTCTTTCTCACTATTATGCTAGGGGTTTATTCTCCAAATGAGCTTCTACATGTCCATGTCTCCTCTCTTTTCCTCTTTTAAGCAATGTTCCAATATTGGGCAGCCATGGACAGCTTTCTTCACTCCATTTTGAGCTAAGGTTTGTCCCTTTTTCAGACGTCCAAAGAAGACATTCTTGTTCCATGTTTCAAAACGCAGCAACTCTCTTCAAATTTCAAATAAATCTCACTATTTTGGGTGATTATCTAAAGCCATATCTCTGTCGAATTCGACAAAATTCAAACGACTCTTTGGACTCATTTTTAAATAAAATTAAACCTCTCAAATCCCAGCCTTTATCCCCTATAAATACTTGCCTCTGTTAGCCTTTGAAGAGATGGATTTTTGGCTTGTTAAAAGAATCACCCAACAAGCTTTCACACTCACAATAAACAGCACACTTATACATTTTAATATTGCTTACAAAGAATTTTCGATTCTCATCTTTGTTGCACTTGACTTTATTCAAAGAACGAGTGTAGATTTGAGGCCAATAACATCCCATTTCACTGCTCCGCAAGAGGTAAAATGGATCCTATTCTGACCTTTGTTTTTCTTTAGATTAAAATTATGTGTTTTGCTTGAAAAAAAAAATCATTTTCTAGTGTCCTACCATATGCAAATGCATTTTGTGATAAATCAAGAGATTATTTACTTTTTAGATTCTCAAAAGTTATAGCAAATATAATGACAAGCGTATTCCGTGGTGTTCTATGTTTAACGTCCTGATTTGAGTTTTTCATGTGTCAAAGAACCATGTTTGTAGTTTCTTCTCCCTAAGTCTTTTCATGGCCATATCTGAGTAAATTATCACTGTTAGAGACAAGGTGTTTGTTAATGATAAGGTTTGGCGTATGTGTTAATAAAATGAACTTCATGTGGTGTATGTTTGTTTATTTTAAATTAAGTACATAACCGTATATTATATTATATTATATTACAGATAAATCTTTTACCTTGAAGTGGAAGCTCTATGTGTATGTGATACAATATGACAATATTCATAAATTATGAAATGTTAGAATTCAAAGTGAAAGTGTATTTCTTTTATTGGTATTACATTCTTTGCATATACCTTAAGGGAGCAGCTTACCCTTTCTAACAACTCTCTTTTTCTTTTCCTTGTTTTGACATGTACACCACCGAGTCGAAGAGTCCCACTTTAAGACTCGACGTCCTAGCAAGACTCGAAACATGCATCTACATCTTTGTTTGCGGCTCTCGCTCCATAGAAACTCCATCCGAACATAAATGAACTAGGGATTGGGAGGAAGTGACGGACATTCCTTTCTCTATTCTTCTTAAATAAAATTTTTGTTTATCTCTTATGTCTTTTTATTTACTCTTAACTATCTATGTGTTATTTATATTTGTTACTTGTTGTGTATGACGTTTTATGTTTTGAGTATTCTAGTGACAATTAGTTCTCTCGGATAGCTTAGAATTTGTTAATTAACATAATATGAAAGAGTTGTAGTATAATAGTTTGAAACTTGGTCTTTCTTTACTACTTTACATGTTTTAGTTTCTTTTTGATAAAAGTTGTTATCTCTTTTTAAGTTCAAATGGGTCTTCATTTGTTTCAACATAAAAGATGTGTTACAAACACAAAGCCGTTTCAGTTTCATTATGTTTCCAACAATATACATTCTTCATTAAAAAAAATCCTTTTAATTATCAATTCTAAAGTCTTCTAATACTTAGCTTTTACAAAATAACTTTTACATCTTTTACTTTAGCCCTTTTAAAATCAAGTTATTAGTCTCAATGTTTTTTCGGTCTCAATCCGTCTAAAATGGAGTTTTGAATAGGTGATTTTAAGTCAAAAATTGATTTTATTTTGGTCACTTTTATTTCAAATTTCCTGGTAGTAACTTTGTTACCATGGATTTGACAAAACAAAGATTAATTTATTTTTAAACTTGAATTTGTTCATATAAGCTATTTTTAATACAATTTTATACTTTTCTTTTAAACCTTTTTTAATCCAAACACTCCTTTTTTATGCTAATATTTTATTTTGACACTAAGCCTCATTAATTAATTAGGTTCGGTCTGTTAACCTCTTTTTAATGAATCTTAAAGGATGTCTCACCCCTTCCCTTTAGATTAATTGAACCCTTACTTAGAATCTTGTGTTTAGTAGACCTTGAAATGGAGTTAAATTTAGACATCTCTTTAATCAATTTTAGGTGCCCTAATTCACCGTAAATAATTTGGCGGCGACTCCTTAACTTAGTTAATTACTTTAGGAATTACCAAAATATTGTATACTATTTTGACCCGATTAAAATGGGGTATAACAGTAGTTATGATTTAGCATGGAGTAATTTCTCCTTATCTATGTGCATTTTGATGTGATTTGCATTCATGTTGGATTTTCAGTCTCTCTCCCTACTCTATTCATGCTAGCTTTAGTCTCATTTGAGGACGAATGTTCCCAAGGGGGAGATATTGTAACATTTCAAAAATTGGAAGTTGAATTTGGAAAGGAAATTACACCTTCTGGCACTATTGCAGGACATATGAGCCAACCTACGGATTGTAGGAAGCTCTACGGGCCGTAGGCTGGCAATCGTAGAATTTAATTGGTATTTGAAAAATATCAAAGTCTCTGATGTTTGACCTACGAGTAACCAAAACGAATCGTAGGGTGTTCTATAAACCGTAGGAGGGATCCGTAGAGGTGATCCAGACTTAGAATTTTTTGGGGCTTGAATAGAGGTTCTACATATAAGGGTCTACGAGTCGTAGAATGTTGGTTGGACCGTTGTACGACAAAATTTAGTTAAGGGTGTTTTGGTCATTTCCTACTTATTTAACCCCCAAAAGTATGCTATTGTGGCCCTATAACTATCCCTACAACCGTTTTTACTCTTAGGATTTAGCCTAATTCCTCTCATTCACTCAATTCTCCCAAATTTTCGAAGTTTTATTCTCTAAATTCTCTCAAGAGCTCTTAAGGTGGAAGATAGGGTTTCAAGGTTCAAGGTCTCATTCTCTTTGCATTCTTAGGGCTTTGACTATATATCAAGGTATGTGAGAATTCACTAATGGATTCCTTACATCCATTGAGTTCCAAAAGAAACTCAAATCTCCAATTCAATTTCATCCAATTCTCATAAGGTTTTATGTGATTCTCCATGGGTACAATTTATTGTGATTCAATTATTTATATTCAATCTTATTATGCATGATTTGATACAATTACATGATTTTCACTTATTTCACATTAACCCATGCCTATGCCTATTTTTATTAGAAGAATTATGTTTATGGATTTATAAAGTATGACTATGAATCTATAATGAAAAGAATGATTTCTTAACAAAGGATGTTTTTAAGATGAGAATCAAAGACTGGTGAAAGGTTTTTCTCACATATGAAAGGAATCATGGTTTAGATGCTTGAAAAGGGAGTGTCTTATAAATAAGATTATGAAATCATGATTTTGAAAGGAGCTACTCTATTATGACTTATTAATATACTACTCATGATTTTGTAGTCTTAAAAAAAGTGCATTTTTAACTATTTGGATTTACTTAGGCCTCTCCTGTTAGTAGAGACCGGGTCTCTAGAAGCAATCTCTTTATCCCAGACTACATGCCCCCGTATGATTGTCTTAAATGACCTAGCTAGTGGATCCACCTTAGCAATTATGAAAGAGACCGAGTTGTACTTAGGCAAGTAGATTCTCCTTTTTGGTGTGAGGGTTATACTGAATTACATGTTATGGATTACATGGTCTTATTGTCACTTAATGTTAAATATCCCACAAATGAACTATGTTTTCTTTAGAGGTTTTATGAAAGTTTTTTCTTATGATTTTATGTATGTGTTGACCTTGTTTATGATTTATGGTTTCTCTTTAAAGGTTTTTACTACGTTTTACTTTGTCATGTACATCATGTTTAAAGTTCCTCATATTATCATGCCTACGTCTTATGCATTTCTCTCATACTTAGTACATTCATTGTACTAATGCATATTTTGTGTTTATATGTCTAATAATATAAGGTTCGATATTCCTCCTTCGGATGTTTTTAGATCAGGATTGCCCAGCTTTGATTGCTTGATTTGTGAGTCCTCGTGATTCGAGGACAAGGTCATGGATACTTGTACTGCTTCTATGATTATTTCGGTTTCAGACTTGTACGTGGTGTATGGGTTATGTCCCGGCCACTCCTATGATGTTATAATGGCTTATGTCATACTTAGAAGTATTCCACGTATTCTCTTATGTTCTCTATTGGTATCGTTTATGTCATCTTATGATTTGAGTCTTATATCTATTGTTCCTCTCAAATTGTATTTCATTACATCATGCTTATGTGAAGTGGCTAAACTAGGGTTTCTCGAGATTTTATTTATCATGTCAGTCTAGGGTGTACTTTGGGTCGTGACAGTTTATATTAATTAAACTAAAAACAAAAAAAAAGGTATTATCCATCCATAGTTATCTTCTTTTTTTTGTTATTAAATTTAGAATTTTGTGATTTTTGTATTAGGAAATATCCTCAATTTCATATTAAGTGTATGTTTTGGTATTTTTTCACTATTTAAAATAATGGAATTGTACAAAATTCAAGATAAATGTGTGAAATGTTTTCTATGTTTATCCTTTCTTTTAATGAAGTTTTATATTTTTTTAGGAGATATATTATATGACTTATAAAGTTATATTTATGATTTTTGAAAAGGAAATAGTGAAAAATGTGATTTAAATTATATATTGAATATTTTTGTTAATGAGTGTGTATTGAAGCCGTGTATCGGTCGGTTCGATTCGATTTTGGAATTTATCGTTTTACTAATTGGTTACCGGTTTGTAATCATACTAAACCGTTATGAAACCGTTAAGATGTCGGTTTATCAGTTATTGGTTTATCAATTAGTGATTGTTATCTGTTTGGTTATCGGGTTAACCATTAACAATTCACACAATTTTCATTGAGAATTACTAATGGACTAATCAATAATTAACAGTACGCAGTAACCAGTAGTCACTGATGAACTTTTCCCTGTTAGTCCATTACTACATAACACATTTAATAAAACTCCATATTAACCTGGACAAGATGTCAATATTGCCCAAACAGGCAAACTCAAAAGGATTCCTCATAACAACCAAGCCAATTTTGATATGAACTATAAAGAGAAATCATTACAACACTACTAAAGAAAACTATTAATGATCATGAGACCATTACTAATAAAAACTTTTTCATTGTAGATTGTAGTATTGCCATATTGTAGGCAAATCTGAGTGACTCACTCATTGTAATGAGAAGATAAAAACAAAGACTTAAAGTAAGGGAACCAACCATTTGAACCTCAATTTAGACACTTAGAGAGTGATATTCATTATAACTCGTCGGCGTGGGAGTAGTGACAGTGAATCAATGAGTGATGTCGCAACTTTGGAATATTATTGTGCATTTTGAGTGTCAGCTATAAAGTCACCGTAAAGAGTCTGAAGACTGAAGTGTAAACCCTAAAGGCTAAAAGTGTCTAAGGCCTTAAGTGATATAAATGTAATTAATTAAACTTCTGATCGGGTTATCGAGGCACTTGGTTAGAAATATGGCCAAACTGAAATCCGAACCGATAAGCCGATAAGAAGTTTATAGTAAACCGAGGGCCGAACCCTTAAATCATTAATCCGAACCATTGACCCAATAACCAAATTATTGATTCGGATCATCAATTTTCGGTTCGATTTTGAACAGCCCTAATGTATTGTCTTACAAAACTTAATATGTAGTAAAGGGAGTATAATAAATAACTTACGAGAAAATAAGTAATAATTAGGTGACTATATGTGAAATTATGGAAAGTTTAACATTCATTTTGGTTCCTTTAACTATACATACATTCATCATACTTTATATGTAGGAAGAAGTGGAGTAGAGGTCTATAAGGGTAGTAGAGAAAATAGTGGAGCTAATAGATGTTAATACCCCATTTAGAAGCATATTTAACAAGCTCACTCATCTCTTCTTCGTTGATATATCCATCTTTATTGATGTCAGCATGACGAATGGCTTTGCCAGCCCTCCATCTACAAAAGCTTAAACCCATTTCTTTAAATGCTAGTTTGAGCTCTTGTTTGCTGATTTTTCCATCTCCATTCTTGTCATATTTCTTCAAAATTTGTTTTAGTTGCTCCTCAGATATTGGCACACTTACACCTTTCCAAGGCATTTTCTTAATGTTAAGTTATATGAACAATAGATATACTTCAATTCCTATATATAAAAGCTAGGTTGAAAGGGAATGTGTTAGTTTTTTCTCTCACTTATTAGGGATTATTAGAATTTATGCCTTTTCCTTTCCATTGGATGTTTTTGGAATATTTTTTTTTTCATCAGCTAGGATAAGAATGGAGACGACGTGGGGTCAAAATTATTCCAAAGAATGTAGGAAAAGAGAAGAAACAATGGCTAGAATAACTCAACCCCCTCGCCTCCACTAAATTTGACTCACATGTGTTGCAATGTAGGGGTGTAAAAATGAGCCCAAATATAGCTAATTTTCTATCTATTTAGAATTTTAAGCATAGAGCTTAAGATAATTTGAATTGAGTTCAAACTTAACTCATTCAATGCTTAACTCATTTTAAGAAAAATTTTAGTTGAGCTCAATTTAATCTTCAATTTTAGCCTATTTTAAGACTTTTTAGTAGTATTGATGTAATGTATTACTTTCTATTTTATATCTTTTAGAATTTATTCATCCATTTGTAATTTTTATTAAAAAAAATAATGCTTGAGTTGAATTTAAATTGTGGTTATAAAAGTTAGATAATAATATGTTAAAATTATTGAAATTAAAAAGATCAAATTGGGTAGGTCTTGACTCAGCCTGATTTTTAGCCCAACCCATTTGAGTCCAAAGTAAACATGGGCAGATCAAAACCCAATCCAATTTCTATTTCAACTCATTTTAATATATTAAATTTTAATCAAACCCGCCCATTGACACCCCTATTGCAATGCAACATTGAGATTCAACACGTCTACTAAATACAATTTAATTGGACAAGATTTATCTATGATCAGCTGTTTCTCTTCCTTGTCTTTTTTTTTTTGAGAGTCTAAACCAATTTCTCCATTGAACTTTAATATGGAAAATAGTGGAGCTAACTGTAACGATCGTTATCCGTACATACATAAAGAAAGTTTTCATTTATTGTTGGATTGTATATTGATTTGATGAGTTTTTTCTCAAATGGTTTTGTTAATATAATTGGATAGTTGGATTCTGATGGTGATAATAGTGGTACAACTTACCCCCTCCCCCGGCACCCCTCACCTTCCACCAACCGATCCCTAATTATTTTTTTGTTTTCCAAAAACAAAAAAAAAAAATTTGTTTCATTTCACTTATATGGGCTGGATATAGATTCTCATGTTAACCCATTTTGTTCATATTTGTATGAGCTTAAATAGGTTGAAGACCATATTAACCCATTTAAGAAAAGGAAAGAAAATATGAGTGATCCAATTAATTTAATATGAGCAAAATGATTTCATTTAACTTATATGGACTGAAATTGCCACCCCTAGTACAAGGTTGGAAGATGACAAGTAAAATAAGTTAATTGATCAGACGATAGGCCAATCCATTACTTGTGTTTTGTAGGAAAGAAAAATATTTTCAAATTTTCTCATACTTGGTTAGCTTAAATTTTTATTTTTTTTCTGTTTCTCTGTCACTCCAATCATCTACTTCAAATGTTGTTCAAGGATCATTCTTGTTCATTGATATTTAAAACTTGCAGAGTTGTGCTTCTCAATTTAGCACGCACCAGCTTAACATGATGCCTCCACTCTCTAGTTCAGAGCCTCTTCTTCCAAATTTGTTAGGTACCTAATATTTGTTGTTGCTCACCACGTTGAGGATTTTCAGTACACTCTGTCCCAATTTATTCGACAAATTTCGTTTTTCGAGAATATTGAAATTTGATCGAGAATTTGCTCATGAAATCTTCAAAAAATTTAAAATAAATTTTTTATATTTGTTAACAATAATTAATAATTCAAAATATTTAGAAGATATACTTGTTTGAATCTCGAAATCTGAAATGTGTCGTAAGAGAGTAATGAATATGGTGCAAAGAGAGGGAGAATGAAAGAGGGAACAGAAGTGATTTTTGGATCATTATTTTGGGCCTAAAGTGTTTTTGGGATCATCATATAATCCAAAGATGGGTTCATTCAAAAAAAATTGTGGCCATATCATGTCATCTTCCCATATAGAAAATCTGGCCTTTGGAGTTTTGCTCCAATTAATTTAAGTAGTGAATGTTTATTGCAAATAATTTTCAATGACGAACCCATTTTAGTGTCTCTTAATGACGAACCCATTTTAGGTAGGTGATAGCTTTTGAGCACGCATCATTCATAGCTATCTAATAGACATCCACTCATCCAGTTGTTGGAAGGAAGAACAAACTAGCTCATCCAAACACCATGAGCAAAGATTATTTCAACAAACTTGTGGTGGATGAATTAAAAAAGAGATAAGTGGGGTGGGGACCCCTCCTATCTTATTTGTAGCGCCACAAAGCCAAGTTTTGGATATCATTTGTAGTATGGGCCGTTGCTTATTCACCCATTACCAATTGAGTTTGCTTGTTGAGTGGTGATATATGGAGATTGCAGTGGGTAGAGGTTTCCAAGTTTTGACATTGTCGGGTTCATCTTTTCATGGAAAGAGTATACGTAAAACTTGTGTATCTCTAAAAGGCTTTAATTGGACTAGTGCTAGAAAAGGACATTCTCTAACACCATGCACAACTCTGGTTCAAGCTCACCAAAGGCCAACATGGCTTCCTGGCCTTGACCCTCCACCTCATCTTGACGGAACGTAAGCGTATTCGTTGCCTACTAATTAACCAACTTTCCTACTTAGTGACTCATCATATATACTTTCTTTTTAATAGTCTTGCTGGAGATTTTGGTTTTGATCCACTAGGACTTGGAGAGGATCCTGAAAGTTTGAGATGGTATGTACAAGCAGAACTTGTTCATGCCCGCTTCGCCATGGCTGGGGTTGCTGGAATTCTTTTAACTGATGTAAGTCATCATTTAATACTTGTGTAACATTTTTTTTCTCTTTATCCTAACATTTCTGGTCATTCTTTTTAGTTGCTTCGTGTCACTGGAATAAGGGATTTGCCAGTGTGGTATGAAGCAGGAGCTACAAAATTCAACTTTGCCAGCACAACAACTCTGCTCATCATTCAACTATTATTGATGGGGTACAACGTTTAACCGGTTGATAGAATGTTAATTCTGGACAATCAATACCGGCATTAACTTATCCCTCTCTCTGATTTCTTATATTTATAGGTTCGTTGAAACAAAAAGGTACATGGATTTTCTTGATCCTGGCTCTCAAGCAAAACCTGGATCCTTTTTTGGACTAGAAGCTGCACTGGAAGGCCTTGAACCAGGGTAATTTTAATATTTTTTTGTTTGCCAAAAATTGAAAGGCTTACCCTTGCTAGTGCGGGAGTAGGGGAAGAACCGTATAGGTTGATCCACCACGAGTACTATGGGTTCAACTAAACCCGTTGCTTTCTGTCCAAACTACATTCATAGATGACAGATACTAAATTAAGATGTATACAATATAATTACACTTATTCTAAATACTCATTCTGAACACAGAGACTTCAAATTTTGGATTTGCCTCTGAGCGGGCTTATACTCCTACTAAGCATAGCCAGAAATCTTTGACATTTAGCAGGTATCCAGGTGGCCCTATATTGAATCCTCTTGGAATTGGAAAAGATATCAAGAATGCTAAAGACTGGAAACTGAAAGAGATTAAAAACGGTTTGTTGAGATGCATCATTCTTCTAGTGCTTTTAAGTCTTGTCCAATATTTATACTTCCCTCTGTTTTGTAGGACGCCTAGCTATGGTGGCTATGCTTGGTATTTTCGTTCAGGCTTCTGTTACTCATGTTGGTCCTATTGACAATCTGATCGAGCATCTCTCCAATCCATGGCACAAAACCATTCTTCAAACCATTGCTGGATCGAGTTCTTGATTATTGGAGTTTGTTGAAAACATGGCATACTCAAATGTTTTCATTCAAAGGTCATTCAGTAAAGCAAGCAACCTTGTATAAGAAACTTATGTGTATTTCAATCATGTCCTTCCATTTCTGACTGACTATATAATATTAGGACATATAGAGAACAGTTGTCAATGAAGGAAATTATACGGTATCTTATGGTTTCTACACAAAGATCAAAGGACAGGTTATTTGAGGATGATCTTTAGGCCACACCAAGTAATAATCTTACCTGCAGCAGGTTTTGCGCCAAATCGGTGAATGCAATGCACATGTCATGCATATAACGTTTTACTGTTAAGGTTAAATTCCTTGGTTTGGTGTAAAGTGTAAACATGGAGATCAGGTAAGTATTTTTCTGACAATGAGTGTATAAGTGCTTTTAAATAACTTATGCATCTTCTACCCAACAGAAATGGTCAATATGCACATTTGTTACAATTCATTACAGCATTCGATCAGGATTGCATGAACAAAGCGGAAAACAAGCAGAATACTATCACAAATGATATGAAAAACTAGAAAATACTAGAATTATACAACCCATACTGCCAAGAAACCCAATATTTCAGAATCTGAGAACTAGCAGGATATAACAGTTGAAGCAGCAGATGATTTACTTACAGAATCACTTTATTGACCTCGGCCAAACTTATAACAATCTTACACTGTTCTATAAACAGCCCTCCAAAAGGTGAGAGAAGTATTTTGATATTGTACTATACATGATGCTCGGGATGTATACAGAAAAGCAGTGAGAATTTACACTCCGTCAACCAAGAAAAATAACCAGAAAAATAAAGGGACAGTTGTATAACATGAGGGAAAATCTCTAAAACCCCAAAGCACATCATGCTGTCTTGGCCTGTGATTTCTTTCTTCCCAGAAGCATCAAGAGCCTTGGGAAGAAGGACCGTTTCTTTTTCTTTGGGATCTTCACTTCTGGAGATGTATCAGTTTCAGTATTACTTGCTTGCTCATATGCTCTTGGACTTGACCTATGATGTAGTGAAACAGCCTCTGGTGCACGCTCATAGGTTTTCGATGCTTTACTCTCCTCAAAGCTCGTTCTCGGGCTTCTGGTAGTGTTTATCAGTGGAAGAGATTCACCAGCTTTCCGCCTTTGCCCATGCTCAGCCCTCCATTTCCTCAGCTCTTGCTCCACTGCCAATTTCCCTTCCTTGGCTTTCTCTGCCTTCTTCATTGCAATTTCCAGAGCTTCCTTTCTAGTAGTCATCTCACGATTAACCTCCTCCAGCCTGCTTAGACTTCTCAGTTCTGATTCCTTGAATACTTCAATTTGGGTGATAGCAGCAGCCACCCTCTTATTAGCTTGCTCCTCCGCCTCATGGGCCAGCTTGCTGAGATCATAATATTCTTCAAGAGAAAGTGTTACTCCAGATGGGGAATCTTCATCATTGGTGCTTCGAGCTAATTCACTCTCTTGCAGAGCATTGATGGCTTCTAGCGCCAACTTCTCAGAAGCTTTTGCAGCTTCTATCTCCTTATTAGCAGCAATTAGTCTACTTTCCATGGTACTTGCTCCTGCCTTTGCTTGCTCTGCTTCTTCCTTTGCCTTTCTCAACTCTTCACGAGCTGTTTGTGCAAGTGACTTTGCCCGATCAGCCTCTTGGGCAGCCTCTTGCAATTTCTTGGGAAGCTCCACAACCTTTTCTCTTGCTTCTTTCTCTTTCATCTGCACAAGGGCAATCTCTGACTTGGTCCTGTTCAACTCAGCCTCAAGAGATGCTACAGCAATTGATGCCATGCCTTCTCTCTGCTGGATGGAAGCGAGTTCTGATTTTTCTTTATCTAATTCTGCCTTCAATGAAGTTGCAGCAACCTTCAAGCAATTTACATCATCTGTTGCTTTCTCGATGTTGAGTTTCACTTCTTCAAGTTCCCGTGTAGCCAAGGCAACCGCTGCTTGTATCTTGGCATGAGTTCTTTTCTCTGGCTCTGACAGTTCGCTGAAATTGCCATCTTCAACAGTCTCTTGTTTCAACTTTGATTCCATGTAAGCAGCAAACTCAGCTTTGAGATCCAGTAGCAAAGCTGAAGCAGTGTCTAATTTTGCTTTGAGATCCTTTGAAGACAGTATTTGCTGGTTTAGCTTCTCAAGCTCATCTTCTGCCTGCTTTAGTTCTTTCTCCCATGTTAGAGTATCTTGCTCTCTTGCCATAGCAGCTCCAATTCCGTGTTCCTCCGCCTCCAAATGTGCAGCTTGTACAGCTTCTAAAGATTCCTTTGTAGTGATGAGCTCAATAGTCAAATACTCCACTTCTTTCTCAACTTTCTTTGAGGCAGAAACCGCTTCCTCTGCTTTTTGCACAGCATCATATCTCTCTGACACCAATAAATCATACTCTTTATGCAGATCTTTCAACTCATAATCCACAGTGTTTAGCTCCGAAACTGCTGCTTCATGCCTTGCTTTAGCAACTTCAAGCTGCGCCTTGGCTGCAATACTAGCCTCATCAGCAATTCCCTGCTCCATCTCTTCTACCCTGAGTTTGGCAAGTTCTGAGTCCTGTTTCGCTTGTTGCTCTTCAGTTTGTGCTCTCTCCAGGTTCAGCTTCAACTCTTCTATCAGTCTTTTAGTGCTATCTAGTTCCTTCAACACCATCATTTTTGCTTCTTCTGCAGCTAGAGACTGTTTCTTGTACAATGGGATCTCTTCCTGCACATTCGCTAATTCTTGATCGACAACTTTCCTTCTCTGCATTATCCAGAAGTGCAAGATTTAGTTAAATAATTCGTCGTGGGACAAATGTCCAAAAGATGAATGTACAGGTCAGCAAGATATAAAATATAAATACGCAATCTAAATAGTCACTTCTTATGGTGCAGTATCCCGGTGAACTTGCAGATGCAATCCTTCATTAGATAGAATCATCTAAAGTGGCTTTCAACTCTCATTTTGATGACAACCAAATGTCTACCTGAGTTGAGATTCAAAGAGTGTATAAAGAGTTCATGAGCATTACCTCCACAGTCTGTACTCGATGAGCCTTCCAGTCAACAATGCCTCCAAACTTGGAAACTGCCTGCTTCACAGATTCAATTGGTGCTGCTGTGTCAATTTTAACTCTGTTAATAACAGAGTTATTAGGGTGCTTAGAATTGGCACTGGGTTCTGGAATCTTAACTGTGAGACAGGAAGCCTTGGTTAGGGACTGACCAGTGTTAGGTACCTCTACATGAATATTATATTTGTGTTTTGGTTCTTCAGTGGATGAAGAAGTTGTTTCAGCAGAAACATGAGAAATACTTGGAGAATAATCTTGTTGAAGTAGTGAGACATTATTTTTTTCTCCTTTTAAAGGATCAGATTGTATGTGGTCAGAAGATTCTTTTCGGTTTTCCTCTTTTAGGGATGCAGGGTTTGAATTCATGGTTAATAAAGGTGAAGCATCATGCTCTTCTGTTGGTCCATCAGTAGTATGATTCGGTTGATTCAAAAGACCACCACCGCAACCACCATCAGATGATTGCTGCAATGAATCACTTGCTTTTGCATCCAATATAGACGATGAACTGGCTTCTGAGAGAGCTGTTGGAGGCTCTAACGATTTCAGATCCTCTACCAGTTTAGGTGAGGCTTCCTGCTGAACTGTTGGCACAGCTGATTGAACACTTCCTGTTTTAGAAATGTCACCTGCTCCATCAGATTTAATGGAAGGCTCCTGAATTTCAGAGTTTGCTGTTTCATTCATATGTTGCCTAGTTGGAGTTGCACTATGTGAGTGATCCTCCTTCGGAACAGAAACTTCAGGTTTAGGAGCACATTCTTGGGGAGAACTTCCCTTCACATCTTTAGCATCTTCCATTTCCAATTAAGAGCTGAGATGAACCAAAAAATAAAATTGGCAAAGATAAGTAAGGGGATACATAACCTCTCTCAAGTAACCAAACACCTTCCCAACCTTTTACCAGGAGGTGAACTACAGAATTGGAGATATCAAACAGCTGTTCTTGAAGACCCAACTTAAACTTAAGCAATTGCAACTATTTTCTGTACAATATTAAGATCACCTATTTTGAAGTTTCTACACTATAACCTCTACACAGTCATTCATTTCATTTGAGGATTGCTAGTTGGATAACAAAAACTAAGTTAACTTTTGCGAGAAGGTTTAGGGCAACACACCTTACTAAGAACATGAATAACTTCATCCTATCCAACTAAGCTATAATCTTTTTCTGTAAATGGAATACTTATCCTATGTTCACTAGTTAATGCAATATCATTTTTACATTGCCAGCCAAATAAACAAAAAAAATACTATCCCACATGAGGACACACTTCCCATAAATTAATTTTATTTGAACTCTAACTCAATAAAGAATTATGAGACACTTTTTACTTATCGAAGGAAGTGAAGTCAAACAAGATATTCAATCTCAAAAAGAGAAGTACTAGGGATTTCATAATTGAATAACCAGTAAAGTCTTGTCGGCAAGTACATTTATCACATTAAGTTTAACTTATCTAATGGATATTTATATATCAGCTGATCCATGATATTTCCCTAATATTTTCATCAATGAATCGCATAAACGGGAGGAGTAAAAGATCACACCAGAGAGGTACAGTCCCTAATTTTTATGCAGTTATTTTAGACCCAGTTGTTGTCTACAACTCGTTGCATATGCATGCTATGGATTTAATAAAAAAGATATGCAGCTGTTCTTCTTCTGATCCATTCCCCTTCCTCATCAACAACATTGAAGCCAGGCAAAGAAGAAAAACAGCATGAAGGAAAATGAGAAATGAAAAAGTAGTCAGCCAATGCAGCGGCGGAGCCAGGATTTTCAATAAGGGGATTCAAAATCTAAAATATAGACACACGAAGTAGACGAAGGGGGTTCAACATCTACTATATATACCTAAAAAATTATTTTAACCATGTAAATCATAGAATTTTCCGCCGAAGGGAGTTCAAACCCCCTCATTGTAAGGTGGCTCCACCACTGAGTCAACGCCACAAAAAATACATCTGTGAAACTTATGGTCATCCTTAACTTTTTTCTCTTCTGCAGCACTCTCATTAAGGAATAAGGACACACCATTCTATGGTGAGACCAATCCTAGTTTAGGATAGTCCATGTAAAACTTAAACTTCTAAGGCTTATTCCAGTTTTTCCATATAACCAAATCCTTGGATTGTATATGCTCGCTCCTAGAAGGGGAACCTTTTAAAACAAAATGCTGCCTGAACTCCTTTTCTCTTCCTAATATTCTATCGTCTAAGTCTTATCAGTTTTTCCATATAACTAAATATTCCACTTGTGTATTCTCGAAGCAGGAACATAAGTAATCTTTAAAGAAACTTCCTGAACTGCACTTCCTGTACCAACATTGGTAGACACTTCTCACGAAACTACAAATACATTATATACAAAACTTCCATCACACATCAAACTCAATAAGTTGAAAGAACAAACAATCAGATGAAATGCCTAGTCTATTTATTTGTACTAACGCACATGCTGGAGGTATGGTTGCTGCACTTGGAAAAAAGAAGTTAGTTTCCTAGTAGCTTTGCTATCAATTCGTGCAGCAAAATGCTTCAGGAAATTCAGTTGAAGACATAGAAGTAGACATGGAAAAAGCATCCTTCAAGGTTTCCAAGTGATAAAACTAGAGTTTGTAGAATAAATTTTATTAAAAAGAAATCATGTGGTTAATAGTCCTACTTGGAGCACTTGAACCCTTATAGTAGTTTATACACTCATTAGCATTGAAAGAATGTAACAAGTTCTCTTTCGGGCCCCCAATATCGGAAAGGAATCACAAAGTCAACTTTTCGGGGAAACATTAGATAATTGAATCCTCTTTTCTTCCATGACCAGAAGATTCTTCATTAAGAATCCTCCATAGCAGATAATGTCAACGTCATAAACTTCATCAGCGAAATGCATGACTAGCACAAGTGGAGCTTACCACATCAGCAGCTTAGCACATTAAGAGCAGGCATATAACATGTATCTTTAAACCAATCAAAATATGAAAGTTGAATTCGGGTTCCACTTGTTTCAAACTGATAAGTTAGATATGCAAGAATCCTTAGACAGCAAGCAGAAATCATGTGAAAGATTCATCCTCCAATTAGATTAAACATATACATAAAGGGTAGCAGATGGTCTTTCATTTGGCTTTGAAATATAGAAAAGAGACAACAAATCATACAAAAAAGTTATGCTTGCTAAATACACAAACTTAAAATGTGTAGTTATTTAGTTTATTAGCTAGGCAATAGTACCTAGAGAACGCCGTTTAGCTCTAACATAACGAAAAAATGGCAAGTAACTTTGTCAGTGAGGATGATTACACCTAACCATACACCAGCAGGAATACAGTTTAGGGATGCAACTGTTGTACACAAAGATGGTGTAGTAATACTGAATAAGTACAACTCAATTAAATTGACCCCATGTTTTACTAATCACATCGACACCACATCTTATACTCTAAACAGCTATCTAGTCATTTTATCCATTGACACTTGAATTCCAGATTCATGAAGATATAACTGACTTACGCTTGGTGAACGATTGAGTTGCTTACAATATAGGAGTTGATAACTCTGCACAATGTTTTATTAAAGATATGATGTTGCATTGAATCTCCTATATTTAGACAGAAAAACATGATATTACTAGGACTAGTTGTGGTTTTTGACACCATCTAACCTCATCTGATTGAGCTCTTTACAACACATGCATTTATGAGAAGCTAGTCAACGTGGGTAGCAAATTAAAAGCATCTGATTGAGCTCTTTACAACACATGCATATATGAGAAGCTAGTCAACGTGGGTAGCAAATTAAAAGCATGAGCAAGACTAGTAATATAAGGTCTCTCTCATGCTAAACAATTAAGACCCACAATTTATCCCAAAAGATCAATTACCAATACCATCTCTTAGTATGGAATTGACCAAAACCCCAAACAACAAGGCTCGAATTTGTGAGCTAAGCTTGGTTTTAATTACATACATACATATATATAACCTTTCCAGTACACAAAGATAGCTCTTTTTTTTTGTGGCACAGAATCATCAAAAATCAAATTAAACAATTATACAAGAAGCATATGATAATTGACCAGAAAGAAAAGATAGCAAAAATTACCAGAAATGATGTCTGTTTCTTGATGTTTTCCCAAAACAAAGAAAAATAAATAAATAGTGGTTTGGAAAAAGGAAGAAGAAGGAGAAGTAGAGGTTCTCAAAGATCCTCTTCGTCTACCTTCTTTTTTTTTTTTTCTTTTTGTCTTTTTCCAATTATGTCTACTTTTCCAAATAAACATTACAATATCTAAAAGTCACCGCCAATTAAGGAGAGCTGTTCTTTTTTCGCTGTGTTTTTTGCGCGTGTTTCAAACAAACTATCCCCGCACAATCATTGATTCAAAAAGAGAAAAAAAAGATTCAAATAATTGACAGAGTCGACTGGTTGACAAACCTTTTCCGTTCCAACCCACTTCCACTATTTTCATTTTTCACTATCATACTGCTCCCTTCCTCTCCATTTTAAGCACTCGTGTTTGTGTGAAACTACACGTGGTTGTGCCTACTGTACAGTTCGGTTGGTTATTTTTAAAAATTATACCATTCTAATTTTTCAGGTATTTTATAATGTATAAATAAAATTAGATTTTTTAAAATCATCCCAATCATATGGGTTTCTCTTCAATATCGGTGTGGTTCAATTAATTGTCGGGTTTTTTTTTATACTTTCACCTCAAAATACACTATTATTAAAATATTTCTTTCACAAGTATATTTTTGAAGAAGCACTTCAATTCTTCACCAAGAAGCTAAGAATGTAAAATCTTGTAACCGTATTGTTTGATCTTAAAATTTTAATAGGAGTGTTTGCAGAGATTTTGTCATATTGTTTGGTGGCTTCTATTATAGTATTTTTTTTAAATCTAACTAATTAAAGGACAATGCCTCAAAGTCGTCGTCAGAGGTCTAGGACCTATGTTATATTTATATTTGAAAAATGTTATTGTAATACCTCGAATTTTGGAAAACAAGAAGAAAATGACTTTTTGGGCTGAAGTCTGGTTTTACGGGTCCCATCTACGAACCGTAGAAGCTTCTACGGCCCGTAGATGCAACCGTGGGAAAAAGATAAAATATTTTTTCTAAAATCAAGTCCAATATCCTTTGTATAGTTCGGATGGCCCGTCACCTTATGTACGAGTCGTAGATTGATCACATAGGTCACTTCTAAACTTAGTGAAATTTTTAAAGCCAAAGGTTGGGTTATACGGTTGGTATCCATGGTCCGTAAATGGAGCTACGAACTGTAGATGGTGTCCATCAAAAGTTGGCCAAATAAAGAGGTTTCTAAATCTTTCTACGGTTGACCAAGACCTATGGACTGTAGGAATGGGTCGGCAGTTATTTTTCAAGGGCTTTTGAGTCTTTTCCCTAATCGTTTCAAATGAAAACCATGTCGTTTTGTCTTCTACCCTAAGCCCTATATAAGGTTTTTAGGACCAAAAACTACTCATTCAAACCCCATTCTCCTAATTCCCTAAATCTAATCAAATTCATCCTCTCCAAATTCTCTCAACCTAAGGAAGAAGAAGAAGAGCTAGGGTTCCATTCAAGTCTCCAATCCTTCATTCTTTTTGGGCTGCTAGCATCAAGGTATGTGTGTATTCACTTATGGAGTCCTTTCCTCCATTGGGTCCCCAAAGTTTTCAATTGATCAAATTAGGGGTTCAATTTAATGAATGTGGATTTCATCTAATTATGATGAACTATGGTTAATTAAGTCTTCTAATGCATGAATTGATGTTAATTCATGATATTTAGTTGAAATTGCATTGACTCATGCCTAAATTATGTTTTCCAACTATGATCCTATGATGAAGTCATTAATCCATGAATTATGAAATCATGAAGATATGCATGTTTTTATGAAATTATTATGAAAGATTTGGGGATGCTTTGAAAGAAAAGTATCCATGCTATTGTGAAAGGATTATACTTACTATGGTGATCATGATTGTGAAAGGTATTTCTCACAAATGAATTCACATTGGTGAAAAGTTTTCTCATCTATGTTGTGTCATACCCCTTTTTGTGCACGGCGGCAAGAGTTTTTCCAATTTAAATGACGGTATTGACTAGAGATTATTTTATTTTTCAGAGTCGTCACTTGGAATTGAGTTGTGGTGTTCCAATTCACCTTTTTGTTTAATCCCTAATCAAAAGGAAATGACTCTTTGTTGGTCTGCGAACTAGAAATCCGGGTAAGGAATTCTGTTGACCGAGGGGAAGGTATTAGGCATCCCTTGAGTCCTATGGTTCTGGCACGGTCGCTTTATTGACTTATACTTATGTTAAATTATTATTATTATTACTGTTTTGGATATAGGCCATGGTTTGCTTGTTTTTTTATTTGTTGAATTTTATTAGTCTAAACCTAGATGCGTAACCGCATTCTTGGTTTTGACATTTAGATGCATAACTGTCTTTTTCTCTTGAGTACCTCACACCTAATAATCTCAGTTTGCACCTCTTGGTTTGAATTAATAAAAATTAATTATTAAAACAATTTGGCCAAGGTGCGTAACCGCACAATTTGGCCAAGGTGCGTAACCGCATCCTTGAGTTTTTTAACTATCTCAAAAAGATGTGGAACCACATTCTTAATTGAGATGAAATTTAATTACTATTGTTACATGAACTAACAAAGATTAAAAATAAATAAATAAAAATAAAATAAAAAAATTAAATATATATATATATATATATATATATATATATATATTTATTTATTTTTTTTAATACATAATGAGTTGTTTTTATAATGGTTGTCAATATACTACATTAAAAATATTTCCTTAAATATTAGAATAAATAGTTTGAACATTCTAAAGATCTTCATTGTTTAGCGATATGTAAGATTCAAATAATTATATTTCAACATTATAATATCAAAATTAAATCCACGTAAAGTTCGAGCAATTTCATAACATTGAAGTCAAGTCTTATATAATCATGAAATAAAACTATACAAAATTAAATTAAATTGAGTGTTACCTCTTGCGAAAATTCAATTCACGAAAAGGAAACAATCCTAATAAGGAACCACGAACTCGAAACCACGAAAGTGAACCTCAACCTCACTTTTTACAAATTGCACGTGTTGCTTGGGTGTGTTGTAGTAGTGTAATTGGTGGTGTAGGTGGGTGTTTGTATTTGGAAGAAAAAATGTTTTTGATCTTGTTTTCTTTTTCCTTTCGTATTGCTGTGTTCTGCCTTCTTCTTTTTTCTTTTTCCTTTTTGTTGGTTTATGTACGTTTTTTTGTGGTGTTGTGCAGAATGTTTTTTGTTTCTTTTGTGATGTGTCGTGTTAATATATATGTGTATTGCTGTGCAGAATATATGAAGGGTTGTTCTTTTTGAGGGGGAAGTGGGGGTGTGAGTGGAGTTGAGGAATTGGGATAATGGGGTGTAGTATAGCTGGGTATAGGTTATTATTTTTATTTTTTTATAATATAATATAATAATAAAAATATTAATTAATTATTCTAAATTAATAAAATATAAGAAAAGTCAAATAGCTAGTCTAAAAATATAATTAAGAAACACTAGCTTATTTATTAAATCTAAATTAAAAGAAAATACATTTTTTTTTTGTTATTTTCAAATCTTTTTTAAAATAAACTTACTAAAATAAGGTAAAAGTCAAAATATTTAATTTATATTTTTATAAAATATTTAAGCTCTAGAAACGGTGTAAGACCTTAAGTTCGGTCAAAAATTACGTGTCTACATGTTGATTTATGTTTAAGGAATTATTCTATGTTTTGATCTTGAAATGTGTGGATTGATATTGATCATTGTCTTTTCCTATGTTAAAATGATATTTGACCTAATTTATCTATTCCTTTGGGATTTAGACTTAGCACCGAGAGGGCGTTGAAGTGGAGGCTCAATTAGGAGTCTCTAGTAGCAACCACTAGTTCCAAACTACATGCCCCCATAGGATTGTCGTAAATGACCTAGCTAGTGGATCCACTTTAGCAAATGATGATATGTACGGATTCTATCTTGGCAAGTAGTTTTCCTTTTTTTCAATATGAGAGATATATCAGATTCAAAGATATAGCTCTCATGGTCTTATTTTGGGTTACAGCTAATATCCCACAAAATGATTATGTTTTATTCAAAGTTTTCTTATGTCCTTTATGTTAATGTACTTGGTCGTGTTTTCATGATTTTCATGTTATTTCTTCTTTAAAGCTTTCAAATGTTTTATTATGATCATGCCTACTCATTTTAAGCCATTCATGTTACCATGCCTATGTTTGTGAATAATGCCTCACACTTAGTACATTTCATGTACTAATGCATATTTGTGCATATATTGTTTCACTAATGTAGGGTCTGACGCTCATACCTCCCATACTCGTGACTAGTTGATCCTTCATTGTCTTGAAGATTGACGAGTCCTCATGTTCCGAGGACCGAGACTCTTTTATTGCTTTATGTCATTTCCATTTCATAATTTGTATGTGATGTATGGTTTACGTCCCAATTATTTTCCTTATGATGTAATAGATACTTTTGAGACTTATGTTTAGAATTCCACTTTATCAAATTCTTTTGATATATGAAAGGCTTTCTTTTGGACTTTTTATTTCTATTATCTTGTATGATGTATGTTAAAGTGGCTTGTGTGGGGCCTCTCGCAGTCCTACGCGCCATGTTACGCCAAGGGTATACTTTGGGACGTGACAAACTTGGTATTCAGAGCACAAGGTTTAGAAAGGTCCTAGGATTTCTCATAAGCCACGTCGTGTAGAATCTTGTTCATAAGTGTGAAGTACGCCACATTTATGAATAAGAGGCTATAAGATGCTTAGAAAACTCCACTTCTTTCATCAATCTAAAGCGTGCGATAGAGTTTAACTCTATATGTCTCTCTCCTAATCCTTTTCCGATGATTTTTAGGATATGGATTTTCGAAGAGCATACGTTAGAAGGAATGCAGCTGAGAATGTGGAACGAGAAGCTCATCAAGAAGCTCCAGAACTTCCAGTCGACCCTCTGGCCGAACAAGTGACTAATGCGGAGTTTCGAGCTGCTTTTCAAATGTTGGCTCAAGCCATGGCGGCTCAAGCCAATAGAAGTGACACGCCCCGAGCCTACACCCTGGACGTGGCCAGCACTCGAGAACTACTGCCGGTCCCCAAGCGAACCCTTGGCCTGACTCAATACTCAGCGGAAGACTTACTCAATAATATATGACCTCAATTTGAAAAGATTAACTCAAAGTCTCAAGATAAATAACTTAGAATATTTAATGTATTCAACTAGCCATAAAATGGCAACTCAAGTCTTAAACATTACAATGGAAATGGAAAAGACTCCTCACAACACTACTTTCTATAAAGCCTCTAATAATTATGATAGACGTCGGGACAAAACCCATGATATCTTAATAAGACTGAAAATAAAAGTAGAATCTTTTGGAAGCGAGGAGGCTCATCAAAGTAAACTGGAACTACAAGTGGTATTAATGAAGCGCTTGTTGATGATCCTGAACACCTGTATCTGCATCATAAAAAGATGCAGGACAAATGACGTTAGCATATTGAATGTACGAGTATGTAAGGGGAACTCTAAAGCATATACATAAGCTTGAACTGATAAAAAGGAAGAACATACGATTATACAAGCATACCATGCATATTTGAATAGTAGGAGGTAAGATGTTAGCCACAGAGATTATTTGAATTTCAGTTTCAGGTGGTATGTCTATCACCCTTTTTACAGTAGCTTCTTATGATTCTACTTTCCACCTTACATACCAGTACAATTTTATTCATCCTAACATCCCATTGCCTGGGAACGCTACTTTTTTTTGTTTCGTGTGAGCATGTCTAGGCACAGATTTTGATCGACCCACCCGTTAGGATTCAGGTTTAGCTGTGAGTTGGTAAGCTGCATCTTTATCCTAGGTCTGCTAGAGGATGTTTACTTTTGTTGTACAATTTGGGTATAGTCGGAGCCTTGTCTAGACAATGCTTATGTCACTCGTAGAGGTTATTGTGGACACAGTCTTCAGCCCATAGGCTTGGCAAGTGTGTGTGTATATATATATATATATATATATATATATATATATATATATGTGTGTGTGTGTGTGTGTGTGTGTGTGTGTGTGTGTGTGTGTGTCTGTGCGCGCGCGTGCGTACACACACATGTGCGTGTGCGTGTACGTATGTATATCTTGAGTTGCGGCCTCGTCGGCTAGCTAAGACTTCTTTATATTTGTCTTGTGTAGCATTGTTTATATGGTTTATTATTTTTCAGGTCATGACCTTAATGATCCAGGCTTCGTATTTCAGATGTTGTGTTACCCGATCTTTTGGGCCTTTAGTTTAGTTAGCTAGTATGTTTAAGTTGCCAACTCAATTGAATACGGTATCGAGTATAGTCGCGCCACCCTATTTTTGGCGCGACAGAGGGTCTATTGACCGACCAAACTCCACCGAAGCAAAGTGTACTTCTGCAGGAGCGATTCTATCGGTGTGAAGAACCCTCCGCAAGTACGGAGGTCCGCTGATAGGCCATCCTGGCCGAAGTGACTGACCCTCCATAGAAGCGGCTCTGGTGAAGTGAGCTAGACTCCATGGGGACAACGACCTCAGTACAGTGCACCAACAACCTTGGGATT
This sequence comes from Solanum okadae, assembly GCA_036553675.1. Taxonomy (NCBI): domain Eukaryota; kingdom Viridiplantae; phylum Streptophyta; class Magnoliopsida; order Solanales; family Solanaceae; genus Solanum; species Solanum okadae. Next base: position 19,247,896 of record CM071684.1, on the reverse strand, counting down.
AATATCCCAAGTTTCAATCGAACCTTCACAATTAGTTCGGGGTCCCATTAATGAAAACTACTACCTAACTAGAAACGACATTCCGGACTAAATAGTATTGTCGAAATTTTCAACAAAAGTCATCTTGACAGAAAGTGGATCCCACACTCAAGCTCTGTCATAACTAAAATTCACAAGGTAGCTCAAAATGAGTCTAGAAGCCTCAGACCCTCACTAAAGGCCCAACTTGACCAAACTCGATATTCTAGAGCTAACAGAACCACTAGAACTACATTATGAGGTTGTTTACCTGAAGTTTTGATTGAATTCAATCATTCAACCTTAAAGAGCTCGAAAACTAGAAAACTCGCAAAAAGACCAAACGAATGATCCGGTGACCGAACTATCAGTCCCAATAAGTAATAATTGAAAACTCGTATAAAAACCAAATGAATGACCCGGTGACCGAACTATAGTCTCAATAAGTCATAATTGACTCAAGGCCGCTATTGGAAAGCTCTAAACACTAAAAATACCAACAACAAAAAATAGAGAAAATGACCTAGAGGGTCGTTACAACATTTTAGCTATAAGGCTTATTTGTTAATTTTATTGAGAATTTGTTATGGGTTATTGAGACTAAGTTGCTAGCCACAAAGGTCTATTTTATCTTTGAGTGGGACTTAATTATCTGTGTGATCAACAAATCGGTTGTATGCTAATTGTGTTTTAGATCACTTTATTACCGATTGTGTACTAAATGAATCCTTGTTGATAATATATATACTCCGCAAACAAAAGCGAACCTAGGATTAGAAGACGACGGGTGCACTACCAGCACATTAGTTAAAGTATGTGCACAATATCGGTTCATATGATAATTTTATTAAATATAAAAATATAAAATTACGGTATTTATGTATAAATATAAATTAATAAATGACTTTATTAGATTAAGTTTGTTTTGTGGAGTGGTGGTTTTAAATTTCACTTTGCACCTCACCATGAGGTCGCAAGTTAGAAACTAGTCGGAAAAAAAACAAGAAAAATAACAAATGGGATTCAAACTCAGTCCCTTAACCTCAAAGGAGTTCCGCATCAAAACCAGCTAACCCAATTGGCATTAGTTGTCATGCCCCAAACTAGAGAAGGCGTGACTGGCACTCGACACCTTATGCAATCGAGTTAGCCACATAAACATACCAACTGACTCAACTGAGGGCCTAGAAGGTCGGACAACATAACATCTAAAATACTATGAGTGGACCCTTAAGGTCATAACCTGAATATCGGTAAGTCATATAGACGAAGGTAGACAAGCCAAAGATAATAAGGTACTAGCTAGCCGACAAGGCTACAATGAAGATATACTCACATACATACATATCTATACATGCAAGCTTATGTGGCTGGAAATTGGAAGCTGCAGAAAGAAACCCAGAATACTGTGTCAATAATAGCCTCTATGAGTGACATAAGCACTGGTCGGGACAAGGCCCCGATTATATCCAAAATGTACAATAAAAGTAACATCATATGAGAGCTCCAGGAAGAAGTGAAGCTTACCAACTCACAGCTGAACCCCGAATCCTAGCAGATGGGTCAATCAGAATCTCTACCTGGACCTGCACGCACGAAACAAAAATGTGTCCCCAGGCAACAAGACGTCAGTACGAATAAAATTGTACCGATATGTAAGGCAGAAAATAGAATAATAAATAGTTACTGTAAAAAGGGGAATAAAGATACCACTTGAAACAGAAACTCTGGTAGCCATCATGGCTGACATCAAACCTTATATAAATTAAATATGCATGGTATGCTCGCATAATCATATGTCATGAATACATATATATATATATATATAGATGAAAATGCATGTCATACCCAACCAAATGCTAGCAATGGTAGTGCCTTTCGGTAGCGAACCGGGATCATATTCGCCAACTCGTGGCCATCTGTGTCTCATACGTATAAATATAGGCAATAGGCCCCGTACCTTCCAATTATAGCTCGGAAGTAGAATGCATAGCATGTAATGTCATGGATTCGTAATGCATTTGTTACCTGAATCACGTTGCCAATCTTGGCTCATTGGTACTCTTGTCCTCATAATCTCGTAATCACTTTCGTATCACATGTAAATATCTCGTGACACTTATATACTTGTAGATTAAACTGGAACACTTAACTTGGATTTAGAAAGACAACTTAAACTTGAGGATGTTCATAAAGAGTTTAAAGTTCTTCACTTAGTATCTATATATGTTTCCTTAGTAGTTTGTAAAAGAAAGTATTTCAGGAAAACCCGTCCTTTAGTAGTTTAAACCTATGATTTACATTTAAGAGTTTTGGAGATCGACGTTTTATTTTAAAGTTTTCAAAAATATAAATTAGCAATGAAGGAGGACTGATTTCAAATTCATATTGTCCATCCCTAATATTTTTAAGTTACTTCACCTAAAGAAGAAGAAGAATTCGTACACATGGACCTATAGTCAAGAGAATCAACAAAATGACATAAAGACGCCAAATACCCTATCTAATCGAATGAGTGGAATAACAACATAATGGAGTCACAAAAATACACCAGCTGCTATATCAATGCCTTTCACAAAAGGTCTTTCTAGTAATAGCGTGGTAAAACAATATTTGACGATTTAGGATTCCAAAATTCGTGCTCAAAGGAAGTATAGTGCTTAGCCTTAACATACCTCAATTCTAAGTCTTGTTGTATCAATATGGATTGTATCCCTTCCTTACAGTATGTAATCTACAAAAAATCATGTCATAGTATGAAATCTACAGAAAGTCATGTCACACAACCATTACAGGCAGAATATTAACACAACAGGGTCAAAGTAGCAATTTAGATCTTACTAGCAGAGTAATTAGCTCGCCAGACCCTTTTTAAATGTATGCTTCATTACATTTTCTTCTCCAAATTACAACCCCAAATAATGACGTAACATACATTTTTGCAGCAACTATTAACAAGTAAAGGCCTACACAATTGTCAACAACAACCAAATAGAGTATGCCTGCACAATAATAAAAACTCGGTGTATCGCCACACCCCTCCTCTCTAACCACAAAATAACCACAACCAAATCCAAATCATGAGTCTTCAAACCATTAAAGCCAGAAAAATATATGTAATACAGTCCTATAATTGTTCAATATAACCATAATAACTCGAACTTACGGCTTCCAATTACCATCCTGTTAGTTCGTCCAATAAATACGTTTGGAATCACGTCTTTATCTTCATAAGCAATACGAGAATAAAAGGGCAGAACCTTAACTTAAAATTGATATGGAGGTTATAGTATTTTAGCATATCTCCTCAATTACAAAGAGTCTCCTCAAACACAAGACGTTGAACAAAGAAGAAGTCATTTGAAAATTGCAATGCAACAACAAACCAACGTTACACTTATTTATCTTATAATTAATTACCCATCTATACTTCTTCTTCTCTTCCAAACTCATATCAACAACAACCACACACAACTAAATCATTTCCAAAAATTCCAGCAACATCAGAAAATACTTCAAAAACAGCCCAGCATCACATAATTATCAAAATATGATTTTCCAGCCGTTTATTCGTGTTCTTGCTTATATAGAATAGCTATAACTTGGAATCACTCAATAAAATGAAGGGTGAGAATTATTACATCCAAACAACAACACCACCTAAAAACGAAACTACTTCCCCACGAAGAATCCTTCAAATCACAACCAACGAGGAGGAAAGAAGTAACACAATCTCTATGAACGTTCCGATGGTGAAACCACGTTGAAATCTTGTAAATCTTTGCTTGGATGATAGAGGAACCTTTAGAGAAGATTTAGGACTGTTTTCGTCTTATTTTGGTCGAAAAAAATGAGTTAGAACGAAGGGAAACTAAATATTATAGAGCTAAACCGACATAGGGGAGAGTGACCCACCTTCACGTGCCTGCTTGTGCAGTCTCACTAAAATCTGAATATCTTTCAATTTGAAGTTGTATGGACAAATGGTTTAATGCGTTGGAAAGTAGACTCGTAGACATTAGATTTCATATATTGGGTTCTTTTAAGGCTTTATATATTGGGAGAAAAGCTCCGAGACATTTAACCCAAATTTCAGAAGGTTAATTAAAGAAACTTACTCTAACCTTTGTCAACTTTTATTTCCTAACTTGCTTGACTTCAAAACTTAACTTACGATCATTGGGCGACTATATCACCTTATAAAACATCCTTATTAGCATATAATACACTCTTTGTCTTACCCTAAAGGTACTGGTTAACTTAAACCTTCCGAACGGGCAGGGTGTTAGAAGAGACCTTCTTTAACTCGAACTTGTTTAAGGGCATCTTTGACCCATAACGTTAGTTTAATTCTTTCATTTTTAACCACCCCTATGCAAACTTATTCTTCTAACATGATACACCAAGTCATATAAACCTCATACACTCGTGCAATGATATGCATACTATGCGAAAGAACCACAGCGTCTCACATTAGTGTTTGTGGATGCCTAGTAAAATATATGTCTATCTCAAAGTATATATATGTGTGTGTATACATATACATATATATACATAATTTTCCGAAGTTAACGGGTGACACACTTGAGTCCACCTATATCCGCAAAAGACATGTCTATGCATTATATGTTGTATAAGAAAGAAACTCTGATGCATGTATGTGTAGGCGAGTATTGTAGTTGAGTTAAATAAATGTAAAGGAATCTGGAAATTTGTTAGAATTGTTAGGCAATTAACACTGTTCAACTGTCAAGAAATTAGTTAGTTAGTTGTCAAGAAATTAGTTAGTTTCTTTTGTTGTATTCTTCTTTAGTCATTGATCAGTTGTATAAATACATGGGAAATGTACTGAATCATCATTCATGAATAATATCACTCTATTCTTTCTTCCTTCCTTCTTCTACATCTTCTCAGCTAATCTTCTCGGTTGTACCCTGAATTAGCCTTCATCTTCTTCAAGCCTTAGCTCCTAGATTAAATACTATCATCGCGATTGAGTGTGAGTGCATCAATTGGTATCAGAGCTATCATTCATCAGCATGGCTTTGACTCGCAATAAGAACCCAGAAGGATCGACAGAGGACACGGATAACAAATTTTTGCAGATTCAAGAGCAATTGCGGAAATTGATGGAGAGTATGAATGATAGAAATGTGAGGAAAGATAAATAATTGTTGGAAATCAAGCAAGCCATTGGTGGTATGAAGCAGAGAGACAAGGAATTGGATAATTGCAGAGGTGAATCTTCTGCTGGAGGTGACAATTCTGGAGAATTGAGGCAGTTGAACACAAGTGGAGACATTCAGACTGGAGTAACTGGTAATTTTCTCACTCGATGCTCTAGGTTAGATTTCCTTAGATTTTCTGGACAAGATCTGAAAACATGGTTGTATAAGGTGGACCAATTCTTTTCTATGGATGAAATTCCTTATAGTCAGAGGATCAAGGTCACATCAATTCACTTAGATGGGGAAGCTATTGCTTGGCATAGGCCAAATATGAAAGCTAGGAACACTGTTGTAGATCCTACTTGGACAGAGTATATTTTAGCTTTGAATGAAAGGTTTAGGGATGGATATGAAGATTCAATGGAATCCATTAAGCACCTGGAACAAACTAGCAATGTAAGAGCTTACCAAGCTTAGTGTGATAGGCTGCTGACTGGGGTGAATTTGTCTAATAAGAATGCCATCAGTTGTTTCTTAGGAGGGTTCAAACCTGAATTAAACAAATCAGTAAGGATGCAGGCACCAAAGACCCTGATGCAAGATTAAAAGTTGGCTAGATTGCAAGAGGAAGTTTTTGAGGCACAAGCTCAGTCCTGGGGAATTAGATCTTCTAGAAAAAAATCAGAATCCCATTTTACCAACTCCAAATTTCCATAGAAATTAGAATGTACAGAGGCCCATACCAACTAATACTAGTTACAGGAAACCTTTTGATAATTCTTATAACAAACCTAGTGGATTTCAGGGCAATGCTAATGGAAGGAAGCTCTTAACTGCAGCAGAGATGGATGAGAAAAGGGCCAAGAGACTGTGCTTCCTTTGTGATGAAAAGTATGTAAGGGGGGCATGTGTGTAAGGCCAAGAAGCAATTGTTCTTAGTAGAATTGTGTTAAGAAGGAGATGTAACTATGGCAGAGGATCTAGAACCAGATCAGTTCCAGGACCAAGAAGCAATTGATAACATTGCCAATCCTGAGGAATGTATGACAATTTCATTGCAAGCCTGCACTGGTGTCACTGGGTACCAGACCATTAGAGTCACTGGGTATCATGAGAAAAGACCATTGCAGATTCTTATTGATACAGGTAGTACCCACAATTTTATTGATGAAGAAATGGCAAGGCAGCTAGGATGCAAGGTTAGCACAATCATGGAACAATCTATTAGTGTAGCTGATGGGAGAAAGGTACAAACTGCTTCCATTTGTAGGAATCTGCAGTGGTTGTTACAGGGAACTACAGTTTCTTCTGATTTCCTATTACTACCTTTAGGAAATATTGATATAGTATTGGAGGTCCAATGGTTGAATATATTGGGGAGAATTCTCTTTGATTTTAGCAAAAGGACCATTGAGTTCATGCACCAAGGGAAGAAGCATGTGTTGAGAGGGGAAACCACTCAAGTCAAGACTACTAAGGCTAAAGTGTTGAATAAAAAACCTGCAGAACAAGTACAATTTTATATGTTGTCAGTGAACACACCTGTTACCTTCCAATGTGACCACATCCAAGCTATCACAGCTATATGTGATGACATTCCAGTTGTTTTGGTTTCTTTAATGGAACAATACAAGTGTATATTTGATATTCCTACTGCATTACCTCCTGACAGAGGACCCTATGATCACATAATACCACTCATAGACAATGCAACACCTATTAGCGAGAGACCTTATAGGTTTCCTGGAGTGAAGAAAGATATTATTGATAAGTTGGTACATGAGATGCTAGATCAAGGGGTTGTACAACATAGTACTAGTCCATATGCATCCCCAGTTGTGTTAGTTGGAAAAAAGGATGGTAGTTGGAGACTTTGTATTGATTACAGGGATCTGAATCATTTAATAGTGAAGGATAAATTCCTCATCCCTATTATTGAGGATCTATTGGATGAGTTGGGGGGTGCTGAGGTGTTCTCTAAGATTGATCTTAGAGCTGGCTATCACCAATTGAGAATGGCAGAATCTGATGTGCATAAAACAGCTTTCAAAACTCATGAGGGTCATTATGAGTTCTTGGTAATTCCCTTTGGGTTAACCAATGCCCCTTCATCATTCCAAAGTCTTATGAATTCAGTTTTCAAACCATTACTTAGAAAATCAGTGTTAGTTTTCTTTGATGACATTTTGGTTTATAGCAGAAATATGTTTGTTCATGTGGATCACTTAAGAACTGTGTTTGAGTTGATGAAGAATTATCAGTTGTATGCTAAAGCATCTAAGTGTGCTTTTGGGGTAAAAGAAGTGGAGTACTTAGGACATTTTATCAGTGCTAAGGGAGTAGCAACTGATCCTAAGAAGGTATTTGCAGTTCAAGCCTGAGAACTGCCTACTACTAACAAGCAACTCAGAGGTTTTCTTGGTTTAGCAGGGTATTATAGGAGATTCATCAAGGGATTTGGAGCTATATGCAGACCTCTACATGACCTACTTAAAAAGGATAGCTTTGCTTGGACTGAAGAAGCTACTGCAGCCTTCATGAATCTCAAACAAGCCTTAGTAACTGCTTCTGTTCAGGCCCTGCCAAACTATGCTGAACCTTTTGTTATTGAGACAGATACAAACGGTACATGTATTGGTGTTGTACTAATGCAGCAGGGGCACCCTATTGCCTATATTAGTAAAACACTACCCCTTAGACACCAGTCCATGTGTGTTTATGATAGAGAATTGCTGGCATTGGTTTTTGCTGTGACTAAGTGGTCATATTATTTGTTAAGCAGACCCTTCATTGTCAAGACTGACCAGAAGGCATTGAAACATCTGCTAAAATAGACTATACATACTGATTTCCAGGTGGCTGGTATCTCAAAGCTCATGGCTTTTGACTTTACTATTGAATACAAAAAGGGACTGAACAACAAGGTTGTTGATGCTCTTTCCAGGAATCAAAGGGCAAAACTATTGGCTTTATCTTTGCTTACACCCCATGATACACTCTTCTGCCAGATTCAGCAATCTTGGACTTCTGATGCTGCTTTACAGACCTTGATCACTAAACTGCTAGTACAGCCTTATAAATCCTTCACTTGGATTAATTCTCAGCTTCGGTGGAAGGGAAGATTGGTGGTAGGATCTGACCCTCAGTTGCGAGAACACATTATTCAGTTGTGGCATTCTACACCTCAGAGTGGCCACTCTGGAATGGATACTACCATTAGAAGATTGCAATCCTTATTCTACTGGAAGACAATGGCTATGGATATCAGGAGTTTCATTAATAGATGTGATGTGTGCCAGAGACATAAGTATGATGCCTCAGCTTATCCTAGCTTAATTCAACCTCTACCTATCCCTGAAGGTGTTTGGACTGACATTAGCTTAGATTTCATTGAGGGTTTGCCTAAATCCAAAGGCAAGGATGTCATTCTAGTGGTGGTTGATAGGTTGAGTAAGTATGGCCATTTCATTTGCTTGCAGCATCCGTACACTGCTCAAACTGTAGCTCAAAGCTTTTTGGACAATGTGTTTAGGTTGCATGGTATGCCCTCTACTATAGTCAGTGATAGAGACCCTATTTTCTTGAGTTCCTTTTGGCAAGAATTGTTCACCTTGCAAGGAGTTCAGTTGCATAAATCTACAACCTACCATCCTCAAACAGATGGTCAGACTGATGTCTTGAACATGACCTTGGAGACTTATCTGAGGTGTTTCTGCTCAGATAAACCCTTAGAGTGGGTTGCTTACTTGCCTCTTGCTGAGTGATGGTACAATACAACCTATCATTCAGCTATCAAATGCTCCTCTTATGAAGTTCTTTATGGTCAAAAACCACCTATTCATCTTCCCTATTTGGCTGGTGAATCATCTAATGAGATGGTTGATAGATCCATGGAGGCTAGGGAAGCTATTATTGCCTTGTTGAAGTTCCAATTATCCAGGGCCCAACAACGAATGAGAGATTTGGCAAATAAACACAGGTCTGACAGACAGTTTAGTGTGGGTGATTGGGTCTATTTAAAGCTACAGCCTTACAGGCAGTTCTTGGTGGCCACTAGACCTTTCAACAAGCTCGCTACTAAGTACTTTGGTCCCTATATGATTGTTGCTAAGATTGGGGAAGTTGCTTATAAGTTGTTGCTCCCAGCTGATGTGTTGATCCATCATACTTTTCATGTATCACAGTTGAAGAAATGTCATGAAGTACATGCTGTCCTCAATCACCCTCCAGTGTTGCATATGTCTAGTCCGTACTGTCCTTTGCCTGAGGCTATATTAGAGAGGAGGATGATCAAGAGGGGTAATAAGGTTGTTTGTCAAGTGTTAGTTAAATGGCTGGGCATTGATACAGCTCAAGCCACCTGAGAAATTTTCACAGAGTTGCAGCATCGATTTCCTGCATTCCAGCCTTGAGGACAAGGATATTCTTCAAATAGGGGGTATTATTGATGCAAGTATGTGTAGGCGAGTTAAATAATTAAATGTAAAGAAATCTGGAAATCTGTTAGAATTGTTAGGCAGTTAACACTGTTCAGCTATCAACAAATTAGTTAGTTAGCTGTCAAGAAATTAGTTAGTTAGTTTCTTTTGTTGTATTCTTCTTTAGTCATTTTACCCATTGATTAGTTGTATAAATACATGGGAAATGTACTGAATCATCATTCATGAATAATATCACTCTATTCTTTCTTCCTTCTTCTACATCTTCTCAGCTAATCTTCTCAGTTGTACCCTGAATTAGCCTTCATCTTCTTTGGGCTTTAGCTCCTAGATTAACTACTATCATCGCGATTGAGTGTGAGTGCATCAAACTCGCATGCTATATGACTTACAGATTACTTGCTTTATAGAACACTTGATCATAAATATGTGAATGTTGAGATTACCTCAACAATCGGTCATATATTATCACAAGTCATAAACAACATGATAAAACTATGGAAAGGTTCAAATTGGGAAAATAGATTCAAAAGAACAAAGAGACCATGTTGGATATTATAGAGATTGTGTAGTGGCTAGATGCTATCAAATAATCAAGTTCAAGGGGTAATTAAGATTGTGAAAAATTTAGATGTTCAATTAATAATCCATGTACAAGGGGTTTCTCAATGTGGTTTTAAGACAAAAAAATAAGATGTTAAGAAGAATGGAGATGGAGTACGATGATCCCACTATACAATAACAAGGGTGACATTAAGAATTGTAACAATTATAGGGATATCAAGTTGCTAAGACATAGTATGAAGGTCTTGGAGAGAGTGGTGGAGATAAGGGTAAGGAGAGACGTGTCTATTTCCGAGAATCAATTTAGTTTTATGTATGAAAGTTCAACTACAAACGTCATTTATCTGGTTAGGAGACTATTGGATTAGTGTAGGGAGAAGAAGAGGAATCTCCACATCGTGTTTATCGACCTAAAAAGGTTTATGACAAAGTTCTAAGGAAGGTTCCATGGAGGTGCCCGGAGGCTAAAGAAACTACGGAGATTAAGGAGAATGCTAAGATGGATGTGTAGGCATACTATGAGAGATAAGATTATAAATGAAGATATTTGGAACAAGGTAGGAGCGGCCTCGATGGAGGATAAGATGCGGAAGCGAGACTAGGATAGTTCGAGCATGTGAAGAGGAGATGCACGGATGTCTTAGTGCGTAGGTGTGAGAGTAGGTTGGAGAAATATTGGAGAGATGTAATTAGATAGTACATGACGCAATTTTAGCTTAACGGGGACATGACATTAAATAGGAGGTCATGGAGGACACATATTAGTGTAAAGGGCTAGTTAAATAGTTGAGAGTTGTCTCGCTTATTCTTTCAAACTAGCAGTCGTAGTATAACTATCATAGTTTCTTGTTATTCCATCTTTGTTATTATTTAATGTTTCTTGCATTTCAATTATCGTATCGTTTTAATGTAATGGTTGTTTCTTTGCTAGTATGCTTTGTCATGTTTTTATTTAACATTTTTCTTGGCTTCTTTTCTCATTTTTCTTCTTTTTTCAAGCTGGTTTGTAATGCTTTTTCTTGGGCTGATGGTCTATTAGATGCAACATCTCTATCTCCAAAAGTAAGTATAATGTGTGTGTAAACACTACCCTCCTCAAACCTCACTTGAGGAATTTTGTTGTCAAAGTATAGAGAATTCTTACGTACTAATTCTTTTGAATTTGAAGTGCAATCGATAAATGATTACCTATTCAATATTCCGAAAAAAACACCGTCATTATTTCGCCATTTCGGCCCCTTGTTCCCTCTTTCTAACATACTCCTAAATCCATCACAGTTTTAAACTTGATGCATTTCTTGGTGGAAGTTCCACTCCGGCTCTCAGGGCTTCATTAATAATTAGAAGTTTATACAATTAGATTCATTATAGAGAACTTCTTATAGGGGAAGAGAACACAAATCTAAATTCTGCATAATTTTTAGCCATCATGAAAAACAAGTCATCTTATTTTATATCTCTGTTTTAAGTAACAAAACTGAATTGACAAGACTTCATTTTGCTTCAACCGAATCATTCCTCTATAACACAGTAAGCACCCTAGTCATCCATTGCCAATTGGCGTCATACTCATAGAAACTCGATATGGAACTACAAAACCCGATTCACAGGGTAGATATTTATCCATACCTTACATGGAAAGTTCAATCTGTAGCAGGACATTCAAAAGTCTTATGTACAGATATAATCACGATTTTGGGAACTAGCAATTATGTGTTTGCCCAGATACACATACGACCTCAAAAATGAAATGAATTGAAGGTATATCAAAAGGAAGAAACCCACTTTACAATTACACATGGATTACAAATTTACACTCTGATGCAATTTTAGGCATCTCGCAATAGCTTGCTTGTGACGTTCATGATAGAAGGAAGGCCGACATCCAAAAGTGGGACCCCCGAAATGCACAAGTATGAAAAGCAAGATCGTATATCACTCATTTAGTGTGAACTTCCATGTTGCCAGAACAGGTTAAGATTCAGCATGATGAGCCTGGACCATGGAAACATCCAACCACACTTTATTCCCCTTCAAACGAGGTCATAGCATGCTATGGGTCCAACAAGAATAAATCAGAAGCTCTGGCGAGAAGCCAGTTCAGGAGATACTGGGTGATGCTACCAATTTTCTAAAATAGCTCTGATTTCACTGGCATCGAACAATCAATATCATCCTCAAGATCACTAAATGAAATTTCCTCCTCATTTCCCATTAAAATGCCGGTGCCAGAGTAGCACTCTGACTCTTCAATATCTTGTACCCAATCATCCTCATGCTCATCATAATCCAAGAACAATGGTTTAGATGGACCAGCCACCAACTTCTTTTCTAAGATCTTACTATGAGGATTTTCTACAATAATAGACTCATCAATAAACTGGATCTTTGTACTTCCATGCTCGAGCTTCTCAGTTTCAATGTCATGAATGCTATGGTAAGTTGTACGCTCAAATCCAAAACTTCTTTGGGGCATAAAATATTTACAGTGAGCATCTTCGGGCAAGGTACAATCAAAGCTTTCATGTGGTGAATATGTGCTCTCCTTCATAAGAAGTGTATTCATACCAAAAAAATCTGAGTAGGGTTTTGTCTTCTTTTGCGGCTCTTGCATCCACAGAGACCTTGCTTCCACAAGCTGAAGAAATGATCACACAAAATAAATAGTACACTGAAACTAGCTATTAGCATATCAAGCATAAAATAGAAAAATTAACAAATTATTACATTTATTAAGATTTTAAAATATAATAATAATATAATTAAATTACTTTCTACCAACAACATAATTGATTGTTCTGGTCTTTCTTTCTCAATACACGTACAATGAGATATAAAATATAAAAATTATGAAAAACTTAAAGATAAATATAAATTATATTATACTAAGAAATTCTGTATAAAATTAAAAATATATATATATAATGTTGGATTGGTTTGGTCTTGGATTGACATTTTTATTTTAGATAAAACCAAATCAACCCAAAGTATAGTCGGATTTTTTTCTCAGTACCAAATCAAGTCAAACTAAACCATTAGGCAGGGTTTTTTCCGATTTGACTCAATTTGTAGTTTGCGGTTCGATTTTGTTCACCCCTAAGAAAATGTACTAGAAATGAATGATCATTTCTTCATTATAATGGAAAAGAAGCAGCAAATGACTTGTATTTAGTATTGCTTTCATTTTTAATCAAACCACTTTTTATTTTTCTTTATATGTAATTTTCTATTTTATTCCTTTAAATAATTGAAAAATGAGACTTTTTATGATTTTGTGATTAGGGTGCAAATCATTAAAAATATAGGATAAGGTGTAAGACAAAAAAGAGTGCATACATTGGGAGTGCAAATCGCAAATTACTCTAGATGAAAGCATAAACTTTCCAGACTGCAACTCAAACAGCTGCTACTTTAAAAATCAGAAATTAACCCCAAAATATGTACCACTTGTTGACTTATCAACAGGATTGTGTAACTCACTTCAATAATGATCTTATAGCATAGTATTAACATACCTGGGGTGTAGACAAAAGCTCAACATCATGTTTATTAAGTCTCGTGTGGAGAAGAACAAAATAAACCATCCAAAAGTAACCCTCACTCATATGGACAGGGCAAAGTTCAATTCTGAGTGCAGCTAATCTTGGTGCCAGACGTTCGACAGCAAATGCATGCTTTTGTTGGGTTTCAGAGATCTCAAAATCTAAATATAGGATAAGGAAATATTAATGATAGTTTTTGGAAGTTTACTACGCTTTCAACTGAAAAGCATAGAGTAAGGATCCCATTGAGTATCAACAATATTTCAAAGATATATAAACATACATACATACATTTGTACTTATAAATGTGTATATAAACACATGTACATAGATACTTTTTTTGATCAGTATACCTACATACTCTTATAAATGTATGTATACACATGTACATACATACTTTTTTGGATTGGTATACCTACATGTATCTAAGGGGGGGTCACCGGGTTCACGTGAACCCATGGTCCCCTCCCGAGATCATGTATAGTAGTGTTATATTTTTTTTTAAATGTTGAAATATAGATGTGTGAACCCACACTTGAAGTATCACATAATGCGATTATGACTGGGTGCACCTCTCTCCGCGAGGTTAGAAATTTGAATTTTATATTTATCTTGCTTTATTTTTCATTCTAAAATTAGATAACACTTCTCTAAGTGGTAATTGGTATATATAAATATATATATATATATATATATATATATATATGTGTGTGTGTGTGTGTGTGTGTGTGTGTGTCGAACCGATCAAATTTATATCATAGATCAATCTTTTTATAAGAGTACACCCATCATCTCAAAATCCTGGATACGCCTCTGCCTACATACTCTTATAAATGTGTACTTATGTATGTATATCAAAGGATGCTTTCATGGTAATCCCTACATATTCTAACATGATTAACAAAGGAAAGAAAGAAGAGTTTCGACTATCCAAATGAGGTAGTGATCTTTGAAAGAAAATTAGATACTCTCTCTAATTAGAAGCACCAAATTTCACTGCATTAATGTTTCTGTTTCAGTCAGCAATTTGCACTCAATTTAAGCACAATTAGCACTGTCTTTAAATTCAAATTAGCTTTTTTTTAATAACAGTGGTGTCCGAGCCAGCTTGCACGCACCTCGACTAATTCCACGGGATACTTGCCACCTCGCACCAGCACCCAGTACCAGGTAATTAGTTTCTCTTCTGTAATATTCATGGAAAGTCAACTAGGTCAATCAATTAGAAATGGAAAGAGACAAGTGTTATCATGAGCTGCCATAATTTCTCTTTGTACTTCAGTAACCATAGTGTCCAAGCCAACTTGTGCGCACCTCGAATTGTAAGTTTTTCCTTCCTCCTCTTTTTTTTGGTCAATTTTCCTCTTATTATTTTCCAAAATTTCCATTCCTTTTCTTTATTACGGGCTTGCACCAGAAAAGTCCCTTTGATATACATGCACATAGGAGAACAACAATGACATAAAGAGACTAATGAAGTATCTAAAAATAGATAAACACAGAGTCAATAGAAACTAAGTTGGCTGAAAGAGTCTAAGGACAGCACAATCTCTTCCGACTTGTCCGGCACGCTTGTTTGGACCATAAATTGGTATGCTTGATATGTTTATACTTCAACTTATGCGAATAAAAAGAGTTTTCATTAATCATTGATGTGTAAAAAGTTACAATTTATGTTGGGAATACCAATGTTTATGATCATGGACATCTAAACGCTCTCTAGCTAAACCCTGACGAAACCATAACACATACGACCGCAACAATATCTAAAAATAGATAAACACAGAGTCGATAGAAACTAAGTTGGCTGAAAGAGTCTAAGGACAGCACAATCTCTTCCGACTTGTCCCGCACGCTTTTTTGGACCATAAATTGGTATGCTTGATATGTTTATACTTCAACTTATGCGAATAAAAAGAGTTTTCATTAATCATTGATGTGTAAAAAGTTACAATTTACATTGGGAATACCAGTGTTTATGATCACGGACATCTAAACGCTCTCTAGCTAAACCCTGGCAAAACCATAACACATACGACCGCAACAATGGCCTCACCAGCTGGCGGCTAGTCACCTCTGGTGGTTGATCAGCCTGCTAACCATCCCCCAACAACATCCAAACACGCAGCAGCCCTAAACACATTCACAAATACATACAAAAGCGTGATCCTGTTGACATAAAACCCATTACGTACTTGAATGGAGAACCTACAATCACTTGCACAAAGAAGGAACTTAATCAACTGTGCATTAGACAAAATCTATAATTACACAGTTAGAGCCAAATTCTCGTATGGACGACCAGATTCGTATGAACTCAAAAAAAAGTATTCCAACACAGTTTGAGATTAAAGGTTCGTTGTAATATTGGATTTTTGGAGGAGTGACATTTTGATTGAAATGAAGATTATGCTACGTCGATGTCGCATGTATGGGAATTACGAGTCAAAAACAGAATTTTCCCATTTCGATTCTTGAGTGGGATCCTTGGTTTCATCCGGGAGAGGAGACAATAACTGTACTAACATAGATATTGTTTCCAGGTTTGCTTACCAATCTATTTGATAAAGAATCTCTGTTTTTATGGCACACGTAGTAGATTTTCAGCTAGTAATTGATAAGGCTTCAAATAATCATACACGACCTAGTTGCACAAGAGTAAAAGTGGAATTGGATTTGCTGAAGAAACTTGACAAATGGATTCAAATCAACTGTTTGGATGTAGAACTAGAGAAATTAGATCAAAATGGCAGATGATTCAATATAACTATTTGCCAAAATATTGTGTGAAGTGTATATTGCAAGGACATGATCTGCAAAATGTTGTATATTGCATCAAGAGTACAGGCCATAAAAGGAAAAACAGAAAAACCAAAAAAGGAAGATGAGGAATTGAAGAACAAAACAACTGCTAATGGCGAGATGGAGGAATCAAGGACAGGAAAACAACCTCTGGTGAAGTTTTATAGTAAGGGAAGACTGTTGGCAATGTGAATGATCCAAATAGCTGGAATGTAGTGAGAAACAGGAGAGTGAAAGGAATGCCGAATTGCCAATGAAAAAATCTAGGAAGGCAAGGCTAAACAAGTAGACAAGAAGGATAATGCTAACACTAACAGATTAGAATCAGGCACAGAAACAAGCAAAGAGTTTGCTACTCAGGTGGATTGGAAAAGGAAAAGGAAAGTAATAAGGACAAATAGAAACAAAAATCAAAAACTCTAGAAGGAAAATACAATGCTTCAACAAAGAAATGGGTTGAGTCATCTTTTGGGAAGCAGCAAGGGAATAAAAGGGATGAAAACAAGAGTTGGTGGCATCTGACAGCACTGATCAGGAAAGCAAAGGCAAAAACAAGGAGATTATGGAAAACAATGATAAAAAGGACAAGGTGGAGATCAGCAAACAGAAAAAATATGGAGGAGACAAATATACAGCAAAAAGACGATCAAAATACAGGGGGAAAATAAGCACAGAAGGAACCAATAGAGAAACAGGACACTGAAACTTCAGTAGCTGAACATCAGGATGAAGTAATAAGACAGATATACAAGAAAACCCTCCTGATGATATCTCTAATGTGGCTAAAAATGAAGAGTATAACAGTAAGGAGGGAGAAGATGTATCCTTAACACATATAGAGTATCACATTGAGGAAAGGGTTCAGAAAACAGATAATGGGGACAATACACAGGAAAGAAATGATACTGGGAATCAACCAGTGGAAAATACAACTGGTAGAGAAGAAGACAAAGAAGAGTCGGGCTCTCAAATATACAGGAGGAAAAGATCAACGATGCTGGAAAGGGAGATGGCATTGGAGATGATAATGAAGTAGAGAATGTCAACATGTCCTCAAGCACTTTGATAGAGCAAACTACTAGATATTTATCTCCAAGACAGACAACTAAAGCAAGCAAGGAAGGGAGGCAGAACATGCAGGCAAGGGAGAAGAGTGTACCACCTAAGGCAGTTGGGGCGTACAACAAGGAAAGCTTATGCCAAAGGAAGTTTAAAATAGCTCACTCATTTGGAAAATCAGGTCTGTAAATACTCAGTAGGCCTTTGAGAGAGTGGCCATGATGAATAGAAAAAAACAGTTCAACTATATAAGCTTTGATGGAACCATTTCAGCATTTTAGCATATCAGGAGGCTTTGATATGTATAGATTGTTGCTGGGCATGGGAACTGCATGACACAATATTAATAGAAAGATTAGGGTGTTTGCGAATGAGGAATATTAAGTAGAGGTAAAAAGATACTGAGCAGCTATTAACATTGACTCTAACTAATCTCGATTCTGACCAAATGATTATCGTTACATTGATTTATGCAAGTACTGAAAGGGCTAATGGAGTTAGCTTATGAGATAATTTATATGACATATCCTCAAACATGGATTCCCCATGGATAGTAGGAAGTAATCTAAATGTAATTTGGGATGAAGCTGAGAGATATGGAGGACTGCTAGTGCATTATGATGAAGTAGAAGATCTTGGTCATTGTCTGAACATATGTCAATTGAAAGATCTGGTATATTCTGGAAGCATATATACCCAATGGAATGGGATATGAGTCGAAGCATGTATCTTTAAGAGATTGGACATATGCTTAGGAAATCAAGCTTTTCAGAGCACTTCCCCGGATTTTGAAGCGGAGAATGCAATCAAGCAAGGATCTGTTTCTCCATTTTGTCAATAAACCTATTCTCAAATAAGATGATTCAGAGGGAAAGTTGTTCCTAATTAATCAGAGTTGTATTAGAATGTTGCCATGAATTTCTCCAACGACTCCAAGTCCGAAGGCATCCCCTAGAGTTCTACACACTGTAACCTTGAAGGCTGCTAAAGCAGTGATGAACCATCCACTTTAAGAACATCATCACCACAAACTAAACAATCAATTAAATATGACTCAATCTGAAACTAGTTAAGGTTGCAATATAATAAATCATTCATAACCATTTCATTCTATTCCAACCTTTTCTGTTCCAAGACTAAATAATTTATCTTTTAGGGCGTGTTTGGTATGAAGGAAAATATTTTTCATGGAAATGTTTTGCTAGAGAATGTTTTGTAAACACACACTCCATGTCAAATATATTAATAAAAATAAACAATGGCAACGTAAAGTTCAGAAGGAAGACAACATACCGTCAAACTCCTCTTCCTCTAAGGAAAAATCCAACCAAGTCTCCGGATGATGAGCTATATTTCTAGCGAAAGTTAACGCTTCATTAGTTACTCCAACAGCATCATAAACACTATCCTCCACTTCCTCATAATTCGAATATCCTAGATAATCCCCCACATATTCCTTCTCTGATTCACCACTTAAATTAGATCGATCTACCGACTCTATCCAGTTCAGATCCAATTTCACTGTCCGAACCACCAGCACCGGCGGAGGAGGTGGAGGTGGAGGTGGAGGAGGGGCGAGAAATGAAGCCACACCCCATAGTTGACGAGTTAAAGTTTGTTTCAGTTCCGATAAGTCTTCCTTAACACCACCACCTTCGTTAACATCAAAGGAATCAACAGTATTATCAAATCGATTTTCTAAATCCATTTCCTGGTAAGTTGAATCTTCGTTCCCGCGAG
Source organism: Solanum okadae (assembly GCA_036553675.1). NCBI lineage: Eukaryota > Viridiplantae > Streptophyta > Magnoliopsida > Solanales > Solanaceae > Solanum > Solanum okadae. The sequence goes on along the minus strand of CM071684.1, from coordinate 19,228,564 downwards.
AATTGGAGAAATGGTAGTTTTGGGTTTTGTCCTTGTCTCCTTCTTCCTCTTCTTCTTCTTCTTCATCGAGATGGAGAGAGTTGGCTAAAGAACGAGGGAGCCATGACATGGCTACTTGTAATTGTAATGAAGATTGAAAATTGATTGGATCGAGGAAGAAGAGGACATTTGAGAAAAGGGTGTTCCTCTCAAAACTCAAAACTCAAAACTGCTTCCACATTATTTCATTTGCTTCTTTTCGGGTCATTTAATCTAATTCAACGTCACGTGGAATTTGTTTCGATAATACAACAAAATGTTTTTCTTCTAAATTATTTTACTTGGATTAATAGCCTAATTGACATTTCTGTTAAAAATTGTTTATTTTAAAAATATTTTTAAAGTAGCTTTTCAAAAAAGTATTTTTTCAAAAAGAAAATATTAATTATATTGTGTTTACCTAATTTTTTTAAAATGTGCTTTTGAGAGTTAAATTAAAAAAAATAAGTATTAATTTATTTTTAATATTAAGATTATTTTATATAGAGAAACTATTTTAAATATCTAATACAAAATATTAATTAAATTAAAATATAAATATTCAAATTTTCAATCAATATTATACATAAATAAATAAAAAATCATATAATATTAACATGATGATTTTAATATAATTAAAAATATCAAGAAAAATAAATTTAAAAATCATTTCACAAATTAAATCACTACATATGAAAAAATCACCATAAAAAAATAATTTTTTTCATAAATCACAAATTTTTTTATGAGTCATCCCTAATTTTAGCACGCAATATCTATCTATATATAATAGGAGAAGAAAAAAATCACATGTCAGCGCCAATTTTTTTTAGAATTTTAAATAATAAAAAATTAACTATTATATAACTATTTAAATTATAAATACAAAATTTTATATAAAAATAGACACATGTCATCAACTTACACAAACTTTGATAAATGTCAGCATTTCTAAAAACATATTTATTTTTCTAACTCAAATTTATAAATTAGTAAAATTTTGATTCTTTTAGTCTACGACATATTCAATATTTTTTTAAAAAAAATCATTTCTAAAAAAACAAAACGACCGTTCCAAATTTATTTATAATTAAAATTTATATCTTTTATATATAATAGAAAATGCAAAAAGTATCAGGTGTCAGAACCACAAATTTTTTCAATTTTCTGAATAATCAAAATTAATTATTTGTAATTATAAAATAATAAATTACAATTATAAAAAAAGATTTTAAATTTTATTTTTTTTAAAATTACCGTGAAAGCAGTTTTAAAAATTATCGATTTATATTAAAAAGTTTTAACCACAAACACACATACCCACGTTTTTACACTACACGCAAAAAAGTGAACCTTATTTATAACAACTAAATATATGTTGTAAAACTAAAGCAAAACAAGACAATAAATATAGAAGATGAAAACAATAGAAATAGAGAGACAAGAGATGAGAGCTTTTCTTATTATTCCAAGTCTTCAAGTGTCTATAATATAAACCCTTATGCCTCTATTTATAGTGTAACATAGAGGCATACAAAATGTTAGTCATAAATATGACATTAACATGAATATAATGGAGGAGGTTATGGAAGTGAAATGTTACAAGAATAATGGTTATAAAGTTGAAGGTTATGTTTATCTTCATAAAGAAGGAAAGTAATGGAGATAATGGGTGAGAGAAAATGTCTTGGAGTAATGGACATCCACACTATAATGTTTTATAATACTCCCCCTTGGATGTCCACAGATAATATGTCTCGTTAAAACCTTACTAGGAAAAAACCCTGTGGGAAAAAATCCTAGTGAAGGAAAAAGAGTACACACATCTTTTAATACGCTTTGAATGTTGTCTCGTTAAAAACCTTACCAGGAAAATCCAATTGGGATAAAACCATGGTTAAGGAAAAGAGTACAACACGTATTTTCTCCCCCTGATAAAAACTTTACTTGATATCTCGGAGACGATGCATTCCAATCACAACTTCTCAAATATTGATGTTGGCAATCCTTAGTGAATAAGTTTACAAGATTAGCACTTGAATAGGTCTTTGAACGTCAATCTCACCATTTTGTTGAAGATCATGTGTGAAAAAGACTTTTGGTGAAATATGCTTTGTTTGATCTCCTTTGATTGTATCCTCCCTTCAATTGAGTTATATATTATTTTCATATATGGTGGTTAGAATATCCTTTTCGAAAGAAAATCACATATTTTCTGAATATGATAGATCATGATCCAACCAAACACACTCCCGATTTAATTCATAGATCAATATTATTTCTGCATGATTTGAAGAAGTGGTTACTACTGTGATTCTTTGAATTTCCAAGATATTGTTGTATCTCCATATGTAAATAATAGTCCATTTGCAATCGAGCTTTATGCAGATCAAATAAATATTCCGCATGTACATAATCAAATCATTTCTGACTCGGGGATTGATCATTTCAATTTTATTGAAGCTCGTCTTTTCTTCTGAAAGAAAATCACACATCTTCTATGTGTTGAGTCACTTGCTTTGTTAGTTTCTTGTCATAACTTGAATGATAATATGACAATCCTTTCACATAACTTTCGTTATGTATATCAAATAATCTTCTAGCATTTGCATAACCAACAATCTGTAAGTGCACCAATTGCACTAATACATGACATTTTAAATCAATTTCATGAGATCAAAAAGATTCTTTCTCTGTGTTAAGCAGTCTCAAAACCATTAGGTAATCAATGGAATTGCTTTAAGACCTTTTAAATCCTTCAAGGATTTTCATATAACCTTCATCGTCTAGTTAGACATAATAATCATTCATTATGCATATTCAAGTATTTCATCTATTGCCAGACTAAAACAAGCATCCACCACTAGAGAATATATCTCCATTTAATAATGTCATTTTATTTGCGAAAACCCTTTATGTCCCGAGGCACAAACCGCACTTTATATCTAATTGTTATACTTTCGCACAATGATTTATTTGTACCACACTGACATTGTATTTTGATCCATGAACTATAAGATCAAAAACATCATTTTTCTAAGTGAAACAAAATATACTTGAATAGTGCCAATCATTTATCTGTCCACACTATATGACAGATTCAAATTTAAGATCCTCGTAACCATTTATAGCATTGGGTGTTACTTCATATCAAAGATACCATCGATGATCATTTTGATTTGATTCCAATACAACATAACTTATCGAGGTCTCTTCATTTTTCATCATTTTCAGGTACCTGAACCTTTGCCAAGGTTTTATGAAGTGTTATGTCATAGTGCTTTTTCAAAGCACTTACCTCATTATCATGACCATTTTGATAATTTGCTCATCTCCTTCTTCAAGGAGTTTTACGTTTGGAATTGATTGGTCTGTCACGCTTCTGGCGTATCATAGACTTTGTCCTTCAAGTACTATTTATTGGAGCATTTGCAGCTTAATTAAAATATTGGATCAACAAATACATCTGGCAAATTATTTGTAATATTTTGCAAATGAATTATCTCTTGAACTTCAAGTTCACTTTTTTTTAACGAGGATCTAGATAATTCACCCCACACATATCTCCCCCTAATGTTAGGAAATCTAACATTTACCCCGAACCTCATTTGGGGATCCATCTTTGTGCGTGGTGGAGCAATAAAATCATATGTGCACACATCAAAATTTTAGATGGAAATTATTTGGTTCCTGACCCTGAACCAATTGTGATGGGAGAACATTGTTGGCTTGATGCGTACACGTTAAATAAACTCATCTCATACCAACTTTTATTTGATAGATTTTTTCTCATAATCAATGGTCTAGCTATAATTGGAGGCAAACAATTTCTGCTAAACCAACCAGTATTATCAACATAATTTTATAGTTTGAAACTGTGCTCTTAATTTAACAATTTGAGCAAACAACCTTACAAAAACCAATTTGTAAGTTGATACAAATGCACATGTGACCTAACTATAGATGCATCTATTAAATATAATAGTAAGTGGTCCACATGGCAGGTGAACGTGCCCATATTCACCATTGTATATGTTCCAAATAATTTTAGGGGATACAATCCCAACCTTAGCTGGTACAATGATCATTTTATCATGAGAACAAGCAACACATGAGAATTCTTTAAGAATCTTTTATTTCTTCAACATATAACCACATGAATTCTCAATTCTTTTGCATCACATTTGAACCGAAATGGTCAACCAGTTATGCCAACTGATATTTATTCTAATAAACTTCTAGTTTACTTTTGTTGTGATTCCATCATCATGCCTATATTTGTATACAACAAACAAGAGAAAGGCGGGTAACCTTTTATGTAAATATTCATAACCCGCTTTGATTGTAGTAATTTGAAGATATTTAATCTTTCAATACTTTACAGTCTCAATATAATAAAAAAAATTAATTCCTCCGAAACTTAAAAATTTTCTTTTGAGACTTACTACAACCTCAATATTATGAACTATTTTCATTTCTGGATAGTAACAAATTAGTTCTTCTGAAACTCTTAATTAAGTTTGTGTACTGCCACAAATTTCACAACATCATTCTTATGGTGACCATCTCCTTCAAGGAGAATACATGCAAGACTTATTTCTTGACAATCAATGACAAATTTGTGTTTTCACACAATAATATTTATTTTGGTCATGGCCTCAACCTTTATAGGAAAGAATTATTTCTTTCTTTTATTAGCAATAGTTTATGATAGAACATACCACAATATTTGTGATGTACTCAAAGTATATGACCAAATAATCATTTATGTCAAAATATTTCTTTTCAATCTCTCAAACCTCCCGTAGAGGTGAGATGTGACATTTATCCAGCAATACCTGAATATGTTCTTATCCATACGAACACAAGTCACATTTTCTTCAAGAAATGGACCATAACCATTTGTACATGCTCCATAAGTTTTTTATTAGAACTCATTGTCATGCTTTGGCATTATCAAATTTATGTGACTCACCTCAACATCACTTTAAGAGGTCAAATGTACCAAATGTACTATCACTTTGTATTCCTTTATTTTGATGGAGGATTTACAAAACTTTTCAAATTTGGGTTGCACCAACAACAATGTGCCCAATAACTTCTCATACCATTTTGATGGATAAAAATTACCTTCACATTTGAAGGAGCATCTTAAGACTCAATGTGTCCAATAGCCTTTCATACCACTTTAGTGGACAAATTACCTTCACATTTGAAGGATCATCTTAAGAACCCATAAAGTTCTTCCTTTAAATTACCACAATGATGGCCATTAACATTTTACTACACCCATATTCATACATACAATCACTTGTCATTTTTCAGACATATTATGCACTGCTACCACATTCACATAAGAGAATGGAGCAAATTAATTGGGCAAATTTCATGACTTTCAGTCAAAAGTATACAACTTTATGTTAGTCATCATCATATCATCACTATAGTGCATTAGGACTTAAACCCAATGTCTTACCCATATAAAAACGTCTTTGGTCATAAATCAATGGGACTTGAACCCAACTTCTTATTATCATGGTGCACCGAGACTTTAACTCGATGTCTTACCCACTTGGTGCGGTGAAACTTGAATTCACGTCTTACCCTCAATCAATGTCTTGATAAATCAAATACGTTACCAGAAAAATAATTATCGAAAATCATAAATATAATCTGAATTTGACTTAAAGCATAAGAAAAATGAACATAATCAATTAATTAGAGCAACATGTTGGAATCATATAAAAGTCTCAAGTTAAATAAATTAAAACCTTTTAACATTCCTTCTCAATATTGTTACGAAGATTAATATAATTTACTAACCATTTTAAAATAACCATAAAACAAACTTTGTTAGTACAAATAATATATTAATAACTCAACAAGTAAATGTTTATATAAAGAAAAATCAAGAGGCACAAAAGTAACCAATAATGATGATCCAATAAGTATGTATATGCCACATAACTCAATAACTTATCTTTTAATAAAACAAGATCATAAAGAACAATTTCTTTACAAATTATTAACTTACAAAACTAATTTTACTTTTTAAATATATAAGTGATCAAACTGTTGGACTCATATAATTTTTGAGATGGTAAGGAAACTAATGATGCATAATAAAAAGTAAAATATATGATAGATTATATAGTAATTTATCTTGTTTCTGAGAGAAAAATAAACACAAATATTTTTATCTTCTTTATATTTACTTTGCTTCAATCCTTCAATAGTAGTACAATCGTGCTGATAACGTGTTGTAAAACTAAAGCAAAACAAGACAATAAATATAGAAGATGAAAAAAATTGAAATAGGGAGACAAGAGATGAGAGCTTTTCTTATTATCCCAAGTCTTCAAGTGTCTAAAATATGAACCCTTATACCTCTATTTATAGTGTAACATAGAGGCATACAAAAGGTTAGTCATAAATATAACATTAACATAAATATAATGGCGGAGGTTATGGAAGTGAAATGTTACAAGAATAATGGTTATAAAGTTGGAGGTTATGGTTATCTTCATAAAGAAGGAAAGTAATGGAGATAATGGGTGAGAGAAAATATCTTGGTGTAATGGACATCCACGCTATAATGTTTTATAACAATATAAATTTTATCTCCTTTTTCACTCTATTTTATTAATATTGTACTTATCAAAAATCCAAATCCACATCAAATTTTTAATTTTCTGTACAATTAAAATTAATTATTTGTAATTATATATATAATTGGAGAGGTGAAAACGCTGGTGTGTCAGCACCACAAAAAATTAAAATTTATTAATTATTAGAATTATTTTTAAAATTAAAAATAAAATAACTCCCTATTTCTTTGGTTACAGTTTTTTAATTTGATTTTTAAAAAATCTAAAAATTTTAATAAGAAAGTCAGATTTCTTATACAAAATATTTAAACTAACTTTTCACATCTATTCCTTCTTTATAAAAAATAAATAAAAGGGAAATTAAATAATAATAATAATAATAATAATAAAAAATAAATAAATAAAAAGATGACGATGATGATGATAATGTCAATGTTAATGATAATGATAATAATAATAATAATAAAAATAATGTTACAAAATATTATGGTATGAATGTCCACTACACCAAGAAGTTACTCTCACTATTGATCTCCATTACTTTCCTCCATTATGTAAATAACCTCCACTTTTATGACCATTATTTTTGTAATCTTTCACCTCCATAACCTCCTTCATTATATTCATGGTTAATGTCATGTTTATGACTAAACTTTTGTACGTCTCTATGTTACACTATAAATAGAGACAAAAGAGTTCATATTGTACACACTTGAAGATTTGGTGAACAGTTGAATATTTGGAAGAATAAAAATGCTCTCATATCTTGTCTTCCAATTTCTATTATCATCTTCTATATTTCTTGTCTTATTTTGCTTTAGTTTTACAACACGTTATCAATACGAGTCTCTAAACTCATTTCAATATCATCTCCAAATAGAGTTCAATTTGATTTAGTAAGTGGTGACCAATTGATGTCAGTAACTTGAACCCAATACAAGGTAAGTTATTAGTATTGTTGAGATTGTGTTATTTTCTTTTCGAACAAGGTGCATGATTAATATTATTGTTATTGTGCATTTTTTTCACCTATGACTATATGTACTTTCTTTTGTAAGTGAAACTTATTTTATATTTTACATATGATTATGCTCACTGATGTTGTTATTACATAAGCTTTTAATTTATTTTGTTTTGTGTTTGAAATATTTTGGGTTCACATGGAAATTGAAAAAGGGGTGGTGGTAGTGAGCAATTTTATTTTAGTGTATGAAATTATGATTTTCTTTGTGTGCAATTGATTCTTTGATTAAAAACGGTAATTCAATGTGAATCCAAAATATTTCTTAATTATTGTGCACCAAACATAATATAATATAATATAATATAATACTATATGTAACTCTCTATTTTGACAAGTTTAAGATATTAGTACATACTTTCTTTGGAATATTTTTATTTTGTTTCTTTTGTTCTATATTTATTTGTGCATGTTAATCACAAAGTGACATTATTTTTTTAAGGCACAATGGTGAGTCATATTATATCTGGCTTATTATGTCATTGATTGAGGGTAAGACGAAGGATTCAAGTCCTATCGCACCAAGAGGGTAATGAGAGTCTTGGTGCACCATGATACTAAAATGTTGTGTTGGGTCCCAACAAATAATGACTTAAATGCCTTCTTATGGGTAAGACGTTGGGTTCAAGTTCCAACATAATATAATGACGATGTTGTAGACATTGAATTTTTGTGGGACTCTACAAGATGTGTTCAATTCGAATTGGGACTCGTGTGTTCAGTTTCAATTCAAATTCTTGGAGGCTAGTCAACCCTAAACCCTAGTTTATGCCTATATAAAAATTCCCTTAAAAGCATCTCGAATATTCCGTAAATTGATGAAATATTCATATAAAGGTCAAATCTAAATCACCCTAGTTCGAGAAATACGCCACTAACGACCCTCCAATCATGGATATATCTTAGGAGAGTAGAATCAAGGGAGGAACATAATTGTACCCGCAATCTCTATCAATAAATTTATGCTTCTTTTTATTTTTTTGTGATTGTATTTATTTTCTGTCAGTTTAAAATTTGTTGCAAACAAATTGGCATGCCCAATGGGACCAAATTTGCCCTTTATCTCTTCTCTCATAAATCAAATCTGAAAATCTGAAGCTGCAAAGGTGGAAGAATAAGTACTCAAGCCTCGTCTTTGTGTTTCATCAAGTCTATACTCCGACAAGACTTGAAGCAGGGGAAATTTGTAGACATTGAAATTTTGTGGGACTCTACAAGACGTGTTCAATTCGAATTGGGACTGTAGAAAGTGTGTTCAGTTTTAATTAGAATTCTTGGAGGCTAGTCAACCCTAAACCGTAGTTTATGCTTATATAAAGGGTACTAAATTCCCTTAAAAGGCATCTTGAATATTCCACAAATTGATGGAATATTCATATAGAGGTCAAATCTAAATCATCCTAGTTCGAGAAATACACCACTAACGGCCCTCGAATCATGAATAAATCTTAGGAAAGTAGAATCAAGGGAGGAACAGAATTGTACCCGCAATATTTATCAATAAAGTTATGTTTCTTCATATTTTATTGTGATTGTAATTTATTTTCTATCGCTTTAAAATTTGTTGCAAACAGATGTAACGATGATTGAGCAAATTGATATGCCCTTGATAAAAGTCATGAAATTTGTCCAATTGATTTGTTCCATTCTCTTATGTGAATGTGGTAGCATGACATAATGTGTCTTACAATGACAAATGGTTATATGTATGAATATGAGTGTGGTAAAATGTTAATGGTCAATTGTGGTAATTAAAAGGAAGAACATTATGGGTTCTTAAGATGGTCCTTCAAATGTGAAGGTAATTTTTGGCCATCAAAGTGGTATGAAAGATTATTGGGCAGACATTGGGTTGGTGCAACCCAATTTGAAAGTTTTGTAAATCCTCTATCAAAATAAAGAGATAAAGTGATAGTACATTTTTGTACTTTTAAAGTAATGTTGAGGTGGGTCAAATAAATTTGATAATGTCAAAGTATGACTAATAAAAACTTATGGAGCATGTACAAATGGTTATGGTTATTTCTTGTAGAAAATGTGATTTGTGCTCGTATGGATAAATACATGTTTATGTATTATTGGATAAAGGTCACATCTCACCTCTATGAGAGGTTTGAGAGACTAGAAAAAATATTTTGACATAAATGATCATTTTGGTCATATACTTTGAGTACTACACAAATATTGTGGTATGTTTTATTATAAACTATTGTAAGACAAAAGAAAGAAATATTTCTTTTCTATAAAGGTTGTGGCCATGACCAAAATAAATGTTGTCGTGTGGTAACACAAATTTGTCGTTGGTTGTCAAGAAATAAGTCTTGCAAGTAATAATTTTAACCATGACAATAATAATAATTTCTCCTTGAAGGAGATGGTCGCCATAAGAATGGTGTTATTAAATTTGTTGCAGTACACAAAATTAATTGAGAGTTTCGGAAGGACTAATTTGTTAGTATCCAGAAAATGAAATATTTTATAATATTGGGGTTGTAGTAAGTCTCAAAAGAAACTTTTCAAGTTTCGGAGGAATTAAAAAGAAAAAAATATATTATATTGATACTGTAAATTATTGAAAGATTAAATATCTTCAGATTACTGCAATCAAAGCGGGTTATGAATATTTACGTAAAAGGTTACCCGCCTTGCTCTTGTTTGTTGTTTAAAAATATGGGCATGATGAATGAATGACATGCAAAAGTAAACCAAAAGTTTACTAGAATAAATATCAGTTGGCATAACTGGTTGGTCATTCCGGTTCAAATGTGATGCAAAAGAAAATGAGAATTCACATGGCTATACGAAATAAAAGGTTCTTCAAGAATTCTCTTGTGTTGCTTGTTTTCATGATAAAATGATCAATGTACCAGCTAAGGTTGGGATTGTATCCCCTAAAATTATTTGGAACATATAGAAAGGTGAATATGGGCCCGTTCACCTGCCATATGAATTACTTACTATTGTGATTTAATAAATGAATCTATGGTATGGTCACATGTTCATTTGTATCAACTTACAAATTGATTTTTGTAAGGTTGTTTGCTCGAATTTTTATATTAAGAACACAGTTCCAACTATTAAATTATGTTGATAATGTTGGTTGGTTTAGCAGAAATTGTATGCCTCCAATTATAGCTAGACCATTGATTATGAGAACAAATCTCTCAAGTAAAATTTGGTATGAGATGAGTTTATTTAACATGTACACGTCAAGCCAACAAGTTTCTCTCTTCACAATTGGTTCAGGGTCAGGAACCAAATAATTTCTATCTAAAAAATTGATGTGTGTACATCTGATTTTATTGCTCCACCACGTAAAAAGATGGAACCCCAAATGAGGTTAGGGGTAAATGTTAGATTTCTTAATATTAGGGGGGGGGGGAGATATGTTTAGCAGCTAAAAATTATGTATGGGACGAATTATCTAGAGCATTATTAAAAAAATGTGAACTTGAAGTTCGAGAGATAATTCATTTGCAAAATGTTGCAAATAATTTGACAGATTATCTACTGACCCAATATTTTAATTAAGCTGCAAATGCTCCAATAAATGGTCCTTTAAGGACATATTCTTTGGTACGCCAAAAGCGTGATAGACCAATTGATTCCAAACATGAAATTCCTTGAGGAAGGAGAGGGGAAAATTATCAAAATGAGCATGATAATGAGGCAAGTGCTCTAAAAAAGCACAATGACATAATACCTCATAAAATCTTGTAAAATGTTCAAGTACTTGGAAATGATGAAAAATGAAGAGATCTCGATAAGTTATGTCGTATTGGAATAGAGTCAAAATGACCGTCTGTGGTATCTTTGATATGACGTAGCACTTAAATATATAAATGGTTATGAGGATCTTGAATTCAAATCTGTCATATAATGTGGACAGATAAATCATTGGCCAAAAAATGCACTATTCATGTCACACTCTGTAACACCCCGGAAATTAGAAGCCTAGCAAAAGAGCCAGTAGAAGGTCACCGACCCATGACTAAGCCATGACACCCTTCATGGAGCCCCAGACAGGTCGTGAAGAGCACTATGGCTCATGGTGGTGTTCCACTATTTTACCAAAAAGGGTCTCCTTTTCCACGAGCACCTAGATGGATTATGGTGGCCACCACGGCTCTTGGTGGCCACCACGGCTCGTGGTGGTGCCCTTAAAGGGGAGGCAATAGCCACTCCAAGGCTAGCGCTTCCCACGAGCTCCTAGACGACTCGTGAAGGGATAGATGACCCATGAATGTGGGAGTGTGGAGGGGGGATGGATTTGCCAAGACAATGGTCTAGGGATCACGACTGCCTAGATGGCTCGTGGACCCTTAGATGACTCGTGTGGGCCTCTATCTAGAGGTTCACATCAGCTATAAGTTAAGGGCAGTTAGGTCTTTTCCAAATTTCTTTAAAATAATACTATGTCGTTTCGCCTATGCCTAGGACCCCTATATGTACAAGTATTTTTAACCCAAAAAATTATCCATTCAAGTCATTCTCTTAAATTGACCAAAAGAAATCAAGCTCTTCCTCTCCAAAATATTTCTCTCTCTAGAAACTTGATGAAGAAGGGTTCAACCAAGGGTTTTAAGGAAAGTATCCAATTCCATAATTGAAGGCAAGCCTTTGCCATTGAGGTATGATAGTTTTCATCCATGGATCCCTTCCCATTCATGGAGTTCCGAAATTCTCCTATTTTTAAAAGTTAGAAACCCCCAATTGAGTCAGGATTTTCTTCTATATTATGAGTTCTCTTGATTATTGATTTAATTGATGGAATTATGATCTCTTATGTATGAATTGATGAAATTCTATGGTTTTATAATGATTTCCCATGAACCCATGTAATTTCCCATGTTTTCGAAATTATGATGATGTGATGTATGTTTTGGATTATGAATGAAGAGTTTATGAAATTAAGCATGTTCTTACGAAATTCAAGTAAATGTTTTAAGGATGCTTTGAGAGTGAATCATCAAGGATAATGTTGTTGTGTTGTTGAAAGGATTTTCTCATATACACAAGAAAGCATGATTGTAAAAGGTTTCCTCACATAGTAAGGAGTCTAAGGTAGAAAGGTCTTCTCACCTAAGTGAATCAAAGATAAAGAGCTATCCCAATGAAACCTATCTTGGATTGGTTATTGAATGATGCCATTCCATGTATGACTTATGCCTTATGACCTAGATTGGATTGGTAATATGACGTGTCTTCCATGGATAATAAGAAAAAGTAAGAGGATGACTATTCCTTGGGATTTATGTTTAGCACCGAGAGGATATTGAGATGGAAGCTCTCCCGAGTTGAGGCAGAGTTTATAGTAGCAATATCCTTATCCCTTACCTATGTGCACCCATAGGATGATTTTCTAGATAGACATTAGCTAGTGGATCCACTTTAGCTCAGATTCATGGTTCTACCTTGGCAGGAAGGACAACCCCTTTCGGTGTGGGAGACACCGGGGGATCATATTATAGCTCACATGGTCTCTATGTTGGTTAAGACTACTTTACACAATAATAATGAACTAAGGTTACTTCAAGAAGTATCTCACATGTGTTCAAAGGTTTTAAAGATGTTAGCTTGCATTGACCATGTTTTATGACTTATGTTTTTCTAACCTTTTTTATATCATGTTTTAGCTTAGTCATTGCATGTTATGAAAATGTCTTATTTTAGCATGATTTAAATGTTTATATGCATGGCTATCACACTTGGTACATATTTTGTACTAACGCATACTCTTGCCTACATTTCCCCAAATATAGGGTACGACAGTCAGAATTCTCAGTTTTGTGGCTAGAGGTTGATTCGAGAGATACCGAGCTTTGATGAGTCCTCATGCTTCGAGGACGGATCTTCATTGTTTTCAGTTTTCTTTCTTACTTTCAATTTTGGACATGATGTATGGGCTAGGCCCAATTTCATTCTATTGTGTTAGATGGCTATTGAGATAAAATGTTTAGGCCTCTGCTTTACCTTTATAAAAAAACTTTTGGGACTTGAAATGTATTTTATTTATCTCTTTGTTCTATTTCTTATGTTATGAATGCTAAGCGACTTGTATGGGACCTCTTGGGGTCCTATACAACATGCCACACTTAGGGGGCACCTTAAGTCGTGACAAACTTGGTAATTAGAGCACAAGGTTTAGAATGGTCCTAGGATGTCTTATAAGCCATGTCGAGTAGAGTCTTTTTTATATGTGTGAAGCGCGCCACATTTATGAATGAGATGTTTAGGAAACTCCACTTTTTCATTACTCTAAAATCATGCGGTAGAGTTTAACTTTATAAGATCTCTCTCCTAATTCTTATTCGATGCTCTACAGGATATGGCTACTCGAAGATCTTATGCTAGAAGGAATGTGGGAGAGAATGCGAATCAAGAAGCTCCTCCTCAAGCTCCTTAAGCTCCTCAAGCTCCGGTCGACCCTTTGACCGAGCAAGTGACTAATGCGGAGTTTAGGGCTGCTTTTCTAGTACTAGCTCAAGCCATGATAGCCCAAGCCAATAGGAAAGTTGTAGCTCCCGTGAACCCAAATGTGGGTACGACGACATCTAGAGTGAGGGACTTCAATAGAATGAATCCTTTGAAGTTTTATGGTTCTAAGGTTGAGGAAGATCCTCAAGAGTTCATTGATGAGGTTTACAAGGTGTTGATGATCATAGGAGTGGCGCCGGTGGAAAAGGCGGAGTTGGCCGTTTATCAACTTAAGGGTGTTGCACAAATTTGGTTCAACCAATGGAAAAAAGGGAGACCAAAAGATGTGGGTCCCCTAGATTGGGAAGAGTTCAAAGTTGCTTTCCTTGATAGGTTTTTTCCCCTTGAGATGAGGGAGTCAAATGTGCTTGAATTCATTAATCTTCGTCAAGGAAATATGAGTGTGAAGGAATATTCTTTGAAGTTCACACAATTGTGTAAATATGCTCCCATCATGATTGCTGAGCCTAGGGCAATGATGAGTAAGTTCGTTTCATGTGTTTCTGAAATGGTGGTTAAAGAATATCATACCGTAATGCTGATGAATGACATGGACATCTCTCGTCTCATGGTTCATGCTCAATAGATCGAAGAGGAGAAACTTAAGGAAAGGTCTAGGGAGACAAAGAGGGCTAAAACCGGTGATGGTAATTTATCTCATACAAGGTCCGATGGACATGGTCGTCCTAGATTTTGACAAAAGCTTTCCGGTCAATGTTCCTCCAATGCTCCTTTTAAGTTCAACAAAGAGAGGGTGTCTAACCCTAATCCTCAAGGAGGAAATGGTAGTGGATCTTCATTACATCTGTCTACTTGTGCTAGGTGTGGAAAAAAGCATGAGGGTAAGTGCCTAGCCAGCACGGATGGATGCTTCGGTTGTGATGAGGAATTTCCCAATGCTTACGGCTAAAGGAAGAGAGGGAAAGCAAGCTTCTCCTAGTTGTTTGGGTTCCAATGCTCCCAAGCAAAACCAATTTTATGCACTCCACACTCGTGGTGAACAAAAGGGTTCTCCCGATGTGGTTACCGGTATGTTGAAAGTCTTCCAACTTGATATTTACGCTTTACGTGATCCCGATGCTACCTTGTCTTTTGTGACGCCATATGTGGTTATGAGGTTTGATGTTTTTCCGGATGTGTTGTTAGATCCTTTTTATGTCTTTACTCCTGTTGGTGATTCTATTGTGGCTAAGAGAGTCTATAGAAAGTGTCCTGTTTCCTTGTCCCATAGAATTACTTTTGTTGATTTGGTAGAACTTGACATGCTAGATTTTGATGTTATTCTGGGTATGGATTGACTGTATTCTTGTTATGTCTCTATTGAGCAAGGCCCAATTTCATTCTACTGTGTTAGATGGAAATTGAGACAGTGTTTAGGCCTTCGCTTTACCTTTATAAAATAACTTTTGGGACTTGAAATGTATTTCTTTATCTCTTTGTTCTATTTCTTATGTTATGAATGCTAAGCGGCTTGTATGGGGCATCTCGGGGTCCTATACGCCATGTTACGCCTAAGGGGTACCTTGGGTCATGACACGCCCCGAGCCTACACCCTGGACGTGGCTGACACTCGAGAACCATTGTTGGCCCCAAGCGAACCCTTTTCCTTATTCAACTCTCAACGGAAGACTTACTCAACATAAGATGAACTCAAATATAAAGCTTTAACTCAAATGTCTCAAATGAGTAACTCATAATATAATAAAATATTCAACTAGCCAGAAATATGTAACTCAAGTCTTTAAAACATTTAACAAAGAAATGAAAAGACTCCTCAACTGCTACTGTCTATCTATGAAGCTTCTAAATGACAAAGATGGAAGTTGGGACAAGATCCATGAAATCCTAACAAAACTGAAAAGTAAATGGAATCCTCCAAAAGCAAGGAGGCTCACCAAAGCTAACTCGAGCTGCTATGGTATCAACAAAGCACCTGTTGATGACCTTGATCTCCCATATCTGCATCATGGAACGACACAGGCCTAATGACATCAATACATTGAATATACGATCATGTAAGGGGAACACTGAACATAACATAAAAGCCTGAACTTGGAAAGAAGGAAACATTCTCACCTTAACTCATGGATACTCAACTCAATACAATATAAAAACAACAATAAAGGTGTAGTTTATATAAAGCATTTAAAACAATAGATAACAACTCAATGTATTTAAAAATATAATAATAACTCAGTTTTTATGTAAAGATACAAAATAACTCAATTTGGGAGATTTTCTAACCGACAGCCAATACTATGAGCTATGTGATGAAACAATATCTCGCCCATGCTGCCAGAACTTTCTTATACCTTGCCGCAGTATAAGACATCCTCAACTAAGTGGATCCACTAAGCTATGCTTAAAAAGCAATAAGGAATCATCTAAGAAGTATGCACTTTTTCTACCCACGTTGGCTACATGGTTTATGAGGACTTTGAGTTGTTTGAACTCGTCCCCATATAGGTGCTCAATACTACTCCCAATAATATAGCTCAGCTGATATGTTGAAAAACATTTCCTCATCCTCAAACTTTGAGATTATTACTCAAAAGGTTTCTCTTAAAAGAGATAGTACTCAAAACTCCTCATGAAGTCATTTGGAAATCGATGTTTCCTGTCATTTTAAATGTAAAAACATTTACTCTTGAAATACTTAGTTCTCATATATTCATTTTTAAAAATGAAACTTGACTCTCCTCTTAGATTCGTTTACCCAACTTAATTACATGAAAATCTACTTGAAAACCTTCAAGAACAATACTCATTAACAAGATCCTCGCCTCAAGAACTCAACCAAACGTCATAATTCAAGAATGGAGAACAACACCTCAAGAACACTCATCAAGAACTTAAATTTCTTAATCTTTATGGATGAATTCGATAATGTAAATCATGATTGGCATATGGGTGAACGAACCCATCAATATGGAAGCTTATATACCTCTTAGGGATCAACCCTTGGCGAAATTCCTCGACAAATCTCAAGAACCTTAATGAATGCCTTGAACCTTTCCTCTTTTCTCCTCTTGAACACTTCTCAAAACCCTAAGCGTATTTAGGATTGTGAAAACTGATCCAAATCAGTTTTCACCCATAAAATATTACTAAAAACGTTTAAAGCTGATAGGGTATGGAAAAGACCAAAATACTCATCATTAATTTGGGTAACTTTCCTTAATTGGACAAACTGACTTCAAACAGGTATATTTCTCTCATCCGAACTCGAAACTTAGCAAACTCGGTGGTGTTGGAAAGAGGATTCAAATACCTTTCATTATGGGCCACCTAACTCGTCATGTACTAAAAGTTATGGTCTTTTGAAGTTGACCCAAAACTCACAACTTAAGCTTAACTTGAACACATCACAAATTAGCTCTTTCCAAATTAGTTCTTTCTAAATTTAGCCCTTTCTAAGGCCGAGGTGTTACAACATCTCCCCCTTGGGAATATTCATCCTCGAATGAGATTACTCTAAGCAGAAAGGAGGGTGGAAATATCTACACCCAACTCAAACACCCCACAAGCAATTTAACACACTCGGCATATCAATTTAAAGAGTACCAAGAAAAGAATTAGTACCTTGATTTGAAATTTATCCGGACTCAAAGATATGTGGGTATCTCTTCTTCATATCTTCCATAGCCTCCCAAGAAGCTTCCTCAACAAATCGATTCCTCCACAAAACCTTGACTGATGCTACCTCCTTGGTTCTCAATGTGCGAACCTGACGATCTAGTATCTCAACAGGTACCTCCTCATAAGATAGGTCGTCCTTAATACCAATATTTTCAGTACGTATAATAAGTGAAGGATCTCCCATACACTTCTTCAACATAGAAATGTGAAATACCGGATGGACTGCTGCTAACTCTGGCGGTAGCTCCAACTCATAAGTTACATTGCCAATCTTCTTGGATATCCTGTAAGGACCAATATACCGGGGACTGAGTTTCCCCTTCTTTTCGAACCTCATAACACCCTTCATGGGTGAAACCTTCAAATAAATCCAATCGTCCATCTCAAACTCTAAGTCTCTTCTCCTAACACCGGTACAAGATTTATGACGACTTTGTGCTATTTTCAACCTTTCTTGAATGATCTTCACTTTCTCCATAGCTTGATGAACCAAGTCTAGTCCTATCAACCCAACTTCACTAACCTCAAATCATCCAATGGGAGATCTACATCTTCTCCCATAGAGAGCCTCATAAGGAGCCATCTGGATGCTAGAGTGATAATTATTTTTGTAAGCAAACTCAATGATGGTAAGTGATTATTCCAATTACCCTTGAAATTGATTACACATGCCCTCAACATATCCTCTAAAGTCTGAATTGTGCGCTCTGCTTGACAATCAGTCTGAGGTAGGGCTGGCAAGGGGACAGGGACGGGGACTGGGGGACGGGACGAAGGGGAACGAGACGGGACGGGGGACGGCGCTGGTGGGATTTGGCCGGGACCGGGATTGGGGGGACAAAAATAAGTCCCATCCCGTCCCACTATAAATACGGGATGGGACGGGACGGGGGATTTTTTATTTTTTATATACTTATTTATTTGTATTGAATTTATATGTTATTGAATAACATTTTTAGTTTATTTGATTTTTTTTTCAATAACATTTTTAGCTAATAAATAATGCTTAAGTTTTCAAATTTCAAAATTCAAAATTCAAATTTCAATTTCAAACTTCAAATTTCAAACTTCAAATTTCAAATTTCAAATTTCAAATTCAACTTTCAAATTTCAAACTTCAATTTTCAATTTTCAATTTTCAAATTTCAAATTTGAGAAGTTCAAATTTGTATTTTAAATATTTTAAAGTAATTTAAACTTGAAATTTTGATTTTTAAATTAAGTATTTTAAAGTTACTTTAGTATATATGTAAATATGTATGAATATATTAAAATTAAAATGCAAGACAATAGTTATATAAAAAAGACTTAATAAAGCCTTCAAATTTATTCAATAAAATCTAAATGCAACTTGGAACTTAGAAGTTACAATTTACAAATATTAGTGCAGTAACTAATCTACGCAGCCACCCTCTAGGAAGGGTTCTGTTTCAGTAAGTTCTCATATGTAAAACTAATATTTGTTACAAATATTAGATGCGTAACTAATTTACGCAGCCACCTTCTAGGAACGGTTCTGTTTCAATTAGTTCTCGGATGTAATATAATATTTGTATTCTCCTTTAAAATTCAATTCTAATTGTCGCATCATATCGACGGTAACATCCTCCGGTGTTGGCAAACTTGCTAGAAACCCTTGTTACTCTAATTCATCATCACTAGATCCAATTAGCGCATTAATCCAAGCTTCTTGTTTGGAACTTAACTTTGGCAAATTATAATTCCTCCTCTCGGCGTTGACCCAGTCTCTAAATAAAACTGATATTTCCAAACTGTCTTCTGCCAATGAATGTCTATGATCGTCAAGTTGAAACCTTGCCGCACTAAAAGCAGCCTCTGATGCAACTGATGAAGCTTGAATAGCTAGAACATCACGAACCATTTTGCTCAAAATTGGAAATGCAACGCTCCGCCTCCTCCACTATGCTAATAATTCTTCATTGCCATCTCCGTCTTCCATTGTTTCTAAAGATTGATTAAGATATTCTTCAAAATCATCACAGTTAGTAGAATTAAGACCAAGAAAATCTCGCATATAACTTGAGAATTCGAGCTTTACTCTGAGGATTAGAAGTTTGACCAACTTCTTGAGTATTTCCTGTAATTCTATATTTTTCATACAAAATTTTTGCCTCTACTTTTATGCTAGACTTACACATTTCACAAGTTGGATTTATTTCTGGTAAAATTTCTAAGGTATCATAAAAAGTGTCAACAAGTCCCTGCACACCTTGTAATTTATAGTCAAGATGAAGTAAAGTAGCAGTTAAAAAAATTTGAGGAATAGGAAAAAAATATTTTTTAAAATTTTCAATCATACCTTCAATTGCAACTCTAAATTTTTCATTTTTTTTGTATTTAGAAAATTGAATTAAAATAGCACAAATATTTATTAATACTGATGAAATAGTAGGATAATAAATTCCAGAAAACATGGTTGTAGCATCATAAAAAAGTCTTAAAAATTCTAATAGTTCATTAGTTTCTTCCCAATCTTCTTCACAAATTCTGTCTAATGGGTTAGCATTATGAGCATTAAACACCATTTGTATGGGTCCTCTATATTCGTAAGCAACTGAAAACATTTCGTAAAAAGAATTCCACCTTGTTTTAATATGTCTTGGAATTTTTCTTGGTGGCAAATCACATAGTACACAACGCTCATTAAATTCCCTAATTCTAGCATCTCTATTAGCATAAAAAATCCAGGCAACAACATATTCAATTTTCATACAACCACATTCAAATAATGAAATACCATCTTGTACAACTAAATTTAATACATGTGCAACACATCTAACATGAAAAGAATTAACATCAATTGGACATAATCTAGTTTTTAACATACTAGAAGTGTTTACATTATTAGATGCATTAACTAATGCGATAGACATTTCTTTATCTATAAGTATGTAATAATCTATAACACTCAAAATATTTGAAGCTAAATATGCACCAGTTTTTTTCTCTATACATTCTTTATAACTTAAGATTCTTTTTTGCAAATTCCAGTTATGATCAATCCAATGTGCTGTAACAGTTAAATAATCACGTCCATTAACACTACGGCCCATGTCCAAAGTTATAGAGACTCTACAATCTAATATGCTAAATATACAACGAAGATATTGACAATGTTTACCTTGATATAAAAAAAATCAGATTTAACAGTATTTCTTGAAAAACCTCTATAATTAGGATTATAAGTTTGTTGAATATATTCATTAAAACCGGGATGTGAAGGAAAACTATAAGGTAAACCACAAACAGAAACCATTTTAGCTAAATTTTCGCGATCTCTTTCCTTATTATATTTACGTTGTGTTAGTGGACCACCGGGGTTAGAAGGATCTAATGTTCCTTGAACCATGTTAGAAGCCCCTACCGATTCATTAACATTAATATCAAAATCATTAACTGGAATTCCTTTTTTTCTATTGGCTAATGATTTAGCTTCTTTATATTGAATCGGCACACATGATAACAAATGTCTATTTATGCCCCCGGTCCCACCTTGACCTCCACCTTGTTTATGTTTAAAAGGTTGCTTACACTTATTACAAATAGCAATATAATTTTCCTTATCTAAAGTCATAAATTGCCACACAACAGAAGTTTTAGGGCGTTGATACTTCACCTTCTCCCTTGTAGGAGGTATAAGGGGTGGGCGTCCAGAATTTTGCTCCGTTGAATTTGTAGTTTCATTTGGAACATTTGTCACCGGACTAGTAGGTGTATCTTCTAATTCATCTTCTCCCGAACCAACTTCTACTTCTTCACCTGAATTTTCATCAAGTTAAGGATTAATATCACCATAAATTTGTTGTAAAAGTTCACGATCGAGTTGAGCATTTGAATCAATATCATAAGAAGTATCATCAACATAAGTAGAATCATTTGTATTAAATCTAACTCTAGAAGTACCACCACATTTACTCTTATTTTTTTCCTTACTACTTTTTTTATTAAAATTAAATAATCTACTAATGCCACTTGGTTCTTTCTCTTTTCCTTTACCGGTATCTTTTTTGTTAGAACTCATATTTAATTATATGTAAAGTATAATATAAAAATTATAATAACACAAAAATTAATGACGAAAAATAAAATATAAATATTATGAAACGAATGTACCAAACGTCTGCGTCAATAGCAGACGTTATAACCGATTCTTGAAGCTTGTAGTTTGTTGTAACTTGTAATTTGGAACTCCAATATTTGATAGCAATATGAGAATTATATATATTATGATATATAATAGGAAAATTTAGAATTGAAATATATGTATTATGATATAATATGAGACTTAAATGGAATAAAAGATTGAGACTTAAGATTGAGACTTGAGAGGATATAAAAAATAGATGAGAGAATATATGATTTTGTAAGAAATAATAAGGGATAGAGGGGTATTTATAATATTAAAAGTGGGTTAGAGTGTATTTATGATAACTTGACGGTTTAAATTAAAGTATTAAAAGTAGGGGTGGTAGGGGGTGTTGGGGAAGGGAAAAAATAGTGAATAAATCCGTTGGGGGCCCACTAGCCGTTGCCCCAATGGATATAATTCAAAAATAAAAATAAAAATAAAAATAAAAATAAAAATAAAAATAAAAATGTTAGGGGATCCCGCGAACCGGCCGGTTTATCCGGGCCGGGTCGACCAGGCCCAAAGGGTGAACCGGCCCCTAACCGGTCCCCTATCCCGAACCCCTCCCAAACCCGCGAAAATGTACGGGACCGGGTCCGGCGAGCCGGTTCTCGAACCGGTCGCGGGCCGGGGCCGACCGACCCGGTCCCCCTGCCAGTCCTAGTCTGAGGATGGAAAGCAGTACTCAAATTTACCTTCGAACCCAAACCTTGTGTGGTGAATTGCGCACCTCCATCTGAAATGATGGACACCAGAACTCCATGAATTCTGACTACCTCTTGAATATATAATTTGACATAATCTTCTGCTAAATAGGTAGTCTTTACCGGCAATAAATGGGCTGATTTAGTCATTCGGTCTACAGTCACCCCAATTGAATCATGCTGCCTGCGGGATCACGACAAACCAGTAATAAAATCCATATTGATCATCTCTTACTTCCATTCCAGAAGATCTATATTTTGAGCCATACCACCGGGCCTTTGGTGCTCTACCTTGACTTGTTGGAAATTCGGACACTTAGCAACGAACTCTGCAATACATCTCTTCATACTACTCCAACAATAGAATTCTCTCAAGTCACGATACATCTTTGTGGAACCAGGATGTATAGAGTATCTGGAGCTATGAGCTTCCTCTATGATCCTTTCTTGGAGTTTATCCACCTTTGGTACACAAAATCTACCTTGATACTTCAACACACCATCTCCGTATTGTTCAAAAGCCAACACTTTCTGCTTATGAACATTTGCCTTTAATTCGAGCAAAATAGGGACTTGGTCTTATTTCTATTTTACTTCAGACACTAGTGATGACTCAGCCCCATTTATCACCACCACTCCACCTTTCTTGGAATTCATTAACCGGACTCCCAATCGTGCAAGTCTGTGCACATCTTTGGCTAGTTCTTTCTTGCCTTCCTCAACATGGGAAGTACTACCCATAGACAATCTACTCAATGCATCAGCAACAATATTAGGCGTACCTGGGTGATAGAGAATACTCATGTCATAATCCTTGAGTAACTCCACCCACCTCCTCTGTCTAAGATTAAACTATTTCTAATTGAATACATACTGAAGACACGTGTGATCAGGGAACATATCAACATGAACACCATAGAGATCATGACACCATAATTTCAAGGTAAACACTACAACAACCAACTCTAGATCATGGGTTGGGTAATTCCTACCATGAATCTTAAGCTATCTGGAGGCATAAGCTATAACCTTGCCATTCTGCATCAATACACAACCTAGTCCAACTTTGGATACATCACAATACACAACAAAACCTTGTGTACCTTCCGGTAAGGTCAACACTGGGGAAGTAGTCAACCTAGTTTTCAATTCCTGAAAGCTTTTTTCACAAGATTTTTAGACCATTGACACTTCGCTGTCTTCTGAGTCAACTTTGTCAAAGGGGTTGAAATAGATGAGAACCCCTCGACGAATCTTCTATAATAACCAGCCAATCCCAAGAAACTCTTAATATCAGTTGGAGATGTGGGTTTAGGCCAGTTCTGCACTGCCTCAATCTTCTGAGTGTCAACTCGAATCCCATCAGCAGAAACAATGAGGCCTAAGAATGCCACTGACTCAAGAAAAAACTCACACTTAGAGAATTTGACATACAACTCTCTATCTCTGAGAGTTTGAAGAATTACTCAAATATGACTAACATGATCCTCCTCATTCCTTGAATAGATCAGAATGTCATCTATGAATACGATAACAAACATATCAAGATATGGCTTAAAAACTCTGTTCATAAGGTCTATGAACGCTGCAGGAGCATTAGTCAAACCAAAAGACATGACTAAAAACTCATAATGACTATAGCGGGTCCTGAAGGATGTCTTTGAAATATCACTCTCTCTTACTCTTAATTGATGATAGCCAGATCTGAGGTTTATCTTAGAAAAACGAGTGGCATCCTGAAGTTGATCGAAAAGATCATCAATTCTCGAAAGGGGATACTTATTCTTTATGGTAACCTTGTTCAATTGACGATAATCAATACACATCCTAAGTGAACCATTTTTCTTCCTCACAAATAAGACTGGAGCGCCCAAAGGTGAGACACTTGGTTGTATTAAACCTTTATCAATAAGGTTTTTCAACGGCTCTTTTAACTCTTTCAACTCAGCGGGAGCCATTGAATATGGCGGAATAGAAATAGGCCGAGTATCAGGAAGAATATCTATATCAAAATTTATTTCTCTCAGGAGGGACTCCAAGAAGATCATCTGGAAAGACCTCTGGAAACTCACTCACCACTGGAACTGACTGAATAGGTGGTGTCTCAACACTAGAGTCATTAACTCGGACTAAGTGATAGATGCACCACTTGGAAACTAACTTTCTCGCCTTAAGGTATGAAATAAAATGACCCTTAGGCACTACTGAACAACTCATCCACTCTATAACTGGCTCATTAGTAAACTGGAACTTAACTACTTGAGTTCGAGTTCTATAATCAACTGAGGCATAACAAGTATAAAGCCAATCCATACCTAGAATAACATCAAAGTCTACCATATCTAACTCGACTAAGTCAGCCATGGTGTCCTTGTGATTGACAAAAATGGTACAATTACGATAAAATCTCTCAGCTAGAATAGACTCACCAACAGGTGTGGAAATACTGAAGGGCTTAAGAAGTTGTTCGGGAATAATATCGAACATATATGGAGTCACAAAAGTTAGACTCGCACCAAGATATAACAATGCATATACATCAAAAGTAAAAACTTTTATTATACCAGTGACAACATTTGGTGAATTCTCTTGCTCTTGGTGACAAGTGATAGCATACAGACGGTTTGCTCCTCCACCTGTCCCTGAAGTAGCTCTTCTAGGTGCAACTCTATCTGGAGGAGCCACTGAAGAAGATTTGGCTCTATTGCCCCCATTACCATTACCCTTCCTGTTCTTAGGACACTCTCTCATGAAGTGACCTGTCTGAACACACTTGAAACAACCAGTGGATCCATTGCGACAAGCTCTTGGTGGTTCCTACCACACTAAACACATGCAGGAGTTCAATTACCCCGTTGTGCCACACTACCTTGAGATTGTGCAGGTCTAGCTCTGAAGTTCTGAGAATTCTGATTCTTGAACTCACCTTTGTTCTTTGGTGCTGGTGCACTAGCAGATGATGGAGCATGTCCATTTGGCTTTTGTGAAAAGATGACCGGTTCGCATTGCTCTTCTGCTGCCCGGACACATTTCATGTTGTCTTAGCTTTATTGTTTCAGAACACTTCTAAATCTCTCATCTTATCTTCCTCAACCTGTTGCACATGGATCATCATCCTTGCTTTGTCCATGTCCTCTACGAGACTGTTGACACCCAATTTTGACCCTCTCCGATAGGAATTAATTTTTGAGCTTCTTAGATTTCAAGCGATTTGAAATAATTAGCTTTCTAAAATTCAAATATTTTTCATGTTTTAAAGTAAATTTTGTCATTTTTACAATATTTTAATATAAATAATATATTTTGTATAGCTTTATATACAACTAGTATATTTCATAAATATTTGAATATCAATATCAAAATAATTACATTTTAAAACTAAATATTTTGTTAATTTAGTTAGTTTGAATCATAGTTATAATTTTTGAATTAATTAGTTTCATTATTTTATAATCAAGTTAATTATCTTATTTCATTAAGTATCGAAGCGCATTAATTAATTTCTATTAACTTGTCTTGTTTTGTTTTAGCCAAATCATCAACTAAACTCATTTGGCTAGATTATTAATTTCGATTGGCTACGATTGAAATTCTTACGGTCATTTTCTTAATTGCAATTTTAGTTATTCTTTAACTTAATTGCAAGACCAAGTTCTTAGGACATTTTTCCCTTATAAAATTCAGCACCCAATACAACAACTACATCAGTAGCCCAATTTCTCTAAAACCCCAATACCTAGCCCAACAAATAACACATGACCCGACCCAAATTTTGTGTTCACAAGAGAAGACCCAGGAAGCTTCACGTTCAACAATACAAATCCAGATGCGTCCTCATCAGCAAGTTCACAGTGTCAAGACGAAGCAGCCAACGTTCACAATTTCCGCAACTCCAAGTAGAATATTTCAAGAACAATTTAATTTTCCATCCCAACATTCACTAGCGGCAAGCGATGTCTAAGCACAACATTAAGATTTACGACGACTTCACGTCGTGTACACATGGCCAGCTACGCGTACAATAGTACACTGGATTTTATCGTCGTCTTCCTCACTCCCTCGACAATTCGTACAAGCGGCAGTGCTAGGTGGATTGATATCAACGATTCACTCATCCTAGCGTCAAGATAGAACAACCCTTGTTGTTTAGCCGTTAGAATTTGAAGAATTTTCATACAAGTAGCAGAGATTTTCGAGTGGGGATTCCAAAATTCACTTGTTCTTACCCAAAATGCCCTCATCTTCCCCCCAAAATCTGCCCTAGAATTCCCTTATATAAACCCCCATCTTCTTCTTTGTTGAAGTTGGGAAAAAGTTAGGAGGAAAATTGAGAAAGGGTATAGAAAGTCTACCATATTTTTTTCACGAAATATAGCTCACAAAGGTTTGGGAATAGTTATTCCATTCCTAAGAATTTTATATTTAGCTCACTGATTCAAAGTTCCTAGAAGGTCGCAACTCAGATTCTGTCAAAGTATTCTCTGTTTGTTGTTCGTGTTCAAAATTTGTGGTGAAAGGCTTGTGTTCTGCTTGTCTAGTTTTAGTTCGTTGCCCCCGAAAAGGTGAACCCCTTTTGATTTTAATTCGTTTCAGTGTTATTTTGTTTGCTTCCTCAAATAATTCTGTTCTTTGCTTGGTTCATTGTTGTTGTATGATAAAAGTTTGTTTCGTTTCGAATCAGTGTGTATTAGTTGATTAAGATTTAAAATGGGTATTTTTCCCGTAAGTTGAAGCCCAAGGACTCTTTGAACTATGAACTCTAGTTTTCTGTTGATTTAAAATGGGTCATTTTCCTTTATTTTTAAGCTTCTATGAATGCCCTACTATCTGGTGTGTCCTATTTGAATTAAGTTTAAGCCTCCGCGCTATCTATTTTCTCGGTCGAAATTGGTTTACTTCTCGATGTCAAACCAATGATTTAGTGCATCTTGAATGTTGCAGCATGTTGTGTCTTCTGTTCACTCTAGATGATTTTTGGGGTTGTTAAATGAAGCTGGTTTTGTTTTCTCGCAAGTATATCGTTATGGACAGAGTCATTTGCTTACTATTGGGTCTATTCTTGAAACATCTGAATATTGTCATGCTTTGACTATTCAAAGACTAGTTAGTCGAGTTAGTCTGAACGTACTCTATTTAATCAAATACCTCACTTGTTGTGCTTGGTATATTTATTTTTTATGGCTTGTTTCCCTGCTGATCATTTTCTTAAGATTAATTTTGTATGGTACAACTCCTAGTATGTTAAAGAGTAATTACTTCTTAATTTGTGTTTCTTTGAAATCTATACAGTGGCAGTAGCTTTTTTCTGTCTCATCTAGCTTGCCTCCTTTTAAATTAAATTCATGTCTTAATTATTTCCTTATTTCGTATGCTAATGTTGTCTCCTCTTTCGTGTGTTGTATGAACCCCTTTGAGTCCATGAGGGACTCCTCTTCCTTGCATTTTCGTGTCGAGCCATAAAGGCTCTATTTTTATCGTTTGAGCCAGCCAGTCCATCCAAAGTAGTAATGAACAAGTTGGGGGTAGTACTGGGGGCTGGAAATTGAAAATATGTTCTGGGAAGCTAAAAAATAGGTTGAAATACAACCTGTATACATCGATATACCTGATGTATACACTGGTATACAGATAAAAATATTGATATACATGTCCAAGGCGCTAAAATACAGGAGTACAGGTCCAAATAATAAAAATACAGGTCCAGGAGTCCAAGAAACAGTTGTATACATGGTGTATACATCAGATATACGCTTGGTGTATATCATGATATTTGAGAATGAAAAGGAGCCCAAAGGCTCAAAAGATTGGTCCAGCAGCTGAACTTTGATTTAAATAGGCCCAAACCCATGTTTTTGGGTAATATTTAGTAGAGCAACTTTCACATATAGCAAACACAAAATTCATATTTGTATGTTATAGCAAAGTTTGCATAATTGCACTCCATAGCAAACATAAATATGTATATTTCGCTATACATATACAAAAGAAAGCAATTGTATAATCTGCTTTGGTATACATATACAAAAAGATCAATTGTATAAAGTGAGAGAGACGAGTGAGCGAGCGAGATCTGGGAGAGTGGCGAGCGAGATCTGGGAGAGGGGAACGAAAATATATGTATATATACAATTTTCACGCATTTTATACATTTGCATTTTTGTATAAAGTGAGAGAGGCGAGTGAGCGAGCGAGATCTGGGAGAGTGGCGAGCGAGATTTGGGAGAGGGGAAAGAGGGGAGCGAAAATATATGTATATATACAATTTTCTCTCGCTTTATACAAACACAAACACATTTTATACAATTTGCATTTTTTGTATAAAGTGTGAGAGGCGAGTGAGAGAGCGAGATCTGGGAGAGTGGCGAGCGAGATCTGGGAGAGGGGAGAGAGGGGAACGAAAATATATGTATATATACAATTTTCTCTCACTTTAAACAAACACAAATGCATTTTATACACTTGCGTTTGTATAAAAATTGAGAGAGGCGAGGGAGAGAACGAGAGTGGCGAGCGAGATTCACCAGGAGAGAGGTGAAATAGCAATAGTTTGCTATGAGGTACAATTAAATCAAACTATATTTATAACATTTAATTTGAATTAATAGTTTGCTATTAAATACAATTTTCCCTTTTTAGTATTAGGACAGGTTCATCAAATTTGGAATTTGAGCCAAAGGCCCAAATTTGATATTTCTTCTCTCTTGTACTTATTTGTTATTGTATTGTCTAACATTTTATTTGATTTTGGTTTACCTTAATTAATTCCCAAAAAAAATAGTCATTTCTTTTTTTTTGTGTTCAAATTAAAATATTTTTATTTTTATTTATTATTTAGTTTTATTTTATTAGTTGTATTGCAACAAATGAATTATTTTCTTTAAAATTCCTTTAGTTTATTTTCCTTCAAATAAAAAATGGATTTTTCATTACTTAGTAATATTTTCTAAAAATTAGTGAAATATTTTAGTCAAATCATTGGTCAACCGCAAGTTAGTAGACATTTCGAGGGCCTAATACCTTTTCAAAATGTAAATTGAACCCCGAACCCTCTTTGGATTTCAAATGATTTTAAAGTTTGTTTAAAATCTTTTGTAAAATAATAAGTTTTCTGAATTTCTTTCAAAAATTAAGTGGCGACTCTCTTTGAAAATCAATTTTTCTTTAAACCTTTAGTTAAGTTGATTTTCGAAAACCAATTTTTTTTCTCTTTTCTTGAAAACAGAAATGACGATTCTACTGGAGATTTAATTAAGTTCTAACCATAATGATTTGACTATTTGACTATTTATGGATAATTGTCGATTTGTTTCATCTTTGCTTTACTTGTTTAAATTGCTATAAACTGTCATTTGCATCCATGACACTTTCCTATATGAATATAGTATATTAAAGAACGATTTTGCGTAACCGGAGCCGGGCATTTTTATACTCAACCCTTTTTCAGAATGATCGGCAACTTATTGGTTCGTCATGTGTCCAATGGTTATCGTGAGTTCTAGCCTAAGTTTTCCGCTTGGGTTCTGGTCTTTCAAAAGCCACTTTTAGTCAATTAGTGTAGAGCGAAACCAAATCTCAAATTTAGCACATTTGAACTAAGTTGACCCAACACCCAAGGTGTTTTGGGCCCATTAGAGAGACCACCTTGAATCCAAAACAGCCCACGGTCTAAACGGGCGTTCATACTTATGTGTTTAAATTTGAAGGTTGTATATGTCATTTGGAAAAATATTGTCTCTTGGGGTTGGGAGTTTAAGAGTTTGCTCGAGTAAAAAAAGGATCTAGTTTATCATTGCAAAGAAAGGCATCGATATTCGGAGAGGAGAGGAAATCAAGATCGAAGGACCTCCCATTGAGGCATAACTTAGGATGGTACCCCTGCGTGGGACTAATTATTTGTATTCCCTTTTCCCTATTATGTATCCCCTTCAGTTTTATTCATAAGGCTTGTATAAATTTGGGTTTTGGGGCAATGGAATGTTTCAAACGACATTATACATTCTTCAAATCAATAGGTCTACCCTTGGCACAAAAAGGGCCACATCTGTTTAGAACGCGCAATATTTGTTTACGTGTTATAACTGTTTGTGTGAATATGTTGCTTTATTTGGAGATATTCTAGCTCACTCCTCTTCGAATTGTTTTTAGAACTCTTAAGAACAAATATCAAGTCATTATCAAAAGTGCGTCCAAATATTTTTCGAATCTTTAGTTTCCCAATAAAATTCGAACTTCATTTTTTTCCAATTTTACTCTCTCTTATCAAAAGGGTCGATTCTTCATCTCAAATCAAAAAGAGATTCAAGCTAGTCGAACTACATAGGACCTGAATTCTCGCTCGTGAGATACGTAGACAACCTTTCAAGGCTCGGCCCCTGTTTTTGAGAAATTCTATCTTTTTCAACTCTACAAAGGAGATTGGAATTTCATCTCAATCGAAAATTATTAGTGTAAAAGGACATTGGCTCTGCGGAAGTCAACTTCTTTGATTCACTAATTCCAAAATTAAATAAACAAATTCCTATCTATTTATCTATTTTTAGACTCGTGGGCGAGTTTTTCTTCGAATGAAGCAACTCTTGTGTGTTTGCACCTATGTGTGATATCTTGTACTAATTATCACCTTTAGGCACTAACACATTTACCTTTTAAGTTATTTTTGTTTTGTCAGGTACTTAGAACTGATTTGTGTTGATAAGTTGGCCGAACAACCTTTACAAGATCCAAAGCTCCTAAAGATTCCTTCCTTAAACGAAGTCTACTAAAAGGAAAAACAACAATGGTTGACAACAGTGAAGAGATTGGCCTGACCAAAGTTGCTATAGTTTAGCCCTCTATCGCTGAACAAAATGAGTTGATCGCGTAACTGATGCAACAAATTGCTGAGTTGAGGGTTGAGATCCAGAAAAAGCAAGATTTACCAAAATCGGGTATCACCGCCAACATTCCAGGCGATGGAAGACCTCCACTCTACTTTCCTCCTCTGAATTCAAGCGCATAACATTTCATTAACCCACTCTCTAACCCTATTAAGAATCCTTCCACCATCGACTTAACTACCCCCAATCCCCATCACGCCACCACCTCATATCAAGCACCACCTCCTCCTCAAAATACCAACCTTCAAACCTTCCCTCTTCCTTAAAACCAAAATATGAACAATGCTCAGACTTTCCCTATCCTCAAAACCAAAATACCAACCCTCAAGCATTCCCCCAGATATATCAAGCTCCTCAAAACACCCAAAATCCTTCCACTGCTCCACCCTTGCCTCCAAAACCTACTTTCCAAATCCAAGTCCAAAATGAACCTTGCACTAATTATTCTGAACTCGATCATTATGATGAGTAGGAAAAAGAGTGGAGATCCAAGGAAGAAAAGGCCAAATAGAATATAAAAGAGGAGATCATGAAAGCCATGAAGGAGTTGCATTATATTCAAGAAGTCACTGGGTTCAATTACAAAGATTTGTACATCCATCAAAACTTGGATCTTCTAGAAGGGTTCAATGTGCCGAAGTTCGACACTTTTGGAGGAACCAAAAATCCATTGACCAACTCGTAGGAGTAGGCAGGAATGAAGCCTTGTTAATGCGTCTCTTTAGCCGAAGTTTAAATGGAGAAGCATTGGAGTGGTTTACCTCCTATGAGATAAAGCAGTGGTCTAGCTGGAATGCACTAGCTAAGTTTTTTATTGAACGGTTCACCTACAATGTGGAGATCATTCCTGATCGATATTCTTTAGAAAAGATCAAATAGAAATCCACTGAAATCTATCGTGAATATGTGTATAGATGGAGGAAAGAGGCCACCCGGGTTTGACCTCCCATGTCTGAGATGGAGATCGTTGAAGTGTTCATACGCATTCAAGAACCAGACTATTATGACAGGATAATGTTGCTCATTGGAGAAAAAATTGCCGAGATATTCAAGGTAGGTGACACTATCAAGGATGGGCTTAAAATCAGAAAGATTTCTTGCTTTTCCGCCTCAACTAAATCTTCAAGATTGTTGAAGAAGAAAAGAGAGGATGTGTCTCTTATTTCCTACACATCTTATGGAAAAAGACACTTCAGATTATCCTCACCTTACAAAGGTTATCCTCGAGCTCCACAAAATTCATATCCAACTTGTAATACCCAATCAGGTTATCAAACTCCACCACTGAGTTACCAAATTCCACCTCCTAATACCTAACTCCACCATCGAGTTACCAAATTCCACCTCCTATTTACCAAACTCCACCTCTACATTACCAAAATATCCATCCATATTACCAAGCTCCATCAAATAATTGTTCAAATATCCAATCAAGTTACCAAACTCCACCTTCATATTACCAAAATACCCCTCCAAATTACCAAGCTCCACAACCAAATTAACGAGCCCAGTTATACCCAAATTTCCAAACGCCACCATCAAGCTACCAAAATTCTCCAAACTACCGTTAAGTACCTTCACCTCCACAAAATAATTACAATCCTTATCGCCCAAATCTTGAGAAGAAACCTGCTAGAGTCTTCACTCCCTTGATTGAGAGCGGAACATAAATATTTGAGAGATTGAAATCAGTTGTCCTGATGCAGACAATTTATCCAAAAAATATCAATGTCAACTCCAAGTTTTATAGACCCAATCTTCACTGTGCTTACCATTCAGGAGGTACTGGACATAGTACTGAGGATTGTATCAACTCGGAGCATAAAATTCAAGACTTTGTAGATCAAAAGGTCGTCACTCTTCAGAAAGCCACTCCTAATGTCAATAGTAACCCTATGCCGAATCATGGAGGGGTGACTATTAATATGATTGAAGTCGAATAAAATTTGAATATGGAGAAAGTTATAGTCTCAGTCAACCTTGAAATGCTTTAGAAAGTTGTAGTCTCTCCAACCAAAAGAGAGAAATCCAAATTTGTGATCATGACACCTCATCAAACTTTTGCTTTAGTGCTGAAGGAGGGTCAAAACAAGCAGAAGATCGATCAAGGTTTTCCAAAGTCATTGCCCCACTTAACCAATCTTTTCCAATGCAAAATGTTCTAGGGGAAGGAATCAAAAAATTATTCAAAGAAGGTGATATTGTGCTGAAGCAGTTGATCGAGACATCAAGCATACGAGACGCCAAGCCAATGGAGCAAGTTCTTAATTGGACTTCCACTTTGCTCCTAATTTCTCGCTCATCTTCATAGAAAAAGATGAATCCTATGCTATTTTGGAAATCGGTGGTAGTTCGAATGAGTCTTGGGACCCACCTTTTATGTCATTTTAACTGATTATGTTTTAATTTCCCTCGTAATGTTATGAAAAAGGCAAAATGACCCATGTTCATGGACAAAGTTTGTATTTCCTTATTTTAAATGAAAGCCTCTTCTATTGCATGACCCGTGGTCATGGCCAAAGTTCGTATTACCTTATTTTCAATGAAAGCCTCTTCTATTGCGAAAATTATTTTGTTTGCTTTAATTTTTTCTATTAAACAATCTTTGCTTTTTGTTTTTGTAAAAATAATTTTTTAAACCTGTCAATATCATGTCATGTCACAAGTTTAATGAACAAAATGAGGTAGATAAAGATGAGTTTGAAGAATATAATGAGGAGATCATGACATTTGAACACCCTATCAAAGATTTGAAACAGTTCGAGAATTAGGATAAGTCGGATCTGGACGAGAATCTAGAAGAAAATAAATGTGTTAAAGAAACACAAATCAATGTCTATTTGACGGAAGCTCAGAAAAGAAAACTCACTAGTTTGCCCAGACAATACATCGATACAGTTGTTTGATGACATATCATAGTTGAGCATAGACATTTTTCTCAAGTTGCCAATCGACTCAGATGCTATCAAGAGCTATTATATTTGAAGATTCAGAGTTTCTTTTATTTCTTTCCCTGTAATCGAATCATTTGTTTGTAATCATCTTATGTTCTATAGTTAGAAAATTATAATTTGCAATGAACTATGTATCACCTGAATTCTCAAGAATGAGATACGTAGGCAGCCTGTGTCAGCCTCGGTCACCCCATTATCTCTTTTTAATATTTCCTTGTACTTGAACTATGTTCGACCAGAATTCTCAAGAATGAGATACGTAGGCGGCCTATGTCGGCCTCGGTCGTTTCCTCGTTTAATTTCCTATTTTCTATTAATCTTCGAAGGGGAACTACATTTGACCTGATTCATGCATCAACGGGATACGTAGGTGCCACATTGGTTCGGTCATATCTTCTATAAGATTTCTATTTCTCTTTACAATAAAAACTGGGACAAGATTTTTGAGAGGGACTCAAAATTCTCAAAAATAGGATCTCTCCAACAAGTCGAGACTGAAGATACATTGAAAGTTGCAACTGGGACATAATTTTTGAGAGGTTCTCAAAAATTCTACAAGTCATATATCAACAGTTCGAGATATTCCAAGATATCTAATTGGGACAAATTTTTTTAGAATGGCCTCAAAAATTTCATCAAGCATCACTAAAAGTTTGTAGTCAATTTCAAATAATTTGAGCATGATTAGAAGTTTAAAACTAACTTCAAATGATGTCTGACATCGTTAAAGTTCATAGTCAACTTCAACAATCTCCCGCATCGTTGGATTTCAGAGTCAACTACAAAACTTCCTAATTATAGTAGATTTCGGGAGGACCGTGTCAGAAATTTGCCAAGCTTTAAGGATTTTTGAATTCTACAGAACAAGCTATCAGACACACCAAAGTTTCGAACCAAAGACGTTCATTTAAGCTTGACGTGACAAGACACTTGACACTACCTTTTTTAATTACAACTTTTTGAAAATCTTTTTCTTAAAGGTTTTATCTATATGTTTCAAATATTTTTGCATAAAATGTTGTCTTGTCTATAATCATTCTATCATTATCGTCATCCTATCAATGAATCATCGTTATCCTACCAATGGATCATCAACATCATCATCCTATTGATGAAGTATCATCATCATCCTATCATGTAGCATCATTATCCTATCAATGGATTGGCATCATTGTAACGACCCAGAAAATGATAGAGTGAAACTAGAGCCTCACATGTGAGTTTGGAGTCGAGAACTTAATGAAATGATTATATTTGAATTTGACCCAAAAAGTTCTTAAAAATGTGCTTCGGAAGTTACCGGAAACTTGTTTAGCTGTATATAAAAAGATCCGTTTCGTTTTTCGAAAATCCGACTTCATATTCTTGTTTAGGGGGTCAAATTGAGTGGGAAATGGGTCTAACCCAAATTTTAGAGCAATCGTATCAAAATCCGAAATTTCCAAGTGAACCCTTTTTCGAGGGTCTACTTTGGAGGGTCATATCTCCTAGAACACAAATTATTTGGGTGGACAATAATATATACATGGAAAGCCCTTTGAGTTAGCTACCTAACGCACTTCGTTTCATCTCATTCAGAGTTCGGAAGAAGAAGTTATGCCCATTTTCGTAAAATCTGTTCGGCAGGAAAAGACAATTTCCAGTAGGCGTGGTTACTGTTCACCCGCCTCATTTTTTTTCTAAGTGTTGGACCATTCTTCCAAAGGACATATATTATTTCCTAGATACCATTAGTTCAATTCCATCCCTAAAACATTTCCCTCTCTACAATCCTCCATTAAGAAGAAGAAGAAGTGGGAGCTAGGGCTTTGGATTCAAGGCTTTCTTCATCAAATTTCGTGGGAGATCATAGCAAAGGTATGGTGACCCTTGATCCTTGATTATCTTTCCTTCAAGGAGTCCATTCAAAAGGGTTTCAAAAGTCTTCAAAGAACAAAACTTCTATTTTCTATTCTAGGTATGGGTTCATGGGTAAAATGTTTTCAAAGTCATTATATTGGTGAATTGAAGTTCTATTTATGATTTTAAGATGATTTTTATATGAAACTTCTTCAAGAACCCATGTTTTCATTAAAAGCCTAGAATTTGCTAATGAAGTGGGTTTAATGCCTATGATTTAATGTTGATGAAATTGTGTTTAGATTGGATTGTATTGTTGATTTATATGGTTTTCTATACCTATTTATGATGAATTGTTGGTATATGGATAATTGAGGATTGTGGCCTTATGGACAAGTTATGGAAGAATTCTCTTGTGGTAAGAAAAATGGTTGGGACTTGAGTGTTGTTGATTATGACTTTGGAGGATGGTAAGTTGGCTTAATCTCATATTATGGATAAAAAAAATTGTTCTTGCTTGGTTTGATCCACTTATGGTGGAGGTGTTTAATTATGGAATGTATGGTGACCATGGCCTTGAAGGCATAGTATGAGAAATATAAGTGTTACATGACATTTTTATGAATGGACATTCAATGGAGCTAATGTGATCATGTTATGAACGTAAATGTGTTATTATTGAAAGGATTTTTCTCAATTTGACACTCATGAATGTTGATGATAGAATATGAAGGATTCTCCAATTTATTGCATATCTCGAATTGGTAGAGCTTGTGCATCATTTTCTTGTTTAAATGATTATATTATTGGTTGTTGAATCCTCGGATCGGTAGGCTAGTAGCACCCTTCCGCTCATGATAATAATGAACCTTGGAATCGGTAGGCTTATCGCACCCTTCCATTAATGATAGTAATGAACCTTGGAGTCGGTAGGCCTATGGCACCTTTCCATGAAGGTTAATGATGAGACTTGAACCGGTAGGTCCACGGCACCCTTTCAAGAGGAGTTAATGAGCTTTCCTAAATGAACCTTGAAACGGTAGGCTTAAAGCACCATTTCACGTGTTAATGAATATAATTGGACTTGGTAGGCCAATGGCACCTCTCATATGTGATAATGTCAAGGTAACGAACTATTCTATGGGAATGTAGGCTAAGCACCGAGTGGATTTGGTTAGATGGAAACTCCCCCAATGGTTAGGCATGAGTTTCAATGATCGTCTACCTTATCCCATAAACTATGTGCCCGCATAGGTAGCTAGTGGATCCATTAAGCTATATACCGGTCTTCCTTAGGCAAGTAGACCACCTCTTTATGGTGTGGGGACTTATGACACCGGATTCCATGACAAGCTCTCATGGTCTATGTCGGTTAAACGCTTACTTCCCATCATGCGATTTCATTATGGTTTCTTGATAGGTTCTACAAAGTGTAGGTAGTAGTATGGGATGCTACCTATACATTGCACGAGTAGGCTTGGAGAGGGTTGATATACCGTGAGTTTACGGTATTTCTAATACATTTCACTTACAAGTTGTGTGTGTCTAGGGCCTTTTTATATTGGTTTTTATGTGTTTTATCATGTTTTGCAGGAAAGGTGTTCAGGCGCGAAAGTTTAGAGACAACTGAAGAAAATGCAGAAAAAAAGCATCCACGGAGGTCATCTACGGACCGTAGGTCCATTCACGGTCCGTAGGTGAGGACCGTAGATCAGCAGGAAAGTGTTGAGGACAAATCAGGGAAATCTGACCAAGTGTGGAACCACGGTGCCCATTGACGGTCGGTAGATTGATCTACGGACCGTACTGTTGATCCGTAGATTGAGACTGCGAGGGTTCCAGTACCTGATTTTTGAAGATGCCAAGTATGGAGCTACGGAAGGGATTGACGGACCGTAGGTCGATCTACGGTCCGTACTGGTGGTCCGTCGTTTGCTTTAGAGAAGATGATTTTTTGGAAGCTGAAATATTTTCTAAGTCCCGAGTGACGGAAGGGACTTACGGACCGTAGATCGATCGACGGTCCGTAAGTCAGCCTCGTGGATCGAAGACGCGTACCTGAACAAAACTTTCCTTAATTTGTTTCCCTTTTTATTTAGGATTTGTTTTCTATAAATAGGACATGTAAACCTCGTTTTTTGGAGTTAGACACTATTATTCTATTTTTGCTTTGTAACTTTGGAGATTAATTTGCAACCCTAGCAATTATTGATTTCTGAAGTTCGTTTTGAAGATTTTGGCTTTGCAATTCAAGTAAATTTTCTGGGTTTATTATTTTCTTTAAGTAAGTTCATGATTTCTTCATCTACAATTATGAATTGTGTTCTTGCTAGTATGAGTAACTAAAATCCACAACTAGGGTTGTGGGAACCATGATCGATTAACAAAGTATGAATAGTAAATAAGCAATTCTTGAATAGTGTTTTGCATGTATTGATAATTCTTTCGTTTAGAAGTCTTTTTAACGAGTGCACGCGTTAGAACTCGCCTTGTTACTACTTGTCGGACCAAGGAGGTAATTAACAAGAAAAGAATTATCAACATAGATTTAGTGTGATACTATCTAATAGGCTAGTGTCGATTGGTGCGAAGTAATAACTAAGCCAAACATCGATTTTGATGTCTAATATGAGGTAAAGGTAAGGGTTAGTAAATTAACACACGTAGCCGGACCAAGGTGCGGGGTGAAATTCTCTAGATGCCGGACCAAGGATTTAGAGATACCTAACTTATCACTTTGCATGTAATATACTAGAAAAGGATTGCTATTACTAGGATTACTGCGTTATGAGATTATGGGGAACACGTATACCCTAGTTATTTCTCTTATCTTGATAACAACCAAAGTTGAATTTAATTATTGATTACAATATTAAGTCTTACTATTTGTTTCACACAAGCACAACCCCCCTTTTTTTATTACCTGTTTTTTTTGGAAATAATTTGACTAATCGAATATAATTGTTGGTTAAAAGTAAAGTCTAAACCATTTTCCTCGTGGGATCGATCCCAACCTACAAGTTGGGTTCTTTACTTGATAACGATCGCTTATGCTTCTGAAAGGAGGTGTAATTTGAGCGTATCAAATTTTGGCGCCGCTGCCGGGGAATCTGGCTTTTAGATTTAGTTTTAACTACAATATTGAACGTTAGTCAAATATTTCCTAATTTTATTTTTTTTCTTTGTTTTTGTCTCTCTCAGGTTCCGACCCTAGTGTATGCCAAGTACACGGAGCCAAGGCGAACCACTCACTCCATACGACCCAGAGTTGAACAGAACTTTGCGAAGAATGAACAATCAAGGACTTCCAGTTCATCCTATCGGAGGAAATCTAGATGAAGCAATTGAGTTACAGCAGCCAAGAGTAGTTGGTGGGGAAAACCGGGGTCTAGCTGAAAATCAATTGGGAGATGCAGGGAGAGTGCATGGCCCACCAGGCCCACAATCGCATGACAACTATCGGGGCAACATCGATATAGCAGACTCTGATGGACCTATTGTCCTACCTCCTCTACCTCCAGGGCACACATTTGTGGTGACTAGTAGTTTGATGCAAATGCTTACAGCAAGAGGCTTATTTTCAGGATCGCCATCGGAGGATCCACATGCTCACTTAGCCAAGCTCAGGGTGGTTTGCAAAAGTTGTGTAGGTAGACCAGACTTGGATATGAGCGTCATTGGGTTACGAGTGTTCCCTCTGTCACTGACAGGTGATGCTGCAGTATGGTTCACTGAGCTTCCTTATAACTCAATATTCACATGGGACCAATTGGCGGAAGTGTTTAAAGCAAAGTACTATCCGGTGTCTAAGAAGCTCAATCACAAAGATAGGGTCAACAATTTTGTAGCATTACCTGGGGAGTCTGTGAGCAGCTCGTGGGACTGATTCACTGCATTCGTAAGAGGTGTTCCAAATCACCGTATTGATGAAGAGTCGCTGAAAGAATATTTCTATAGAGGACAGGATGATAACAATAAAGCTGTTCTTGACACTATTGCTGGAGGTTCATATGGTGATTGTACATATGCACAGTTTTCTGAAAAACTGGAGAGGATCTCTCGCAACAATAAAGCATGGAGCACTAGGAGGTCAGATACTGGGAGAAACACATTTGCCGTTCATAATGCAACTGTTAACTCTGCAGATGATATCCGTGAGGAGATGGCTCAGATGAGGACAGAGTTGGGGCTGGTATTGAAGCATGTGAGTGGAGGAGCAGAAAAGGTAAATGCTGTAAATTACTTAACTAGAACTCCACCACCAGTTGAGGAGTGTTACTATGAAGAGGACACTTATGCGGTGAATGATCAAACGGGGGGTTTCCGACCAAACGCCCAAGGATCCAACACGGAAAATTGGCGCCAAGGTCAAGGGAACCAAGGTCGGAACTATGGAAATTACAACCGAGATGGTCACTATGTCCGAGATGGGAACTTCAATCGCGACAACAACTACAACAAGAACAACTATGGCAACAGAAACGATCGGGTTGGACCCTATGTTCCCCCTCAAAATTGGGAATCTGGTGCTAGGGAAGTTGGAGGTAATATGACGCGTATTGAAGATATGCTGCAGAAGATGATGAGAAGGTTTGATGCTACTGATGAGAATGTGAAGGAGATGAGAAACGACTTATCTGGAATTGGTCAAAAGGTTGATGCCCATGCAGTGTCAATAAAGCACCTAGAGCAGCAGATGACTCAGTTGTCTACTGCAGTGAACCCGCGTCAACCTGGCACTCTTCCTAGCAACACCATCCAGAATCCAAAGAATGATGGACATTGTATGGCAATTACCACTCGAGGAGGTAAGCAAACCATAGATCCACCTATGCCGTCTGTGGTAGAAGTTGAGAATAGAAAAGAAGATGATGTGGTGAAAGTTAGAGAGGAGTCAGAGGTTGTGACAGAACAAGAAGTGGAGATACCTCAGAAAGTGGTGCCCATACCTAGACCTCCACCACCTTTTCCTCAAAGGTTAGTGAAGAAGACTGAAGATGGGAAATATCGCAGGTTTATCACTATGTTGAAGCAGCTTTCTATCAATGTCCCTCTGATAGAAGCCTTGGAGCAAATGCCTGGATATGCAAAATTCATGAAAGATATGGTGACAAAGAAAAGGTCTGTGAGTTTTGAAGATGATGATAGATTGCAGCATTGTAGTGCTATTGCTACAAGATCTCTAGTGCAGAAGAAGGAAGACCCTGGTGCTTTCACGATCCCATGTACTATAGGGTTATTACACTTTGCTAAGGCATTGTGTGATCTTGGTGCGAGCATCAACCTCATGCCTTTATCTATTTACAAGAAGTTGGGTCTAGGGGATCCAAAGCCCACTGCAATGCGGTTACTGATGGCTGATCGGACTGTGAAGAGGCCCATAGGTGTGCTCCATGATGTGCTAGTGAAAGTAGAGTCTTTCATCTTTCCGGCGGATTTTGTGATCCTTGACTGTGAGGTTGATTTTGAGGTTCCCATCATCCTTGGGAGACCATTTCTTGCCACAGGGCGTGCGTTGGTTGATATGGAAAAGGGACAGATGAAGTTCAGACTGAACAATGAAGAAGCAACTTTCAATATCTGTAGATCCATGAAGCAGAATGGTGAGTTACAAACAGTATCTGCTATAACTTACAGAGTGGAGAGTGGGTCAGAGGTGCAAACTGAAGAGCGATTAGGTGTTGAGGCACTAGCAGCAGTCATGATGAATTTTGGTAGTGATGGTATTGATGAGTATGATGAGTTGGTAGCCGCACTTGATAAGTTTGAATACCGGTCCAAACCAAAGAAGTATGAGCTAGACATGAAGAATCGCGAGTCCCCACCCACAAGACCATCTATTGTGGAGGCACCGAAATTAGAGCTCAAAGTTCTACCATCACACTTGAGGTATGTATATTTAGGCGAAGAGAATACTTTGCCGGTCATCATTGCAGCAGATTTAAATGCAAGGCAAGTTGAGTGTTTGGTGACTGTATTAAAGAAGTTCAAGCGAGCGATTGGGTGGACTATTGCAGATATTATTGGGATCCCCCCCGGTATCTGTTCTCACAAAATCCAACTCATGCCAGATCATAAGCCCAGTGTTGAGCACCAGAGAAGATTAAATCCACATATGCAAAGAGGTAGTAAAAAAGGAGATCATCAAGTGGCTGGATGCGGGAGTTATTTATCCCATCTCAGATAGTAATTGGGTATGTCCTGTGCAGTGTGTACCAAAGAAAGGTGGTATGACTGTGGTTCCAAATGAACGAAATGAGCTTGTTCCAATGCGGCCTGTCACGGGATGGAGAGTTTGCATGGATTATCGGAAGCTGAATGCGTGGACAGAGAAAGATCACTTTCCTATGCCATTCATGGACCAGATGTTAGATA
Organism: Solanum okadae; assembly: GCA_036553675.1. Lineage (NCBI taxonomy): Eukaryota > Viridiplantae > Streptophyta > Magnoliopsida > Solanales > Solanaceae > Solanum > Solanum okadae. The sequence continues at coordinate 19,185,903 of CM071684.1, read as the reverse complement.
GGCTTGCAGGCAAGGGTTGGTATTGTTTTCTTGATGGATATTCGGGCTACAATCAAATCTCTATAGCTCCGGAAGACCAAGAGAAGACCACCTTCACTTGCCCATATGGGACTTTTGCTTTCAAGCGGATGCCATTCGGATTGTGCAATGCTCCAGCGACCTTCCAGAGATGTATGATGTCGATATTTTCTTATATGGTGGAGGACACTATTGAGGTGTTCATGGATGATTTTTCAGTGGTAGGTGATTCGTTTGATCACTGTCTAAAACATTTGGCCGAGGTGCTCAAAAGATGTGAAGACTGCAACTTAGTGCTGAATTGGGAGAAATGTCATTTCATGGTAAAAGAAGGTATAGTGTTGGGTCATCGAATTTCAGAGAAAGGTATTGAGGTTGATAGAGCTAAAGTCGAGGTAATAGAAAAGCTTCCACCACCTATCTCTGTAAAAGGTGTTAGAAGCTTTCTTGGGCATGCAGGTTTTTATAGGAGATTCATCAAAGATTTCTCAAAAATTGCACATCCCTTGTGCAAACTGCTAGAGAAGGAGAATAAGTTCTGCTTTGATGATGCTAGTCTTAGAGCATTTGGAGAGTTGAAGGAAAAGTTGGTTACAGCACCTATCATTATTTCACCAGATTGGGAACAACCGTTTGAGGTAATGTGTGATGCGAGTGGAGTGGCGCTTGGTGTAGTATTGGGTCAAAGGCGTGAGAAAATTCTTCACCCTATTTACTATGCTAGCAAAGCTCTGAATGTGGCCCAGAAGAATTATACAGTGACCGAACAAGAACTTCTTGCGGTGGTTTTTGCATTCGAAAAATTTCTTTCCTACTTGCTTGGTACTAAGGTCATCGTGCATACTGACCATTCTGCATTGAGGTATTTGATTGCGAAAAAGGATGCAAAACCACGATTGATCAGATGGGTATTGTTGCTGCAAGAGTTTGATTTTGTGGTAAAAGATAGAAAGGGAACCGAAAATCAAGTTGCCGACCACTTGTCCAGATTAGAGGAAGAAGCCATGCTAAAGCTTGGAGATAGGGCTGAAAATTAATGATGCGTTTCCAGATGAACAGGTATTGGCCACTTCTAATGATTTGATTCCTTGGTTCGCAGACTTTGCTAATTATTTGGCAAGCGACATTGTGCCACCCGATTTGTCTTTTCACCAAAGAAAGAAATTTATGCATGATGTGAAGAAATTCTTTTGGGATGAACCTTATTTGTATCGTAGTTGTGCTGATGGGATTATTCGTCGCTGTGTGCCTGAGGTTGAAATGCTTAGTGTACTTGAAGCATGCCATTCATCACCCGTTGGTGGGCATCATAGTGGTATTCGGACTGCACATAAGATTTTGCAGTGTGGGTACTATTGGCCTACCATCCACCAAGATGCTCATGATTTCGCCAAGTCTTGTGATCGGTACCAAAGAGATGGAGGGATTTCAAAGAGGCAAGAGCTCCCTATGAATCCCATATTGGTGATCGAATTGTTTGATGTATGGGGCATTGATTTCATGGGCCCATTTGTGAGTTCATATGGGATGAAGTATATTCTGGTCGCGGTTGATTATGTATCGAAGTGGGTGGAAGCAGTAGCACTTCCCAACAACGAAGGTAAAAGTGTCACCGCATTCTTGAAAAAGAATATCTTCTCCAGATTTGGTACACCAAGAGCTGTTATTAGCGATGGAGGCTCTCACTTTTGTAACAAGTTGTTCAAAACACTACTTGAGAAATATGGTGTCCGTCACAATGTAGCCACTCCTTATCATCCACAGACTAGCGGTCAAGTTGAGGTGTCCCACAGAGAAATAAAGCAGATATTGGCGAAGACTGTGAACGCCAATCGAACTGATTGGTCAAGGAAGCTTGATGATGCTCTATGGGCATATCGCACTGCATACAAGACCCCCATAGGTATGTCGCCTTACCAACTTGTATATGGGAAGTCTTGTCATTTACCAGTAGAGTTAGAGCACAAAGCTATGTGGGCAATGAAGAAGTTAAATCTGGATTGGGGCACTGCATCTAATCAAATGTTGAACGACCTGAACGTGCTTGATGAGTTTCGCCTAAAAGCTTATGAGAGTTCAGCCTTATACAAAGAGAAGATGAAGAGGTATCATGATCAAAGAATTGAAAAGCGTGAATTTGTGGTTGGCGATCGTGTGCTGCTATTCAACTCCAGGTTGCGCTTGTTTCCAGGCAAGCTCAAGTCCAAGTGGACTGGACCATTTTTGCTCACAAAAGTGCTCTCGCATGGAGCGGTTGAGCTTGAAAATAAGGATGGAACAAGGTTCTTGGTGAACGGGCAAAGGATAAAGATCTATCTAGGAAATGCTGAAACTGTGCAAGAAGTGATTGAGGCCTGCAATCTTGATGAAGTCTGAATAATCAAGATACCTGCGTCATGCCGCGACGTTAAATCAAGCGCTGCTTGGGAGGCAACCCAAGATGTAAAATCTAGCCAACAATAGGGTTCTGTTTTACATTATGTAGTTTAGCTTTCTTTGATTACTTACGTTTTTGTATCAAATTAGGTAGGGGTTTCAGTATTTTAGTTCTTAGTGTTGGCTAGAAGTAATATAGGGTCCGTGTCTAAAAAAAGTGTCCAGAAAATGTAAAAATAAAATAAATAAATAGCCTAATGGTTGCTTCATGTGCAGGTACACCACACAAGAAATCTGCAGGAAATGGTCTGGTGCAGAGGTCTACGGACCCCATCGACGGTCCGTCGATTGATCCACGGACCGTCAATGGTATCCGTAGATCCCAGGTAAGTTCCTAACATTGTCCTAGTATAATTGTGATCTACGGTCCTGATCTACGGACCGTAGATCTACTCACGGACCGTAGACGGGGTCTCGTGAGTCCACACCCTAGAGTTGAATGACCCGACCCGGACCCCCATTACTTAAAACCCCCATTGTTTCAAATCATTTCCCTTCCCTTCATTGCTCCCACAACCGTTTCTCCCACCAATTAAACTCCCCAAAATCACTCCATAACCACCACTTAATATCCTCCCTCCCATATATCAACGCCATCTCCATATATCCCCAAAACCATTTTCATACCATAATCAACCCACTCCATAATCTGATAACAAGGGTCCGGTGTTTGGTCAGTGACGAATAGGTGACTCCTTGGTCTTGCTAAATCATAGTACCATCACGCAATCATCCCACTCCTTGTTGCTTGTAAGGTAATAGACTTTCTCTTCTCTTTGAATTTCAATTCATAGATTGAATATAGAGGGTCGGGAGTGGGTCTTGACCTTGGGTAATTGTTAGATGAAATCGCATGATATACTTGAATAGTACAATGCCCTTGGAATGGTAGATAGTGATTGTATAGCATTAATTGTGATGTGAGTTTATGTGATCGTAAATTCTATATGCTAGTTTCGATTTAGGGTTCCACATCTAGTCTAAATTGTTTGGTATAATAATCGGTAGGGAGTTTAAGAATGATGAACTAGCATATTTCAATCGTTTAGATGCATGATTAGGTTGTGATTAGGTTGAAGTCAAAAGCCAAAAATGTATGATACCTGGCACTGATTGCTTCCACGATACCCCGTCTACGGACCGTAGATCCATCTACGGACCGTAGATGGGGTTCGTCATTAGATGCACCTGAAATTTACACCAAGTGTAAAACTACGGATGTGGACTACGGTCCGTAGATCCATCTACGGACCGTTCTGCACTTCCGTGGTTTTCATCTGCGACCTATATTTCAGACACCTTGATCCACGGAATAGATCCACGGACCGTAGATCAGTCTACGGACCGTAGGTCTCCTCCGTGGATGACTTCTGTAGCATCTGTCATTTTTTTTTTGTAGACTTAGTTTGGTTCGTTACCAACTCTGAATAAGTTCTTTTGCTGTATATGTTTCGGTTTGGCACTAATGATGTTCCTACAGGTACCATGGCACCCAAGAAGATGGTCACCTACTCGAAACGGGGCAAGTCCAAATCGGTTGCCCCTAGCTTCCGGTTGATTGATGAGGACACCGAGAACGACGAGGACCCTACATATGTGCCCCTCAACCCAAGGGCTTCTCGCGCTGCACCCAGAAGCACCCCCCGGAAGGTGCTCCCCGACGTAGTCACTGTCTCCCAGTCTGATGAGGAGCACACACTGATCGGGTCACCAACTGGGGCTGCTTCCAGTTCAGAGGGACCTATGTCCGGATCCGCGTCTGCTTCTGGTTCTGCCTCAGGATCCCAGTCTGCCCACTCTTCACAATCAGAGTCTATCCATGCTACAGGGTCCAACGCCAAATCATCCACAGGGTCTGGGCAGGATGACCAAGCAGCCTCGTCTGATGAGGCAACTAGCTCAGAGGCCATTCCTGCACCAAGGAATGATGAACCCGCTCCGGTAGCAGGGGAGCTGAAGAGGTGGTGTGTAGAGGGTCAATGGCAAATCTATCGGGATGCAAAGATGGTAAATGACAAACAAAAAATAGCCCGATTAATTCAAGAGGAGCGCAGAGTCCTCACGGGGAGCTTGCATACTGTTCCAGCTATTCACCGGCTTTTCAAACTTCACAAGTGTGACTGGATGGCTCGAGCCCCAGGGACGTATAGCGAGGAGATTGTCCGGGAGTTTTATGCTTTCTATGCAGCCACTCTCCGCGGGTCCATTTCCAAGCGGTCAAAGCCGTTAGCTCAGGCTCCGCTCACTTCCGCCATGGTTCGAGGGTGTCCGGTGGACATATCACCTGCCACCATTAGCCGTTTTCTCTATGGTCCCACCACGGGCCACGCTTGGTCGCCTAACACTTCAGAGTTTGATTACCGCTGGAACATCGTGCGGAGTGGTGCCTTCCAGAGGAATACTGACCAGCGAGAGGCTGTGATACTATGGCTGGCCCGGTACATTGCTGCAGATAGCGAGCGAGAGGAATGGGTCGCTGCTCCACGGTTGGGCATCCGGAAGGCCACACTGAACTTCGTCGCAAAATTCTTCTGGCTGTTGGTACGCAACAGAGTGTCACCCACAAAAGCTGACAATCAGGTCACTTGGGACAGAGCGGTGATGGTTGTTGCATTGGTTGCGGGAGTAGAGATCGACTTTGCCCGAATGCTGCTGGCAGAGATCCATGAGAGAGCTTTCAGGACCTCCACCACTTACCCTTTCCCCTGTCTGATATTTCACTTGTGCAGGGACTCTGGAGTGCCGATCTGGCATTGTGACAGGCTAGTCCACCCTACAGGGGCATTGGACATCGGCCTTATTCGGGATGACGCGAATGTGGCAGCACCTCGCAGAGAGCCCCAGATTGAGGTACCCCCCTTGAGCTCCGATCTTGCAGACACTGTGGGGCAGGCACAGGGCGGTGACCCCATTATCCCAGACCACACCGACACTGTCCCAGGCTCCTCGTCTCAGGCAGCTAGTGTTGCTCCTAGTTCTTCCCGGTCCACACCACCGTTAAGAGCGACGGTTGTCCCGATGGCCAGAGTACAGAAGTTAGAGGCGCAGATGGCCACACTGCTGCATCACATCCAGCCTTGGATGCAAAAGTCAATTGCCGAGTCCGAGGCTAGATTGGAGCGCAGGATGGAGGGGATGATGGACCGTAAGGTCCTGGCGGTAAATAAGCGCCTTGACGCCTTTGAGTTGCGAGTTCTCGAGCGAGCAGTTCCGGCCACAGACTTATCTGCTTTGCAGGCTGACATAGCCAGCCTCCGGACTGATGTTGATGCCATTCTTGCTGCACCTTCAGTTGAGACTCAGGCTGCCCCCACTGCGCTGGCTGATGATACAGTGCTAGATGCTCTATTCAGTGGCATCGCCGAGGAGGGGCCTGCACCGACACATGCAACGGGGAAGCGGCACCGTTCTCATCGCACGGAGGAAGAGAAAGCTCAAAAAAGACAGCGTCGACAGGAGAAGGAGGCTAGGAGGGCATCGATTGCAGACGAGGAGTTGCGCCAGCAGAGGGTGCGTGAGAGAGCTGCAGGGGCATCGAGCTCTGCCCCATTTACAGCGGTTCAGCCTATTTTGAGGGGCGTTGTGAGCACCTCTGATGGTGCGGAGCAGTTGATAGCGAGCACTACTGAGAGTGCTAGGATTGTTGAGGGGGGCACTGCTGAGGGTGCTCCCGCTGATGTTCCAGAGGGCTCCGGGAAACCGGACCCCCCTGCTTGTTGATGATTCGCCAGCGCTTTGCGCCACAGGTTTGCTTCACTCAAATCCATTCATTTTTACTGTCTATGTATGCATTGTGGACAATTGCATCTATTTTTGTTGGGGGTGGGGTAAATGGATCGTGAGTGATAGGGTGAAGTCTGAGTAACCCAACTCATGAATCCTCTCTTGGGGTTTTCTTGCCTGTGTTCTTTTTCCCCAAGTTACTGTTTAATTTTCTGTTGAACCGGCATGTCTTAGGAGTGTGTGTATAGAAGCATGATACAGAATAAAGCATGATGGCTTAGAAAAATGATACCCGTCAGATTCTGGGTTGTATGCTAGAAGTAGGCTACGATTAGTTGACTGTGTTGGCTCTGAGTATGACATAGTAACAATCAACTTGATTGCATGATTAAACTTGAGACTTGAACTGGGTAATCTGATAATCTGATAATGAAACTATGTGCCAAGAGTGGGTGAGAATCATTGACTATTCAAACAGTTTTGTGCAAAACTAGAACTTGCCCGGTTAGTCCTGCTAAGACAATTCAATCTAGAGGATAGGAAGTGATCATAGGCCGTTGTTCTGAAAAATCCACAAATTGCCTAGAAGGATTCAACCAAATGAAATAACTGTTCCCTTTGATCCAACTTTGAGCCTAAAAATAAACTATTTCTTTCTAAAACCCCGAACTCACTTTCCCATAATCTACTATGTTGGCCCCGGTCCCTCCTTGGACATGTGCACTTTGACTTAGGCCAAAAGCCTAAGTTGAGGGTGGCTAATGTAAAGAGTAACTTCAATCTTGGTCCTGACCTGACATCGGGTATTGTGAACCTCGACTAACGGAAAATCCATAAGTTGAGGGTGGCTATGAAAGAGGAAACGGAAAGAAAATGGGTATTTTTTTTATAAGTATAAAAGAAAAAAAAAATGTGACTTGTTAAAAGCGGAAGGAACAAGGAGCTACAAAGTCTAAAGTCACATCCGTGGTTGAAGAAATTCAAGGGAAAGAAGGTAAAGCAATAATATGACAAAAATAGGGCAAAAAGAGGTTAAAAGCCTAGTGTAATGACAAGGAGGGCAGAAAGTCACTAAACAGTACCCAAATGTACCACACCTGACCCTGAGCCTACGTTACAAGCCAATAAAGTCCTATAGTGATCTTAGAATCTAGTTTGGAGAGTCCAAGCAGTGAAAATAAGGGCAAGCTTATGGCAGTAAGCACTAACTGAATTTGAAATTACTTCTGAGCGTGAGTGTTGAATGAATCCTTGTACCATGAATGAAAGTAAATTTTTTTGCGAAATGAGGATTTCAGTTGAAGTAAGGGCACTAGTTACATTGTTGGAAAGTTGGTACCTGGCTGACAGTAAGAAGGTGTCGGTTGTGTGTGAGTAGGTTGGTCTGTGTCATGATTTGATCCACATGAGTTGGCTTATCGAGTCTATGAGAAAGAATGTACACCCGAACAATGAGGAGGTAGAGAGCCATGTGATTGTTTGAGTTAGAAATGCTTGCTTCTATACAAGTGTCGTTTAGAGTCCTAGTGCGTCGCTTGAGGACAAACAACGAATTTAAGTTGAGGGTGTTGATATACCGTGAGTTTACGGTATTTCTAATACATTTCACTTACAAGTTGTGTGTGTCTAGGGCCTTTTTATATTGGTTTTTAAGTGTTTTATCATGTTTTGCAGGAAAGGTGTTCAGGCGCGAAAGTTTAGAGACAGCTGAAGAAAATGCAGAAAAAAAGCATCCACGGAGGTCATCTATGGACCGTAGGTCCATTCACGGTCCGTAGGTGAGGACCGTAGATCAGCAAGAAAGTGTTGAGGAAAAATCAGGGAAATCTGACCAAGTGTGGAACCACGGTGCCCATTGACGGTCCGTAGATTGATCTACGGACTGTACTGTTGATCCGTAGATTGAGACTGCGAGGGTTCCAGTACCTGATTTTTGAAGATGCCAAGTATGGAGCTACGGAAGGGATTGACGGACCGTAGGTCGATCTACGGTCCGTACTGGTGGTCCGTCGTTTGCTTCAGAGAAGATGATTTTTTGGAAGCTGAAATATTTTCTAAGTCCCGAGTGACGGAAGGGACTTACGGACCGTAGATCGATCGACGGTCCGTAAGTCAGCCTCGTGGATCGAAGACGCGTACCTGAACAAAACTTTCCTTAATTTGTTTCCCTTTTTATTTAGGATTTGTTTTCTATAAATAGGACATGTAAACCTCGTTTTTTGGAGTTAGACACTATTATTCTATTTTTGCTTTGTAACTTTGGAGATTAATTTGCAACCCTAGCAATTATTGATTTCTGAAGTTCGTTTTGAAGATTTTGGCTTTGCAATTCAAGTAAATTTTCTGGGTTTATTATTTTCTTTAAGTAAGTTCATGATTTCTTCATCTACAATTATGAATTGTGTTCTTGCTAGTATGAGTAACTAAAATCCACAACTAGGGTTGTGGGAACCATGATCGATTAACAAAGTATGAATAGTAAATAAGCAATTCTTGAATAGTGTTTTGCATGTATTGATAATTCTTTCGTTTAGAAGTCTTTTTAACGAGTGCACGCGTTAGAACTCGCCTTGTTACTACTTGTCGGACCAAGGAGGTAATTAACAAGAAAAGAATTATCAACATAGATTTAGTGTGATACTATCTAATAGGCTAGTGTCGATTGGTGCGAAGTAATAACTAAGCCAAACATCGATTATGATGTCTAATATGAGGTAAAGGTAAGGGTTAGTAAATTATACACACGTAGCCGGACCAAGGTGCGGGGTGAAATTCTCTAGATGCCGGACCAAGGATTTAGAGATACCTAACTTATCACTTTGCATGTAATATACTAGAAAAGGATTGCTATTACTAGGATTACTGCGTTATGAGATTATGGGGAACACGTATACCCTAGTTATTTCTCTTATCTTGATAACAACCAAAGTTGAATTTAATTATTGATTACAATATTAAGTCTTACTATTTGTTTCACACAAGCACAACCCCCCTTTTTTTATTACCTATTTTTTTTGGAAATAATTTGACTAATCGAATATAATTGTTGGTTAAAAGTAAAGTCTAAACCATTTTCCTCGTGGGATCGATCCCAACCTACAAGTTGGGTTCTTTACTTGATAACGATCGCTTATGCTTCTGAAAGGAGGTGTAATTTGAGCGTATCAAGGGTCATAGTGAGTTTCTTTAATTCCTAATGTATGTGATACAATTGTGGCCTAAATGAGGTTATTAAAGAATGTTGGCTCTCAAATGCTTAATATGAGATGCATGCTATACTTGGGTTATATTACGAGTTATCTTCCCTTGTCATGTCTTAATTAATGATATACCTCTTATGTATGAATATGGTGCAAAGGTGAAAGAAAGGAATGATAAGTTATCTTAAGTGACCTTAATGTGGTGCCTTAGTATGGATGGTGGTATGGGACGCCATCCATACATTGCACGAGGTATAGCATAAGGGTTTCTTGAGGTGAAGGTCCAAGGTAAAAGTTTTCATGTTGAAATTGTTTAAAGGTAATATTATGACTTACTTGATGTTTATGCTTGTATTGTATGCAACTATTCATGGTACTTCAAAAAGTGGCATAATGCATGGTTTCTAACCAAAATGTCCCTTTTAAAGCATGTTTTGCATGGTCATCATACTTAGTACATTTTGTGTACTAACCCATATTCTTCATATTTTTACTATAAGTGTAGGTTCCGGCAAGTGATCCCTCCTAACTAGTTTGAAGTGTTGGATTGCTTTCCTCCAAGACTTGGTATGTCCTCATGGATTCGAGGATAAGACTTTTAAGTTCCTTTGTTCTTGTAATAGACTTAATAGACTTTTTTTTTTATTGTAAAAGGCCGTGTCCCTACTTATGTTTTGTGACTGTGTCTAAGATGGCCATGTGAGACTTAGACTTCCGCTGTGTGTTTTTAAAGTTGTTTTAATGAAGTTTAAATGTGTGGATGTAAATAAGTTTTTTTATTATTATTTCGCACTATTTTCTTTATTGAATGCAATGAATGACTATGTGGCTCATATAAGACTCCTTCGGGGTCGAATACGCCATGTTACGACTAGGGGGTACTCTCGGGTCGTGACAAACATGGTATCAGAGCATAAGATTTTGGGAATGGTTTTTAGGGTCAAAGTCTCACAAGCCACGTCTAGTAGAGTCTTGTTCATCGGTGTGAGTCGCGACACATCTATGAGCGAGAGGCTATAGGACGGTAGAAGTTACACTTCTTTCATTATCCTTGAAGTCGTGCCTTAGAGTTTGGTTTATAAGTGCCCTTTTTTTTTAATCCTTCTCTTGTGTTTATAGGATATGAATACAAGAGGGAGACCCGCAAGGAGAGTAGGAGAAGAGGATGTGAATGAGGAAGTTCCTCCCCAAGTTGTGCAAAATGGTCAAGGTGTGCAATGCAATCAAGTTCCTATAGGTGAGCAAGAGAATGAGGTTCCGGTGGTTCCCCCGGATATGACCAATGAAGAGATTAGGTCGGCTTTCTTAATCTTGGCCCGAGCCATGGCGGCTCGAGCGACTAGAGATATGAGGCCTAGGGTGAATGCTAATGAGGGTACTATGGCTTCTAAGTTGAGAGACTTTGTGAGGATGAATCCTCCGGTGTTTCTAGGTTCTAAGGTGGGAGAGGATCCCCAAGAATTTTTGGATGAAGTGTATAAGGTAGTGAGTGCTATGGGGGTGACTTCAAAAGAAAAGGCGGAGCTTGCCTCCTATCAATTGAAAGATGTTGCCCAAATTTGGTTCACTCAATGGAAGGCTAATAGGCCGGTGGGAGCGGATCCTATAGAATGGGAGGAGTTTAAGGAAGCTTTCCTTGGTAGGTATTTTCCCCGTGAGAAGAGGGAGTGTAAGGTTGAGGAGTTTATCAACCTTAGACAAGGCAATGCGAGTGTGCAAGAGTACTCCTTGAGGTTTACCCAATTGTCTAAGTATGCTCCATCTTTGGTGTCAAACCCTAGGGATGAGATGAGTAGGTTTGTGACCAGTGTATCCGACCTAGTCAAGGAAGAGTGCCATACGGCAATGCTCCATAATGACATGAACATTTCTAGGCTCATAGTGTATGCTCAATCCATTGAGGAGTCCAAACTCAAGAGGATGAATAGGAATGTGAAGAGGGGTAGATCCGATGAGCAAAGTCAACCTAGGTTCAAGAAGAGGGCTCAAGACCAAGATTCTTCAAGTGCTCCTAAGGTTAACCAAGAAAAAAATGGTGAATCTCAATTTTCTAAACCTACTTGCATCACTTGTGGCAAGAGGCACTATGGGAAGTGCCTAGCCGGTACTAATGGGTGTTATGGTTGTGGAAAGAATGATCACAAGGTGAAAGATTGTCCTACTCTTACGGCTAGAGGAAGAGAGGCAAAGCAAGCTTCTAAAGATGGAACGGTTCCTATTCCTCCAAATTATGGTCGTTTCTATGCTCTCCAAGCTAGCAAGGACAAAGAAGCTAATCCGAATAAAGGCGACGGTAAGTTTTAGTTCCTTATGGTCATGAATGTCTTGATGAGGTTTCTATGTTGTTGTTTCTCATGTTTGCCTTAGTTGGGTTTGGGGGGATGCTATGTTGAATAGCAAGGTTGTTGAGAGTGTTGATATCCTTGTCTCATTCCTTCTATTCTTATTCAAGCTTGAGACCAAGAGTTCCTAGTAGTTTGTTTTATGTTTTGGAGTCTTGGGTGAAAATGAGTTTTCATAAATGTGTTCCTCATATTGATGTGCATTTAGTTGAGTTGTCTATATGCTTCATGAGGATAAATGTTAAACATGCATAAATGTTGCATAATTGTACTTTTATGAGAAAATTGCATAATGTGCCTAATAATTTTGGGATGAGTGTGATGTAAATTGGAGAAGGAAGTTCATCCAATGAAATGAGAAATGGTAAAGTTTGATGCATAAGGAATTGGTAGATGTATTCCTAATTTCTTGAATTGCATGAAGTTGTTTGAGCCTCATTGATGTGGAGTTGATGTTTCCTCCGATATTTATGTACTTGTATTGATGTTGTATGCATGTTGATGGGCTGTATACTTGAGTTGTTACCCCTTATGTGTTTAAAGTGTCATTCGAGGACGAATGTTCCTAAGTGGGGGATAATGTAACGACCCGAAAAATGATAGAGTGAAACTAGAGCCTCACATGTGAGTTTGGAGTCGAGAACTTAATGAAATGATTATATTATTGGTTGTTGAATCCTCGGATCGGTAGGCTAGTAGCACCCTTCCACTCATGATAATAATGAACCTTGGAATCGGTAGGCTTATCGCACCCTTCCATTAATGATAGTAATGAACCTTGGAGTCGGTAGGCCTATGGCACCTTTCCATGAAGGTTAATGATGAGACTTGAACCGGTAGGCCCATGGCACCCTTTCAAGAGGAGTTAATGAGCTTTCCTAAATGAACCTTGAAACGGTAGGCTTAAAGCACCCTTTCACGTGTTAATGAATGTAATTGGAGTTGGTAGGCCAATGGCACCTCTCATATGTGATAATGTCAAGGTAACGAACTATTCTATGGGAATGTAGGCTAAGCACCGAGTGGATTTGGTTAGATGGAAACTCCCCCAATGGTTAGGCATGAGTTTCAATGATCGTCTACCTTATCCCATAAACTATGTGCCCGCATAGGTAGCTAGTGGATCCATTAAGCTATATACCGGTCTTCCTTAGGCAAGTAGACCACCTCTTTACGGTGTGGGGACTTATGACACCGGATTCCATGACAAGCTCTCATGGTCTATGTCGGTTAAACGCTTACTTCCCATCATGCGAGATTTCATTATGGTTTCTTGATAGGTTCTACAAAGTGTAGGTAGTAGTATGGGATGCTACCTATACATTGCACGAGTAGGCTTGGAGAGGGTCATAGTGAGTTTCTCTAAATCCTAATGTATGTCATACAATTGTGGCCTAAATGAGGTTATTAAAGAATGTTAGCTCTCAAATGCTTAATATGAGATGCATGCTATACTTGGGTTATATTACGAGTTATCTTCCCTTGTCATGTCTTAATTAATGATATACCTCTTATGTATGAATATGGTGCAAAGGTGAAAGAAAGGAATGATAAGTTACCTTAAGTGACCTTAATGTGGGGCCTTAGTATGGATGGTGGTATGGGACGCCATCCATACATTGCACGAGGTATAGCATAAGGGTTTCTTGAGGTGAAGGTCCAAGGTAAAGGTTTTCATGTTGAAATTGTTTAAAGGTAATATTATGACTTACTTGATGTTTATGCTTGTATTGTATGCAACTATTCATGGTACTTCAAAAAGTGGCATAATGCATGGTTTCTAACCAAAATGTCCCTTTTAAAGTATGTTTTGCATGGTCATCATACTTAGTACATTTTGTGTACTAACCCATATTCTTCATATTTTTACTATAAGTGTAGGTTCCGGCAAGTGTTCCCTCCTAACTAGTTTGAAGTGTTGGATTGCTTTCCTCCAAGACTTGGTATGTCCTCATGGATTCGAGGATAAGACTTTTAAGTTCCTTTGTTCTTGTAATAGACTTAATAGACTTTTTTTTGATTGTAAAGGGCCGTGTCCCTACTTATGTTTTGTGACTGTGTCTAAGATGGCCATGTGAGACTTAGACTTCCGCTGTGTGTTTTTAAAGTTGTTTTAATGAAGTTTAAATGTGTGGATGTAAATAAGTTTTTTTATTATTTTTCCGCACTATTTTCTTTATTGAATGCAATGAATGACTATGTGGCTCGTATAAGACCCCTTCGGGGTCGAATACGCCATGTTACGACTAGGGGGTACTCTCGGGTCGTGACAATCATCTTACTAATGGATTATCGTCATCTTACCAATGAAGAATCATCATCATTATTTTCATTTGCAAAAATGTCATCAAGAGAGCCATCAACATGTTAAATCATTCTATATTTTATTACTTTGATAGGTATTAAAAGAAGAGTACATTTGAAGAATTATATTGCAAATATGAAATACAAGTTTTATTGGCCTAACGTCAAGTTGAAGAAATTGATGTTAAATGTCCAAGGAGAGTGACTAAGTGTCAACATGGTAAAAGACGCTATCTCTCCATTTGAATTATATTTTTATGTTGAAGAATTTTATCTCAGTCTTTGTCGAGAGCATCCAAGAGGATGAATTCTCAAATCAAACCACAGGTGCGGACGACACATCAACAAGGATGCATCACAACATGAAACTTTTTCTTAGCAGCGAACTGGGACATAGTCCGAAGAGGAGAGTCAAACTCTTAGGACGCGAGCTGAGGAGTGACTTCCACCACAATCAAACCACACCCTATCATAAGGCATGTGGGTTTTTCTTTAGGTTTATCGGTTTCAGTTTCACATCCAGAAGATTTTAGTTTTCACCAGAAGCAACTTTCCAATCCGAGTGACAATGCTCCAAGAGCTTTGGAAATTATGTATGTGTAAGTTCTTAATTATGGGTGTGAAGTGCGCCACATTCATTGGTAAGAGGTTGCAAGCCTCCTTGTCATACTGGACTTACTTTTTCCCTCTTCCCAACCAAAGGTTATCTTGCATACTAGATTTCCTTTTCATCTGTTAGAGTCGAACTACAAGCAGTCTGATTCCACGAGTTGGAGGACATGTAGGCGGGATCAGTGTTAAAAACTCGGTTGCATTCTAACATTCTCTCTTAAGTCTTATTCCTGAACATTCTGGTGCCTTCGTAATTCGATATCGCGATGGCTTTTGAATTCTTTCAGAACCGTGCGTTGAATCTAGCGTATCGAACTACAAGTGACCTGAATTCTCATATAACCCGAGATATGTGGGAAACACATTCTTCAGGGTTCGACCATAATTCTTAAAGTCCGTACCAAAATACTTTTACTTAAAGATGAAGATGTGGTCGGTCAAAATAGGATTCGTCAATTTCATTTTCCTCGGATTTCTTTCATCAATCCAAGTCAAACGAGGGGCAGTTGTTGACACCCAATTTTCAACCTCCTCGATAGGAATTAATTTTCGAGCTTCTTAGATTTCAAGCGATTTGAAATAATTAGCTTTATAAAATTCAAATATTTTTCAAGTTCTTAAAGTAATTTTAGTTATTTTTACAATATTTTTAAATAAATAATATATTTTGTATAATTTTATATACAGCTAGTATGTTTCATAAATATTTGAATATCATATCAAAAGAATTACATTTTAAAACTAAATATTTTGTAAATTTAGTTAGTTTGAATTTTAGTTATAATTTTTGAATTAATTAGTTTAATTATTTTATAATCAAGTTAATTTTATTTCATTAAGATTAAGAAGCTCATTAATTAATTTCTATTAATTCATCTTGTTTAGTTTTAGTCGAATCATCAACTAAACTCATTTGGCTAGATTATTAATTTCGTTTGGCTATGATTGAAATTCATACGGTGATTTTCTTAATTGCAATTTTAGTTATTCTTCAACTTAATTGCAAGACCAAAGTTCTTGGGCCATTTTTCCCTTCTAAATTTCAGCACCCAATACAACAACTACATTAGTAGCCTAATTCCTCTAAAACCTCAATACCTAACCCACCAAGTAACACCCAACCTGACCCAATTTTTGTGTTCACAAGAGAAGACCCAGGAAACTTCACGTTCAACAGCACAAATCCAGATGCGTCCTCGTCATCAAGTTCACGGTGTCAAGACGAAGAGCACCCAATGTTCATAATTTCCTCAACTCCAAGCAGAATATTCCAAGAACAATTCGATTTTCCATCCCAATGTTCACTAGCGGCAAGCGACGTCTAGACACTGTGTCAAAATTCATGGCGACTTCACGCCGTGTACACGCCACCAGCTATGAGTACAGTACACTGCATTTTCTCATCATTTTCCTCACTCCCTCGACAATTCGTACAAGCGCCAGTGCTAGGTGGAGCGATATCAACGATTCACTCATCCTAGCGTCAAGATCGACGAACCTTATTGTTTAGCCGTTGGAATTTGTTGGGAATTTGAAGAATTTTCGTACATGCAACATAGATTTTTGAGTGGGGATTCTAAAATTCCCTTGTTCTTACCCGAAATTCCCTCATATTTTCCCCCCAAATCTGCCGTAGAATTCCCTTTTATAAATCTCCCTCTTTTTCTTTATTGAAGTTGGGAAAAAGTTAGGAAGAAAATTGAGAAAAGGTATAGAAAGTCAACCAGAATTTACTCATGAAATATAGCTCACAAAGGTTTGGGAATAGTCATTCCATTTCTAAGAATTTCATATTTAGTTCACTGATACAAAGTTCCTAGAAGGTCGCAACCCAAATCATGTCAAAGTATTCTCAGTTTGCTGTTCGTGTTCGGTGACTCTCTTTGAAAATTGATTTTTCTTTAAAACTCAAGTTAAGTTGATTTTCGAAACCAAAGTCTTTTCTTTTTTCTTGAAAACTGAGACAACCCAGACACAAACAAGCTCATCCTACTCCTCATATCAGAAACCATCTCCGGAGCATAATGGGACAGTTGAGTGAAGTTGAGGTTGTACTCATGCACACTCATGGATTTCTGCTTAAGTGTAAGGAATTCTCTTACCTTTGCTTCTCTCAGCTCACGGGGAAAGAAACGCTCCATGAAGGCACCTTCAAACACAACTGAACTTACAATTGGTGCTCTTTCAGCTCTACTCTTCTTCCATTGGTCATACCAGATCCTAGCAACACCCTTGAGTTGGTATGCAGCTAGTTCCACACGTTGAACATCTTAAAGATGCATCACCTCAAACACTTTCTGCAACTTTTCCACAAAGTTTTCCGGATTCTCACTAACACTTGAACTGGTGAGGTCTGGAGGAATCATCCTCAAGAACTCACGGATCCTTGATGTTTCAACCACATCCCTGTTGATTCACTCTGTGTTGTCTAGTTTGGCTGGTCACAACTTGACTCAACATCCGGATAGCATCCTGGAACTCAACATTAGTGACCTCTTCTTGGGGTTGCACTTCTGGTGCATTTGGTACCCCTTGATCCTGGAGATCAACATTCCTCCTAGAAGGATGACCTCAAACAACTCTTCGTGGAGGCATGATCTGAAAGATACACGCAAGCACAAATTAGAAGGGAATTTTTTAGAGTTGAACTCTATCGCACGAAAGAGTATGGGAAAAGTGAGATATTTCCTAAATGTCGCAGCTTCCTAATTATAGATGTAGCGTGCTTCACACCGATAACTAATAATCTACAGACACGACTTCAAATACTCCCTAGGACTCTTGAAAACCTAGCTCTGAAACCAAGTTTGACACGCCCCGAGCCTAAACCCTGGATGTGGCCAACACTCGAGAACCATTGTTGACTCCAAATAAACCCTTGGTCTGGCTTAACTCTCAGTGGAAGACTTACTTAACATAATATGAACTCAAATATCAAACTTTAACTCAAATGTCTCAAATGAATAACTCAAAATATATTAGAATATTCAACTAGCTAGAAATAGGCAACTCAAGTCTTTAAAACATTTAATAAAGAAATGAAATTGTTACTGTCTATCTATGAAGCCTCTAAATGACAAAGATGGAAGTCGGGACAAGACCCACGACATCCTAACAAAACCAAAAAGTAAATGGAATCCTCCAGAAGTAAGGAGGCTCACCAAAGCTAACTCGAACTGCTATGGTATCAACGAAGCACCTGTTGATGATCTTGATCTCCTGTATCTGCATCATGAAATGATGCAAGCCAAATGACATCAATACATTGAATGTACGAGCATGTAAGGGGAACACTGAACATAACATAAAAGCTTGAACTTGGAAAGAAGGAAACATACTCACCTCAACTCTACTCAACTCAACATCAACATCAACTCATGTATACTCAACTAAATACAATATAAAAACAACAATAAAAATGCAGTTTATATAAAGTATTTGAAATAGTAGATAACAACTTAATATATTTAAAAATACAATAATAACTCAGTTTTATGTAAAGATACAAAATAACTCAATTTTGGAGATTCTCTAACCCACAACAATCACTATGAGCTATGTGATGATACAACGTCTCGACCACGCTTCCAGAACTGTCATATACCTTGCCATAGTATAAGACATACTCAACTAAGTTGATCCACTAAGCTATGCTTAAAAAGCAATAAGGAATCATATAAAAAGTATGACCCTTTTCTACCCACGCTGGCTACATGGTTTATGAGGACTTTGAGTTTATCGAACTAGTCCCCATATTGGTGCTCAAGACTTTTCCCAATAATATAACTCAGCTCATATGCTGAAAAACATTTCCTCATCCTCAAACTTTGAGATTATTGCTCAAAAGGTTTCTCTTCAAAGAGATAGTACTCTAAACTCCTCATGAACTCATTTGGAAATCGATGTTTCCTCTCATATTAAATGTTAAAATATTTACTCTTGGGAATACTTAGTTCCCATATATTCATTTTAAAAAATGAAACTCGACTCTCCTCATCCTCACACTCAAGTACTCAAGTCTTAAATCAAGTTTTAAAAGATTGTAAAACACTTTTCAAAATGACTCGAAAGAATTCTCAAGACTTTACTCTTAACTCTACCTTGAATTTGAATTATAAATTCAAGGGTTATAATTCATGTTATGAAGGATCTATCGATGTTTAAATGTAGTTTAGAGTAGCAGACGGAGGAGACGACTGAAAAATAGGATGGGGCAGGCGACCCTAGCGCCAACCCCTTAACTTCAGAGGCAGCTTTCTGGTGCACTGTGCCAACCCCCTGCCTAGAAAATCTGACAAATGTTGTTTCTCGTTTCTGACCCTAATTCGCCTAGAATTGAATGGTTTCTTCCAAACCCTCTTAGATTCCTTTACCCAACTTAATTACATGAAAATATATTGAAAACCTTCAAGAACAATACACATTAACAAGATCCTCGCCTCAAGAACTCAACCAAACATCATAATTCAACAATGGAGAACAACACCTCAAGAACTTAAATTTCTCAATCTTTATGGATGAATTCGATAATGTAAATCATGATTGATGTGTGGATGAATGATCCCATAACTATGGAATCTTACATACCTCTTAGGGATCAACCCTTGACGAAATTCCTCGACAAATCTCAAGAACCTTGACGAACGCCTTGAACCTTTCCTCTCTTCTCCTCTTGAACTCTTCTCAAAATCCTAAGCGTATTTAGGTTTGTGAAAACTGAATCAAATCAGTTTTTACCCCTAAAATATTACTAAAAATGTTTAAAGCTAATGGGGTAAGGAAAAGACCAAAATACCCCTCATTAATTTAGGTAACTTTTCTTAACTGGACAGACTGACTTCAAATAGGCATATCTCCCTCATCTAAACTCGAAACTTAGCAAACTCAGTGGCGTTGGAAAGAGGATTCAAAGACCTTTGATTTGATATCTTATGAACCACCTAACTCATCTTGTACTGAATGTTATGTTTGTTTGAAGTTGACTTAAAACTTACAACTTGAACAAATCACAAATTAGCTCTTTCCAAATTAGTTGTTTCTAAATTCAGCCCTTTCTAAGGCCGAGGTGTTACAATTCAAGTATATTTTGTTTCACTTTGAAAGAACTGTTTTTGAACTTATAGTTCTTAGATCAAAATATATGTCAGTGGGGTACAAATGAATCATTGTGCGAAAGTATAACCATAAGATACAAAGTACGATATTTGCCTCGGGACGTAAAGGATTTTCGCAAAAATCCTTACATTACTAAATGGAGATATATTCTCCGATAGTGGATGCAATGAGACTTATTTCAGTATGACAGTAGATAAAATACTTGAAAATGTATAATGAATGGCTATCATGTCTAACTAGACGATGAAGGTTTTATGAAAATTCTTGAAAGATGTAAAAGGTCTTAGAACAATTCCATTGAGTACCCAATGATTATGATATTGCTTAACACAGAGAAAAAATCTTTTCGATCTGACGAAAATGATTAAAAATTCCATGTATTAGTGCAATTGATGCACTTACAGATTGTTCGTTAAACAAATACCATAATATTATTTGATATACACAACGAAAGTTATGTGAAGGGATTGTCATATTATCATTCAAGTTATGCCAAGAAACTAATAAAGCAAGTGACTCAACACATAAAAGATGGGTGATTTTCATTGAGAAGAATAGTTGAGCTTCAATAAAATTGAAAGGATCAATCTTCAAGTCATAAATGATTTGATTATGTATATGCAGAATATTTATTTGATTTGCATAAAGATCAATCCCAAATGGGCTATTTGTTTACATATGGAGGCACAACAATATCTTGGCATTCAAAGAATCAAACATTAGTAACCACTTCTTCAAACCATGCAGAAATAATATTGATCTATGAAGTAAGTCGGAAGTGTGTTTGGTTGGAATCATGATCTATCATATTAAGAAAATATGTGATTTTCTTTTGGAAAATAATATTTCAGCCACCATATACGAAAACAATATATAGTTCAATTGAAGGGAGGATACAATCAAAGGAGATCAGACAAAGCATATTTCACCAAAATTCTTGTTCACAAATGATCATCAATAAAATGATGAGTTAGAAATTCAAAGACTCGTTCAAGTGATAATCTTGTAAACTTATTCACTAAGGATTCCAACATCAATATTTGAGAAGTTATAATATAAGATTGGAATGCATCGTCTCCGAGATATTAGGTAATATTTTTGTTAGTGGTAGAAAAATACGTGTTGTACTCTTTTTCCTAACCATGGTTTTATCCCAATTGGGTTTTCCTGGTAAGGTTTTTAACGAGGCAACTTATTTTTTGTGAAACTACATTTTTTACATGTCATTCATTTTATTCGTTACATTGTTAATATTCATTTTATTTGTCACTATTACTAATATTCATTTTTTGTTTTTACCACAATCTAGAAATACATTAAAATTGGATAAGAATTGCCTACACAGATATTTTATTAACCGGTGGTTTGGCCCACGATTTAAGATCATGTTATTGTACTAAAGTGTTTTTCAATTTTATATTTAAACAATTTCTTGGCCACAAAGTTAGATGGTGGATAAAATATTTTAGGATAGGGTTTAATAATTTTTAGATAAAAATGGGCCTCTTCACTGATTTTCATCTTTCTGGCCAGCTCACCGCCGGAGTACCATCCTTGCCGGAGCACCATTGTCATGACCCAAGGTACACCCTAGATGTGACATGGCGTACAAGACCATGAAAGGCCCAATATAAGGCACTTAGCATACATTATACTAGATAATAGAGTTTAAAATATTTAAGAGACAGTTTTGACATATAAAAGTTTTATTGAGAAAAGCGGAAATCTAAACATCGTCTCAAAGCCATCTAGTAAATAAGAGTTTATCGGGATGTAGCCGGTACATCAAGTACAAACACTGAAAGTAAAGGCAAAAAGGAAATCAAGCTCGGTCCTTGGAACATGAGGACTCACCACAACTTGAAATCTCTCCAACAACCTCTAGCCACGAAATTGAGAACCGTGAATGTCAGACCCTACATTTGGGGACATGTAGGAAAGAGTATGCGTCAGTACAAAAATGCACTAAGTATGATAACCATGCATAAAAGTATGAAATCATGCTAAATCAAACATTTTCATGATATGCAAAGACCAAGTCAAACATAGGATAAGAAGGTTAGAAAACATACAACGAAATCATGATCAATGCAAGTAAAACCGACTTCGAACACTTGTGAGATGCTTCTTGAAGTAACCTTAGTTCATTATTATTGTGGGAATTAGTCTTAATGGACATAAAGACCATGTGAGCTATAACATGATCCCCCGGTGTCTCCCACACCGAAAAGGGTTGTCCTACTTGCCAAGGTAGAACCATGAATCTGAGCTAAAGTGGATCCATTAGCTAATTTCTATCTAAACAATCATCCTATGGGAGCACATAGGTAAGTGATAAGCATATTGCTTCTAGAAACCTGACCTCTACTAACGGGAGATCTTCCACCTCAATATCCTCTCGGTGCTAAGCATAGATCCCATGGAATAGTCATTTCTTACTTGTTCTTATTATCCTAGGAAGGGCACGTCATCTTGCCAATCCAAGCTAAGCCGTAAGTCATCCATGGAAAGGTATCATTCAATAACCAATCCAAGCTAGTTTTCATTAGGATAGCTCTTTATCTTTGATTAATTTAGGTGAGAAGACCTTACAACCTTAGAACCCTTCACTATGTGAGAAAACCTTTCACAATCATACTTTTATGTGTTTTTGAGAAATTCTTTCAACAACACATCAACAACATCATCATTGATACTTTACTCTCAAAGCATCATTAAAACCTTTGCATAGATTTCATAAGAACATGTATAATTATTCCATAATTCACCTTTCAAGGTTCAAAACCTACTTTCATAAGATCATAATTTGGAAAACATGGGTATTTCATGGGTTCATAGTGGATTCATCATGATATCATAGTATTTCGTCAATTCATGCATAAGAGATCATAATTCAATCATTTAAATAAATAATCAAGAGAACCCATGGAATTGAAGAAAACCCTAACTCAATTGGGGATTTCTAACTTTGAAAATAGGAAAATTTAGGAACTCCATGAATGGAAGGAGTCCATGGATGAAAACTATCATACCTTCATGCCAAAAGCTTGGAAGCAATGGAGGATTAGGAGGCTTGATCTTGAAACCCTAGTTTTCTTCTTCAACTTCTATAGAGATAAATATTTGTGAGGAAGAGTTTGATCTTCTTTTGAGAATTTGAGAGAATGAATTGGGTTCGGGTAATTTGGGGGTTTAAAATCATTATATAGGCTTCTATTAGAGAGCAAAATTACATAGTATTGAGTTAAAACATTGGGAAAAGACTCAACAACCCCTGACTTAAAAACGGCTGAATTCAATCTACTACAAGACTGACGGACCATCGTTTGGACTACCGTCCGTTGATTGGGTCTGTCGTTCATGGTCTGCCTGACAGGGCTTCACTAAAATGAGCATAACTTTTTACTCAGGGCTTGGATTTTAGAAAACTCGGTAAGGTTGGAAAGAGGATTCAATTATCTTTAATTTGATAGGTTATGGGCCACTTATATCATTTTGTGCTAAAAGCTATGACCGTTTGAAGTTGACCCAAAATCCCTTTCTTTCAAAATAACTGTCGTTGTCAACGACGGTGGCGAACCACGGTCTGTGGCTCAACCTACGGACCATCATGTTCACCCTTCGTTGAATTCAGAGACTCAATTACTGGGCCACCAATGACGGACCCTTTCCTACGGATCGTAGTTTAGTCTACAGACCCTAGGCCGTGGTCGTCGTTGTCGAATTCTGACTATGAAATCTCTCTAAGTTTGACTTACCTACGGACCCTATATATGGCTTGTGGAGTGGATGACGGGCCGTCCTGGTGGACCGTTGAACAAGTACTAGAACTTAACATTTTGGAAAAATTGAACTGACCAACCACGACCACAACCTATGGACTGTCATCCCACTTACGGTCCGTGAATGGTGTCGTCGTTGCTGACACCAAGTTGTGAAAAATCTAAATTTTTACCCTTTTTGAAATCTGAGGTGCTACATTATCTCCCCCTTGGGATCATTCGTTCTTGAATGAGATTCAAACTAGCACGAAAAGAGTAGGAGAGAAACTAACAACCCAATCATCAATGCAACTTCATCAAAATGCACATAACCAAGGAGGAACCCGGACTCCAAGCTAAAACATATTCAAACTATCATAAGTAAGATAAGAACTGGACCTAGCAGCCTAACATGAATGAACATATCCGAGGAGGAAACTTCATCTCCAAGCTAAATCATACTTTTTTTAAAACATCTTTTCATAAGACAAACATGCAAGATTATACTCAAATGCACATAATCATGAAGCAATCAATTAAACTAAATCATATTTTTGAAACAAATCAAATTTTCTATGAACATGCATGCATGAGGAAACATGAGAATGACTAAGACACAAGAATCCTAAAGAGTGAACCATGAGGGCTAAGACCTCAAGCTAGACTTGAAGATAGAAGGAAAATATATAGGGATACTATGACATCACATTGCATTCGAACTTTCATCCACCAAACCATGACAAGGAACTCTTCCAAAATCAACATAGTTCTACTCACGTACAAACCATGAAGCACACTATCTCCCTCTTGTCTTTTCAAATCCATCTTCCTCAATCAACTATAACACCAACGTCGTAACAACCACTAAACCATTGATACAAGTAAATACCTAAGAAGTTTCTACAAGGGTTTTCAAGAACTACTACAAACACCATCTCTATACATGAAGTCTTACCAGATTTAACGAAACACTCAACATCAAGAAATACATAACCCCAATCTAAAAGACATTAACTTACCAATTACTGCATTCGGGGAACCCTCATGATCTTCTTGAGTTTGAAGAGCATAAAACCTATCGTGTTTCCAACCACCACTAGGATCGGAGTGTAACACCCCGAATCCAAAAGATGGTAAATAGTACTTTTAATGAGCTGTAGGTGCCAACCCACAAGGACCACCCATGACTCATGGATGAGACCACAGACCGTAGGTGTGGTGTGCGGACGACCTCTCCAAAATAAACCCTGAAGGCCCAGGACCACTGCCTGACCAACAGATCGTCGATTAGACAATGGTCCATGGTTGAGGGCCCGTGGTTCAAGGGAACAGAATCACTTTTTGACCACCATTTATGGTCGTGCAAGATGGACCATCGGTGTGTCCACGGTCCGTCAACTAGTGGTCGTGGGTCGAGATTCAACAGCTAAGTCTAGGGGCAGTTGGGTCTTTTTCTAATTATTTTATCTCTATACTACGTCGTTTTAACCTTCACTAAGACCTCTATATAAGTATTTTAATCCCTAAGTTTCCCAATAGAAACCATTCTCTCAAACTCACCAAAGGAAATCAAGCTCTTCCTCTCCAAAATATTTCTCTCTCTAGAACTTGAAGAAGAAGAAAGGGTTCAAGCTAGGATCAAGGTCAAGTCTCAATTCCTTCATTGAAGATTAGAAATTGGTTTTGAGGTATGTTAGTTTTCATAGATGGATTCCTTCAATTCATGGAGTTCCCAAATTCTCCTATTTTCGAAGTTAGAATTCCCCTAATGAGTTAGGGTTTTCTTCAATTTACATGGGTTGTCTTGATTATTGATTTAAATAATTGAATTAGGATCTCTTATGCATGAATTGATGAAATAATATTATTTTATGATGATTCCCCTATGAACCCATGCTTTCCCCATGTTTTCAAGTTATGATCATGTGATGTGGGATTTTGATTATAAAGGAGGAGTTTTATGAAATAAAGCATGTATTGAGAGAATTACATGAATTTATGAAGAAATCTATATCTAACCCATGTTTTTCTAAATGTTGATGATTGAAAGTGGGTTTTGAATCTTGAAAGGTAAATTATGGAATTATGCATGTTCTTATGAAATCTATGCAAATGTTTTAAGGATGCTTTGAGAGTAAAGTATCAATAATGATGTTGTTATTGTGTTGTTGAAAGGATTTCTCATGAAACACATAAGAGCATGATGTGAAAGGTTTTCTCACATAGTAAGGATTTTAAGGTTGAAAGGTCTTCTCACCTAATTGAATCAAATATTAAGAGCTATCCAAATGAAACTTAACTTGGATTGGTTATTGAATGATACCTTTCCATGGATGATGACTTAGCTTGGATTGACAAGATAATGTGCCCTTCCATGGATAATAAGAACAAGTAAGAAATGACTATTCCGTGGGATTTATGCTTAACACTGAGAGGATATCGAGATGGAAGCTCTCCCGTTAGTAGAGGTCGAGTTTTTAAATGCAATCTTCTTATCCCTTACATATGTTCCCCCATAGGATGATTGTCTAGATAGACAGTAGCTAGTAGATCCACTTAAGCTAGAAGTTCATGGTCCTTACCTTGGCAAATAGGACAATCCTTTTTAGTGTGGGATACACCAAGGAATCATGTTATAGCTCACATGGTCTCTATGTCAGTTAAGGTTACTCCCCAAATTAATAATGAACTAAGGTTACTTGAAGAAGTATCGCACATGTGTTCAAAGGTTTTAATATGTTAGCTTGCATTTGACTATGTGTTATGACTTATGTTTTCTAGCCCTTTATATCATGTTTTAGTTTGGTCAATTGCATGTCATGAAATTTCTCTTTTGGCATGATTTAAATGTTTTATGCATAGTTATCATACTTGGTACATTGTTTTATACTAACACATACTCTTGCCTACATTTCCCCAAATGTAGGGTCCAATAATCAGGTTTCTCCGTTTTATGGCTAGTGGTTGATTTTGCGATTCTCAAGCTTTGGTGAGTCCTCATGCTTCGTGGATGGATTTTATTGTTTCATTTTTATTTCTTATTTCCAGTTTTGGACATGGTGTATGGGCTAGGCCCAATTTCTCTTCTATTTGTATTAGATGGCTATTGAGACAAGTGTTTTAGACTTCCGCTTTTCTTTTATAAAACTATTGGACTTGAAATGTTGTTTTACTTCCTTTATTATATTTCTTATGTTATGAATGCTAAGTGGATTGTATGGGGTCTCTCGGGGTCCTATACGCCATGTTACATCTACGGGCTACCCATGGGTCATGACAAACTTGGTAATCAGAGCCCAAGGTTTCGAATGGTCCTAGGATGTCTCATAAGCCACGTTGAGTAGAGTCTTGTTTATGAGTGTGAAGTGCGCCACATTTATGAATGAGAGGCTACAAGATGTTTAGGAAACTCCACTTCATTCATTACTCTAAAGTCGTGCTATAGAGTTTAACTCTATAAAGTCTCTCTCCTAATCCTTATCTGATGCTCTACATGACATGACTACTCGAAGAGCTTATACTAGAAGGAATGTGTGGGAGAATTCGGAAAAGAAGCTCCTCCCTAAGCTCCTCAAGTTTCGGTCGATCCTTTGGCCGAGAAAGTGACTAATGCGGAGTTTAGGGATGCTTTTCAAGTGTTGGCTCAAGCCGTGGTGGCCCAAACCAATAGGGAGGTTGTGGTTCCCGTGAACCCAAATATGAGTACGATGACATCTAAAGTGAGGGACTTCACTAGGATGAATCCTCCAGAGTTTCATGGTTCTAAGGTTGAGAAATATCCTCAAGAGTTCATTAATGAGGTTTTTAAGGTCTTGATGATCATGGGAGTGACACCGGTGGAAAATGTAGAGTTGGTCGCTTATCAACTAAAATGTGTTGCTCAAACTTGGTTCAACCAATGGAAATAAGGGAGATCAGAAGATGTGGGTCCTCTTGATTGGGAGAAGTTTAAGGTTGCTTTTCTTGATAGGCTATTTCCCCTTAAGATGAGTAAAGCAAAGGTGCTTGAGTTTATCAAACTTCGTCAAGGAAGTATGGGTGTGAGGGAAAATGCTTTGAAGTTTACACAATTGTCTAAATATGCTCCAATAATAGTTGCCGATTCTAGGGCAAGAATGAGTAAGTTTGTTTCGGGTGTGTCTGAAATGGTAGTTAAAGAGTGTCGTACCACCATGTTCATTAATGAAATGGATATCTCTCGTCTCATGGTTCATGCTGAACAGTTTGAAGACGAGAAACTTAAGGAAAAGTCTAGGGAAGCAAAGAGGGCTAAGATCGGGATGGTATTTCTCTCATGCAAGTTCCGATGGACATGGTCAACCTAGATTTCAACAAAGGTTTTCCGGTCAAGGTTCCTCCAATGTTCTTCCGAAGTTCAACAAAGATAGGGTGTCTAACCCTAAGACTAAAAGAGGAAATGGTAGTGGATCTTCATTGCCTATGTCTACTTGTACTAGATGTGGAAAGAAGCACGAGGGGAAGTGCCTAGCCGGCATGGATGGTTGCTTCAGTTGTGGTAAAATTGGTCATAAAATGAGAGATTGCCCAATGCTTATGGCTAAAGGAAGAGAGGGCAAGAAAGTTCCTTCTAGTGGTTCGGGTTCCAATGCTCCCAAGCAAAACTGATTCTATGCACTTCAGACTCGTGGTGAACAAGAGGGTTCTCCCGATGTGGTTACCGGTATGTTGAAATTTTTCCATCTTGATGTTTATGCTTTACTTGATCCCGGTGCTACCTTGTCTTTGGTGACGCCATATGTGGCTAGGAGGTTTGATGTTCTTCCATATGTGTTGTTAGAACCTTTTTATGTCTCTACTCTTGTTGGTGATTCTATTGTGGCTAATAGGGTTTATAGAAAGTGTCTCGTTTCCTTGTCCCATAGAGTCACTCTTGTTGACTTGGTAGAGCTTGATATGATAGATTTTGATGTTATCTTTGGAATGGATTGGCTGCACTCATGTTATGCTTCTATCGATTGTAGAACTCGTGTAGTCAAGTTTCAGTTTCCGAATGAGCCTGTCCTAGAGTGGAAGGGGAGAAATTCTATGCCCAAGGGTCAGTTTGTCTCTTGTCTCAAAGCTATATAGATGATTTCTAAGGGCTGCATTTACCATCTAGTTAGGGTGAGGGATGTAGATTCCAAAACCCTACTCTTGAGTTGGTCCCCGTTGTTAATGTGATTCCGGAAGTGTTCCCAGATGAATTACTCGGTATTCCTCCTGAGAGGGAGATAAGATAGACTTTGGTATTGAACTTCTCCTAGATACGTAACCTATTTCTATTCCTCCTTACTGTATGGTTCTAGCATAACTTAAGGAGTTGAAGGAACAATTGAAGGATTTGTTGGATAAGGGTTTCATCCGATCGAGTATTTCTCCATGGGGCGCTCCAGTATTTTTTGTTAGAAAGAAAGATGGTTCTCTTCGTATGTGTATTGATTATCTTCAATTGAACAAGGTTACGATTAAGAATAAGTATCCTCTTCCAAAGATAAATGATTTGTTTGACTAACTTCAAGAAGTAAGTTACTTTTCTAAGATTGACCTTCGGTCGGGCTATCGCCAATTGAGGGTGAAGGAAGATGATATTTCGAAGATGACTTTCAAACTCGGTATGGTCATTATGAGTTTTTGGTAATATCGTTTGGATTGACTAATGCTCCAGTGACATTTATGGATTTGATGAATAAGGTGTGTAGACAATACCTTGACATATTTGTGATTGTGTTCATTAATGATATATTGATCTACTCGAGAAGTAAGAATGAGCATATTGGTCATTTGAGGATCGTGTTGCAAATTCTTAAGGACCAACAACTCTTTGCAAAGTTTAGCAAATGTGAGTTTTGGCTAAGGTCCGTAGCTTTCCTTGGCTATATTGTTTCAAGTAATGGTATTGAGGTAGACCCTTAGAAGATAGATGCGGTCAAGAGTTGTCATAGATCCCTAACTCTTTCGAATATTAGAAGTTTCTTGAATTTATTCGGTTATTATAAAAGGTTTGTTGAAGGGTTCTCTTCAATTGCCTCTCATTTGACGACTTTGACTCAAAAGAAGGCTAAGTTCATATGGTCCGACAAGTGTGAGAAGAGTTTCCAAGAGTTGAAGGATAGACTTACTTCCGCTCTGGTGTTGACTTTACCGAAAGGAACGGATGGCTTTGTTGTTTACTGTCTAGAATTAGGTTAGGGTGTGTGCTTATGCAAAATGGATATGTGATTGCCTATGCCTCAAGGCAACTTAAGATTCATGAGAAGAATTATCCTACCCATGACCTTGAACTAGCGGTGATTGTTTTTGCCTTAAAGATTTGGAGATATTATTTGTATGGTGTTCATGTAGATGTGTTTACCGACCACAAGGGTTTGCAATATGTGTTTAATCAAAAGGATCTAAATCTTCGCCAAAGAAGGTGGCTTGAGTTATTCAAAGATTATCACATGAGTGTTCTCTATCACCCCGAAAAGGCAAATGTGGTGGAAGATGCTCTTAGTCAGTTATCCATGAGAAGTGTTGCTCATATTGAAGAAGAAAAGAAAGAGTTGGTTGGAGATGTTCATAGATTGGCCCGATTGGTTGTTCGGTTAGTGGACTCTACGAAGGGTGGTGTGATGGTCCACAATGGTTCAGAATCATCTTTAGTGGCAGATGTCAAAGCCAAGTTCTTGATCCAATTTTGGTCGACTTAAAAGAAACAATGCTTAATAAATCCGTTGAGGCTTTCTCCCAAGGGGGAGATGGTGTACTTAGATATCAATGTCGTTTGTGTCTCCCAAATGTTGATGACTTGATGGAACAGATCTTGTCAGAAGCCCATAGTTTGTGGTATTTCATTCACTTGGGAGCCACCAAGATGTACTGTGATATAGGGGAAGTCTATTGGTGGAATGGGATGAAGAAGGATATTGAGAAATTTGTGACTAAGTGTCCTAATTGTCAACAAGTGAAAGTTGAACATTAGAAATCAGGAGCTTTATCCTTAGACATTAGCATTCCTACTTGTAAGTGGGAGGATGTGAATATGGACTTCATTGTTGGTTTGCCTCGCACACGACGACAACATGATTCAATTTGGTTATAGTAGATCGGATGACAAAATCGGCTCATTTCCTTCCCGTCAAGGTTTCCTATTCGGCAGAGGACTATGCCAAGTTGTACTTGAGAGAGATAGTAAAGTTTCATGGATTGCCTTTGTCCATTATTTCTGATCGTAGTACCCAATTCACTTCCCAATTTTGGAAGTCTTTCCAAAAGGGTTTACGTTCTCGTGTTAAGCTTAGTACGGTCTTTCATCTCCAAACTGATGGGCAAGTGGAGTGTATTATCCAAACTTTGGAAGATATGTTAAGGGCTAGTGTGATTGATTTTAAGGGCAATTGGGATGACCATTTGCCATTGATTAAGTTTGCTTATAACAATAGCTATCACTCGAGTATTGATATGGCTCCATTTGAGGCATTATATGGTAGGAGGTGTAGATCTCCTATAGGATGGTTTGAGGTGGGTGAAGTTGCCCTAATAGGTCCCAAGTTGGTACATTAGGCCATAGAGAAAGTTTGACTTATTAGAGAAGGGTTGAAAACGACTTAAAGTTGGCAAAAGTCTTAAGTCGATGTAAGAAGAAGAGATCTTGAGTTTGATGTTCATGATTGGGGTTACTTGAAAATTTCACCCATTGAGGGTGTAAAGAGGTTTGGTAAGACAGTGAAGCTTAGTCCCCGATATGTAGGCCCATATTAGATTTTGAGACGTATTGGTAAGTTTTCTTATGAGCTAGATTTTCCAAATGAGTTAACATCGGTGCATCCAGTTTTCCATGTCTCTATGTTGAAGAAATGTGTTGGTGATCCGACATCCATAGTTCCCTTATAAGGTTTGGGAGTTAAGGAGAATCTTTCTTATTAAGAAGTATCGGTTGATATTTTAGACCGGCAAGTCAAGAAGTTGAGAAATAAAGAAGTATCTTCTATGAAAATGTTGTGGAGGAATCAGTTAGTTAAGGGTGCTACTTGGGAGGCCGAGGCCGATATGATGTTCTGATATCCTCATCTCTTTCCTTCTACTCCTACTCTAGCTTGAGGTAATGAGTTCCTCATGGTTTGTCTTATGTTTTGGAGTCATGTATCTTATATGTTTCCATGATTTCCTTACGATGCATGATTTATGAAAAGTTCAAGTTTTGAGAAAATGAATTAATTTGATTGATTTCTACATGTTTATGTGAACTTGAGTATGAATTGCATGTAGACTACTTGATATGATGTTGTGAGCATGTCTTTAGCTTGGAGTTGAAGTTTCCTCCTCGGATATATGCATTTAATGATTTGAGTATGTTTTTAGCTTGGAGCTGATGTTTCCTCTTTGGATGTTATCTTGGAGTTGATGTTTCCTCCTTGGATATATGTATTGCATGCATGATGGGCTGTTAGATTTAGCTCCACCCCTTTTATGATGTTTTGATAAACGTCCTAGCTTGGAGTCGATAGTTCCTCTTTGGTTACATGCATTTAGAGGAAGTTGCATTGTTGGTTGGGTTGTTAGTTCCTCTCCTACCTTTTTCGTACTAGCTTGAATCTCATTCAAGGACGAATGATCCCAAGGTGGAGATATTGTAACACCTCGGATCCGAAAGAGGGTAAATAGCACTTTTAATGAGCTGTAGGTGCCAACCCATGAGGGCCACCCACGGCTCGTGGATGTCCCCATAGACCGTAGGTGTGGTCCGTGGATGGCCTCCCCAAAACAGACCCTAAAGGCCCAGGACCATGGCCTGACTAACGGACCGTCGGTCAGATCACGGTCTGTGGTTGAGGGCGTGTGGTTCAAGGGCCCAAAATCACTTTCTGAACACCATCGATGGCCGTGCAGGACGGACCGTCAGTTTGTCCATGGTGCATCGACTGGTTGGTAAATCGGCCAACCACTTTGTATCCTCCCCCGTTAGAGAAAAGGGAAACAAATGAAGTCGGACTGACTCCTGAGTGATGTTCTTAAACAAGAATGGCCCACACACATCCACAAATTTTCGGATGTGGTCATGATGGTCCTCATGAGCAAGTCCTCCAAAGAGACCCTTCATTTGCAATAATTGCAACAAAGTGTTGGTCACATGGAACACTGCATTGCACACAGTTAGAGGCAATCAGATAGCACCCGCACTTCCTAACTGATCCTCATTGACATCATGCAAATTTCCAATGTCATCATTGTTCCCAAGTTGGCTGGCATTGCTCCCATTGACACTTATCTCTTCACTAGCTTAAGAGCAGCCAAAAAGAACACAAATAAGATAATTCATCTAGCATCCAACAAAGAACACAAATAAGATAATTCAACTACAACAAAATCAGTTCACGACTAAACTTTCATAAAAGAATTCTAAACAACACTCCCTGGAAGCGGCGTCATTTCTTATAACACTAAACTACACTTCATCCGATTCTAAGTGTAGGCAGTCGCTAACAAGTATAAACCCAACTAAGAGTTGGGGTCGATTCCATAGGGAGTGATACGATAAAGAATTCGATTAAGAAGTAAAATGTTGTTCTAATCATTTATAGATGTATACATTTTTGCAATAATAAAGTAAATGACAAGGTTTTGACAATTAATGTCAAATGGGGAGATCTAGGTAACCAAATTATGACTACTAAAATCAGTGGTAAACAAATAGAGAAGGTTTCTTGAGAGTGTAATAAATTGAATGCCAATTTCGCGTAATGGGTGAT
This sequence comes from Solanum okadae, assembly GCA_036553675.1. NCBI lineage: Eukaryota > Viridiplantae > Streptophyta > Magnoliopsida > Solanales > Solanaceae > Solanum > Solanum okadae. The sequence goes on along the minus strand of CM071684.1, from coordinate 19,152,664 downwards.
TATTATTTACTAAAAGTCGTTGAATCTCAGTGGGTAGACTAGGCTTTCGGTGCAATAGTCATTTCTCAATCAACTATTACAAATCAAGTGAGTTCTTTCGAACCTCAACATGCACAACACAGATTAACAACCAATTACCTTAATCAATCTACCTTTTCAAGCTAGATTTGTAAAATTGCATTCTGACCAACTTTCTCAAGAAAAATCTGTAACAATACAATCATCAACTAATAATTTAACTCTAACACTTCTTTCTCAAGTAAGTATAGAGTACTAAGCTAGAATTGCATTTGCAACTACAATTCCTCAATTAAAACACAAACTATTAATTGAATCCACTTCAAATCAATAATAAAATAAGAAAATAACAACACCCATTAGATAATTAGTGCATTCAACTACATAATCACACACCCAAGAATGGGGGCTTTAGCCAAACATAATAAAGAACAAGAAATCGTTACCAACGAAGTTTTCCATCAGATTGGGAAACAATCCACAAGTCTTCAAATGTTCAAATTGAAGCTAAAAATCTCACAAACCCTAAATCACTATTTAAAAATGTAAAAACAATGTTTTAGAATGTTCAAGACCAAAATCCCAGAAGTGGACAATGTGGGAACTTTATTTCTTCTTTTCAAAATTGCATTTATATGTTCCTAAAATTTTAGCATGGAGGGCACTCGGTGAAATAAGTCAGACTGGCTGAACTGGTCGGGGATGCGCCGAGTGCTCCTATTTTCTCCTTTCTAATGTGCCTTTTTCAGCAAAATTATTCTGTAACTTTCAGCGAAATGGGTTAAGATCGCCGAGCCGATTGGCAACACGCCGAATGCACCTCTTCTTGCCTTCTTGGCGTGCCTTTTTAACACCTCATTCTGAAATATTAGGCGATTGAGATCGGCATCGCCGATCTCTTTGGCGCGTTGCCGAATAACTAGTCTCCTCACCAAGTTGGTCTTGTCCATGGGCTGTGATGCTGGAACTTTGGGCAAGCTTAAGGTCCACTCTGTGACTCGCCGAGTGGCTTTGGCGAGTACTAGATTTTCTTTCCTTCAACTTCTTCAATTTTTTCGCTCCTAATTGCCTTGTAATGTTCTCGCCTTGCTCTTTTGTCTTCATTGTTGCATATTAGTACTTTAACATTAGTTATGAGCTTAAAATATGCATTGAGGACACTAATTCCTTGAATATTAAGCCCTAAATGAGTCGAAATCCCCGACTCATCAACTATGCAAGTATATGACATATTATGATGGTATCACTAAGAAATTATGATTTTCCCTGTTGAAAGATTGATCATTAATCAATGATATCATGTTATATATATATATATATATATGTTGGTATCATCGAAGGATAAAGGATTGAGGCAGACATTAATGATACCATGATAATATATAGATAATGTGATGGTATCATTACAGACTGAAGCAACTCTAGTGATATCATGTCAATATATATATATTTTGATGGTATCATGGAGGTATCTATATATTATGATGGTTGTTGACTTCCTTTTAGGCACAACGTCGTGGTGACTCAAAAAATAATCAATTTAAAAAGAATTTAATGATTAAAAGAATTTTTCAGGGACTCCCCACCTAATTTTAGGAAAAATTAGGAAACCATTAATTAATTGAATAAAAATATCTACGAAACCAATAGTTTAATAGGTAAGAGTTCAAGTTATTCAAAGGAAAGGTATTAGGCATCCTTCGAAATCCACAACTGTGGGTCCTGACTGAATTCATTTTTTCAAATTGAGGAGATTAAATATTATGTGTAAGTATAATAAACATGAAATATAAACAAATAATAAAGTGAAGCAATAATATGATAAACGGTCTAATGTTTGCCTATCGTCAATAGCATACATAATAATGAATAAAAAATATAATTTAAACTTTATTCAAATAGCTTCCTCAGGAAGCAATTCTGGGTACCCGTAAAGACACTTAGTAAAAGTATTAGTCATAGATAAATATTAACTAAAATAAATAAAATAATAATAACTGAAAAATAAAATTTGTCTTATGAACATGGGAGGCCTTGGGAATCGACGGAAAATCCTTCATCAGCCAATTTTAACATACAAAGTATATGAACTTAAACTGGATTTCCATCTTTTAAAATGGGGAGGCCTCTAAAACCGACAAAGAGATTTTTTCATTGACCAATTCTAACTAATAATGTATGGCTTGCCACAAAATCAAATTCCAAACAAAATGTATCAACATAATAATAATACTAATAATAATAATAACAATTACAGTCATAATAATAACAATAATAATGACCATAATAAAAAACCAACAGTGAGAACTACCAAAATGGAGCAGCAAACAAGATAAAATAAGTAAATTAAATCCAACGTTATTAACAACCTGAAAAATAATACTACTAAAACAGTAATATCCTCAATAAAAAATGTAGAATAAAATTAACTCAAATAGAAGAGCGAATCACAAACATACAATTATAGAAGAAAATGAATTATTAACTAATCATGAAATCAATATTATGCACAAATAAACAAAATAATAAGGGTGATCAAAGTAACAGCCAAAAAAAAAAAAAAAAAAAGAGAATAAAACATAAAGAATTTCATTCAACATTTATAGAGAAAGACTTTGTTGGGACTCGCTTCGGGGCTCTATAAAAATTCCTTGAAATTCAAGTGTGAGGGTTAGTTCTGTAAGACTTACGCTCTAAGCGCTCAACTGTACGCCCTAAGCATGCCCAACGCCCAACTCGCCTAATAGATCTTACACAAATTATGTGCTAAAAATTTTAGTTAACATTGTTGACCCTCATAATTCTTGAATAAATGAATGATACTTAATAAATTATTTAATCTATAGAGATAAGAAGATCGAGAGTAACTCAAATAACAAGTTGTAGTATCACATCGTTACTATTTGGTAACACTGTGAAGGTGATGATTTAGTACGTAACATTTCTTTTAAAAATTCGCAGCGAAATTTTACTTTTTCACTTATTCTTGGTCTTCATGATTTTGTCATATGTATCAAAATTATCATATTTTATTTAGCTATTTGAAAGTAATTTTATTTTTATTCATGATGGAGAGATGTTTTTACAATAATTATATCAAGTTTTATTGATTATTTTCTTTTAAGGGGGTAAATTGTATAGTATGATAAAAAATATTTATAGAAAGTTAAGATATTAGATTATTTATACTTATATAATCATGTTAGAAGTTTTATTTTCTATATATGAGTTTCCTTAATCGTGTTTGTAATTATTTCAAACGCCCCATCTCACACCCAAATCTCTTAAAACATTGCTTTCTATAATAATGTTTTCAATAGAAGGTGTTTTTGTTTAATTTTGGACAAAAAGATGAAAAACAACAATTTTATCCTTTAATGATAATCGATGGTCAAATTCCAAAATGTAAATCATAATTACAAGTTTTTATGAGAGGTGTACATGGCACAAAAGAGACCAATGGTCAATCATATCAATATTAATGAATGTACTTCCATTAATTAATGGTAAACCTGCATGCATGCCAACTTTCAATGCACTAATAATTACTTTTACTTTTAATCCCTGTCTTATATCTTCTCCCTCTCCCTACTCTAATCTAAATAAACGTGAAGTCATTTATTCTTCTTTCATACCAAATATAGGAAGTGATCATGACAAATCAAGACTTATTTTCCCTTCCCAAACAACATGATTTCAGGTAATTCATTCCGTTTTTTTTTTATCTATCTTAAGAAATTATTTTTACAATTTCACAGAGTATATATGTTGTTATTATGATATGTAGTCGCGTATATATATATACCCGACTACATATCATAATAACAACTATGTTATGTTTAAAAATAGTGAATCTTCAGGACACAATGCAATTTTCTTTGATAGAAATGGAATGCAATACCTTTGTTGATTCAGCTTTTCATAGTCTTATCTCAGGTGAGGCTGAATCATATACATATTTTGTGTTATAGTATATTTTTATATAAAAGAATGATTCATAACTAGTATATAATTGTTATAGTGCAAAAGAGTTATGGTGTGAGGAAACTAGGAATGAAATGAGCGGTGAATTTGAATTAATCGAAAATGCAGGGATAGAACATTATTATTATGTCATAACAAGATTGATGAAGAAGAGATGATAATGGGTATTGATCATCAAGAAATTATTGTAACGAAACGGACAAGGATCATTGTATGGAAATTAGAGAGGAGATTAATAATAATAGTGCAAGTATGTTGTCACGAGATGCAATTTCAAAGTATTTTTATATGCCAATTACTCAAGCAACAAAGGAGCTTTATATTGGGTTGACACTTTTGAAGAAAAGATGTAGGAATTTGGGAATTAGGAGGTGGCCTCATAGGATATTGATGAGTCTTCAAACACTAATCGACAATTTTAAGGTATATATATATATATATATATATATATATATATATATATATATATATATATATATATATCCACAACTTAATAAGTTTGTTTCAATTAATTAATTCTTCTTTTCTTATAGTAAATATTAATATAAATTATGTTGATTAATATATGATGGTGTATATATACAAGTTATGATTCTAATTAATAATTTTTATATATATTTGAAGGAATTGGAGAAGGGAGTCGGAAATGAAATGGAAAAAAAGTTGAAGGATGTGATTAATGTATTAGAGAAAGAGAAGAAGATAGAAGAAATACCAGACATGGAAATTGAGGAGAAAACAAAGAGATTGAGGCAAATATGTTTTAAGACAAATTACAAGAGGAGAAGACTAATGTCGTCTATGCCTCATCAATTACACCATTCTTTTGATACTTATTGCACTACTAGTACTCCTCCTCCTCCTCCTCATAATGTTGAAGAAGATGATGAAGAGATTATGTCTCTTCTTGCTAACTATTTCTCTTATGATACTCCAATCTTGTATCATTGAACTTATCTTCTTCTTTTTTTGTGTATATTGTTTTTGCTTTGGAGGGTGTTACGCACAACACTAAACTTTAAGATCAATTTATCACGACCCAGACTGTCGTGAATGGCACCCACACTAACCCTCCTGTGGAGAACCATTACTACAACCCAACTAACCAAGTTAACGAAAATTAAGACATTTAAAGATACGGAAGCAAGTTTAAATGACTAAAGAAATACAGAGTTCCCATAAACTCCGGTAGTTCAACAAACATCTATCAACTAATGCGGAAGTTAACCCTTAGAACTGAAAGTCATTGTACCAAAACTACTAACCAACAAGTCTAAGAGAAAGGGTTACAACCCCAACCAAACATAAGAAATATCTAAAACAGTCCGAGTCCGAAGGAAATGGACTAAACTAAGCTGCAGGACCCATGACAGCCTGAAAGAACCAACTCACCCTTGAATACAGTCTATTGATCTCCTAGTTGAGGTCTATCCATAGCCGCCTGAAGATGATCTGTACTCAACAAAGAACGAACAAGTGCAGTATAAGTACACAACCACACTGTACTGGTAGGATCACGCGGCTATTCCATTAAGCGAAACATATACAAGTAGTCACAACATAGTAAACATGACATGTACAGAATATATAAATCGGTTATCATTTCAAGAGCAATGTATAATTCCACATTCTCAATAACAAGTAGATACGACAATTCAATGGTCCTCTCATGGAACCCACACCCAAACTATTAGTGTGTTGGAACGTGACACTCGATCTAATGTATATGTCGAAATGTGACACCCAACCCAATGCATGTGTCGGAACGTGATATCTGATCCAATATATGCGTCAGAACGTGACACCCGATCTAATGTATGTGTCGAAACATGACACCCGATCCAATCAGCACAACCACAATCACAATCACACTCATAATGTACATACTCATAATCATACAATCAAGTGTTGATTCATGACATACAATTGTTCATTCATGCTCATTTACATTAGGTTTGATCAATAATGATTCATTCATATACATGCATGCATTACAATGAAGAAATTACCGACTTATATCACACAAACATGAAATCAAACCATCACCTACCTCGAAACCAAGCTTGAATCCCCCTAAGGCACTTGAATCTTCCCTTTCTGGATTTTTTCCGCTTGTTCGTGGTCTAAAAATATACAATTAACGTAAGGATCAATAAACGAGGCCTAATTATCTGGATAACAATCAACAGTATTAACCCTACGCCAAACCCAAGATCTCAATACCCAACTTAGGGCTTTTTCCACCATTAACTTCAGATCAGCCCCCCCCCCCTCTCCCCCAATGATAATTACCCAAGAATCTAAGTTTCACGGATCGAAAAGAGGATTAGGGGAGTAAAACCTTACCTTTAACACTAGAAGAGGTGGAAAACTATCAAGAAATAGCCCTGGGTCGTCCTGTAACTCTCAAGAACTAAACTTGTAGAAAATAACGTTTTTGGGTTTTTCTCCAACTTAAATCGCGATTGGGCCGCTAAGTTGGACCCCATCCCACAATAGCGGTCCCACCCTTATGGCTTGCATGGGTACAGAGAGTCGGAATTTGAGTTCCAAACTCCCATTTCAAAACACACCTTCAACCCTTGACGTTTAAAAACTACCTGTTCACGCTAAGATCAGTTTCGGGAGTTCTACTCTCCCGAATTTGATTCTGTAAAGACATACGGGCTCCCTAACGTCTTTGGATATCCACTCATGTGATCAAAATCATAATTAATTCTCTTTTTCATTGACAGATTTCCCTAGACCTCACATGACTCAAATTTCATCCAAATCTGGATTAGGCTAGGAATTCCCAAGTCACTACTCAAAAGTTTTCCGGCCCAAGTTCTTTCCCCATTGGCCTTTCCATAACAACGGAAACCGGTCGTTATAATAGATATCAATTTACCCATCAGTCGTCTGCAAGTGATCAAACTAGGAAAAACTGGCTAAAATAAGGATAGAGTAGTACCTGAATTATTGAACAACTGGGGATACTTGTCTCGCATGTCCTTCTCGGTTTCCCAAGTAGCTTCCTCAACCGAACGATGCTTCCATTGAACTTTCACGGACGTTATCTCCTTGGTCCTCAGCTTTCAGATATCGCGATAAAAAATTGCAACCGGTTCCTCCTTATACCGAAAGTCTTTGTGTAACAAAACTGAGTCCCATTTTATTATGTAATCCTCTTACCCATGATACTTCTTCAATATGGACACATGAAACACTGGATGAACTCCAGATACGCTAGGAGGTAAGGCCAACCTATAAGCCACTGGCCCTACACAGTTGAGAATTTCAAATGTTCCAATGAATCGAGGTCTAAGCTTGCCCTTCTTATCGAATCTCATCACCCCTTTTATGGGTGACACCTTAAGAAGAACTTGTTCACCCGCCTGAAATGGCATGTCTCTTACCTTACGGTCTGCTTACTTCTTCTGCCGACTCTAGGCTTCTAGTAGCTTAGTTTGGATGCTTCTTACCTTATCTTGAGCATCTTTCACCAAATCCAAAGGTTTCACATCTCTAGCCTCAAACCATCCTATGGATGATCTACATCCCCTCCCATAAAGTCCCTCAAATGGGGCCATGTCTATGCTGGAGTGGTAACTATTGTTATAGGAGAACTCACACAAAGTTAGGAACTTGTCCCAATGTCCTCCAAAGTCAATCACACATGCCCTCAATATGTCCTCTAATACTTGAATAGTTCTCTCTGACTGTCCGCCTGTCTGTGGATGGAAGGATATGCTAAAAGTGAGTTGAGTGCCCAACTCCTCATGCAATTTTCCCTAAAACTTGTAAGTGAACTGCATATCACGGTCCGAGACGCTAAAAAGAGGCACTCCATGCTGCCTCACTATCTCCTTCACATACACCTTAGCCAACTGCTGCGCATTATAATCTACTTTGACTGGGATGAAATTGGCTGAGTCTATCAACCACTACCCAAATGGAATCAAACCTTCCCAAGGTTTTAGGGATACCAACCACGAAATCCATAGCTATCATTTCCCACTTCTATTCCGGAATTGGCATTCACTGAAGTAAACTTTCCGGCCTTTGGTGCTCATACTTTACTTGTTAACAGTTTTGGAACTTAGCCACAAACTCCGCTATATCTTTCTGTATGCCAGGCCACCAATAAAGCCATTTCAAATATCGGTACATCTTGGTCACTTCCAGATGAATGGAATATCGCAAACCATTGGATTCTGTCAACATTTTCTAAGTCAAGTCATCCACTTGGGGAACACATATTCTTCCTTTAAAACTGAGCACACACCTCGCGTCAAGAGTCGCATCTTGTGCCTTGCCAGACACTGTGTTCGTTCTGAGCTCATTCAAACTCTCATCTTCATACTGTTTGGCCTTGACCTCCTCAATAAATGTGGGTCTAACTTCAATGTGGGCCCCACCTCTTTCTGAGATGCTTAACCGCATGAACTTACACTCCAAAGTTTGAATTTCCTTGGCCAAAGGTCGCTTGGATACACTCAAGAAAGCTAGACTACCCATGCTCACCGCCTTCCGGCTTAATGCGTCTGCCACCATGTTAGCCTTACCCGGATGAAACTGGATGGTAACATCATAATCTTTGAGTAATTTCATCCACTTTCGCTGTCTCAAATTCAGGTCCTTCTGAGTGAATGCATGTTGTAGGCTACAGTGGTTTAAAAATACCTCACACTTGACACCATAAAGGTAATGCCGCTAGATCTTAAGAGCAAACACTACCGCTGCCAACTCTAAATCATGTGTCGGGTAATTTTTCTCATGTACCTTCAACTGACGCAATGCATAAGCTATAACATTCTTATCCTGCATCAACACAGCACCCAAGCCTGAATATGAAGCATCACAATAAACAATGAAATCTTCACCTTCACCGGTAGTGCCAAAATAGGGGTTGTGGTCAGAAGAGTCTTAAGCTTTTGAAAGCTCTCCTCACATTTGTCAGTCCACTTGAATGGTACCTCTTTTTTTGTCAACCTTGTCAAATGTGCGGTGATAGAAGCAAATATTTTCACAAACTTACGATAATAGCTGACGAGCCCCACAAAACTCCTAATTTCAGTTACAGAGCTAGGCTGAACCCAATTCTTGACTAGTTCAATCTTTTGGGGATCTACCATTATCCCTTTCCTTGAAATCACATGCCCCAAAAAGGCAACTTAAGTCAACCAAAACTCATACGTAGAAAATTTAGCATATAACTTTTGTCTCCTAAGAACACCCAGAACAATACAAAGATGGTCGGCATTCTATTCCTTACTCTTCGAATAAACCAATATGTCATCAATAAAAACAATAACAAATGAATCCACAAATGGATTGTACACACCATTCATCAAACTCATGAAAGTTGCAGGCGCATTTGTCAGCCCAAACGACATCACAAGGAACTCATAGTACCCATAAAGGATCCTGAATGCCGTTTTTGGTACATCCTCAAGCCTAATCTTTAACTGATGGTAACCATACCCTAGATCAATCTTAGAGAAAATTGATGCTCCCTGCAACTAGTCAAAAATATCATTTATCTGAGGTAGTGGATACTTGTTCCGAATGGTGACCCTATTCAACTTTCGATAGTCTATGCACATCCTCATACTACCATCCTTTTTCTTGACTAGCAAGACTGGAGCACCAAATGGGAAATCACTAGGACGGATGAAACCTTTATCAAGAAGCTCTTAGATTTGAGCTTTAAGCTCTCTCAACTCTGCCGGAGCCATGAGATAAGGAGGAATGGTGATGGGGTGAGCACTAGGTTCCAAGTTAATGCAGAAATCTATATCTCTATCCGGTGGCATACCAGTCAAATCAGTAGGAAAAACTTCTCTAAATTTTGACACTACAGAAATAGACTCAATAGAGGGAGACTCAACCTCAACGTCCCTAATATGAGTCGAATACGCCAAACATCCCTGCCCCACCAGCTTCCTTGCCTGAATAGAGGATATGACCTTAGCTGGCTTAGGCTTGTACACCCCTTCCCACTCTAACTTTTCCCTTCCCGGGATCTCTAGAGTCACAAACTTAGTATTACAATTAAGCACATCATAATAGAGGGACAACCAAGTCATGCCTAAGATTATATCAAAGTCAGTCATATCCAAAATAACTAAATCAACCCAAGTTTGGAAACCCATAAACATAACAGGACAAGCACGATATACATGGGTGACTATGACAGACTCTCCAACTAAGTAGAAACATGGATGGGGGCATCAAGTATATCACAAACCACATCAAATCCCAAGGCAAACTGAACTGACATGTATGAAAAGGTAGAACTCGGATCAAACAACACATTATCCATCTGGTCACATACAAGAATAGTACTTGTGATCACTGCATCAGATGTCTCCGCCTCGGTCATGCCCGAAAAGACATAAAACTGAGCCCTGTCATCTTGATAGACCTGGCGGCTTGCACGGGGACATAAAATCGGAATTTGAGTTCCAAACTCCCATTTCAAAACACACCTTCAACCCTTGACGTTCAAAAACTACCCGTTCATGCTCAGATCAGTTTCGGGAGTTCTACTCTCCCGAATTCGATTCCGTAAAGTCGTACGGGCTCCCTAAGATCTTGGCTATCCACTCATGTGATCAAAATCATAATTAATTCTCTCATTCATTGCCAGATTTCCCTAGACCTCATATGACTCAGATTTCATCCAAATCTGGACTACGCTAGGAATTTCCAAGTCACTACTCAAAAGTTTTCCGGCCCAAATTCTTTCTCCATTTGCCTTTTCATAACGATGGAAACCGGTCGTTACACAATTTTAATTTGTGCATGTATAAATTGTCGAAATCACATCCTTGTGAGATGCAATGTACTCTTTTTTGAACTTTATGTGAAATTCAAGTTGCAAAAAATTATCGGGATTCTTCATGATTTCATAATCGACATTGATATATTTGTTACATACAAGGGTGTAGTATATAATTTTCATGGATTCATGAGTTAATGTATTAAGGGATGAAAATAATTGTCAATTTCTGCATAGCCACCACAATCACAAACAACCCTACCTACATTAGTGTATTTCATATTAGCATTTAAATATTACTTCTAAAACATATTTTTTCCACCCTACCAAATGTCATCTTAATTAGGAAATAAATATTATATATTAGGGTTTGTTTATTTCAATTTATTTATCTTAATTTAGTTTCATACAGTTTAAGAAAGAATCTTGTGGTCTTTAAATAACTAGAGATCTGTAAAATGTAGAAAATAATTTTTAATTTTATCATTTTAAATATATTGTAGAAAATTAAAATTAAAAAGTTATCAAGAATTTTTTTTTTCTTTTTAAATATAAAAAAAACAAATATATTGAAATAAAATGAGTAACTTTATGTATCTATGAAGTGACTCATATCAATCAAATTTCACACGACTATATGTTACACCTTATGACTAATAATTACAAACTTTTTTCTTTATGAATTGTGGAGTCTTTCATAAATATCACATTTCATATATACCATTTGACTAATAATTAATTGGATATGACAGATGGAATCACTGCTTAAAAGAAACAAAAAAAAAAAACCTTCGACTTCCAGAATTTGAATTACTATCACTGTTGTGTATATATAGTCGAGTTGATTTGGATTTTTTAAATATTAAAATAAATTATTTGTGTTGGACTTTTAAATTTATAAACCATACCAAACTAATAAAACTCAAGTTTTTAAATTTTGGTTTTATCAGATCTTTTGGGTAAAGAGTTCATACATACATATAATTAACTTGTGTTCCAAATATTTATTTAGTTCTACAAAAATACAACTATCTAAGATGTTTCTTAAGAAAATAAAAAAAATATGGGATAAGTGATGACACCAAAATATTCAATAAAAAACAATAACGAAATTGCATAAAACAAATATTACAAATTAACAAGTCATAATGAAAAAGATCACAATTTAAAAGTACTAGAACATGCTAAAATAAGTCTAATAAGTATTAATTACATGATTAAACATTAAAGAAAAATTAAAATTTGATTATGTATTATAAATGTCTAAACCAATCTATCTATGTATAATTTAAAAGAGAAACATATACAAAATGATATGGCACCTCTCTATGACCTCCATTCATATTTATCTTTTTTTCTCCTTTTTTTGTTATTTAAATTAATTATTTTATTATAGAAGTGAATTACTTAATTTATTACAAATAAATATTTTATTAATCAAAAACATCACTACAAAGACTCTTCACATGCCCATTTACAAAGAGTAATTATCCATAATCACGCCTCTCTAATTTCTACTCTTAATTAGAAAAAAACTCTTTTCTCTACTTTTTTTACCTTCTTCCAATTATAAAATGATGATATATTTTAATATTTTAAGTTTTATTATTTAATCTAGAGCTATATAAAATAAAATAAAAAAAGAAAAGAAACATAGATAAGGTGATGTAACACTCTCTACAGTTAAAAAATATAATTATTTTCCCCTTTTTAAAAATATTTTTCTTCCAAAAAAAATCTATATATAAATTCCCCATGAATGTTAAATTGCAATTTTTCATTAAAAACTTTTAATAACACTAAAAGGTACATCATAATATCTCAATTCTCTTTAAGTTTCCTGTCTTTATTAATATAAATCTTTAGACCTTATTTAATTTATATGGGAGAGGAAGAGAGATTCAATTTGATTGAATAAAATAAATAATTTTAATGACTTAAAGAAAGCTCTTTGTATTATTTTTAATTTCAAACGTTATTGGAAATAATTACACTATTATAAGTATTAAATTGTATCTAATTTATTGCTTTTTTTAAAGAAAAAATCTACTTGCCACCCAATTCTCAATATATATAACTATATATATGGATGATCTCTCATTTTTTGTTACATTCCAATTAAATTGTGATAATTTTTAAATTTTTTTCATATCATGTGTTAAAATTAGAGTAAATATCAAATGTTCATCTCTAACCCTATACTCTATTTTATTCTCCTAATATAGAGTTCTCTATTTTTTCAGACTATCAACTCCAACCCAATTCTCTATTTTACTCTCTAAAAAAGAATTTTTTTCTCTTTCTTCAATATTATATTATTATTTTTATTTCTATTTCATTTTCTTATGGAGAAGTTTAGAAATAACAAACGGTGGAGATATTGGTATGGGAATTTGATGACTCAATTTATCCGACGGGAAGGTGTTGTGGAGGAGTACCATGATTTGTGTCCATTGAAGGTTCCATATTTGGTACGTAAGTTGGTGGATGTGACTAAGAACAAGGCACAAGATACTTCACATGGACCCGTGCTCTCTACTGCTGATCACCAAGCTTGGGATGATAGTTGGATGGGTCCAATGTTTAGTATGGATGAGTTACAATGATACATCGATAGTCATCCTAGGGCCGATGCAGAGATGGCTGAGTTGGATGCGCCCTACCCATTGATGGATAGTCTTATGCATATGTGAAAAATGGGCCCAACTTTTCAAGGGCCGTTAGACGATGATGAGCCCACTAATTAAGTCTCTCCCAATGATGATGATGATGATGAGGTTGATGATTTGGGCATGTCACTTATGGCAGTTGATGAAGCCACAAATTTAGCGGATGAAGATGATGTTGATGATGGAGACGAGGCCTAGAGGCCCAGAGAGTTCCTTATTTCACTATTAGCTTATGTATTGAATTATCGCACTGGGGACAGAGCCATGTTTTAAGTGTGGGCGGGAGAATGAATTCCTAGTTTGTTTTACTGTTTTATGGAGTTTTTTTTAGAATGGATTCCCGGCTTTTGTTTTCCGTTCTTTTCTAGAATATAGTCTCTTTCAACTGAATAGATTTTTATTTTATTTTATTTTGTTTAGGAGAGGCATAGTAGTAGTGACTTGTCCCAATGATGGATGGATAATAACTATCTAAAGGAAAAATTAGTCATAGGTTTGCAGGATTGGAAACCCAACAATTGACACTTTGAAACCCTTCTTTGAAGTTAGCCCGACGACATGGGTAGTTCATGTGTAATCATTTATATTAAAGAAGTAACTCTTGAGACATACATAAATTCTTTAACTGAACTTTAAGAATGAAGAAACTGGCTTAATTGTGTGAATTCACTCAATGTGTTTATATATGATCATGCAATGAGTGTATTTCAATATGTGTATCATGGTGCCATGTGAGGTTAGTGTTTGATTGGTTTCTTGCATAGAAGAGCATCTAGAACTTTCCCATGTGTGTGTTAGAAAAATTACTAGCATGAAGTTGTGGAACATGATTTAGGCATTTCCTTGTGTCACCCCCCGAAGCTACCCTCAGGACACGGACACGGGACCTAGGATCACGAGTGACCCCAAGCTAACCCTGCTGGCATATCATAAGCATACTAAAGCAAACTGAATCAATAAATACTGTGCGGAAGCTAAATCATATAAATAATCTGAAATTATGGGGAATACCAATATACTAAGTTTGAATAAAGAAAACTGAGAGTTTGAATACAAAGGAAAAGTCAAACTCTAACACTAAGGCTGAAACTACTATGCCTGAAATAAAACCTCTACTGACAAAAAATGTTGGGACTGCCCCCAACTAGATCTAGCAAAACTGAAACTAAAGCTAAAAGCAAGAAAGATAATCATGTCACTAGTCCTCGAAGAATGAGGACTCACCACTGATGTTGTTGAACTGAAGATCGGAAACTGATCTATGCGTGATCTGACTACTGAGGACCTGAACTTACATCACGAGAAAATGTAGCACAAAGCATGCGTCAGTACTTGAAATGTACTGAGCATGTAAGATAGAATAAAGCTGAATAATAACATAACTGAACAAGCAATAAAGCAATGATATAATCTGAACATGATAAGGATACTGGAAATAATGAACACGGTTAAACGGAATGCATTGACCAAGTTTATAACATGCTGAGACTGAATACTGAACTATACTGATAACATGGTCAATGCAATAGAATCTGACTGAACTGTAAAGGAGCTACTAATAACCGACATAAAACCACATGAGCTAAATGTGGAGTGCAATGTATACGCCCCATCGAAAGGACCAAATATACCCTGCCAGAGGTATAGAGGCATGCTGGCGTGATCACTAAAATGATGCCCACAAAGGGGACTTACAACCTACGGGGAACGTAGTTATGGGACTTGAGGGTGACTGACCCTAGTCCACTCGGTATTAAGCTTCTCCCAGTTGATTAGGTAATTAACAATTTATGACTGAAGTTCTGTAATACTGGATAGCTCAAAATACTGACATGCTAACTGAAAATGCAACATTAATGTGTTGATAATGAAACATTTAATTCTGAGGCATGTATAATTGAAATATCTGACCTAGCATGTGTAGTTCATAAACTAAAAGAACTAAATAGCTAGGGTTCTGAGTTTATGCATGAATCTGGGCAAAAACCATACTACAACATGATAATCTAATTAGGAACATTAAAGTAACTAATTCATAATAATCTATTGAGATTCTAGAAACCCTAGGTCTAGATAATCTGAAGGGAATCAAGAATCTGACTGAACTCTAGGGACCTAATGGGTGAAAGGAACCCACTAGTAAAATCTCACGTACCTGGTGAAGAATTCCATGGAAAAATCTTTCGATTTTAGGGCTACATCATTCTTGAACGAGGGTTCTTGACCTCTTTCTCCTCTTACGCTCTAATTTTTCTAAGTTTTGATGAATTATCTAACTTAGGTAAGTTCTAGTTATGTTTCTAGGCTAAAACTGACCAAAACTACGTAGTTTAGGGTTTAAACTACGTAGTGTAGAGGTCCAATGCATAAGGAAAAGACCAAAAAACCCCTAACTTAACTGATGTCGAGGTCACCGACGAACCGTCGATCGACTGACGGTCCATGCTGGTCAACCGCTAATCGGTGACAGGGATTGGAATTTGTGGGTCTGGCCTATGATCCTGGACCACGAAACATGGTCTAACCTACGGTCCGTAGGTCCTGGCGTAGGCTGATCCTTAGCGGATTTCCTGAGGGGTTCCGAGACAGAAAGATGGGGATTGACCCACGAACCGAGGCCTGACCTACGGTTCGTAAGTCCTAACGTGGGTGGACCCTTAGCTGGATTTCTGGGCTGCTTCTACGGAGGGCTGCATGTAACCATCCACGGACCACTAACACAGACCTTGGGTCACCCTACGATCCATAGGTGGTGCCCGTCGATGGCACTTGTAGCTTCTGAAATATGCAATCTAGTATGTTTAGGATACGGGCTGTTACATTATCTCCCCCTTGGAAACATTCATCCTCGAATGAAGACTAAACTAGCTGAAATGGGGAGAGTAAGAGCTGCAAACCCTATCACTAAGCACTAGGAACTAATTTCTGACTGAACTAAGTTCCAAGAACGTGCAAATACACTGAAAATACAAGTACAAAATGAAGGAACATGATACTAAGACTGATTCTACGCATGAATGACTAAAAAACTGAAGAGGAACTATTACCTTAAGGTGGAATGGAATCGGAAGGAAAGAGGTGAGGATACTTGGCCTTCATGGCTATTTCTGCTTCCCAAGTAGCTCCTTCTATGGACCGACTCCTCCACAAAACCTTGACTGAAGTGACTTATTTGTTTCTCAAACTTTGAACCTGATCATCAAGAATCTCAACTGGAACATCCTCATAAATGAGACTATCTTTTACAGCCACACTTTCTAAAGGTACTATAGATGTTAGATCACCCACACACTTCTTCAACAACAAAATGTGAAAAACTGGATGCATTGCCGCTAGTTCTGCTGGCAATTCTAACTCATAAGCCACTTTTCCAACTCTTTTCAAGATCTTGTAAGGGCGTACATATCTAGGACTGAGCTTCCCTTTCTTGAAAAATCTCATCACCCCCTTCATAGGTGACACTTTCAGGAAAACCCAATCATCAACTTGGAACTCTAATTCCCTTCTCCTTACATCTGCATAAGACTTCTAGCGACTCCGGGATGTCTTAAGTCTATCTCTGATGAGTTGCACTTTCTTCATAGCATCATGAACTGAATCTGGCCCTATCAAGGCTGATTCACCTACTTCAAACCAACCAATTATAGATCTACATCTACGCCCATATAATACCTCATAAGGGGGCCATCTGAATGCTGGAATGGTAACTATTATTGTAGGCGAACTCTATAAAAGGAAGGATATCATCCCAACTACCCTTGAAATCGATAACACAAGCTCTCAACATGTCCTTTAAGGTCTGAATGGTACTCTCTGCCTGCCCATCTGTCTGCGGATGAAATGTTGTGCTAAGATTAACCTGAGTACCAAGACCTTTCTGAAATGACTTCCAGAAATAAGAGGTAAACTGAGGACCTCTATCTGAGATGATAAACAAAGGAACCCCATGCAACATGAATATCTCATTAATGTAAAGTTTGGCGTAGTCCTCCGTCAAATCTGTAGTCTTGACCGCCAAAAAATGTGCAGACTTAGTAACTCTATCAATTATCACCCAAATGGAGTCACGATGTCTGCGAGTACAAGGCAAACCTGTGATGAAGTCCATGTTAATCACTTCCCACTTCCAAGTAGGAATGTCGATCTCTTGAGTCATACCTCTTGGTTTCTGATGCTATACCTTGACTTGCTGACAATTGAGGCACTTAGCCACAAAATCCATTATATCTCTTTTCATACCATTCCACCAGAAGACTTCCCGCAGATCATGGTACATCTTAGTGGCGCCTGGATGAATAGAATATCTGGAATTATGGGCTTCTGTGAGAATCTGATGTCTCAACTCACCCACCTTAGGAACGCATAATTGACCCTGATAGCGAAGCTCACCATCTTCCCCTTGGGAGAAAACCTCAACTCTCTGCTGATGGACTGCATCCTTTAGTTGAAGCAATATCGGATCACTGTCTTGATTTTCCTTCACCTCCACTACCAATGAAGATTCTGATCCATTCTGAACTGTTACACCACCATCTGATATGCTCATAAGGCGAACTCCCAAACAAACAAGCCTATGAACCTCTTTTTCTAGTTCATTTTTTTCTTCCTCAACTTGGGCTACACTACCAATAGATGGTCTACTAAGAGCATCTGCCACTACATATGCCTTACTAGGATGGTAATGCACACTCATGTCGTAATCCTTGAGGAATTCAAGCCATCTTCTCTGGTGAAGATTCAACTCTTTTTGGGTGAACACATACTGAAGGCTCTTATGCTCTGTGAACACATCTACATGAACACCATACAAGTAATGTCTCCAAATCTTAAGTGCAAACACCAATACTGCAAGCTCGAGGTCATGAGTTGGATAGTTCTTCTCATGCACCTTAAGTTGTTTGAAACCATAAGATATAACCTTACCTCATTGTATAAACACACAACCTAGGTTGACTCTGGACGCATCCCAATAGATCATATAACCGTCTGAACCCTCTAGTAGAGTCAAAACAGGAGATGTAGTCAACCTAGTTTTCAATTTTGCGAAGCTTCTCTCACAATCATCTGACCATTGAAGCTTAACCTTTTTCTGAGTTAACTTAGTCAATGGAGAGGCTATGGATGAAAATCCTTCCACGAACCTTCTGTAATAACCAGCCAAACCCAAGAAACTTTTGATATCTGTAGGAGAGGTAGGTCTGGGCCATTTTTTCACTACTTTTATTTTCTAAGAATCCACTCGAATTCCTTCGCTAGACATATTATGTCCAAGGAAAGCAACTAATTGCAACCAAAACTCACATTAGCTAAATTTAGAGAATAATTGGCGATCTTTAAGAGTTTGCAGAACCATCCTCAAATGATTCATATATTCTTCCTCATTCCTAGAGTAAATGAGGATAGCATCAATAAAGACGATGACGAACTAGTCCAAATACTACTTGAATACTTTGTTCATCAAGTCCATGAAAGCTGCAAGAGCATTGGTTAGTCCAAACAACATAACTACAAATTCATAATGACCATACCGAGTTCTGAAGACTATCTTCAGAATGTCACTATCTCTGACTTTGAGCTGATAATAACCTGATCTGAGGTCTATCTTTGAGAAATGACTAGCACCATGAAGTTGGTCAAACAAGTCATCAATCCTGGGGATGGGATACTTATTCTTGATTGTGACTTTGTTTAACTCTCGATAGTCAATACACATTCTGAGGGAACCATCTTTCTTTTTCACGAACAACACTAGTGCACCCCATGGCGAAATACTAGGTCTGATAACCCCTTATCTAGAAGGTCTTTCAACTGCTCTTTCAATTCCTTAAGCTTAGTTAGAGCCATTCTGTAAGGAGGAATAGAGATGGTCTGGGTATTTAGAAGGTGATCAATTCCAAAGTTGATTTCCCTTTCAGAAGGAACTCCGGGAAAATCTTCTGGAAACACTTCTGGGAACTCATCAACTACATGAACTGACTTAAGAGTTGGGGTCTCGGAGCTTGAATCCTTAACCCGAACTAGATGATAGAGATAACCCTTAGAGATCATCTTTCTAGCCTTAAGGTAAGAAATGAATCAACCCACAGGCGCTAAGCTACTACCCATCTATTCTATGACTGGTTCGTCTAAAACTGAAAACGAACAATCCTAGTTCTACAATCGACTGAAGCATAACAGGAATGTAACCAGTCCATTCCTAGAATGACATCAAAGTCTACCATTTCTAACTCTACAAGATCTGTTAAGGTGACTTTCTGGGAGATTGTGACATGGCAGTTTTTGTACACCCGTCTAGCTATAACTGGGTCAATGACTGGAATAGAGACTGAGAAGGGTTCTGAGAGAGTTTCTGGACTAACATCAAACTTGACTGCTATATAAGGAGTTACAAAGAAAAGAGTAGCCCCTGGATCTAACAAAGCATAAACATCAAGATTAAAGACTCGTAACGTACCAGTGACCACATCAGGAGAATCTTCCTGATCCTGGCGAGCCTGAAGAGCATAGAGCCTGTTTTGGCGCTGTTCACCACCTATACCAGATGGGTTACCCTGCTGAGTCGGGCGACCTGCTGGGGCTGCTGAAGTTGTGGACTGAGCTCTACTATTACCACCTTATTGACCCTGTTTAGAAGGACAATCTTTCAACCTATGACCACACTGACCATACCCAAAACATCATTCCTTTCCTACAAGACACTAGCCCAGATGGTTCTTACCACACTTAGGGAAAGTTGGGTAGGTTCTGGTGCCTGAAACACAACCTTGAGACTTAGAGCCTATTTCCCTACCTTCCTAATCATTTTGAAACTTGGAGGATGGAACACTAGCTGATGAAGGTGCTGGAGCTGAAGACTTCTACTAAAACTGCAAGTGATTTCCACCACCCAATTTTTGTTGAGAATAATCATCGTTGCATGTTCTAGCCTTCTTATTCTCCTTAGCATGTTACCTAAGCTTATCTCCCTCAACCTGCTGAGCATGAGTCATGAGCCTAGAGATGTTCATATTTTCCAGCAACATAGCATTCCTACACTCTATTTTCACTAAGTCAGACACTCCATACAGAAACTTGTTCATTTGAGCCTTGGAATCAGCAACCATGTGAGGAGCATACCTGAAGAGTTGGGTGAACTTGAGTCCATGCTCTTGGACTATCATGTTACCTTGCCTC
Organism: Solanum okadae; assembly: GCA_036553675.1. Lineage (NCBI taxonomy): Eukaryota > Viridiplantae > Streptophyta > Magnoliopsida > Solanales > Solanaceae > Solanum > Solanum okadae. The sequence goes on along the minus strand of CM071684.1, from coordinate 19,132,054 downwards.
AAGTTCATGAATTCCTGAGCTTTTGCCTCCCTTAACTCTCTTGGGAAGAACCTATCTAGAAAGGTCTCACTAAAGCATCCCCCAGTGATAGGAGTTGCATTTGTACCCCTGTTCTCTTTCCAATGAGTATACCAGATATGAGCCACATCCTTAAGCTGGTAAGATGCCAACTCAATCTGATCATTCCCAGTTACCCGCATCACTTCAAAGACCTTCTTGACCTCATCTATGAAGTTTTTGGGATCCTCACCAATCTGCAATCCTAAGAACTCAGGGGGATTCATCCTAACAAAATCCCGGACTCTAGCTGCAGCTGACCCAACATTAGCATTTGTCAGAACTGGAACCTGCTGGTTGTTCTGGTTGGTCACACTCAGAGCCAATAACTAGATAGCATTTCGAAATTCAGCATTCGATACTTCTTTATCTAGAACTGGAGGATCTGTGTTTGCATTCCTAGCATTCGCATTCCTGGTGTTAGCTCTACGAGGAGGCATGATCTGAAACGCAAAACGATGAGTTACCTTACGCACGATAAGAGTAGCAAGAAAAATAAAATTTTCCTAAATCACTTCGGAGCCTCCATCTCATTAGATGTGGTGCACTTCACACCTATGAAAATGACTCTACTTAGTGTGGCATTTCAGACATCCTAGGGCTCTTAAATCTAGTGCTCTGATACCAAGTTTATCACGCCCCGAAGCTACCCCTAGAACGCAGACACGGGACCTAGGATCACGAGTGACCCCAAGCTAACCTTGTTGGCATACATAAGCATACTAAAACAAACTGAATCAATAAATAATGTGCGGAAGCTAAATTATATAAATAATCTAAAATGATAGGGAATACCCATATACTAAGTTTGAATAAAGAAAACTGAGAGTTTGAATACAAAGGAAAAGTCAAACTCTAACACTAAAGCAGAAACTACTATGTCTGAAATAAAGCATTTACTGAATAGAAATATTGGGACATGACCCAGCTAGATCTAGCAAAACTGAAACTAAAGCTAAAAGGAAGAAATATAATCATGTCACTAGTCCTCAAAGAATGAGGTCTCACCACTGATGTTGTTGAACTGAAGATTAGGAACAAATCTATGTGTGATCTGACTGATGAGGACCTGAACCTACATCACAAGAAGATGTAGCACAGAGTATGCGTCAGTACTTGAAATGTACTGACAATGCAAGATAGAATAAAGCTGAATAATAACATAACTGAACAAGCAATAAAGCAATGACATAATCTGAACATGATAAGGATACTGGAAATAATGAACATGGCTAAACGGAATGCAATAACCAAGCTTATAACATGCTGAGACTAAAAACTGAACTATACTGATAACATGGTCAATGCAATAAAATCTGACTAAACTGTAAGGGAGATACTAATAACCGACATAAAACCACATGAGCTAAATGTGGAGTTCGATGTATACGCCCCATCGAAAGGACCCAATATACCCTGCCAGAGGTATAGAGGCATGCTGACGTGATCACTAAAATGATGCCCACAAAAGGGACCTACAACCTATGGGGAACGTAGTTCTAGGACTTGAGGGTGACTGGCCCTAGTCCACTTAGTATTAAGCTTCTCCCAATTGATTAAGTAATTAACAATTTATGATCGAAGTTCTGTAATACTGGATAGCTAAAAATACTGACATGATAACTGAAAATGCACCATTAATGTGCTAATAATGAAACATTTAAATCGGAGGTATGTATAACTGAAATATCTGACCTAGCATGTGTAGTTCATGAATTAAAAGAACTACATAGCTAGGGTTCTAAGTTTATGCATGAATCTGGGCAAAACCGACACTACAACATGATAATCTGATTAGGAACATTAAAGTAAGTAATTCATAATAATCTACTGAGATTCTAGAAACCCTAGGTCTAGATGATTAGGGAATCAAGAATCTGACTGAAATCTAGGGACCTAATGGGTTAAAGTAACCCACTAGTAAAATCTTACATACCTGGTGACTAATTCCACGAAGAAATCTTTTGATTTTAGGGTTGGAACTGATGGAACCTTGTTGTGTTCTTGAACTAGGGTTCTTGACCTCTTTCTCCTCTTACTCTCTAATTTTTTTAAGTTTTGATGAATTATCTGACTTAGGTAAGTTCTAGTTATGTTTCTAGGCTAAAACTGACCAAAACTACGTAGTTTAGGGTTTAAATGACGTAGTTTAGGGGTCCAACGCATAAGGAAAATTTCAAAGAACCCCTGACTTAACTATTATCGGGGTCACCGATGGACAGGACCGACGGACCGTCGATCGACTGATGGTCCGTGCTGGTCAATCGTCAATCGGAGGCTGGGACTAAAATTTGGGGGTCTGACCTACGGCCCTAGACCATGGACCGTGGTCTGACCTACGATCTGTAGGTCCTAGCGTAGGATGACCCTTAGCGGATTTTCTGGGGGGTTGTGGGACAGAAAGTTGGGGGTTGACCCACGGCCCTGGACCATAAATCGTGGCCTAACCTACGGTTCGTAGGTCCCGGAGTAGGTCGACCCTTAGCAGGATTTCTGGGCTGCTTCTGGGGAGGGCTACAGGTGACCATCCACGGACCACCAGCACAGACCGTCAGTCACCCTACGGTCCGTAGGTGGTCCCCGTCCGTGGCACCTGTAGCTTCTAAAATCTGCAATCTAGTCTGTTGAGGATACGGGGTGTTACACCTTGTATAGTCCATTAAATATTAATTTGTGCCGCCTTGACATTATCCCTAGTAAATCCCCTTGAGCCTTGCATCATATTTCCTTGTTTAGCCGCATGATGAGCCTAATCCATTTTGTTGATACCTTGTCTTAATTTGATCTAAATAATGGTTCTTAATGCATTTTATAATGAGCAAGGTTAAATAAGAAAAGGGTGAATGAAAAGGTGGAGGTAAGTGTTGTGAAGGAGAGATTTTGTGTATGACGCCTGGGTGAACTAGTGAAATGATTGTTGCATATAAAAAAGCATAAAAAAGTTGATATAACGAAGTAATTGAAATAGTCTACTATAGGTAGTACTTTGAATACTAGCAGGCGAAAATCAAAAGATCAAGAGGAAATGACAAGAGGTCTGAAGATAATAAGAAAGTATGAGTTAAAGAGGGAGAAAGGGTAAAGTGTCCTGCCATAAACAAGTGCATTAGGGAGAAGATTCATTATATATCTAAAATTATCCTCCCCGTCTCAAAGCCGACATTAAAACTAAAGAAATTTCATTTGATTCCATGAGTAGAATGCACTATCAATGTCACTATACACTAAGGGCAAGCTTATGACATGTTGTGATATGTTTGAAACATCTTTTGAGAGAGTGACTGATTCAATATTCAAAGTGTCCCTTTAAAGTGAATGATTGTGAAAATAAAATATAATATGAGAAGGGCCTTACCAAAATAGCGAGGGCACTCATGACATATGCTTTGTATTATTCTTATTTGTTTTATTCATACATGATCATGTTGGGCTGGTAACTTTGCAAGGAGTCCATTATTGAATTTGTGTTGTGTCTTGTAAAGTATATTTGTGCTAAACAAAGGCATGTGTTAGTGCATGAAAATTGAACTACTAAAACATGTTTAAAAGTCTCTAGTTGATGTGAGTGAGGGTGGACAATTCCTTAGGTGTTAATGGTAAAGTGATAGCACATGGGTAGAGAATTGTTCGAGGAAGAACAACGGTTATGTGTGGGGTGGTGATCTTAGGTGTATTTATATGCCCCATTTACCGAATTTGTCATGTGTGTACCTTTGGTTTTAATAACATTCTTTACTCTATTTGTTGTGTTTGATGAGTATTATTATAATTGTACACTGCGACATATGATTAGACGATGTAGGGAGTTTGATAGGAGAATCTATCAATTGTGAGCTGAAGCATAGGAACAAAGCTTGGAAGAAAATCAACGGATTGTATGAGAAAGAACAAGAAAGAGAAAAAGTGGGTTATGAAACACTACTGACGCATCCCCAACCCCAAAACTATTGATGCCCCATTCAGGCGCGCCATGCCAAGGCGAAAAAAACTATTGATGGCCAACTTTGGTGTACTGCTAGCACGCCACTCTAGGGCTCAAACTTCTGTGAGCTCTAGTTGGCTCTATGATGGAGCGCCATGCCCAGGATGCCCATGCAAAGACATGAAATCCCATATTTTTCATAGTCCAAATCCAAGAAGGAAAAGGGATTAGTTTCCCTAACCATATAAATATAACATTGTGTCTCTTTTGTAGGATTCCGTCTTATTTCTCAATGCAAGAAGAAGAGAATAGAATTCACCCATAGGTTTCTAATCTTTTACTTTTTCTTAGTCATTACTTTTCATGAAAAAACTTCTCTTTGTGGTTTTTACTAGCATGAGTGGCTAAGAATTGTTGTTTTGGGACTGTGGATAGGAACGATTGTTGAATATTGAATATATGGATGAATTTGGTTATTGTTTAAATTGCTCTTGCGTTCTTGAATTACTATTTTGGCGTTTGATCACCATTGGAATAAATATATTGTCTTGTCTTGAACTGAGGAAAGGAATAGAGAGATAGAAAGTGGAGTACAAGGAGTATGATCTTTTCTTGTACAAATACTAGAATTGATTTGTATCTAGAATAGGATATACCTAGTTGTCGTGCTTGGTTATGAAACAAGAAGAAATCTTAGTGCTCTGCAGTTGATTCAATCTATCTCACTCAACGATGTACTTAAACTATCAATTATGTTAGGTGATTAGATGTTGGGAGATCATAGTCATAATATAAACCTTGTAAATCAATAATTTGATAACCTTCTGAAATCCATTGAAGAAATACAACGCATGTATTATTAGTTCAACTGCAGTCTTTGAATTTTCTCAAACCTTTGTAATACTTCAAAGTGAAATTGAATCGTTGCTACTTATTCTAGTTCTTTAATTTTTGCAATTTTTGTTTACAAATATAATCAAATTCTTGTAGCACAGGTGCATTAAATTGTGGGTATTAGTGAAATTGGATATGAACTAATCTAAGTTCTTTGGGTTTGACATTTCGATTCTTAAACAACCATTATCTTTCTAGTGCGACCACGTACACTTGCATGTGCATTTGGGAGCAACAATAATTGAAAATAATCTAGAAGATACTTTATCTGAAAGCATCTAAATCATGAAAATTCGATAATTTGAGACATGCATCTGAAAAAGCATAATTTTGAGTCATGAAAATACTTGAATGCTATGGGTTCATGAAATTATCATTGAACATGAAATTATATTGAAATCATAGATGAGTAAAACATCCAATTAGAATTTGATCATGAAGAAAAACTAATTTACAATGAAACCCAATTAAGAGCATAGAAAGTTCTAACTGTGGGACTCAATGGGTGAAGGAATACCATTAATTAAATCTGACATACCTGGAGTAGAAACCTTGGTTTGATTCTTGGAATGGAGACTTGAAGCTTGGAATCCTAGTTCTTGCTTTGGGAGAAGACTCGAGAGAGAAGAAATCTAATTTCTGGAGTTTTGGGGTGATAAAATCAGCTAAATTCCACTTCTAATAGGTTAAAACAACATAGTATACGAATTAAAAGAGTGAAAAAGACCAAAGTAATACTGACTTAAAACTGATGGAGGCTTTCTACGATTTCCTTATATGGACCATACACCACTTCACGGACCGTAGAAATGCCTGTAACTGGAAAGGAGCTCAGGGTTCTGAGGATCAACTTCTACAGACCCTTGTACGTTCCGTAGAATATTGCACGACTCATACAAGTGTCTATAAAGGATAAGAAATTATGGGATCTTAGTTTGCGGACCATTTCACGATCCATGATCTCCACGATCAACGAAAGGGCCCATGAAAGCTTCTTATAAATTTTTCAAATTCTGAACTCATGTCTATGGATCCCATCACGGCCCGTGGTTCTTTCACAGTCCGCGAAAAGGTTGTAAAACCCCTTTTTGTATTGATATTTGTCTTTCTAATCTTTCCAAGGTCTAATTTTGGCTTAGGAACTTTTGGGATGTTACAATATGTCTCCCTTGAGAACATTCGTCTTCAAATGGAGTCTAACTGAGTTGAAAAGAGCAAGGAGGGACCTACAACCCAATACTCAAAGCTTAACACTGAAATCAAAATGTCGATGATGCGTGCGAGACAAGCCTATGATGAAGTCCATATTTAAATCACCCCACTTCCAAGTAGAAATAGTGATATCCTAAGTCATACCACTTGATTTCCGATGCTCAACCTTTACTTGTTGGAAATTTGGACAATTAGCTACAAATTCTCCAATATCCTAGTTCATCCCATTCCACCAATAGATTTCCTGTAGATCACAACACATCTTAGTGGCTCCTGGTGAATAGATTACCGTGAAATGTGAGATTCTAATAGTATATCTTGCCTCAATCTATCAACATCTGGAACACATAGTCGATCCTAATAACAAAGTACACCATCTCCCCCTTGGGAGAAAACCTCGATAACTTTTTCGAGAACCACTTTCTTCAATTCAACCAAATTGGGATCATTCTCTTGGCTTTCCTTAACATCTGTCACATGAGATGATTCTGACTCATTCTGAAAAATAACTCCACCATCTTCTGAATTAACCAAACTAACTTCCAAGCGAGCAAGTCTGTGAACCAACTCTTTTTTGCTCATCACGAACCAACTCCTTTTTGCTCATCCCCAATGGGAGTAACATTGTTCATGGACAACCTACTATGAGCATCTTCCACTACATTAGCTTTACCTAAATGGAAAAAGACACTCATGTCATAATTATTTAGTATCTCAAGCCATCTCCTTTGGCAATGATTTAAGTCCTTCTGTTTGAACACATACTGAAGAATTTTATGATCTATAAACACATCCACATGAACACCATAAAGATAGTGCCTCCAAATTTCCAAGGCAAACACCACCGCTGCCAACTTTAAATTATGAGTTCATGTAATTCTTCTCATGAAACCTGAGTTGTCTGGAAGCACAAGCTATGACCTTATCCTATTTCATAAGTACACAACCAAGACCAATTATAAAAGCATCACTAAACCATTTGAACGTTCTGGTATAGTCAAAGTTGGGTTTGAAGTAAGTCTAGCCTTCAACTTTTAAAAAATCTTATCATAAGCTTCAAACCACTAAAGAATTATCTTTTTCTAAGTCAACAAAGACAAGGGAGAAGCAATAGAAGAGAATATTTTAACAAACTATCTGTAGTAACTCACTAACCCCAAGAAACTCCTAATATCTGAGGGAGAAAGCAATCTAGGCTAGTTCTTAGGTGCCTCAATCTTTTTAGGATCAGCTTGAGTACCCTCTCTTGAGACTATATGGGTAAGGAATGCTATGGACCTCAACCAAAATCCACAGTTGCTGAACTTGGAAATCAACTAACAGTCCTTAAGAATCTGCAAGACAGTCCTCAAATGTCTTGCATGCTCATCCTTACTCGAGAATAGATCAAAATTTCATCTATAAAGACAATGACAAAAATATTCTAATATTGTTTCAACACCTTATTCATCCAATCCATAAAATTTGCAGGAGAATTTCTTAGACCAGAATGTATAACCACAAATTATTAGTCACCATACCGAGTCCTGAAGGTTGTCTTCAAAATGTCACATTCTCTAACTTTGAATTGATTATAGCTTGATCTAGGTCTATCTTTGAAAAGAATTAGCACTTTGAAGTTGGTCGAACGAGTCATCAATACTGGGATGGAATACTTATTCTTGATTGTGACCTTGTGCAGCTAACGGTAATCAAAGAACATTTCGAGAGAACCATTTTTCTTGCGCACAAAGAGAACTGGAGCACCCCATAAAGTTATATTAGGTTCTATGAAACCCTTATATAAAATATCCTGTAACCGATCTTTCAACTCCTTAATATCATAGGGGTCATTCTATCAGGAGGAATGGAGATAGGCAAGTATCTGGAAGAAGGTCTATTCCAAAGTTAACCTCCATTTCAAGAAGGACTACAGGAAGATCTTTGGGAAACACTTCCAAAAATTCATTCACTATAGGGACCAACTAAAGAGTTGGGGTTTCAAAATTGGTATCCTTAACCTGAACTTGATGATAGCTACAACCCTTAGAAATCATCTTTCTGGCCTTAAGGTACTAGATAAACTGACCTATAGGCGTCAAGGTACTACCCTTTTATTCAATGATTGGTTCATTCAGAAATTGAAATTTAATGACTCTGGTTCTACAGTTGACTGATACATAACAAGTATGTAGCCGGTCCATGCTAAGAATGATATCAATATTGAGCATGCCTAAATCTACTAGACCAATTGAGGTGAATTCTGCAAAACTAAGACCGAGCAATTTTTATATACCTATGTAGCTAAAACTGACTAATCAGCAAGAGTACAAACTGAGAAGAAATCTGATAAGATTTTGGACTGACATCGAATTACGTTGCAACATAAGAAGTCACGAAGGAAAGTGTCTCTTCTAGATCTAACAATGCATAAACATCAAACTGAAAGATACATAATATACCAATGACTATATTAAAGGAAATTATCTTGATCTTTTCGAGTCTAAAGAGCATACAACATGTTTTGACGGCGTCCGCCACCAGTGCTAGATGAGGTACACTGCTGAGTCGGGTGACCTGCTAAAGCGGTAAATTGAGCCTGCTACGAGCATCCCTGCCCTTGCCTATGGACAATGGGCAATCCTAGAATTTGTAACATGTCTTACCGCTTCCATAATATCCACCAGTACCGTCCATGCACTCTCCTGGATGATTCTTACAACACCTCAGACACAGGGAAAGAACGCCTACTAGAAACACTATCGTATGATTTAGATCCTAGCACCCTATCCTTTTTAAACTTAGGCCCAGGAGACTAGGAGAAGATAGGGTTGGACTTGAGTACTTTTGACAAAACTGAGATCGACTACCACCTCCTCATTTTTTATAAGGGTAACTATCGATTTTAGCCCTTTTGGTCTCTCTAGTACTCTCTTTAAGCTTTTCCTCCTCAATTTATTGAACATGAGTCATAAAATGGGTGATGTCCATCTCCTTGATCAAAATCTCAGTCCTACACTCCTTCATAACCATCTTAGAAACACCGGAGATAAATTTACTCATGTGGGTTTGAGAATCAGCCACCATTGTCGGATTATACTTGGAGAGTTGAGTAAAGTTCAAAGAATACTCTTTCACTGTCATGTTATCCTGCCTCAGATTTATCAACACTTGAACCTTATCCTCTCATCTAAAGCAGAAAGAGGTTGTTTAGAAAAACACCCTTGAACTTTTCCCAATCCAATAGCCATGTTTCAATAGCCCTTTCCTCCTTCAATTGCTTTTACCAAATTTGAGTCACTCCCTTTAGTTGATAAGTATCCGAATCTGCACTCTCAAATGGAGTGACACCCACAAACTCAATAATCTTCTTAATACCCTGATTGAACTCGTATGGATCCTCATCTACCTTTGAGCCATGAAACTCTGGAGGGTTTATCTAGGTAAAATCCAAAACTCTAGTTGTAGTCATGCCCATATTCGGGTTGGCTGAGGCCACAACTTATTAACTGGCTTGAACACCCATGGTTTGGTCTAGAACTTGAAAAACAACCCTAAATTTAGCATGAGTAACATTTCTTCCCAAAGGGTTAACCGAAGCTAGTGGTGCATGTTGCTCCTCATCCTTGTTCCTTCTAACATAGGCTCTTCTGGGAGGCATGATGTTGTAAACATGTAAAGCATGAATTAGAAGGAAACTATATAGATTTGCACTCTATTGCATGTCTAAAGAGTATAAAGAAGTGAAGTATTTCCTAAAATGTTCCATAGCCTCTCATTCATAGATGTGCCATGCTTCACATCCATGAACAAAACTCTACTTAACGCAACTTTTAGACACCCTAAGACACTTAACGTAATTCTCTAATACCAAGTTTTTTATTCCCCAAGACTACCCCTAAGACGCGACATGATTCTTAGAGACATATGTGACCCCCAATATAACATAATGGCATGGCATGACACTAAGATTTACATATAACCAAAGAAATCTAGAGAGTAAATGCGAAAGCTAAATCTAAAATATTTTAATAAAGCATATAATACTGAGATGGACTAATATTTGAAAGTAATGACATAAGTTTAATCTATATCAGATTGTTTGAAAGCCTCTACTAATATGAGGAAAAACCCCAAGCTAACTCCAACTATCTGAAATTGAAATTAAAATATTGAAAGTCAAAGGTAAAGGGGCAGTCCTCGGGTAATGACGACTCACCGAAAGCTCCTACAGCATTGACTTAATCTATACTAACTATGACTTAGATACTGAGCGTTAGAACCTATATTATCAAACAATATAGGCAAAAAGTATATGGTCAGTACTTTGAATGTACTAAGTATGGGTAATATGCATAGTAAACATGATATATGAACATACTAAATATGTGAAAACATGCTAATGCAATGACCAAGTTATTAACATAAAGTTCAGATATACTGATCTAAAATACATAAGTACAAGGTCATGTAATAACTAAAAAATTGATTGTGGGAGCTACTAAAACTAATATAAACCATTTGAGCTGCTACATGGAGTTCAGTATATCACCCCCTACACCAAAAATAGGGCCTCCAATACTTTCCATTGTAAGGGACCTGATAATTGAACTAATATGGATACAATGAATTAATGTCTATCTAAGACAAATCCTATGGTGGCACGTAGTTCTGGGACTTAGCTTAGAGATTGCTATTAAAGGTCCACAAGCGATGACTAGAAAGCTTCAGTGCTAAGTATTACTCCCAAGGGAAACATGGATATTATGGAAATCATAATACTATGATAAATCATGATAACTGAAATCATACTGAGAAATACTTTATCTAAAGCATCTTATATCATGATAACTGAAAATAATTTGGAAGATACTTTATATGAAATCATCTAAATCGTGAAAATATGATAATATGGGACATGCACCTGAATTAGCATAATTCTGAGTCATGAAAATACTTGCAAGCTATGGGTTCATGAAATTATCATTGAAACATGGAATTGAAATCAAGGAATTCATGAGTAAAACATGTAATTAGACACGTATCATGAAGAAAAACTAATTTACAATGAAAACCTATGAAAATCATAGAAAGTTCTACCTTGTAGGAATCATAAACTTGAAAGTCTGAAGCATTTAGGACTCAAAGGGTGAAGGGATATCAATTGATGAAATCCCACATACCTTCTTGGCTTGATTCTTTGAATGGAGACTTAAAGTTTGGAACCCTAGTTCTTGCTTTAGGAGAACACTTGAGAGAGAAGAAATCTAATTTGGGGAGGTTATGAGTGAATGAGGAGTTTTGGGCTGATAAAATACCCCCTAATCTCATTTTGAATAGGTAAAAATGACATAGTACAGGAATTAAAAGATGGAAATGACAAAAGTAACCTAACTTAAAACTGATGGAGGCCTTCTACGGTTGCCTTCCACAGACCGTATAACACTTCACGGACCGTGGAAGTGCTTGTGAATGGAAAGGATTTATGGGTTATGAGGATCAAGTTCTATAGTCCCTTCTACAGCCTGTAGAATATTGCACTTCGAAACTCTTCTCCCAAGCTTCCAATCAGTGAAATTTTACCTTCTTTTGAGTCAACGTAGTCAAAGGCAAAGCAATAGAGGAAAATCCTTCTACAAATCTCTTATAATAATAGGTCAAACCTAAGAAACTCTAAATATATGAAGGGGAAAGAGGTCTACGTAAGTTCTTAACCGCCTCGGTCTTCTTAGGATCAACACAAATACCATCACCGAAAACAATATGGCAAAAACAAAGCAACGGACCTCAATCAAAATTCACACTTGCAAAACTTATCAAACAATTGAAGATCCTTGAGGATTTGTATGACAATACTTTGATAATCAACATGCTCATCCTCACTCCATAAGTAAATCACAATATCATCAATAAATACAATCACGAACATGTCAAGATATTTCTTGAATACTCTATTCATAAGATCCATGAACATCGTTGGGGCATTAGTCAATCTAAATAACATCACCAAGAACTCAGAGTGACCATACCGAGTTCAAAAATCCATCTTCGAAATGTCACTGTCCCTTACCCTTAATTGATGATACCCCGATCGAAGATTAGTCTTTGAGAAGAAACTTGCACCTTAGAGTTGATCAAACAAGTCATCTATCCTTGGAATAGGATACTTATTCTTTATTGTGACCTTGTTTAATTGTTTGTATTCAATACACATATAAAGAGAATCATCCTTCTTTCAAACAAACACCAGAGCACCCTACAGAGAGATACTCGGTTTAATAAAATCCTTACCCAACAAATATTTCAATTGCCCCTTTAACTTCTTAAGTTCTGTCAGATCCATACGGTAAGGAGGAATAGAGATAGGTTGTGTATTGGAAGAAGGTCAAACCCAAAGTCTATTTCTCTTTCAGGAGGAATATAAGGAAGATCATCAGGAAACACTTTCAGAAACTCATTTATAATCGAAACTAAATAAAGAGTAGGGGTTTTGAAATCTGTATTTCTAATCTGAACAAGATGATAGATACAACCTTTAGAGATCATTTTCCTAGACTTTAGGCAATAGATAAGATGACCCTTATGTGCTAAATTTCCACCCTTCCATTCTAAGATAGGTTCATTCATAACCTGGAATGTCACCAACAGGTACGACAATTTATGGAAGCATAACAAAAGTGAAGTCAATCCATCCCTAGAATAACATCAAAATCTAACATGCCTAACTTTACAAGGTCAACAGAACTGACTCTATGAGAAACTGAAACTAGGAAATTTCTATAGACTCGTCTAGTAACAATGGACCAATAGGTGTAAAGACTGAAAAAGGTTCTAAAAGAATTTTTGGAAAGACATCAAATCTCATAGCCACATAAAAAGTCACAAAAGACAATGTAGCACCTGGATCAAGCAATGCATATACATCAAGATGAAAGACTTGTAACATACCAGTCACCACATTTAGAGATCCCTCATGATCATGTCGAGCCAAAAGAGCATAGAAGTTGTTCTGATGAGGAGCACCACCCGAACCAGAACCACTAAGCTAAACTTGTCGGCCATCCTTACCCTTTCTAACTTGAAAAGAGAAATCCCTTACCTTGTGACCACTCTTCCCACAAAGATAGAAAACATTGGTACCGGTTAAGAATATTCCCGAATGACTCTTGCCACACTTTTGGAAAGCGGGAATAGAATATCCACTTTAACTACCTCCTTGAGGCTTAGGGTTAACCACCCTATCTTTGTTTAACTTTTGAGCTGGAGCATTTGACTAATTTTGATCGGAGAAATTTTGGTGAAATTGAGAATGTCCATGTACACTGTACCTAGAGTGAGAGAAATCACCATCACACGTTCTTGCCCCCTTTGACTCCCTAGCCTTATCCTTTAGCTTTTCCTCCTCTATTTGTTGGACAAGAATCATTAACCTTGAGATATCAATCTCTTTGATTAACATGGTTGTTCGACATTCTTTGACATTCATCTCAGACACTTTCGATACAAACTTACTTATTCTTGACCTAGAGTCGACAACCATAGTAAGAGCATACTTCAACCATTGAATGAACTTCAATAAGTACTCATTCACACCCATGCTCCCTTGCCTTAGATTGATAAACTCTTGCAATTTATTCTCCTTTATCTAAAGGGGAAAGAAACGATCAAGAAACCCCCCTTTGATCTTATCCCAATCCAAGGGACCTGCATCTAATGCTCTTTTCTCTTTCGATTGGTCAAACCAAACTTAAGCAGCACCCTTGAGTTGGTAAGGGGCCAAGTCTTCTTTTCCACTGGAGTCACACACATAATGTCCACAATCTTGTGGATCCTCGTCCACTTTGGACCCATGAAATTCTGAAGGATTCATCCTTGTGAAGTATCTTATCCTCATTGTCATCGTACCCATAATTGGGTTCACGGGAGCTACAACTTCCCTATTAGCTTAAGTGGTCGTGTCATGAGCCAACACTTGGAAAGTGGCCCCAAATTCGGCATGTAACACTTGCTTGGATAAAGGATCAATCGGAGCTTGAGAAACTTTGGGTTCCACATTGTCACCAACATTCCTTCTCATGGGAGCTCTTCGCCGTGGCATATTCTGAAAAGCATAGAACAAGAGTTAGGAGGAAGACCTTTATAGAGTTCAACTCTATCACACGATTTTAGAGTAGTGAAAGAAGTAAAGCTTCCTAAACGCCTTATATCCTTCTATTCATAAATGTGACACACTTCACACTCATGAACAAGACTCTACTCGACGTGGCTTGTCATACTTATAGAACCTTATCACCTAATGATCTAATACCAAGTTTGTCACAATCCAAAATACACCCTAAATGTGACATGGTGAATAGGACTCTGTGAGGCCCTAAACGATCCACTTGCCATAAGCATGACACTATGAATAATATATTATTAAAAGTGAAAAGCTCCAAAGTGCAAAGTTGAATTACCATTTTACCCCTATACTAAATTACAAATATATAAAACATAATAAAATTAAACTAGACCTTCAACGTGAGAATTTGAAGAGTTGTAATGAATGTATATTTAGATCAGATTCATTAAAATAGTTCACTGCAATTTAGAAACGTCCTTTATAATATTTGATTGGTTGTTGTTAAAGACCATTAATTTTCCAATCATTAATACTTTGTATTCTCTTTAATAACAAAACCATTTGTGTGTTGTGTGGAAATAAGGTTGATTACATAGTAATGGAGATTTTGGTTGAGAATCTGGTAAAACAATGTCAAAGATGCAGGTGTCGTGAAAAAATGAATGTTGTAGTTTTAGGCATTGGAGAGGAGAGAGGTCACAAATGGCTGAAGTTGGTGGAGGAGTTGCAACTGATACGGCGGTAGGATTTTTCGTCTATACCACACTCTTGAGTTGCAGTCTTTATTTAATCCTTGCTTATAAACCGAACTACTCTTTTTATAAAGAAAAATAAATAGTATATGTTATTTTTGTCATGTTAGTATTTGTATTTAATAGGTGCTCTTTAAATCACATTAGAAGTGTTTCATAGGCATTAATCCTGATTATATCGTTAAAATGAAAACAAGCCAATTATTTAAGAGGTCGTACAATATTTGGTCGATATTGAACATCAAAGTCGATTCCTTTTGCATACGTACTGTACAAGCACATAAGCCAATTACAATCTTTGCCCTTTTTATCACCTTCATTAATTATTCATCACATCATTCTCCTAAAATTTGACTGAAGAATAATAGATATTTGCTTTCATTTAGATAAAAATTTAAAAATAAAAAATGATTCTTTATCCAATTTTTTTTACTAGCGATAACTTCTAATTCTTCTAAAAAATTTCCTTCCTAAAATTTAAATTATGCAAAAGACAAAAGAGGCAATTGAGGTGATCATTAGTCTTATAAAAGAGTGTTTTGATGAGTATAATAAGCAATTTAAGGAGTTCTTCATTTTTGAATGAAAATTGTCATTGGACATGTCATAAGGTATTTCCTCTTCATTTATGCTTTACTAACTTAGTCAAGGTTACTTTGTTCTCCCTATTACCATAATCTAATTTTTTGATGTGCTTATTTTTTTCTCTATCCTTCATGTTATACCTTTAATCGTAATGTTTTCAAATAGAAAGAGATCCCCTCTTATATATCTATATATATTTAAGAAAAAAATATAATTTCAGTGTGTATATGCACACTCTTTTGAGTCCAATAGTGGATATGCGTACTTATTGCTTATAAAAAATGACAAAGCAGACCAGTTCTACCCGCCCAATATTCCTAGGGGGATATATTTAAAGATAATCTTATTTAGAGTATAGACTTTTTCCGTATAAGTCTAATTCTTATATATTGATCGTGTGTAAAAAAGCATATTATTAAAACACTTATAATGTTCCAAGTAAAATGATTAGCTATGTGAAATAACATTATGCAAGCTACTAACAGATACGGTATTGTCAATGCTCTAATAACCATGTTTTTCTTCATTTTTGGTTTTACTCATTGTAAATGTGTGATATTGCAATTTATGTGCTTACAAGTTACAACTATAAATTGTAACGTTGCTGGATATCGTTTAATTGCCTAAATGGTAAACGATGATGTATGTCATATTTCATCAAATGTTACTATTTGGCACTTATGGACCCTTTTGTTGTTGTTGTTGTTGTTGTTATTGTTCAGTTCTTTGTGTGGAATAAGGATTTTAATATGATGAGGTTTTTAGAATAATTGGTGCAATAAATTCAGGTAAACATCTTAGAATAAATTTAGAGCTTAGCCGATTTCAAAGACATAAATTTTAATTAATTGAGATACCTAAAGAAGATCAATGTTCATCATTTATAGTAATTTAAGCTTTTCTTAATTACTATTCCTTAATGTTATAACTCAAACAACTATTTACTCGAGTAGTTTTTAAAATTTTATATTTAGAAATATAGAGTACACGCGCAAAGTGCTTGCCCAAAAACTAGTATCAAATAAAGAGAATACAACATAAGAACGAGATATAAGTATCAAGACTCTTTCAACTGATAGGAAAAATATCAAGAAAGTACATGACTGAAATAAAGTGGAGTACATTATCTATTTATCACAAGGCCTCTAACAATCATAATTTGGTTAGGACAAACCCACTAACCACGAACAAAGTCTGAAAACTAAAAATACATCAAAAGCAATAAAAGTGTGATAATGGTCATGCCCTCGAACCATGATGACTCACCAATCTGCTAACAATGTTGAATCAATCCAACTAGCCACAACTAGATGGAGGAGCGCAGGGCCGACTCAACAAGATTGGGGGCCTAAAGCCAAATCTTAAAGAGGGGACCTAATATTTTTTTTTAATTCTTTAAAAAAAATCATACTATATACTTTTATTTAAAATCTACTTTTCTAGCCTTTTTAGATGCAAAGTTATTAATTATTATTTTATAATCAATATATTTTAATTATTCCTTTTCAATTGATAATATAGTTAATCCATTCGATATCTCTTAAGACATTGTTGATCTTAGATAAGATTTTATCAATTTTAGTTTTGAAAAACTTCTATCGGCTAAGGCAACAATTACAGGAATTGTTAACATTATTCTATAAGCAATACTTTTTTATTTAGAATTTTAATTTTTTGTTAAAAAATCTATCAAGGGCACCTTTTTGTGATTATTTAATACTTCAAGTTTTCTCTTTTTCTCTCTTTTTTGTCAAACCGAAATCATAATTTCTAGTTGACATATTTAAATTGAATAATTTTAATAATAACTAAAACAAGAATATATATACTTATGAACTAAGAATATCAACAATAACATATTTTCAAGAAAAATTATAAAATAAAGTTATAATAATAAAACCTGACTCATGAATTTGTATAACGACCAATTTCCGTCGTTATAGAAAAGCCAACGGGGAAAATTTTTGGGCCGAAAAACTTTTTCGTAGTAACTTAGAAATTCCCAACCTAGTGAAGATTTAAACGAAATCGGAGTCAGTAAGGTCTAGGGAAATTTGGTAACAATTGGGTGATCTAGTTATGATTTTGATCACATAAGTAGATAGCTAAGACATTAAGGAACCCGTACGACTTTACGGAATTGAATTCGGGTGAGTAGAACTCCCGAAACTGATCTTAGCGTGAATGGGTATTTTCTGAGTGTCAATGGATGAAGGTGTGTTTGATAATGGGGGTTTGGAATTCTTAAATTTGCTCACTGGTTTCGTGCTAGTCATTATGGCGGGATTATTTCCACCAAGCAGAGGCCGCTGTAGCGGGATGAGGTCCGTTGTGGCGGGGCAGTCGTGATTTAAGTCAGAAATAAACCCCAAAAATGTTTTATTCTGCACTTTTTGACTGAGAGCTAGGAGACGACCCCAGGCAAGTTCTTGACCATTTTTCACCAGTCTTGAGGCTAAAGGCAAGGTTTATACTCCCTGAATCCATGTTTCGATCGGTAGAATGTAAATTCTTGGGTGATTATCGATGGTGGACGGTTTGAACTGGAATTTATGGTGGAAAAAACCCTAATCTGGGTATGGGGACCAAGGGTTTGACCTAGGTTTGATATTATTGTTTATAATTCGGGTAATTAGGTGTTGTTTATTGATCCTCGCATTATTATGATTGTTTGTAGACCAAGAACAAGCGGAAAGAATCCGGAAAGGGAAGAATCAAGTTTCTTAAGGGATTCAAGATTTGTTCGAGGTAGGTTATGGTTGTGATTTCATGTTGATGTGATATGTATTTGTAATTACTTCATTATAATGCATGTATGTATGCGAATGTTGCATTATTGATCACACTATTCGTAAATGAGGATGATTAAACAATTGAATGACATGAATCTTGACTTGATTGTATGATTATGAAAATATACTTGTGATTGTGATTGTGGCTTATCGAATGGATCGGGTGTTGCGTTTCAACGCACTGACTTATCGGTTTCCACGTACCGGCATAAACATGGGAACGGGTGTCACGATCCGATGCACTAACTTGGAACGGGTACCACGTACCGGTACACTAACAGTTTGGGTATGAGTTCCGAGAGAGGAGCAATGACTTGACATAATTGTATATCTTAAGATTGTGAACTTGTACGATATCGTAAGTGATAATTGATATTGTATATGTTCGTTCGGTGTATGCATGTTGATTATGTTGTAATGACTTATATATGTTTCGCTTAGTGGGATAGTCGCGTCATCCTACTAGTACATTGTAGTTGTGTTCTGATACTTCACCTGCTCTTTCTTTGTTGAGTACAAGGCATCTTCCAGCGGCTATTGACAGACCTCGCTTAGAAGATCAGTGATCATCATCAAATTCAAGGGTGAGCCAGTTCTTACGGGATGCCATGAGTTCTTTTTCGTTTATGTCCCCATTTCGAACTTAGACCAGTGCATTAGGATTTATTATGTTTAATTGGGTTGTACCCATTTTCTTAGACTTGTTGAACTTTAGATGTTTTGGTACATTGACTTTCAGATTCTAAGTATTATTCCGCATTTCTTTTGATTAGACTTTTGTTTGGAGTTTATGAGAACTCCTTATTTCATTTCCTTAGTATTTAAACCTGCTTCCGTAACTTTAAATGTCTTAGTTTTGGTTGAGTTTGTTAGTTTGGGTTGTAGTAATTATTCTCCCACCGGAGGGTTAGTGTGGGTGTCACTCACGACGGTCTGGGTTGTGACAAAGTTGGTATCAGAGCCCTAGGTTCATTGATCTCGATGTACCAAAATGAGTCTAGTAGAGTCTTGCGGAACGGTACAGAGACACCTATACATTTCTTCGATAGGCTATACGACTTTAGGAAATCTCTTTGTTTTCTCTTGTCTCCTTTTGTGATATAACTTGATTACAATTGGTATCTAACCTCCTACACTCTTATGTCCACAGATGGTTAACACTAGGTTAAACGGCGTCAGGCCCGTAGCTCCCGTCAACGCTCCAGCTGAGGAATCTGCAACAGAGATCGCTATTGAGGCAGAGGTAGAGGTAGAGGTAGAGGTAGAGGTAGAGGTAGAGGAAGAGGTAGGGGTAGAGGCTGAGGAAGGGTGGTGCCTACTAGGGATAGATCACCAGTTGAGAATGATCCCAGAAATGAGGCTCTTCCTGCGCATCATAAAGAGGTAGAGGAGAATATAGAGGTTGAGAATGAGGAGAATGTTGGACAAGAAAAATAGGTGCAGGCTGAGACAACATGTATTCCTCCCTTAGACCCAGTGTTAGCTCAACAAATCATGTCATTCTTGAAAGTATTGGTTGGTCCTTGAGTACTTCCCTCTGTTCAAGCAACTCAAGCTCCCGCCAATCCCCCTATTGCTATCACTGCTCCCAAGATGGGTGGAATTGTAGGTACTGATGCCTTCTTCCATCCTTTGTTGGGTCCTGTTATGACGGGTAATGAGCATGAGATGTTGACTAAGTTCTTGAAATTAAAATCGCATGTTTTCCATGGTTCTGAGAGTGAGGACGCCTATGAGTTCATCTTAGATTGCTATGAGAGGCTTCATAAATTGGGAATTGTCCATCAGCATGGAGTAGAGTTTGTGACCTTTCAGCTTCAAGGTGAGGCAAACCAGTAGTGGAGAGCTTATGTGGAATGCAGATCTTCAGTTTTACCCCCACTCACTTGGACCCAATTTCATGCTCTGTTCTTAGAGAAGTATATGCCTCGAACTTTGAGAGATCGTAAGAAGGATGAGTTCATCTTTGGAGCAAGGTGGTATGTATGCGGTTGCTTACGAGGTCAAGTTTCATGCTTTGTCTAGATATGCTACGCAATTGGTGACTACTAAGGAAGAGAGGATCTGTCTATTTGTTAAGGGGCTAAATTTTGAGTTGCAGGTATTTTCCGTTCATATGACCTCTGTAGGGAAAAAAAGCATCAATGAGGTAACAAATTTTTTGAAGAAAGTGGAGGGGGTGAGGCGAGACGGTCAGGCTAAGGCATTGGCTAAGAAAGCCAAAAATTCAGGCAACTTTCAGGGATCTTACCCCAGAGGTTCAGGGAGGCCAACACTTGCAGCCAAGCCAATTCAGTTTGTTATGCCCGCTTCTACAGGTAATTACTCTAAAACTCCACCTCAGAATTTGATTCAGGATAGCCAGGGAACCGCACCTTCGGTAGGCAGCAGGCCATATTTTGATCGTACTTGCTATAATTATAGAGAACCTAGGTATATGAGGAGAGATTGTCCCCACCCGCGCATGATGGATTTCGCACAGCAGACTAAAGCAATGGTACCCACGGGAAATGGTAATAATGGTCGAGGGCGTCGATAAGGTGGGCGAGGAGGAAATCAGCGAGGCCGCGGAGGTAGGGGAAATGGTAACACAGGCAGAGGTACAGTGCAGCCAGGCAGGGAAGTCGCCCGTCATGATGACATGGCTCAGTGTTATGCCTTTCTGGGAAAGACCGAGGCGGAGGCGTCTGACGCAGTGATCACAGGTACTATTCTTGTTTGTGACCGGATGGCTAATGTGTTATTTAATCTGGGTTCTACTTATTCTTATGTGTCCGTGTGATTTGCCTCAGAATTGCTATGATTTGTGATATACTTGATGCCCCCATCCATGTTTCTACCCCAGTTGGAGAGTCTGTCATAGTCACCCATGTCTATCGTGCTTGTCCTATTTTGTTTATGGGTTTTCAGACTTGAGCTGATTTGGTGATTTTGGATATGACTGACTTTGATATAATCTTAGGCATGACTTGGTTGTCCCCCTATTATGTTGTGCTTAATTGTAATACTAAGTCTGTAGCTCTACAAATTCTGGGAAGGGAAAAGTTAGAGTGGGAAAGGGTGTACAAGCCTAAGCAAGCTAAGATCATATCCTCCATTTGGGCTAGGAAATTGGTAGGGCAGGGTTGTTTGGCTTATTTGGCTCATATTCGGGATGTTGAGGTTGAGTCTCCTTCTATTGAGTCTATTGCTGTGGTGTCAGAATTTAGAGAAGTGTTTCCTACTGAATTGAATGGTATGCCTCTGGATAGAGATATAGATTTCTGCATTGATTTGTAACCTAGTACCCGCCCCATTTCTATCCTTCGATATCGCATGGCTCCGGCAGAACTAAGAGAGCTTAAGGTTCAAATCCAAGAACTTCTTGATAAAGGATTTATTCGTCCTAGTGCTTCCCCGTGAGGTGCTCCAGTCTTATTTGTTAAGAAAAATGATGGTAGTATGAGGATGTGTATAGATTACCGATAATTGAATAGGGTCACCATTCGAAACAAGTACCCATTTCCTCGAATAGATGATCTTTTTGACCAATTGCAAGGTGCATCAGTTTTCTCTAAGATTGATCTAAGGTCTGGTTACCATCAGTTAAATATTAGGCATGGGGATGTGCCCAAGACGGCGTTTAGAACCTGTTATGGGCACTACAAGTTTCTAAGTATGTTGTTTGGGTTGACTAATGTGCCCGCAGCTTTATGAGTTTAATGAATGAGGTGTTCAAACCATTTCTTGATTCATTTGTTATAGTCTTTATTGACGACATTTTGGTCTATTCAAAAAGTGAGGAAGAGCATGCCGACCATCTTCGTATTGTTCTGGGTGTTCTTCGGAAACAAAGATTGTATGCAAAATTTTCTAAGTGTGATTTTTTGTTGAATTCGGTTGCATTTTTTAGGCATGTAGTTTCAAAAGAAGGAGTAATGGTAGATCCTCAAAAGATTGAGGCGGTTAAGAATTCGGTTCGGCCTAGCTCTGTGAAGGAAGTTAGGAGTTTTATGGGGCTCGCTAGCTACTATCATCGATTTGTGAAGAACTTTGCTTTTATTGTCACTCACTTGACAAATTTGACCAAAAAGGAGATACCTTTTGAATGGACTGAAAAAATGTGAGGAGAGCTTCCAAAAGCTCAAGACTCTTTTGACCACATCTCCTATCCTAGCACTACCGGTGGAAGGTAAAGATTCTATATTTTATTGTGATGCTTCACATTTAAGTTTGGGTGTTGTGTTAATGCGAGATAAGAATGTTATAGCTTATGCATCGAGACAATTGAAGGTGCATGAAAGGAATTACCCAACACATGATTTAGAGTTGGCAGCGGTAGTGTTTACTCTTAAGATCTATCGCCATTATCTTTATGGAGTTAAGTGTGAGGTGTTTACCGATCATCGTAGCTTGCAGCATGTGTTTACTCAAAAGGATCTGAATTTGAGACAGCGAAGGTGGATGGAGACTCAAGAATTATGATGTGACCATCCAATATCATTCGGGTAAGGCTAATGTAGTGGTGGATGCACTAATTCGAAAAGCGGTGAATATGGGTAGTTTGACTTGCTTGAGTGCAACTAAGCGACCTTTGGCTAAGAAAATCCAGACCTTGGAGTCTAAATTCATACAGTTGGGCATCTCAGAAAAAGGTGGGGTGTTAGCTAGCAATGAGGTTAGGGCCACCTTCATTGAGGAGATCAAGGCCAAACAGTTTGAGGATGAAAATTTGAACGAGCTTAAGAAGAAGACTGTGAATGGTAAGGCACAAGAAACCATGCTTGATGCGGAAGGTGTGCTCAGTTTTAAAGGAAGGATTTGTGTTCCTCGAGTTGATAACTTGATTCAGAAATTGTTGACAGAATCCCATGGTTCGCGATATTCCATTCATCCGGGTGTGACCAAGATGTACCGAGATTTGAAGCGAATTTATTGGTGGCCTGGCATGAAGAAAGACATAGCGGAGTTTGTGGCTAAGTGTCAAAATTGCCAACAAGTAAAGTATGAACATCAAAGGCCTGCAGGTTTGCTTCAGAGAATGTCAATTCCGGAAAGGAAGTGAGAAAGGATAGCCATGAATTTTGTGGTTGGTCTTCCCAAGACTTTGGGGAAGTTTTATTCTATTTGGGTAGTGGTTGACAGATTGACTAAGTCATCCCATTTTATTCCGGTCAGAATAGATTCTAATGCTAAACAATTGGCTAAGTTTATGTAAAAGAGATAGTAATGTTGCATGGGGTGCCCCTTTCTATCATCTCAGACCATGATACGTAATTCACATCCAAATTTGGAGGAAATTACATGATGAATTGGCACACAACTCACTTTTAGTACAGCCTTCCATCCACAGACGGACGGACAGTCAGAAAGGACTATTTAAGTGTTAGAAGACATGTTGAGGGCATGTGTGATTGATTTTGGAGGGCATTGGGCTAAGTTCCTACCGTTGTGTGAGTTCTCCTATAATAATAGTTATCACTCCAGCATTGATATGGCACCATTTGAGGCACTTTATGGGAGGGGATGTAGATCACCCATAGGATGGTTCGAGGCTGGAGATGTGAAACCTTTGGGGGTTGATTTAGTGAAGGATGTTCAAGATAAGGTAAGAAGCATCCAAGCTAAGCTTTTAGCGCCCCAGAGTAGACAAAAGAAGTATCCAAACCATAAGGTAAGACACATGGCATTTCAGACTAGTGAGAATGTTCTTCTAAAAGTATCACCAATGAAAGGGGTGATGAGATTTGGTAAGAAGGGCAAGTTTATCCCTCGATACATTGGTCCCTTTGATGTTCTTGAATGTATAGGGTCAGTGGCTTATAGATTGGATCTACCTCCTAACCTATCCGGAGTTCATCCGGTATTTCATGTATCCATGTTGAAGAGATATCATGGTGACGGAGATTACATCATAAAATGGGACTCAGTTGTGTTAGAAAAAGACCTTCAGTATGAGGAGGAATCGATTGCAATTCTTGATCGTGATGTCCGGAAGCTGAGGACCAAGGAAATTAGGTCTGTGAAAGTTCAATAGAAGAATCCTCCAGTTGAGGAAGCTACTTGGGAAACCAAGAAGGTCATGCGAGACAAGTATCCCCAATTGTTCGTCGATTCAGCTACTACACCACTCTTGCTTTAGCATGTTTTTCTTAGTTTGTCACTCAGGGACAAGTGATGGGTAAATTGGTATCTATTGTAACGACTAGTTTCTATCGTTATAGAAAAGCCAACGGGGAAAAACTTTGGGCCGGAAAAAATTTTCATAGGAACTTGGAAATTCCCAAGCTAGTCCAGATTTGGACGAAATGAGAGTCAGTAAGGTCTAGGGAAATATGGTAACAATTGGGTGATCTAGTTATGATTTTTATTACATGAGTAGATAGATAAGACATTAAGTAACCCATACAACTTTACATAATTGAATTCGGGTGAGTAGAACTCCCGAAATTGATCTTAGCATGAACAGGTATTTTCTGAGTGTCAAGGGATGAACGTGTGTTGTGAAATGGGAGTTTGGAATTCTTAAATTTGCTCATGGGTTCCGTGCAAGCCACTATAGCGGGATTATTTCCGCCAGGGCGGGGCCGTTGTAGCGGGATGAGGTCCACTGTGGCGGGACAGTCACAATTTAAGACGGAAATAAACCCCAAAAATATTTTATTCTGCACTTTTCGACTTGGAGAGCTAGGAGACGACCCCAGGCAAGTTCTTGACAATTTTTCATCATTCTTGAGGCTAAAGGTAAAGTTTTTACTCTCTGAATCCATGTTTCAATCAGTAGAATGTAAATTCGTGGGTGATTATCGATGGGTGAGGGTTTGATCAGGAATTTATGGTAGAAAAAGCCCTAATCTGG
The DNA here is from genome assembly GCA_036553675.1 of Solanum okadae. Classification (NCBI taxonomy): domain Eukaryota; kingdom Viridiplantae; phylum Streptophyta; class Magnoliopsida; order Solanales; family Solanaceae; genus Solanum; species Solanum okadae. The sequence goes on along the minus strand of CM071684.1, from coordinate 19,106,901 downwards.
GTATGGGGATCAATGGTTTGACCTAGGTTTGATATTATTGTTTATAATCCGGGTAATTTGGTGTTGTTTATAGATCCTCGCATTATTATGATTGTTTGTAGACCAAGAACAAGCGGAAAGAATCCGGAAAGGGAAGAATCAAGTTTCTTAGGGGATTCAAGTGTTGTTCTAGGTAGGTGATGGTTGTGATTTCATGTTGGTGTGATATGTATTTGTAATTACTTCATTATAATGCATGTATGTATGGAATGTTGCATTATTGATCGCACTATTCGTAAATGAGGATGATTGAATAATTGAATGTCATGAATCATGACTTGATTGTATGATTATGAGAATATACTTGTGATAGTGATTGTGGCTTGTTGAATGGATCGGGTGTTGCAATCCGACACACTACCTTATCGGTTTCCACGTACCGGCATAAACATGAGAACGGGTGTCACGATCCGACACACTAACTTGGAACGGGTACCACATACCGGTATACTAACAGTTTGGGTGTGGGTTCCGTGAGAGGACCAATGACTTGACATAATTGTATATCTTGAGATTGTGATATTGTACATTGTTGTAAGTGATAATTGATATTGTATATGTTCGGTTTATGCATGTTGATTATGTTGTAATCACTGATATATGTTTCGCTTAGTGGGATAGTCGTGTGATCCTACCAGTACATTGTGGTTGTGTACAGATACTACACCTGCTCTTTCTTTGTTAAGTACAGGGCATCTTCCGGTGGCTATTGACAAACCTCGCTTAGAAGATCAGTTATCGTTATCGAATTCAAGGGTGAGCCAGTTCTTCCAGGATGCCATGAGTTCTCTTTCGTTTATGTCCCCATTTCGGACATAGACTAGTGCATTAGGATTTCTTATGTTTAATTGGGTTGTACCCATTTTCTTAAACTTGTTGAACTTTAGATGTTTTGGTACATTAACTTTCAAGTTCTAGGTATAATACCGCATTTTTTTTATTAGACTTTTGTTTGGAGTTTATGGGAACTCCCTATTTCTTTTCCATAGCATTTAAACCTGCTTCCATAACTTTAAATGTCTTAGTTTTGGTTGAGTTTGTTAGTTTGGGTTGTAGTAATGGTTCTCCCACCGGAGGGTTAGTGTGGGTGCCACTCACGACGGTCTGGGTCGTGACAATTTGATAAGTTGATAGAACAATATCGAAATAGTGTTGTGTTCCTTCAATAAAATGATTGTTTGGTTCACATCTTGAGATTTTGAAGAAGACATCCAAAAGTAAATTTTGTTCTTTTGTAACTTGTAAGCAACAGTAAAACAAAAAAAATTGTTGGAGAGATTTTAATATTGAGAGTAAAAATAGTAAAATAGAGAATAAAAAATATGAGTATAAGGTAAATAATAATATAGGGTCAAAATTTTAGGATATAAATAAGAAAACATAGTTTCCCACTTAAGGAAATTATTCCCCAAAAATGTTCCATTCCCTTAAAAAAGTGGGAAAACTAACGGTTATTTTTTTGTTTTATTATACTTCTTACATGTTTTTAAAAAATAAATAAATAAAAGTACATATAATTTTTTTTACTAAATATATATAAGTATTTTTAAAAAAAAATTGGGGGGGGGGGGGGGGATCCAAACGATGGCTTTAGTGGCCTAGTGGTTAAGATGACCCTGGAGGAGCTTTAGATCCTATGTTATGAAACAATATATGTAGAATGTATACATCAGTACTTTGAATATACCAAGTATGAGGAAAATCCATAAAAACATAAACATGATAATATAAAGAGTTTAAAGCATGAAATGCATGGCCCAATGAAATGTATTAAAGCTCAGTTAGATAAATCATGAATCATGGGACAAGGTCAATGCACATTTGAAAATCATGAGGATAGCTTAAGTCATAATCATTGAGAAAATCATAAATCATTTGAAGTAAACACATAGTTTGTTGTGGTATATTTACCATTAACTGACATAAACTATGTAAGCTATAACATGAAATTTGGTGTCTTACTCCCGCACTCAAAAGTGATGTCCTACTTTTTCAAGGTAAAGACCATGCATATTAGCTTAGGTAGATCCACTAGCTATGTATTTTTAAGACAAATCTTGTGGGGGACACGTAGTTAAGGACAAGGGTATTGCTTCTAATGACCTGACCTCTACTAACAGTGGAACCTCCATTCCAAAGTCCTCTTGGTGCTAAGTAAAACCCCAACGGAAATAGGAATAATCATAATCATATCATAATACTTGGAAAGGTAAAAATTTAGTCATACCAATCCAATCATAACTTCATATCATAGAATAGCTCCTTTCAACTACATGATTTCATAACACATTCATAAAAACACTTAGCTTAAGCATAAAAATCATGATCATATTTCATAGTGAGAAAACCTTTCACAAATCATTTAGATACTTTATCTAAAAGCATCATTTATTCATAAATTCCTCCATTTCATGATGCAGGCATAATTTCATAATCAAAGTTCATAATGTAGACAAATAGCATGAGTTCATATGAAATTCATTGAAAATATGTAAATTGGATCAAAATATGCATAATAATATCAAATTTAGACAATTGAATCATAATAAGTTCCCATGAAGAATAACATAAAACTCTAGAAAAATTATGTTGAAATCATAAGAGCGATTGAGTTTTTTTTTTTGGGATCCAATGGATGAAAGATATCCACTGGTGAAGTTCCCACATGCCTTGGGTAATCAAAGCCCTAAAGATTGAACAAGAATTCTTGAAGTTTGAAGAAACCCCAGAACCTTCCTTTTGGAGAGCCTAGAGAGAAAACTTGGAGAAGAAGATTGAAGGGATTTTGGGGTTTTTAGTGAATGAGAGGGAATTGGTATATTTTTAAGAGTGAATGTATTTATAGGGCCAAAACGATGTAGTAGAGGTATATAAAGGATAGTAAAATACTCAAAATTCACTAACTTAAAACTACCAGAGGGCTCTACGATTTGACCTACGGTCTGTAGGAACTTCTACGGGCTGTCATGGTCAGTTATGGAATTCCTTACAAAAAATTCCACAACCCCTTCCTACAGGTCGTCGAACTTTCTACGGCCCGTAGGTCCCTCTCATAGAACCCAAAATCAACTCTAAAATTTTACTAAGACTGGATCACTTCTACGGACACTTCCTACAGCCCATACAAACTTCTACAGACCGTCCTTCCGGTCCATAGACCCTCATCTAGAATTGACATTTTCCAAAACCTCAACTCAACTTCTAGGACTGGTTCTACAGGGCCCCTACAGACCCTAGAAGTTTGTATGGACCAAAGACCCGTCCATAGACCAGTTGCACCAACAACTCTTCTGAAGTTTTCCTTTCAACTCAACTTATCAAATTCTGAGGTGTTACAATTTATAGCCAATAAAGGTAGTATGAACAGATGTTTATTGTGTCTTATCATAAAAGTTACAACCCTTCATAATAGTCGCAACCCTTCGTAAAGATCACAACTCATTGAAAAAGTCACAACCTTTTGAAAAAGTCACAACCCTTGAATGTGGAAAAAGTGTATATTTTTAGCATAATATAATATAAATAAAAATATATAAAATATACTAAAATTGGTGTTTTAAATTGTGGGGTATTATAGTAATTTAATGTAACCCTTTAAATAGTAAGTTAAGGAGTTCATGTTTTTAAGATAGTATAGAGGATAAATGCAAGTTCTTAAACAATCTTTGTTAGATTTAATGATTTTTATGTCTTTTGTATAGGAAAATAGACTAAAGCAAGAGATGGGGTAAATTATGCTGAAAATGGTCGGTGACAACTTACTTAATGGTTTATCAAAGCATATGATGGGGTGTCATTTCCCTCAGGTTTGATACAAGGTAGCCACAAACTATTCAAGGAAGACGACCCAAGCGACGGCTCGTCAAGCAAGTGACAGAGCGTCATTACTAGCACCAGGCATCATCAAACTTGGTCGCACACTGTCTAAGGAAGACGGCCTAAGTGATGGGCCGTCACATTGTTGACTGGCCGTCAACTATGGCGTCATATAGAGAAGTGAGCTTTCAATTTTAAGTATAGTTTGAAATTTCCCTAGAACTATAAATAGTTTTTGCTCGGTTTATTTTCATCAGACGTTTTGACAGAGAAAAACACATTGTCATACATTACTTTGGTGTTCTTGAGAGAATTGACTTGGTTTTGAGATCCAAATTGAGATCTTGCTTCCACTTGTGTAAGTTCAATCTTCTTATATGAATACAATATATTTGTTTGTTTCAAGCACTAAGAGTGGTTGAACTTCATAACTAAGGGTGGTGTGAAACATGGCAAATTGATGCTCATAGGATGACTATTGGTGAAGATTTGTATAGTGTTAATGTGTGTTTTGTTAATTCTTTCATGTTGATTGATTTCTAATAGTTGCAAACATTATAACATGCCTTAGGTGTAACTTCCTTGATTAAATTATATAAAACCGAGGAAAAGTATTAACAACAAGAATTTGAGGTTCATAACCCTCATCTAATGGTTAATGTTGTAATAAAATTGGCCAACATAGGAAAATTACCAACTATGTTCACGAATAAGATCTAATGTTATCTTTGTTGAATCACGTCTCACTTGTTTTGCTTCTCACGTGTCATCTTCTTATTCGTCCACCAATTCAATCTAGATTTTACCCTAAATACACTAGGATCACTCCAACTCTAACACATGTGTGTGGTTCGTGGTATTTAACAGATAGAGAAGGGATATTCAATATGGCAAAATTTGATGGACTTGTGAAAACGATTTAGGCACACATATGACTGAATTTTTTTTTAGATGATTGCTTGTATGTAGAAATCAAAAGTCAAAATGACTATAGTTGTAAAGAATAGGAGAAACGATCGTTCGACCCCTTTGTCCACCTAAATGAAGTAGCCTACCGGGTAATTCAACAATTCATATATAGAGCGCACTTGTTCGTCTCAATTCTTTATAATAAAAAAAAAAAACCACCCTACTATATATTTAAGGGGCAATAATACAGATTTTAAATTTACTTTTAAAATATTACTACTTATAACATTTTAATTTCAAGTTATAACAGATCACTTTTATTTTTAAATCAATTTAATTTCACTTTATTAAATAATTAGTCTTTTATAATTATTTTTTAATTATTAAGTGATATAAAATAAAAAATCAATTATACTTATTTGTTACCCAATTTTAGGGATTTACCTTGATTCTTGTATTTTTTTTACTGTTACACGGCAAACCCCACCCCCACCACCACGTTTCTTCTATCCTTTTCACACGCCATAACGGCACACATCACCCCCACGTTCAAAAATTAAAAAATTATCTCTCACCTCTTCATTCAACTTCCATAGAAACTATAAAAACACCTCTCTCATAATCAGAATTCTTCATCTCTCTATCACCATAATCACAAACCCTTTCCACAATACTAAGAATCAAGTTTTTAGGATTTTCGAAAAAACATGTCGAAGAAATTTGAGCATACTCCTAGAAAGAGCCCCAGACTAATAGAAGCGAGTTTTACTGTTGAAATTGAGGCTCCAAATCCGACGAGAAAGAGTGTTACCCCTCAAAGGAAGAAACAAATTCCAGAAAAGGAGAAGAGAAAAGACGGAAAGAAAATTGCAAGTCCTCCGAGTCAAAAGGGACAAAAGAGAAAAGGGAAAATGGTGGAACCCCCTTCGGATTCGTATTTTGTAAGCGAGAAAAAAAAAATCAGCAAATGTCGATATGGGTCAGCCATCAAAACCCTCCAAAAGAAGAGCAACAATGAAGGATAACTCGGATATCAAGTGTACACAAATTGGATATCAATTGGATATAACATTAACTTGTTTTAGGTTGTCTAATTTGATTGAAATATCAATTACATATTGTTTTTTTTTTCATTTTCAAGTGGGATATTTGTTGGATACCAATTGTGTACAACATTAACTTGTTTTAGATTATCTAATTTGGTTGGATCTCAATTACATGTTGATTTTTCAATCTTTCCAATGGGGTTTTAGTTAGATACCAAATGTATACCAATTGGATAAAATATTAACTTGTTTTAGGCTGACTAATTCAGTTGAAATCTCAATTACATGTTGGTTTTTCAAATTTTGCAATGGGATATTAGTTTGATACCAAATGTACATTGGGTACAAAATTAACTAGTTTTAGGCTGACTAATATAGTTGAAATCTCAATTACGTGTTTTTTCAATTTTTCCTAGTAGATATCAGTTAGATACCAAATGTATGCTAATTGAGTACAACATTAACTAGTTTTAGGTTGACTAATTCATTTGAAATCTCAATTGCATGTTTTTTCAAATTTTCCAATGAAATATCAGTTCAATACCAAATGTATACAAATTGAATACAACATTAACTAGTTTTAGATTGGCTAGTATACATAATAAATGTTATGAAATTATAATTCATTAACTTAAAAGACAAAATAAATCAAAAACATGAGTTTGTATCAATAAAACAACCAAATCAAAATAAAAATAAATTATGTCTTTTTTTTCAGTAGGGTAATTTGAACATGTCTTCTTGTTGTGTCCCTCTTGACGACATGTACTGCACGTAACCTTAGACCTCTTGAAGTTCACATCAGCAAGCCATTTCCAACGTTCAAGATGTGGTCTTCCTGCAGTTCTTTTTTAACCAAGTGGCAATAATTTATGCTCCGACACTTTTTCAATTGCAGATTTTCCTATTCCATCATAAATTATTGTGTTGGTATTATAGGATACAAAAGTGCAAATAACTTTTATACATATGTTAGATCGAATTTCATACCATTTTTATGCTTACTTTTTTTTACCTATTTCATGTCAAAAGTAAACACTGATTCATACTAGATTCATGAAAAAAGAATACGAAATCATACAATTTATAACTAGTAATTATCTTTTATTATAGGAAAAAAGGACGAATTTACCCCCCGAACTTTGATAAATGGTACGCATATGCCCTCCATTATACTTTGCGTCCATCTCATCCCCTGCAGTCCAATTATCAGTACACACATGCCCCTCTCACTAACGGCCCCCTCATTGTGTACACGTGTCTTAATCCTAATCAACTACCCGTTTGACCATTCTTTTTAACCCATAAACTAATATCCCGCCCCATAAACCCAATACGCACCCGATTCCCTCTAAAATATCCTAAGTCAATTAAAAGACCCAAATCTTCCGGGTCTCGTTCCTATCTGAACATGAAAATCAAGATTTAAATTGCAAATTAGTAGTATAAACTCTTTCACAACAACCTTAGATTACCAGAAAGAACAATCAAAGAACAATGATAATCATCAGATCAATTTCTTCATCAAAGTTGAAGAAATTGATTTTTCTACTCTCTCTCTCAGCATATACACACAAAAATCCTATACCCAACTCTTCTCCTCCAATTCTTGAAAATGTTTATACCCAAAACCATGCTAAAACCTTTGTCCCTCCATTCTTGTTCAGCTTTAGAAACTACTCTACACCTTTAAAAATTCAATCTTTACCAGTTTCTAGAGATGGGAATTTTGAGGAATCCATTTCTGATGTTGTTTGCCTTGGTTGTGGTGTTAAAATGCAAGATTCTGACCAAAAACAACCAGGGTATTTCATCAAGCCATGTGTTAAATCCCCAAATTATAAAACACCCATTAACAAGAATCCAGTTGTTGATGAGCCTGAGATAACGTTTTCTTTGAAAAGGGGTTTGCTTAATGAGGATGTAGAACATGAAAATCAAGATATGAATGTCAGGGTTGTGAGATAGGAACGAGATCTGGAAGATTTGAGTCTTTTAATTGACTTAGGATATTTTAGAGGGAATCGGATGGGTATTGGGTTTATGGGGCGGGTTATTAGTTTATGGGTTAAAAAGAATGGTCAAACGGGTAGTTGATTAGGATTAAGACACGTGTACAGAATGAGGGGGCCGTTAGTGAGAGGGGCATGTGTGTACCGATAATTGGACGGCATGGGCTAAGATGGACGCAAAGTATTACGGAGGGCATAGGCATACCATTTATCAAAGTTCAAGGGTAAATTCGTCCTTTTTCCCTTTATTATATAAACAGTATACCAATAGCATCCCACTATTATGTATGCACAATTCCAACCAATATAATGTCAAAAAAAGAAATTGAATCATACCAGATTCGCGTCATAAAAACTATAAATTTTCATACAAATTTGATCTTACTATTATATCAATTTCATTCAAAATTTATGTCAATTTTTATACCAGAATCATACCAAATAATTAATAATATTTCTAATAGTTAATTGTCATTTAAACAGTATACGAAATTCATTCCAATATAATGTCAAAATCGTATCAACGTGGTAACCAGTATACCACTTTCAAATAAAAAATATGTAATTTTTTTAAACCAGAAACATACAAAAAACTGAATGCTCATACCAAAATCTATATCAATTTCAAACAAATTTTATGTAATTTCAAAAAATTAGATAAAATAACAAAGATATCCCTTTAAACCCTTTTTATACATCACTCTTGACATTCATGTATATTTACATTTATTTTTAATACCATGTATGATAACAATTGTAACTTTCACTACTCTTCAAATTTATGATAATTCTTCATATTTTTTTCTATTAAAAAATTACACTATATAAATATAAATTTTGTTTATGAATTTATTTGATTAATTATTTTGTTTATTTATATTTTGATTCCTCATAAATCCTCTTTTACTTTAATAAACTTAAAGATGGAAATTCTATTTTTAAGCTAAATAAGAAAAAAAATTGTTTAAACTACATACAGTACCATCATGGGAATGCACACACAAAAATATTTAAGTTAAATAAGATGAAAGTTTTATTTTTAAGAATGAATAACTAAAGCTTGCAAAGAAAATATAAAAATGCTAAATAAAAGATTTTTGTAAACAAACGTGTTCTTAAAATTAATGCAATGCACACTAGAACATAACAAACCAAACAATTAATAAGAAATAATCTCAGTAAAACCTATCCCATCTTAACTAATCCCAACATAATTTATCACATCATAGCTAATCTCATTATAACTTGTATTCAAATCAAACGACAGTAGGAACTATGACTTAACAAAAACTTTCCAATCATGCGTGGCTGAAACTTCTTTTCCATGTCTAATGACTTGGACATGAAACCTATCCAGCAATGAAGCATAGAAACCTCAGTGGATATTGCACTCTGAATTGTAGCAAAGGTTACGTGGCATTAATATGAAATATCCCAGCTCACTATTGTTTTTACGAGAGATTCAAATGTATGCCAACGTTGAACTCAGACTCTCATCAAATAACTGCAAACACAACCTAAATTAATCATTGCCTCTTAACACAAGGCTCAACGTTCATACACTAAAAAACTAGCCTCACAGAGATTTAACTGTATACCGAGGCAGGAGGATAAATAATCCAAATTTGCAAACTTAACTTAAAAAACAAAGCAGGAGAGAGATCCTCGGCAGACTGCCACAGTCAAAATTTATCTATACCATTATATGACGACAGGTAAATAAGGATATCTGTCCAAAGGCAAGTACAAGTGCAAGGAAAAACTAAGTGCACGGGAAGCTCTTCACAACTCAACACATCAACCTCCAACTAGTTAACACCCTTATCTTTGAGTTTCTATTTTTCAAGATGAAAATAGCAGCTGACAATACAAGTATAGGGGAGATTGCCAAATTTGAAGCACATCAATCGTTCCAGATTCCAATTGCAACTTCTAAGTGCTACAGAAGTTCTAATAAGTCTTTTTAGATATACAGACATTGTCAGTAAAATACTTATCAAAACATTATGAGATGACAGATGCAGGAGTCGGCATTCCCCTAATATATGCTGGTAAAACTGTAAGAACTACTCAACTTTCTCCATCTTCACCAAGCTCACCATCTTCTAGCTCTTCATGCCCACCATTTCGACGTGATCCATCCCTATCTCTTCTGTGTCTTTTATGCCGACTTTCACCATCAGATTCAGGTGAATGTGCATGCTGTCATGAAAGCAGAAAAAGAATATCAATATTGCAGACTGCCAAAGAGTACAATAAGAACAGAGAACTAACTTTAAATGGAGATATTAGAGAACCTTCTTTGACTTTTTACGATCACTGCTATGTCGGTGGGACTTCCTAAATTCCTCTTTCTCGTCCCTGTCGGATGTCACCTCATCGTTAGAGCTCTGGTGATGCTTCCGGTGCTTCCTTTCTTTGTCTCTTTCAGATTCCTCTTTCTCATCCTTTTCAGAAGTCAGCTCGTCGTTAGAGCTATGGTGTCGCTTCCGATGTTTCCTGTCTTTGTCTTTTTCTCTCTTTCTCTCTTCTTTGTGCTCATAGATGTCTGTTACATCCATAGTCATGCTATCTGGCTCATCTTTTTTTGATCGTTCTTTTCCCCTTTCTTTCTCCTTCTCACGCTCTTTTTCCTTCTCTTTTTCTTTCTCCCTTCTCTCCTTATCCTTTCTCTTCTCTTTCTCATCTTTTTCTTTCTCTTTTTTGACCTGCAAAGTAGCACAATCTAAACAATGAACTGATATGACATAGAATCTAATAGCTGTTCCCGAGTTTGTTAATTATAGATTCTAGGCCAAATGCATAAATAACCCCTTAAGGTTGGCTCCAATTTTCATTTTGAAACTTCAACTAAGAAAAGTTTCAATTGAACACTCCAACCTAACAAAAATTGTGCCTATTAAACACAAAATTGGCAGTCCCAATCCAATAGAGGTGTGTGAGCGCACTCTCTTATGCCGTGGCAAATCAAATCAATTATAAAAAAAAAATATACATGCCAGAAACAGAAGTACAAAAAAGAAAAAGGAGACACAAAGATACACATCAATCAGACTTCCTTTGGGTGTTCATGGTAGGCGTCCTGCAATCAAATCCTTCATGCCAAAAAGATAAACATCAATCCAATGAAATTGATTATATTATTTGCCACAATTTAGCGAACTAAAGTGGCTGCATATTGAGGGTGGACATATTTGGACTGGTCACCCCCAAAGTGTGGTCCGTGGACTGTTCACTCCCAAAGTCTTGCAGAGGCTCAGGACCACGGCCTGACCAACGGAGCGTAGGTTAGACCATGGTCCGTGGTTGGGGGCCCGTGGTTCACTGGCCCAGAATTTAGTTTCTGACCACGAACGACGGTCGTGCAGGACAGCCCGTCGTCCTGACCACGATCCGTCGTCAGTGGTCCGTCGGTGGTGGGCTTCACTGCAATTCTCTCTTTTACTCTCCTCTTTCTTTAACGAAAAACACCAAGGCTCTCCAACAACTTCTCCAGTATCTGAAATCAGTTGAAGATCCCGAAACAGTGACCATTTTAGTCACAACTATTTAAAGCCCCTTAAGTTCATTGTGACTTCCTAACTTGTGTTCATCCCTTATTTGTTGATTTTCTTCTGTTTTCTTCTAATTCACCTCTCTTCTCCTTATCATTTTTGGAAATTGTTCTATGTTGAATTCATAATTTGTTAAGGAATTCCAAGATGTTGCATTCCACTACTTCTTCATGTCCTTTGCTGAAGGAATTGCGGACATGAATATACCGGTGGAATCAGTGTGTATCCACTTTTTCTGGCGACCTTGACTGCATTCTAGTGGTCCACATTAATGACCGAAATATTTGTGTAGAGGCAAACTAAATGGACAGGAAGAGAGTGGTCATGTCGTCACCAGATTTGAAGGGGGAAAGAAGAAGGTGGTGGCGACTGATTTTGAAGAAAGAGGAGGGTAGATGGTGGATGATCGAATCTGAAAAAGATAATGGAGGAGGTGGTGGTTGCAGCAGATAGGATACAAGGAGAAAGGAGTTTAAAAAAATGAAAAGAAGTTGCAGTTAAGCATTTAGGCGCTCATCTTTGGGTGAGAGTCACCACCTTGTGCCACATCTAGTCAAAAACCACCCATTTCAGCCCATTAAGAATTGGGTTGATATGTAGCCCAAATTGACTCGTGAATCTTGTCAAAATATTTTTGAAAAGACATTTTTTTTTAATTTGATATGTTATTTATAGTCATAAGAAAGAAAGAAAAATAAGTATTAGGTACTAAAAATGTATAAAAGAACAAAGAAAGCAATTAAACCTTAACAAGAATTGGGTGGGTTGGGTTATAACCCGCATTTCAGCCCAAGTAGCTTTTGGGCAGGTCAATAACTCGCTCATTTATGTACTCAGACCAATTTGACCCACCCAAATTTAGCCCAACCCACCCATTTGCCACCTCTAGCCACATTAAAGCAAGGTGCTCAATAGGTATTGGCCTTAGTTAAGGAATCAAAATGAAAAACAGGAACCAACTGAGTTGAGCTCAACCAAGCTTTTTGCAATATCAAGTAGTGCGAAACGATTCGATCCCGAGTCAGCTCTTTGATATTTCGTTTTGCGTAATGCTTCACCATTAGAAAATTTAATTTATAATAAACTAGTTGATTAAGAAAATATAAACTTTACTAGTTTAAATTGGTAATTACATTCAAGTGTGATTGATTTATATACATTATTAATCTAAATTAGAACTCAATTTAGATGACGTTAACTTAATATTGAACATAGGATAGAATTTTCAGGCAGAATAAAAAATAAAAATAAAGCAACAATACATTAGAAAAGATCGGTACAATATTTAAATTCGTTGACTTTTGAATTCTTAAATTTACAACATTTCTTACCACCATAAAGTAGTCTTAAGTAATGATGTCTATAAAAAGTTTAATTACATCATATTAATTAAGAAGTGTAAAATTATAAATTTATTTTAACATATAATAATTATTACAATCAATATTTTGTTAACTTAGTTAAAAGATTAATGATGAATTTTAGTTTCTCGGTGCTAAATCAAATTCTATATCCATTTGGGGAAACATTCAGAGAAATATGAGAAGTTGTCAAATTGGAAAATGATCACATCTCCTTGGGCGGAAGAGTGGTGCTTATCAATAATCTGTGAAACTCTCTACCCACGTATACTATGGCTTATTCCCTTCCTGCAAAGTATCTAAAGAGTTGGACAAACTTCGTAGAGACTTCCCTCTAGTAGGGTAATCGTGAAGAAAACTTTTAACTTGGTCAAATGGGACTTGGTTATCACATGCAAGAAACTCGGGGGGGGAGAGGGATTTGAGGATTTTAGAGATTCAAAGGCACATAGCAGCAGTCTTCAATGCAAATGGATATGGAGGTTCAATTGTGAATGTAGTTCTCTTTAGAGGGAGGTGAGTTGCACTAAATATGATCTACTAAACCCTTGGATCACTGCTACCCCCCACCCACCCACGTTGGCACCGCATCTGGAAACACATTAGGGCATGGTGAGATTTCTTCATGTTGAACTCCTCAGGAAAAATGGGGAACAACAGAAAGGCTAGATTTTGGCATGACAGACGGTACAACAACTCTCCTATTAAAGATATCTACCCAGGCCTTATCAGCATTACCTCCCGTAAAGATGCTCTCATTTCTGATTTCTGATTTCAAGCAAGATCACAGCAGGCTTTATCACCTTCAGAAGGAACTTAGATGATTGGAAATTAGAAAGGTACCCGAGTCTATTGAACCTTCTTAGTGGCTCCCCTTCTGCATCTTCTGCCCTAGAGAGCCTTATTTGGGACAACCAAAAGCCAAAAAAATGGTGGTCGAGTACGATGATTCCGTTGTTCAAGAACAAGGGTGACATTCAAAATTGCAACAACTATAGGGTATCAAGTTACTAAGCCACTATGAAAGTTTGGAGAGAGTGGTGGAGTTAAGGATGAGGAGGGATATGTCTGTCTCCGAGAACCAATTCGGATTCATGCCAGGGCGATAAGGAGATTGTTGGAGTTGTATAGGGACAAGAAGAGAGACTTGCACCTGGTGTTCATTGATCTAGAAACGGCATATGATAGTCCCTAGGGAGGTCCTTTGTTGATGTTTGAAATCTAGAGGTGTACTAGTGGCATATATTAGGGCAATTAAGGGCATGTATGATGGAGTCAAAACTCATATTAGAACAATGGGAGGTGACTGAGAACACAATCCTATCGTGACGAGGTTGCACAAAAGGTGTTGCCTTAAGCCATAATGATGGACTTGCTGACATGATATATTCAAAGAGAGGTGTCGTGGTAAGTAATTCTCAGATGACATAGTATTGATTGATGAGATGCATGGTGTAGTTAACGATAAGCTGAAAGTTTGGAGACAGACCCTAGAGTCCAATGATTTTAGGATAAGCAGGACTAAAAAAGTACGTAAAATGCAAGTTCAGTGACTCATAAGGCGAAGAGACAAGTGAGGATCGATACACAAATATACCTAAGAGAGAAAGTTTCAAATGCCTTGGGTCCATAATCCAAGGAGATGGGGTTATTGATGATGATGTCTCACACTATATCAGTGCAGGGTGGATAAAATGGAGGCACACCTCCGGGGTACTTTCTGATAAGAATGTGTCGTCGAGGTAGCCAAAAAGAATTGGGGAAAGTTATTAGACAGCCATAGTGTCCCTAAACAATATTTTAGAACCAAATGATATCTCACTAAATTAACCTTAAAAATAATTCAACTCTCATAGCATTAATGTGTTAAAATCAAATATTTGGATTAAACTATATCACAACATGAAATTCTCCTCTAAAAGTTTTGGGGGAAACACACTAGACTGTTAATATCCTTCCATAATAGCAATAAGAGGATAGATATGACTTGATCCTTGTTCCAAAAAAAATTAGTTAGTTTATAAACAAGTTGATATTATTTTATTTTTTTGGTAAATACAGTTTATAAACATGTTGATACTCAGTGTTATCAAAGGCACACCTTAAGCGTGCTTAAGCCTTGAAGCGAGGCTCAAAACGTGTTGAGCGCTTCACCTCGCTTTATGTGCGCTTTAGTGTCGTCATCAAGGTTCTAAGGCAAACATTTCCTTGCCAATGAGCCTCTCATGAAGAATGAAGCTAAATAATTGGTATTTCACTTTATCATAATTTTTTTCAATTTCTTAGGTCATATATTTGTCATTCATGTTTATAATTATTAGTCTTGACTAAACATATATATTTTATTCTTTTCTCCCTTTGCGCCTTTTTTTGTTAAAGCCCACGCTTTATTTGCGCTTAAAGTCCCCAAAGATCTAAGAGCTTTTTTTCGCTTTTCGCCTTTGATAAACTGGATATACTGCCTTAATAGTCTAATTGATTCACTTCTTATGAGTATTATCTAATTTTGATGTATGATTCTTTTCTTCAAATTTGCAATGTTATTCCACAAACTAATTAAGGTTGAACTAACTTTCCACTTCTTTCGTACTCATAAATTACACCATGGAATAGGCCAAGAAAATTATGCACAACTCTATACTAATTAAACTTTTTTTGGATAAGTAACTATTCTCCACTAAATTAATACTCCAATGGAGAAATTATAGAGTTAAGGCTTAATCCATTATAGTCCTTAAAAGCTATTAAGGGAAGGAAAACCTAATCTAAGGAGGCCAAATGCCAAAACATCTTAATATTGACATTTTAAAATTACAAAAGTAGTACATGTACGTGGCTTACAATACATAAACATGTAACTAAATATAAAAACAGTTTCAAATTTTCTCATCATTTAAGAAAAAAAAAAACTTGAAATAGATCTTGTTACAGGCAATTTTTGTTCAAGGTACTCGCTCAATTCCAAATTGAACACCTTTGTTGGACTTTGTAAGATAATTAAGAGCAAAGTTACAAACTTAAACGATTTAATATCCTTCGGAGCACACAAAGTGTCATATGCTAAATTTTCTGTTTTCGGTCAATATATTAAGAAAAAAAACTTTGATAAAATTAGTAAAAGTATGTCTTTATTATTGTTGCCTGAGTTGCACAATATGTGCTAATACTTACCGTAAAAGTGAATATTGTTTTGATGCAAACGAAAAAGGAATGGATAATGTAATTAGGATGTATAAGTTTCCAAATTATGGTGTGAATCAAGAGTCTTTCTGAATGTTATCTGGTATAATGAGTTAAAGGGTTTTACAAGGAAACTTTGGGCACATTACACTCTAATATTTGTTATCTTCCCTTTCCTTTTTTTTGGGGATAAGTGAAACAAAACCATCTTGGGAAGTGTACAACACCCAAAAAAGAAATCTAATGCCCAAAGAAGAAAACCCTCCAAAGTATGAAGTCCTACGCCCTCGAGATATTTTCTTGAAAGTCATATTAATTAAAATTTACATTGTTCTTCCTCGTGGATTTTGCTTTACACTCTACACCTTTTGCATCAAGCTCCCACTTTACTGTGTGTTTCTCCTACCAACTAGATTTGCACTCACAATTGATTCAAACAGTTACACCCTGCTACTCATGATCTCCAACTTCCTCCTTATTTATTTTCTATAGAATGGATTACTCTCTCCAAGGTGACATTTGCAACACCAATTTCTTCTATTCCACATGCACCCTAGATTTACGCAACTTTCCCATGTATATTCACTAATGCTGCAGAGAACTTTTAGTTATTTGTATTTCTTGCATCCACTGGATGCTTTGTTTTTAATACAACTCTTCATCAAGAAAGAAGAAGTTATTTGTATTCTCTTTTTGTTATAATTAATATTGTGAATATGAGCTAGATAAACAACAATCATGATTGTGCCATCTGCCAAGTCCAAAGATGCCCCTCGAGAATATGCACTGACAGTGGAGACGTAGATTGAATGCTAAAACTGACAAAAAAATAATATTTTATTTCATATTCATGGATGGCATTATTCAAAAACGCTTTAATCAACAACGAGATTTGTAACTAATTTTACATAATACTATTAACCTGTATAATACTACCAATCAAATATCTGATAAATTGAATGATGAAACTCACGACGGAGTTAATGCTAAACTGGAGGATTGGAGACTGATCATAGAGTCTAAGGGGTCATTTCATAGAGTATATTAGAAAAAATAATACATGCATTAGCTTTGTGTGTTATTAGTACCTTGCTTGGTACACTTTTTTAGCCTACGTGAAACTTGCACTAATTACATTCTCTATTGTGTATTGAGGTATGTATCACTAATACCATTGACTTTCATGTATTAGTAATACAAAGGGTTTCAACACATGCATTAGATTGATTAATGGCATAATTACCCCTCAAATTCCTCTCAAAACATTTCACATTTCCCAAAGCTAGAGAGTGGAGGGTATTTTTGTAAACAAACATCTTTTTGTATAAGTTATGCAAGGCTTGCTATTTCTAATACATCAAACCAAACAATGTATAAGAAATAATGTCATCATAACTAATACCAGCATTACTACTGCAAGCACTACTAATACACCATATTTAGAACAATTCTTATACACTCTACCAAACAACCCCTAAGGGTTTTAGGTTGAGAATGACCAAGACAAAATACTTGGAGTGCAAGTTCAGTGATGTGCGTGAGGTTGATGTGGAAGTGAGGCTTGATACACAGGTCAGTCAAAAGAGAGATAGTTTCAAGTATCTAGGGTCTATTATCCAAGGAAATGGAGAGATTGACGAGGACGTCAATCACTGCATTAGTACAGGGTGGATGAAATAAAGGCTTGCATTTGGAATTTTGTGTGATAAGAAGGTGTCACTAAAACTTGAAGGCAAGTTCTGCGAAGTGTTGGTTAGACCTGCTTTGTTGTATGAAGCGGACTATTGGCCGATATAGAACTCACACATTTAGAAAATGAAAGTGGCGGTGATGAGGATGTTATGATGGTATGTATGGGCATACTAGAAAAGATAGGGTTAAAAATGACGATATCTGATACAACAAGGTGGGTGGAAAACAAGATGCGAGAAGCAAGATTGAGATGGTTCTGGCATGTGATGAGGAGATGATGGATGGATTCAAGAAAGGTAGAGGTAGAGATTAAAGGTAATTAGACAAGACATGACACAGTTGCAGCTCATTGAACATGTGACCTTAGATAGGAAGATGTGGAAGACACGGATTAGGGTAGGAGTGTCTTGATTTGTTGTCCATTCTAGTAATCATAGTATTACTCTTGTTTCTTGTTTTTTGGTTTATATTATTATATGTTGTTTTGTGTAGTTCGATTGTAGTACAATTTTGTTGTAGTATTGTTTTGCTACTAATTGTTGTTTTATTACCGTTTGTTGCTTCCTTTATTTCTATTACTTCTTTTTCTAGACTATTTTTATCTTGAACCGAGGGTCTATCAAAAACCACCACTCTACCTTTAAGGTAGAGGTTAGGTCTCCGTACACTCTACCCTCCCCAGACCCCACTTCGTGAGACTACATTGGGTATGTTGTTGTTGCTTACCTTTTCCTCCTCTCGTTTGCGTTCCTTTTCCTTTGCTTTTTCCTGCAACCATGCAACATATTCCTCAAAGACTGCCCTTGAGATTGTCTCTTCACCAATAGCTCTGAAAGTAGTGAAATTAACAGAAGGTATTATGATCCATATAGTGAAATCAAAAATGGAGTTCTAATAAATAATAATAAAACAACTAAAATGGGAAAAAAAAAGTCACCTGAACTCTGAACTATCCTCCACAAGTTCTTTGCTCTCCTCCCAACTAGAGGAATCAGTTATTTCCTAGAAGGTCCCAAATCACAAAGTGAGCAACAAATACAAAGGTGAAGTAGGAAAATAGGACAACTCAATAAATCTTTTCCACAATATTTAACATGCCTTGATGGAACTGAGCTTGTCGGTAAAATCTTTTGCAAGCCTTTGACGCTTTTTAGCTTCTTTCTCTTCCTTTTCCTTTGCTCTCTCAACCAGATCCTCAAAAATAAGCTGCAATCAAGCAACAAAGACATTTGGCAAACAGCATAACAACAGCAAAGTTCTTCACCTCGTAAATATACACACAATACTACATTATCAGAACAACCATACTGAGGACATCAGTAGACAAACACAACAACAACATGCCTCATTTTTTAAGGAAAAATTAAATTATTCAACTGACAGAAATTCACAGGCAAATGCGCTCCAATAAAATAGTCTGCCTCACATATAGAAGCAAGTTGAAGCAACTGAACAAGTAGCTGTATATTCTGGTCAACAAATGAGACATCATACATGCTGTATGCCAGAGAAAAACTATAGATGGGTTAGCATTCAGTTTCCCACAAGTATGTCTAAGTAGATCTGCAACTTTAAGACACTGAGAGATGTTTGATAAGCATAATCCCCAGATAAAATTACTTGGAAGCTTTATACATGTTCAGGATATCCCAACCAAGCAAACAAGGTATTAATCCCATGAAATGTCCTTGTTTCCCCTTATTTTTCATTTAGTGTGCCAGGTCGCTCCCTCATTTTCCTCTCTTCCTCTTTCATCTATCTCTCCCCTACACCATTTCTGCACGAACAAAGACATCCAACAAGGTAATGAACTTCATCCACTCTTAGTCCCCTAGTTAAAGCCAGTGCAGAGGACTGTGGATTGCAGTCCTCATTCCCTGCTACAAATAATAAAAGACAGTAATATACCACCAAATACCAATTATAAATAGGTGATGCTAGTGAGGCATCGTTGGACCAGTTAAAATTTTATCCAATGGGACTCCTCAATTAAACATTCCCCCAGCTTACTCAGTGAAGTACGGTAATAACTGGTACCTTTTAGGAATAGTGAGAAGGGGCTCTCAGTTGAAAACATAGAAGGAAATGAAGTCGAAGACACTGAAATGTTGCCTCACTACTACTCATGTGGTCCATGGATAGAAACAAATAGGAGACCTTCTCATGGGATATAGATCGACTATGTACATTTGACGAACAGCCTCGTATTTCAAATTTCTTTTTTGGGCACTTATGAGGTTCCAATGTGTGTAGGAAGCATGGTATCGTTCATAGAGTAGAATCAAACTATGTTATAGCTTCTTTACTTCCTGGTATATTGCTTTTATATGGGAGATTTTTCGGTATTAATTTGATTATTCACCTATATAAAAAAGTAAGTTGAATTTTGCAAAATGCTTATAAAATATGGTGCCAGGGAACATTATGAATAGAGTTGTGTGCGCGCGGGGGGTGGGGTAGGGTGGGAAGAATATGACCTATTCCTGGCTTCTGGGAGTGCTAGGAAATTCTACTTTCATGGGATGTGAGAAAACTTGATGAAATGGAGATAAAGGAGAATTTATGTTGGCTACTCACTTAAGAAACCATGGGAACAAGGTGGTGTGAGGTTTAGGAGGTGCACAAGGATCAATGCATGAGGGGTCTATCTAATGTGAGTTTTTGGGGAGAAAATGGGAATTGCTTTGATGGAGTAGGAGATCCCATGGGTGACAGGTGGCCCACTTTAATACTATAAGGTTTCACGAGAAGAGGTAAGGATGTAAGACGGTGTCTAGGATCATGGAGTAGTTCACGAAGTTTATTGATAAGCATCTACCCTATTGGCCTTTCTTTAACATGAGCTAAATTCACTTGGACCAAGGCAGAAAAGTGAACATTGAGATCAAGACTTGGTAGATTTTTGGTGTCCACCAACTAGGAGATGGATCTCGATGTGTTACAAACTATGTTGCTTGGACTCTTCAAAAATATTGATGGGTGCGTGTCAAATTCTCCAAAAGTAGTGCATCTTTTAAAGAATCTGACACGAGTGCAACAACATTTTTGGAGAGTCCGAGCAACACTGGTTACAAATTCCCTTATGGGTGTGACCTTGGGCCATTCATTGATCATGCTAGATGAAAGGCGAGAAGAGACATGAGAGCCCTTTACAAGTTCGAGAATACGTGGCTGAAAGCAACTGACTTCAAAGATGAGTGGCAGAACAGTGGAATAGCTAAAAAGTGGCGGGCAACTTGTCATTTAACTCGCAAAGAAGTTGAAGATAACTTAATGAGATATATAAGTGCAAAATAGAAAGATTTTTAAGAGGGTACAGATAAAAGTGTAACACCTCGGAACTTGGAAATAAAGGAGAAAATAATTTTGGGCTGAGGTCTGTGTCTACGGGGACTTAGATAGCAATCGCAGGAAGTGGGGAAATAATTTTCTAAAATCAAGTCTCAAAAACCTTTTTACGGTTCACTAGGACGGTCCGTCAACCTATGTACGAGTAGGTCTCGTAGGTCACTACTAGACTTGGTGAAATTTTAAGGGGTAAAGTTGGTTTCTACCATTAGCATGTACGGACTGTAGGAAGACCTACGAGTTGTACATGGGTTCCGTCAAAAGTTGGTCCAAATAATAATTTCTGAATCTTTCTACGGTTGACCAGTACGGTCCGTAGAAAGACATACAGATCCAAACTGTAGGTCGAATCTGGCTATTTTAAAGGGCTTTTGGGTCTTTTCCTAATTATTTTAACCCAACACTATGTCGTTTTGCCTTCTACCCTAAGCCCTATATAAACGTTTTGAACCCCCAAATTACCCATTCACAACTCATTCTCCTAAATTCCCAAAACTTGACCAAATTCATCCTCCCAAATTCTCTCAAGTCTAAGGAAGAAGAAGAAGAGCTAGGGTTCCATTTAAGTCTCCAAATTCTCCATTTTTCTTGGGCTTAAAGGATCAAGGTATGTGTGTACTCACCCATTGAGTCCTGGGGTCCAAAGATTTCAATTTCCCAAATCAATTTTCAATTGATCAAATTAGGGTTTCAATTCAATGAATGTGGGTTTCATCTAATTATGATTGATTATGGTTAATTAAGTCTTCTAATGCATGAATTGATGTTAATACATGATATTTAGTTGAAATTTGCATTGACCCATGCCTAAATTATGTTTTCCAACTATGATCCTTTCCAACAATGCTCACGTGATGAACCTATGAATCCATGAATTATGAAATGATGAAGATATGCATGTTTTTATGAAATGATTATAAATGATTTGGGGATGCTTTGAAAGAAAAGTATCAATGCTATTGTGAAAGGATTTCTCACTTACTATGATGATCATGATTATGAAAGGTATTTCTCACAAAAGAATTCACATTGGTGAAAGGTTTTCTCATCCATGTCGAATTATGTTTAAGGATCTATTCTATGTTTTGATCTTGAAATCTGTGGATTGGTATTGATCATTGCCTTTCCCTATGTTAAATTGATATTTGACTTTTATCAATTTCGTTAGAATTTAGACTTAGAACCAAGAGGGCTTTGAGGTGGAGATTCAAATAGGGTCTCTAGTAGTAACCTCTAGTCCCAAACTACGTGCTCCCGTAGGATTGTCTTAAATGACCTAGCTAGGGGATCCACTTTAGTAAATGATGATATGTACGAATTCTACCTTAGCAAGTAGTTTCCCCTTCTTTCGATATGAGGGATATACCGAATTCCATGATATAGCTCTTATGGTCTTATTGTCGATTAAAGTTAATATCCCACAAAATGATTATGTTTTCTATGATACTTTTCTTATGTCCTTTATGTTAATGTACTTGACCGTGTTTTCATGATTTCCATGGTATTTCTTCTTTAAAGCTTTTAAATGTTTCAATATGATCATGCCTACACGTTTTAAGTCATTTATGCTATCATGCCTCTGTTTATGCATATTGCCTCATACTTAGTACATTCCATGTACTAATGCATACTTGTGCCTACATTATCCAATGAATGTAGGGTCCGACGCTCCTACCTCTCATACTCGTGGCTAGTCGGTTCTATAGACTTTGAAGATTGGTGAGTCTCAGGTTCCGAGGACCGAGACCCCTTTTATTGCTTTATGTCATTTCCATTTAAAAACTGTGTATGTGATGTATGGGTTACGTCCCAATCACGTTCCTTGAGATAAATTAGATGGCTTTGAGACTTATGTTAGACTTTCGTTTTTGTCCAACTCTTTTGAATGAAATGCTATCTTTTGAACTCTTTACTTTTATTTTCTTGTATGATGTATGCTAAGTGGCTTGTGTAGGGCCTCTCGGGGTCCCATACGCCATGTTACGCCTAGGGTATACTTTGGGTCGTGACATAAAGTGAGGAAGATAATTAATGAATGGAAAGAAGAAGAGAGGGCGAAAGGGGTGAAAGATTCAGAGGAAAGGGAAGAAACGAGGAAGGAGGAGTTGAAAAGTTAGCTAGCCAAAGAGACTAGTTAAGACAAAATCGTGGGTTTGTGCTTGGTGAAGAGGGATTGACACAAAATTCTTTCACATGGTAGTCATAGCAAATAGCAGGAGAAATACTATTGAGTGAGTCAATATAGACAAGCCCAGCGCAGCCCCACCTAGAACAGCTCACATGGGCTTTGAAATTTGAAAAGTTGGGTTGGGTTGGCCCACCACTTTGATGGCCCTTAAAATGGCTAGCCAATCCCAAGCTCATGTCAGTTATCAGTATTGGGAAGGCTTCAAAGGAATTTATATGGGACTCGATAGATAGCGCTAGGAACTTTTACTTAGTTTGTAGGAAGATTGTCACGAGCCCAACAAGTCAAGCAGTCTTGGAATGAAATATCTTCACGTTCTTACCAAAACCTTTAGGAAATGTCTACGCAGATATAGGATGAGGACAAAAAAATCACTTCCTTTCAAGTGCGGCATGTAAGGGATATTTTCAAGGGCAGGAAATAGTCTAATGATGATTACTTTTAGGGTTGAGGAAGGGAGCACGACCACTTCTTTAAATTTGGGGGGGGGGGGGGGGGGGGGGGGATAGGTGGTGTTAGGATGATGCACTAACATTCACATTTTCTAACAGCAATAGAATTTTCTACCAGAATGAGATGATACATAGTCCAACAAGTTCAAAGGTTGCAAGAAGGAAGATCCAGCAAACTTGAGGTTCAGAAGGAACCTCTAATAAGATTTGAAGGTAGGCGAAACTCCAAAGTAACGTCCAGCTACTCTATGACGAAGTTCCTTACATGATGGTCAAGATTCTTGGACGTTAGGGGGTACCGCTTCATGGTTTAAGTAGTTAAGCCACATGAAGCTACATTGTTGGGCTTCTTGGGACTGAGGTTATACAGCATAAAGGAAGAAAACACTTATGTCCAAGAAGGTGATGACACGATGAAGTGATAGTTTTGTTACTTTTTTATATGGTGACTATTCAAAAAAAAAAACACGAAAGGGTGGGACCTATTACGAAAAAAGAGAAAACAATTGCTTCTTATGTATGACTAAGGTTCTCACTGTGACTTCTTCTTCATTTCTTTTCTGTCTTGGTTGTTGTTGCGGCTTCTTTTATTATTCTCCTCTCTGTTTCATTGCTTCTGCAGCTTCAACTTTATTTTCTCTGTCTTTTTTTTAATTTTAGTTTGTTAATTACTTTTATTTGTTTTTTTCCTTTTTCCACATAAGCCAAATGGACATATCTATTATTTCAGTTTCAAAATACTTTCCTGATCTTCTTTAATAATAAAAAAACAATTTACTTATAAATTGACTAATATTGCAGCATTTTTCCTTCTTTCTCAGTTTTCAAAAAGTTAGCATACCGAAAGAGAAGCCCAAAATAGTTTCAACTTATTCTGCTAATCTTTTATTTAATTATAAAACTAAGCTGATAAATCTTTTGTGCAATGTTAATTTTGATATTCTTTTATTTAACTTCAATGAAGCGAGCATTTCACTTTTTTCTTGAAGCAATAGTGTCCCTAGTCACTTTTTCCCGCTGCTCGTAAAAAACATTGATGAGTTCCTTCATTTGGTTGGTGGTAGCACGGGGAGTGATTTTTATTTTATTTTGTTATTTTGAGCAACAAACATATCCATTATAAACAAAGAACTACACCAAAGGTGTAATTATTACTAGTAGTCATCATATGAGCAAAACCTACCACCTTTTTTTGAGAAGATAACATTTGTGTATAGTCATTGAACTAGTGCATGGTTGCACTAAAACCATATTTACAGCTTGTCAAAAAAGTAAGAGAACTGAATCTGAATCCTAAAAGGAACCTAGGATATCTATAATGAATTCAGTGTCCTCTAAATACATTTGCTTGCACCAAAAGCAAAAAAGCCTGATACAATTTAGTTTGATCTTTTGCAGATCACAACCCTTGCTCTCAAAACATCTAGCATTTCTTTCTTTCCAAAGAATCCACCAAATACAGGCTCAGACAATCCTCCATCTATCTCTATCTGCAGCTCCCACCCCTACTTCTCCCCAGCTGTACAAAAATGTGTGATTATGCTACTCATAGCCCAAGCAAAACCCCTGAACCTAATGAAAATCCTCCACAGCTGGGATGTTATCTTGTACTAAAGACAGATGATTGACTATTGACTTTGTCAACCTCTTCCCCACATAAATAGCATCTAGAACACATGGAGAACTTCCTTTTCTTATGATTTTTATGTGTTAAAATTGCTTCTCTTGCCAGAAGCCAAGGGAAACATGACACCTTGAAAGGGATTTTAGGGTTCCAAGTCTACTTCCAAGGCCAAAGAGGTTGTTGTCCACCTTGATTTAGCAACTTATATGCAAAGTTTACCTTGAATGTTCCTTTGTTATTTCTGCTCCACCATAATCTATCATGTTCATCCCTTGTTCCTGTAAAAACTTTCAACCTTCCAAAAAAATCAATCAGAGTCTCAATTTCCCAACCATTGAAAATCCTTCTAAGTTCTAAATTGGAATTCATGCATGTTGTGTCCAAACCTTAGCTACACTCACTTGTTTATTCACTACCAAGTCATGCATCTCTGGAAAGATACTTTTCAAACTAGTAGTGCCCAACCATTTATCCTCCCAAAATGAAGTCTTAAAAGCACAAGTTTCCGATAGACTGCCACAGGCTTACCCCATATGGTGTAAGAACCTCCTTTGTCATCCACTTGTTCTCCTCTCCATATTTTGCTTGAAATACTTTAGCCCAGTATGGTTGAGGCTCTTGAGAATACCTCCATAACCACTTTAGTCTAAGGGCTTTGCTCTGCTTTTTCAAATTCCTTACTCCTAGATCCCATGTTTCTTCCACAGAGAACCTTGTTCCACTTGACTAAATGTTGGATAGTGGAATCATTTTCCTCCGTCCCTTTCCATAAGAAATCCCTCCTAATTTTATCCAGTCTCTGTATCACTCCATCAAGAATGGGGAAGATGGACATCATGTAAGTAGGCAAGGCATCCAAAACTGAATGAATGAGAGTGACCTTACCTCCCAAGGAGATATATTGAGATTTCCATCTTGTAAGCTTCTTCTCACACTTTTCAATCACTGGTTCCAGATGTTCAAAGCCTTTGATTTGGTACCTAAGGGCAGATAAATGGTAGGCAAAAAACCTACTTCCCCTCCCAAAATCCAAGATAGATCCTCCTTATTAGAGACATTATTAATAGGATATAACTGACTCTTTCTCCGGTTTATATGCAAACCTAAGACTCCTTCAAACAGCACCAAGATTGATCTTAAAACCAATAGTTGTCCCTCATTTAGCATCACAAAATATTAAGGTGTCATCTGCATACGGTAAATGAGTGACTTCCATGTTGCCATTTGATATTGAGGTTTGAGTTGTGGCTACCTCAAACCCTTGAGGCATTCGTTCTCTCTAGCCACCTTTATCATGTCATTTAGGCCCTCCATAACAATGATAAAAAGGAGAGGAGATAGGGGATCTCCCTGCCTCAGACCCTTGAGCAGGGAAAAATACCTTCAAGTGCAGCATTTATGATGACTCGAATCTAACAATGGAGATGCAATACTTGATCCACTAAATCCACCGCCTTTGGAAACCCATACATGCAAGCATCTTCAACAAAAACTTCTAATTCACATGGTCATATGCCTTTTCTATGTCCAGTTTGCACAAAATCTTAAATCTACTACTTCATCTGAAAGTAGAATGGCATCCATTATTTGTCAATTTTTAATGAATGCCATTTGTTGAGCATCTACTAGCTTGTCAACCACTTACTTCAATCTTTCCATCAGCACTTTGGATAATAGCTAATATACACTTCCTATGAGGCTGATGGGCATAAAATCTCTCAGTTCCTTGGCACCATTCTTCTTTGGGTTCAGAGCAATGTAGGTGGCATTAAAGCTCTTCTCAAAGATATTGTGAGAATGGAAATTCTTAAAGGTATCCATGATATCCTTCTTCGCTACATACCAACAATTGATAAAAAGACCCCATTGTGTAGCTATCTGGACCAGGAGCTTTGTCCATGGCACACATCTTCAGACATGCTTGTACTTCTTGCTCCTCAAACTCCCTTTGTAACAGTTCATTTTCAGTTTCGTGACCATTGGACAGTTGATTAGGTTGCTGGAAGGTCTTCTATATGAGGTTTCTGAATAAAGCTTCAGATAAAAACCAGTGAGCTCCCCTTTAATTCTCAATGGATCCTTCATTGCTTCATCTTGAAGTTTCAGTTGATCAATGTTATTGCATCTTTTGTGTGCATTGGCCACTTTGTGAAAATACTTCATATTTTTGTCCCCCTCTTTCAGCTACAAAGCTCTTGATCTTTGTCTTCATGCTATCCCTTCTAAGATGTTGTTCATAGTCCATAATCAAAGATGCCTTCATTGCTGATTCTTCTTCTGTTAGGACTCTATTCTCCATTACCGCATCCAGCATAGCTAATTGACTTAGGATTTGGACCCTCTGTAACCCTAGGTTGCCCAAGTTGGTTCTACTCCACTCCTTCAATTTGCCTTTTAAGGTCTTGAGCTTACACCCAAGGATATAATCAGGCTTACCAATGAATACAAAAGACTCCCACCATTCTCTAATTTTTTCCACAAAGCCCTTTGTGTTGAGCCACCAATTATCAAACTTGAAATAGGATTTGTTGTGCCCCCAAATTCCACATTGTAGAGCAATGGGACTGTGATTAGAGCACAATCTTCGTAGCACCACTAGTTGAATTCTGTTGAAGCTATCATCCCACTCCTGGAAATTAAGATCCTATCAATTCTAGAAGCAACATTGTTATTGTCCCTTTTAAATAATCAAAACCTACCACCTAAACCTTATAAATAATCAAAAACACAAGGAATGTCCTCTGCCTCTTGAGGATACTACTCATGAATAAAACAAAAGTAGAAAAGCACTAGACAATTCATTTTCAACCTCTAAAGGGAAACTCTTTTTCTTTAAAACACCACTAGTTTCTCTCCTTCCAAATTGTCCCCCAGATGCAAGCTGGGACAATCTTCCATTTCTCATGGGATTACCATCTCCATTACAGCAAGCGAAAACTTCCAATGTCCCTTGGCATAATCCACCTGATTCCCTCTAAGTGATGAAAACCTGCCAAAGTTGTTCTGTCACTCTATAGTGTAAGAAGAGATGATTTTATTGTCACTGCTTCAGCTTCACAAAAAAAACATCTAGAGCATAGCTTAGAGAACCCTTTTCATTAGCTTATCTTGAGTTAAGACAGCTTGTTCTGCCACTAACCATGTAAGGCATGCTACCTTGTATGAAATCTTGATTTTCCATATCATCTTCCAAGGCAAAAACCCTGATTGAGAATTTGTCTTGTGGAAGCACTTATATGCAGATTGACAGAGAAACTTCCTTGCTTGTCTTTCAACCAGAATAGGCTGTCATCATTAGTGGAGAAGTTTTTAAACTGTTTCCGAGTGTTGTAGAAATCTGTCAATCTCTCCACCTCCCAGTCATTGAGAAGTCTAAGTTATCCCTTAACTCCACAATTGTAGCCTTTTTCTGTTGTTCAGGTAGTAGATATCAGGAAACAGACATTTCATAGTGTGCTGGCTAACACATGCATCATCCATTCATCCCAAAATGGGATCTGCCCTCCATTACCTACTTTGATCTTAGAACTAATTAAGAGTTTGGGCCACCCGTTCCTGATGGATCTCTACAAGTCAACACCATATGGATTTTTCACTTCCTTGGTAATCAAGTGTTCTTCCATCCCATACCTTGTCAAGATAGTTTCTTTCCACGATGAATGTCCATCTGTTCCAAATCTCCAAAGCCATTTCAGTGGGAGGCTATGATTTTTTCCTCGGGTTCTTTATTCCTATTCCACCTTCCTTCTTGTGGTTATACCTGTATCCCATTTTACCAAGTATATCTTCTTGGTTTCACAATTGCCAGAGAAAATCCCTTCTAATTGCATCCAGTTTCTTGATAACATTCACTGGCATAGGGAATAAGGACATCATATAGAAGTTGGCATGGCATCTAATACACTGTTAATTAAAGTCAATCTACTCTTCCAATTAACAAGTTTCTTTTCACATTTCTCCAGTACAACATTCCAAAACTTTGATTTACTCTTAGCACCAAGGGCATACCAAGATAAGTAGTAGGCAGCTCTCCTATTCCGCCACCCTATATGTTGGCCAAAATATTGATTCTTGGCACCTCATTTACTGGATAAACAAAACTCTTCCCCCAATTGATGTGAAGTCCCACAATAGCTTCAAACAGAATAAAATATCTCTCAATTATTTCAATTGATCACTCTCTGCATCACAAAACACTAGTGTATCATCTGTATATGGAAGGTGAGAAATTGATAGCCCTTGATTGTCTCCAGGATTAACCTTGAATCACCTGAGTATATCATTATACTTGGATGTTCTCAACTTATCACTGAGTCCCTTCATGGACAGAATGAAGAGAAAAGGGTATAGGGGGATCCCTTGTCTCAATCCTCTCTTAGAAGAGAAGAAACCAGAGGGTGAGCCATCCAATTTATCGTAATCGATTAGTTAACATGGGACTCACCCCATCTTTACATAAGCAATTTCTTGAACAGAAAAAATAGATGCTTTCATGGACTACTTTGACTTTAGGGATTTGCTTCATCATTAGCTAAAGAAGGGAGACACGAAGGAACCATTATCAGGACAGAGAACTTTATTGTACCAGAACAAAACTTTATCCAATTAGTCTGCTATCAAACCACAGCCTCTCCCATGTTCTCCATAGGAATCCTCAATTTAAGTTATCAGAAGCCTTTTCTATATCTAACTTGCATAGAATTTCAGGGACATTGGAAATCTTCCTCACATCCACATATTCATTTTGCTATTAAAATGGCATCCGTAAGTCATCTACCTTTCATGAATGTCATTTGTTGGGCATCCAACTTAGACACAAGTTTCTTAAGACTTTCAGCAAGGGGAGTGATTTAACAACTAAAAACTTAAGGAAGAAGAGAAATTGCATATACCAATTGGTCTTATGGAAGAGTTTGGTGAAGACATGAACCACCTCTTTTTACATTGTCAAGTAGTATCTCACACATGGGAAATCATTAAATGGTTTGTTAGTTTGCACTTCAATAGGTGATGCAACGCACCAAGAAGGCGGCACTATTCAACTGAACATTCAGAAGAATGAGGAGAAGACTAGAGAAGTGGGATATTACTCCACTAGCACCCATGTAGATTGTATGGAAGATAAAAATAGGAGCGCCTTTGAAGGATAAAAAAATGATATTTTACATTTTTTGAGGAAAGCCTCTTTGTCCTTATCTCTTTTAGTGCACCCACAGGCGGAGCTAGGGCAAAGGGGTACAGATGAATGCACAAATTATTTTTCTATGCATTTATAATATATGTTGAATTCCCTTGGCTTTACTTGTATTTATTTCTTTAAATTTTGAACCCCCTTCACCGTTGGGTGCACCGACGAGATTCCAATTTGTATACAAGACTGAGTGTCTTTAGTACAGAATCGTATTTATTCGTACATTCTCTACTATTTTATACCACTTGTATAAGGAAGTTCTTCTTCCCATTCAATTATATTATTTTAATCTTATGAAAAATGGTTATAAGAATTTCATGTTATAGACCACCATAGAATGCTGGAATGCATATTCCATGTTTATTTGGACACGTAAAAGTTTGTGTTAGATTTGCAGATTGAAATGCAAGAATAACAAATATCTGGAAAGAAAATAGAAACTAGTTTGCAGCTATAAACAGGCAGAAATGGTTCCTACGAGTACGGAAACAAAGCTTAAAAAAAGCTCAGACACCAGCAAAATATATGATAATCCCACATATCATAATCTAAAACTGAAACAAAATACTAGAGAAGCAATCACATTCCAAGTTTAACACCAAGCTCAATCATTTGAAAAATAGTCCTTTCCACAATTAAAAACTTAAGTCCCAAAACCTCTATCTCCAATAAAGACAGCAAATGTACATCCAAACACACTACCCAAACATAACAAATTTTGAATGCTTAATCTAAGAAAGGGAATTGCCATCAGTCATCAAGATACAGAGATAAGATAACCAAAAACAATGAAAATCCACCTCCTTTCTAGGTTTAGGGGGCACACTAATTAATACCTGTAGATTAACATCGTGAATGGATGGGGAACCAATTCCCTCAAAAATTGCAACTTTAAAGTCTTCAAATGTCCATGTTGATGAGATCGTGATCTGAAAATAGTGACAAGACAGACAGAAAATCATATACCAGCAGGTATTTGTGAGAAAAAGTAAATAACAGTACACAAACCTACCTTTTCTGACTTAACTACATCTTTTACACGAATCTTGTCTTCATGATACTGTTAAATAGACAAAAAAACAAAGTTACTGAAAAAAGAAGAACTATCACACTTAAAATTATAGCACAAATGGAATATATCAAGTTACCAATTCTCAAAAAAGAAATTATAGCACAAACAAATCGCATATATGCAAGACCCAATTCAGATGGCACAGTGCTGAATGCCACATATCGCATAACTATTTCTCAGCAATGTGTCGTGCATCTACCCAATATCAAGTGACGCATCAAACAGCTGAAACACGTAACCACTTCCATTTTTTCATATGGAAGAGGGGTCTGACATCTAAAGAGTCCCGCAACAAATTTTGAAAAAGTAGTCATTTTACCAGTTACTAATAAAATAGTGCTATATCACTTATCTTAAAAGAAGGCAAAAAAATAGTGGGGTATGACATATTGAGACCTGTTTTTCCAACTCTTCAGTGACGTCTTCAAACAAATCCTTTGGTGTTGAACCAGAAGTATTTGATGCAACAGCCTGATAAGCCACAGACTCCTTAACCTACATATTCGCACAACCACAGGTCAATCCGCGAGAAAGGAGGAACTAATAAGAAATATAATGAAATGATACAATATTAGAGACTAAATTTTCTTAAAATAAAGAACTTTATTATCATTGTTTAAAGGTGTTGATGAAGACATAATTAAATAAATAAATAAATAAAATTGTGTTCCTTCTAAAAGCTTAAGCTTCTCAATAAGATGATCACACACTTCAACATGGTATCAGAGTAGATGGAGGTCCTGGCTTCGAGTCTCACCGACATGCATTATCAAAAAGATTTTTTGTGTGTTGAAGACATAATTAAATAAATAAAAGTGTGTTCTCTCTCTAAATCTTTAAGCTTTTAAATATCTGTCACACTTCAACAAAAGGTAGAGAAGTGGAATACCATCTGACAATAATCGCGCCAAGATGTTTTTGCAGTAAGCATGCCTGCAGCAATATGCTCCTCTATCATCTTTCGGAATGCATCCCGGTTCTTGCGCTCTACACGCCTCAGTTGCTCCTTAAAATTAACAAAAATACACTTAGTGAGTTGATCACCAGAATGAGGCATAGAAAAGGAGGGTACCCTCTTCCAACATCCCCCCCCCCCCCGGCCCCCACACACACACAAACAAAAATGAAGTGTCAGAAAGAACCTTTTGCAATTTTCTCTGTTCTTCGTCCTCCTTCTCCAGGTCACGGATGTATTCCTTCAGAGAAGAAAGATATCAGGGTCATCAATTATTACAAAATGGTGTATTTTTTTCCTTTTAAAAAAGGTCAAGAAGAAGAAGCTACTAGAAAAGAAATGAAAACCTCAACATAAACTTTAGGGCATCAACTAGTTGAACTTTAAAAATAACGTGTACATTTAATTTTCACCTGTGTGAATTCTCCTTTAAGAATTTGATAAAGTTATGCCCTATTTCTCTTTACTAGACTCTGCATTCTATTCCAGTAACTTCCTGAATTTCCTCTTAGAAAAAAAAATTCAGAAGTTGTCCCCTCTTTCTTACTTAGGGGTGGCAAAATGGGCGGGTCGAGTCGATATGGGTGGAATGAGTCAAGTAAAAACAGATAAAATATCCGACCCAACCCATATTTGATATGGATAAAAAGGGGTAAACCCAACGATAATATTGATATCCATATTATCCATTGCTTCTTATTATGTAAGGAAATAAGTACTTCGAGATTACAAGTTCATTTTTTATTCTTTTTCTCCTTTTAGGGTGTGTTTGATATGAAGGAAAATGTTTTCTTGTTATCCTAGAAAATATTTTTCTGGAAAATGAGTGGTTTTGAGTCGAGATTGGGAGGTCAAAATGTAGGTCTCGAGGTGGAGTCGGATCAGGGTCGGAAGTCAGATCCCAGGTCTTGACCCATTTCGGGTGGTGAGGTCTAAGGAAAAATTTGAATATTATTTTCTTGATTTAAGGGAAGTTTTGAAAAAAAAATCCTTAGTTTATGTATGAAAGTAATTTTCTTAAATTAGAGGAAAAATAAGTTCATTTAAAAAATATTTCCAGAACATTTAAGCCAAACAAACATAAGAAAATTGGGGGGGGGGGGGGGGTCCCCATACCAAACACACCCTTAATAAGTGTACTTTTAAGAGATTCAATACACCCTTGCATACTTTAAGCGGAGTGCAATTGGTCGATACCCATGGGTTGATTCATATTTGACCCACTTTTAAATGATGGGATAACCAACCCATTTTGGGTCGAGCAGATAACCATAAATTTTTACCCATTTTGTCACGCCTATCCTTACTAGACTTTGCACTCCATTCAGGTAACTTGCCTGCATAAAAACTTTACCTGGAAAATCTCTAAGCGGTCAAGTTTTTCAAGGCGTGAACATCTTTCATCATCTTCCAAAAGATCTTGGACTTTGCGCCACTGTGTATCTACCTGTGGCTCCAAAGAAACAAAGGATGGACTTCAGAGAAAGAAAAGGAACAAAAGGTAAAAGTGCTAGAAAGCTCAAACCACCAGATCCACTTCCCTTGGGGAAAGGAGGTGAAGAAAGTCTTAAAAGTAACAAATACCTTGATAAAGCCACAAGTCTCCAAAAACTGTTTGTACTCCAATCTATTCCGTCGATACTCTTCTTGAGCCTTTGACCTCTCCTGGAATAACAAACCAAATAACGACAAAAGACATGATTAACAACTGCACACCATAAAAATTACAAATGCTCAAGGAACAAGATGTGTAGGATGCACACGGTACATTCACACAAAAATTAACCAAACCACAAACTGTTCAAAGAAAAAAAAGGGTTGCTCTTTCAATTGCTTATCTTTTATTTACATATTTTTTAAGCAAAAATACAGCTGTCAACTTGAACAGATTTTATGAATGATCCATGTCTAGATTAAAAATCTGAGCAATGCATTTTCAAAAGTGAAAATAGCAAAGGCGCACCTTTTTCTGAAGATCCACCAAGTAGTTCCTGAAGAGATCTTCACGATCAGCCTCTCGTTCAACAGCCTTGAACCGTTCATCATCCTCAAACATTGTAACTGCCTTACTGGTATCACAATATCACGAGATCATTAACAGGGGTGAAAAGCTGCTTCTGTTACTACAGTTAGTAAGTATTAATAAAAGAGAAGCTTTTGTTAACTACCTCCATCTTGTAGATGAAGTGAGTTCCTTGGACTCCTGAAACAGTTAAAGTCAAACCAGGTTAACACTATAATACATAGTTTGTACACCATAAGTGATGTGTGACATGATAGATGCACAAGTGGTAAACAAATTCTTGATTTTCTCTATAGAAAACTTATCAACTAATTAAGTATCTTTAGAGCAAAGGTATTACAAGGAGTTCTACTCTTTCAAGAAAATGCTGTTAATATGCTTCAATCAATTAATCAATCAACTCTGCCTCAAACCCCCATCAGTTAGGATTAGCTACATAAATTCTCTATATCTTTTCATTCTATTCAGGCCCATTTCATTCCAGTATTATAATCACAAAAGATATGTAGGATACTAAAATGGGACTCTTCTAATGCATAAGACGAAGGATTATTTTATTGGCAGTAAGGTCAGTGGAAACTTTTTTAAGTGTTTTGTGTACACTGTTACTGACAAAAAAAGTAGAGGTAAGAGCACCAACCCAACATGAAAACTGTACCAGCCTACCAACCATTAAGGAGCACATATTTTACCTCTAACATCTTTGTGAATTCCTCTTTTGCCTTTCTTTGTCTAAGGCGCCTCTCCTCAGCCTCCTGTTTCTTCCTTTGCATCAAGTACTGTTGGGGAGAAAAGGTACATCAACACTCAGAAACCAATTGGTGATAGCTTCCACACTCCGGATTGACAGCATCATGGGGGGGGGTTTCAATTTAACAATCACAAACCCAGTGATTACCTCATTAAATGCTTGTTTTCGCTCACCAAGAGTTTTCAGAGCCCCGTATCGTTTATCATTGATTATAACTCGCATTGTCTGGTATGATAGTTCACTATCAGTCACAAGTGCATAGATTTTAAATTAAGATAGCATGTCCGACTAACCTGCTCCCATGTCCAATCAGATTCAACATTAGCAGACTCTAGTAGAGCTTTGAATGCATTTTTAGCCTCCTAAAAAAATATAAAATGAGTAATAATGGAATATTAAGCATTAAACAAATAAATACTTAAGAGGAACACATTCAATCATTTTACCTGCTTGGTGGCATATAGAAAAGGTTCTTCATCTGCTGATTTCTCTTCTGCAGGTACCACATTAATCTTCCCAGCAACTGCCATGCCTTTCTTTGCCTCCTGTAAGTCGCGATTTTAAACAATTAATTTTACAAGACAGCAATAATTCATCTCAAAAATCTATTATGCACAGGAATCCACAATTTGGCAAAGAGAGGGAGCATTTCCAAGGTATGACAGGGCTCATGCAAAAGAGATCGGAGCATTCTCAACCCTAGTTAGCAACTTGTGCTGGAACCTGGAATTTAGGAGAGGGAATTTGAAAAAATATTAGAATGTCAAACTTGGGATGTGTACTTGTGACCTAAAGCAATTCTTGAACCCCCTTTTGCCAACTCCTTATGTCAAGGGGATTCAATATGACTCAAAATAGAGCTGGCTCTACATAGCTCCGACCATACTAACAGTGGCATGGGGGAAGAAAAGTTAAAAGAGTCCTTTTGACCAGTGTTCAGGAAAGCGAGCGCTTCATCGCTTAAAGCGATGAAGCAAAGCGATGCGAGCCTTCTACGCTTCACGGACTAGAATGAGTATGTGAGCGCTTCATCGCTTAAAGCGAGCGCTTCATCGCTTAAAGCGTGAAGCGGGGCCTTATTGCTTTTTTCCGCTTCACGCTTCCCTGAACACTGCTTTTGACAATGCATATGCCAGCACAATCAAATTTCAAATAGAGCTGCTGAAGGAGTTGGCCGTACCTCAATATCCTGACTAGAAGCTCCACTTAAAGAACTAGCAACTTGAGGAGATAAATTTTCAATGCCACTCCTAGAGATTGTCAAGATCATCGTGATATTTCAGACTTAAAATCATGACAGACAACCAAAGTGAAGCCACCATTAGAAAATGAAAGGGTCCATACATTTGTGTCTGATAGGCATTAGCTAGAGCAGCAGATTCTGTACTCCCTGAAACAGCAGGTGAAGAGACACCAGCTGAACTTGTCACAGCAAGGCTCACAGAAGGAATGGCTGATGATCCAGAAACCACCAGAGGTGGAGTATTAACATCAGAAACAGCAGGCGTAACTGGAACAGGGCTTGAAGCAACTCCAGAAACCGTTGAAGAAGGGGTGGAGCTAACCGGGGTGACAGCAGATGGTTGTTCTGCTGAGGTCACAGCTTCACTGACTTGCACACCAGAATTTGTGCTTGTTCCAGTCTGAACTACTTGACCAGCAGTGTTTTCAGCGAGTTCACGAGCCAACTGATGATACATGCTGATGAATTAGTTCCATAACATATAGAAGAAACAGAAATATCTGATAAAGGCAATAATTTCTTCATGAACCTTTAGTTCATCAGGAATTGTCCACTTAGACTGCTTTGTTTCTTTGTTGTAGTAATACCTGAAAGATCCAATAACGCATAAATCACTAAAACAAAATAAAAAAGCATACTGCAGTAGCCAAGAGAACCAAAATGCTTTTACTGGTAAATCTTACTTCCGACCATCGGCAGTTGTGAATTCTTTCCATACAGTCGAAGCATCAGCTCTCTGTTAAAGAACAAAACAAATGCACTGTTTAAATGTAAATCTCAAACTAAAAGAGTAGTAATGAACACCTGAACAGCATTGGCAGTCTCCCAATGTTCTTGCTCCAGGCACTAATGAACGAATAAACATAAACAAGCTCAGCAACAATGAAAATAAAATTCTATTAGCAATAGGCAAGGCAACATGTTGCATATGCATATAAATTTATGCAATACTTAGTGAGGTAAATGTTTTTTGATCAAGCATACTTTGTTTATTTTTCCATTTGGATTGGAAAAATAAATGATCATTAGTGAGGCAAATGCTACCAGGTGTTGTTATTAAATCTGCCAAGTGCACGCATTTGTTAGATAAAAATAATGATTTGCCACAAATTTTGAGTGATTCCATCAGGAAAGAATCAAACAAACTTGGTTAACATCATAAAGACAGCTAAATATCTCTACAAGGAACAACTCTGTACTGAACATTTTTATCAAGAAAACAAATTATAAATACCTTTTACAATTATCTTTTTTAGACATATTGCAACTTGCAGAAAAAGGACATTTAAGCAAAGGAAAGAAAAGGCACAAGTTAAAAAAATAGGAGGAAATAGCAAAAGAAACATACTGTCAATGCAGATTATAAATCCAAAGAAGCCAACTTTGGAACTCAATTGAAGAAAACTGCTGGTGTGCTTAAAGTATCACTGTAGAACGTAATGTTAAAAGAGAGAGAACATTTGGCCAAACCATATTCTTTTACTAAGAAGGTAACATCTCAATCCAAGCTTGTTGGTCAGCTACAACTATAGCACTTTATGTTAACCACACCTTTTCTATATGAATTCAACCATCAATTGTACTTTTCAGTTGTGGCAGTCAATTTAGTATTGATCATAACATGATACTTCTTGTCAAGTCAAAAAGGAAATTTTAACCATTAAAATGAATTGAGACACCTGTAAAGATAGTTAAAAGAAACACAAGGAAATTATTGCAAAATATTCCAAGACAAAGCATGTACACTCCATGTAACATTACATGTGTAGTTGAGGATATCAGAATAATAGTTGTACCTGTAAAACTACAAAGGTCATAAACATCAAGCAAGTCATGTTCAAGAAGAGAAGACGTGAAATCACAAAGAAACTTAAATAAACTGGCTTTTTGATGGTAATAATCTATGTTGCTCGGACTACTCGAAAATGTCAATGGATGTGTGTCTAATCCTCCAAAAGTACTAGTACAGCATTTCTGAAGGATCCAACACAGGTGTGGCATCATTTTAGGAGAGTCCGAGCAACACGGATAATAATTAGCAATGATCAGATTTTAGATCAAGAAGTAAAGACTAATGAAGCACTTACGCATCCATACCATTAGACCGAAAAAATTCACAATCAACCTAAACTGTTCCCAGCTTATAGATTTGACAGACTCTACCTCAGATTCCAATTTGTTAGGTCAGGGAAAGTTTCCACAAATAAAGAGAGGAAAGCACGTGGAAAAATCTAACTAAGTATCTGTCAGCATCTCAATGTCTCCTTCCTCCCCATTAACACACTTTTAGAGAGGTAAGGATGTGATCAAAATCTCCTCCATATTGGAAGAGACAGTATAAGAGAGAATTTAGAGCGTCAGATACCAAAAGAAGTTGAGGAAAGGTGACACATGGAGAGACAGCGAAGGCATAGGAAATGAGGCTCACATAGCAGCAACATCTATTTAGCTTGAGTTTTGACATCAAGCAAGCGAGCAAGGGTGTTGACAAAAGGGGTAATTCCACTCATGAAGAAAATGGCTGGATGAGGAGAATCAACAAGCAAGGCTAACTTGAAGTAAAGGAGTACTTGAAAGAGGAGCTAATTACCTAATTAAGTATATTAACATGAATAGAGACAACATAAAATCTCCAAAGAGATCGGGAAAATTAGGGATGTCCAATATGTATTTCTAGATCTGATCAGGAGGATCCAGGAAAACTAAAAGGGCAAACAACAACTAAATTCAGAAAAAGGAGGCAATATTAACTTTGAAACAGACCAACTTCTCCGGAGAGTATCTTCTCTGTTTTTTCTGACAAAGAGAAAGTGAATCTCAATATGTTAAGTCCTCTCATAAAATACTGAATTTGATGCAGAATGTCGATAAAACATTCTGCACAATCGATATACAAGCTACTAGACTCCCCCTAACAACAAACCAGGTGGTTGCTCCGTATAGACTTCTTCCTCAAGATCAACGTGGAGAAAAACATTTTTAATGTCCAACTAATTAAGAGGTCAATGGCGAATGGTAACCATAGATAAAAAAAATAAAGGCGGGCATATGCATTAAGAGGTCAATGGCGAATGGTAACCATAGATAAAAAAATAAAGGCGGGCATATGCTATATTAGCCATGGGAGAGAAAGTATCGTCGTAATCCAATCCAAATATCAGTGTATACCCTTTGACAAAAGTGATTGTGAAACAAAGAGAACACAGCTGGAAAACTCTGATCTACCGAAAACGGTGTAGCAGTCACCAAGAAATGCTCAAAACTACACAAATCTAATATGAGAAAGTAGTCAACAAAAAGATGCACGGTGCTACACAAATCGATTATGAGAAAGCAGTCACTGGAAAGATGGCACGATGCTACGCAAATCAAATATGAGAAAGTAGTCGGTGGAAAGATGGCACGGTGTTATACAAATTAGATATGAGAAAATAGTCACTGGAAAGATGGCACGGTGCTACACAAATACTGACAGATACGGGTTTGACACCAAATATCCTTAGGGCCTGTTTAGAAAGCCCATCCTGGTAATTGGATTCGGTGTATTTACATTGTCTGTCCTGTTTGGTTGAGCATGTAATTACATGGTCAGCAGGTAATTGGGTGGAATTGGCAGGTTGTAATTACACTTTCCAATCATTTGGGGGGGGGAGGGGGCGGGGGGGATATGAATTGCTGGTAATTACATGGTGTAATTACAAGCTAATTACTTTTAAATTTCTTTCTTTTATTTTTGTTTTAATTTTTTTTTTATTATTTTAAATTGTTCTGATTTTATTATTCTAATATTATTTTCAAATATTTTTTATATCATTTATATATTTCATTTCCTTCTTACTCTCAACCTTTACTTCATGTGATTCCATGCAATTTTTCGTATCTTCTAAAAAATATCATTAGTATAATTTTGTTACTATTCTAATTTTTAAACTAAAGTAGAATTTATTGTTGAATAAAGTTATGGATTTATGTTTTCCTTTTCTTTTAAATCATATTTATGTATTATGTATTTTATGTTGAAATTTGATATAAGAGTATTATGTTAAATCTTTTGTTTTGAATTTAGAACGCATGTTATATTTTCAATTTCATTTGTTTTAGGAGCATTGATTTATAATATTAATCTTTTAGTCCAACATGTATTTCATGATGTTCATAGAAATTATGTACTTTAAGTTTTTATGAGTTACTTAATTAAAATATACTAAATTGAAAAATATAAATCAATTATTTTTATAATTTTAGTTAAGAACATATGTTCATTAATTAATATATTTTCAAGAGACAATATATATCTTAAATGTTTAATTTAATATCATTTATAAAGGCCCTTATTTGTCTAATATAATTTTTAATTTTTAATAATTAATTTTTATTTTTAATATTCAATACTACTGGTGCAACCAAACAGTACACTTGTAATTACAAGTGGCAAACAAACAGGTCAACGTAATTACTAGGTTGTGTAATTACTAGGCTGGTAATTACTACCGTAGTAATTAACACCAATTCCAATTACATGGTGGCTTTCCAAACAGACCCTTAGAAAGTCGCCAAAAATTGACACAGGGTAGTCTATCGGACTGAGTTTTCTTCCACTGATGATGAATATGGGGTTCATGCATATATCAATGAGACTTCATCCTTATTACATTACAAGTGATACCTAAAATTCCTAAAATGTGGCCCTACTTTTGTTAACATAACCATTGGACAGATGGGTGGCATATATGGTAATAGCCGCCCGCCGACAACGAAAGCTCTTTGATTCTCTACCGGATTCATAGAAGCTTTGATACCATGTGAGAATATTGGAGAAGAATATTATTAAATTGTGTACCTCCATTATTACACTGAGATCCTATGTATAGACACTATATTACAATCCTTTTCCAAGTAAGATTGTATGTACTATTCCAATTCCAAGTGGGTTTCTATATACTATTCCTCTTCCAAGTAGATTTATATATATTATTCTTGTTCATATTCTTATTCTAACAAAGCTTATCCAATAAAATAAAGAACAATGCTAGGAAGTTCCTCATAAATCAATGAATGTCAACAAGATAAGATAAAAGTAGAATGCTACCTTATCAACAACAAAAAATAGGATGTTGTGAATTTCCTCCATAGTGAATACATGGAGAATGGTGCAGGTAGTTCGCAACAACACTTCCTATATCTACTAATCTTTTAGGAGTATATTTATGCACTTGCTTAGGATCATGGTTTAAATTGAAATAGGTCAACTTCCAGTTTCAACGGGAAATTTGTAACTACCAACATGTATGACCAATTCCACATAATATCAAGTCACTAAATTGCAACATAAGATGGAATAACTAATTGTTGCCTGCCTTGAGAAAGTGAAAGCGCCTTCAATTTGAGCACTAATCGCAGTTGTTTATATGTCCATGACTTGCAATGACATCTACAAACCAGTGGAAGAACATGCAAAGAAAAGTAGAATACACATAAAACGGTTTGAACTATTTAATATCTAGTGCAGTTGTTAACATCCACAAAAAGGAAACGATATTTGCATATTTTGAGGCAAAAGAGAATATGTGCACTCCACCAATCAGTAAGTAAAGACTTCAATTATCAAAACAACAGCAATTAAGAATATAACTAACCTCTAAAGGTGTCATCAGCTCCAAAGGCTTCTCCCAGCTAGATTGCTTTGTATTCTTATTGTAATAATATCTAAATAAGCAAATTAATTAATTAATCACTGAACTACACTTCAATCCCAAACTAAATGAACAGGAAAGAAGGGAAACATTGCAGAGTTATATCTTAGCACTGCAAGCAGCATAATACAAACTCTGAGAGATTGTCAAGTAACATGATTTACTTGATAAAGGGCAAAGTTTAAAAAAGAATTACCAAAAAACCAACTCACCGTCTCCCATCAGCAGCTTCATACTCTTGCCAGTCACATGCAGTCTGCTGTGAAGCTGTGCTCGCCTAATTACAGTGCAAATCAGTAAGGTTTACAGATGACAGAATCAAAGTCAAGTACTTAGAGAGAGAAAAGTTCAATTTCTAGTTATGGTATTGAAGCTCCGGCCTCCATTTGCAATTATAATGAACATCCGGAATACTAAATTCACCATGCATTAGAAAATCTTGCAGTCTTTTTCCATGGCAACTACATTTGAAGTTTGAGACAATTAGTTGAAACGAGACATCCACAATCTCCAAATTGCTAATATCCAAAGAATAGAAATGCTCTACATATTTAGTAAGTTATAATCCAGAAAGAGAAATACTGCTTTGAGGTTATGAGGCTACACCCAATAACCTCCAAATTGCTAATATCCAAATAACAGAAATGCTCTACATGTTTGGTAAGTTATGATCCAGAAAGAGGATACTGTTTTGAGGTTATGAGGCTCTAAATTGATGAAAACATTATGTGAACCTTAAGAAAAATGAGCATGCCAAAATGATAAGACCTTTCCTACATCCAGAGAAAGTAATAAACGAGAATTCTAAAAGCCTTTGCACTCAAGAGTGTGGCTTAGTGGTCAATGAAGTGGGTGGAGAACCATGAGATCACCTATTCAAATCCCAGCCAAAACAAAAACACTAGGTTTCTTTCCATCTGCCTAAGTCTTGGTTGGAAATTACTCGGTACCTTTATTGATGAGAGATAGCAAGTACCCAATGGAAGATCAACGTGCATGCTAATTGGTCCAGCCACCACCGTCATCAAAATGATAAGTCAGGGAGGCCGTTATTAACAATACCACGTAAGATGGCATCATGAAAGATCTCCTAAAGACCACAAAAATTTCATTGGCACCAATAGAAAGTTATTAGCAGATTGTCATTCAGCTTCCAAAATAATCTTTTCACATCCTTAGTACTCCTTATGTCTCAATATGTGATGCACATCGATTGGAACTAGTGTTTAAGAAAGAACGAAAGACTTTTGAAACTTGTAGTCTAAAAAAACCACAGATATTTGTATGGCTATAAATTATTGTATTATGGGTAAAAATTGGAAAGTTTAAAATTGAATTTTTTTCTATATATAAAAAAGTATCATTCTTTTAGGGACAATATAAACATTCATCAATCAGCTCTCATCTATTTGTACTTGTATGAATTACTTGGGGATAACATAATTTGAAAGCACAAATTCCTAGACAACCCATTTATTTCATCCCCTCATCCTTTCCACCATATTATCATCCTAGGGAGTACAAGAAAGAGCACAATACAAAATCCTCCCTTGACCATGTGGAATTTACAACAAAGGGTTACTCTTTATCTACTCCCGATAATACACAAACTGCTCATCATTTTCTTCCTTAGCCATTGGCCCACCATAGAAAGTGAGGCACTAAGGAGATTTTGTAACATTAGTTTCTCAATCCAAACTTTGTTTCGTGGTGGATCAAACTAGGATTGAGATTAATTCTTTGAATGAGAATATGCAAGAGAGCTTGACCTTTAATGTGGCGCCTCCTTTTCATTGTATCTTTGTTTTTATTACATAAATAATTATTCACAAACTTTGTGTGGGGAAAATAGTTTTCCCATCTCATGGAAAACCCTTTTTGCTCCACTTAGCCTTATCCCCCCTCTAGGGGTATTAAGAGGAAAAATATACATTCTTAATCTTTAAAATGTCTTATACAGACAATCAAAAGCTACTCATCACACTGCTTATCAAAAAGGTTACTGTCAGACTAAACTAAGTACACAACTCAACACAAATTAATTGTACACTTAGTCAGGATAAAAGTTAGAAAAATCCCTGTATGACGAAGAATTACTTCAGAAAGGGGATTTTGACTATGCAGCAGGTGTTTTCTGTGTGAAAGAGCAGGAGAGACTCCTAATCATCTACTTCTTCACAGTGAATTTACATACTGGCAATCTGGCTATGTTTTTTAATATCTTTGGAGTAAAATGGATTAGGCCATATGAGGTGAAGAATCTTCTTGTCAGCTGGAAAGGACAAGAATCTGATATCAGATTTTAAAAGACCTAGAGAGCTGCATCATTAATACATCATGTGGAGTACTTGGCTTGAAAGGAACAAAAAAAGCTTCATTGGAGAGAAGCATCACATTTCTTTTGCAAAATATAGGTGCTTACTACCCTTCGGGGTGGCCCAGTGGTTTGAGCTTGGGACTTCCATGTTGGAAGTCTCAAGTTCGAAACCCCTTGCCAGCGAAAGCAAGGGGTTTGCCTTCTGGGTCGAGCTCGTCGCACCAGGCTTGCCTAGTGCGGGTTACCTCTCCTATGTGGTTTGCGAGCTATTGCATAAGAGCGGGGGTTTTACCTTGTGCGCCCCCA
This sequence comes from Solanum okadae, assembly GCA_036553675.1. NCBI lineage: Eukaryota > Viridiplantae > Streptophyta > Magnoliopsida > Solanales > Solanaceae > Solanum > Solanum okadae. The sequence goes on along the minus strand of CM071684.1, from coordinate 19,062,129 downwards.
AAGGGTAGCAGCTGCGGGTTTCCCTTGTAATCAAAAAAAATAAAAAAATAGGTGCTTACTAAGTTTATATTTTTGGTGCAAGGAACATATTGTTAGGGAGGTCTCACAGCTTGATGATTCATAGAAACTTTTAGCTGAATGCTATCTTGTCAAAGAAATAATAATCCTTTAGTACTTTTGTGCTGCCTCCTTGGTACTAGCTTAATAAAATATCATTATCTTATAAAAAAGATTATAAACACTGTAAATGGTTGTGGCCAGCACGAATGGAAGACGTAAGGTTAGGGTGAAAAGGGGGAAGGGGTAATGAGCAACTCAGACGCTACAGAGCCTTCACCCCACCCCTGTTGCTCTTAATTTCGTACAGATTTGTCTTTCAACATTGTGCTTATCTATCAAAAATTTCATATTATCTTAATATTTTAATTGTATTTAGTACGATACTTCACACCTCGCATACTTACAGGTCTCACCTATCTGAATAACAATTTACTCTTCAAATCTAGTAAGTGTGGGAAATGGAAGAAAGGGACATCTTTACCACTAAAAATGTAACATAAGACCCTTATTTGCTCATTTATTTTCTTAAATATGGTTTTAACAAGATTCCTCGCGTTATACGCTAGGTCAAAAATTTTCCAAAGAGTGATTTCCAGTCATAGTGGAACCTCAATTATCCAGCTGTGGTTTTAATTTTGGATGCCAATAATAGCATAGTTGCTTAGATGCCCGTCCTCTAAAGTATTAAGTCTTGGCTTTGAATAGGAAATACTTTGAAGATCTCCTATCAAGTAACAAGTGAAGAAATGCATAAAGAACTCATCTTACTCAGATTCAGCATTGATACATCACTGAGCAATGATACTTGATAACAATATGCATCAACATAAAAGGATTTATAAAAAAGTGGTATCCACGACAATAGGCTTCCACCAGATTGCAGACAAAGACTCCACCATTGTAATTTTAAACAAGGGAAAAACATTAGCAGATGTGTTTTTGGATGATTTGGCTACCAGTTCAAGACTGTTCTGGAAAAAAGATGATACAACTATTAAAAATGCATGAATATGCTGCATAAACATTTTCCACGTAAATCAATTGATACCCACAAACTGGGAACACCTTCTACGCTGCAAATACGGAAATCGACAACTTATACCAATATGCAGATCATAAAAGAACTTGTTCTGCAAAGTTTTAGCCAATGGTAAAGAACAGGATAAAGATTATACATTCATCAGATACAAACATAGCCAGAATCTTGGGTTGACCTAAAAGAGAAGAAGAACAGACAAACAGCAACATCTTGCAGAAATATGGTAATTCAGAAGTCCACGTATTAGGTCTCAATTGAATAATGTTGAAAGAATTTTCAAATAGGTACAAGAAAAAAGCATACCGGAACTGCTGGAGCTACAGCTGACAATTGGTGACTACTCGGGGGAGTCGGGGCAGCCACTGGTGTGGTTTGACTTCCAGATGACAACCAAGTCTGTCCCCCGGCAGGGAAAGTAGGACCATGCATTTGGGATGAAGATTGAACCTGAGAAGGCAAGTTCAGTCCACTTCATATCTGGGCAAAAGGAGGTGGTGCAAACTGAAAGAAAAAATAACAATAGAAAAAAACAAAAAATTCAAGGAACCTAGTGCTATTTCTTACTGTATATGATGATGAGAATGGATTTCCAGCACCACTAACACCAGGCATGTGACTATTCAAAGGGGGATTGACTTGTTGAGGCAGTGGAATACTTGATTGGATATATGACATCTGAATTGCCTGAGATGACGGTGTTCCATGACCGGGCTGGCCAGGTCTTGGGGGAAACTGCTGCATTGTTTGAGAAAACTGGGGTATTTGACCTTGACCAGGAGGCATTCCAGCATTTGGTGTTTGTCCAACAGGGCGATATTGTGGAGAGGCTGAAATTGGTGGAGCAAAGTGCTGGCCTTGCTGTGTTGATAGAACAGGTCGAAACTATGACAACAGACGCATGATGCACTTACGATAAGTTTTCAAAGGTAACAGATAAAATAATTTTCATAAAAGCAAGATACATAGCTTACTTGCATAGGAAATGAACCAAAACCTTGAGGTGGTGTGGATCCAACTGAAGGAGGCCAAAGAGGCTGTTAAAGGAAATATCAAGATCAGAAGATTAAGACCTAATAAGAATGAATAACGTTTTACATGTCTAGCATGCTAGTCACAAAGGCTAGGATGATGTGCAATTAGTGATATCCGACCATCTGAGAATGTTACAGTAAGCACAGGATACCAGATATCCTTAAAATGGTAATATAACACTTAAAATTAGCGAGCCACATTTTAGCAGGCCCCTTTGGTCTCAAGCATGTTCAAGTTCATCTCTTCTTACATTGCTCCTTCACCACACAAATCTAGCATCTCATTCAAAATATCACGGGGGTTATCGGGGACATGCATATGAAAGATCTGGGAAAGGACACTGAAAAAATGGAACCAATGCCTGCTGCTATCTGAGGGTGTATTTGGAAGGAAAGAAACTCAAGAATTTATTAGAGCAAAATGGAACCTATAAATAAGTACAAAGTAGAGATGACTGGTTTTCTTTGGTGTATCATGGCAATAGCTAACGACATAGAAGCCATAATTGACTTTTTGAGTTCATTGTGTAATCTGTAATGAGACTTTCCTCTGTAAATACTTTGCAACAATTATCTGCACCTTAATACAGCAGCTTTACCAATCAACAAATATTCCAATTCCATTTCTTCTCATTTCTCCATTATTCTCATTTCTTTTTTAAGTGATTCGGTTTTGACAGTAAGATTAAATTAAAGTTCCCTTCCAGATGATAATCAGCAATCCACAATCTTTTCAACACAACAATTGTCTATGTATTTCAACAAAGGTAATACAGTCAGAGAAATTACCTGTGGACCAGATGGTGGAGGATTACTGGCCATGTCTGCACATAAACAAGTATCTGCACATTACAAATACATGATTAGCAAATCCAATATCAAATACTCACATGATTCAGAGTATACAGAAACCACATATATATTATACAAATATTTTTATGTCATAACAAAATTTTTGCAATGATTAACTTAAAGAAAAATAGCAGCAAGCAGAGGCAGCAGTGATCTTTAAAAAGGGAAACAAAATTCTAATAAATTCAGCGAATTGGGAGATTGAAAATGCGAAATAGGCGCAGCGATAGAAGAAGTTGATAAAGAATTTACCTGGAGAAAAAAATCTCCTTCCGAACAGAGGAAAAAAAATGACAAGAGAACTGCAAAAACCGAATATAAACCCTAGCGAGCGGAGTTGGCTCCAACTCAATGTGGCTAGTCCAACAACTACTACTCCTCTTCTTTTTATTTAACTAGTATACGTACCCGTGCGTTGCACGGATATATTAAAATGAAAAAAAAAACCTATATTGAGTTATATTTTATATGAAATATAAATATCAACAAAAATTAAATAAACAAAAAATTAAATGAAAAACAATATATAATATTTTAAAATTATTTTAATCACAATATAATTCTCTCTACAGATAATATCTGTAATAAATTCCCTGATATTATTACAGATATATTCTCTCTTTTATGGATCAAGAAGATATTAAAAGTACTCGGTTAGAAGAGGTAGATATACCTCAAAACCTTGATTTGTTAAACAAATGGACTATTCCGAAAGTGAATATATAAAAACTATTTATGATTATGGTTGGTTTGATAAAATCTCAAATAAGCAGTTGATTAAAACAACTGAGCAATCTTTGGCGTTAAACTCGTCAGAACAAACTATTCGTTTATTAAATAAGCGTGATATTGAATTATATAAATCTCAATACAAATTCTTGCATATTGGCATGGTTCAAATTGCATTTAAACCTTTGACTCTTAAAGGGTTACCAGAGACTTTCTTAGCTGCTCTACGAGATGCGAGGAATTTAAATTTTCGACAGTCTTTGATGGGTTCGATAGAATCTACAGTAGCCTACGGCCCAGTTTATTTTAATGCTCAGCCAAATTTGCAGTTATCTTTGATTGATTCTAATATATTAGATGCTTTAACTTTGAATGTTAAAACGCATGGTTACAACTATGCACCTGGATCTAAATTAATTTGCTTGTCATAAAGAATCTATTATAAATTACTTGCTACTTTAAATCCTAGATGTAAGTTATATGATACATCTGATCAAACTATTTTGGTAGAAACTAATTTCGCCAGATCTAAGGTCACTACTAGAAGACCTATAAAATGGGAAGAAATTAATTTCCTACCACTTGGATTTTAGATTCTGTTATACCCCCTGAGCAAATGACTGATGTTGTCACTAATTCTGAATATTCTCATATTAGTCAAAATTCAGATGGAAAAATTTGTATGCAGTTTGATGAAAAAAGTGTTCCTTATAGTAGACATTCTTTTGTTTCTGATAGAAGATTGGCTATTCAACATATTTCTCCGATAGAACATTGTTATGGTCCAGCTAGAAATCGAGATGCTTCATTACATACTTTATCAACAATTATATCTGCAGAAAAACAAAAAATTAAAATTGATCCTCGGTTAAACATTGTTCAAACGAATGATAAATCATCTGATGTTTCTGATAAGGATATTCCTTCTGTATCCGAGATGGATTTTAACCTTAATGATACTTAATGATGAGTGAACATCAAATTAATTTTAGTCCAGGTTCACTGGCAAGAAAATATATTCAAAATGAATTTTTAAATGAGAAATGGAACCGGTTTAAAACTTGGTTTTTTGACACTTATAGTAAAGAAGATTTAAATAATATTTCTCAAGAGTTTTATGAAACTTGTTCATTACATAATCATATTATGTTCTTTGTGCCCTGGTTTATAACCACTTATTTGCCTTTATTCATCAACGTTCTTGAACGATCTTACAAAGATGAATCAGGTAATATTATTCATTCCATTTATCCTCCTCAAGCTCCGTTTATTTTACCAAATAATACTGGTATTACTTTCACTGCTTTTCATAAATTTATTGATAATGAAGTCGCCGCAGTTAGTATAAATGAAATTAATCGTCTTATTTCTCAAAATAATTATTTGGGTCTATATGTTAAAGTTATTGGTGAACATGTTTGTTCTCTAGACAAAAAATTAGATAGCCTGTCTAATCTGCTTGTTCAAATTGATAATAAGCTAAAATCTGTGAAACAAGTTTCGGATCAGGCTTCTTCATCAAAACAACCTGATGTTCATATTCAAAGACCTCCTGAGATTCAGGATTTTATTCTTAGACCTTTGCACGACCTTGAAAATCTTCTTGATAAAAAGTTTTCTCAATTTGGTGCAAGTGCGAAACCGATAAGTCTCGCTGAAGATTTTATAGATGAGATGGAAGCTACTTTTGATTTCAAAACTCAAATGGAAAAGGAAGTTAATAAACTTCATGGGTATCCAAAGAAGAATAGTGGTAATACTGCTTGTGCTAGAAAACCTAACATGCAAACATATTACTATCTCAGGCCTACTCCTCAAGATGTTTTAATAGAGGAAAGAGATTGGAATCAAACTAACACTTCGTATAGTGGAAGTGAGATTTATGGAATCTCGATGGGCTAACTGATAGGCAGTTGACGATTATGGTTCATAGGATGCTTATGTATGCTACTATCTGCAAAAGTGTTAGTAACACTGACAAAACCATTTGCAAGATGATTATTGCAGGATTTACCGGTCAACTAAGAGGATGGTGGGATAATTATATGCCCTCTGATGCGAGAACAGCAGTAATTAATGCTAAGGCAGTAAATGAAGGAGTTGATAATTTAGGCTTTGCCCTTGTTCAAAATAGGGAAGACGTTGTGTATACACTTATTTTGACCATTCTTGAACATTTTAATGGTAGATTTACCAATCAATATGAAACCATTAGATCTCTACTAAATGGTCTTAGATGTAGACATTTAGGTGAATTTAGATGGTATAAAGACACTTATTTAAGTCGGGTAATGGAACTTCCCGAAAATGGTTTAGAATTCTGGAAAGCCAAATTTATTGATGGCTTACCTTCTTTATTTGCAGAAAGAGTAAAGAAGACTCTTAGAAATGCACAAGGTATTATTCCCTATAGCGATTTTACTTATGGAAAGCTTATTGGGGCTTGTACGCAAGAAGGCATAAATTTGTGCAATGAGTTAAAACTCTCAAGACAGCTTAAAATGGATAAGCTTAGAGAAAAGTCTCAATTAGGAGATTTTTGTACTCAATTCGGTTTACCGAATGCTTAAAAAAGTACCAATCGAGAAACTTCTAAATCAGAATCTCATAGATCTCATCATAAGAAAAGAAGATCTAGAAGAAGGACTAGAGAAGAAAGAGATGAGCGTAGGGATCATCGTAAATCTCATAGATTTACCAGGAATAGGTCAAGGCGAAATCTTGATAAGATTAAGTGTTATAAATGTGGAAAATTTGGGCATATAGCTCCAAATTGTAAGCTAGAAAAGCTTAAGACTCTAGAACTAGATGATGATATTCAAGAGAAGATTTATAGTTTTCTATATACTTCTGGTTCCGAATCAGATTATGATGATTCTGAAGCAAGTTATGCAACAGAGGATGAGCAACCTGAGTCATCAAGTAAGGTTCAACAAGATTCGAATGATGCTTGCAAATGTCATGGTGATAGTTGTCACTGCGAACATGATGAATTCTACAAGCTACAATCTCAGTTCGAAGACATGAATATGTTCACTATCACTGCAGACAATGTGATAGAACTTCTGAAAGAAGTTACCGATAATACTCTTCGTTAAAAGATCATTCAATTGGCTGCTGGTAAAACTAGCTCTTCATCTAATATTCCTAATGATAAAAGGTTTAAAGATGAGTTTAATTATTCTGCTCCTTACTCCTTGTCTGAAGTTCATAATAGACTCTCTTCTAAACAGACCATGATTATTCGCGATACCTCTTTTGATGATTTAAAAGGAGAAATTGAACATTTGAAGGAAGAAATTAAATTTCTTAAACAAAATCATATTATTTGTGATCACCGTCTTACTCAGATTGAGTCTGCTAATAGCAAAGGAAAAAATAAGGTTGATGATTCTACTGCTGAAGAAAATATTCTTGCCAACACTTAGAATATTGATTCGAAACAAAATATGTTTTTAGGAATGATGCAAATTGTTACAGCTCATAAATGGTATGTTAAATGTACTATATTAATTGATAATACTTTTTCTACAACTAACATTGCTATGATTGATAGTGGCGCTGATGTGAGTTGCATTCAAGAAGGTCTAGTACCTACTAAATATTTTGAAAAAACAACTCATATGGTTAAATCTGCATCTGGTCATGCTTTAGATATAAAGTATAAATTATCTAATACTCGTATTTGCCAGAATAAAGTTTGTATTCCTCACTTCTTTTTCTTAGTAAAAAATCAGTTATACCCTCCTATTATTCTAGGAACTCCTTTTATAAATGCAATCTATCCTTTTACTAATATAAATGCTAAATGATTTTCTGCTACTTATAAAAATCAAGATATTAGTTATACTTTTATCACCGAACCTATTTCTAGAGATATTAATGCTCTAATTGAAATGAAACAAAAGCATGTTGATTATTTACAACTTGAGATATTTAGTATGAATATATTCGATACTTTAAAACCTACTAAAGTACAGGAAAAGATTAAACTCATTTCTTAAAGAATGGCCCTTGATTTTGTGTTGATCATCCTAGTGCCTTTTGGAATCGGAAAAAGCATATTGTAACTCTTCCATATGAAGATGATTTCTCTGAGGAAAATATCCCTACCAAATCACGTCTTTGTCAGATGAATACCGAATTGGTTGAATTCTGCAAAAAAGAAATTGATAATTTATTACAAAAAGGTTTGATAAAGCCTTCCAAATCACCATGGTCGTGTACTGCCTTTTATGTTAATAACGCAGCAGAAAAAGAACGAGGTGTTCCCAGGTTAGTTATAAATTATAAACCTTTAAATAAAATTTTAAAATGGATTACGTATCCTATTCCAAACAAAAGGGATTTATTATCAAGATTATATGATGCTAATATCTTTTCAAAATTTGATTTAAAATCTGGATATTGGCAAATTCAAATATTTAAAGACCATTCTTATAGAACGGCATTTAATGTTCCGTTTAGACAATACGAATGGAATGTAATGCCCTTTGGTTTAAAAAATGCTCCCTCGGAATTTCAAAAGATTATGAATGATATTTTTAATCCTTATTTGGATTTCATCATAGTTTATATTGATGATATTTTGGTATACTCAAAGACTCTTGAAATGCATATTAAGCATCTCGACATTTTTAAGAAAATAGTTATTCAAAATGGTTTGGTCATATCTAAACCTAAAATGAGTCTTTTTCAAACAGAAGTTAGATTTTTGGGTCATCTGATTTGTCAAGGAAAAATGACTCCTATTCAGCGATCCATTGAGTTCGCATCAAAATTCCCTGATATTATTACAGATAAGACACAATTGCAGCGGTTTCTGGGAAGTTTAAACTACATTTCCCCATTCTACAAGAATTTGTCTCGAGATTTAGCTCCGTTATATAACAAGCTAAAAAAGGATCATAAAAAGCCTTGGACTAATAGTCTCACAGATCTTGTAAAGACTATTAAAGAAAGAGTTAAATCTTTGTCTTGTTTAACTCTTGCTAATCCTGCTTGGCCAAAGATTGTAGAGACGGATGCGTCTAATATTGGGTATGGAGGTATATTGAAACAAATTAATCCGCATGATAAAAATGAATATCTTATTCGATTTCATTCAGGAAAATGGAGCGATGCTCAGAAAAAATATGCAACAGTAGCCCATGAAATGTTAACTATCGTTAAGTGCGTTTTAAAATTTCAAGATGATTTATATGGTAAAAAATTCTTGATAAAAACTGATGCTCAATCAGTTAAGTATATGTTTGATAAAGATTTTAAACATGATGCGTCTAAGTTAATTTTTGCTAGGTGGCAGGCACAATTAGCCCCTTTTGATTTCGAAATTCATTATAAAAAGGGAAGTGATAATTCCCTCCCAGACTTCTTATCAAGAGAATATCTTTCTTCTGATGGGTTTTCTTGACTACTTTCCTGATAAAGATTTGGTTACGATTTTGAAGGCAGTTCCTCTTAATAAAGATTTAAAGGAACTTATATTATGGAAAATTATAGACGGAATGGTGATGGATATCGTCAATAATTAAATGATTGAACAAGAGCTTTATGAAAGATTTTATTGTGATGAAGTTTATAACTTCTCTAATGATTAAAAATATAACCTCTTGAATGATTAAAACTAAATGTTATGTTTGCAGGATGGATCCTCCTTGGATAACCAAGGCTAGAGGAAAAGACAGTTATACTCGCGGAAGGGGAAGATCATCCCCAAGTTCATCAAGATCATCATACGGATCTTCATCATCTAATACTCCAATTATACAAAAGGGAGGAATGAGTTTATATAACTTAAACTCTAGAGCACAAGAAAAAGCTTCATCAATACATCTGGAAGATATTCCAGAAAGTGATCCATTATATGCTAAACTACAAGAGTTTCTAACTCAAAAGCAAGGTGATTCTTTTGCTTCAATCGCCAAAGAAGAAATTGATGATATCAAAACATATGAAAAGGTAGAAAAAAGAGAAATGATATTTCTCTTAGAAAACTCTGACATACAGAGAAGAGAAGAACCTTGGAAGATATTCCAGAGGTATTTAGTTAATGGGCTTTATTTCCCGGGTGAGTCATACAAAACTCGAAAATATTATGAGACTCTGCTGATAAGCACAGGTGTTGAATTTCAACATTTTTCAGGATATAATACAAGTGAGAATGTTTATAACTTCTCTAAAATGATTATAAAACACATCATTCATATTGAAGATTGGGGTATTTCCTCAATGACTGAAAGACAATTCAGTCTAAACAGAGTCATGGTAAGCTTTACCTATTGGGATTATATTCAGGCATTTAATAAAGTTCTTTGTTATAACAATGAGAGGCATAAACATACTTGGTTTATAAAAGTATGTGCCAAGATATTTGCTAATCCTATACCAAATTGGTTTTTAAACTGGTGGTCATACCATGGGCCAACAATAAAAATATTGCCCGAACCATTTCTCAAGTTATACAAAGAATGGGTCAAGGTTTCCCCAGATCTTAACAAGTTATATCATCAAGAACATATTTGTTATTTTCAACAGATCGAACAAATATTTTTTTTTTTATAGAATTCTCTTTTCCATGGATTCATAAATGGGTTCTGAGATTGAGGTATAGTCGGATCTAGTACTACTTTTATTAGCTTTGTCTTTGTGACTCCGTCTGATCAGCCAAAATTATTCACATCAATTATATATATACCATGAAAGTTCCTAGGCTCTGATACGAACGATCAGACGGAGTCACAAAGACAAAGCCAATAAAAGTAGTACTAGATCCGACTGTACCTCATTCTCAGAACCCATTTATGAATCCATGGAACAGAGAATTCTATAAAAAAAAATATCTGTTCAATCTGTTGAAAATAACAAATATGTTCTTGATGATATAACTTGTTAAGATCTGGGGAAACCTTGACCCATTCTTTGTATAACTTGAGAAATGGTTCGGACAATATTTTTATAGTTGGCCCGTGGTATGACCACCAGTTTAAAAACCAATTTGGTATAGGATTAGCAAATATCTTGGCACATACTTTTATAAAACCAAGTATGTTTATGCCTCTCATTGTTATAACAGAGAACTTTATTAAATGCCTGAATATAATCCCAATAGGTAAAGCTTACCATGATTCTGTTTAGACTGAATTGTCTTTCAGTCATTGAGGAAATACCCCAATCTTCAATATGAATGACGTGTTTTATAATCATTTTAGAGAAGTTATAAACATTCTCACTTGTATTATATCCTGAAAAATGTTGAAATTCAACACCTGTGCTTATCAGCAGAGTCTCATAATATTTCCGAGTTTTGTATGACTCACCCGGGAAATAAAGCCCATTAACTAAACACCTCTGGAATATCTTCCAAGGTTCTTCTCTTCTCTGTATGTCAGAGTTTTCTAAGAGAAATATCATTTCTCTTTTTTCTACCTTTTCATATGTTTTGATATCATCAACTTCTTCTTTGGCGATTGAAGCAAAAGAATCACCTTGCTTTTGAGTTAGAAACTCCTGTAGTTTAGCATATAATGGATCACTTTCTGGAATATCTTCCAGATGTATTGATGAAGCTTTTTCTTGTGCTCTAGAGTTTAAGTTATATAAACTCATTCCTCCCTTTTGTATAATTGGAGTATTAGATGATGAAGATCCGTAAGATGATCTTGATGAACTTGGGGATGATCTTCCCCTTCCGCGAGTATAACTGCCTTTTCCTCTAGCCTTGCTTATCCAAGGAGGATCCATCCTGCAAACATAGCATTTAGTTTTAATCATTCAAGAGGTTATATTTTTAATCATTAGAGAAGTTATTAACTTCATCACAATAAAATCTTTCATAAAGCTCTTGTTCAATCATGTAATTATTGACGATATCCATCACCATTCCGTCTATAATTTTCCATAATATAAGTTCCTTTAAATCTTTATTAAGAGGAACTGCCTTCAAAATCGTAACCAAATCTTTATCAGGAAAAGAGTCAAGAAAATCCATCAGAAGAAAGATATTCTCTTGATAAGAAGTCTGGGAGGGAATTATCACTTCCCTTTTTATAATGAATTTCGAAATCAAAAGGGGTTAATTGTGCCTGCCACCTAGCAAAAATTAACTTAGACGCATCATGTTTAAAATCTTTATCAAACATTACTTAACTGATTGAGCATTAGTTTTTATCAAGAATTTTTTATTATATAAATCATCTTGAAATTTTAAAACGCACTTAACGATAGTTAACATTTCATGAGCTACCGTTGCATATTTTTTCTGAGCATCGCTCTATTTTCCTCAATGAAATCGAATAAGATATTCATTTTTATAGAATTCTCTGTTCCATGGATTCATAAATGGGTTCCGGAGGTAGATTTCACTGAGGAACAAATCCTTTGCCTATACAGAACTTATTATAATAATTTTTTGAAATTCCGAGGGAGCATTTTTTAAACCAAAGGGAATTACATTCCATTCGTATTGTCCAAACGAAACATTTAATGTCATTCTATAAGAATGGTCTTTAAATATTTGAATTTGCCAATATCCAGATTTTAAATCAAATTTTGAAAAGATATTAGCATCATATAATCTTGATAATAAATCCCTTTTATTTGGAATAGGATACCTAATCCATTTTAAAAATTTATTTAAAGGTTTATAATTTATAACTAACATGGGAACACCTCGTTCTTTTTCTGCTGCGTTATTAACATAAAAGGCAGTACACGACCATGGTGATTTGGAAGGCTTTATCAAACTTTTTTGTAATAAATTATCAATTTCTTTTTTGCAGAATTCAACCAATTCGGTATTCATCTGACAAGGACGTGATTTGGTAGGGATATTTTCCTCAGAGAAATCATCTTCATATGGAAGAGTTACAATGTGCTTTTTCCGATTCCAAAAGGCACTAGGATGATCAACACAAAATCAAGGGCCATTCTTTAAGAAATGAGTTTAATCTTTTCCTGTACTTTAGTAGGTTTTAAAGTATCGAATATATTCATACTAAATATCTCAAGTTGTAAATAATCAACATGCTTTTGTTTCATTTCAATTAGAGCATTAATATCTCTAGAAATAGGTTCGGTGATAAAAGTATAACTAATATCTTGATTTTTATAAGTAGCAGAAAATCATTTAGCATTTATATTAGTAAAAGGATAGATTGCATTTATAAAAGGAGTTCCTAGAATAATAGGAGGGTATAACTGATTTTTTACTAAGAAAAAGAAGTGAGGAATACAAACTTTATTCTGGCAAATACGAGTATTAGATAATTTATACTTTATATCTAAAGCATGACCAGATGCAGATTTAACCATATGAGTTGTTTTTTCAAAATATTTAGTAGGTACTAGACCTTCTTGAATGCAACTCACATCAGCGCCACTATCAATCATAGCAATGTTAGTTGTAGAAAAAGTATTATCAATTAATATAGTACATTTAACATACCATTTATGAGCTGTAACAATTTGCATCATTCCTAAAAACATATTTTGTTTCGGATCAATATTCTAAGTGTTGGCAAGAATATTTTCTTCAGCAGTAGAATCATCAACCTTATTTTTTCCTTTGCTATTAGCAGACTCAATCTGAGTAAGATGGTGATCACAAATAATATGATTTTGTTTAAGAAATTTAATTTCTTCCTTCAAATGTTCAATTTCTCCTTTTAAATCATCAAAAGAGGTATCGCGAATAATCATGGTCTGTTTAGAAGAGAGTCTATTATGAACTTCAGACAAGGAGTAAGGAGCAGAATAATTAAACTCATCTTTAAACCTTTTATCATTAGGAATATTAGATGAAGAGCTAGTTTTACCAGCAGCCAATTGAATGATCTTTTAACGAAGAGTATTATCGGTAACTTCTTTCAGAAGTTCTATCACATTGTCTGCAGTGATAGTGAACATATTCATGTCTTCGAACTGAGATTGTAGCTTGTAGAATTCATCATGTTCGCAGTGACAACTATCACCATGACATTTGCAAGCATCATTCGAATCTTGTTGAACCTTACTTGATGACTCAGGTTGCTCATCCTCTGTTGCATATATATTAATAAACATAAGCCACTTATATTAATATATAATATAAAATAATATTTAATAAAGTATTGTGTACATGAAATACTCCTTTCGTTTCATATTAGTTGATCACTATTAATTTTTTACGGTGCTTAAAAAAAAATAAGAAGATGATTTTTCTAATTCACACCTTAAAATACTTCTTGTGAATTATACAAACAAATATGAATACTTTCAAAAATAAAATCAATTGCAAGAGTAGTAAAAAAAAGTTATTAAAGCTTTATTGATTTAGTAAGGTGATCAATTAATATAAATTAATTATATTTAGTATAATGATAAATTAATATGCAACAATTATATTTAGTATAATAATAAACTAATACTCCATCTGTCCACTTTTAATTGTCATGTTCTTTTTTTTTAGAGTAAAACATAAGAACTTTGACTAACAATTTACGATATATTTTTTTATCATATTAATATGCATATATGGCTATTTGTAGTACTTTTTGTATAGTTTTGGAATATACAAATATTTTTCTTAAAATAACGAATTAATGTAATCTTATTTTACTTTGAAAATTGATCAAATTGACTTTTGAAAAACTAAATATAACAATTAAAAGTTGACTAAGAAGGTATAAAATAGAGGAAGTACTATAAAAGAATACAACTTTTTAGGTATATTGATTAGTGTGCCTTGATAGTATAGTAAGACTTCAATGTATGCACACATTTCAATATTTCCATCTTTCTTTCTTTATTTTTAATTAAACAAAATGGCCATAGGCCAATTTATTGAATAACAAAAAAATGGAAACAAAAAGTTGGAGAAAAACGTCAGGTAGTAGAAAATAAGAAAAAACAAAGAAAACTTAAAAACTATGGATCTATCTAGATTGTGGAAGGAGACCAAACATGCACCAATGGAATCTGATTTTTGAGATTAGGAAAGTGAGCTTCCTGTTTAGATCGTCGCTGGTCAGAGCTAGATCCATCATCTCTAAGCTCATGTGTGCCTTTTCATATCACTGTAAGTGTTCTTCCTTTATTTTCTTTATATTCTTCTGTTACCCTTTCTCAATTGGGTTCTTTATAATTGTTAATTTTTTCTTGTAAAGTTTCTTGGAAGAATGAAATCTCTAATTTGAATCTCATCAACATAACTTTGGTAAAAAAAAATTCTCATTTCAACATTCGAACATTCAAATTAGAACAAAGCCTAAGAAAAACTTTGTTCAAGTAGGTATCACATTGGAAATAAGATTTTGATTGAAATTGTATTTAGATCTAAAGTTGTTCTGTCAACAATCGTATGTTTCGTGAAATGGTGAGTTCATTTTTTTCTTCATTTTATTGAATTGTAATAAGAACTTCGATTGAAGAGTATTAGCATGCATCAACTTCTTGTCGTGGAGTTAATTTTTTAAAATTTATCAGGTGATGTCTTCTT
The DNA here is from genome assembly GCA_036553675.1 of Solanum okadae. Taxonomy (NCBI): domain Eukaryota; kingdom Viridiplantae; phylum Streptophyta; class Magnoliopsida; order Solanales; family Solanaceae; genus Solanum; species Solanum okadae. The sequence goes on along the minus strand of CM071684.1, from coordinate 19,046,942 downwards.
CAGCTCTATTTTGCCTCGATGTTACTCTATTTGGGATGATCAACTAAGGTATTATATTTTTAATTTATATAAGCTTATGTTGATGCATATTTTGTTATTTTGCTTGGTGATTGAGAGTTTATTTTGTGGTCGTATCCGTTTTTATGTTCTTTGCAATGTCAGGTTAGATCTCTATCTTTGTTTTTATTTTTATGTTTAACCATGTTGTTAAAGTAGATTGTGATGAATTATTGCTTCTTGCGGAAGCAGGGAAATGATTATTTATTTTTTAAAATTCGAAAAGATGTCTTACAGCTACAAATATGTAGTAAGCTATTTTATTTTCCTCTCAATTTGTTTCTTTTTACACCAATCTCTATATTTTAATCTGATTTATATTGATATTTTCTGTAGTTTCAATGTGCTTATACCTATATAATGATGCATGCTTCAGATGAAGAGCTTACTGATCTAATTCATATGCTTGATAGATTATAATTCAGTTTACTAAATTAACATAACGTAAATAATTGTGTGTTTACTTGTTTAAACTTATTGGAGTCTATTTTTAATGTGTTGCTTCTTTGGAATATTTGAAACCATATATGAACTCCTTTAAATACTTGTTACAGGATAGCTAGCAAGATTAAATGTAAAGTTTAAAAAGTATCGAGAACCAAGCCCTCCATTGCATATATATATATAGTCTAGTTTATAAAAAAATAATGTCAATAGGCGGTTCCATTTCATATAATGGAAGAGTCTGATACTATCTTCAAAGCACACTCAATTACTTAAGTGTGAAATTGTTCACCATATGCATAAGTGTATTATCCCCTCCATTTTTCCAAACTCTTGCTACCAATTCTTCAAATTCAACAACTCAAATATCAGTTGTATTATCTGCCATTGTCAATAAAAGAGTTAATAATATTAATTTATTTAAAGTATTTTTAAATATTATAATTATTATAAATCTTTATAAAACAAAGTTAATTGGATAGTTTAATACTCTAAAATAAACTAACTTAAATAATTAAAGCCTATTTCCCATTCTGAAAATTTTATGTCTTCTTCTCCTTCTTTATAACTTTGCGTAACTTGTTACCGGGTAGTTTGACATTTAATCCCTCATCATTTGAATGTGTTGGTCGAACTCCAATATGTTTGCCACTATTGGGATATAACTTTCCAGTCAAATCAATCACATCTTCATTTTGTGAAGAAGCACAATCTGAAATGCTATTTTTGATAGGTGTCTGAAAATAATGTAAATACATACATAATTTAGTAATTTATGTGTGTTGAATAGTTATACATATAATGCAAAATAACAAACTATGTTTTAAAATCTGAAAAGTTTAAAAAACGAAATATAGGTTGAATTAAACTATATACTTCAATTAGTTTATCTTCATCATAGCTCTGTCCACAATCAAGGGTTGCCTCCTGTTTAAAAAATTATAGTTAATTTATTTATATGACAATTAGAGTTAAATTGTAATAATATAGACACTTACATTCAAATTGTGTATAAGAGAAGGATGACAATATTCCTTTAGTAATGCTTCATCATCAATGAACTTTACTATGTAAACATTATCATTCTTGTTAATGTTTGAATCCTTAATCTGGACTTTAAACATGAGCCTTTTCTCAATCAAAGAATCAATTTCTATTGGATAACCCATGTCAGCATCTCCTATTAATCTTGCCTTCAACTCCTTGGCAGTCTTTCCAATTAATTGTAGAACCTCTTTATTCCACAACAATAATGATATAAATCCAGCTTCATCAGTAACATGAATTTGAAGTTGATACCTAAAATGTATAAAATAGAGTGTTATATAAATTTTAGTTGAATTTTAAAAATCTATATTGTTTGCTCCAACCTGTGAATAACATATATAACTTCAGCATTGCATTTTACGCAATGATATTTGTCTCCCAAAGGATCAACCTTTGTGATACACTTATTGCAAGCCAAGTATGACCATCTGCGGCCAAGTTCCAAACAAACAATCTTTACATCAATCCAATAGCTAGACTCCTGTGAGTTAAATCATAATGTTTAGACAATTATATGTACTATAAAAAAAATATAGATTATAATTAGTAATATAATATATACAACTCACTTCAGTGCATTGAAGGAAATCCCTAATAAATTTAAAAGAGACCATTCATGTAGACAACTCCTCAGAAATTGAAATATGTTGTTGTGAACTTGTTTGTGAAACCTTCTCATATTCACCTGATGCAATTAACATGTAAATTTATCATAAAATAGTAGTTATATAATTTATTCATTTTAATTCATTTGGAGTACTTAATAATACAGATGAATTGTCAAACTTGTTTTTAAAATTCGAAGATTGTGGTAGATCTGCATTAATCCATAGTTTGGTCAACAAATACGAATAGAATAGGTATCTGTAAAATAATTTATAAGATTTATTAAGTTAGATAAATATATTTGTAATAATGATAAACAATAGTTTAACAAAATAAAAACTTTAAAATTCATACCTCTAAATTTATGTGTCTTCATTAATTGAAGAACAACAATTAATGGTTCATCTATCGATCCAGATAAATGTGATTGCATTTGAAATGCGAGATCACCCCATAAAGTGGCAGGAAGTTCGTTTCTCCTACATAAACAGTGTTGTGAAAATGATAAATTTAATTATTATTTCTCCAACATAAACAATGTTGTGAAAATGATAAATTTAATTATTATTATCATATAAGATAAACAGGTCAGTGATCCTGTATCGTTGGTATCAGAGCCTAAGAACTTTCATGATATATATATAATTGATATGAAGAATTTTGGCATAGATATATTCTCTCTTTTATGGATCAAGAAGATATTAAAAGTACTCGGTTAGAAGAGGTAGATATACCTCAAAACTTTGATTTGTTAAACAAATGGACTATTCCAAAAGTGAATATAAAAACTATTTATGATTATGGTTGGTTTGATAAAATCTCAAATAAACAGTTGATTAAAACAACTGAGCAATCTTTGGAGTTAAACTCGTCAGAACAAACTATTCATTTATTAAATAAGCGTGATATTGAATTTTATAAATCTCAATATAAATTATTGCATATTGGCATGGTTCAAATTGCCTTCAAGCCTTTGACTCTTAAAGGGTTAGCAGAGACTTTCTTAGCTGCTCTTCGTGACGCGAGAAATCTTAATTTTCGACAGTCTTTGATGGGTTTGATAGAATCTACAGTGGCCTATGGCCCAGTTTATTTTAATGCTCAACCAAATTTGCAGTTATCTTTGACTGATTCTAATATCTTAGATGCTTTAACTTTAAATGTTAAAACTGCATGGTTTAATTATTTTTACCCAAGCAAAGGGCCTGTCAAGAAGCTAATACATACTTTTATTGAGCCCATGTATCTGATAGTTCTAACCGGGTATCAAGCGCCCTATTTATCAAACTCTTTTTCGGGCTAAAAACCACGGCTCATCAGACGGAGTCACAAAGACAAAGCCAATAAAAGTAGTACTAGATCCGACTGTACCTCAATCTCAGAAACAAGTCGAGAAGCCATACTAAAATTCTTCTATATTTAAATAAAGCTTAGATCCGTTCATGATTTATATAAAAGAGAAGTTAGTTATCTGGCATAGATATAATTTTTTAGTCGGACATAGTCACAGCTTTAAACAGAAGAAAATAAAAGCTGAAAATAAAAAAAATACCTTGTAGCAAACATCACACTTTACTTTATTCCTCCAACCAAAGTCCGGTAAGCTTATAATACTTGAAAATATTTTACAAGGGGGGAGAGAGAAAGTAGAAGGAAGGAGAGAGGGTTTCTAAAACCTACTCTCAATTAAAGAAAAACAAATCTATTTATAGAAAAAAGAAAGCATCTTTGTACAGGATACTGGGCCCCTATCTGGGTCCTGGTAACAGTGTATCTACTGTTGGTGAACAATGTTGCTACAGTAGCGCGGGCCCGCTACCGACGCGCATAAGCTTTACACTTTTTTACATCTTGTCTTTTAATTTTGCCAAAAAATCTTCGGCTTTCTTCAGTGCATCCACTGTACTTTTTTCTTCATATGGTTAGGCTTCGTGCATATCTTTACTTGTTTCACTACGCATTGATGAATCTGATTTTGCGTAATGACTTATATTTAGAAGAATCTTCTTCTTTACTTCTTCTAGATAATTCATAATCATTTCATTTTGTTCTCCTTCATCATGATTAGAAATTTTTCTAGCCATATGTTTTACGGAGGTTGAGTCATCAGTCATAATTCCTTTATTAGGAATCGATTTATAATCGTGTATGGTTTTCGTTATTAGATCCAGCAGTTCTTGTCCGTATATAGACTTTGTTTGAGGATCTTTCTTCATCAACTTGTCCCAAAAATTATTATAATAAGTTCTGTATAGGCAAGGGATTTGTTCCTCAGTGAAATCTACTTCCGAAACCCATTTATGAATCCATGGAACAGAGAATTCTATAAAAAAATATATATGTTCAATTTGTTGAAAATAACAAATATGTTCTTGATGATATAACTTGTTGAGATATGGGGAAACCTTGATCCATTCTTTGTATAACTTGAGAAATGGTTCAGACAATATTTTTATTGTTGGCCCGTGGTATGACCACCAGTTTAAAAGCCAATTTGGTATAGGATTAGCAAATATCTTGGCACATACTTTTATAAAACCAAGTATGTTTATGCCTCTCATTGTTATAACAGAGAACTTTATTAAATGCCTGAATATAATCCCAATAGGTAAAGCTTACCATGATTCTGTTTAGACTGAATTGTCTTTCAGTCATTGAGGAAATACCCCAATCTTCAATATGAATGACGTGTTTTATAATCATTTTAGAGAAGTTATAAACATTCTCACTTGTATTATATCCTGAAAAATGTTGAAATTCAACACCTGTGCTTATCAGCAGAGTCTCATAATATTTCCGAGTTTTGTATGACTCACCCGGGAAATAAAGCCCATTAACTAAACACCTCTGGAATATCTTCCAAGGTTCTTCTCTTCTCTGTATGTCAGAGTTTTCTAAGAGAAATATCATTTCTCTTTTTTCTACCTTTTCATATGTTTTGATATCATCAACTTCTTCTTTGGCGATTGAAGCAAAAGAATCACCTTGCTTTTGAGTTAGAAACTCCTGTAGTTTAGCATATAATGGATCACTTTCTGGAATATCTTCCAGATGTATTGATGAAGCTTTTTCTTGTGCTCTAGAGTTTAAGTTATATAAACTCATTCCTCCCTTTTGTATAATTGGAGTATTAGATGATGAAGATCCGTAAGATGATCTTGATGAACTTGGGGATGATCTTCCCCTTCCGCGAGTATAACTGCCTTTTCCTCTAGCCTTGCTTATCCAAGGAGGATCCATCCTGCAAACATAGCATTTAGTTTTAATCATTCAAGAGGTTATATTTTTAATCATTCATGAGGTTATAAACTTCATCACAATAAAATCTTTCATAAAACTCTTGTTTAATCATGTAATTATTGACGATATTTATCACCATTCCGTCTATAATTTTCCATAATATAAGTTCCTTTAAATCTCTATTAAGAGGAACTGCTTTCAAAATCGTAACCAAATCTTTATCAGGAAAGAAGTCAAGAAAACCCATCAGAAGAAAGATATTCTCTTGATAAGAAGTCTGGGAGGGAATTATCACTTCCCTTTTTATAATGAATTTCGAAATCAAAAGGGGCTAATTGTGCCTGCCACCTAGCAAAAATTAACTTAGACGCATCATGTTTAAAATCTTTATCAAACATATACTTTACTGATTGAGCATCAGTTTTTATCAAGAATTTTTTATTATATAAATCATCTTGAAATTTTAAAACGCACTTAACGATAGTTAACATTTCATGGGCTACTGTTGCATATTTTTTCTGAGCATCGCTCCATTTTCCTGAATGAAATCGAATAAGATATTCATTTTTATCATGCGGATTAATTTGTTTCAATATACCTCCATACCCAATATTAGACGCATCCGTCTCTACAATCTTTGGCCAAGCAGGATTAACAAGAGTTAAACAAGACAAAGATTTAACTCTTTCTTTAATAGTCTTTACAAGATCTGTGAGACTATTAGTCCAAGAGTTTTTATGATCTTTTTTTAGCCTGCCATTTAATGGAGCTAAATCTCGAGACAAATTCTTATAGAAAGGGGAAATGTAGTTTAAACTTCCCAGAAACCGCTGCAATTGTGTCTTATCTGTAATAATATCAGGGAATTTCGATGCGAATTCAATAGATCGCTGAATAGGAGTCATTTTTCCTTGACAAATCAAATGACCCAAAAATCTAACTTCTGTTTGAAAAAAACTCATTTTAGGTTTAGATATGACCAAACCATTTTGAATAACTATTTTCTTAAAGATGTCTAAATGCTTAATATGCATTTCAAGAGTCTTTGAGTATACCAAAATATCATCAATATAAACTATGATGAAATCCAAATAGGGATTGAAAATATCATTCATTATCTTTTGAAATTCTGAGGGAGTATTTTTTAACCCAAAAGGCATTACATTCCATTCGTACTGTCCAAACGGAACATTAAATGCCGTTCTATATGAATGGTCTCTAAATATTTGGATTTGCCAATATCCAAATTTTAAATCAAATTTTGAAAAGATATTAGCATCATATAATCTGGTTAACAAATCTCTTTTATTTGGAATAGGATATCTAATCCATTTTTAAAATTTATTTAAAGGTTTATAATTTATAACTAACTTGGGAACACCACGTTCTTTTTCTGCTGCGTTATTAACATAAAAAGCAGTACACGACCATAGTAATTTGGAAGGCTTTATCAAACCCTTTTGTAATAAATTATCAATTTCTTTTTTGCAGAATTCAACCAATTCGGTATTCATCTGACAAGGACGTGATTTGGTAGGGATGTTTTCCTCAGAGAAATCATCTTCATATCGAAGAGTTACAATATGTTTTTTCCGATTCCAAAAGGCACTAGGATGATCAACACAAATATCAATGGCCATTTTTTCAGAAATGAGTTTAATCTTTTCCTGTACTTTAGCAGATTTTAATGTATCGAATATATTCATACTAAATATCTCAAGTTGTAAATAATCAACATGCTTTTGTTTCATTTCAATTAGAGCATTAATATCTCTAGAAATAGGCTTGGTGATAAAAGTATAACTAATATCTTGATTTTTATAAGTAGCAGAAAATCCTTTAGCATTTATATTAGTAAAAGGATAAATTGCATTTATAAAAGGAGTTCCTAGAATAATAGGAGGGTATAACTGATTTTTTACTAAGAAAAAGAAGTGAGGAATACAAACTTTATTCTAGCAAATACGAGTATTAGATAATTTATACTTTATATCTAAGCATGACCAGATGCAGATTTAACCATATGAGTTGTTTTTTCGAAATATTTAGTCGGTACAAGACCTTCTTGAATGCAACTTACATCTGCGCCACTATCAATCATAACAATGTTAGTTATAGAAAAAGTATTATCAATTAATATAGTACATTTAACATACCATTTATGAGCTGTAACAATTTGCATCATTCCTAAAAACATATTTTGTTTCGGATCAATATTGAAAGTGTTGGCAAGAATATTTTCTTCAGCAGTAGATTCATCAACCTTATTTTTTCCTTTGCTATTATGATAAATTTAATTATTATTATCATATAAGATAATATAATTATTATTATTATAATATATAATATAATAATAATATAATGGTATATACCCTATTAAATGTAAATTGTTTAATAATACTTGCTGCTCATCTTCTACAACAATATTCATGAGAGAACTATTGTTGTCTCCCTTCTTTGACAATTGAATTGGTTCATATGAGATAACATGTCCAACAACTCTTAAAAAATTATGAAATTCTTAGTTATAATATTTACAGTATAATGAAAAGAATTATATAATAATATTATTATTTACCAATTAGTTGATTCTCGTCGATCTTGTGTTGAATTTCCACTTCTTCAAAAGTGCGTAGCTTAAAAACATCCATATGAAAAGATGAATCTTCAATTTTAGTCACAATAGTACTCTGAGTGAATGTAAACTTGTGTTTATGAGAATTTGATTTAAATTTCGAGTGATAAGGCGCTATCACAAAATATTTCATCTGATATAAACCATGATCATAAATCTTGTCTCTAAAATACTTTATTGTGAGCTTGTCAATAGATGCATGTATTCGATCACCCTATATGAAAACAAAATTTTGTATAATCATTAATCATTAATATTAAATGTATAATAGAATTAGAGAATAACATTAAAAACACAAATTTGAATTAAATCATACCTTTTCATCTTGCAAAATCAACTCCATAGTATACGGAATATCAGGCTTGTATTTATCGGGCACTGTCCAGAAACGAACAACGCGAACTTTTAAATTCCAGTTCATTGAGTTATTGGTAATTTAAGATATTGTGTTATATTGCAAAGCCATATTTTGTAATTTGAAAGTTGACAGAAACATGTTTAGTTTGAAACAAATGGTATCTATATATAGGTACTTAGTACGTGATTTGAGAAACAGTTTTTTCAAAAGGTAGTGGGAAGTTATAGAACTGCTCTTAATTTAAACTGCTCTAAATTTTAATCTGCTTTTGAATTTTTTATTACAGAATTAGAGGTTAATTCAAATGCTACCAGATATTGCTAACAAAACTGTTTGGAACTGAAGAAGCTAACACGTCATTTATGCAATGAAACTGTATTAGATTTTAATATTAATACCGCTATAGTGTTGATATTTTTTTACAAATAATTATTAAAATTGATAAGTTGACAGACAAAATTATATCATGCTAATGATGACACGTGTTTATATTTATTTTAATTACAAATGTTAAATTAGTGTTTAATTGAAAATATGACACGTGTAAATTTAAACTTTCTTCAATAATTTTATTTCTGATTTTTGTAAATTCAAAAATTGACACGTTAAATTATATCAAGCAAATGTTGACACATGTTAAGATATTTTAATTAATTTTTATTTTAAATGTTAAATTAGTGATTAATTGATCCAGATTTGACACGTGCATATTAAATACTTCCTTTAATAAATTTATTTAAGTTTTTTTAAATCAGAAGTTGAAATGTCAAATTATATAATGCAAATGCTAACACGTGTTAATATTTGTTAGTAATAATTTATTATTTTAAATGTTAAAATGAATGACTAATTAGAAGATGACACGTGTATGTTTTTTTTTTTTTTTTGAAAATCTCTAACGTTTTCTTACGGATTTCCGTAAGAATATATATATATATATATATATATATATATTTATTAATTATTAATTGATAATTAAAAAGTAAAAAAAATGAGATTAATTGTGGCGCTGACACGTAGGCGCTATCACCTCTCCTATTATATATATAATATATAGATTTTATCAATTCTCTTTTTTATATACTTTTACTACTATATATAACTGTCTAGGAAAGCCGGTGTTGGACAATATGACAATATGACTGCTTCCTAGCCAAGGGTAATTTAATCATTTGTCGTTTCATTGTGCTTTTTTTCATATTATTTATGGTTTATATAAATGGCTTTTTCGATTGTGTACTTCAAAGTTTTTCCCTTCCATTCTCATGGTGTCTTCTGTTAATAATGCATTGGTATTTTTTCCAAGTCATATTTCCCCCATATTTTGCATTTTTTTACAACAAATTTACTGGGCAATTTTGGTAAATCCATTAAATATTGGAGGTTTTTCTAATGTTTAAAAAGACATAAAAAATTGCTGATGTAAGGATATATCAATACTCGGACCCACACATCTCAAGCATATTTGCATGTCTTTTCTTAATTTTGAACATTCATAGCTATTTTTGGACTTCCTTTTTGTTGTGTCTTCGATCAAAAATTAATTATTTCATGTCGTTAAAATTAACTTATAAAATTTAAGTTGTTCCACATTTCATTACTAAGATTTTTTTTTTTTACCAATACTATGGTTTCAATATTGCTCATTACTAAATATTTCAAATGAGATTTTGAATATTTGATCGAGTCTCAAAATTTTATCTATGCTACATAAATTGAGATAGAAATAATAAGATATATTATCTGAAAATTATATAAAAAGTATTATAAATAACAATGATTAATAATTTAAAAACCATACAAAAAAGTGATAAACTCTCAAAATGTTATATGTTGTGTGCTACATAAATTGAGATAAAGAAAGTAACATATATAATTTAAAAATTACGTAAAAAGTACTACTATTAGTTACAATAATTGACAACTTAAAATATATCTGAAAACATATAAAAATTTGATTAACTTTGAAATAGAAAAAAATAACATATATTGGGCTTGTGCTGGCATGGGCTCCCATATCTAGTTTACATAGAGAATCGCAAGCCTCTTTTTATTCCATGTTATGTCAATTAATATATATATATATATATATATATATATATATATATATATATATATATATTGACGTTAAAATAAATATCATATTTTCTTAAATAATATAAATAAATATTATATCGCTACACGCATGACATATTTATCCCATCTCATGAATAAATTAAGACTTCAAATTTTCAGACGAGTATAAATTAAGAAATCTATTTGATTTTAGAAGTTTATGTAAAAAAAAAAGTTTCAGGAATTAAATATTAGTCTTTTAAGTATAGATGATAATAACTTTGATCTATCTAAAGAAGATTTTAAAAGAAAATATTTGGATCGAAAGACATATATTAGAAAATTGGTTCAAAGAATGTTTTATTATTCTGAACATAAAAATATTTTATTAGAGGAGCATGAACACGTAATTACCAATAGTTATAATGGTAATATTTTTTTATGAATAGCATATTAATGATTATACTTATATAGATAATAATTTTATTCCAAATGTATAGTATTATTTATGAAGTTAACAAAAATAGTGATAAAAGTATTGCCAACATGATTACTCCAGAATTTACCGATCAATTAAAAGGCTAGTGGAGTAATTATTTAAGCTTTGAGTAACATAGAGAATTTTAAAAGCTATCAAATAAAAAAAAAGTAATGAACAAGTAGTTCAAAATATTGTTTATACCCTAGTTCTAAATATTATAGAATATTTTTCAAGAAAACGATTGAATAACAATGAAACCATCATAATTATATTACAGAATTTGAGGTGTAAGACTTGACACCTCTATTTTATTCAAATAAGACACAACGTTGTGGTAACTCAAAAAATAATAAATTAATTCAATTAAAAAGAATTTAAGGAAAAAAATATTTTAGGAGTCGCCGCCTATTTTAGGATAATTAGGAAATCAATTAATTATTTAACAAAAAATGTTTATGAAACCAATAGATTTTAGGTAAGATTTCAAGTGATTCCGAAAAGAAAGTATTAGCATCCTTCAGAATCCTCAATTGTGGGTCCCAACTGAACACATTATTTCAAATTGAGGAGGAGATAAAGATAATGTACAAATATAATAAATATGTATTATAAGCAAATATCAAAACAAAATAATTAATAATAATATAAGAAATGGCCTAATGTTTGTCTAACATCAATAATATACATAACAATGAATAAAAAAATATCGTTCGAACTTTGTTCGAATAGCTTCTTCACGAAGCAACTTTGGTACCTGTAAAAACACCTTGTAAAAATGTTAGTAATGGATAAATATGAACCAAAATAAATGAAACAAATAATAACTCAAAAATAAACTCGTCTTATTAATCTTGGAGACCTTGAAAATCGACGGTGAGTTCTTCATCGATCAATTTTAAAAATATAATGTATATAAACTTAAACTAATATTTCTGTCTTTAAAAAGGGGAGATTGCGAAAATCGACGGAGAGATTTTTTCATTGACCATTTTAACTAGTTTGGGTTAATCACTTTAGTAATACAACAAAAATAAACGAAATCAAATTTAAGAATATAACATCCAACAAAACATTAATGAATACTTGATTAAATTAGTATTAACCATGAAAATGATCAACCCAAATTAGAAACATCTTTTTAACAAGAAACAAATAACTACAAAATCAAATTGTTAATAGAAAATATCTCAAAGAAAAGAAAAAATATCGGATCTCTTAAAGAAACAACTAAAATAATCAAAACCAAATATAAACGATAATAAATAATCACTATTAAAGCGAAATAATGGAGACAATAGCATAAAAACTAAAAATTAATATAAGCATAACACAACAATTATATCTAGGATAAGAACAAAGCAAATCTACAAAAAAAAAATAAAAAAAAAATAAAAATAAAAAAATAAAAAAAAATATATATATATAAAGAGAAACAAAAGAAAGATAGATTTGTGTTATTGTTTGGAGATCCTCAAGACGGATTTGCCGAAGACAAGGGTGAAGGTTACTTGTTTATTCAACGAAGTTCCGACATAGTTTGAACAATGGTTGAGTTCGCTGTTCAAAGCTCGTCGATTCGCTGGAGTCAGCGAAGGGAGAAGTGAATAGTAGTGGGTCTGATTTTGAATTTGATGCTCTAATGGTGGTATTGTTTGTTGGTGGTGTGAGTGAAGGGAAGAAGGAGGAGAAATGAGAAAAGAGGATGGATAACAAGGTTGGAATCTTAGGTGGAGCTCTTCAAGCTGATGGTGGTTTCAAGTGTGTTTTGTGGCTGTGGAGGTTGGTATTCGCCGGAGCGGCGAAGGTGAGAAGGAACAATGGAGTTTTGGGGTTGTATGGTTCGGTGATTGGAGGCTATTTCACCAGAAAAAAAAAAGAATTCTATGGTGTTAAAATGGATGAAAATAAATAGCGAAAATAAACTGGTGTGTGGTTTGTTTGCTGCTCCAGTAGAGAAGAAGAGTAAAAGAACTAGGTTGTTTGTGAGGTTTCTGGCAGTGGTGGACCAAAAGGAAAAAATGGAATTTGATTAATCTAAAAAAAATAAATTCACTACCCTCTTTACTTTGGAACCAAGCACGGATTTAAATAAGAAATTTAAAATCACCTTTTGCACAATACCATCGGCTCAAAATCGTGTGCCCAAAACCATTGGTTAATAAATATTTGTGTATGCGATTCTTTATTTGTATCTAAATGTACTTTTTAGACTGTGCTAAAAATATCAAAATGTATATTAACAAATGTAGCGAATAAAATGAATATTAACAAATGTAGCAAATAAAATGAATATTAACAAATGTAGCAAATAAAATGAATATTAACAAATGTACCAATGACATATAAAAAATATAATTTAACAAAGAATCATGATTTAATCAAACTGAACAAATATTGTGAATATATTCAACCGACTGTGACCAAAATAATGTAATCAAAGTTAATCAACAAAAGTTCAACTATTATGAGAAAGAGGGATAATTATCGTTAAATTGTATTAAAATTGCAAAACATGTATTTTGAACGATATAACGAATAAAATACTTGGAAGTATTAACTTTTAAAAATATTAGGCCAAAATTGAGTATCAACAACTTCCCCCTTTGTTTGATTAGGATCGATGTAAGAGATCATAGTAAAAAAAGTTGACAAAATCCAATTTTGGTTTAATAAACTTTGAACAAAATGACATGAGACATTAGTAGAGCTTTTGAACAATACTCTATGTCCGTCAACGGGGCTCAAAATAATAAACAAAAAGGCAAGGATTGATCGGATACTAAAAACTCACATACCTTCGACGTTATTTTCAAAATTGTACAATGAAAAATTGTGTACCTCTTTGAAAGGAAGATGATTCAAATAACATGTTACTTTGAATGAGGTGACGACTTAATTTATCTCTTGAAAGGCAGCCGACCCAACTATAACATGTCAGTTTGAACGAGGTGAAAACCCAACGTGTCTCTTGAAAGGCAGACGTCCAACTTGAATGTGATAGGTCACTTTGAATGAGGTGACAACTCAACTTAACATTTAACTTTGAATGAGGTGGCAACCCAACACATCTCTTGAAAGGTATACGACCCAAATTTGTCACGACCCAACCTACCGGGACATGCGGGCACCCACTTTAACACCTAAGTAGGAGAACCATCACCATCATATCCCAATAGTTAAAACATGCGGAAACTTAGTTAAAAACGGAGATAAATGAAATCATAGTGTTTTTATAAATGAAAACCTTCTTAAACAAATTCGGATTAAGACTTGTAAAGTAATTAACACCCCAAAGATCTAGTCTAAACAGGTACAAGAGCTACTAAGAGTACAACATGACATAATAATGAAAAGACAAAGCTTTCACCATGCAGGAGGAAAAGTTGAAGCTGCTGGAGAACTCTTCGTCTCCATCTAATGAAACATCACCAACCTGCATCCAGACTATGCCAAAAAGGCATAGCAAGAGTAGTATCAGTACAAAACCACACATATTGGTAGGCATCATCGGTCAACCCGACGCCCACCGCATAACATAAGAAAACAACTAGCAAGAATATGCAATAAACCACTCGCTTCTCCACATTTACCCTCTCTCGAATACCTTAGAATTACACTAGCACCCTTACTACTAACCACCTTTTCAGTCAACTTACTTACTAGGTTCTTGATCTTAGCCTAACCATCCTAACGCATAGAAAAGTCCACGAATACAACTACAAGCATTTTGACTCGCCACTCATGACATACCCTTACCTTCTCTTCTAGGTTACCCTACCCTTGCCACATGGTACATTGCATCAAGCTTTCTAACCACTAATCACAAATTCCTTCCTCCAAGGTGAAATCCACCTAAGTAATTACATCCCGTACACTAACCCCACTTCTCTCCCTTACAACACACGGACAACCATTGCTCTCAATTATTACGACCCCTGAACCCTTGGCCTTCCCGATTCATTCAACAACGAGATACGTAACAAGTTTACTCAACATAAAAGAACAATCAAATATAAGTCCTCATAACCATATAACGACTCCAGAGAATTACAATATCAATTATCATTACGAACCACAGACAATTTCACGATCCTCAAGATACACAATTATGTCAAGTTATTGGTCCTCTCATGAAACCCAAACCCAAACTGTTAGCATATCGGAACGTGGTACCCGATCCAATGTTTATGCCAGAATGTGGCAACCGATCCCATATTTATGCCGGAACGTGGCAACCGATCCAAGTTAGTGTGTCGGAACGTAACACTTGATCCATTCAACAAGCCACAATCACAATCACAATCACAATCACAATCACAAGCATATTCACATAATCATACAACCAAGTCATGATTCATGGCGTTCATCATTCCTCTATCTCATTACAAATAGTATGATCAATAACGCCACATTGCATACAGACCCATATTATAATGAAGCAGGAACACCATATATCACAAAATCATGAAATTACAACCATCACAATGAAATATTCATCAACATATATGACTTTAACAATAATTCGACCAACTTAGCCCTAGTTCATCACCTAAGGCTTCTTGCTATGGTTAAGTTATCTTTTGTTCGGTGCATGAAGGCCTACGCATAAATCCTACCATTGATTTACATTATATTATGCAGTGAGCACATATTTATAACTACTCAATTAGCAAAACCTAGCCTACTTGGGCGCCAAGCAGCTGCTCCAAGTTTTTGGCTTCAATTCTAGTTTTTGAATTTTGTGACGGTGATCTTGACTGAAAATTTGCTATCCACCGCGCTACTTATGCTAGAAATCTCCTTCTCCTTCCTTCCCAAGCTTATAGTAGCTTTTTGGGAGTTTCTCGAGTGATTTACATCTAAATTAAGTATTTTAGGAAGAAGGAGAAAATAAGATTTCATGTTATTTACATTCTGTCTCGCCTATCTCGCTCTAGCACCAGCTTACCCCGCTGTGGCGCCGCCGCCCTAGTGGCATCTGGCCCGCCCTGGCGGGACAGTGGCTAATAACTTCTGAGGTTTTACTTTTCCTAAATAACGACGGTTCAGGTCGTTACAATAGATACCAATTTACCCTTCGTTCGTCCCCGAACGACTAGTTCACAGATCATTATGCACTCTACCTCGAAGTATTTTTAACTAAAAACTCGGTCCATTACAAATCACGGATGGGGATGGCTTTTCAAGTCTGGATCATGAAAGGGTCTATACTCAAGGGACCGGTTAGGGACATGACGTAACACCTGGAAAAGAATTTAGTCCCAAATTACACAGCCTAAGCTAATGTAATTGACTTGGTTTGGAAGAGTAAAAGTCTAAACGACAAGAAACGACCACGACGTCCAGAAACTAGAGAAGAATGTGTTCTAGTGTGTCCTTAAGTTTTAGGCAGGTTTGGGAGTGTCGTATAATGGTATAATCTGGTGAAAAGGCTTAAAATAGTTAAATATATGTTCCTAGGGTCAAAACGTTAAAATACGACTCCCCGAGGCCAACCTAGAGGCCCCGAGGAGGACCCCAACCTTAGCCAAGCAAACTTGCAGATTGAACTTGGAGGGAATAGCTGCGCGTCGCGCACTTGCTCCCCCAAGGAGAAAAAATCCAGTTCGCGACGCGGTCGTGTCGCGGACTCTACTGTCTCGAAATTTAATTCCAAATATCTTCAGGGAACAGCTCCGCGTCGCGGACTTGTTCCGCGATGAAAATGCAGAAATTCAGAAATTTATTTTTACTTCATTAAAGAGTCCATTTAAGTGAGGGGTATTTAGGGTGCTTTAGGGGACATGTATATATTAATTTTTAAGTCAATTTACCTCACTTTTATCACTCAAACACAAAACCCCAAAGATCCAAACCTAAAGTTCCTCCTTCTCTCTACTTTCTCTCTCTTCTCATGAATTCCATTGAAGAAGATTGGAACTTCAAGAAGAAGACCAAATCTCCAAGGTTTCAACTAAGATTTTCGTGGTTAATTCATCAATAAGGTATGGTTGTTTATCACTCTTGGGATTCCTTTCCCCAAGAGGCCCCTTCAAGATGAATTTCAAAATATCCAATTTGTAGGTTTCAATCCAAAAACGTGGGTCTTCTTTCTAAAGTGAAATTGATGTTATAAACTAACTTTGATTGATGTTATATGAACAATTATGGATGAATTTATGTTGTATTGGTGGTTTCTTGAAGAATTCCCCATGAGACCCATGTTTCTCCTTCTTTTCATAATTCTAACCCTAGTTGTGTTGGATATTGATTGAAGGCTATGAATTGAATGTGATGTTATGTAATTCATGTTTGTATGATGATTCTACCCTAGGTTATGTATAATTTCTATGAAATTAAGGTTGAGTCTTTAAATGAAGCCTTGAAGGCTATGAAGGGAATATGTCAATTGCTTATATTGATATTGATTATGTTATTACTTCATGAATTACCTTGTATTATGTATTGGTTATGAATTGCTTGGTTATTGAAGTATGGATGTCCCACGAAGGGCAAGAAGGTATGAAGGTTGGTTCTTCTTTGAACTCAAGTATGAAAGGTGAATTACTTAGATTGTAATGATGTTATACCTAATGTGTTAGTGTGGTGTTGATGACCTAGTTTCCTCATCCTTAACCCTCTACACTTGAATTAGATATGAAGTATATATGTATATTATGGTATGATTACTATATGATTGAAAGGTAGTTCTCATGATTGTAGTGTAATGTAAAGTGAAAGCTTTACTCACTTGGTAAGTGTCTCTAAAATGAAAGGATTGTTACTCACTTATGAACACATATGAGCTATTATGGTAAGATGTCTACATAAGGGTCTATTAAAGGCTAATGTGAATTTATGTGATGACTAAAGATGATTACAAAAGGGAATTAGATGCTTAACACCGAAAAGGCATGTAAATGATATGGGGGTCTTATGTTTAGTAAGTCTGGCTCCCCACATGGGTTTCCTCACGTTTAGCAAGTTCGGATTACCCATGGTATGTGTTGTCTCATGAGATGGAAACCCCCACGTTTAGTAAGTTAGGGTTTCAAGAAGCAATCTCCTTGACCCTTAACTATGTGCCCACATAGGACTCTAGCTTAGGGGATCCACCTAGATAGCTATGTACGGATGGTTACACCTTAGGCAAGTGTTAACCCTCTCTTTTCGGTGTGGGAGTAGAACACCGGATTCCATGTAGCTCTCATGGTCTATGTTAGTTATTGCAAAATTTCCCTAATGTAAAAGTAAATGAAGGTATGAAAGGTGTGAACTCTTACTAGGGCTTTCTTAAGGGTTTCTACATAGTGTAAGGGAGGGTATGGGACCTCTATTGCACATTGCACTTGTGGGATCCTATAAGATGGTTGTGGTAGTGTTCTCTTATGATTATGATGATTATGAGTTATGTATGTTGAAGCTATGCTATGTATGATCATTATGAATATGGTAAGTTATGATGAAATATGGTCTTATGAATGTATGCATGAAGTAGGTTGCTTAATGTGATACTTGGCTTTGAATAGGGTTATGGGGTTCTATTATTTGCATTGCACTAGTATTGCTTGGGTTGTCTACATGTTGGGATGATATTATGTTGGTTTGGACTATGATACTTAATTGTGTGCATATTGGATTTACTTGGCAAAAAGCATGTTTTGAATAAAATGTTCTTTTATGCATGTTTCAATGGTTTTTATGCATAGTAGCCATACTTAGTACGTGTGTTGTACTAACCCATATTTTCTCCCTTTTCCCAAACATTTTGGTTCGGGCTGTTGAGGATTCAAGCTTACTTCTCAAGACACTTGGAGTTGCTTCCCCAAGTTGGTGAGTCCTCAAGTCCGAGGACAAGACCCTATGATCTAGCTTCTATGTTTAGTTCTTTGCTTATGTTGAAAGACATTGTTGTACTTCCTTTTTGCAAGACTTCTTATTGATGTAAGGGCTAAGTCCCATTTTCGATACTTCTATGTCTAGCTGGTGCATTGTGACGAAGTTAGATTCTATTTTTCATATATGAAGTGAAGTTGAACCTCCAAAGTAAAATTTTCAAATTTTCCGTGATTTTATTCTATGATACATGTTATGATGAATGCTAAGGGCTTGTATAAGACATCTTCGAGGTCGAATACGCCAGTAACAACTAGGGGGTGCTCTCGGGTCGTTACATATTTGGTATCAGAGCATAAGGTTGAGAATAATGTAGGGTTCATGTCATAAGATACCACGTCGAGTAGAGTCTTGTTCATGGGTGTGAAGCGCGCCACACGTATGAATGAGAGGCTACGAGATGCTTAGGAACTTTCACTCTCTTGTTATTCCACAGTCGTGCCTAAGAGTCTTAACTATATTTAGTCCTTTTGTTCTAATCCTTCTCTTATGCTTATAGGCGATGAATACAAGAAGGAACAACGCAAGGAGGGCCGGTGAGGAGAATGTGAATGAGGCGGTTCCCCCACAAGCTCCTCAAAACCCTCAAGTTCCTATTGAAGAAAGGGCTATGTCTTTTGTTGAGATAAGGTCGGCTATTCATAATTTGACTCAAGTGTTGGCCACTCAAGTTGCTAGGGATGATAGGGTGCAAGTGAACCCCAATGCTAGCACTACCGCTTCTAGGATAAGGGATTTCACAAGGATGAATCCCCCTACTTTCTTTGGCTCTAAAGTGGAAGAAGATCCACAAGGGTTCATTGATGAATAGTTTAAGGTTATAGAGGCTTTGGGCGTGTCTTCTCAAGAAAAGGCGGAGTTAGTCGCCTATCAACTCAAAGATGTGTCACAAGTGTGGTATGAACAATGGAAGGAGGGGAGACCTATTAGAGAGGGTCCGATAAGTTGGGCTGCATTCAAGACGGCTTTTCTTGATAGGTTTTTCCCCTTGGAACTAAGGGAGAGAAAAATGCAAGAATTCATCAACCTCCGTCAAGGGGGTATGAGTGTGAAGGAGTATGGCCTCAAGTTCACTCAATTGTCCAAGCATGCTCCTACTTTGGTGTCGGACTCTAGAGCTACAATGAACAAATTTGTTATGGGTGTATCCGATCTTGTGGTGAATGAATGTAGGTCGGCTATGTTAATCCCAAGCATGGACATTTCTCACCTTATGGTTCATGCCGAACAAATTGAGGAGAAAAAGCTTAAGCGAGTTGGTAGAGAATTGAAGAGGTCAAGGGCCGATGATGGAAATTCTTCTAAGGATAGGTTTGAAATTCAAGATATGCCAAAGTTCAAAAAGAGGTTTTCCAACCAAGGTCCTCTTAACATTCCAAGGGTCAATAAAGGTAAAGTGTCTACCCCCAAGCCTCAAGAAGCAAGAGGTGGTGGTTCTTATGTTGAGAAGCCTATTTGTACAAAGTGTGGTCGAAAACATGAAGGCAAGTGCCTAGTTGGCACGGGTAATTGCTATGGTTGTGGTAAGAGGGGCCATATGAGGAGGGACTGCCCTATGCTAAAGGCTCAAGGAAGGGAAAATGCTCAAGCACAAGCAAGTGGCCCAAATCCCGATGCTCCTAAGAAGAATCGCTTCTATGCTCTCCAATCCCGAGGTGATCAAGAGAGCTCTCCGGATGTTGTGACTGGTATGTTGCAAGTATTTTCAATAAATGTTTATGCATTATTGGATCCCGATGCCACTTTGTCTTTTGTAACCCCTTTAGTGGCTATGAAGTTTAATATGCTTGCCGATGTCTTAGATAAACCCTTTTCGGTTTCTATCCCGGTGGGTGATTCCATAGTTGCTAAAAGAGTTTATAGGGATTGTCCCATATCATTGCCCAATAGAGTCACTTTGGTTGATTTGGTGGAACTTGATATGTTAGACTTTGATGTTATTGGGGATGGATTGGCTTCATGCTTGTTTTGCGTCCATTGATTGTAGGACCCGAATTGTGAAGTTTCAATTTCCTAATGAACCCATTTTAGAATGGAAGGGAGGAAATTCCGTTCCTAGTGGAAGGATCATTTCATGTCTAAAAGCTTGTAAGTTGATTTCTAAGGGTTGTCTCTATCATATTGTGAGGGTCAAGGATCTTGAGTCCGAGATTCCTCCTTTGGAGTCGGTCCCCGTAGTGAAGTATTTTCCGAAAAGTATTTCTCGATGACTTATCCGGGATTCCTCCCGAACGAGAAATAGATTTCGGCATAGATTTATTGCTGGATACACAACCCATTTCAATCCCTCCTTACCGGATGTCCCCGACGGAGTTGAAGGAATTAAAAGCTCAACTCAAAGATTTGTTGGATAAGGGTTTCATCCAACCTAGTATATCTCTTTGGGTTCCATCGGTGTTATTTGTGAAGAAGAAGGATGGATCTCTTCGTATGTGTATTGATTACCGACAGTTAAATAAGGTGACCATTAAGAACAAATATCCACTCCCTAGGATCGATGACTTATTTGATCAACTTCAAGGAGCAAGTTACTTTTCAAAAATTGATTTGAGGTCGGGTTATCACCAACTTAGGGTGAGAGGTGTTGATGTTTCGAAAACAACCTTCCGAACAAGATATGGTCATTTTGAGTTCTTAGTGATGTCCTTTGATCTTACAAATGCCCCGGCGGCTTTCATGGACCTTATGAATCGTGTGTTTAGAAATTTTATAGACTCATTTGTTATTGTCTTTATTGATGACATCTTGATATACTCTAAAAGTGAGGATGATCACGTGAATCATTTGAGGATAGTATTGCAAGCCCTCAAAGATCACCAACTCTATGCTAAGTTTAGCAAGTGCGAGTTTTGTCTAAGATTGGTTGCTTTCCTTGGTCACATAGTTTCTAGTGAGGGTATAGAAGTTGATCCAAAGAAAACCGATGCGGTCAAAAGTTGGCCTAGACCTTTGAATCCTTCCGACATCCGAAGCTTTTTGGGTTTGGCTGGTTACTACCGGAGGTTTGTTGAGGGATTTTCATCTATTGCATCTCCATTAATGGCCTTAACTCAAATGAAGTCCAAGTTTGAATGGTTGGAATCTTGTGAAAAGAGCTTCCAATTGTTGAAAGATAAGCTCACCTCCGCTCCGGTTTTGACCTTACCGGAGGGCACCGAAGGGTTTGTAGTATACTGTGACACTTCCTGAGTGGGTTTGGGTTGTGTCCTCATGCAGCATGGTAAGGTTATAGCTTATGCCTCGAGACAACTCAAGGTACATGAGAAGAATTATCCAACTCATGACCTTGAGCTTGCGGCCGTAGTCTTTGCTTTAAAGATTTGGAGACACTATCTCTATGGGGTACATGTGGATGTGTTTACCGACCTTAAGAGTCTTCAATATGTTTTTAGCCAAAAAGAATTGAATCTCCGACAACAGAGGTGGTTGGAACTCTTAAAAGATTATGATATGAGTGTCCTTTACCACCTCTGAAAAGCAAATGTGGTTGCGAATGCTTTGAGTCATATATCTATGGGTAGTGTGTCACATGTGGAAGAAGAGAAAAAGGAGTTAGCCCGTGATGTACATAGGCTAGCCCGGTTGGGCGTCCGACTTGAAGATTCCCCAAAAGGAGGTGTCATGGTCCGTCATAATTCTAAGTCATCGGTTGTTGTTGACGTGAAGTCTAAGTAACATCTTGACCCTATTTTGATGGAACTAAAAGAGTCGGTTCTCAACAAAGCAATAGAAACTTTCTCTCAAGGAGAAGATGGGGTGCTAAGGCACCAAGGAAGATTATGTGTGCCGGAAGTGGATGGCCTAAGAGAGACAATCTTAGAGGAGGCCCATGGGTCCCGATACTCTATCCATCCGGGAGCCACCAAAATGTATCGCGACTTACGTGAGATTTATTGGTGGAACAGAATGAAAAGAGACATAGCAGATTTTGTGGCTAGGTGCTCAAATTGCCAACAAGTCAAAGCCGAGCACCAAGGACCGGGAGGTCTAACTCAAGATATTGATACCCCCACTTGGAAGTGGGAAGAGATCAATATGGACTTCGTGGTAGGTTTGCCTCGAACCCGTAGGCAACATGATTCCATTTGGGTCATTGTGGATAGATTGACTAAATCAGCCCATTTCCTTCCCGTCAAGGTTTCTTATTCGGCGGAAGATTATGCTAAGTTGTACATTAAGGAGATTGTGAAATTGCATGGGTCCCCGTTGTCGATTATTTCGGATAGAGTTGCCCAATTTACTTCCCATTTTTGGAGGTATTTCCAAAGTGGGCTTGGTACTCAAGTGAAACTTAGTACCGCATTTCACCCTCAAACGGATGGTCAAGCGGAACGCACCATCCAAACCCTAGAGGACATGTTGAGAGCGTGTGTCATTGATTTCAAAGGTAATTGGGATGACCACCTACCTTTAATAGAATTTTCCTACAATAATAGCTACCACTCGAGTATTGCTATGGCACCTTTTGAAGCACTTTATGGTAGAAGGTGTCGATCTCCGGTTGGGTGGTTTGGAAGTAGGTGAATTTGCTCTTCTTGGTCCCGAGGTAGTCTATGAGGCTACAGAAAAAGTTTGACTTATAAGGGATAGGTTGAAATTGGCTCATAGTCTGGCAAAAGTCTTATGCCGATAATAGAAAGAGAGATCTTGAATTTGAAGTAGGTGATTGGGTCTACTTGAAGATCTCACCCATGAAAGGGGTGATGAGGTTTGGTAAGAAGGGGAAACTTAGCCCCCGGTATGTTAGGCCTTATGAGATCTTGAAGCGTGTCGGAAAGGTCGCTTATGAGTTGAAATTGCCCATCGAATTGGCCCCGATTCACCCGGTGTTCCATATTTCTATGTTAAAGAAGTGTATAGGTGACCCGATGTCCATTCTCCCTCTAGAAGGTTTAGGGGTGCATGAGAACCTTTCTTATGAAGAGGTTCCGATCGAAATCCTAGATTGTCAAGTTAAGAAGTTGAGGAATAAAGAGGTTGCCTCCGTAAAAGTCCTATGGAGAAACCACTTTGTTGAGGGTGCAACATGGGAGGCCGAGGCCGAGGCCGACATGAAGTCCCGCTAGCCTCATCTTTTTCCTCCTACTCCTAGCCAAAGTTGAGGTTAGTAGTCTCTCTTAATTAGGTATAAATTGAAAATCATGTGTGTTGATGATTATGACATGATTTCCTTGTATGTGCATATTTTTGTGAAAATTCATGCTTAAAGTTCTATTTTGAGTTTTCATGAATTTTCTTTCTCATGATTGAAATTACACCCATAGATGTTGTGTGATGTTGTCTTCATGAGAGTTGTAATGAGCATGCTTGATGTTGTCTTGCTAAAGAAATGTCTTGTTGATTGCTTAATATATATGTTGATGCTCATTGAATATGGAGAAGATAGTTCCTCCTATACTTATGTGAAGTAAAGAGTTTGAGCATAGTGATGTTGTGGATTAAATTCCTATATGATATGATGATATGATGTTGTTGTTGTGACTGGTTGTTGTGCTGCTAGTTTGAGTCATTGTCTCCCTAGAAAGAAGTCCAAGTGACATTCGGGGACGAATGTTCCTAAGGGGGGGGGGATATTGTAACACCCCGGAAATTCTATGACTTAAGTTAGAGCCTCACCGTATGAATAATGACTTAAAAATAGTTAAAATGATGTTTATAAACCTAAACTAATGTAATTGACTTGGTTTGGAAGAGTAAAAGTCTAAACGTCAAGAAACGACCACGATGTCCGGACACTAGAGAAGAATGTGTTCTAGTGTGTCCTTAGGTTTTGGGCAGGTTTGGGAGTGTCGTATGATGGTATAATCTGGTGAAAAGGTTTAAAATAGGTAAATATATTCCTAGGGTCAAAACGTTCGAATACGACTCCCCGGGGCCACCCTAAGGGGCCCCTGAGGAGGACCCCAACCTTAGCCAAGCAAGCTGCCAAGGCATCTTGCAGATTGCACTAGGAGGGAATAGCTGCGTGTCGCGCACTTGCTCCCCGAAGGAGCAAAAATCCAATTTGCGACGCGGTCGTGTCGCGGACTCTACTGTCTCGAAATTTAATTCCAAATATCTTCAGGGAACAGCTCCGCGTCGCGGACTTGTTCTGCGACGAAAATGCAGAAATTCAGAAATCTATTTTTACTTCATTAAAGAGTCCATTTAAGTGAGCGGTATTTAGGGTACTTTAGGGGACGTGTATATATTGATTTTTAAGTTAATTTACCTCACTTTTATCACTCAAACACAAAACCCCAAAGATCCAAACCTAAAGTTCCTTCTTCTCTCTACTCTCTCTCTCTTCTCAAGAACTCCATTGAAGAAGATTGGAACTTCAAGAAGAAGACCAACTCTCCAAGGTTTCAACTTGGATTTTCGTGGTTGATTCGTCAATAAGGTATGGTTGCTTATCACTCTTGGAATTCCTTTCCCCAAGAGGCCCCTTCAAGATGAATTTCAAAATATCCAATTTGTAGGTTTCAATCCAAAAACGTGGGTCTTCTTTCTAAAGTGAAATTGATGTTATAAACTAACTTTGATTGATGTTATATGAACAATTATGGATGAATTTATGTTGTATTGGTGGTTTCTTGAAGAATTCCCCATGAGACCCATGTTTCTCCTTTTCCTAATTCTAACCCTAGTTGTGTTGGATATTGATTGAAGGCAATGAATTGAATGTGATGTTATGTAATTCATGTTTGTATGATGATTCTACCATAGGTTATGTATAATTTCTATGAAATTAGGGTTGAGTCTTTGAATGAAGCCTTGAAGGCTATGAAGGGAATATGTCAATTGCTTGTATTGATGTTGATTATGTTTGTCACGACCCAAGCCTAGGGCCTAGACGTGACATGGCAAATGAGGAACCCGAAGGAAACCCAAACAAGCCTCTCAAACCTGTCATCACACTTCATCGGTCGCGGAAGTACATTCAACATTAATTAACGGGAAATAGGGACTAAGGGCAAACCATTTCAAAATGACATCGTAGAACAAGAGTCAAGCTCATTTACAAAATACTTGTCCAACGCACACCTCTACATACATAGATAGGACGGGGGCCATGACATACTACCGGCTCCCCTCATAGTCAAAATACAATTGCAAGCTAAAGTCTCAAAACATAGGAGTAGGAACATAACATAGCCCTCGAATCATTGAGGACTCACCAACAAACTCGGATAAGCACCGTACTAGCCACGTGAATGGAGAGAAGGATCAAGAGTAGCTCCGGTCCCTACATGGTGACATCATGTAGGCAAAATATGCGTTAGTACTTGGAATGTACTAAGTATGCGGGGTGCAATACAACAATAGACAAGGACACAATCGAAATGCAAGAAATAGTTTCATAGGCATAATGAATAACAATATGAGGATGCATGATCAAAGTGAAGTCAAAACATGTTTAAGTAAATCTATACTAATAATAGATATCATATGTGTATGCATGATCCAACCAATCTATAACCCCAACTTAGGATGGGGGATGCCGTTCACACCCGGATACCCTGGTGGTAAGGTATAAACCCCTCACATAGTTGATGTTGGTCACACCCCAAGCATCCTAGGTGGTGAGATATAAACCTCTCACATAGTTGATGTTGGTCACACCCCAAGCATCCTAGGTGGTGAGATATAAACCTCTCACATGGTTGTCCGGTTCTTTTCCCCCGGACCGGGCATGGTCATGCAACACTTTATATAGGAAATTCCCATTAGGCTCTAATGCAATCTCACGTATGGAATGAACATATACACAGGCTTAGTTTGTCATCAACACATCTCTGGATTGCCATACATCTCATAACTCAAGCTTTAAAGCATCGATTCATCAATTCTCCATAGTTGGACATTTTGTCAAACACCTTGAAGGCATGTAATGGAATCAAAGAGCATGGAAAATAGGGTAGTAATTATGCAGCCAAACCAGTGAACAACCTACAACAACACCTTTTAACACCCACAATACCACATGAAAATCTCCACATCCATTCCAAATTTAAATTCAAGTTCTAGAGTCACAACATGCTCAAAACAATCACTTTTCATGTTTAAAATTCAATGTGCAGGAATTATTACAAAGAACAAGACTAATTTATGAATCTTAACTTAAACCATGAATTAGTGAGTAGAATAGAGTCTAGGCACTATGGGTGGAAGGACCCATGAGTTCAACACCACATACCTTGAGTTTTTATGAAGGTCTTGAGAGTGTCTTCAATGGAAGCTTGGAACTTGGAGCAAGAGTCTCTTCAATCTTGATGAAGGTTTTGGATTAGGGTTCTTGAGAGAACTTGAGAGAAAATGTGTCTAAGTATGGGAGAGGTGTTTTGGGAAATGTTTTAGAGATGGGAATTGAACTAATGCTATATAGGAAATAACATATGCCCTTTGGAAAAAATGGTCCAACACTTAGAAAAAAAATGAGGCGGGTGAACAAAAAAAACGCTCACTGGAAATTGCATTTCCTGCCGGACAGATTTTACGAAAATGGGCATAACTTCTTTGTCCGAACTCCGAATGAGGTGAAACGAAGTGCGTTGGGTAGATAACTCAAAGATCTTTCCATGGATATGTTATGGGCCACCCAATTATTTGTGTGCTAGGAGATATGACCCTCCAAAGTAGACCCTCGAAAAAGGCTTCACTTGAAAATTTCAGATTTTGATACGGTTGCTCTAAAATTTGGGTTAGACCCATTTCCCACTCAATTTGACCCCCTAAACAAGAATATGAAGTCGGATTTTCGAAAAACGAAACAGAGTTTTAGATATAGCTAAAATAAGTTTCCGGTAACTTCCGAAGCACATTTTTAGGAACTTTTTTGGGTCATTTCAATGTTATTACTTCATGAATTACCTTGTATTATGTATTGGTTATGAATTGCTTGGTTATTGAAGTATGGATGTCCCACGAAGGGCAAGAAGGTATGAAGGTTGGTTCTTCTTTGAACTCAAGTATGAAAGGTGAATTACTTAGATTGTAATGATGTTATACCTAATGTGTTATTGTGGTGTTGATGACCTAGTTTCCTCATCCTTAACCCTCTACACTTGAATTAGATATGAAGTATGTATGTATATTATGGTATGATTGCTATATGATTGAAAGGTAGTTCTCATGATTGTAGTGTAATGTAAAGTGAAAGCTTTACTCACTTGGTAAGTGTCTCTAAAATGAAAGGATTGTTACTCACTTATGAACACATATGAGCTATTATGGTAAGATGTCTACATAAGGGTCTATTAAAGGCTAATGTGAATTTATGTGATGACTAAAGATGATTACAAAAGGGAATTAGATGCTTAACACCGAAAAGGCATGTAAATGATATGGGGGTCTTATGTTTAGTAAGTCCGGCTCCCCACATGGGTTTCCTCACGTTTAGCAAGTTCGGATTACCCATGGTATGTGTTGTCTCATGAGATGGAAACCCCCACGTTTAGTAAGTTAGGGTTTCAAGAAGCAATCTCCTTGACCCTTAACTATGTGCCCACATAGGACTCTAGCTTAGTGGATCCACCTAGATAGCTATGTACGAATGGTTACACCTTAGGCAAGTGTTAACCCTCTCTTTTCGGTGTGGGAGTAGAACACCGGATTCCATGTAGCTCTCATGGTCTATGTCGGTTATTGCAAAATTTCCCTAATGTAAAAGTAAATGAAGGTATGAAAGGTGTGAACTCTTACTAGGGCTTTCTTAAGGGTTTCTACATAGTGTAAGGGAGGGTATGGGACTTCTCTTGCACATTGCACTTGTGGGATCCTAAGAGATGGTTGTGGTAGTGTTCTCTTATGATTATGATGATTATGAGTTATGTATGTTGAAGCTATGCTATGTATGATCATTATGAATATGGTAAGTTATGATGAAATATGGTCTTATGAATGTATGCATGAAGTAGGTTGCTTAATGTGATACTTGGCTTTGAATAGGGTTATGGGGTTCTATTATTTGCATTGCACTAGTATTGCTTGGGTTGTCTACATGTTGGGATGATATTATGTTGGTTTGGACTATGATACTTAATTGTGTGCCTATTGAATTTACTTGGCAAAAAGCATATTTTCAATAAAATGTCCTTTTATGCATGTTTCAATGGTTTTTATGCATAGTAGCCATACTTAGTACGTGTGTTGTACTGACCCAAATTTTCTTCCTTTTCCCAATGATTTAGGTTCGGGCCGTTGAGGATTCAAGCTTACTTCTCTAGACACTTGAAGTTGCTTCCCCAAGTTGGTGAGTCCTCAAGTCCGAGGACAAGACCCTATGATCTTGCTTTTATGTTTAGTTCTTTGCTTATGTTGAAAGACATTGTTGTACTTCCTTTTTGCAAGACTTCTTATTGATGTAAGGGCTAATTTCCATTTTTGATACTTCTATGTCTAGATGGTGCATTGTGACGAAGTTAGATTCTATTTTTCATATATGAAGTGAAGTTGAACTTCCAAAGTAAAAGTTTTAAAGTTTCCGTGATTTTATTCTATGATACATGTTATGATGAATGCTAAGGGCTTGTATAAGACCTCTTCGAGGTCAAATACGCCGGTAACGACTAGGGGGTGCTCTCGGGTCGTTACAATTATGTCTTATCATTTCAGTTTTAGGCTTGATGTACGGGTTACGTTGTGATTACTTCTTATGTACTAGATGACTTTGAGACGATGCTCAGACTTCCGCTTCACTTTATAAAACCTTATGTTTTGAAATGATCTTTTAAATCTCTTGTTTTCTATTATCTTGTTTATGTATGCTACGTGTCTTGTCTGGGGGCCTCTCGGGGTCCTATACACCATGTTACACCTAGGGTCTACCTTGGGCCGTGACAAAATTGCTTCCTATAAATATTCATTTATATCCATTATATTAGACATGATTCTGATGAATGAAAATCAAGAGTACCCTAAAATTGAGAGTTCTGAATTTTGGAGAAATATTCTTCTCCTTTCACCTATCTAGAATCTCATATATTTGTTGGAGTTCTATTCGTGGTGGAAGCTCGTTATCGCTCTGACTCATCGTTTTCTCAACTCATTTCCTTGAGCAAGGTAATTCTCTTTTCTTGTTTGCAGTTTTTTAAATTATTTAAATTTATTTAGCTTGATGATTAGATTTTCTTTAATTTAGTGTGCAAGTGTAAATATTTAATTTCAGCAGTTTATTTACTGTTTTCAATTTCACTTGCTTGCTTGTATTGTTAGAAGTAGTATTAATTTTATTTTGAGTCATTAGTTTAGCTTGTCTTCAACTTCTTTGAGCTTCAATTTGTGTAACATTTTTCTCCCTCTTATAATTCTCATTCACAGCTATTAGTATTTTGTTTAAATTACAACATTCGAATGGTATTATCTAGTCATTTTAAATAATAAAATTTTATTTTATTTGATCATGGCATGTATATAATAAGTTCTATTTATATGATAAGTTTATTCGAGTTGGAGAGTTTTCTTTACCGTTAAATTGCCTATTTTAAATTTAGTGACAGAACTTGAGTTTTTTTTCTACTTAAGCTTGTCAATTATATTCAGTATTATCTTGTTTAAATTTTTAAAAGTTCTTTTTTTCAATTAGTTTGACTATTTTAGTTGATGTGTTGAGTTTGATTTTGTCATTTGAATTTTATATTAAGTGATACTTATAGTTCAAGTGATGTCTGCAATGTAAAAATTGAGTTTAATTTAGTTTATGATGAGATATATTTGTTCACATAAATGATGAAGCTAGTTGTCTTTGCACTTTTTCTTTCTTTCTTGTGACAAGTTGATATACTTCAGATTTATGTAAATAATGACTTCGTAAATTTCCTCATCCCTATTCCTTCTCCTTGAAGATATCATCTCGTATGGTTAGAAATTTAGGATAATCAAGATGTGACATGAATCAATATCCATCTCTAGAAAATACATTTGTTTGCTTTTATAAGCTATCAAAAATATGCATTTTTGGATAGGTCTACTACATTCACTAATTTATCTTGCTCTTAGCTTGATTGATTAGTTTATAACGTCATCTCTAGTTAAGCCAAAGAAATAAGTGTTCATTTGTAAGAACGTCTTGTTTTTAATAATGTCTAATGGTTTAATTAAATCATATCTTTTTCTATGAGTTATTTTTATCCATATCAAGAAAACAATAAATTCTCATTGTCACTTATTGTTGTTGGCGGATTGTTTATAATGATTTTGAGTGTCACATGTCTCTTACTCATACTAATTCTCTACTTTTTCTTTTTCATGTACGAGTCCCATTTGGACTCTCATAAGTCGATACTCTCTTATTTTTTGAGCCACCTTGTCTGGAAATGAGAGGAAGAGGAAGAGGAAGTTGTTATATAGGTGTAAAATATGTTGTAAAATAGGTTATGTACAATCAGTATGCGTTCCATATACAAAGAAAGTAGGTGATGATATACAATGATATACACTAATATACACGCCGTTGACTTTCTTAGCCCTTGGGTTACTAGTCCACTTGAATATAATGTTCACTCTTAGTTAACTAGCATAGAGAGAAGCCAAAATTTTGAAATTATCTCATTTTCTTAAGATGATCCAGTACCCAAGGTGTAATAGGTTAACTAGAAAGACTATCTTGAGTCAAAATCCCCCTACCTAAACGTATGATCATACTTACGTGTTTAAATTTGAAGGACATATACGCTGTTCTCGAACCATTGTCCTTCGAGATTGTAAATTTATTTTTATAATTTATTCTAATTGAAGAAGGACCTTTACAAGATACTATTTTATCCAAAAGATGTTGGTATTCGAGATGATAAGAAGTCCAAGAAGGAAAGACCTTCCATGAAAGCTTAGTTTAGAATTGTACCCCTGCGTAAGATTGATTATTTATATCTCATTTTTCCTATTATGTATTCTCATTCAATTTATTCTTAAAGATTATATATATATGTTTTTAGGGTAATGAGACATTTTGAAATGACTTAATACATTCTTCAAATCGCTAGGTTTACCCTTGACATAAAAGGTTCACATATTTCTATAAGACACACAATAACTATTTGTGCGCTTTATGATATAACTATTTTGTGTGAATATTTTGCTTCATTTGGAGACATGCTAGTAATATTTTTAAAACACCTTTCTAGAGCTTCATAAACACAATCACTATTAAAGTCCGTCCAAATACTCCTCCAGTCTTGAGTTTTTCAACTAGATTTGAAATTCACTATAGAATCTTTGATCTTATTCTGTTATCTCATGAAAGGTCGATTGTCGACCTACCATTACAAGGTGGATAGAAATTTGAAAGCATATATATATATATATATATATATATATATATAGATATACGAGATAGGAAGTACAACAATTGAAGCGCTAGAAGAACTTGGCTCAACTCAAGCCAACCTTTCTGATACACACTAATCTAAAAAAATAGATAAACTTTTGTCCGTTTAGTCTTTTTTCATCCACAGATCGAACAAAGCAAAACTTATGTGTTCAGTTCTTTGTGTGATAATTTGCATTATCCATTATGAACACAAACTAACATTCTTTCCTTTTGAGTTATTCTTCTTTTTTAGAGAGAGACTGATTTGTGTAAAATATCAAACTTGCACACTTATAAAAGATTGAAGCAAAGACACTCTCAAATTTTCATCGGTAAAAGACCCGAACAACCTTATCATTGTTTACTTGGACCATCAAAGACTTATCTCAATAAAGACTACTAGTTTGATTAACCTAGTCAATCTTCATTGTGCTTGTCACAACCTTATGAACTATGTTTGACCTAATTTCTCTAGTGAAATACGTAGGTGCCTTACAGACTCGATCATATTCCTAGTAAGTTTTACATCTTTCCTTACGATGAAAATTGGACAATTTTTTTGAGCAAATCTCAAAAATTTCGACAAAAGATGATATTTGTTACAAGATTGAATACATGAGTTTATTATAGATGAAGCGGTAGACAAAATTTTGAGAAGATCTGGAAAATTTCATACTAAGTAGTGTCACAAGTTGCGAGGATATTCAAGAGTTCTTCTATATTCTAAATTGGGACAAAATTTTGGAGGAATATCCTCAAAAATTATGTCATGCCCCGAGCCTACACCCTGGACGTGGTCGGCACTCGAGAACCATTTATGATCCCCAAGCAAACCCTTGACATGACTGACTACTTAGCAGAAGACTACCCAAGAGATAAAAGGCTTAAACACAATTTATCTCAGCATAACTCCGTTGGATGTCTGAAGATACTCATATGCAATAATCATAATAGTTTACAAATCATCTTTAATATAAAAAGGGAAAATACCGAGAGACTCCTCAACTCTAACTATCTATGAAGCCTCTAATACTAGGATATATGTCGGGACAAGACCCACGAAAACTCAACAATAACAGAAAATAAATGTGAAATCCTCCGGAAAGCAAGAAGGCTCACTAAAGCTATCTGAAGCGCAAAGTGATCTCAACCAAAAACTTGTTGATGATCCTGAACACATGTATCTACATCATAAAAGATGCAGGTCGAATGACATCAATACATTTGAATGTACGAGTATGTAATATAGCCGAGGCGAAATAACGGAAAGAAGGGACTACCTATGTATAACATAAACTCAACTGATTGTAAAGAATTAAAAGAATGAAACCATTTAACTTTACAAAATACTTTCTCATTAGTTAAACATTAACATAATAAGTGATATATAAAATTACACTTTAACTCTATTAGGAGATTCTCTAACCGACAACCATCACCATGAGCTAAGTGATGATACAACGTCTTGTCCACGCTGCCAGAACTGTCCTATATCATGCAGGGATATAGAACGTCTCAACTAAGTGGATCTACTAAGCTCTGTCTGAAGGCAAGGCACTAAGGATTCATCTAAAAGTATGATCATATACCCATGTTGGCAAGACATGGTTTATGAGTGCTGTGAGTTGTCTGAACGCTCCCTATATCGGTGCTCAATACTACTCCCAATAATATATATACTCTTTCTCCAATGTATAAAAACATTACACTTTCTCTGATTTGAGATAATTGCTCAAATTATCCTCTTAAAAGAGGTAACTGCTGTTAACTGTCTCTGAAACTCATTGTTTATTTAGAAAACAAGGTTTCTCTATGCTCAATATAAAAATACATCATGGGTTGAGATAATTACTGAAAAAGGGCCTCTTTAAGAGGTAACTGCTCTGTTCTTAATCTTTCTAAAAACTCTTTTAACTTTTCTAAAAAAAAGTCTACTTATTTTCTTCATGTAAAAATGAAACATTTGGGAAATACTTAGTTCCCTTATACTCTTTCTCAAACTGCTCTTTACTTCTTCAAAACTCAGTTCAAGCAATGATGGTTTGCCTAAAAGATTCTCAATAAAAGTCTACTGAATTCTCAATAAGAATTTGCTGAATTCTCAAGATAGGGTTCATGCTGAAAAATAGTCATGCACAATATACTCAATAATCAGAATTCACATTGTATGCCAATTAAATGATAAGGAATAGGAATTACATAATCAACAACTCAAGAATTCAGATTTCAGTATCAACTCATCTCAAGAATACTGAAAACTAAGGATAGAACCCTAGATTACTCTTTTGCTGATTTGAAAGTAGATGTAGGGTGTGAGGACGAACTAGTCCAACACTATGATAGCCTTACATATATGGAAGAATGCAATTCTTTGGCGAAATCGAAAAAACTTGAAGAACGCTTGAACCCTATCTTTTCTCCTCTTGGAACCTTGCTCTAATGTCTTGAAGTGTTAATGAACGTAAAAGAATTGTTTAACACTTTCTAAGCCCTTAATTTTGTGTGCAATGACGTAGTTTAGGCTTAGAATACGGGTTAAAACAATGTAGTTTAAGTACGAAACACATCGGGGAAGACCAAAACAACCCTAGCTTAAAAAACTAAAAAGATGCCAAAATGGGCAGTTTCATGGGCCGTTTAATGTTTCATGGCCCGTCTGGTGGGTCGTCAAGTTGCACCTGCCCGACAGGGCTTCACTAAAATAGGTATAACTTTTTACTCCAAACTTGAAATGAGGCAAACTTGATGGCGTTAGAAAGAGGACTCAACTACCTTTAATTTGATAAGTTATGGGCCACCTAATTCATTTTGTTCTGAGAGATATGATTGTTTGAAGTTGACCCAAAACTCAAAATCTGATGGGTGACTTGTACGAACCACTAAATGGACCATACAAGTTACCACGGGCCATTTAGTGGCTCGTCTAGGTGACTTTCATCTTGGCTGCCTTGGGAAGTCCTTCACAATGCCCAAGACAGGTCGTGATCCCCTAAACGGGCCATCTAAGGTCTCGTGAAGGGTCCAAGGTTCATTTTGGGTTCGTGAACTTGGCTAGGCTAGGCTTAGTCTTTATACGGCTTTTAAAAATACTAGATAGGTATAGGCTGTCTCTGAATACAATATAAAGACTAAGCTTAACAAAAAATAGATGGAAATCGGTAACTCCTAATGTGAGGAGCTTACCCTAGTCTATGAGACCCCAAGCTACTCCGCACAACTCTAAAACAACGACGATAACTCAAACTAGGATTTGAAAGGAGTAGAGTGTAGTATAAGTACCAAAGCGGTACTCAGTAGGCCTCAGTC
Organism: Solanum okadae; assembly: GCA_036553675.1. NCBI lineage: Eukaryota > Viridiplantae > Streptophyta > Magnoliopsida > Solanales > Solanaceae > Solanum > Solanum okadae. The sequence continues at coordinate 19,011,550 of CM071684.1, read as the reverse complement.
GATTGAGATCAAAAGATAACACAAGCATAAACAACAAGTAATAAGGAAAGTATAACACAAGTAACTAAACAGGAGATACTAAAGTAGACAAGTAATAAAGAATAGAAATATGATTCAAGGGGTAAGAAGTTGAGTAAAGAACGCACCTGGAACACAAGACAACAACCTATTCACAAGCAACTAAGATATCAAGTCAACTACCTAGGGTTAGGAGGTCCCACAACCACAATTCTAAAGTCAAAGCCTATCACCTAGCAAGAAAACAATAACATAGAACATAATGTGGTCAAATAATAACCTAACCGGACCCCATAGGCCTGGAAGGTACAAACAACAAACATAACCCAACCTGCCCCATAAACCGTTGGGTGTAATCAACAAACAAATATATTGGTGATAGGCGATGCATATGAATGCATGGTGAGTAGAAGGACCATCAGTGACTATCCAAAAACTCTAACCTCAAGTACCCAATAATGGGGCAGCCCAGCCAACCAGGAAACTCCCAGGGGCATCAGCCACCCAGCTAGAAAGAGTAAACCCGGGGCATTAATAGAACCAAAGAGGGGCCGTCCAGCCAGCCAATAAACTCACAGGGGCATCATCCATCCAGCTTGCAAGAGTAAACCTAGGGGCATCAAATCATAGCCAAAAACATGTAATAAAGGGCATCTGGTTAGTCAAGTAAAACTTGAGCATATCCTAGATGCCTCTAATATCTATAGTAGAAAAGGAGCACGCCTCTTATGCCTCATAATCTAAAAAATCAGTAAGTGAAGTGATCTAGGTGGTACCACTCTTGTTTAAAGCAGTTTAGAATAAAAGTCGAGTAAAACAATATCTCATCATAACAATAAATATGCCAATGCATGAGCCGAGATCATACCACAAAGTTTGTGAGAATGAACAAACAATTCAATGCATGCCATCACCAACATTCAAACAAGTCACTAAAAGTCAAATAAATATACAACCATCCAAACCTCGCTACCAAAGCAGAGAGTACTAACCAAGGATCCAACTAGTCCTCGCACACGGCCTCGAGCCCAATAATATAATCAAGGTCAATAAGAGTATAACAGAACTACTGCTAAACAACAAGTGAACGGATCAAAGAAGAGTTATCAATCAATAAAGGGGGAACCAACTCAAGGGACGATGCCCTACCGAAATCATACCGCTCTAGTCCATGACTAAGCATAGCTCTCACGGCTACGACGAGCCACCAAGTTCACAAGCACCAATACATGGAGAATAACTCAATACAATCCCACGGGAGCAAATCATAACTACAGGAGCAATAAAACACAATAAACCCAAGACTCTTACTGTAACACCTCTATAATTTGAAAGCCAATTTGAAAAGAAAAGATCTCATTTTGGCTATTGGCTGTGTCCTACGAGTCCAGTCTATAACTTATAGAAGTTTCTATGGGTCATAAGTGGCACTCGTAGGAATAACATTGAGATTTGGGAATTTCAAGCTTCTGAAGTTTTACTTATGAGTAAAAAAAATGAGCCGTAAGGAGTTTGACGGGTCATAGGATGGTTTCGTAGAAGGGATTCATACATGGTAAAATTTTGGACTTGAAATAATGTTCTGTGGATGGAGCCTACAGACCGTAGGAATTCAGACGGACCATAGAATGATCTCGTGGAAAGTAAGGTGAAATTTGAGTTTCTGAAGTTGGATCTACAGTTGATCAATACGGATCGTAGAAAGTCACAACCGTAGGAATCATCCGACAATTTTTTTAGGGTATTCAGGTCTATTCCTATGCATTAAATACCTATACTATGTCGTTTTACCCCTAATTCTAAGTCCTATAACTACCCTTCTACTATAAAAATTTCCCCAACTCTTTGATTTATTCAAAACCCCAAATCCTCTCCAAAGTTCTCTTAAAAATTTCTCCTCTCAAGATCAAGGAAGAAGAAGACTAGGGTTTCTTCATCAAGTCTCCTTTCCCCCATTTCTTTTGGACTCTGAATAAAAAGGTATGTAGGGTTTCATCAATGGGTTCCATTCACCCATTGAGCCCCCAGGTTTTTCAATTCTCCAAGTTCAATTTCATCAAATTTGATTAGGTTTTTATTAAACTCTTCATAGGTTCAATTTGTGTTGATTCAATTGTTTGGTTTTGATCTTATAATGATTATTTTGACTCAATTTACACGCTTTCCCATTGATTTTACATGAACCCATGCAAATTCCATGATTTTGACTTTGAATTCTTAAAGGCTTATGGAAAAAAACTAGGAATCTACGAAAGATGATTTATGAAGGTTTATTCATGATTTATAAAATTATGTTTTATGATCTAGGTTTCTTATGATGAGCATCAATGAAATTGTGAAAGAGTTTTCTCACATATAAGAGATCATGGTTTGGTGAATGATTTTCTCACACATGCATGATTTAAGGTTTAAGGATCTATTCTATAATGATTTAAGCTTGAATTAGTATCTTAATTGTGTCTTTTTATGTATAATGCTATGATTATGTTTATGACTGATTCCATTGGGATTTTTACTTAGCACTAAAAGGATATTGAGCTGGAGGCTCTCCCATTTGTAGAGGTCAGGTCTCGAGTAGCAATCTCCTTGTTCCTAACTATGTGCCCCATATGATTGTCTTAAGTGACATAGCTAGTGGATCCACCTAATCTAGAAGTTTAGGGTCTTTGCCTTGTCAAGCAAGGACATCTCTTTTTGGCGTGGGAGCAAGATACCAGATTCCACGTTCTTGCTCATGTGGTCTATGTCAGTTAGTAGTGATATCCTACAAAACTAACTAAGTTGTTCTTAAAAGTCTTATGAAGTTTTACTCATGATTTTAATATGCATTAACCATGCCCATGACATGTGATTCTTCTTTAAATGATTTTACTATATTTAGCTTGGTCATGCATGCCATGTTTTCGATTATGTCTCCTTATTGACCATGCTTCATATTTTATGTATATCCCTTATACATAGTACATTCCATGTACTAATGCATACTTGTGCCTACATTGTTTCACTAATGTAGGGTGTGATGCTTCTGATGTTTGCGTAATCAAGACACAACTTCCAATTCAAGTGTCTACGATCGTACAATAGTAAAGTAACCCAACCAAGGGTTGGGATCGAGTCCTAAGGGAGTGGTTTTGAGAATTAATAGAAAAATAAAATTAGGTTCTAATTAGTCATAGCTATAAAATTATTGAATATAACATACTAAATCTAAGGGGTGACGCAAGCGTCAATTATCAATGGGGTTTTTGTATTAATTAACAACTAAAAACAGCAAAAATATACGAAAACGAGATAGAGAGACAGTATTCTTGGGATGTGATAGGAATACGGGATAAACTAAATCATCGGGTACATGCTTTTGATAGTAAATTGTTGAGTATTTGTGACTAGGCTAGACTATAGTGGGGGTAAATTCTCTCTCGAGCAACTTACCCCGAATCAACTCGGTTTCTCTTGAACACTGAGTTGTCGCATTAAGCAAAGCCTCTGCCTTAGCCCATTCACTCTCTCGAGCTGAATGTGTGGGAGAAGGACTAGAAATCACTCTCTCGAGCTGAACCCATTCGACCCAATACCACCGACTATCAATTTAGTAGTCTTAGTTTTACGACCTCTCTCTCGAGCAAGCCAAAAATACTAAGTTGAAATCGTATTTGCAACTACAATTCCATCAAGTTCATACATAACTACTAAACGAAATCACATCTAAACAACAAATAAACCATCAACAAGCAAGTGCCAACAGATAATCTAACCCATATTCACAAAATCACACCCCAAGAATTGGGGTTTTAGCTAGACATGTAAAAGATATAAAAATTTATACCAATATCAGTTTCCATCAACTGGTTATGAAGAATTATGTCTTAAAACACGTCATGAGTGAAGAATTTTCAAGACCCAAGTCCAATTTCTTGTAGTTGAAACTCTTTGAATCTTCAAGTTCTTAGAACAAAGTCTCCAAAACCCTCTAAAACTTAGACTCTCTCAAAAACTGTAAAAAGTTCCAATAATAATAGTGATAATTATTTGATACTAAGTTAACAATTTAAACAAGTGTTTATAGTGTTTGAAAATTTGTGCTGCAGCAGATCACTCGGCGATCCGCCTTTTGGTCGATTTCATCGCCTTCTTGCTTTAGCCTTCAGCATCTTTGCGCTTTGAGTCGTTGGGCGATATAGTACTACTTCGCGGAACTACTCGGCAACACACTGACTGATCCATTTCATCGCCAACTTGATCTTTCCCTTCAGGGCTCAGCATACTGGAACAAAAGGCAATCTCTAGGCCGATCGGCAACTCGCCAACTCAGCTCGGCGATCTTCAGGCCTTCATTTTTTCGTTCTTTTCAGCCACCTTGTTCCTTCTTGCCAAGTAGTGTCCATGCTTTGCCTCAAACTTCAAATACCTGAAACTTAACGGTTTTCATCAGATATTGAGACAAAATATGCATTTGAGGATGCTAATTCTATCAAAATATAGCCCTAAATCAGTCCAATTTGTGGACTCATCAGCTTTCTCTCCTTCTACTCGTGGCTAGTTAATGATCGTTTGATTTCTTGAGGTTAAAGATGTGGCGAGTCCTCATGTGTGAGGACCATGTTATATTCATTATGTTTCCTTAGGTTTTAAATTTTAGATATTGTACGTGGTGTATGGGTCACATCTCGACCACTTCTTTTGATACATTAGAATAACTTATCAAGACTATGATTAGACTTCAGCTTTTATTTCAAGCTCCTTTATGATATGAAACTTTTTATCTTTAATTCTCGTATTTTCTATTATGTTATGTTGTATGAATGTCAAGTGGCTTGTGTAGGGCCTTCGGGGTCTTATATGTCGTGTCACCTCTACGGTATACTTTGAGTCGTGACAAACTTAGTGTTCAGAGCATAAGGATTTAGAAAAAGACCTTAGGATGTCTGACAAGCAGCGATCAGTAGAGTTTTGTTCATAATTCTGAAGGGCACCACATTTATGTATAAGAGACTACAAAGCGATTAGGAAATTTAACTTCTTTCATTAATCTAAAGTCGTGCCATAAAGTTTATCTCTATAAAGATCCTTCTCTTAAATCTTGTCTGATGCTTTTTTAGGTTATGGAACCTCGAAGAGCTTATGTGAGAAGGAATAGGCATGAGAATGTGGATCCCAAGGTTCCGCAAGCATTGGTTGACCCTTTGGCCGAACAAGTGACTCATGCCGAATTCTGAGCCGCTTTCCAAGTGTTGGTTCAAACTATGATGACCTAAGCAAATAGAGAAGTCGATTCTCTCGTGAACCCAAATGTGGGTACGATGGCAATAAGGATAAGGGACTTCACTAGGATGAATCCTCTGGAATTCCATGGTTCTAAGGTTGATGAGGATCCTCAAGAGTTCATTGATAAGGTGTGCAAGATAGTGGGAATTATGGAATTGTCTACAGTGGAAGAAATGGAGTTGATTGCTTATCAACTTAAGGGTGTTTATCAAGTTTGGTTCAACCAATGGAAGGAAGGGAGTGCGGTTGATACGAGTCCTCTTTATTGGGACAAATTCGAAGGAACTTTTATTGATTGTTTCTTTTCTCTTAAAATGAGAGAAGCAAAGGTGCTTGAGTTCATTAATCTCCGTCAAGGAAATATGAGTGTGAAGGAGTATACTTCGAAGTTCACTCGATTGTCTAAGTATGCTCCAACTATGGTTGCCAACTCTAGAGCAAGAATGAGTAAGTTCATGTCAGGTGTTTCTGACTTGGTTGTCAAAGAAAGTCGTACCGCCATGTTGATTAAGGATATAGATATCTCCTGTTTGACGATACAGGCCCAACAAATTGAAGAGGAAATATCAAGGAAAGGGCAAGAGAGTCCAAGAGGGCAAGGACCGGTGATGGTGACTTTTTTCATTCTTGCTACTAAGAGAAGGTATGGTAGGCAAGCTCATTATTGATAATTTGGAAACTTAGCCACAAATTTTGCAATGTCCTTCTTTATCCCATTCTACCAATAGACTTCCCACAAATCACGATACATCTTGGTGGCTCCCAGGTGAAAATATGTGCTTCTGTCAAAATCTTATTTCTCAACTAATCAACATTCGGAACACATAGCCAACCTTGATATTGATGGGCACCATCTCCCTCTTGGGAGAAAGCCTCAATGGCTTTTTTCAGAAACTGAATTCTTCAACTCAACCAATACTAGATCAAGATATTGCTTGGCTTTTACGGTCGATATAAGAGACGATCCTGAACCAATCTTAACAATCACACCACCCTCATTAGAATTAACAAAGCGAACACCCAATCCGTCCAACCTATGAACATTTCGAACTAGCTCTTTCTTATTATCGGCAACATGGGCAACACTCCCCATCGATAGGTGACTAAGGGCATCCACCACGACATTCACTAAAGTATACAAGGTCCTCCTTACAAGTTCCTACATGGAAACTTCAAAGAGATTGTGGAAATGAAAAAAGACTCCATAAAGGACGCCATGGAGCACTTATCACATGACATATTTCCAAGAATTCTACCTTATATATTTTCTTGGAAGAAACTATATGGTAAATTTAAAAGATTATAACACATTTTCTTGTTTTAATTAGTTTGTATTGTCTTAGTTTTTGATGTCACATAACTATAGGGGCAAATTTTCTCTACTGGTATGGAGTGCAACTTGACCTAGTAGTGACTGAACTAGAACTTCTAAAAGAAATATTGAGCAACAATTATTCCAAAATGGATCTTGAAGGCTTTCCCAAGAAGATTTGAGGAGACGGGCTTCCGACATCTAAAGGCGAAAAATGGGCAAAAATGAGGAAACTAGCCAACCATGTTTTTCATGGAGAAAGCCTAAAAGTAAAATTCTTGTACAATATTTTGTTAAGGAAGTTCCTTTGCTTCATTTAGTGCTAATTTTTTCCCGATAACGTTTGTGACTGCAGAGTATGATTCCGATGATGATAATGAGTTGTGAGACAATGCTCGAACGTTGGAAGATTTATGAAGATAAATAAATTGATGTGTTTGAAGAGTTTAGGCTATTAACATAAGAAATGATTTCCAAGACTGCTTTTGGAAGTAATTGCTTAGAAGGAAAGAACATAATTCAAATGCTGATGAAGTTGACATTTCTAGTTTCCAAAATGCTCACAAAACTAGATCTCCGGTCATCAGGTAAGTTCCTTCCTCCATGAGACGTTCATACATTTTCTCAGTTAAGCCAAACATTCTCTAAATGTTACATTTTGTGTAGTAAATTTGGAAAAACTGTGATGAAATAGAGTTAGAGAAACTCGATTAGGGCATACATGACAACATTACTTGGATAATAAAGAAAAGAGAAGAGGAAAAGATTAGTGAAGAGCATAACTTTGGAAGTGATTTCCTTGGAAAACTCCTAGATGAGTGCAAGAACTTTTATTTTGCTGGTCTGGAGACAACATCTTCTTTGCTCAGATGGACAATCTTCTTACTAGCTACAAACAAGGAGTGGCAATAAATAGCAAGAAAATAAGTTGTTGAATCATTTGGCCCGAAAGTTCCTAATGCAGATGGCCTATTAAGACTGAAAATTGTAAGCATTAAGGATCAATCGTGTATTATCAGTTGCAGTACTTCTATTCAATTACGTAACAGTTTTCAATATTCTTTGATTAGTGTAGATGAACATGATTCTTGATGAATCTCTAAGATTGTACCCTCCAATCAGTGGCGAATTTAAGTGCAAAAAATAGGGCGCCCGAACCCGTGGTCTCTTCGTAAAATTAGATATTTTATGTATATATTTTCTAACATTTGTATAATATTATATTCTTGCACCCGTACTATAAAAAGTCTAGTTGGTCCACATGGTTAAATGTTGAGCTTTTGACTTTGAGGACCGAGGATCAATTCCCACTTAATACATTTTTCTTGGTGCACCCATATTCGAAAAATCCTAGATTCGCCTCTGCCTCCAATACCATTCATCAAAAGGAAAGTTGAGCTAGGTAAGGTAACTTTACCACCTAAAATGCTGATACATATCACCATTAGTAGTTCAACATGATCATAAAATATGGGGAGAAGATGTTCATGTTTTCAAACCAGATTGACTTGCTAAAGGGGTTGTTAAAGCTACAAACAACAATCCAGTAGCAGTTTTTCCGTTTGTCTATGGACCTCAAACTTGTTTAGGTTTGAACTTTGCAATGATTGAAGCAAAAATTAGTCTTTCGATGATTCTACAACGTTACATGTTCACGATTTCACCAACTTATGTTCACTCTCATGTTCAGCTTTATATGCTTCGTCCAGAACATGGAGTTAAAATCATTCTCCACAAGAGTTCAGATATATATATATATATATAAAGCTTAATTGTACTTATATTTGTCCAAGCAAATAAAACTATGTATTTATTTGACATGTCTCTTGAATTAAACAACTTTATAAACTTATTTTGATCTTGTAACACCATTGAAAACCTTTTATGAGTAAAAGAAATAAAAATTCATCTATTTTGATTTTAAAATGTCACGACTCAGACCATCGTGATTGGCACCTGCACTAACCCTTCGGTGGGAGAACCATTACTACAACCCAACCAAGCAAGTTAACCAAAAGCTAAACATTTAAAGCTATGGAAGCAGGTTTAAATAACTAAATAAATAATACGAAGTTCCCATAAACTCTGGGAGTTCAACTAACATCTAACAACTAATGCGAAAATAACCCCTGGAACCTGAAAGTCATTGTACCAAAACATCTAAAGTTCAACCAGTCTAAGAAAAGGGGGTACAACCCCAACCAACACAAACAACTACTAAAGCAATCTCTAAGTCCGAACAAAATGGACTAAACAAAAACGAAGGATCCATGGCAGCCTGAAAGAACTGGCTCATCCTTGAATCTGATCTCGATCAGATATCTCCTAGATAAGGTTTGACCGTAGCCGCTTGAAGATGCCCTGTACTCAACAAAGAACGAGCAAGTGCAGTATCAATACACAACCACACTGTACCGGTAGAATCACACGGCCAATCCAGTAAGCGAAACATATATAAGTAGTCACAACATAGTAAACATGACATGTTCAAAATATATATACACATAGATTATCATTTCAGGAGCAATGTACAATTTCACATTCTCAAAAATAGTAAATATGACAATTCAATGGTCCTCTCATGGAACCCATACCCAAACGGCTAATGTGGCGGAACGACTTCAAGAATTATTTAAAGCACAAACGCAAGGAAATGAAACTTGAAGATCTTGTGATTTGGCTCAAGATCGAGGAAGATAACAAGACCGCCGAAAAGAAGTCTCATGGGAGTTTGACAATAATTGGAGTTTGGAGTTAATAATGTTGAAGAAGCCCCCACCAAAGGCAAGAAGAGAAAGAAGTCCAATGGACAGAAGTCAGGAGAGGCCAAGAAGAAATTCAAGTGTTATGTATATATGCTCAATAGTAAGGATGAAGTAATTGATGCATTTAAGCAATACAAAGATGAAGTGGAGAATCAATTAAATCAAAAGATAAAAATGATTCAGAGTGATAAGGGTGGAGAATACGAATCTCGTTTTGCAGAGATATGTTTGGAATATGGTATTATTCATCAAACTACTGCACCCTATACACCACAATCAAATGGATTGGCAGAACAGAAGAATAGAACATTAAATGAAATGATGAATTCCTTGTTAATCAGTTCTGGTTCGCCGCGAAACTTGTGGGGGAAAGACATCCTTACGACTAACAAGATACTCAATAGGGTACCCCCTAGCAAAATGCAATCAATTCCATATTAGTTATGGAAAGGAAGGAAACTCAACTTGAAATATTTCAAAGTGTGGGGGTGTTTAGACAAGGTAGAGGTTCCTTTACCCAATAGGGTGAAAATTGGACCTAAAACACTAGATTGTGTAGTTATTGGATATGCTGTGAATAGTAAAGCTTGTCATTTTTTTGTTCACAAATCTGATAATCCTGAAATTCATGTTAATACGGTAATTGAGTAAGATAATGCTGAGTTCTTTGAACACATTTATTCGTATAAAACTGAATGTGAGTCGATAAGTGAAAGACCTAAACGACCACAGAAAGAATCAACGGAAAATACACTACCTAACGAGGATCCTAGGCGTAGTAGTCGTCAACGGAAATCCACTTCTTTCGAACCAGACTTTGTGGCATTCTTGCTTGAAAATGAGCCTCAAACATTTAAAGCAGCGATGTCTTCGTCTGAGTCAACTTATTGGAAAGAAGCAGTCAGTGAGATCGAATCAATTTTGAGTAACCATACTTGAGAATTGGCTGCTCTTCCTCCAGAAAATAAACCTTTAGAATCAAAGTGGATCTTTAAAAGGAAAATGAAAGTCGATGGACTATTGACAAATATAAGGCTAGACTTGTAGTCAAAAGATACAGACAAAGAGAAGGTCTGGACTACTTTGATACGTACTCTCCATTAACAAGGATAACATCAATTAGGATGTTAATAGTACTAGCGGCATTGCATGATCTTAAAATCCACCAAATGGCTGTTAAGACAACCTTCTTAAATGGAGAGTTGGAGGAAGAGATTTACATGGAACAACCTAAAGGGTTTGTGGTTCCTGGTAAAGAAGAGAAAGTGTGCAGACTTATTAAGTTACTTTATGGGCTCAAACAAGCACCCAAACAATGTCATGCTAAATTTGATCAAACAATGTTGACAAATGGATTCAATATCAACGAATGTGATAAATGTTTTTACATTAAAAACGTTCCGAATCATGAAGTCATTGTTTGTCTGTATGTTGATGACGTGTTAATAATGAGTAAAGATATTGACGATATAAATGCTACTAAGCGCATGCTGTCCAGCAAGTTCGATATGAAGGACTTAGGAGTTGCTTATTTGATCTTAGGGATCATAATTCTCAAAACTCCTCAAGGACTAGCATTATCTCAATCTCATTATATTGAAAGAGTATTGGACAAGTTCAAGTACTTGAATTTCAACGTTGTCAAAACTCCAATTGATATATGCTTTACTTTTCAAAAGAATGAAGGTGAAAGTGACTCTCAATTGGAATATGCCAGAGTGTTGGTAAGTTTGATGCATATTATGAATTGTACACGACCAGATATATCATGTGCTATTAGCCAGCTGAGTCGGTTTACTAGTAATCCTAATTAAACTCACTGGATGGCAATGAAATGTGTGTTGGGGTATCTGAAACATACACAATACTATGCTTTGCATTATAATAAATATTCTGCTATGATTGAAGGATATAGTGATGCAAATTGGATCACCGAGTCAAATGAAGTAAAATCCACAAGTGGTTATGTGTTTACACTTGGTGGAGGAGCTGTCTCTTGGAAATCATCCAAACAGACATGTATCACTCGCTCCACAATGGAATCTGAATTTATTGCCTTGAATAAGGCTGGTGAAGAAGCTGAATGGCTCCGAAATTTCTTAGAGGACATTCCATTCTGGCCCAAACCTGTGGGACCTATATGCATACATTGTGATAGTCAAGTAGCAATAGGTAGGGCAACGAGCATCATGTACAATGGCAAGTCTCGTCATATACGACGGAGACATAATACCGTAAGACAACTGCTCTCTAGCGGAATTATCACAATTGACTATGTGAAGTAAAGCGATAATGTGTCAGATCCACTAACGAAAGGCCTAGTGAGAGAGACAGTTGAAAGATTATCTAAGGGAATAAGTTTACGGCTTAGGACAAGTCATCATGGTTGTAACTCTACCTAGCAGACTGGAGATCCCATGAGCTAGGCTCAAGGAGAAAAACAAAGTTGTGATTGACGGTTCGACATTGTCAATCAACTCAATCCATTCTCATGATGAAGAAAATGTTCAGGAATGAGGTTAAAACATTAAGTCTTGTTAATGAGTTAATAAAGCTTAAAGTTTTTAATGATTTGCTAAGTTTGGTAGATTTGACCAAATAATGTATCTACGCGATGACATGGTTAGAAATCACCTATGTGAGTGTGACGTGTAAGCCGCTTCAAAGAGAATTATTTGTCAAAAGCCTATTCTTTATACACTCATGAAACCAGGAGGTGTTCATGGCTGAAATGAACACAACTGTAAGAACCATAAACGGTAAAGGGTTAATTGTGTGACATATGGTTGTCTAGGTATACACCAAAGCTCGATGGTTCAAAGATATCGCATCTACCGATTGACCGAGTATATCCAACATATGTTCACTACGGAAAGTTCAATGGCAAACCTACTTATCCAGATGCAATTGATCCTTGCTTGTAAAGTACACACTCGTTCGTGCATTCCTTTATGCTATAACCATTCCCCATTCATGTGGGGGATTGTTGGGTATATAACAGGAGTTAATGGGAAATGAAGGGAAGATGAAGAGAGAAGAACTTGAAAAGTTCTCTTATGCTTTAGTAAAAAGGCATTTCTCCCTCATTGGTGGTGGAAAGAAAAATAGAAGTGTTTAAATAGAGAAACACTTCTATTAGTTGTTAAAAGGGTTGGAAAGAGGGATACCCCTCGCGCCGTCGTCGTCGCTCGGCTCGACTTCAGCTTTGGAAAATGATCGAGAGATTATTTTTGGACACTTATTTTTAATTATTTAGTTATTGATTTAATTAATTAAATTAAGTTAAATGGCCAAAACATTTTAATTATTTGATTAATTAGCCGAAACGTCCATCTGCGCGACCCATTTTATTTAAAACACTTTCCCATTTTATTTGAATTTTCCGTCGTTGAAGATGACTGTTCTGAAAGGTTGCAACTTTCAAGAACAACCATGACCATTTGAAAGGTTGAAAACTTTCATGAATAGTCGTGTGGTATCTGAAAGGTTGCAACCTTTCGAAACCAGTGTTTCTTGGCTATAAATATCAGTGATTCTTCAGACTTTTCATTTTACAAAATTTTTGACTTCTTCTTCTTCTGCACAAATTTTATTCGTGTGCTTTACTGCCGTTGAGTGGCTCGCTGACACCAGGATTTTGGGTATCAATACACTGGTGATTAAGATCGTTCTATCCTGGGAGGATATATTCCAATTCAAACCTCGGATACTAGAGGGGAATAATTTCCTTAAGAGGACACTATGCATTCAGTGGGCTCGATTTTTTTTCCATTTTGTTTCATATAGATTCTAGTACATCTTACAGATTTTAGTTTTTTGTTAATTAATTTCTGTTCTTCACTGGGTGATTTAAACTTTGAAAATTTAATGTTTCTGCAAAGTTTTGTTATAACCAGTATTGTTAGAATACAAAATGCATAACACTATTTCCCAAAAATCACTGCATGCAAATGAAATAGGAATACCATTCTTCAACTGGTCAGGTACTTTGACAAAGATGATTAGTTATTCGTGCTTAAGTAAGTGTACAAATTGTCTTTGCCTTTTTTTTCCCCATATGGTATCTCTTGTTTTGCACCATCAGGGCCTTCATAATAGATTCTGCTTTACATATGGTAGAAGTAATTGATGTGATAATGAGATAATAATATGTCAGTATCTTCTTTTATAAAAGCCTAAGCTCATGTACGACAATTGAGAATGATGAGACAAAGTTCACAAACATTTTCTTAGCATTCTTGGTAAGTTTTAAAAACAATTGCATCTAAAATGACTATATATATATATGAATGCCGAGAAAGTACTACAACTATAAATAAATTTCCTTCTCCGCTTTGACTTTGATGGCTCTTTTAAAAGTTGGGGACAAAAAAATTAGGAACTGATGAGAAGACTTAGGCTGTGTTTGGTAGGAAGGAAAATGCTTTCTGTGGAAAATGTTTTCTTGAAAAACAAGTAGACTTTGGACTTATTTTCTCATGTTTGGTTGGTGAGTAGAAAATATTTTTCGAAAAAGATTTTGTGTGTTTGATTTATGAATGAGAAATATTTTTGAGAAAATATCTTTTATTTTTACTAAAGAGTGGAAAATATTTTTTGAATTGAAACGGAAAATATTTTTTAAAAAATAAACTTAAATTTATTTGGGGGGAGGGTTGGGTGGGGTGACGGGATGGGGTAGGGTGGGTGCGGGGGGGGGGGGGGCAAGGGTGAGATGGGTAAAAAAATAAAAAATTTGAAATTGAAAATATTTTTAAAAACAAACATAAATTTTTTTGGAGAGGGGGGGGGGTAGGGGGACTGACGGGGGGGGGGGGGTCGCAGGTAGAGGGTGGAGTGCGGTGGGGTGAAATAATAATAAAATTGAAATTGAAAATATTTTTTAAAAACAAACTTAAATTTTTTTTGGAGGGGGGTGGGGGACTGGTAGGGGAGGGTCGCGGGTAGGGGTTGGGTGAAAAAATAAAAATTTGAAATTGAAAATATTTTTTAAAAACAAACTTTAAATCATTTTTGGGGGGGGGGGGGTTGGGGTGGGCTGGTACGGGGCTGGACGGGGGGTGGGGTGAAATAATAATAAAATTGAAATTGAAAATATTTTTTAAAAACAAACTTAAATTTTTTTTTGGAGGGGGGTGGGGGACTGGTAGGGGGGGTCGCGGGTAGGGGTTGGGTGAAAAAATAAAAATTTGAATTTGAAAATATATTTTAGAAACAAACTTTAATTTTTTGATTTTTTTGTGGGAGTAGAGGGGGGTGGGGGGCTGGCGGGGGGAGGGGGTCGAGGTTTGGGATGGGAATAAAATTTTGAAATTGGAAATATATTTTAAAAACAAATTTAATTTATTTTTTATGAGACAAATAAATTGCTCCGCTTTACTTATAAGCACAATACATTGTAATAACCTTTGCAACATAATTTTGTTCGTATTGGGCCCGGGCAACGCTCGGGCTACCATTACTAAGTATATATACAAACACTTATTTTCGAATGGATGGCCTGGAGTGATAAATACAACATGTTATCTGCTTAAATATGGAGTACTAAACTTTTATATAGTCAGGATTTAAATAATTAAGAGTATGTTTGGCATTGCTGCTAAAAACTGCTTATTTTAAAAAATATTTTTTTAAATATAGCTTTTCAGAAAAGTGCTTTTGAAAAAAAAACAATTAGTGTTTGGCTAATTCATTTGATAAATGATTTTTAAAAGCAAATTGTGTTTAACTAATCTTTTTTAAAAAGTGCTTTTGAGAGTCAAATTACGATAAAATGCAAATATTAAGACTATTTTATAGCGAGAAACTAATTTAAGAATCTACTACAAAAAATAAAAATTTTATTTTAATTAAATTAAAATATTCATATTCAATTTTTCAATCAATATTTTGTGTTTTTAGAGTTGAAATCCTTAATTGTTTTTTTTTAGTCTTGCAAAAATAATGTTGTTAACTCTTTTTTGAATTCTACAAAAGTAAAATAATAAATAAAATAATACTACATAAACATAAAATAAAATAAAAAATTTATTATATAAAAATAAAAAAAATTATTAAATGAAACTTACCCAAACATATGAGATATGTTGATTAATTGATAATATATATATATATATATATATATATATATATATATATATATATATACACACATGTGTATATATATATATATACACATATAATTTTCAGCTTCTGTTCTTTTTTAAGAAGCAGAAATTGTCAACTTCTTCCGAACAACATAAAACTTCTCCTGCTTCCATTTAAAAGAAGTTTAACCGGTTTCCCAAACACCTAATTTGAAATATATATATATATATATATTATAAATATATCAAAATAAATATTTTTGAACGCCCAAAAACAATGTCAAACATGCTCTAAACCTAGTAGTTATTCTAATCAAAATTGAAGAACATAAAATGATATTTGGGAATTGAAGAACCAAATATGGTCCATTTTATGACTTTGTATGTCTATTGACTTTCTTTAATTCCTTGTAAAGAAAACGTTACATCTCCTTCGCTTCAATTTATATGATAATAAAAAGAAAGATTTTTTAATGAAGGGTCAAAACTACCCTTAAACTATTCGAAATAACTTAAATATACCCTTAAATTATATTTCGGCTCAAAAATACACTTCCCGTCAAACTATTGGGCCACACCTACCTTTCTAGTTAACGGAAGTATCCAATTGTGTGTTAAATGCCACATGGACGCCACATGGATGCCACTTGTGCACGCCAAACAGACCCCACCTCCACATAGACGACTACAGAAAAGGGTCAAAACTACCCTTAAACTATGTTTCGGCTAAACGAATGCCTTTCTTGTCTAACTATTGGACCACATTTTCCCTTCTGGTTAATAAGAACATCCATGTGTGTGCTAAAATGTCACATGGACTCCACATCTACACGCCAAACACACCCCATATCCACATAGAAGACTTAAAGACCTAATTTCACTTTTTTTTTTAATGAAATGAGGGGAAATAGAGTGAAATTAGGGCTTTAAGTCATCTATGTGGAGGTGAAGTGTGTATGGCGTGCACATGTGGAGTCCATGTGACATTTTAGCACCCACATAGATGCTCTTGTTAAACAGAAGGGCAAGTGTGCTCCAATAGTTAGTCGGGAAGGGCATTTTTTGAGCCGAAATATAGTTTAAGGGTATATTTAAGCTATTTCGAATACTTTAAGGGTAGTTTTGACTCTTTTCCGTAGTCATCTATGTGGAGGTGGGGTCTATTTGGAGTGCACACGTGGCATCCATGTGGCGTCCATGTGGCATTTGACACAGACATGGATACTTCCGTTAACTAGAAGGGTAGGTGCGGCCTAATAGTTTGACGAGAAGGGTATTTTTGAGCCAAAATATAGTTTAAGGGTGTATTTAAGCTATTTCGAATAGTTTAAGGGTAGTTTTGACTCTTTTCTGGTTTTAAAATATTCTTTTTATCCTTGTTTTTGGGAGACAAACAGAAAACTTAGTTTAAAGCAAAATGTTTTTGAAGATTATTATTTATCAGATTATGTTTAAACGTTTCATATTCTACCATTTTAATATTTAAATATAAAACTATAAGATTAAATTAATAATATTAATGAATATCAAAATATGTAGAGAAGTACTATTGTTGCTATAAAAGGTTTTGGGCAAGTGTCACTTGCCCTTAAATTTTTTTGCTGGCAAGTGCTACTAGTGCTTGAGAATTTGGTGGACAAAGACTAGTAGCACTTGGCAATTTCACCTGGCAAGTGAAGAGTTTATGTGGACAACTTATGAATTAGTTCGACGAGGTGTTTCCACCAGAGAAAAGTGTCACGTCCCAAGTCCCATTGAGACAGACATACACCCAATGCCCTAAAGGCTCGAGAGAACCAACTTATAACTCTTGCTTATCATACATGCAACAAATGAAGTTATAAATCTTTGATGAGTATACGTAAAATATCCTGATAATATACCAACATAGATAGGCCCAAAATAGATATGCTTGATTTATCGTTGAGACCTTAATTACTAGAAAACGAGACATAATCACGCTTCACTTTGACATTGGTCTACAAAGCCTCTAAAATATAAGACACTTAGCTAAGGTCGGGACAGGACCCCGTCATACCCTTAACTGTAATAAAATATCAAATATATGTTAGAGACTCGACGAGCCCCGAATCAACATGGAGCTCACCAAAGGAAGCTGAGTATATGGTGCTTATCTTGGACATATTCTATTATCTTGAGTACATGTACCTGCGGCATGCAACACAACTTCCCCATGAGGGACGTCAGTACAAAAGAATGTACTGAATATGTAAAGCATAAAGTATCCATAGGTAAAATAAGAGCTCAAGTAAAATATGTATATAAGGATGAAAGGCCACCTTTGCTTACTCTTTTGGGGTATTGAGTACCTTACATTCTTTGCTTTACTTTACTATTCTTTTCTTTATAAACTTTGTAGAATTTGATACGATGACCAGCTGATCAGTGGTAGAAGAGGATGACCTATGCTAGGCATTTTAACCCCTGGGATGTTGTCCTCATACATATACAAATTAAGATCGGCCCATGCTAGGTATTATAATCCCTGAGCTGCCACCCGTATATATATCAATTGGGATCGGCCCATGCTAGGTATTTTAACCCTGAGCTACCACCCATAATCATATAACTTTGCTTTCAGGATCGACCTATGCTAAGCTTTTAGCCCCTGAGCTGCCACCCATAATAATAGATATTTGCTTTACGTCTTTTCTTTCATCTTTGAGATTTTTCATAATTATTTTAAGTTTAGGGACTATAGACCAGTGATGAAAACAAGTGAATAAAAGACTCGAGGCAGTAATTATGACGTAATAAACAAATGTAACATCAATGTAGTAATACTTAGTAATTTTTATGACACAATGAATCTTATTGGGTTAAATGGGCAATGAAGACACACAACAACTGATAACATGAGGACATGTAGAAAATGAGTCATTAAGTGGTATAACAAGTGAGCAAGTAATTCTACTAGCACATGGTTCATTTAAATCACATTTGGACATCTTAAATGGAGGCATACATGCATTTCAAATAGAGACTATAACTCCTCAAATAGAGAGGTGAGGAGTGCATATGATGATACGATAGCTACACACTTAGTACACGATATCAAAGGTAAGGGTGCATAAACATGTGAACTAATGAAGCATAGGACAAATCACAAATAAGGGTTGCACATTCCACGTATGGACATATAAAATGAATAATAGACATAATGTGTATTTGCCATAAAAATACTTGTAACGTGTATAATGTAGGATCTTATTGACTCAATGATCCTGATTTGACTTGGTGGATAGCTCATGAAATTTTCTGTTTAGCGTACCTTTGTCATCGTAATACTTGAAAGTATAAACACACCAATAATGGAGAATGAACACGCATAGAAGTAGGTTGACACATTTTCTAAACCATGGACGGTATGAGGGAGATTATTATTTTTGGAGACTTTACACCCTCACATTGTATCTTTTACCATGAGGATGACTTAGAGATCTCGCTTGGTTGGTACACAGAATATAGGACTTCATGCCATAAAATATGGAATCAAATAGCCTTACATACCTTGTCTCCTGACCAATACTATGTGGTACCATGAATCAACCTTTCCTTTGAGGTGTTAATCTGCATTAATGGCAAGTAATAGACCTAATATTAACAACTAATAAGTAAGGTTGGATCACTTCGACTTACCAAAACTGTAGTCGGGCAGCAAGCTCAAAACCCCTCTACTAATGGGTGTTCTTTTCGGTAATTCATTTATCACCATGTTTACACAATTTATGACCTTCCCATGAGGTCATCCGACACTACCTGGGATTTAGGACATCCAAAACAGTAAATACACACCTAAGGGGCAGCACGCCCACACAACCCACAATTCAAATGGTGTATCTTCATTTCTTCCCTAAAACATTTCACATGATTTTCTCTCAAGGCTAGCCATTATTACAAATAATAATCTACAAAATATATTGATTACATCACAATCGAATCAATAGGTCAAGTAATGGACCACTCGACATTATGTCGAACACCAAGCGGGCATAAAGCTCTACAATTCATAAATGGTGTTTCAACACCCAACGGCCTCATAATTACAAATAACACTCTCACTACCATAAATAGGAATAAAACCATGCTCTTTACCACTAATAAACCCAACCATCCACCCAGTACTTCTCCAAACTTCACCAGTATAGACAGCCCCAAACCTTTCTAAAATAATCAATAAAACTTTGACTCACTGCTTTCGATTATTTTTTTTGTGAATTTGTAGTAAAACACAGAGAGAAATCTCAGCCAATCTGATATATATAGTGAGACAAAATGGGGCAGTAACCTTACGTCAAATTCTGGAAAATTGTTTTCTTAATTTGTACTCCTTCAAGAGTTTTAATTACCCTTCACACTTGAACAAAATAAGAAGAGAAACTCCCTTAATAACAAATAAAACATGAGCAGACAACTCAGGGAAAGGTCTGCACCATATTTAAACATGAAAAACATGAAATCTCATGGAACAATCAAGCTAAACCATAAGGTTTCTACTTACCTTGGCTGGAAATTAGAAGGGTTTCTTCAAGAACCCTGGAGTATTTTAGAGGTAGCTATGATAATCATTGAGGGAAAGAGAGAGTGTTGGAGATAAATTCCTTTATTTCTATGTAAGAATTAAGAGATAAATGAGCCAAATATGACCCTATAATTGTTGGCACTCCACTGCCTCTATCTTCTTCATTTTTGTCCACAAATTGCCAAGTAGGTGATCCACCTACTTAGTTTTAAGCTGCTCAAATGTCAAACTAGGTGATGCAGCTGCTTCTTCTTATTAAATCTATTTAGCTATGGCAGAAGTTACACTTCTTTCATATTCTTGATGTCGTGCCTTAGAGTTTAGCTTTATAAATGTCCTTTTCCTAACCCTTCTCTTGTGTTTATAGGCTATGAATACAAGGGCTAACCCAAGAAGGATGGAAGAGGAGATTGTGGACGAGGGAGTTCCTCCCCAAGGTCTTCAAGGTGACCAAGTTCCTCAAGTGAACCAAGTTTCGGTGGTTCCCCTGGACATGACCAATGAAGAGATTAGGGCGGCTTTTCTAACCTTAGCTCAAGCTATGACGACTCAAGCTAATCGAGATGTGGGGCCTAGGGTGAATGCTAATGAGAGTACCGTAGCCTCAAGGTTGAGAGACTTTGTGAGGATGAATCCTCCGATATTTCTTGGGTCTAGAGTGGGAGAGGATCCCCAAGAATTATTGGATGAAGTATATAAGATAGTCAATGCTATGAGGGTATCTTCTAGGGAGAAAGCGGAGTTGGCTTCCTATCAATTGAAAGAGATGACCCAAGTGTGGTTCACTTAATGGAAAATCTATAGGCCTTTAGAAGTGGGTCCGATTGAATTGGAGGAGTTTAAGAGAGCTTTCCTTGGTAGGTACTTTCCCCGTGACAAGAGGGAGTGTAAGGTTGAGGAGTTTATCAATCTTAAGCAAGGTAACATGAGTGTGGAAGAGTACTTCTTGAAATTTACTCACTTGTCAAAGTATGCTCCATCCTTGGTGTCTAATCCTAGGGATGAGATGAGTAGGTATGTGATGGGCATATCCGACCTAGTTGAGGAAGAGTGCCGTACGGCGATGCTCCATAATTATATGGACATTTCTAGTCTTATGGTGTATGCTCAATCTATTGAGGAGTCCACACATAAGAGGAAGGGTAGGGAGTTGAAAAGGGGTAGGTCCGATGAGCAAGGTCAACCAATGTTCAATAAGAGAGCTCCTAACCAAGATTCTTCAAGTGCTCCTAAGGCCAATGAGGAGAAAGGTGGTGGATCTCAATTTTCTAAACCTCTTTGCACCACTTGTGGGAAGAGGCATCATAGGAAGTGCCTAGCCGGTACTAGTGGGTGCTATGGTTTTCGAAAGCATGATCATCAAGTGAGAAATTGTCCTACTGTTATCGCTAGGGGAAATGAGGCCAAACAAGCTTCTTATGTTGGCCCGGATCCTAATCCTCCAAAGAAGAACCATTTCTATGCTCTTGAAGCTAACAAGGACAAATGAGCTAATCCGGATAAAGGTACCAGTAAGTTTTAGTTCCTTTTGTTGTTGTTCATATTATCCTTAGTTGGGTTTACCCTTAAGTGGGGGATGGTATGTTGATTAGTAGGTTGTGGTGAGTTTTGATATCCTTATCTCTTTCCTTCTATTCTTATTCAAGCTTGAGACCAAGAGTTCCTTGTAGCTTGTTTCATGTTTTGGAGTCTTGTGTGAATAAGAGTTTGCATGTTCTCCTTTATGTCATGCATGTTCTATTTGAATTCTTGTTTATATGAGAAAATGAGTTTTCAAAATTGTGTTCCTCATATTGATATGCATCTATGATGAGTTGCCTAAATATTTCATGAGTTGACTTGTTGAGCATGCTTAAATGTATTCTTGAAAGAGTTGCATGATGTGCTTTTATGAGAAAATTGTATGAATTGCCTTATGATGTTGTAATGAGCATGATGTGAGTTGAAGAAGGAAGTTCCTCCAATGAAATGAGAAATGTGAAGTTGATGCATAATGAGCTTGTAGATGTAGTTCCTACTTTCTTGTTTATGCATTGAGCCTTTTTGATGTGGAGTTGATGTTTCCTCCTATGCTTATGCATTTATGTTGGTGTCATGATTGTGGGCTGCTAGTCTTGAGTCGTTACCCCTTAATGTGTTTAAAGTGTCATTCTAGAACGAATGTTCCTAAGTAGGGGATAATGTAACGACCCTAAAAATGAACTAGTGAAACTAGAGCCTAACGTGTGTGTGTTTGAGTTTGGTGTGAGGTTTGATGTTGTGTAATGTTGTCCCAAGCCTTGTTTGAAAGAAGTTTAGTGAGTCAACGTCAAGGTACGTGATAGATTCCATAGTTGAAAGACACTTTTTAATGTTGGTTAAGGATTGGAAGGTAAAGTGCCAAGCCAAGGGGGCAAGGCCTAAGTCAAAGGCCAAGGCTGCCCAACCTTGGCCAAGAACTGTACCAAGTCTACGGACCACTTCACGGTCAGTGGCCTTGACCACGGTCCGTAGAAGTAGCCGTGAATGTCACTTGGTGGCATGGGAGGCAAGGTACTTTGGCCAATCTAATGCCCCAACTTCACGGACCACTCCACGGCCCGTAGAAATGGCCGTAAAGATGCTTTAGCATCTTAAGGCTTGGCAAGGCAAAAGGAGACACTGCCCAAGAGGACCAAGGGTACCACCATGGGCCGTGGTCCCCCTTCACGGACCGTATAGATGGACGTGGTCCTTGTCGGTAGGGGTGTGTATTCAGTTTTTTGGTTTGGTTTTGCACTATTCGGTTTGGATTTTTCATTTTTTGGTTTTGTAAAAGTGTACCCAATCCGATCCAAAATAAATTTGGTTTAGTTTGGTTTTGCTCTATTCGGTTCGGCTTTTTTCAGTTTGGTTATTCGGTTATGTCAATAATTAATAACATAACCAAAGTAATAATATTTAATCTCTTAAATATCCTTTCTAATATAAATCATAAGTAAAACTTAAAACACAATACTTATACACCTATTATAGATGTAATTCAAACATAAAATATAAACGTAATCATCATGAAAGGCATTAACCAAAAAGAGACAAAAGTGGTTAACTCCAACTTAATTCTAAACCTAAATATTATATATATATATAATTCGGATTTTTTGGGTTTTTAGTTTTTATTTTTTTAAAAATCCGAAACCAAACCAAAAAACTAAACAAAGTAATTTATTAATCCAAAACCAATCCGAAAAACCAAAAAACCAATCCAAATAAAAATTTGGTTTGATGTGTTTTGGTTATTCGATTTAATTCGAATAGTGAACACCTCAACTTGTCGGGGCTGCCTCATCTAGGGGTTTTTGGTAAATTCTTATTTAAGTTGTATTGATGTGGGGTCATTTTAAATAGATATATATATATATATATATATATATATAGTTTTAAGTCTTTTAATAACTATTTCATCTCATTAATCAAAGGACCCAGATTAAAACCCCAAAGTTCTTCCTCTCTCAATATTTCTCTCTCTAACTCAAAGAAGAAGAAGAAGTGGGAGCTAGGGTTTGGATTCAAGGATTTCTTCATCAAATTTCTTGGGGAAATATTAGTAAATGGTATGGCGATCCTTCATCTAGGGTTAGCTTTCACCCTAGAGTCAATTTCAAGGAAGTTTTCAAAGTTTTCAAAGTTGATGAAAAACCAAGGGTTTTACTCAATCTCATGGGTTCTTTCTTCAAACGATTTCAAATGGTTTCTAATGTCATATATTGATTGTATTGATGTTTAATTGATGATTTATGATGTAAATATTCTATGAACCTATGATTTCTCTCAATTCCTAATTTGGGCCTTTATGAAGTGGGTTTGTTGATTATGAAGGCTTATGATTGAAATATGTCTAAATTGCTTTGGGTTATTGAATTGTATCATTATCTATGCCTTAATTATAATAAATTGTTGGTGTGTTGATGATTTGAGATTTATGGCCTTGAAGGCAAATTATTCAAATGTTCATGTTGTAGTAGAATGTGTTTGACTTGTTGATCCACTTAAAAGGTGGAGGTGTTGTACTTAAGTATATGAATGTGAATTCAATGAGGTTGTGGTGATCATGTCTTGAAGGTAATTGTGTTGTTATTGAAAGGTAAATTCTCAATTTGACACTCATGTATGATGATGTTGGAATGTGAAGTGTTGTAACACCCCGTATCCGAAAATAGACCAGATTGCAGATTTTGAGAAGTTGCAGGTGCAACCCACGGTTGCCATCCACGGACCGTAGGTCAAACCACGGCCCGTGCTGGTGGTCCATGATTCACCACTGCAACCCCTCCCCAAACCAGCTCAGACAATTGGCTAAGTCCCGACTCACGGACAGACCCACGGTCCGTAGATCAGACCACGGTCCGTGGTCTGTGTCCATGGATCAAGACCTCCTTTACCCAGCCTCTGACACGAACTACGGTCAACCAGCACAGACCGTCGTTCGATCCACGGTCCGTAGGTCTGACCGTAGATGAGGGTTAGCAGCAAGTTAGCTGAAAATTGTTGATGGGTCAGCTTAAAATAGTCATAAATATTAGAAAAAAAGGATTTATGTGTCCCATGACCTATGATATGATAGATAATTGAATCCTCTTTCCAACGCCATCGAGTTTGCTAAAATCCAACCTCCGAGTGGAAAGTTATGCCCGTTTTATTGAAGCCCTGTCGGGCCGACTCGACCGACGGTTCCAATCGACGGACTGTCGATTGAATGACGGCCCGTCAATCCCGTCCGTCAGTCACTCCGGTAGCAGTTAATTCAAGGGTCTTTTGGTCTTTTCCTATTTTATTGAACCCCTTAGATACGTCGTTTAAACCCTAAATCATGAGGTTTTAGAAACATAACTAGAACTTACCTTAGTCAAAATCATTAATCAAAACTTAGAAAAATTAGAGTGTAAGAGAAGAAGAGAGGTCAAGAACCCTAATTCAAGAACGCAGCAAGTTTCCTTCAGTTCCAGCCCCGAAATCAAAATATTTCTCCGTGGAATTTGTCACCAGGTATGTGGGATTTCACTAGTGGGTTCCTTTCGCCCATTAGGTCCCTAGAATTCAGTCAGATTCTTGATTCCTTGATTATGAACAGACCTAGGGTTTTTAGAATTACAGCAGATTATCATGAATTAGTTATTTTAATGTTCCAAATTAGATTATCATGTTATTGCTCAGTTTATCGCATGAATTTCAGAACCCTAGCTATGTATTTCTTTAGTTCTTGAATTACACATGCTAGGTCAGATATTTCAGTATTCAGTTTTACATAACTCAGTTTATGAATGCATCATTATCAGATTAATTGTTGCATTTTCAGTTTGCATGTTCAGTTTTGAGCTATCCAGTATTTACAAAAATTCAGTCATAACCAGTAAACCACTTAATTCATTGGGAGTAGCATAATACCGAGTTGGACTAGGGTTCAGCGTACCCATATAGTCCCAGAACTACGAGCCACGTAGGTGTAAGTCCCCTCTGTGGGCAACATCAGTTTAGTGATCACTCCAGCATGCCTCTATACCTCTAGCAGGGTATATTGGTTCCTCTCAATGGGGCGTATACATCGGACTCCACATTTAGCTTATGTGGTTTTATGTCGGTTATTAGTAGCTCCCACAGTTCAGTCAGATTCTATTGCATTGACCATTTATCAGTATATTCAGTATTCAGTCTCAGCATTTTATAAATTGGTCATTGCATTCAGTTAGCTCAGCACTCAATATCTATATCATGTTCATATTATTTCATTGCTTTATTGCTTTGTTCAGTTATATGTTATTTCAACTTTACTCTATCCTGCATGCTCAGTACCTTTCAATTACTGATGCATACGTGCGCTACATCTTCTCGTGATGTAGGTTCAGGTTCTCAGCATCCAGATAACGCTTAGATCGGTTCCCGATCTTCAGTTTAGCAACATCAGTGGTGAGTCTTCATTCTTCGAGGACTAGTGACATGTTTACCTTTATCGCTTTTAGTCTTTAGTTTCAGTTTTGCTAGATCTAGTTGGGGGATGTCCCAACATTTCTAGTCAGTTTAGAGGCTTATTTCAGACATAGTTAGATTCAGCTTAGTATTGAGTTAATAACTTCTTTGTATTAAACTCATCAGTTTTCATATATCTCAGTTATAGTATATGGGTATTCCCCATCTCTTCAGTTTATTTATGATTTAGCTTCCGCATCAGTTTATTATCTTTAGTATGCTCATGATCATGCCAACAGGGTTAGCTTGGGATCACTTGTGGTCCTAGGTCCCGTGTCCACGTCTCGGGGGTAGCTCGGGGCGTGACAAGTGTTGTCTTCTATACATTGTATATCTAGAATTGGTAGGCTTATGCATCCTTTTCTTATATAATGAATGTGTATTGACTTGATGAATATAAATCGATAGGCTATGGCATTCCTTTCATATATGAGTTATGAACGTGTCTTGACTTGATGGTTATGAATTGATAGGCTTTAGGCATTCTTTTCATAAATGATCTAATGTAATGAAGACTCTAGAATCAATAGGCTAGTGGCATTCCTTTCTTAATGAGTCAATGTACCATGAATCAATAGGCTTGTAGGATTCCTTTCATAAGTATAAGAATGAAATGAGGGGCCATGAATCAATAGGCTAGTGGTATTCTTTTCATGAGGACCCTAGAGCTATCCTTGAATGTACCATGGATCGATAGACATATAACATTCCTTCCTTGGTAATAATGTATCATTGGTCGATAGGACTATAGCATTCCTCCCTAATACACTAATGTAATGTGAATGAATTAATCTATGGGAATGTAGGCTAAGCACCGAGTGGATATGGTCAGATGGAAACTCTCCCAATGTTAGGTTAGAGTTCTAAGGAACATCTTCCTATCCCATAAATATGTGCCCACATAGGATATTAGCCAACGGATTTCATCCAAGCTAAGGATTCATCCGAGCTAATGTTACCGTTCTACCTTAGGCAAGTGGAATACCTCTTTACGATGTGGGGCTATATGACACCGGATTCCATGTCTAGCTTGCATGGTCTATGTCGGTTAAACGCTTATTCCCATCATGTGAGATGTGAATTATGGTTTCTTGAGAGGTTCTATGAAGTGTAGGTGGTAGTATGGGATGCCATCTATACATTGCACGAGTAGGCTTTGATATGATCATAGTGAGTTCTCTAAGTCTTAATGACTAATGAATGAAAGTCCTCTAAATGAAGTAATTAAAGAATGTTGACTCTTAAATGCTTAATGTGATATGAATGCTATACTTGGGTTAGATTATGAGTTATTCTCCCTTGTTATGCCTTATGAAATGTTATGTCTCTTATGTATGGATATTGTGTAAAGGTGAAAAGGAAGGAATGGTAAGTTCACTTTTGGTGACCCTAATGTGGTGCCTTGGTATGGATGGTGGTATGGGATGCTATCCATGCATTGCACAAGGTATAACATGAAGGTTACTTGAAGTGAAGGTCTTAGGTAAAGGTAATGGTTTACATGATGGTATTGTCTAAATGTGGTATTATGACTTGCGTGATGATTATTCTTGTATTGTATGTCTCTTATGTTATTGTACTTGATATTTCTAAAAAGTGGCATAATGCATGGTTTCCAACCAAAATGTCCCTTTTAAGCATGTTTTTGCATGGTCATCATACTTAGTACATTTTTGTGTGCTAACCCATATTTTCCTATTTTTACTACAAATGTAGGTTCCGGCAAGTGATTGGTTCTAGCTACGATTGAATTGCTTGGATAAGAGTTTTCCTCCAAGACTTGGTATGTCTTCATAGATCGAGGACAAGGACTCTTATTGTTTCTAGTTCTTTCTTATTTTGAGACTATTGTTAAGACTTCGATTGTAAAGGGCCGTGACCCGATCTTGTTAAAATTTTGTCTAAGATGGCCATGTGAGACTTAGTCTTCCGCTATGTCTTTTGAAAGATTTTTATGAGTATTCAATGTTTTGAATTGTATGGTTTTAAATATAAGGTTTTAATTCCGCACTATTTTCATTATTGAATGCAATGAATGACATGAGGCTTGTATAAGACCCCTTCGGGGTCGAGTACGCCATGTTACAACTAGGGGGTGCACTCGGGTCGTGACACCCTTGAAATCTATCATACACTCCCTCAACATGTCCTTTAAGGTTTGAATGGCGCATTCCACTTGACCGTCCATTTGAGGGTGGAAAGCGGTACTAAGCTTAACATTGGTACCAAGGCCCTTTTGGAATGCCTTCCAAAAGTGTGAAGTAAATTGAGTACCCCGATCCGAGATGATAGATAAAGGAACCCCATACAACTTCACCATCTCATTGATGTACAACTTGGCATAGTCTTCCGCTGAAAATGAAGTCTTGATGGGAATAAAGTGGGCGGACTTTGTCATTCTAACAACAATAACCCAAATACAATCATGTTGCCTTCGGGTACGAGACAACCCAACAATAAAATCCAAATTCACATCCTCCCACTTCCAAGTGGGAATATCAATATTTTGGGACAATCCTCCGGGCCTTTGATGCTCGGCCTTAACTTGTTGGCAATTTAGATTTGGCCACAAAGCCCGCTACATCCTTCTTCATACCATTCCACCAATAAACTTCCCATAGATCACGGTACATCTTGGTGGCTCCCGGATGAATAGAATACCGCGAACCATGAGCCTCTTCTAAAATTTTCTCCCTTAAGCTATCATTATCCGGAACACATAATCTACCTTAGAACCTAAGCACCCCATCTCCCCCTTGGGAGAAAGCCTCAATGGATTCCCCAAGTACCGATTCTTTCAACTCTATCAAAATAGGATCAAGATGTTGCTTAGACTTCACATCAACCACAAAGGACGATTCGGAACTATGATGAACCATGAATCCACCCTTGGTGGAATCCACTAGTTGGACACCTAATAGGGCCAACCTATGCATATCACGAACTAACTCATTCTTCTCATCTTCTACATGAGCCACACTACTCATGGACATTCGACTTAAGGCATCCACAACTACATTAGTTTTGCCGGGGTGGTAAAGGACACTCATGTCATAATATTTTAACATTTCCAACCACCTTCTTTGTCAGAGATTTAAGTCTTTTTGGCTAAACACATATTGAAGAATTTTGTGGTCGGTGAAAACATCAACATGGACCCCATAAAGGTAGTGCCTCCAAATTTTCAAGGCAAACACCACCGCCGCTAATTCTAGATCATTGGTCAGATAATTCTTTTCGTGTACCTTGAGTTGTCTTAAAGCATAGGCAATCACCTTGCCATATTGCATAAGAACACATCCCAAACCTACTCTAGAAGCGTCAAAATATACCACAAACCCATCGGTACCCTTTGGTAAAGTCAACACCGGAGCGAATGTAAGTCTATCTTTCAATTCTTGGAAGCTTTTCTCACAAGCCTCCGACCACAAAAACATAGCTTTCTTTTGAGTCAATGTGGTCAATGGAGAAGCAATAGAGGAGAAACCCTCAACAAGCCTCCTATAGTAGCCGGCCGAACCCAAAAAGCTTCTAATATTGGTAGGAGTTAGAGGTCTAGGCCAACCTTTGACTGCATCCATCTTCTTCGGATCTACCTCAATACCCATGCCCGACACAATGTGACCAAGGAAAGCAACCGACCTTAGCCAAAATTCACACTTACTAAACTTAGCATATAATTGGTGGTCTTTAAGGACTTGCAATACGATCCTCAAATGGTCCATGTGCTTATTTTCACTCTTGGAGTAAATCAAGATATCGTCAATAAACACTATCACAAACATATCGAGATAGTGTCTAAAGACTCTATTCATTATGTCCATGAATGCCGCTGGGGCATTGGTCAACCCAAATAAAATAACCACAAATTCAAAATGACCGTACAGGGTCATAAATAGGTAGGTAAATTCGAACGAAGATCTATCTTGGAGAAATATGTAGGCCCTTGGAGTTGATCAAACAAATCGTAAATCCTAGGAAGAGGATACCTATTCTTTTTAGTGACTTTGATTAATTGGCGGTAATCAATACACATCCTAAGGGACCCATCTTTCTTTTTCACAAATAATACCGGAGCACCCCATGGAGATATGCTTGGTTGAATAAAGCCTTTGTCTAACAAATCTTTGAGTTGCTCCTTCAACTCTTTCAATTCGGCCGGAGCCATTCTATAGGGAGGGATGGATATGGGTTGAGTATCCGGCAAGAGATCAATGCCAAAGTCTATTTCCGCTTGGGAGGAATGACGGGTGAGTCATCGGGAAAGACTTTCGGAAATTCACTCAACACGGGAACCGACTCTAAAGAAGGGACCTTAGACTCAACATCTATAACCCTAACAATGTGATACATGCACCCCTTGGAGATCATTTTTCTAGCTTTTAGACATGACACAAATTGACCTCTAGGAATAGAATTCCCCCCTTTCCACTCTAAAATTGGCTCTTTTGGAAATTCAAAATTTGACCACTCAGGTCCTACAATCTATTGAAGCATAACATGCATGCAACCAATCCATGCCCAAAATTACATCAAAATCAAGCATGTATAATTCAACCAAATCAACCAAAGTGACTTTATGAGACAAAGAAATAGGACAACTCCTATAGACTCTTTTTGCTACTACCGAGTCACCAACCGGGGTAGACACCGAGAAAGGTTCTTCTAAAATATCGGGGAGCATGTCAAATTTCATAGACACAAAAGGAGTAACAAATGACAAAGTGGCACTGGGGTCTAATAATGCATAAACATCAATTGAGAAAACTTGTAACATACTGGTCACTACATCTGGGGAGCCCTCTTGATCACTTCTAGATTTGAGAGCATAAAAGCGATTCTTCTTGGGAGCATCGAAATTTCAGCCACTTGGAGGGACTTGATTTCCCTCTCTTCCTTGGGCCCTTAGCATGGGACAATCTCTCTTCATATGACCGCTCTTCCTACAACTTAAGCAACCACCTGTGCAAACTCGACATTTGCCTTCATGCTTCTTGCCACACTTTGCACAACTAGGTCTTTCAACATAAGAGCTACCACTATTACCTCCTTGTTGCTTAGGGTTAGACACCCTATCTTTGTTGACCCTTGGAGTGCTAGATGAGCCTTGGTTGGAAAACCTCTTCTTGAACCTTGGTTTACCTTGAACCTCAAATATACCCTTGGAAGAATTCCCATCATCGGTCCTTGACTTTATTACCTCTCTATTCACTTGCGTGAGCTTTTGTTCCTCAATTTGTTCGGCATGAACCATGAGACGTGAAATATTCATACTTGGGATGAGCATTGCCGAATGACATTCATTGACTACCAAGTAGAACATCCCCATAAGAAATTTGTTCATTTTGTCCCTTGAGTCCTCCACTAAGGTTGGAGAATATTTAGATAATTGGGTGAACTTAAGGCCATATTCCTTCACACTCATTCCTCCTTGGCGAAGGTTGATGAATTCTTGCATCTTTCTCTCCCTCAACTCTAGGGGGAAAAACCTATCAAGGAAGGTTGACTTGAACACTCCCCAATCAACCGGGCCCACTCTTAAGGTTCTCTCCTCCTTCCATTTCTCATACCATACTTGAGCTACGTCCTTCAATTGGTAGACTGCTAGTTCCACCTTCTCTTGAGATGACACCCCCATAACATCAACCACCTTAAAAAATTCTTCTATAAAACCTTGTGGATCTTCATCCACTTTAGAGCCATAGAACATAGGGGGATTCATTCTTGTGAAATCCCTAATTCTTGAAGCAGTTGTACTCACATTGGGGTTCACTTTCACTCTAGCATCCCTAGTAGCTTGAGCCGTTAAAGCATGAGTCAATGTTTGGAGAGTCGTCCTTATATCCACATTAGTCATATCCCCATCTTCATTAGGAGCATGAGAATTTTGAGGATCTTGGGGAGGAACTCCCTCATTTACATTCTCCTTTTGCACCCTCCTTGCATTCCCTCTTCTTGTATTCATTGCCTATAATCACAAGAGAAAGGTTAGGAAAGGACTTCATAGAGTTAGGACTCCAAAGCACGACTTAAGAGTAATGAAAGAAGTGAAAGTTCCTAAACATATTATAGCCTCTCATTCATAAGTGTGGCGCGCTTCACACTTATGAACAAGACTCTACTAAACGTGGTTCATGAGACATCATCCTAGAATCATTCTAAACCTTGTGCTCTGATTACCAAGTTTGTCACAATCCAAGGGTACCCCCTAGATGTAACACGGCGTACTTGACCCCGAAGGGGTCTCATACAAGACCTTAGCATCATCATAACATCAAGACATAGAATAATGCGGAAATATTTAAAACCTTTACAATCGAAGTTCAACTCCTTTTTCATAAATGAAAATACGAATCTAGACTTGTCTCAATCACCATATAGTACATAAATAGTACAAATAGGGTCAACAGCCCTTTACATCAATAAGAGTCTCAAACTAGGAAATACAATAGAAACTAGAAGCAATAGCATCTTGTCCTCGAACTTGAAGACTCACCAAGCTTAAGGAATAGTCGACCCAAGCTTCTCTTGAAGAGAGAAGAATGTATCAACCGCCGGAACCTACACTCATGGAATGTAGAAAATATGGGTTAGTACAAATAATGTACTAAGTATGAACATGCACAAAATCCTTAAAACATGCATAAAAGGGATATTTAGTTGAAATCATGCCTTTATCAAGTTTAGAAACAATTATGCACATTTATGAAGAAACATAAGCCAAACCAATCATACAAGCAACCCAAAGCCACACTAGTGCAATGCAAAGGTAAAGTCCCATAACCTCACCAAATGCTAAGTGTCACCCTTAGGCTACCAACATAATACATATCTTACTTTGCTTTATTCATAGTCAACATACATAAGTAAAGAGTCATACATGGTCTTAACTTACAACAAGTGAAATCAACTTTAACATTCATACATATCTTTCATACATAATCCATAAGCCATGATAACATAAAAGAACCTCACCATAGCCTCTCTTAGAGTCTACTTGTGCAATGCATAAGTGAAGTCCCATAGCCCCACTCACACTAAGTAGTACCCCTTAAGAAGTCATAATTAAAGTTCATGTTCTTACCATATTTCATATTCATATCATATATGGAAGAATATCATTAACCGACATAGACCATGTGAGCTACATGGAATTCGGTGTTCTACCCCCACACCAAAGAGAGGTGTCCTACTTGCCTAAGGTAGAACATACATTTTAGCTTCTAGGTGGATCACTAGCTAAGACCTATGTGGGCACATAATTATGGGATATGGAGATTGCTTGTAGAAACCCTAACTACTAACGTGGAGGTTTCCATCTCATGAGACACCGTATTGGGAACCCAACTACTAGCGTGAAGGAACCCATATCATACTCATATCCTCTCGGTGCTAACAATAATTCCCTTAAAAAGTCATATTAAGTCTTTACTTAAGTTTATGTTCAGAAGAGAATGCACTAGGCACTCATGTCAACATATCATCATAATAGCTCATGGATTCCTTAAGTGAGAATTCCCTTTCACCTTAGAATCATCAACATGTGAGTAAGCCTTTCACAACGTATTCATAGTGTGCTCATGAGAATGGCCTTTCAATTAACACACCAAGCTTATCATAGACATACATACATACTTCATGCATAATCAAGTGCATAGGGTATAGGGAATATATATCTTGCATCAATACCACAACTACACAATAGATATAAGATCATTACTATCCAAGTAAATCACAATCTCATACATAATTCTCATAAAAAGGTACAAGCCCTCATACTTTTGCCCTTCAAGGGTCTTGAATCACAATCAACCCAACCATATAAAATTACTTAATAATATAGGAGGAGTTTAATGATTCAATATCTTAATTAACATAACAATATTCAATTAGCATATTCATAATATCAACCAACCCACAACATCAATTCAAGATCTATTAATATGGGGAAACATAGGTCTATGGGGAATTTTCATTATAAAACATCAATACTCCATCAACCTATTCATAATTCACCATAACCAACCATACACAATCATAATTAAACAATAAAAACGTTTTGGAAAGAAGACCCATGATATAGATTGAAAACCCTAGACTTGGGGGATTTGATATCTTGAAAACATAATTTGAAGGGGATCCTTGGGTGATAGCTACCCAAGGATGAAAAGCATCCATACCTCACTTAAGAATCACCACAAAATTTGGGAAAGAACCCCGAGAATCTACAAACCCTAGCTCTAATGGCTTCTTCTTCTTTCTTGAGTTTAGAAAGAGAAATATTAAGAGAGGAGAGGATTTTGGGAATTATTTGGGTGTTTGAGTTTATGACTTGAAAATAGGTGAAATTGACTTAAAAACAATATATACACTTTCCTTAAAAATACTCAAAACACCCCCCATTTAATTGGACTAAAAGGAAATGACTAAAAATGACCCAATTTAATGGCCCCCGTCCAGTGACCATGGCCACTTAAATGGCTCGTCTAGGGGACCACAGCTCGTGGGGGTGATCGTGGTCCCTTAGGAAGTAGTCTCCCCCAACCTATCAACTTTTCCCCAAGGCCAAGGCATGACCACAAGACCTTCCATTATCTGTGGTCAAGACCACGAGTCGTGGTGAAGGTCGTGGTCCTTGGGGAAGTGTCAAGTACTTAAAACCTTGCCTCCCAAGTGCCTAAGTGATCTTCACGACCACCTATACGATCCGTCAAGGGCACCACGACTCGTGGTGGTGCCCGTGGTCGTTGAGGCAGTAGCTCTCTCAACGTGTCCCAATTTTCATGAGACCAAGGAAAATTCACGAGAACCTTCATGAGTCATGACGTGGACCACGCCCGGTGGTCCTGCTCATGGAGTTTGAGGCAGTGTGCTCAAATTTGGGGCAGCCTTGGCCTTTGGCCTTGGCTTGACCCTTTGCTTCGCACTTGTCTCTTAAGCCTTGACTCCTGAAACCGCCATATCATGTTTAGATGGTCTACTAATCTAGGGGAAGTCATTTTATAGTTTTTAACCTTACATTTATGCTCTAGCTTGACCGACTAATTTTTCGGGTCGTTACACTTCACATTTCCACCTTTGTCGGCATATGAGGATCAATAGTTTGCTTCCCACCTCGAGTAGTCACTTCCATGTATTTCCCATCATTATTTGGATTCTGGATCACATTGTTGGGAAGTGTTCCTTGTTGGCATGAATTCACAAATGAAGATAGTTGACTCGATTGTTGAGTAATCTGCTTAACATAAACAACATGGGACTCTACCTTTTGCCCAATGCTTGATAAGTCCATACACATCTCTTCACATTATCATCTATCTCGTCAAATCATTTCATCATCTTGGACATCATATACTCAATGCAATTTAAACTTAATCCTCCATATTAATTGCCTGGTGGGATATATGGACCACTCCTCTCATTTCTATTACTATGCCTATTTCTATTGTAATTATTATCGCAGTTGTAGTTCCCTTCATGATTGTAGTTGATTAAGTTTTGACCTTGATTTCCTTGTCCTTGGCACCAATTATCTTAATTGGATGCTTTGTCGTTAGTCTAGAAACTGCCCATCTTCTCATTCATAAGATTAGCATCTTTTTCATATATATACTAATCTTGAGGTGATGCTTCGTTATGGTGATTGAATGCATTAACTTTCTCAGAACCCCCACATATATATTTTAACACTATGCCGATCTCTGTTCTCAATTGATTGACCTATTGATGCATATATTCATTCACTTGATTTTGAGTGGATTGCATTGATGTGCCGGAAGTTCTAGTGCTCAATGCTTTGTTATTCTTGGAGGTCTTTTCAAGTTTCTCTGTGATTTGCTTAACTGTGTTAGCTCCATATGGCCATTTGACAATCGTGTCTCGCACCACTTTACCATTGTTAGCCTGTCCTCTGTAAAAGTACTCTTTGAGCAACTAATAATTTGGTGGTTTGGTACACTTCTCATGAAGCCTGTAAATATATCCCATGAATCACTAACCGACTACCCTGGTAGAAACACAAAGTTGTTGAGTTAATGTTTTAAAATTTAATTTCTTTGATAACGGGAAGTATTTTTCCATGAACACTCTGTGCAGCTCATCTCACGTGGTAATTAAATTCTATGAAAGCTTAGATAGCCATGTGGTAGCATCACCAGTCAATGATAATGGGAACACACATTGCCCGATTGAGTTCATGTCTTAGTTTGGCCTACCCACAGAACTATTACAAACACTAATGATTTTACTTAGATGAGAATATGGATCCTCGCACGACATACCAGCAAATAACCCTCTCGATGTACACATTTGCATCAGACTGCTAGTGACTACAAATGTATGTCTGGGTGGTTGTGGAGGTATAATGACGAAATCTATTTATCCAACAACATTATGATCAACCTTGAAATAGTCACACATATTGGTTGCTTATTGATCTTCCACTGTCGTAGGTTGTTCTTGTTGTTTCCTAATACCTTTTCCACACCCGAGAGTCAAACTCCATGATTTCCTTCACTGACTGGATCGATATTCAGTCCTAGATTCTGGCCACGCCTAGTGTTGGCTATTTTTCATTGTGTTTTCCTTAGTTTAGGATTGTAAGGGGTCAAGGGATTTCCTTGACATACTTTGCATAAACTTTGAATTAAACCTGTATGAAACAAAATAAAAAAGAAATCGTAAAGTAGGATTTAAATAACTAACAGTACAATAACAAAATTAGTCGAATCTAAAAACCTTATTCCCCGATAGTGGTGCCAAAATTTGATACACCAAAATTACACCCCCCTAAAGAAGTATAAGCAATTGTTGTTCAAATATGAAACCTAACACAAGTTAGGGTCAATCCCATGAGGAATAAGGTATAAAATTATACTAATTAATTGTTGATATGTACTTTCAGTCAGATTATTTCCATAAAAAAGGGTTTTATAACACAAACTATATTGATTCAATTGAATAACAAGTAACCAAGTAAACAAGTTTTAATGTTTTATTAATGTATTCCCCACAAGTCCATAACATAGTAAACCTTATAATAGTAACCTTGTCTAGCGTTTAACATACAAAATTGGTAAGTTTTATATCACCTAAGTGATTGATCGTTAAAATAGGAAATTTTACCACGCAACTTAGTCGGTTTATGGGTGTGTGCTTTACTAACCCTTATCATTGACCCCAGATTAGCTCTCGCAAAGGTGGTTCAAGCTGTTAGATAATAGTTTTAGTCGCTAAAACTTTATTGTTTAATCTCTTTTACCATTTATTACTTCCTTTGGTTGAGCAAGTAGGAATAAGACCGATCACCGTTAAAAAACAATTAAAATTAAGAGATTAATATACATGCATAAACACTATTCTAAAATTACAAATAATTAGGTCTATGTAGTTAATTCTTCATGGTTCCCACAATTCTAGTTTTGAATTTCGGTAGTCATACTTGAGTTCTCATACTTGATAATAACTTTGTTAAAATAAGGTGGAATGACTTGTGAAACCCTTGTACTTGGGTCCGTTTGTATGTTGGACCCTCTTACTTATCAATTTGCCAACTAAACCCTTAAACTCATTAGAACACAACATTTTAAATTATTTTTTCATGTGACTAGTATGCGTGAAGTGCAATTGATTGCACGTGGAATTCCATGTCAATTATTAATGACATGTAAGAAATTACATGTTAAAACAAACAATTCAATCAAGCCACTTTTGTAATTTCTGAAAATTTCTAGCTAAGCATGTTCTTCATACTTACTCACAAGTTGAACACTAAATTCATGTCAAATAGATAAAAAAATTCCCCCATTTGACTTGAAAATTCAAATACAAGTTCACTAACACAAATCCAACTAACCCCAATCACAATTTTGAATTACAAGACCCATTTGTTATTAACCTATCAATGAAGTTTTAAAATTTTCATTATCCACCATCATCCTCTATGTTAATCCATACTTAGACCTCTTCTTTGAATCTGAATAACAAAAATAATAATCTGAATCTTTTTAGACTAAAAACTGAAATTTAAAAGGCAGATCGAAGTGGTTAAGGCGGGCGGCTAATTTCCAGTGTAAGAGAAGTGTGGGTTGAGGAGGAAATGGATGAAGAAGAGAATGAAGATAAGGAGAGTGGGTGTGAAGGGTGAAATTCCAAGAAGAAGAGGGCAGGGATGGAGGAGAGAGGGTCGAAAATTGGGGGTAGGGGTGGTGGTGGAATTGTTTAGGAAGATTGTTTTTCCTTTAATTTTTTTAAAATTTGTT
Source organism: Solanum okadae (assembly GCA_036553675.1). Taxonomy (NCBI): domain Eukaryota; kingdom Viridiplantae; phylum Streptophyta; class Magnoliopsida; order Solanales; family Solanaceae; genus Solanum; species Solanum okadae. The sequence goes on along the minus strand of CM071684.1, from coordinate 18,973,319 downwards.
ATTTAACATAAAATATCTTATTTACTTGCTGTTAAACGCGTGTGACCACATAGTTTCCAACTCATCATTATCAATGCCACATAAGTTTTGTCGATGGTCAGATGGGTTTAAAATATTACGTTTTGATGAGTTTAGAGGTTCAGTTCGCAAATTGATAAGTAGGATGCTCAAACTTATAAATGGAGTCAAGCACGAGGGTCTCTCGGGTTATTCCACCTTAAATTAAACCATGAACATATAATTAGAGTAGATGAAAGTCAGAATCTTCAATTAACGAACAAAATATTATATTATAAGCTGATGGTTCAATAATTAAATGGAAAAATTATTCACCAAAGTAAGTATCAAAACCAAAAACAAAGTATCTAATTATATAACAAGTAAAAACTAGAATTAAATGTCTATTTATAGATATATAATCCTACACAAAATCAAAAAAGGAAATATAGGAAAATCTTGCTTGACAATAACTTCTACGATTTGGTCCTACAAATCGTAGGAATTCCTACGGTTCATAGAGACCTTCTGTCCAACAATATCTTCACTTTTAACTTCTAGAATTTTCTATGAGCATGTTCTCTGACTTGTAGAACTTTGTACGACCCATCCTGACATCTCGTAATTCCAGTATTGGGACTCAACCTCTCTGATCTTTTCTACAACTTGTAATATGGCTCGTAGTCCTGTCTTGTTGCCAAACAATTAGCTTCAAAACATATGAATGCCTTCTATGACTCATTCCTAAGGCTAGTAGGTGAAGTCGTCCAACCTCAAAAAGTTTTTGTTTCAACCTATTTTGTCCCGACTCGTCAAAACACCTATTTTCCTACAAAATACGAGCAAAATACCATTAAATCTATTAAAAAATTCTTAAGACACATGAAAAAATCCAAATTTAAAGCATGATAAGTACCACAAATTTACAGTACATTAGATTATTTCATAATTTTTTTTTTGGGACTCTGTGATGACCTATTAAATAGCGTGCAATGGTTTTGAGGTGCAAACATTGGTATTTACAAGTTGAAACAAAACACAAAATTGAGAATAAGGATTTTTTTTTTATCTTATAGTGTATGGATTTTGTGTGATATGTCTGCCTGATGGTGTTTCTGACGAAACTTTATATGGGCGTAAGTGATGACCTATTAAGTGGCATGTAGTGGTTTGGAGGGGCAAACATTTGTAATTTCAATTTCAAACAAGGGCCGGATTGGGAAATAGTATTTTCCTACTTTCAGTGGCTATAATCCATGGAATTTGTGTGATGTATGCGCCCAATGGTTTTTCGACCAAAATTTTTGTGGGTGTCTGTGATTTAATGGTATGCATTTTTTAGAGGGGCTTTCGTTCAAATGACGCCCAGACCGGTATAGGGTTTTTTTAATTTTTTATGTGTGTAATGGTCCATAGATTTTGTGTAATATGTGCGCCTATAAATTTTTGGCCGAAATTTCTTTTGGGCGTCTGTGATGACCTATTCAATGGCATATGTTGGTTTAAGGGGAAAAAGTCCATATTTTCAAGTTCAAATGAGGCCGGACCAAGAATTTAAGATTTCTTTTTTTTGAGTGTTAAAGTTCATGGATTTTGTTTGATATGAGCGCCTGGCGGTTTTTTGGCTCAAATTTATCGTGGGCATCCGTGATAATCTATTAATTGGTGTGTGTTAATTCAGAGCAAAAAACATCGGTATTTTAAATATTGAACGTGGCCCTGTCATGATCCACAATACACCCTAGACATGAAATGACGCATAAGACCACGAGAGGCCCTACCTAAGCCACTTAGCATGCATCATAGAAGATAATAGAAACACGAGAGTTTAAAGAAGCATTTCATATTAAAGAGTTTGACACAAAATAATAGAAGTCTAACATAAGTCTCAAAGATATCTATTACATCAATGGAGTGATTGAGACGTAATCATGCATCACATACAATGTCCGAAAAGAAAACACATGAAATCAATAAAAGAGTCTTGGTCCTCAGAACATGAGGACTTACCAATCTTTAATACCTATATGAGATGACTAGCCACGAGTATGGGAGGTAGGAGTGCCGGACCCTACATTAGTAAAATAATGTAGGCAAAAGTATGTGTTGGTACATGTAATGTACCAAGTATGATATCCATACATAAGATTTATGACATCATGCAAAAAGGGACTCTGTTTGACATGAAATGACAAAGCTAAATCATAAAATAACATGTTAGAAAACACAAGTCATAATCATGGTCAATGCAAGCTAAACATCTTTAAAACACATTTGAGATACTTTTAGAAAGTAACCTTAGTTCATTATTGTACGAGATTTACCTTTAACCGTCATAGACCATGTGAGATATAACAAGGAATTCAATGTCTATCCCACACCGAAAGTAGATATCCTTACTTTCCAAGGTAATAACCATAAACTTCTAGCTTAGGTGGAACCACTAATTAATGTCTATCTAAGACAAATCTGTGGTGGCACATAGTTTGTGGGACATGGGTAGTCGCCACTTGTCCACTTAGTGCTAAGCATAAATCTCACAGAATAGTCATTAATCTTAACTTGGCGTATTATCCATGGAAGGGAACATCAAGTAGCCAATCCAATCTAGAGTTCATTAGAATAGCTCCTTAATCTCGATTCAACTTAGGTGAGAAAACCTTATAAATCCTTAATTTGACAAATACTTTCACAACAACAACACAAAAATATCGATAATTTATTCTCAAAGCAACCTTAAATCATTTTCATAAAAATAAACATGTATATCTTCATAAATTCACCTTTCATATCATTATATGATCAACATCTAGAAATCATGGATCATGCATGGGTTCAAATGAATTCAACTTAAATACATGAAATTATCTCAATTCATGTATACAAAAACCTAAAATAGTCAATTAGATCACAGTTGAAAAGAACCCATGAGATTGAATAATACCCTAACTTTAATTGGAGATTCTAACTTGTAAAATTAGTGGATTTAGGAACCTATGGAGGAAAGGACATCATAGGTTAATACTATCATAACTTGATGTCAAATTCCCACAATCAAATGGTGAATTTGGAGACTTGATCTTGATACCCTAGACTTTTTGTTCAAGATTTAGAGAGAGAAATATTGGGGAAGAACTTGATCAACTTTTGAGAATTTACGAGAATGAGATGAATTGAGTAATTTAGGGGTTAAAAACATTTATATAGCTCCTAGGATAGAAGGTAAAATGACAAAGTATTGGGTTAAATTATTAAGAAAGGACCCAAAAGCCCCTCTTAAAATTAACTGTTGACTTGACTTACAATTTAGACCTATGGTGTGTAGGTCCACTTACGGACCGTCTTGGCGAGTCGTAGGTCAAGTACTGGGACCTAAAGTTTTACCCCCTTTTGATGGATCCCATGTACGGTCCTTTGGTCTTCCTACGGTGATCCGTACATGCCATCCGTCATTCTCAACTTAGACCTTCAATTATCACTAAGTCTGGGACTCACCTACGAGACCTATCTACTACTTGTATATTGAATGACGAACCACCCTGGTGAACCATAAAAAGGGTGTTGGACTTTCACCTTTCAAAAATATTTACCCCATCACCTAAGGTTTCCATCTATAGCCTTTAAAAGAACCTACGGTTCGTAATTGGAGGATGTAGACACAAACACAAGCTAAAAAAGTTTTGCATTATTCCTTCTTCTCAAGTCTGAGGTGTTATAATATCTCCCCCTTTGGAACATCCTTCCTTGAACGGGACTCAAGACATCATAAAGAGGGTAGGAGGAAGATCTAACAGCTCAATCATGAATGCAAACACATAAATGCATATATTCGAGGAGGAAAATCAACTCCAAGCTTTAGCATATTTAAAACATCATTTCATAAGGCCTATATGCCAGTCAAACTCAAATGCACATATAAACGAAGAAATCAATCAAGTCAACTCATCTTCTAAAAAAGTATTTTTTCATGAGTATGCATGCGTGAGGAAATATAAGAATTACTAAGACATAAGGATGGACCACGAGGAACTAAATACCTCAAGCTAGAGTGGGGTCGGAGGGAAAAAGATGAGGATAACGAGACATCATATCGGCCTCGGCCTCCCAGGTAGAACCCTCCACTAACTGATTCATCCAAAGAACCTTAACAGAAGCAACTTTTTTGTTCCTCAACTTCCGAACTTGCCAGTCAAAAATCTCAACCAGAACTTCTTCATAAGAAAGATTCTTCTAACTCTCAAACCTTCTAAGGGAACTATGGACGTCGGATCTCCAACACATTTCATCAACAAGGAGACATGGAAAACCGGATGTACCAATGCAAAATCATTAAGCAAATCAAGTTCATTACAACTTTACAAATCGGCTCAAACTCTAATAAGGACCCATATATCTGGGACTAAGCTTCCCTTTCTTTTCAAACCTCAAAATTCCCTTCATATGTGAGATTTTCTAGTAAACTTAGTCATGAACATCAAACTCGAGGTCTCTTATGCTAACATCGACGTAAGACTTTTGTCGACTTTGAGGCGTTTTAAATATTTCTCTAATAAGCCAAACTTTCTCCATAGGCTCATGTACCAATCCAGGATCTATCAAAGTGACTTCACCCATTTCAAACACACTTATAGGAGATATACCCCTCCGACCATAAAGATCCTCAAATGGAGCCATACCAATTATCCTTGAAGTCAATTACATAAGCTTTGAACATATCTTCCAAAGTTCAGATAGTATGCTCTGCTTGCCCATCGGTTTGCCGATGAAAGGTCACACTAAGCTAGCTTCACACGAGTACCAAGACCCTTCTGAAAAGATTTATAAAATTGAGAAGTGAATTGGGTACCACGATCGGAGATAATGGATAAAGATACTCCATGTAACCAAACCATTTCCCTCAAGTAAAACTTAGCATAGTCCTCCACCGAATAAGAAACCTTGATTGGAGTGAAATGAGCCGATTTCATCATTCGATCCACAATAATCCAAATCGAGTCATATTTCCATTGGGTGCGGGGTAACCCAACTATAAAGTCGACAACTATTCCCACTTCCAAGTAGGAATAATAATATCTTGGGATAAACCCCTGGCTTCTGAGGTTAAACTTTCACTTGTTAAAAATTAAGATATTTGGCCACCAATTCTGCAATATGTTTCTTCATCCCATTCCACCAATAGACCTCCCGGAAGTCACAATACATCTTGGTGTCTCTCGGGTGAATGGAATATCAAGAACTATGGGCTTCTGATAAAATTTGCTCTCTCAAATCGGCAACATTGGGAACATACAAATGACCTTGATATCGATGCACACTATCTCCCCCTTGGGAGAAAGCCTCAATAAATTTCTTAAGCACCACTTTATTCAATTCTGCCAAATTCGGATCGAGACCTTGCTTGGCTTTAACATCTAACACAAACGACAATTGTAAACCATTATGTACCACAACACCGCCTTGGTAGGGTAAACACCCCGAACACCCAATCGGGTCAATCTATGAACATCTCTAACCAATTCCTTCTTACCATCCTTAGTATGAGGAACACTACCTTTATATCACCGACTAACAACACCCGCCACTACATTTGCTTTACGGGGGTGATATAGAACACTCATGTCATAATCCTTCGTAACTCAAGACATATCCTTTGGCGAAGGTTTAGATCTTTCTGCTTGAACACATATTGGAGACTTTTGTGGTTGGTAAATACATCAACATGAACACCATATAAGTAATGCCTCCAAATCTTTAAGGAAAAAACAACTGCTGCTAGTTCCAAATCATGGGTAGGATAGTTCTTTTTGTGAATCATAAGTTTTAGTGAAGCATAAGTAATAATTTTCTATTTTTCATAAAAACACACCCTATCTTAAATCTTGAACCATCACAATAAACCAAAAATCCATCAGATCCTTTCGGTAAAGTCAACACCGAAGTAGAGGTATGTAGGGTAAACATCCTTTCAATTTTTGAAAACTCTTTTCACACACTTTAGACCATGTGAACTTAACCTTCTTTTGGGTCAATGCCGTCAATGGAGAGGCAATCGAAGAAAACCCTTTAACAAACCTTCTTTAGTAACTTGGAAAACCCAAGAAACTTTGAATATCTGAAGGGCATAAATGTCTAGGACAAATCTTAACCACATCATTTTTCTTAGGATCTACCACAATACTTCTAACGGAAATACCAAGAAATTCCACATATCTTAACCAAAATTCACATTTGCTAAATTTTGCAAAGAGTTGTTGGTCCTTGATAACTTGCAATACAATCCATAAATGATCGGTATACTCATTCTCACTCCTTGAGTAAATTAATATATCATCAATAAACACAATCACAAACATATAAAGGTATTGTCTAAACACCCTATTCATAAAATCCATAAATGCGGCCGAAGCATTATCCAAGCGAAAGAACATCACCAAAAATTCATAATGACCATACCGAGTTCAAAATGTCATCTTCTAATTGTCATTTTCCTTGACCCTCAATTGGTGGTAACCCAACCGGAGGTCCATGTTAGAGAAGTAACTTTCTCCTTGCAGTTGATCGAACAAATCATCTATCCTTGGAAGAGGATATTTGTTCTTAGTGGTAACCTTGTTCAATTGCGGATAGTCAATACACATATGACGTCAACAATCTTTCTTTCGAACAAAGAAGACTGGACCACCCCATGGATAGATACTCGGTCTGATGAAACTCTTATCCAACAAATCTTTCAATTGATCCTTTAACTCATTGAGTTCTGCCGGGCCATACGATAAGGAGGAATAGAGATAGGTTAAGTATCTTGGAGAAGGTCAATACCGAAGTCTATTTCCTTTTTGGGGGCAACACCGGGTAAATCATTAGAAAACACTTCCAGAAACTCATACACAATGAGGAAAAACTCATACACAATGAGGAAAAACTCATACACAATGAGGAAAAACTCAATGCCGTAACCTGAACAATATGATATATAGTGCAACCCTTAGATATAATTTCTCTAGCTTTAAGACATTAGACAAACTAACTCTTAGGCATAGTATTTCACCCTATCCACTCTAGGATGGGTTTATTGGGAAACTAAAACTTGACTGCTAGGGTTCTACTATCAATAGTAGCATAACATGAATCCATACCAATAATAACATCCAAATCTAACATATCAAGCTCTACATGATCAACATGAGTGAATCTATGGGATAATGAGATGGGACTACCAATATAGACTCTATTAGCTACAATAGATTCACCAATAGAAGTAAAGACATAAAAAAGATCTACCAACACATCCGGAAGAATATCATATCTCATGGCCACATATGTCTTCAAAAAAGACAAGGTAGCACCGAGATCAAGCAAACAATCAAGATGGTAGACTTTTAACATATCGGTAATGATGAAGGCTCAAGAACACCTCACCGATACTAGGTGTAGGCGGTCGTAAATAGTATAAAATCCAACAAAGGAGTTAGGGTTGAACCCACGAGGAGCGGTACAAGTTCAAATTCAGTTACGAAGTTATAAATGTGATCTTATTGGTTATAGGAATATAAATTATCGAACACATTTAAATAAATCAAGAGGGGTGACACGAATGTTTGATGGGGGATTTAGTTTTTCAATTAGAAACTAAAACAAGTAAAAACAACAGGGGAAATAACAAGTATAAAGGAATTCTTGGGGATGTGATCGATTATAAGATAATTTCGATATATGAGTAATTTTATATTATGAACAAATGCTAAATCTCAAGTGGTAGGCTAGACTATAGATGCAATAACTTTCTCTCAAATAACTATTACGAATCAAGCGAGTTCTCTTGAACCTCAGTAAGCTTAACAATATAAAAATCCCAAAACCTTAATTTATCTACTCTCTCCAACTAGATAGGTTGGAATGAGTTAAGATTCACTTTCTCGAGCTGATACCACAATAACCCACTCACTACAATCATCAATCAATAGCTTTGGATCTAGAACCTCTCTCTCGAGCAAGCCCAAAACACTAAGTTAGAACTGCATTTGCAACAATAATTCATAAACTAACACTCAACTATCAATTCAACACACTTTAAAACAACATTTAGATTAGTAAACAACAATACCCATAAGCTAATTAAGCAAATAATTACATGATCACACTTCAAGAATTGGGGTTTTAGCCACACATCATAAAAGGAAGAAATCAGTACCAAGTATGTTCTCCATAATATGTATTGCAATCCAAGTCTTTACAATGATTCAAAATGTTCAAAGTCAAAAACTCACTTCGAAAATATCCTTCAACAAGGTTCTACAATGGAAAAAGATGCTGGAACTCAAAGGTTTCTTTTCTAAAAGGTGCAGAACAGTTTTTTTTTCTTTTTGAAATTTAATTTATAGTTTCCCAAATTTTGGCATGCAGGGCCATTTGGCGAGGTAAGTCGAGGGTCGTCGACCAAGTCGGCGGCGCGCCAATTGATCAATTCAATTGCTGGTATTCCTTGGTTTTTTATCCTCAGAGTTATCTAACTTTAGGCGATCCCAGTTGGTGTTGCCGATCCGTTCGATAATTCACTGAATGTCCAAATCCATTGCCAACTTGGCTTCTCCCTACGACTGGCAGTCAGGAAATTTAGGCGAGCTGAAGTACCACTCGACGAGTCACCTAGTGGCTTTGGCGATTCTCATATTTTACTATCTTAAACCTTTTTCAAGTTTTTAGCTCCTTTTCTCCCGGTAATGTCCTTTCTTTGCTCTTTTTGCCTTCTTACTGCAAATCAACATTTTAACATCAGTACGGAGCAAAAATTAGGCATTTGACGATAATAAACTATCAAAATAAAGCCCTAAATTAGTCTAAATCTCAGACTCATCAACACCCCCAACTTAAATTTTTCTTGTCCTCAAGTAAACTGTAATTCCCTGGAAACTAGTAGACCAAACTAGAGCCTCTAGCTAGGGTTCTAAGGTTTGATGTATGAGGAATGTTGTCGTAGATGAGACTTTCCATGCTTAGAATAAGAGGTTTAGTGTTTAAACGCCAAGGCACGTGTTAGACCCCGTAGTTTAGAAGACTACCTAAGGTTTGGGTTAGGGTAGCAAGGGCAAGTGCCATGGCAAGGGGGCAAAGCCTAAGCGAAAGGCCAAGGTTGCCCAACCTTGGCCATGCACTACCTAGGGTTCACGACAACCTTCACAACTAGTGGTCTTGATCACGGTCCGTGAAGACCTCTTAGTCTTATGGGAGGTCAAGCCTTGAGGCCTAGCTACTGCCTAGGGACCACGAGCCACTTCACGGCCTGTGGCCATGACCACGGCTCGTGGGAAGGCTCTTGGTCATGCCTTGGAATTTGGGAGCTTAGAAATTTGAGGGGAGCCACTGGTCGAAAGACCATGGGCCGTGGTGCCTTTGACGACTCGTGAAAAAGGGCTTGACCCCTGGCAAGAGGCTGCCTAGTTGAGGGTCCTTCGGTAATTTCCAATAAGATTAGTTAATTAATGGGATCATTTTATATGAGTTTTATTCACCTATATAAGGTATTTTAAGTCATTAGGCCCCAATTTTAAGTCAATTTTCAAAAGAACCAAATCAAAACCCCAAATCACTCCTCTCTCAAATATTTCTCTCTCTAGAAAGCTCCATTGAAGAAGAAGCTAGAGATTGAAGCAAAGGTCAAGATCAAAGGCTCCATTGTTGAAGGCTTTTGTAGGGATTTGAGTAAAGGTATGTTTAGCTTTTCATCTATGGGTTCTTCCACCCATAGAGTCCTCTAAAAATTCCCCAAATTTGTGAAGAAGAACTCCAATCTAAGCTAGGGTTTCTTCCAATGTGTGGGTATAGTTGGGTATGACTCCAATTAGTTGGATAATACTTATTTGTGGTTAATTTAGTGTTGATTCCTGATATTATGAAGAATTTATGTGAATTCCATGGTTAACCCTAGAAATCAAAGTAAGTGGGTTTTTGGCTTGCGATTAGAAGTTGAGGATTCTTGATAGATTCTCTAAAAAATTTATCATGTATAGAACCTATTCAAGAATAGGACTATGAAATCATGAATTGAACTAGACCTATGAATGTATGATAGATCATGAATTGTAATGATTGAATTTGGGACTTTATGATGAATTATGCTTAGAATGGCCTATGACTAAGGCTTGTGACTATTATGTCTTGTGATCTAGCCTAGTATGATGATTGTGGAGTAAAGCTTGAAGGTATGGCTTGAAGTCATAATGTTGATCACTAGGGTTTATAGAGTAAGTCTAATATGATGAGTAGCTTGGAAATGAATGATACACTAGAGGTTATAGTTGTTGTGGAAGGCTTTTACCCACATGACCTATCTTGTACTAAATGAATGCATGTGTGTAGAATGTGCAAGGTTTCCTCACATAGAATGATTCTAGATTGAAAGGTTAATCACCTAAAATGAATCGAAGCATGTTAGAGTAGAATAGCTTGAAGTTGTGATATAGATCCCTTCATGTATAACTTGTTTATGTAGAATGAGTTAGAAGTTCTCATGGTAGCTTGGGATTGAGGAACCATACTCTCCTAAGATTAGCTTGAATTAGCATTTGTGGGATGCTTTTCATGGTAGCTTGAATTAGCATTTGTGGGATGCTATTCATGGTAGCTTGCACTAGAGTAGGCATGGTAGCCTAGGATTGAGGATTTATACTCTCCTATGGATAGCTTTAACTAGCATTACTAAATGCATTTCATGGTAGCTTTAGGATTGAGTACACATAATCTCCTAATGGTAGCTTGAAATTGAGAATCATACCCTCCTAAGGATAGCTTACATTATCATCTTAGTGTGCTTGTACGGATATCTTGACTTTGCATTGTAAGAGGCAAGTCAAGGGTAGCTTGAGTTAGTAGTACTCATGGTAGTTGATTTCACGTATCAGGACACTACTTCTAGTTCAAGTGCCAACGATCGTGAGTAGTAATATAACCCAACTAGTGAGTTGGGGTCGAATCCCAAAGGAGCTGTTCGTAGTTGACAATTAATAGAAAAGCATAAATGTGTTCAAGTCAATTATAACTATAAGCATTTACGAAGAAAAACATGATAAATTAAAGGGTGACACAAGTGTCAAATATCAAAGGGGTATTTTGTAATCAATTATCGACTAAAATGACAACTAAAAACGAAAATACAAGTATGGAGATGTGATTCTTGGGATGTGATAGGATTATTAGCTAAGGTAAACAACCAGGTAATTGCTATTGATAGTAAATCACTGTAAATTTGTAACTAAGCTAGACTATATTGGGGGGTAAACTTTCTCTCCAACAATTTACCCCGAATCAAATTGGCTTCTCTCGAACACCAATACGAGGCAATAAAGCACAACCTTTGCCTTGGTCCATTCACTCTCTCAAGCTGAATGTGTGGGAGAGGGCTTCAGATTCACTCTATCGAGTTGAACCCACGACAACCCAATAACCAAAGACCATCGATTCAGTAGTTTTGGTTTTACGACCTCTCTCTCGAGCAAGTTGAAAACACGAAGTTAGAAATGTATTTGCAACTATAACCCCATTAAATTCAAACACAACCACTGAACGAAATCACTTTTAAACAACGAATAAACAATCAATTAGCAATACCAGTAGTACATTCAACTTATTTTCACATAATCACACCCCAAGAATTGGGGTTTTAGCTAGACATAGTAAAGAGATAGAAATCGATATCGAAAAATGTTTCCATCAAGTGGGTACGATTGATATGGTCTTTACACGTCTAAGATGAAGAATCTTCAGTACCCAGTTCCAATTTCTTCAAAATAGGAATTTTCAAAATCTCCAAAGCTAAGGTAAAATGTCTCTCAAACTCAGTTCATAGTTCTAAGCTTCAAAAACTGAATAATAATATGATTGCCTACAAAATCTCATTCTAAGCTAGAAATTCAAACAAGTATTTATAGTTGTCAAAAAGTGTGTTGCGAAGATTCAGTCGGCGCAGTTAGTCGGGATCGCCAATCCACTCGGCGATTCACCCTTTGGTCATTTGTATCGCCTTTTGTTTTTGCGTTCATCATCCTTAAGGTTCTGTAACTTTGGGCGATAAGGCACAACATCGCAGAACTGTTCAGTGATTCGCCAACTGCTCATTTCTATCACCGACTTTATTTTCTTCTTCAGGACTTGGTACACTGGAACATTAGGCGAGCCCAAGGCCATTCGGCAACTCGCCTAATGGTTTAGGCAATCCTCATGCCTTCTTTTCTTCGTTCTTTCAGCTGCCTTGTTTCTTTTTGCTCAATAGTGTCCATGCTTTGTCCCTAATTTCAAATACCTGAAATTCAAGGATTTATATCAGTTATTGAGATTAAATGTGCATTCGAGGACACTAAATCTGTTAAAATTAAGCCCTAAATGAGTCCAAATCGTGGACTCATCAACACCCCCAACTTAAACTTTTGCTTGTCTTCAAGTAAAACTCAAGTTTAGAAGTTCAAAAAGGATGTCTGAAACAGTGCTACGCAAGACTCAATCATGAATGCACACAAAATGACTTAACATACTCATGCAAGGATCAAATGTGCACTCAAAGTTTCCAATTGTGACTCACAAATCATGAGGATTATGGGTAATGGATCAATCAAAGGTCACAATGTTATCAAGTTTCTTCCAAGAAAAGGTCAAGGTTCAAAGGGTGCTCAAAAGGGGTTCACACACTCACAAGGTAGGCCACAAAAAGCGGTATAATGTCAAATTGTTTCACACTCTTTAAAGTTTCCTAAGATTATATTAAGAGTTCACATCACTTAGTCAGCCGGACCAACGGGGAAAATTCTAGGTGCCATCACACATGGTTCACGGTAAGCTCATCACATAAGGCATTGACACCAAAGTCAAACAAGACTCCATACTTTCGCTAGTGTGCAATCTTCATCACAAGAGATTCAATTCGATACTTGGCTAGTCACAAAGAGATGCAATGAGTTCACATATTGGCTATGCAATTTCATTTACCCTCATCGTAACCGCACATTCATTTTTGTTTGATTATGAGCACTATTCAAGTCATCAATATTGATCAAAACCGATACTCAAATTTGCACAAGAACAACCACATTCAATACAAACACGAGGTAGCAACATTTTTTCGGAAGGGTCAAAAATCATTTATAATTAAAAACAAGGAGCCACAAGCTCAAACATCCACAAAAAGCAGTGTATAACACAAATTTAGTTCAAAACCCAAATATATAAACAAAACACGAGTTACGAATGTCACACAAAAGGTGGGCCTCACCCCACCACAAATAAAAGCATTTTTCCTCAAATGCAAACAAAATTATCCAAAAGTCAACATGAAAGTAAGATAGAGAGGGAGGTACAGAGGGGATCCTGTCTACACAGTTGCTTCATCTGTCTGGGCATCAGTGCTCGGTGAATCAGTCTGGACTTGGGCATCAGTGCCCGAAGTCACCTCAGAAGGAATAGTAGTACCAAACCCAATAGGAGTTGCCATATGTGTATCCACCAAAAAGTTTCGCAAAGCTGTATAGAATCCCTGGGCCCATGAAGGAATAGAGGGGCCTTGGGGAGTAGTCTCCTAGCCAGAAATAAGTCTCTTGCCCTTGCCTTTGTCTCTAGGTGGAGGTTCTTGTTTGCCCTTCTTGGGAGGATTTGACCTCCCTTCATTTATCTTGAAATTTTGTGTTCTTATCTTTCGGGGTGGCATGTTATCCTAGCAAATTTTGGTCTAGCCAGGTCTGCAAAGCATCGAGACAAAGTTAGAAAATATTCAAACAAATGCACAGAAAGTCGATTGCAGACAGACTCGCCAAACCAGTCGACGAGTCACCTAATTGCTTTGGCGAGCTAAATTAGGATTGCCTAAAGGATTGGCTTTAAAGCTATGGCAATTCGGTGATGGGAAGGGCCTTTCGGTGAATCTTCGACAATATTCAGTGAGCAAGGTTCAGCTCACTTAAAGTTATAGTGCAAAAATGGTTTAGGGGCGCAGACAAAGGGTGATCGAGAAGTCTTTCAGTGAGTTGTCGAGTGCCCTCGGTGACCTTAGGATTTTCGTTGAAATTTACAGAACCCATCAACACATAAAACATGAAATTAAAGGTGAGATAAGGACATTACGCGAACCGTCTAGTGGTTCGGCGAGCTCGACCCAACTCGCCAAATGACCCAACGTGCCTATTTTCAATGCAACTTCTCGAATTCAACCCCGCAACCCCCGAAAACAAAATAAAAACATGCACAACTCAGATTCGAACAAGACCTATAACATACAAGCACAACCCCACAAAATTTAATCTATTTCAATACACCAAATTATGGGTTTTCAACATTCAGAACAATATGGGCAAGATTTTCAAATTAAAATAGGCATTCAAACATTTTAATCCTATCAGAGAGGCCCAACAAGTGACAACATGATAAAATCATTTGCATAAGAGTTCAGAATGTTAAAAACAAATTTAGGGTTCGGGAGACCAACCTTTAATGCTGATTATGATAAGATTGAATCGCTAGGCGACAATGTAATCCAAATTCCAAGCATATATCGATGACTAAAACACTTGGAGAATGCAACAATATAGAGAATAACATGCAAGTGTGAGTTTGTGAAGCTTTAAAGAGAGGAAAAGTGAAGGCGTTTGAAAAGTATAACCTTTAGGCCTTAAAAATCATCCAGTTTTTGCCCATTCGGCGACACGCCGAGTGGTCACTTACCTCGCTGATTTTTACAGGACATCCAATTATGGTGGGGGTCCAAACGGCGGAATAGATCGAGATCGCCGACCTGTGATTCGGTAATAATTTCCTGGGATCGCCAAGTTTTACAAACTCCTGTTTGAATTTGTTTTGAGTCCAACAACGGTTTAGGTCGGGGTCGCCAACCTCTTCAGCGATGCACCGACTAGGCCTTTTTCTCGTCAATTTTCATCTTTCCAAACACTTTCGACACTTTAACCTGCACAACCAACACACCATTATTCTTAACAAAGAAAGAAAAATAATAGGAAAACTTAGGTTGCCTCCCACGCAACGCCTTAGTTAACGTCGCGGCACGTCGCAAGTCCACTTTCAAATCTCAATCTTAAGGTTAGCCATAGTATCACTAGGCAAACCCCATTACTGTCTCGGGTTGAAATGAGACGATATATGACCCATTTGGGTCTCCAACTGCTTGATCAACTCTAAATGTGAGGTGATGGTCTGGCTAAGGGTAGACACATCTTCTTTGATTTCTTTTAAAATCTTTTTCGATACTTCAACTTTGTTGAGGATACGAGAGAGCATATCCTTAACCCACCACCTTTCGAATCCTTTGTGATTTTGGCACTCGTGGGGAGGCACATACCTATCCTTCTCCCCATCCTTCCAATTTGGATTACGGTCCCTCCATTCACGATCTCGATCTTTTCAACCTTCATCCCTACTCCAACCTTGGTTACCACCCTGCCTGGGGTAGTTTGAATGATAACCACCACCTTGGTTGGCAGGGAAATTTACCTCTTCATTATACAAGGCCTCTAACTTTGACTCATCCAGATTAGCACACCCGACACCCACGACATTGACACTTCGAGCACTAGCTCCAATGACATTTTTAGATAAAATGTCAAGTTGTGTCATGATCTTGGCCATGTTCTGGTTCCTTCCTTGGTTTTTCTCCATATGTTCCTTGGTCGACTTGAACGTGAGAGGGGAGACTTGGTCTTCACGGGTATACCATTCCCTGTTTATGGTAATCATGCCATCCAAGAGCTGAGCCGCTATCACATAAGGTCGCTGCATCAAACCTCCCAGAGAAAGTTGGTCAGCAACACCCTTATTTACCGAGTCAAGACTCCGGTAAAAATATTGCAGCAACATGTTATCAAGCAAGCCATGGGTTGGGCATTGAAGCACCAACTTTTTGAATCCCAAGTTTCATGAATTGGCTTGCCTTTTAGATGCTTGAAGCTCTGAATGCTGTCCCGAAGAGTCATCATCTTCGAGGGAGGGAAGAATCACACTTGAAATATGGTAACCAACTCCTCCCACGAAGTGATTGATTCACGTGGAAATTCAACCAGCCACTTGCACTCTTCTCCCATCAAAGAGAAGGGGAACAACCTCAACTGGACCGATTGTTGGGAGATATTCTTGATAGAGAATGGTCCGCATATATCCACGAAGTTTCTAATGTGCTCATGGGGATCCTCATGAGCCAAACCACTGAAAAGCCCTTTTAGTTGCAAGAGTTGCAACATAGCACTCGTGATGTGGAACACCATATTTCCTTTAGCCGTGGGCAAGCGAATGGCACCAATACCACCCATGAGGTGGGGGTCATTAGCATGAGGCTTGTTGATATCGTTGAGGTTTCTGATGTCATCTTGATGGCCTATTTGGCTTCCATTGCTACAGTTCACGCTCATACTTCCTAATTTCAACACAAACAAGCAAAACAAAACTAAAAATTAAGTAAGTAGAACTATAACTAATAAGAACACAATTTAACTTAACTAGAAATTCTCAAATAACACCACTCCCCGACAGTGGAGCCATTTTGATTTTACGTATTAGTACACTACTTCCAGTTCAAGTGCCAACGATCATGAGTAGTAATATAACTGAACTAGTGAGTTGGGGTCGAGTCCCAAGAGAGCAGTTCGTAATTGAGAATCAATAGAAAAGCATACATGTGTTCAAGTCAATTATAGCTATAAACATTTAAGAAGAAAAACATGATAAATTAAAGGGTGACACAAGTTTCAAATATCAAAGGGGTATTTTGTAATCAATTATCAACTAAAATGACACCTAAAAACGAAAATATAAGTATGGAGATGGGATTCTTGGGATGTGATAGGATTATTAGCTAAGGTAAACAACCAGGTAATTGCTATTGATAGTAAATCAATGTAAATTTGTAACTAAGCTAGATTATAGTGGGGGTAAACTTTCTCTCGAACAATTTACCCCGAATCAAATCAGTTTCTCTCGAATACCAATAAGCGGCAAGGAAGCAAAACCTTCACCTTAGTCCATTCACTCTCTCGAGCTGAATGTGTGGGAGAGGGTTTAGGATTAACTCTCTCAAGATGAACCCACAACAACCCAATAACCACATACCATCGATTCAGTAGTTTTGGTTTTACGACCTCTCTCAAGCAAGCCAAAAACACGAAGTTAAAATTGTATTTGTAACTACAACCCCATTAAATTCAAACACAACCACTGAAAGAAATCACTTTTAAACAGCAAATAAACAATCAATTAGCAATACCTAGCAGAAAAATAAACCCATATTCACATAATCATACCCCAAGAATTGGGGTTTTAGCTAGACATAGTAAAGAGATAGAAATTGATACCGAAAAATATTTCCATCAAGTGGGTACGATTGATATGGTCTTTACACTTGTCTAAGATGAAGAATCTTTAATACCCACTTCCAATTCCTTCATAATGGGAATTTTCAAAATCTCCAAATCTAAGGAAAAATGTCTCTCAAACTTAGTTCTCAGTTCTAAGCTTCAAAAACTGATTAATAATATGATTCCCTAAATGATCTCATTCTAAGCTAAACATTTAAACAAGTATTTATAATTGTCAAAAAGTGTGCTGCAAAGGTTTAGTCGGCGCAGTTAGTCAGGATCACCGTTCCACTCGACGATCCGCCTTTTGGTCATTTGTATCACCTTTTATTTTTGCCTTCAATATCCTCAAGGTTCTGTAACTTTGGGTGATAAGGCACTGCATCGCGGAACTGTTCGGTGACTCGCCTACTGCTTCTTTTTATCACTGACTTAATTTTCTCCTTCAGGGCTTGGCACAATAGAATATTAGGCAAGCCCAAGGCCATTCGACGACTTGCCCAATGGTTTAGGAGATCCCTAGGCCTTCTTTTCTTCGTTCTTTCAGCTGCCTTGTTCATTTTTGCTCAATAGTGTCCATGCTTTGTCCCTACTTTCAAATACCTGAAATTCAAGGATTTATATCAATTATTGGGACAAAATATGCATTCGAGGACACTAAATCTATTAAAATTAAGCCCTACATAAGTCCAAATCGTGGACTCATCAGTAGCCTAGGATGGATGATGCACTCTCTCCTAGGGATAGCTTGAATAACATCATGGGATGTGTTGCATGGTAGGTAGGATGGGAAATTGGTATCCTTCTTTACATAGCTTGGACTTGCATGATAGTATGCCCTCCATGGTAGTTTGACTTAGCATAATGAAGACATGTTAGTTAGCTTATTAGCTTGGTTTAGCCTAGTAGGGTGCTATTGCTTGGTATCCTTGAATTGAGGTCTTATGCTTATTCATGTGTGATGATTTGCCTGGTACTAAATAGAGAAGTACCTTATATGAATAGAGGCAAATAGTCAAGAGGGACAAGTCCCCAACTAGAGAATATTCATGATAGTCTAAAGGAGTACTTAGTGTGGGTAGTAGTATGGGATGCTATCCATACATTGCACAAGTATGACTTGAGGCTAGGTATGAAGGGTTCCTTTACATAAGTGTAGTTTAGCTTGGGTTGTTGCTATAGTTGCCTTCCATGATATGATTGACTTGAGATTGTAGTTCCTTGTCTGTATGAAGTAGGTCAAGAATGACACCAATGAATGGTAAGTATAAATATGGTCACTTCAAGGATATGCTTGGTGTGAGTGGAATTATGGGATGCCATTCATTCATTGCACAAGTGTGCTTTGAGGTTACTTAGGAGTATAGTGCTCTAATGACATGAAAACCTAATTCGTGACTATGAATGTAGAATATGCCCAAGAATGACCAAAAAGGGGTACTTTAGCTTGGATGGTATTATGGGATGCCATTTATGCATTGCACATTTACGCTTTGAGGTGGCTTGATGAGTAGTTCTCTTATAATATGAAATACAAATGGTTGAAGAATGTTAATATTAATGTCCAAGTAAAGACTATGCCATGAACATGATGTATCTCCTATGCTCATTAATTACGTCTTATGATGACATGATGCTTATGTTGGAGATTATGCTTATGACCATGTTGTTATATCTTATGCTTATGTCTTATGTTGACTAACCATTTTGAGATGTTCTTGATGTTGTGCTAGCTATCATATTTAGTACATTTTGTACTAACGCATACTTTGCCTACATTCTAATCAAATGTAGGGTTTGGAGATTGAGTTCCTATTTGGAGGCTAGGTTTCTAAGGAGTAAGAAGTTTGAAGATTGGTGAGTCTTCATAGAATCCAGTGTAAAGCCACCATTTACTTTATGTTATTTCTATATGTTTTAGACTTCTGTATGGCTACGTCCCAAAGTTTTATTCAAGTCAAGTTTAAATGGTTTAAGCCAAAGTGTAGTAAAGACTTCCGCTTGCTTTTATAAAGACTTCGATTGTATGGAAAAAGTTTAAAATTTTTCTTACTTTTCTATTATCTTATGTTATGATATGCTAAGGGCTTGTATGAGACCCCTTCGGGGTCAAGTACGCCGTGTTGCTTCTAGGGTGTAACCCTGGGTCGTGACAAAATTTTGAAAATTAGCATAACTCGGTGTTACTCAGATTTCACCCCTATAGATCCACAACATTTTAGAAATAACCCCACAAAAAAAAAAAAGCTTGGGAATTCATTTTCTAAGGACAATTAACAAAAAAAAGAAGAAATGCTTGGGAATTCATTTTCTAAGGACAATTAACACAATTTAAAACTAATTACGGGCAATTACTTTGCCATATGATCAACAAATCAACAACAAGCACAAATAACAACTACCAATTAATCATGCATTCAATTACAACCAACATTTATAGTGAGATTCGGAAAACCAACCTGAGATGTGATGAGTTGGACTCATTTAGGGATTTATTTGGATAGATTTAGTGTTCCCAAATGCTTATTTTGTGCAAATAACTGATGTAAAACCCTTGATTTCCAGGTATAAGATTGAGGAACAAAGCATGGACACTAATTTGCAAAAAGGAACAAAGCGAGCTGAAAGAACGAAGAAATAAAAGCCTGGTGATCGCCAAATCCCTTTGGTGTGTCGCCGAATGGCCATTACCTCACCTAAAGTTTCAGTGTGCCAAGTCTTGAAGGAGAAAACCAAGTGCGCGAGAGAAATGAGCAGTCGCCGAGTGGTTCTGCGATGCAGTGTTGGATCGCCCAAAGTTACAGAACTTGAGGAAGCTGAAGGCCAAGGTAGAAAGAAGAAGACACAAACCAAAGGGCTGATCGGCGAGCCCGACTTACCGCGCCGAATGGTCTTTTGCAAAATAATTTTGGCGACTATAAATAAATTTTCAAACATTAAGTTTATGATGAAATTTTATTCTTAACAATTCGTTAGAGTAATTTTTGAGTTTGAACTCTAAGTATTGAGACTAAGTTTTCCTTAGCTTTGAAGAATTGGGGTTTTTCACTTTTGAGAAATTGGAAGGGTCTTTGAAATTCTTCAATTTGGACCTTTGTAAAGAGGAAATTAATCTTACCCAGTTTATGGAAACTTAGTTTGGTAACAATTTTTATCTTTTTATGATGTCTAGCTAAAACTCCAATTCTTGGGGTGTGATTATGTGATTATTTAGCTTATAGGTATTGTTAATTGTTAGCTTAAATGCTGTTTAGAAGTGATTTCAATCATTAATTGTAGTTTAATTTAAAGAATTGTAGTTGCAAATGAAGTTCTACTTTTGTGTTTTTGACTTGTTCGAGAGAAAGGTATTAAAACCAAGATTATTGATTGATGGTCTGTGTGTATTGGTTTGCCATGGGTTCAACTCGAGAGAGTGAATCCTAAGCCCTTTTCAACACATTCAGCTCGAGAGAGTGAATGGACTAAAGCGTAAGTTGTTCTTATTTCTCATGCTTGTTGATGTTTGAGAGAAATCAACTTGATTCGGGGTAAATTGTTTGGGAAATTTTTTATCCCCACTAAAGTCTAGCTTATTCACTAAGATCAACAAGGAGACAAAGAAGGACCAAGACTTGGCCACATTGTTGGGTCAGCTGGACCTCTTAGCCAAAAAGGTCATGGAGCTGGAGGTAATGTACCAAAGAAAAGATAGGTACATCCCCCTTCACGAGCGTCAAAAGACAAAGAAGCAAGAGAGTGGGCAGATAGAAGAGGTACTCTTACTCATGCATCGCAAAGTCGAAGAACACGATAGCGTGCTGAGAGATATAAGAGATAATGTCTCGATGCTAAATCAGATGACAACCTCTCATTCCATGTTCATTCAGCTACTGGAGACCCAAATGGGTCAGGTGTTGTCTTGTCTCTACCCAAAGCCAGAAAAAGGGTTTCCTAGTGAGACTGAGGCAAACCCAAAGAATGAAATCTAAGTGGGGACTTGCGTCGTGCCACGACGTTAACTAAGGCGCTGCTTGGGAGGCAACCCAACTTTTATTTGTTTTTTTTAATTTTGAAATAATGGTGTGTTGATTGTGCAGGTTAAAGTGTGGAATGTACCAAATCTTCATGAGAAGGACCACAAGTCGTTGTCCTCACCACGGCTCATGAAGGTGCTTGTGGCACCTGAGCGTGGTCCTTAAATAAGGGACAATTGGTTCTTTTCCTTTTTAAATCCAAACAAAGTGGGGTCGTTTTTGGTATTTTTAGGGGTACTATATAAGTTATTTTTAAGTCAAATTCACCTAATTTTACTCATTAATTCACAACACCCAAATATTTCCCCAAAATCCTCTCCTCTCCAATATTTCTCTCTCTAGAGTTCCTCCATTGAAGAAGCTCAAGAACTTGAAGAATAGGGCACAATAATCCATCTTCTCAACTCCAATTCGTGGGCAAAGCTTCAATTAAGGTATGGGAGTCTTGATTTATGTAAAATTTCCTCCCCTAAATCCCTTCAACTCTAATTTCAAATTGATAGATTTTTCAATAAAAACTAGGGTTTTCAATCTAGCCATGGGTTCTTCCTAAAAATGATTTCATTGGGTTAATTGTCTTATATTATGGATGATATGATTTTTAATGGTGATTTTTATAGTAAAATCCCCCATGAACCCATGACTTTCCCTCTAACCTAATTTCATGAATTGTGATTGGTGTATTGATGCAAAGTGAATACTATGAATTGTTTCTATAGTATTGTAGTTATTGAATCTTGTTTTATTCATGCCTAATGTAGTATTTCTAGGTGTGATTGTGTGACATGATTCATAACCATTGAAGGGTAAGTTATGAAGGTTTGTACATGTTGATGAATGTCGTGTATGAACTCATGATTCACTAAGAAAGTGAAGATCCTATGACTATTGTGTAAATTGAGGTATTGTTGAAAGGCCATTCTTTCCTTACCCTTACACTTGATTATGTATGAATTGTCTAGGATGATGATAATGTTGTTGTGTTGATTGAAAGGCCATTCTCCTGAAACACTATCAACAATAATATGAAAGGTTTACTCACATGTTAATGACGATTCTAAGGTTGAAAGTACATTCTCACTTTATTGAATCTATGAGCTATTTTATGAGTTGTATTGAAGTAAGGGCAAAGTATTCCTTCACACATGTAAATACAATTCAAGACAAATTTAGTATAATTTGGGAAACAATGCTTAGCACCGAGTGGATATGGTCAATGAGGTAGAGGCCCTCCCATCAATACAATAGGTCGGGTCATTTAGATTATTCTCATGAGATGGAAACTCCTCCGCCAATACAATAGGCCAGGTTTCTAGAAACAATCTCCCTATCCCATAACTATGTGCCCAGATAGGACTTTAGCTAGTGGATCAACCTAAAAGCTAAACATGTTAGTTCTACCTTAGGCAAGTAGGACACTTTTTTTCGGTGTGGGGTTACATGACACCGGATTTCATGTCGCTCACATGGTCTATGTCAGTTATGGCTATTCTTCCCTATATTACAAGATAATGAATATGATATGAACTATACTTATGACTTCTTGATGAGTTTACTTAGTAGGAGTGGGGGTATGGGACTTCACTTTTACATTGCACAAGTAGATTTTGAAAGGAATTGTAAGATGGTTTCTTTATGCTATGATGGGACATGAATGTATAAATGTATGTTGAATAGCTGGTTGCTATGAATGACTTTCCTTATGTTCAAGTAATGTACATGACTATTTCCTTATTTATGACTATTGATTATGATGAGGTCTAAAGGGGATATGTATGACTAAGGTAGCTTCAAAGGAGTACTTAGTATGGTTGGTATTATGGGATGCCAACTATACATTGCACAAGTGTTCCTTAGAGTTTCTAAGGTAATGGCTTCATTATGTTTTGAGGAGAAATGTGATTATGACTTGTGTTTTACATTGAAAGTTCATGTTGATTTCCAAACTTGACAAATGCATACTTTTTAACTAAAATGTCCTCTTTTTTTTTTATCATATTTCAAGGATTTTATGCATGCTTCCATACTTAGTGCTTTATTTGCTAACCCATTTATTCTGCATTTACTATGAGTGTAGGTTCTGATCGTTGAGACGTACTTCTTCTTTCAAGAGAAGCTTGGGTTGACTATTCCCTAGGCTTGGTGAGTTCTCAAGTTCGAGGACAAGACATTATTCATTTCTAGTTTCTATTGTACTTTCTATTTTTGAGACTTTATTGATGTAAAGGGCATTGACCCTATTTGTTCTCTCTATTGTACTAGCTAGTGTTTGAGACAAGGTCTAGACTCTTATTTTCGTTTATGAAAAAAAAGTTGAATTTCGATTGTAAAAGTTTTAAATTTTTCGAATAATTCTTATGGCTTTATGTGTATGACTATGCTAAGGGGGTACCCCCTGGGTCGTGACACTATTCTCACCTATTGAATCTATGAGCTATCCTATAAATAATGTTGGATTGAGTGTTGATACATTCTTCCATAATGATGAACTCAAGTAATGATATGATATGTATTCTGTGGGGATTAATGCTAAACACCGAGTGGATATTAATATGAGATTGAAGCCATCACGTGAGTTGAGGTAGGGTTTCTAGAAGTAATCTATTGACATGGATACCCATACGTGAGTTGCACTACAAGAAAAAGGCTTTGTAGGGACCAACATTTAGGGACGAGCCAAAAAGTTGGGCCCAAAATGTATGCTTATCGGGACGAGATTTCCTTCTGGTCCCTAATTCCTAGGATTATTTTTTTGATAACAAAGAGACTTAAATCTGGTCTCTATGTTGCTGCATTACAGGTCCCTAAAAGTCTGTATTTAGCGGGTCAAAAGGCCCAACTTGCATTACAAAAGCCATTTCTCTTTTTATTCGGTGGAAATCCATTTCCCAAAAGTGATAAATTTATCACTGGAACTGTAAACTTCCTGAACCCTAATATCTTCCCCTAAAGTGGATTGGCGGTGAATCCTAGCCGTTTGATTAATCTTCTCCAGTTGAAGACATCGTTGATTTGATATAGGTCCATATATTCATCTTAAAAAATCTGACCACTAAAAATCAATTTACAATGCAACAAATGCTACAATCTGACTACATTCAAGATCTACTCCAATTATTTGATGAATAATATACGCCTGGGCTGTGCAACAAGTGTAATAATCAAGACAATGAAGGTAATTTTCTATGTTATTAATTTACAATCGTATTTCGAAAATTCAATCAGTTGTTTAGTAGGGTTTTCTTCCACTGAATCATCCCCACGAAGAAAGGGGCAAGTCTCTGGTCATTTTCTAATTCCTATTATGTGGATCTAGGTGCCTAATTGAAACCCAATTGATACTAATTTTCTCTGTGTATTGTCTTGGCTACTCAAGGGGTGTGGTTGCCGGTTGGAATTATTTTCCCTTGAAAAAATTGCATCACAGTCAATAAGCAGTCCTACACTTGTACATTGCATGATACTACAATTAATGAAAGAGATGTGTCACGTTTATGATTAGCAATTTCTGACAAATATATTGTAAAATGTAAATTTACAAGCACTTCTTTCACTTGTGTTGTTGGCTCAATGAACCATTGAAGAACTTGTTTTGTTGGCTTAGTAACTCAATGAAGATGAAGGGATTTTAAAACAGTTGAACTTGCTATGTTAATTTTATAAATCATAACCATGACAAACCACATAAGTAATTGCACGAGCTCCAAAAGAGTAGTAGTTGTGTGCTACTGGCTATGTCTAGCCTTTCTCTAAGTCTTAATTAAACCATTAACAATCTTCCAAAACAACATGATATTTAGCAGTACCAAAACAGGAGGTACAAGAAAGAAGTTACCGAAGCCCTCTGGATAAAATTTCTCGATCTGATCAAAATGGCTAAACATGTGATAGAAAAACAAGAGAAACAGAAGAATCCTTGCATTCAGTCACCCAAGAAATAAAGCTACTCTATTGCAGACATATAAAAAAGAGTTCTTTTGACCAGTAACTTCTAGGTGCTATCTTTAATTTGTATATATATGTGTGAGTGTGCGCGCGTGCGTGCGTGCTTGATCCCTTAAAAGGGATTGAACAATTGCAAACATTGATAGCCCGTGATGTAAGACATACTCCATTCTCCCAAAACTGGGAAGTAATAGAAAATCATTATCGAGTCTGTTAGAAAGTACCCAGTGGATATCCTGAGTATGGTGTCTAAAAAATATGATGTTCTATTGATCATTAACTTATCCTGAGCACCATCACGGGAAAGGTCTGATTCAAGTAGCAAATATAAAGAAGTAGCTGATACAAGGAGCACATGGAAAGTGGAAAATCCTCTATTCCATTCTTCTTCTAGTCACAAAGTTTAACATATCTTAGTAGAATGAGAGACAATGCAAGTATAAAAAGCATTTGAATATATTCAAAATCTCTCTAAAGATGATGCTCGTAGAATGCCATTATATTTCAAACTTGCTGCTTCTATATTTTCACAGCTTGCCAAATATATTTTCAAGTCACTCATACAATCACCCTCTTCGGCTATAAGTAATTAGTGTTTACCTGTTCTTGGTTTTAAAAGAAAGTTCTTTAGTGACTCTATTATCCTTATTTATTTGTTTAAAGTGCGTGTATATTTCTATTTATTTTTTTCAACAGTGGTACACCATACACATATATAACGTAATGAGTTTCTTAAAGTTCATGTCTATTTCTACTTTTTAATTGTTATGGTTCACGATTTTTCTTAGCTTCTGATGAATTATTTAGCTCTGGATGACACAAATCTTATGGACCATGTGTCTATTTGTGGTTTATGTTTGTATTCCTATCTTTTAGATGTTGTATTCTACACCATGTACCTATCTATGGTTTATCTCTCTTTTTTCTTTTGTATTTGAGTGAAGAAACTAATGATGTTACCTTTCTTTCTTACTTTGTAGTATCTCTAGTTGCAAAACATATTACACACTAACATTATAACAGGTAAGGTTCAAACTGTGTCATTGCTCTACTTTAAAAATTATGTATATTAGTTTGCTTATCATTTTTATCAGTAGCAAAACCATTATGATGTCTACTTAACTCAAAAAATATGTGCAGTTAGATTCAATAACTTGGTCCATTTTCTATTTAATATACACATAGTGGCTTTATCTTTTGTGCATTCATGTAGAAATTTTATATTTCTTTCAAATCACTTACTTCATGATTGTTTAAGTACTTGAATAATATTAGTGAAGAGATACACATCTTAATTTGAAGCAATATGACAAATAGCTCGAGCTCCTGTCAAAGAAATCCCTGGTTGGGAACATACATATCTTTTCTAATCCCTTGCCATAAAATGATTTCCTCTTGTTAAAAGTAAGCCAGCATATCTAT
Source organism: Solanum okadae (assembly GCA_036553675.1). Lineage (NCBI taxonomy): Eukaryota > Viridiplantae > Streptophyta > Magnoliopsida > Solanales > Solanaceae > Solanum > Solanum okadae. The sequence goes on along the minus strand of CM071684.1, from coordinate 18,946,603 downwards.
GTCATGCATCTCCAAAGATTTTGTTATCCTATGTTCCTGGACCTTCAATTCCCCTTCTCCGGATTTACCCGGTGAGCACAACTCTTGCTCGGGTAGGTGGTGCCGGTTTCCGGCAACTTGCTAAATTCCAGTGGGAGGAGCCAGGGCTCTGACCGCGTGCCTGTTGAAGAATGAGCCGGCGACATCTTCATGATTTGGTCTTCATCATAATCGTCTAAGTTATCCATTGCTTCTTTCAATTTTTGCTTGAGAGCTGCTTTGGATAATTTCTTGGTGGAAGAAGTTCTTGCCTTCTCTTGGACTTTAGTGCTTGGTTGTTTGGGAACCCAACCTTTGACCTGGATTTGCTTACACAAATATTGAATACGATCCATATTAGTCTTGGAAAAATTCCAAGTAATAATATAAGATATCCTTTTTTGAATAAAAAATTTGCATAATTTAATATGCTCTGGTAATGTAGAAATTCCTTCCTTGGTCTGGAACTCTTCAAACCTGTTGAGGAATTGTTGTGGAAGAATCTTCTCAATTCCTCCAAATAAGTTCCACCATTCATAAAACCATCTGGGAATGGTAGCCTTAGTGATGTTTGAACAGTACTTCACGAACCAAGTATGTCTTGGCCTTAAATAAAGAAAATTCATCCATGCAGCCTTATAATCATACCAATTATAGGTCTGAGGTTTGTGAGCCATTGTCAATGCAATCGGGGTATGGAGGTGATCTGCAAACCACTCAAATGGGTCCAAGATTTTCTTAATAGTAAACCTTGAATATTGGATATAATTGTTAGCATCTCTGGAATGCTCAATTTCTATAGATTCTGTGTCTATAAGAATTGCTTCATAAAATCTCCTGGTCTTCAATGGATTTTCAGTATCCACATAGTTGAAATCTGTGTAACATGGTTTAATCAATGTACCAATGTCAATACTTTCGTATTCTTTGTTGAGTGCCATTAGAGGCAAAGCTTGTGAGACAATGAATTCAAAAGATTCTTCTTTTGGAGTGGTTTTAGTGGGGACAGTTCTTGTTAACTCAGGGTTAACGGCTTGGGCAAAGGATTCGGGTGCTTTCATAGCATAACTTTCCTTGGTTTGAACAAAACTGGGAGATGCTTCTTGAGCAGGAGGTCTTGTCGGCCTAAGATTGATTAATTTTGGCTGAGGTGGACAAAGGAGCTTTGGAAGCTTTGGTTGGGGAGGGCAAGGTAGCCTCGGAAAATCAGCTAATGCTGAGAATTTGTTTTGAAATGCTAGTTCGGGTCTTAGCGAAGGTTCGGCCTTTGCAGGAGTGAGTGGGGGATGAACAAATGGTCTAGCCATTTTTGCCTTTGGGAGGTTGTTGTCTCCTTTAGAAGGAGTAATTGGTCTAAACGGCCTCATTTTTGCCCTGCAGAAATTCACGCGTTAGAAAATCGGGTAGAGAATTGTTTTCTCCTTTAATAAATTCAATCTCAAAATCAAAACTAGATAGTAGAGCTTGCCATCTAGCAAAGATTTGTTTTGAAACAAGATTTTTGACATCTTTTTGTAAAATTTCTTTGGCAGATTTACAATCCACTCTTAATAAAAATTCTTTATTAATAAGATCATCTTGAAATTTCGTGATACATAGCACGATAGATAAGATTTCTTTTTTAACAGTAGAATAATTTTTTTGTGCGGAATTCCAGATTCCGGATGTGAAACGAACTAATTGCTCTGTAGACTCACGGTCTAATTTTTGTTTAAGAATTCCTCCATAACCTGCATCAGAAGCGTCAGTTTCAACAATCATAAAAGCATCTGGGTTAGGGATTCCTAGACAAGGGATAGTTTGTACTAGGGCTTTAACCTGAATGACTGCTTGAGTTTGTTCAGAACTCCAGGGGACAGGATTTTTCCTAAGCCTCTTATACAGTGGTTCACAAGTTTGTCTGACTTTTGGAATAAAATCAGCTACATAATTAAGACTTCCTAGAAACCTCTGTAGTTGGGTTTTGTCAGGAATTTCATTTGGAAATTTAGAAGAGAACTCTATGGCTCTGCAAATAGGTTTATAAGTGCCTTGGTAAAGGTCATGGCCCAAAAATCTAATGGTAGTTTGGAATAACACCATTTTCTTAGCACTGACAACTAGACCATTATTTTTGACAACTTTGAAGAATGTGTTGAGGTGCTTGAAATGGGAATCAATGTTCTCTGAAAAAATTAACACATCATCAATATAAACTATTGACATATAGGAATAATCATTGAATATGGAGTTCATGATATTCTGGAATTCAGAAGGGGCATTTTTGAGCCCGAAAGGCATTACATTCCATTCATATTGTCCGAACGGGACATTGAAAGCAGTTTTATACTTATCTTTCTCAGAAATTTGAATTTGCCAAAATCCTGACTTCATATCAAATTTACTGTAAATATTGGCTTTAAAAGTTCTTTTTAAAAGATCTCTTTTGTTGGGTATGGGATACCTGATCCATTTTAAAACAGAATTTAAAGGCTTGTAATTGATTACAAGTCTTGGTGCTCCTCTTTCTTTTTCTGCGTTTTTGTTAACGTAGAAAGCAGAGCAACTCCAAGGGGATTTGGAAATCCTAATTATTTTGTTCTTTAGAAGAGTGTTGATCTCTTCTTTACAAAATTCCATCATTTCATGATTCATCTGAATAGGTCTTGCTTTGGTGGAAATGGCCTGTTCATTGAATCCTTCAATGTATGGTAAATCAACAATATGCTTTTTACGATCCCAAAATGCATTAGGAAAATCAGAACATATTTCTTTTTCAAATTTTTCTTGAAGATCAGCTATTTTAGTAACTATCTCCGGGGTTTTTAAAATCTGTTCGATTTTTTTAACACGAATTTCATCCTTTAAAAAGGTGATATGTTGTGAAAGGTTATTAATCCTGAAAACAGTGTTTTCTCTTACAAAATTACTTTCATCTTGTGAAAGGGTTTTGACAAAAGGAAAATGTAAATCTTTTCCAAGAATAGTAGCAGTAATACCATCAAGGTCAGTAAAATAAGGTTTTATCTGAGTGATAAAAGGTATTCCAAGAATGATATCTTCATTGATATCTTCAGTAATAACAAAATCATTTGTTAGACAAATACCATTATTGCAAATATGAGCTTTAGAAAGCTTATAATTGATTTTCAAAAGTTCTCCTGTAGCGGAGTATAGTTTTGAAGTACTTTTTTGTAAATACTTGGTTGGAACAATACCTTTTACAATGCAATTCCTATCTGCACCGCTGTCAAGCAAAGCAATTTTGTTAATAACAAAATGTTTACTAACAACTATTTTTACAGGTATATGATGACTCTGAGGTCTGATAGAGGAAATTACCGTTACTCCTGGTGCTGCAGAAGAGGAGGTGTCATTACCTGTATTAGTAATAAAAGGCTCAACTAAATGATCATTATTAATATTGGAAGGATCAATACCAATGTTGTCATCAAGGTCTTCGTGAGAAGAACCCTGGTTAGACTCAAGGTCATGGAAAGCAGCCCTTTTAGGAACTTGAATATCGGTTTCGATAGTACAAAGTCGAGATTTAATGTTTTTAATCTCTTCTTTAAGGGTAGATACCTCATGACGAAGATCTGAGATGGATGGTTCAGAAGGTTTATCAGATCGATTCATGATCTGCTTCATGCTGAAAGGTTCAATTATCGGACGGGTTTTGGGTTTATCCGAATTGAGAAGAAGATTTTTGAGTTCTAGGAGAAAACGATTCCTAGCCTCATCATCATTAATGTGTTGGATGACATCAAAGAGAGCTTCTTTCGAATGATCAGAAAGTACTCTAATATGGGGTGTACTATCACAAGTACAAAAAGCTTCAGTACAAGTACAATCTTTCCCTGATTGACTGGCGTCTGAATCATAATCAAGATCAATGTCTTCGTCATCACTATAATCATCAGATGCACCTGAAGATTCAGAAAAAGGTTCATCAAGAATAGCAAGAAGCTTACCTTTGGTTTCTTCGTCGATATTAAGAAGATTAATCTTCTTTTTCTTGGTTTTGGAGCGACATTCATTGGCTTTATGACCAGTTTTGCCACAAGTCCAACATACATCTACTTTGGCATCATTAGGTCTCTTAGACCTAAATTTCTTTTTCTTAGGTCTGGTAGAATCATCTCTCCTTCGAGACTTCTTCCTATGGGATTTTTCTTTATTGTCTTTATTGATTTTATCTGGTGGAGTGATAAAACCAAAATCCCTACAGAAACTTCCAAGTTCCTTTCTGGATGAGGATTGTTCTTTCTTGAGCTGATGTTTGAGTTTAATATCTGTGCAAAGCTCAAGAGCTACAATATTGATGGTGCTTACTAAATCACCATAAGTAAGATTGCCATAAGGAATATTACCATTATTGCGATCTTGGATTTTTGTCCTTACCTTATCTGCAAAGAGAGGGGGTAATCCACTGATGAAACGTTCTTTCCAGAAATCCAAATTGCAATCTGGGCGAATCATAACCTTACTGAGAAAGGCATGTTTGTAATGGATAAATTTGTCTAAGTTTGGACAACTTAGATTGTTTAGGATTTGAAGACTCCTGTCTTGGAATAATTTTGGTTCTCCAATAAAATGCTTGGCAATATGGTAGAGTAGGGTAGCACAAGCATCTTCTCTTGTGATAGTAGAAGTGGATGGTGTATTACCTTCCATTTTTACAACTGTCTCTGTTGCAGTAGCATTAACAATGAGTTGCTTGATCTCATCAGTGCAATAATTATCCCACCAATGTTTCAGCATTCCTGTGAACCCTGCAATGATCATGTTTGCAGCATCTCTATCTGCTGACCCATGCAATTTATATGCAGTAATAGCAACACCCATTTCATGGAGCTTATTGTAAACTTGATGCTCAGCTAGGCCATCAATATTCCATTCTGTGATGCTTCTTCCTTCGTGAGAGGAAGTGGATAAGAAGGCATTTTCTTCATATTGTAAGTCTGGGAAAGATGGTTTATCATGGTAGTTTTTCATATTGTGAAAACGACTACTGGCAAGCTTTTGGAGAAGGTTGGATTTCTCTTTGGCTTTAGGATTGGATTCTTCATGAAGGGTAGAAACCTTTTTTGAAGTTTTATCCTCTTTTACAGAGATATTGAAATTGTTGAGTTGTGCATTGATTTTCTCAATGATGTTTCCGGTTACTTCAAAAGTATCAGAAAGCTTGGGGAATTTTTCTTTAGAAAATTCAGGGATTTTGAATCCTGGATAGGTTTCAATGTTATGGTTAGAAGAAGTAGAAGCCGGGATTGGCCTCCCACTGAGGTTAGGTTTAGTATCTTCTATCTGTCTAGAGATAGTATGAAGGATTTGGTTAGAGTAATTGTTTTGTTCAACTACTCTGTCAATATCTGCAGAAGTTAGTGGCCCATCTGCTTTATCACTTTTCTCTTTGAAGGGAGAAGCTTTGATTACTGTACCTGCAATAGGAATATTAATTCCTTCCAAAGGAGGGGTGATAGATTCGACAATTTTATTAGAAGCAGTGTACCACTTGTTAATGATAACTTGTAATGACTCAGTACAATTTTCAATCCTACCAGTCATTTCAAACCATTTGAAGAATTCAATTTCACAACCAATTCTTCTCATATCCTTCATCCATAAATCTCTAAAGGATTCTCTTTGCCTAAGAGTATAAGAAGAAACATACCATTTTCTCTTTACTTGATTGTCAGGATGAGTCCATTGCTCTTGTAGAATGCCAGAGTTGGGTTCAAAGGTTTTGTTTACCTTGAGCATTGTTAACCATGATGGTTTTTCCTTGGGAGGTTCCATCTCACTTGCAGTAGGACTACCTGGAATATCTTGGTAAAATACTTTGGGTATGTTACCTGAAAAGTCTACTCCTGTAACTTTACCTTTACTGTTGTCAGTAACGGAAACGATTTCATCATCATCATCTACTTCCTCCGGGGTTTTTGAAGAAGAAGGTGGTCTGGGAACGGGTCTTGAAGGACACGAGGTAGAAGGGGACCAAGACGACCTTCGATTAGAAGAAGATCTTCTTGCCGGATTGTCTAAGAACTTAAGTTCTATAGAACCATCTGGAAACTGAATGACTCTTTCGATTTGGGATCGTTCAGAGTGTGAAGCAAAGGGTTGAGCTATGTTTTCAAAGCGCCAATCATTACTGGAGAGTATATCTTTCCATTGCAAAGTTCGGGGAACAAAAATAGAACTATGTTCATGATTGGCTTCCATAAGCATAGTTTCACCCCTGATACTCGTATGACGAGCTTTAGGAGCAAGGTGGGTTTTCATGAGACGATAGTAAACTCCGTAAATAATAGCTATTTCACGAGTATTGATTTTGCTGTTCAAGTTTTTGGTTTTGACATTGAGGGTCAAAGAATCCATGACATTAGGATCATTAATGTCAACTGAGAAGTTAGGATAGCAATTAAAGTAAACTGGCCCATCAGCAAGGTTACTCTGCAAAACTCCTAACATAGAATCATCAAAGTTCAAAAACCTGCCATCTCTAAGGATGACACAAACAGGAATATCGAGACCTTTTCTAAAGAGAGGCTTAACAGCAACTTGCACTAAACCAATATGCAAACTCAATGTCAAAACCAAAAACTTGAACAGCAAAATCAATACTCGTGAAATAGCTATTATTTACGGAGTTTACTATCGTCTCATGAAAACCCACCTTGCTCCTAAAGCTCGTCATACGAGTATCAGGGGTGAAACTATGCTTATGGAAGCCAATCATGAACATAGTTCTATTTTTGTTCCCCGAACTTTGCAATGGAAAGATATACTCTCCAGTAATGATTGGCGCTTTGAAAACATAGCTCAACCCTTTGCTTCACACTCTGAACGATCCCAAATCGAAAGAGTCATTCAGTTTCCAGATGGTTCTATAGAACTTAAGTTCTTAGACAATCCGGCAAGAAGATCTTCTTCTAATCGAAGGTCGTCTTGGTCCCCTTCTACCTCGTGTCCTTCAAGACCCGTTCCCAGACCACATTCTTCTTCAAAAACCCCGGAGGAAGTAGATGATGATGATGAAATCGTTTCCGTTACTGACAACAGTAAAGGTAAAGTTACAGGAGTAGACTTTTCAGGTAACATACCCAAAGTATTTTACCAAGATATTCCAGGTAGTCCTACTGCAAGTGAGATGGAACCTCCCAAGGAAAAACCATCATGGTTAACAATGCTCAAGGTAAACAAAACCTTTGAACCCAACTCTGGCATTCTACAAGAGCAATGGACTCATCCTGACAATCAAGTAAAGAGAAAATGGTATGTTTCTTCTTATACTCTTAGGCAAAGAGAATCCTTTAGAGATTTATGGATGAAGGATATGAGAAGAATTGGTTGTGAAATTGAATTCTTCAAATGGTTTGAAATGACTGGTAGGATTGAAAATTGTACTGAGTCATTACAAGTTATCATTAACAAGTGGTACACTGCTTCTAATAAAATTGTCGAATCTATCACCCCTCCTTTGGAAGGAATTAATATTCCTATTGCAGGTACAGTAATCAAAGCTTCTCCCTTCAAAGAGAAAAGTGATAAAGCAGATGGGCCACTAACTTCTGCAGATATTGACAGAGTAGTTGAACAAAACAATTACTCTAACCAAATCCTTCATACTATCTCTAGACAGATAGAAGATACTAAACCTAACCTCAGTGGGAGGCCAATCCCGGCTTCTACTTCTTCTAACCATAACATTGAAACCTATCCAGGATTCAAAATCCCTGAATTTTCTAAAGAAAAATTCCCCAAGCTTTCTGATACTTTTGAAGTAACCGGAAACATCATTGAGAAAATCAATGCACAACTCAACAATTTCAATATCTCTGTAAAAGAGGATAAAACTTCAAAAAAGGTTTCTACCCTTCATGAAGAATCCAATCCTAAAGCCAAAGAGAAATCCAACCTTCTCCAAAAGCTTGCCAGTAGTCGTTTTCACAATATGAAAAACTACCATGATAAACCATCTTTCCCAGACTTACAATATGAAGAAAATGCCTTCTTATCCACTTCCTCTCACGAAGGAAGAAGCATCACAGAATGGAATATTGATGGCCTAGCTGAGCATCAAGTTTACAATAAGCTCCATGAAATGGGTGTTGCTATTACTGCATATAAATTGCGTGGGTCAGCAGATAGAGATGCTGCAAACATGATCATTGCAGGGTTCACAGGAATGCTGAAACATTGGTGGGATAATTATTGCACTGATGAGATCAAGCAACTCATTGTTAATGCTACTGCAACAGAGACAGTTGTAAAAATGGAAGGTAATACACCATCCACTTCTACTATCACAAGAGAAGATGCTTGTGCTACCCTACTCTACCATATTGCCAAGCATTTTATTGGAGAACCAAAATTGTTCCAAGACAGGAGTCTTCAAATCCTAAACAATCTAAGTTGTCCAAACTTAGACAAATTTATCCATTACAAACATGCCTTTCTCAGTAAGGTTATGATTCGCCCAGATTGCAATTTGGATTTCTGGAAAGAACGTTTCATCAGTGGATTACCCCCTCTCTTTGCAGATAAGGTAAGGACAAAAATCCAAGATCGCAATAATGGTAATATTCCTTATGGCAATCTTACTTATGGTGATTTAGTAAGCACCATCAATATTGTAGCTCTTGAGCTTTGCACAGATATTAAACTCAAACATCAGCTCAAGAAAGAACAATCCTCATCCAGAAAGGAACTTGGAAGTTTCTGTAGGGATTTTGGTTTTATCACTCCACCAGATAAAATCAATAAAGACAATAAAGAAAAATCCCATAGGAAGAAGTCTCGAAGGAGAGATGATTCTACCAGACCTAAGAAAAAGAAATTTAGGTCTAAGAGACCTAATGATGCCAAAGTAGATGTATGTTGGACTTGTGGCAAAACTGGTCATAAAGCCAATGAATGTCGCTCCAAAACCAAGAAAAAGAAGATTAATCTTCTTAATATCGACGAAGAAACCAAAGGTAAGCTTCTTGCTATTCTTGATGAACCTTTTTCTGAATCTTCAGGTGCATCTGATGATTATAGTGATGACGAAGACATTGATCTTGATTATGATTCAGACGCCAGTCAATCAGGGAAAGATTGTACTTGTACTGAAGCTTTTTGTACTTGTGATAGTACACCCCATATTAGAGTACTTTCTGATCATTCGAAAGAAGCTCTCTTTGATGTCATCCAACACATTAATGATGATGAGGCTAGGAATCGTTTTCTCCTAGAACTCAAAAATCTTCTTCTCAATTCGGATAAACCCAAAACCCGTCCGATAATTGAACCTTTCAGCATGAAGCAGATCATGAATCGATCTGATAAACCTTCTGAACCATCCATCTCAGATCTTCGTCATGAGGTATCTACCCTTAAAGAAGAGATTAAAAACATTAAATCTCGACTTTGTACTATCGAAACCGATATTCAAGTTCCTAAAAGGGCTGCTTTCCATGACCTTGAGTCTAACCAGGGTTCTTCTCACGAAGACCTTGATGACAACATTGGTATTGATCCTTCCAATATTAATAATGATCATTTAGTTGAGCCTTTTATTACTAATACAGGTAATGACACCTCCTCTTCTGCAGCACCAGGAGTAACGGTAATTTCCTCTATCAGACCTCAGAGTCATCATATACCTGTAAAAATAGTTGTTAGTAAACATTTTGTTATTAACAAAATTGCTTTGCTTGACAGCGGTGCAGATAGGAATTGCATTGTAAAAGGTATTGTTCCAACCAAGTATTTACAAAAAAGTACTTCAAAACTATACTCCGCTACAGGAGAACTTTTGAAAATCAATTATAAGCTTTCTAAAGCTCATATTTGCAATAATGGTATTTGTCTAACAAATGATTTTGTTATTACTGAAGATATCAATGAAGATATCATTCTTGGAATACCTTTTATCACTCAGATAAAACCTTATTTTACTGACCTTGATGGTATTACTGCTACTATTCTTGGAAAAGATTTACATTTTCCTTTTGTCAAAACCCTTTCACAAGATGAAAGTAATTTTGTAAGAGAAAACACTGTTTTCAGGATTAATAACCTTTCACAACATATCACCTTTTTAAAGGATGAAATTCGTGTTAAAAAAATCGAACAGATTTTAAAAACCCCGGAGATAGTTACTAAAATAGCTGATCTTCAAGAAAAATTTGAAAAAGAAATATGTTCTGATTTTCCTAATGCATTTTGGGATCGTAAAAAGCATATTGTTGATTTACCATACATTGAAGGATTCAATGAACAGGCCATTTCCACCAAAGCAAGACCTATTCAGATGAATCATGAAATGATGGAATTTTGTAAAGAAGAGATCAACACTCTTCTAAAGAACAAAATAATTAGGATTTCCAAATCCCCTTGGAGTTGCTCTGCTTTCTACGTTAACAAAAACGCAGAAAAAGAAAGAGGAGCACCAAGACTTGTAATCAATTACAAGCCTTTAAATTCTGTTTTAAAATGGATCAGGTATCCCATACCCAACAAAAGAGATCTTTTAAAAAGAACTTTTAAAGCCAATATTTACAGTAAATTTGATATGAAGTCAGGATTTTGGCAAATTCAAATTTCTGAGAAAGATAAGTATAAAACTGCTTTCAATGTCCCGTTCGGACAATATGAATGGAATGTAATGCCTTTCGGGCTAAAAAATGCCCCTTCTGAATTCCAGAATATCATGAACTCCATATTCAATGATTATTCCTATATGTCAATAGTTTATATTGATGATGTGTTAATTTTTTCAGAGAACATTGATTCCCATTTCAAGCACCTCAACACATTCTTCAAAGTTGTCAAAAATAATGGTCTAGTTGTCAGTGCTAAGAAAATGGTGTTATTCCAAACTACCATTAGATTTTTGGGCCATGACCTTTACCAAGGCACTTATAAACCTATTTGCAGAGCCATAGAGTTCTCTTCTAAATTTCCAAATGAAATTCCTGACAAAACCCAACTACAGAGGTTTCTAGGAAGTCTTAATTATGTAGCTGATTTTATTCCAAAAGTCAGACAAACTTGTGAACCACTGTATAAGAGGCTTAGGAAAAATCCTGTCCCCTGGAGTTCTGAACAAACTCAAGCAGTCATTCAGGTTAAAGCCCTAGTACAAATTATCCCTTGTCTAGGAATCCCTAACCCAGATGCTTTTATGATTGTTGAAACTGACGCTTCTGATGCAGGTTATGGAGGAATTCTTAAACAAAAATTAGACCGTGAGTCTACAGAGCAATTAGTTCGTTTCACATCCGGAATCTGGAATTCCGCACAAAAAAATTATTCTACTGTTAAAAAAGAAATCTTATCTATCGTGCTATGTATCACGAAATTTCAAGATGATCTTATTAATAAAGAATTTTTATTAAGAGTGGATTGTAAATCTGCCAAAGAAATTTTACAAAAAGATGTCAAAAATCTTGTTTCAAAACAAATCTTTGCTAGACTTAAGTTTTTTGTTGAGTAAAGAGTAAAGCATGAAGTTCTTTTCTTCAAAAAGTATATGGGGACTAAGTATTCCCAAAGAGATTTAAAATGTTTTCACATTTAAATAAGAACAAAAACTGAGATTTCCAAAGAACCTTCGAGCTAGTTTTTATAAAAGAGTAATAGCTTTCTAAATAAAGCAAGCAGGGAAACTGAGATTTTCAAGATAGCCTTTGAGCTAAGTGTTTGAGCACTAATCTCAAATCACATAAGAAGTATATTTTTAAACATTAGAGCTAGTATTCTATTTTTGGGAGTAGTATTGAGCACCGATATGGGTATGCAAATTCACATTAACTCAAGTCTCCATAAACCATGTAGCCATCATGGGTAGAAAAGGGTCATACTTTTTAGATGAATCCTTTTCACAGTAGACTAGTGGATCCACTTCGTAGTTCAGGTCCTATACCACAGCAAGGTATAGGATGGCCCAGGTAGCGTGGGGCTAATAACGTTGTATCATCACTATAGTTCTTAAGTGATGGTTGTCGGTTAGAGAAACTCCCACAACAGTAATTGCATCGATTCTCAAGGAGTTTTGCTTAGTATGGATGGGGGTATGACACTTCATTCATGCATTGCACAAGTAGACTTTGAGAGGAATCATGATTTGTCTTTTATGAATTTATGATTATGAGTTGACAACATGTTTTAAATAGTTTCTATTTCTTTATATTGCACTTGTTTTAAATTGCTTTATAATGAAATGAGTTCAGTTATGTTGAGTTGAGTTTAGTTGAGCCAGGTAAGTTCTTCAGTTTCTTTCAGATTCTTTTTAAGCCTATGATATGCTTTAGAATTCCCCTTACATGCTCGTACATTCCACGTACTGAGCCATTTGGCCTTCATCTTCCCATGATGTAGACACATGTATTCAGGATCATCAACAGGAGCTTCGTTGATACATTTGAGAGTTCGAGTTAGCTATGGTGATCCTCCTTGCTTTCGGAGGATTTCATTTACTTTTCAGTTCAGTCAGGATGTCGTGGGTCTTGTCCCGACTTCCATCGTTATCAGTTAGAGGCTTCATAGATAGTCAGTATAGTTGAGAAGTCTGTATTATTTATTTTATTAAATGTTTTAAAGACTTAAGTTGCTTATTTTATGGCGAGTTGAATAATTTATTTTTATTCAGTTTTCTTTTGAGTTAAAGCTTGTGTTTAAGTTTCATAAATTTTATTCAATTTTTAAGCTTTTGTATGCTTGAATCAATTTTCCGCTTGTATTCAGCCAGGATGAGGGTTCGCATGGGGACCAACAATGTTTCTTGAGTGTCGGCCACATCCAGGGTGTAAGCTCGGGTCGTGACACAACCATATGTCACACAATCAACCCTTTACTGTGTATGGTTCTTGCGGTTGTGTTCATTTCATCCATGAACACCTCCTGGTTTCATAAGTGTATAAAGAATACACTTTTTACAATAATTCTCTTTGAAACGTCTTACACTTCACACTCACATAGGTGATTTCTAACCGTGTCATTGCGTAGATACACTATTTGGTCAAATCTGCCAAACTTAGCAAATCATTAAAAATTTTAAGCTTTATTAACTCGTTAACAAGCCTTAATGTTTTAACCTTGTTCCTGAAAATTGTCTTCATCATGAGAATAGATTGAGTTAATTAAAAATATTGAACCGTCAGTCATAAGTTTGTTTTCTCCTTAAATCTAGCTCTTAGGATCTTTGGTCTGCTAGGTAGAGTTACCTCCATGATAACTTGTCCTAAGCCGTAAACCCATTCCCTTAGATGATCTTTCAGCTGACTCTCTCACTAGGCCTTTTGTTAATGGATCTGACACATTATCTCTTGACTTTACATAGTCAATTGTAATAATTCCACTAGAGAGAAGTTATCTTACGATATTTTGTCTCGGTTGTATATGACGAGATTTCCCATGTACATGACGCTCCTTGCCCTACCTATTGTTTTTTGACTATCACAATGTATGCACATAGGTCCCACAGGTTTGGGCCAAAATGGAATGTCCTCTAGGAAATTCTGGAGTTATTCAGCTTCTTCACCGGCCTTATCTAAGGAAATAAATTCAGATTCTATTGTAGAGAAAATGAAAGATGTCTTTCTGGATGATTTCCAAGAGATTGATCCTCCATCAAGTGTAAACACATACCCACTCGTTAATTTTACTTCATTTGACCTGATGATCCAATCTGCATCACTATATCCTTCAATCATGGCAGGATATTTATTATAATGCAATGCATAGTGTTGTGTATGTTTCAGATACCCTAGCACACGTTTCATTGCGATCCAGTGAGTTTGATTAGGATTACTAGTGAACTGACTCAACTTGCTAATAGCATATACTATATAACTGCGTACAATTCATAATATACATCAAACTTCCCACCACTCTGGCATAGTCCAATTGAGAGTCACTTTCACCTTCATTCTTTTGAAATGTAAAGCTTATATCAATGGAGTTTTGACATCGTTGAAATTCAAGTAATTGAACTTGTCCAATACTCATCCAATATAATGAGATTGAGATAATGCTAGTCCTTGAGGAGTTTTGTGAATTCTGATCCCTAAGATCAAATCTGCAATTCTCAAGTTCTTCATATCAAACTTGCTGGACAGCATGCACTTAGTAGCATTTATATCGTCATATCTATACTCATTATTAACATGTCATCAACATACAAACAAACAATGACTTCATGATTCAGAATGTTTTTAATGTAGACACATTTATCACACTCGTTGATCTTTAATCCATTTGCCAACATTGTTTGGTCAAATTAGCATGCCATTGTTTGGGTGCTTGTGTGAACACATAAAGTGACTTAATAGTTTGCACACTTTTTCTTCTATACCCAGAACTACAAACCCCTCAGGTTGTTCCATGTAGATTTCTTCCTCCAACTCTCCATTTAAGAAGTGTGTCTTAACATCCATTTGATGGATTTTAAGATCATGCACAACCACTAGTGCTATTAACACCCTATATATCCTTGGACTACAAGTCTATCTTTATATTTGACAATTGTCTCATCAACTTTCACTTTCCTTTTAAAGATCCATTTTGAGCCTAAAGGTTTATTTTCTGAAGGAAAATCAACCAATTCCAAAGTATGATTATTCAAAATTAATTCAACCTCACTATTGACTGCTTATTTCCAAAATGTTGACTTAGAAGAAGACATCGTTGCTTTAAATGTTTGGAGCTCATTTTCAGGTAGGAGTGCCACAAAATCTGGTCTGAAAGAAGTGGATTTCCGTTGATGATTACTACGGCTAGGATCCTCGTTATGTGGTGTATTTTCTGTTGATTTTTCCCATGGTCATTTAGATATTTCACTTGTCGACTCACATTAAGTTTTGTACGGATAAATGTGTTAAAAACTCAGCATTATCGGACTCAATTACAGTATTAACATAAATTTTAGGATTGTTAGATTTATGAACCAAAAATTGACAGGCCTTACTATATATACAATAAAACCTCTGTAAATCAATATAGGCGGGACCATGAAATATTATTATTCTGTAGAGGTATTATTTAATCGATAAATTAATATTTATTAACTTAAAGAGTGTTTCAACACCGAAAAAATTGTTCAGGGATGAAGTCTCAAAGAATTTGAAAGAATCCACTTGTGAAACGTCATTCATGAACTTGAGGTCCTGACTAATGATCTCGATTACCGTAACAAAATGGACATTAATAACCTATTGGATGGGTGAAAGTGTCACATGTTCAGAGGTCCAAAGCTTAGAACAAATTTTGGATATCATTGGGAAATCAATGTTGATGATAAAGTTGAAGATGATACAGTACCTTTGGAACCAGTTGTGCGTAAGGAAAAAATTGCATCTAGAACTCTTCACAATTTTATGGGGCAATTAGAAAAGACAACACCGAAACTTTTGGATGCAATAAGAAAAGTTAGAGATGGGCTTCAACTAGATTTAAATTTTAACAAAAAACAGAACATAATAGAATCATACTTCACTAAATTTTCTTACATATATTTGTACTTTTAAAGAATTATTAATTTATAATATTAATGGGACCATATATTTATATAGAGGTCCTTTGAAAATATAGTTGTATTATTATCTTATCGAAATGAGTAATTTTTTTCATTGGCGAGAAAATTATTATCTTAGAAAGATTATTAATTAACCGAGTATTAGTTTAGTGAGGTTTTACTATATATATATAAATATATGTATGTATGTATGTTTGTATGTATGTGTGTGTGTGTACTCTTTTTCCTTCACTAAGATTTTTTCCCATTAGGCTTTTCTTAGTAAAGTTTTAACGAGACGTAATATCTATTAAGCCATGAACATCCAAGGAGGAGTTTTGTAAAATGGATGTCCACATAAGTATCCTTTGTGTTGTAACATAAAGGTACATAATATATTTTGTGTTGTAACATACATGTACACACAATATGCATTGTGTGTAAGATGAATATACCCACAACATACTATGTGTTGTAGCCTAGTCATCCATATAATATACTTGGTGCCTAAGTATTTGGATGAAAAAATAGATATCTATGTATTGTACTTGGAGCCCAAGTATATATATGTGTATATAGCCCTCTTCTTGTAAGATCACATAAGAAAAGAGAAAGTGAAAAGAAAAACATTCAACATTAAAGGAAAGCTACTACTACTACTTTGTATCTCTGTCTTTCTCTCATTTTCTTCTTGTCATTTTTATTTTACTACACATATTTTACTTTATAACAGATATATATTACTATCAAACTATACAATTTACCTCCCTAAAAGAAAATAATCAGTAGACTTTATTAATATTATAGTAAAAACATCACTCTATTGTTGTCACGGTCTGATTTCTCGAGTCATGATAAAACCTACTATAATCCATCAGTAGGTAAGACAACCCACAACCTAGAATGACAAGTAATGGTTATAAGAGTAAAACCAAAATATTTATCAGAATAAAAGAAGAAATAAGAGGAAGCATAACATATATAAACAAAAATCAAAAGATCTCTCCCAAAACCTAGAAGTCACGAGTACAGAGCTACTAGAAAAGAGTACAAGTCCCAAAAGTGGACCCTAACATATAGACTTGTCTCAAAATACAAAAGGCTAGTTAACTAAATACAAATGGAGACATGTATGATCCAGAATGCCATGTGCTCACCCTCACCTCTGAATACTGGGGATGTTGGCTCAAACTCAACGTTGATAGTTGGTGCTAGGACCCACATCACGAAATAGATGCAGAGTGTAGCATGAGTACCAAAATAATAATAACTCAGTAGGCATCATAAGATGACTGAACAAGAAAAGTAAAAGCAATATAAAAGGCGAGAATTTAGTACAACATAGGTCAAAGAGCGGAAGTCTAACAGAAATGCACACGAGTGTAGAAAAGAACTAAAATGAAGTAAGTGAACAACTAACTAAAACTTCATTGGACCACCATAAGCACAAAAGGTATACTTCTGGGCCAATTTATGTAAAATCCTAACGGACCCTATAAGCCTGGCAGGTAAACAAAAGAACTACAACTATAGAGAACAAAACCTTGTGAATCTAGAGCCGGAGAGTGTGTAGTATGAATCTTAAACCATGGATAGGCTTCCCAAAAGAATCGAAAAGAGCATAGCTAGAAATTCAAACCCCGGATAGGCCTCCCAAAAGAACCAATAAGATCAAGACGATAGGTATCACTCTGTAGAGGATAAGGGGACTGAATCATGGACTGCACATGTAGATCATTGACCAAACCTTGAATTTATGACCATAATAGAGAAACGTGACCATTACCTTGAATGTTCAACCAATAAATAGGTAGGTGAAGAATACCAAGTGAGATTAGTAGAGCAACATGAACATACCTTTAATTTGCAACCAATAATAGGCTGCTGAAAAATCTCATATCCAACTCATTGTCATAAGTCCACCATGGAACGTCGTCAATACCAAGTTAATCAATACAACACTCCAGCCTGAACCGAATCCAATCCCAAACAATTGAACAAAGCTCAATATCTCAACCTTGAATCACTAGGGTCATAGAAAAATGAAGTTATGGATAAAAGGTCATCGGAGCTAAGTTGCTGCCTAACTAAGGCTCATTCTATCAAACTCAAATCTCCTACATATGTCTATAGGGAGTTAAGTCATCCGAAGTGACGTTGGAGAGATTCTAAGACCTATCGTCCCCAAAATGCACAAATCTAAGGAAAACACTAATCTACACCTAGACTAAGCCCAAACACGCTTCAAACAACAACATAAAACAAGTACAACACATGCCACAAGGTAAGGATGAAAGCAAACAGAGAAGCAACACATTAATAGTCCCCAAAAAATTGATAAAAGCCTAGACAATTATTTCTAAGTAACTAAGAATGATCAACTACGTACCCAACCCAAATTCCAACTAATCAACATGCATTTCCATTCTCAAGGTTAATCTAAAGAAAGGGGAGTCATAGCGTACCTCTAAGCAGATCGTGGATCCTTTACATTCACAACTCCATAGCTTTTCCTTACCGTACAACCTTTAAACGCTACTCACTATCAAAGATAAGATCACAACATCAAGACGGTTGTTTAGACACCAAAATTGCAATAATTGGAGATTGACCAAAATTTGAGTCAAAACAGAAGGATCATGCTAGAATTCCCAAAATTGACTATGTCAAAAGGTTCATTTAAGGTCCACAAACTTGTATCGTAAAATGGGACACCATTCTGGCCTTGGAACAACACAAAACACTAACATGCAATAAAATCACTATTTAAGCACAATAAAGAAGCCTGGCAGCCCCGATAGAGCGGATGCATTCCCCAATAACCGCCGAGCACTCCCAAGCATAACCACAACCTTTTTGAACATAACGGATTTGAAATAACCCAAATTGTCCTCCTAGAACTTAAGATATCGCCAAATGAAGAATTAGAGTAGAGTTAGTTCGCATCTGTAGACAAAATTGGCTACCACAAAAATGGGGGACATTTAACTATCCTGAAGGGTTGGTCCCTACGACCTCACGATTGCGGCGTCTAGCCCGCAAACCCGAAGGGACATTTCACTAACCTCCGCAAAAAAATTGCGTAGAATAAGCGAATGCTGAAGGCAACCAAGTAGGCCTTCGTGAACACGAAGACCAGATTCCCTGGAATCCGTAAACATGGCCTAAAGTCTGCGAACGCAAAGGAAAAATATTTCCTGCACCTACTGATGCACATGAGCTAGTTTTGACTATGTTAAAAATCCCCGATTGGGTACTCGGGATTCGTTTGAAACTCCATGTGTGCAAATGAAATATGCTACCCTACGAAATTTAATATTCCGAACTCAAAGTAGCCATCAAAATGTCCAAACAATATCTTCTGAATGAAAAGTGGATCCCACACCTAAGCTCTATTATATGTCAAATTTCACTAAGGGGTTGAGATTGGCTCAGAAGCCTTGGGATTTGCACGCAAGGTCCTTCTAGATCGAATTCGATGTTCCGGAGTTGATGGAACCGTTAGAATTTCATTTTAAGGTTGATTTCCTGCACTTTTTTCTCAAGTTAACCATGCAAGTTTCAGTAGCTCCCAAAATACGGAAACTTGCACAAAATCTAAACAAAAGACCAAGTGATCGAGCTATCAGTCCCAGCAAGTCATAAATGAATTGGGGTCACTATCGCAAAACTTTAAGATAAGAAAAGAGGGCAATAAAACAGAAATGACCTGGAGGGTCATTACAACATTAAATATTAAAAGGGACTATCATCTACCAAAGTAAGAGTCAAGAAGTAGCTGAAGGCTCAAACAAGCAAGGAAACTTCTCTCGCATATCATGCTCGATCTCCTAGGTAGCCTCCTAAACTAGATGATTCCTCCAACATACCTTAACCACATGAATGACTCTCAAATGCAACCGCCACACATCTTTGTCTAGAATGGCAATGGGTTCCACTAAACAAGATCAAAAGGTCATCTAACTAAACCGAATCATATAGGAGCACATGAGACTCATAGGAACATACCTGAAAATGGAAACATAGAAACATGGAAAATTGGGTGAATATTTGAAAATGTAGTGTGACAACCCGAGCCTACACCCTGGACGTGGCCGGCACTCGAGAATCAGTATTGGCCCCCAAGCGATCCCTCATCCTGGTTGGCTACAAGCGAAAGATTAATTTAAGCATACAAACGCTTAAAAACTGAATTAAATTTAATAACTCAAATACTCAACCTTTTTAAAAGTCTGTACAATACTCAAAATAAAAGTAAATACATAAACTCCTCAACTCTGTCTATCTATGAAGCCTCTACTATTACAGAAGGATATCGGGACAAGACCCACAACATCTCAAAACTACTAACTGTAAGATAAAGGTGAAGTCCTCCCAAATATAAGAAGGCTCACCAAAGCTGACTGGAATATCACGTGACCTCAACAAAATGCCTATTGATGTTCCTGAATATATGTATCAATATTATGAAACGATGCAGGCCAAATGGCTCAATACATGGAATGTACGAGCATGTAAGGGGGATTCTAAAGCATAAACATAAGCTTGAACTAATGGAAAGAAACATATTTACCTCTTTTCAACTCACTCAACTCAACTCAATGAAGCATAGTTCAACTTAACTTAGAGAAAATGGGGCTCAACTCATTAATAAGATACTCAACTCAGTGAAACATAGCTCAACTCAACTCAGAGAAATAGGGCTCAACTTAACAATAAGATACTCAACTCTGCAAAACATAGTTCAACTCAACTCTGGGTACTCAACTCAAGATAAAGCAACAATAAAAGACGCAATATATAGAAAGCTTTTAAAATAGTAGATAGAATTACTAAATGATACTTCTCATCCCAAGATTGCTCGACTTATAGGGTTCATGCGAAATTATGAGCATGAACTACTCAACTCAAGAACCTGCATGGGTAACATTTAGTAGTCCCATGATTAGGAATATTATCCCAAAATGATTAGGAACTCAATACTTAGACTTGAAGATACTACTCCTCTCAAAGAAAATCAATTTATGGAGTTCATGCATAATTTATGGACATGAACGACTTGACTCAAGGGTCGACATAACAATATGAACTCATGTATACTACTCTTCTCATTCTCATACTTACTTCCTCAAAACTCTGTTTAAGAACTCAAGTGTTGGCTTTAAAAAAAATCAAAATTTATAACTCAAAATAGGGTTCATGGTGAAATATAGACATGAACAAATCAAATCTAGGATCTCAATTACAACATAGAAACTCAATAATTAGGAATATAATTTTTAAAAGAAACATGACCTCAAGAACTCAAAATCAACTTATCTCAAGAATACTCAAATCTAGGAAAAGAATCCTAGCTTGAAGGTAAACAATCAAAAAAACCTTTCTTGAGATTCTTGAATTAGTTTCTTGAAATCTCTATGACCAAGAATTATGATTTTCATTAGTGATTCATAATTGTATGAAGGAATTTGAGTTGGAAATAATGAAATTTTTGGAGAAGGACTTTCATTGAAAAAGAAACTTGAAAACAAGATTGAAAGAATCTTGAATGGAGTCTTCTACTTTGATTTTTCCTTAGGGTTTTACCCTAGGGTTTGAGAGAGAAGAGAATGATGGATTAAAAGATGAATTTCTGATTGTTTTGAGCCTTATATTAGTCAAGAAATTCGCAACTCTCACCTCAAGTACTCAACAAGAACTTTATTATCAAAGAACTAAGCACAAAACTCAAGAACACAACAAGATTATCAACATGCATAATCTCGTGAATGAATCCATAGAAGAAACTTTGAACTTTTTCTCCTCTTGAATCTTCTCTCTAAAACCCTAAATGCTTTTTGGGATGAATGAAACTGATTCTAATTAGTTTAGACACTTAATTGGGTTTAATTGGAGTTTAGAATAAGTGGGGGTAAGGAAAATACTAAAATACCCCTCTTATATTCGGGTAACTTTCCTTAAATGGACAGCCTAACTTGAAAAGAGCATATCTCCCTCATACAATTTTAAAAATTAGCAATTTTAGTGGCCTTGGAAAGAGGACTCGAAGATATTTAATTTGATATCTTATGGGTCTCCAAACTCATCCCTGTACTTAAAGTTATGGTCGTTTGAAGTTGACCCAAAACTTAAAAGACCTAAGGAAGGACTTGAATGAATTCTCTTTAATTCTTTTTTGTACTCAAGGTGCTATATATAGTGACCGGACCTTAAAAGTTAAGAAATTTTAAATTCCTCGGTAAAAGCCTACTAAAAAAGAAGAAAGGTTCGAGACTTAGCTCAAAAGTTTTCCGAGGTGTTACATTATCTCCCCTTTGGGATCATTCATCCTCGAATGACGGCTGGAGTAGGTATGGAATGGGATTACTCTCACTATCTCTTCTGACTCATAAACTTGCCTACTAATACAGGCTGGACTGTGTGACACCCCGAGGCTACCTTCTTAACGTAACACGGGACCTACGATCATGAATGACGCCAAGCTAACCCTGTGTCTGACATATATCAAGCATACTAAGAATAACAGAATAAAGCATATACTATGAAGAATCTAGAACAATGGATAACTAAAAATGGGGAAAATACCCAACTATTCTGAATGTATAAAACATACTAAGAGTTTAATAACAACTAAAGTATAACTTAACAAGTCAAGCTGATTCCACTACTATGTCTAAAAAACCTCTAACTGAGTCGAGTTACTGGGACATGCTCCCCAGCTAACTCTAACAAAACTGAAACTGAAATGTAAAGACTAAAATGAAAGCATGTTTATTGTCCTCGAACTATGAGGACTCACCACTGAAGCTGTTGAATGCGGATCAATGATCGATCTAAGTGCGATCTGAATGTTGAGTACCTGAACCTACATCATGAAAGGATGTAGCACAGAGTATGCGTCAGTAGTTTGAATACATTGAGCATGCAGGATATAGACACTAAGTTGAACAAATATATACAAGCTGAAACAAGGCATAACTGAGCAATATTGTAAACTGTGCAAGAATGTAAATACTAAAAAGATAACTTAATGCAATGACCAAGTGCTAATCATGAACATGACATGCTAAACTGAATACTGAAGTCTATAGTGAAAACCTGGTCAAATGTACTAAGAGTCTGACTGTGGGAGATACTATTAACCGACATAAAACCACGTGAGCTAAACATGGAGTCCGATGTATACACCCTATAGAGAGGACCCAATATACCTAGCAAGTGTAGTTCAAGAACTAATAGAATCTACACAACTAGGGTTTGGAGGTTCATGCAGGAACTAAACCACGTTTCAAAGAAATCATGATATTTTGATTAAGAATACTACAATAGCTAAATAACAAAAATTATCCAAGGATTTAGAAACTCTTGGTCTAAAAAATATAGAGAATGAAGGATATAACTAAATTCTAGGGACCTAGTGGATGAAAGGAATCCACTTGTGAAATCCCACATATCTGGTGATGAAATCTACGGAGAAATCCTTCTATTTTGGGGATGGAACTTGAAGAAACCCTTTTGCGTGTTCTTGAGAGGGCTGGTCGACTTTCCCCCTCTTTTTGCTCTAATTTCTTTGAATTTTGGAGAATAGAGGTTTTGGTTAGGTTCTGACCAAGTTATTAGGATTAATCTGAGTAAAACGACGTAGTTTAAATGCCCAATACGTAAGGGAAAAGGCCAAAATGACCCTAACTTAAAAGATGATGAGGCCATCGATGACCCCTTACCGATGGACCGTGGACTAACCGACGGACCGTGGACTGACCGACGGTCCATCCTGACAGGGCATCGTTTGGCGTCTGAGACTAAGTGATGGGGGTCGTGATCCATGGACCCTGGACCACGAATTGTGGTCCCACCTACGGTCCGACCGTGGGTCTTGATTTTCTAGGAATTCTGGGTGGCCAACTCACGGACCCTACCAACGGTTTGTGGTCCAAGCCACGAGCCGTGGTTTGGCCTCCGTCGGTGACACCTGTAAGTTCTGAAAATTTGTTACTGGCTCTCTTTCGTATACGAGGTGTTAAATTATCTCCCCCTTAGGAGCATTCGTCCTCAAATGAAGTCTAAACTAGCTGAGTATGGAGGGAAGGAGCTGTAATCCCTACCACTAAGTACTAGAAACTGATATCTAACTGAACTGAGTTCCAAGAGCATGCAAATATGTTGAAATGGAAGAACAACTGAAGGAACAAGATACTGAGACTAATTTATGCAATAGTAAACTAAGAGACTGGAGATGAACTATTACCTCAAGCTGAAACGGAGTTGGAAAGAAAGAGATGAGGGTACCTAGCCTTCATGCTTGCTTCTGCTTCCTAAGTAGCTCCATCTACGGACTGACTCCTCCACAAAACCTTCACTAAAGCGACTTATTTATTTCTCAACCTACAAAGATGACGGTCAAGAATCTCTACTGGCACCTCTTCATAAGTGAGACTGTCCTTCACAGCCACACTCTCTAATAGTATTATCAATGATGGATCACCCACACACTTCATCAACAAGGCAATGTGAAAGACTGGATGGACTAATGTTAGTTCTACTGGCAACTCTAACTCATAGGCCACATTACCAACCCTTTTCAGGATTCTGTAAGGACCTACATATCTAGGATTGAGCTTCCCTTTCTTGCCAAATCTCATCACCTACTTCATAGGTGACATTTTCAAAAAAACCCAATCATTGATTTCAAACTCTAAGTCCCTTCTCCTCACATCTGCATAGGACTTCATAAGACTCTGAGATGTCTTAAGTCTATCTTTGATGAGCTAAAAAATTTTCTATAGCTTCATGAACCGAATTTGGCCCAATGAATGCTACTTCACCCACTTCAAACCAATCAATTAGAGATCTACATTTACGCCTATATAGTACCTCATATGGGGCCATCTAAATATTGGAATGGGAACTATTATTATAGGCAAACTCTATGAAAGGTAGGTGATCATCCCAACTACCTTTGAAATCGATCACGCAAGCTCTCAACATGTCCTCTAAGGTCTTAATAGTACATTCTGCTTGACCATCCGTCTGTGGATGAAATGGTGTAGTGAGATTTACCTGAGTACCAAGACCTTTCTAAAATGATTTCCAAAAATGAAGTATATGTTTATCACTTCCCACTTCCATGTGGGAATGTTACTCTCTTAAGTCATACCTCCTGGTTTTTTATGTTCTACCTTAACCTGTTAACAATTAGGGCACTTAGCCACAAAATCTTCTATGTCCCTCTTAATGTCGTTCCACTAAAAGAGTTCCCATAGATTACGGTACATCTTAGTGGCACCTGGATGAATGTAATACCACAAGTTAATAGCTTCGGTAAGGATTTGTTGACTTAACTCACCCACATTAGGAAGACATAAGCGACCCTGGTAACGAAGCACACCATCTCCCCCTTGGAAGAAAACCTCAACTTTCTGTTGATGAACTACACATTTCAACTGAAGTAATATAGGATCACTATTCTGTTTTTCCTTAACCTCCGCTACCAGTGAAGATTCTGATCTATTCTGAACTATCACATCACCATCTGACATGTCCGTAAGAACAACTCCTAAGTGAGCAAGCCAGTGAACATCAATTGCTAATTCTTTCCTTTTTTCCTTAACATGTGCTGCACTACCCATTGACAGTTTGCTGAGAGCATCAGCCACCACATTGGCCTTACCAGGATGGTAAAACACATTTACGTCATGTCATAGTCCTGAGGAATTCAAGTCATCTCCTCTGACGAAGATTCAACTCTTTTTGGGTGAACACATATTTGAGGCTCTTATGATATGTGAACACATCTACTTGAACACCATATAAGTAATGTCTCCAAATCTTTAGGTCAAATACTATAGTTGCAAGCTCGAGGTCATGACTCAGGTAGTTCTTCTCATGTACCTTAAGCTGTCTAGAAGTATAAGCTATGACTTTACCTCACTGCATCAACACACAACCTAGGTCAACCCTGGATGCATCATTGTAAATTACATAACCCTCTGAACCATCTGGTAGGGTCAAGACCGGAGTTGTAGTCAACCTAGTCTTCAGTTTCGAGAAACTTTTCTCACACTCATCTTACCACTGAAACTTAACCTTTTTCTGAGTCAACTTGGTCAATGGGGAAGCTATGGATGAAAATCCTTCAACAAATATCCTATATTAAACCAGCCAAATCCAAGAAATTTCTGATGTCTATCGGAGAAGTGGGTCTGGGCCAATGTTGTACTCCTTCAATCTTCTGAGAATCCACTCGGATCCCTTCGCTAGATACCACATGATCAAGGAAAGAGACATACTGTAATCAGAATTTACACTTGCTGAACTTAGTGAATAACTGGCGATCTTTGAGAGATTACAGAACAACTTTCAAAAAGTTGTAGGAGCATTTGTTAGTCTAAAAGACATAACTACGAATTCATAATGACCATATCGAGTTCTGAAGGCTATCTTCAGAATGTCACTATCTCTAACTCTGAGCTGATGATAGCCGGATCTGAGGTCTATCTTAGAAAAATAACTAGCACCCTGAATTGGTTGAACAAATCATCAATCCTAGGGATGGGATACTTATTCTTGATTGTGACCTTGTTCAACTGCCAATAGTCAATGCACATTCTGAGAGAACCATCTTTCTTTTTCACGAATAACATTGGAGCACCCCATGGAGAGATACTGGGTCTTATGAAGCCTATATCTAGAAGGTCTTTCAATTGTTCCTTCAATTTCTCAAGCTCAGTGGGAGCCATTCTGTAAGGAGGAATTGAAATGGGTTGGGTATCTAGAAGGAGATCTATTCCGAAGTCGATTTCTCTTTCGGGAGAAACTTCGTAAAGATCATCTGGAAACACTTCTAGAAACTCATTTACTACCGCGACTCACTCAACAGTTGGGGTTTCGGAGTTTGAATCCTTAACACGGACAAGATGATAGATATACACTTTGGAAATCATCTTTCTGACTCGTTTAGAAACTGAAACCGAACGATCCTAGTTCTATAATCGACTGAGGCATAACAAAAATGTAACCAATCTATGCCTAAAATGATATCGAAATCTACCATTTCTAACTCTACAGGATCTTCTGAGGTGACATTCTGAGTGACTCTGGCAGGGTAATTTTTGTATACCCATCTAGCTATAACTGGGTCACCAACTGAAGTAGAGACTAAGAAGGATTCTGAAAGAGTTTCTAGTTTACAGCTATATAGGGAGTTACAAAAGACAGTGTAGCCCCTGGATATAATAATGCATAAACATATAAATGAAAGACTCATAACGTACCGGTGACCACATCAGGAGAATTTTCCTACTCCTGGCGAGCATGGAAAATATACAACTTGTTCTGACGCTGACCGTCACCTGTACCAGATGAGGCACCCTGTTGAGTTGGGCGACCTGTTGGTGCTGCTGGAGTGGTAGTCTGAGTTCTATTAGTGTTACTTCCTTGCCCCTACCTGGTAGAAGGGAAATTCTTTAGCCTATGGCTAGACTGACCACACTCAAAGCACATTTCCTTGCCTGCAAGACACTCGCTCGGATGGTTCTTACCACACTTTGGACAAGTTGGGAAAGTCCTGTTACCTAAATTTCTCCCCTGAGACGTATATCCTGATGCCCTACCCTTCTGATCCTGTCAAAACCTAGGGGATGGAGCACTAGCTGATGAAAGTGCTGGGGCTGTAGACCTCTGCTAAAACTGTGAGCGATTTCCACCACCCAATTTCTTCGGAGAGTATTCATAATTCCCTGTTCTAGCCTTCTGGTTGTCCTTAGCCATTTCCCTAAGCTTATCTCCCTCAACATGTTGAGAATGAGTCATAAGCCTAGAGATATTCATATCCCCTAACAACATAGCATTCCTCCACTCGATCTTCACCAAATCGGATACCCCAAACAATAACTTGCTCATTTGTGCCCTCGAATCAGCAACAATATGTTGAGCATATCTGGAGAGCTGAGTGAACTTCAATCCATATTCTTGGACTGACATAGAACCCTGCTTCAAGTTCATAAATTCTTGCGCCTTAACTTCTCTCAACTCTCTTGGGAAGAACCTGTTCAGAAAAGCTTTAGTAAAACACTCCCATGTCACAGGAGCTGCATTTTCACCTCTGTTTTCCTTCCATTGTGTAAACCAAATGTGAGCTACATCTTTGAGTTGATAGGATGCTAACTCAACACTCTCAATACCATTCACTTTCATTACTCCAAAAAATTTCTTAACCTGATCAATAAAGTTTTGTGGGTCCTTACTAACCTGCGACCCTAGAAATTCAGGCGAATTCATCCGAACAATCTCTCGAACCCTAGCTGCCGTTGATCCACCATTTTTGTTAGTAGAAACTAGGACCTACTGATTGTTCTAGTTGGCTACACTCTAAGCCAAGAGCTCGATCGCATTCCAAAATTCTGCATTCGTAACCTCATGGTTCGGAACTGAAGGAACTTCATTAGCATTGCGTGCGTTAGCATTCTGTGCATAAGATCTATGAGGAGGAATGATCTGAAACACATAATGACGGATTAGAAAGGAGATTATACCCACGCACGATAATAATATCAAAGAAAGTGAAGTTTTCCTTAAAACACTTTGGAGCCTCCCCCACATAGATGTGGTGCACTTCACACCCATAAAGAGACTCTACTTAGTGCAGCTTTCAGACATCGTAGGACTCTTAAACATAATGCTCTAATACCAACTTTGTCATGCCCCGAGGCTACCCCCATGATGTAACACAAGACCTAGGATCACGAGTGACCCTAAGCTCACCCTGTGTATGGCATATATCAAGCATACTAAGAATAACTGAATAAAACATATACTATGCGGAAGCTAAAATAATGGATAACTAAAAATGGGGAAATACCCAACTAGTCTGAATGTATAAAACATACTAAGAGTTTAATAACAAATGAAGGATAACTTAACAAGTCAAGTTGATTCCACTACTATGTCTGAAAAGCCTCTAACTTAGTCGAGTTGCTGGGACATACTCCCCAGCTAACTCTAACAAAACTGAAACTGAAATGTAAAGACTAAAATGAAAGAATGTCTATTGTCCTGAAGTATGAGGACTCACTACTGAAACTGTTGAATGTGGATCGAGTATCAATCTAAACGCGGATTGAATGTTGAGTACCTAAACCTACATCATGAAAGGATTTAGCGCAAAGTATGCGTTAGTACTTTGAATGTACTGAGCATGCAAGATATAGATACTAAGCTGAACAAATATATACAAGCTGAAACACGGCATAACTGAGCAATACTGTAAACTGAGCAAGAATGTAAATACTGAAAAGATAACTGAATGCAATGACCAAGTGTTAAACATGAACATGACATGCTAAACTGAATACTGAAAACCTGGTCAAATGCACTAAGAGTCTGACTGTGGGAGCTACTATTAACCGACATATAACCACGTGAGTTAAATACGGAGTCCTATGTACATGCCCCATCGAGAGGACGCAATATACCTTCCAAGGGGTATAAAGGCATGACTGGTGTGATCACTAAAATCTGATGCCCAACTAAGGGGATTTATACTCCTACGGGGGCACGTAGTTCTGGAACTATGAGGGTACACTGAACCCTAGCCCAACTCGGTGCTAAGTTTACTCCCAACTCAATATGTATATGACACATTATGACTGAAATACATAAATATTAAATAGCTCAAAGTACTGACATGCAAAATTTGAGAATGCAACATTTATATACATTCAAAACTGGAGCATGATTATCTGTTTAACTGACCTAGCAAGTGTAATTCAGGAACTAAGAGAATCTACACAACTAGGATTCTGAGCTTCATGCAACGAACTAAACAACGTTTCCAAGAAATCATGATATTTTGATTAAGAATACTACAAAAGCTAAATCACAACAATTATCCAAGGATTTAGAAACCCTAGGTCTAAACAAAATATGAAGAATCAAGGATCTAATTGAATTCTAGGGACCTAGTGGATGAAAGGAATTCACTGGTGAAATCCCACATACCTGGTGACAAAATCTATGGAGAAATCCTTCGATCAATTTTTGGGGATGGAACTTGAAGAAACTAGTATGCGTGTTCTTGAGAGGGCTGGTCGACTTTCCATTTCCTTTTTCTCCAATTACGATGAATTTTGGAGAATAGAGGTTTTGGTTAGGTTTTGACTAAGTTATTAGGCTTAATTTGAGTAAAATGACATAGTTTAAATGCCCAATGTGTAGGGGAAAAGACCAAAGCGACCGTAACTTAAAACCTAACGAGGCAATCGACGGCCCCTGACCGACGGTCCGTCCTGGCAGGGCTTCGTTTGGCATCTGAGACTAAGTGATAGGGGTCACGATCCATGGACCCTGGACCACGGACCATGGTCCCACCTACGGTATGTAGGTCCGGCCGTGGGTTGTGATTTTCTGAGAATTTTGGGTGGTCAACTCACGGACCCTACTAACGGTCCATTGTCCAAGCCACATGCTATGGTTTGGCCTCCGTCGATGGCACATGCATGTTCTGAAAATCTGCTATTGGCTCTCTTTCGTATACGGGGTGTTACAGACTGCTTCGTGCCAAGAGTTGGGACCTTCTGTAGCACCTAAATCAGGAACGATGCTATTGTGAACATAGTCACACTCTCTCTGAAGTCACCTTATCTGAAACAAAGAAAATCTGGGCAAGAAGTAAGAATAGGAATACCATGCCTGGGGTAATATGCCTGTTAAATATTTAGCTTAGAAACACTCCTAAACTATGCTTTTTTTCCCTATACCATATCTCATTGGCTGCAACTCATAGTTCCCTTAAGGGTACATGACTCCTCTGACTAAGGCCTGAGTCTAGAGACACGCTCTTACTATATTCAAGCTTAACCCAAATGCTAAGGTTCAGGTTCCATACCTCTCTATAGGGAGTCTCATCCCAAGAGCATTACTCTTTACCACCTCATTTAATCAACATTGGGCTCATATCAAGAACTACCTCATGTTTAACAACACCACATTCAAGCTTAGAACCTTAACCACTCCATATTTTCCTACTAGCCCACTTTCTAAGTTCTTCTCATCCCCTAATCATCTCTACCAACTGAACTTACATACATTACTACTCGGAACCAACTACAGTCTCTTATTTAACTATTTCTCATAGTAAAACCCCATACTCCTCTTTCTTCTTATTTATAACTTTAGACAGAATTATCACACCATCATTATCACGATAGGATCATTAACCTTCTATATCTAACATTACTCCATTACAAAAAGGACCTCTGAAAAGATATCTTCCCTACACTTTGGAACTCATTACTATCTTATTCTCGAACACTTGACTTAATTTCTCATCTTGTCATCTCCCCCTTAGGTCTAAAGCTGACACTTGAAAGCTATGGACCTATTCCATCATCTCTAAGTGATCTACATCCCCTTTTCACAACTTAAGTACTATTTGCTCACTTATTATACCTCATTACTTAATCAGTTCTATAACCTTTGAAACATCATGACCCTCTCAAACAAGTGATAATCCTAGCTTAGATCTATCACTTCATGAATACTTTGTGCTTCTATTCAACACATATATTTAGTCTCCTCTAACACGATGGCACAACGACATCAACTTTATTCTGGTTAAAAGTATACTCTATCTCATGCAGACTAGTAACTATTCCTCTAACTCTGGGCACTTTCACTACTAATGCTCATAATTTCGTAACTCATGCTACCTTTTCGGGTGAAAATATTACCCAAGCTCTAAACATACCATCCTCTTAAAGGTCTGAGCTGAATAAGGTTTAGGGAAGATTGTACAACTTTCTTTTAGCTCAAACGCACAATTCATATGAACATGAGTGTATTCCTCTGAAACTCAACACTAAACGCATTCATGGGCTTCTCACAAGCCCCTCTGGAGTGTCATGATTTCCTCAAGACTCTTGATAAGAGCAACATATCGATAAAAAACTGGCTTTGTTTTTCAACCACCTATAGTATGGGGGTAGTCGAATAGATATGAGAATGCACGAGTTAGAATAAATCTCTATGATATAGCTCTATTGCACGATTAAGATTATGAAAGAATGGAAACTTTTCTTAAATGTCTATAGTCCCTCGTTTACAGAAGTGGGGCCCTCACAACCATAAACAATACCCTATTGACACGACTTCAAAGACACCCCCGGACACTTGAACTCTATGCTCTGATACCAAGTTTTTCACGACCCGAGACTATACCCTGGATGTGACCGACACTCGAGAACCATTGTTGGTTCCCAAGAGAACCCTCATCCTGGCTGGCTACAAGCGGAAGACTAACTCAAGCATATAAAAGCTTAAAAGCTGAATTAAATTTAATAACTGTTATGACCCAGGAGTACCCCTTAGACGTAACATGGCGTACAAGACTCTGAAAATCCCCATACAAGCCTTTAGCATATCATGAACATAAGATAATAGAAAAGTATGGAAAATTTAAAAACTTTTCATTATACAATTGAAGTCTTTATTAAATGCAAGCGGAAGTCTTTACTACACTTTTGTATCAAACCATCTAATACAACTTTAGAATAAAACTTTTAGGACAAATCCCATACAATAGTCTCAACATAAAAATAAAAGGCATAAAGGAAATAAAGGGTTAGTCCTCAAAGCTATGAGGACTCACCAAATCTTCAACTCCTTAGAAACCTATCCTCCAAGAATGGAACTCAAATCTCCGAAACCCTACATTTGATTAGAATGTAGGCAAAGTATGCGTTAGTAGAAAATGTACTAAATATGTTAGCTAGCATAATCATAAGAGCATAAGATAAGGGTTAGTCAACATAAGACATAATCCAATACTTCAAGAAACATCAATTAGAAGCATAAGAGACAATATCATCAAAATAAGCAAAGTCTCCAACATAAGCATCATATAAGAATTACTCAACTCTTAGTCATTCACATCATAATAAAACCACTCTGAAGTAACCTCAAAGCATACTTGTGCAATGCATGAATGGCATCCCATAATACCATCCAAGCTTAGTATCCCCTTTGATCATCTTAAACATAGTTAATATTACTAGTTAAGCTTTAGACTCTCACAAGTAGCTCCAAGTCATACTTGTGCAATGAATGAGTAAGACCCCATAATCCTACTCATACTAAGTACCACCTTAGGCCATCACACTAATCACCTTAGGATCTCATCCTTTAGCTTAACTCTCATAACCAAGAGAATCTCTCACCTTTGGTCAATACTAACAAGGAAGGCAACTATAGCACAATCCTATCTCAAGATACACAAAGGAACACTTTCTTGAATAACCTTAAGCCATACTTGTGCAATGCATGAATACCATCCCATAATACTATTTATGCTAAGTACCACTTTTAGGTTCTCATACTAATACTTATTGGTTTGGAACCTAGTTCCTCTCTTTAACAGTAGAACACTATGAGGTACTCCCTTAAGCAGATCTTAGTTCATTATTAGGTTGAACCCTATGAGACACTTCTTTAAGCATGTCTAAGTTCATTACTAACATGGATCCTATGAGAATTTACCTTAAACATGTCTAAGTCCATTTATACTCTTGAACACTATGAGGTACTTCATTAAGTAACTCTTAGTTCATTTATGCTTTTGAACACTATGAGATGCTTCTTTAAGCATGTCTTAGTTCATTGGATATGTAGATTGCTACTAGAAACCTTAACTCAAGTATGTGAAGGCTTCCATCTCATGAGACCTAATTTTTGGAAAACCCACACTTTACTACGTAAGAGTTCCCCAAGTAACTTGGATAGTCCTCATACCTACTAGGTGTGGTTCTCCTTTCAACTTGGTGCCCGGACCCTCTCTTATGTGGCACTCCATCTCATTGTCAATATCCACTTGAGGCTAAGAATACACCCCAAGATTTACTATTAAGCCTTGCTTAATACTCATGTCTCATGGAAGGATCTCCTTGACAATCAACCCATGTTCAAGTGATTCTATCACCTTATATTTTCAAGAACTTATAAGGTAGGTTAGGTGAGTATAGGTATTTCGCCACAGTTCTACTTATTAGACTTCTATTAATTACATTAGCCTTACTCTCAAAGCTCTAGTGATTCAACATTCATGACTACAAGCCTTACTCTCAAAGCTTTACTTCATTCTATCTTCATTCATATCTAGATCACAAGACATTCAAGTCACAAGATTCATCTTTAAGCAATTCTAGTCATAAATCATCACAAAGGTTCAATATCAACTTTACTTAATCATAATCAATCACATGTAATAAATTCTAGTACAATTCATGTCTATATGACCCTAATCTTAAACAATTACAACACATGACATTAATTTTAGAAGATTAATTCTAATTCTTCCATTTCACCCTTCATGGCATAAACTCACAAAATATCAAATTCATCAAATAGACTAGGTTTTACCAACAAAATCACATAAACTCATCATAATATCATAATTTAATGATAATTCATTTATAATTCAATAATAATTTAGTATCATCCACTTGATTGGAATCAAACTTCTTCACTACCCATAATGTAGGAAAAAACCCTAGCTAGATTGGGGTTTTGTCTTCACAATTGGGGGATCCCATAGATGAATAAGCTAAAATACCTTAGGAAGATTCACCACGAATTTGAGTAGCAAAGGAAGCCCCCTTCAACCCTTGACTTCACCTTCTTCTCCTTGTTCTTCTTCTTCTTTCTAAAGAGAGGATTTTGGGTTTCTTTTTGGTGAGTTGAGAGAATGATTTAATTGACTTAATTAGGGGTTTATTAGGATTATATAGGGGGTTTAATAACTAACTAACCATCCCCACTTAACCCCTAACTAATTACTAATACCTTCCAAACCCCTAACTTAAAACTAAAAACCAAAAATCTGCTCACACCTACGAGACCCCCATCCAAGGACCGTAGGTGGGTCTATTGACCGTTCTGCACCTACTTAGGTGGAGGTCTGCAACTCAAATTTTCTGGGGAACATCATCCTTGACCACGTTCCCAACCCACGGGGAGTGGGTCCATCTACTGGCTGTAGATGCCCTTCATAGGAAGGCCGATTTTTGATATCTTTTGGGCTGTTTTAAGGGTCCTCCTCAAGGACCCCTTGGGTGGTCCTTGGGGGGTCATACCTTGACGCCCTAACCCTAAATACCTCATTCTAAGTACGTGAATCATTTTACGATTTGATCCCTCACATCAAACTCCAAAACTCTAGCACAAGGCTCTAGAACTCTCTAGTATAGTTCACTAGTTTCCAGGGTGTAACAATATCTCCCCCTTGGGATCATTCGTCCTTGAATGATGATTTTAAACACTTCCTAAGGTAACCACTATAAACTAGCAGCCCATCATGCATGCACTACCTCTAAATGCTCACAACCAATGAAGAAAACTTCAATTCCAAGCTAAACATATTCAATGCAACACAAGGGAGCAGGAACTACTCCTAACAACCCAAAATGCATGAACTTCTGTTTCTACTCATTTTCAAGGAGGAACTAACATCTCCTAACTAAAACATGTTCAACACACACTCATGTATCCTAAATGCAATTTACTATCAAAAAGCATTTATTCAAGGAGGAATCTTTCAACTCCAAACAAAGGCATGCTCATTAGTTCATCTCATGAAGTATATATGCAACTCTATTCAAATGCACTACAACATGAGGCAAAACAATGAATATAAGTCATTTCTATCAAGACCTAAGCTTTTTTTTCATGAACATGCACATAAGGAAACCATGGCAACAGATAAATACACAATAACCTAACTTTTTAGGCACACTATCTCCCCCTTAGGAGTAAGCCTATACAATCACTTCTAAACATCATCCATGCTAAAGACAACTTCAAGGTCCAACATAACAAGTCACAAAAAGACAGAAATCTGGAAATTACTAGAGCATAAAACACATACCAGAAGCAACATGAGGAGATCACTCTTGATCTTCTCTAGATTGGAGAGCATAAAACCTATTTTTCTTTTGAGCACTCTCATCCGGACCACTAGAGGCAACTTTCTTATCCTCCCTTCCCTTAGCCTTAAGAACCGGGCAATCTCTCATTTTGTGCCCATCATTTCCAGCCCCATAGCAACCATCCATGTCGGCTAGGCACTTACCATAATGACTCCTCCCACACTTGGAGCAAGTAGACTATGGAGACCCACTACCTTTCTCTTGGTTAAACATATGGGTGTTGGAAATATCTTGACCAGAATACCTTTGTTTAGACTTAGGCCTACCTTGTCTATCAGACTTAGCATTAGAAAAGTTCCCATCATCGGTTCTAGCTGTTTTCACCTCCCTATCATTTTCTTAATTTTTGCTCCTCAATTTTTTGAGCATGCACCATGAGATGAGAAATATTTATACTTGGGATAAGCATTGCCGAATGCCATTCATTAACTACTAAGTCGGACACTCCCACCACAAACTTATTCATCTTGGCCCTCGAATCCCCCACTATAATTGGAGCATATTTGGATAGTTGGGTGAACTTAAGGGAATACTCTTTCACACTCAAACCCCCTTGTTGAAGGTTTATGAACTCTTACATCTTTAGCTCCCTCAACTCTAGGGGAAAGAACCTATCAAGAAATTCCTCTTTGAACCCTTCCCACTCTATTGGGCCCTCTTCTACCGGCCTATTGTCTTTCCATTGTCCATTCCATATTTGTCCTACATCCCTCAACTGATAAGCGGCTAGCTCCGCTTTCTCTACCGAAGTCAATCCCATGATAGCAAGCACCTTATACACCTCATCTATAAAACCTTGAGGATCTTCCTCCATTTTGGAGCCATAAAACTCCGGAGGGTTCATCCTCAAAAACTCTCTCACCCAAGAAGCAGACATCCCCCTTATTAGGTTTGCCAGAGCTACCACCTCTCTATTGGCTTGGGCCAACATTATAAAGGCCAGCCTAATCTCTGCATTACATATATCCGGAGGATCAATTAGAGCTTGAGGTGGAACTTGGAGAGGAATATCTTGCTCCTCATTGCCCTCCTCACCTCTCCTATCATTTGCCCTTATATTAGCCATACCCTGAAAATCAACGGGCACGGATTAAAAAAAGGGCCTACTAAACACAAACTCTATGGCACGACTTAGAGAATGAAGAAGTGAGATTTCCTAAGCATCCAATAGCCTCCTATTCATAAATGTGGTATGCTTCACATTTATGAACAAAACTAGACTAGACGTAGTTTGAGACATCCTAAAACCATCCCAAAATCTTGTGCTCTGATACCAAGTTTGTTACGACCCAGGAGTACCCCCTAGACGTAACAAGACGTACAAGACTCCGAAAAGACTCATACAAGCCCTTAGCATATCATGAACATAAGATAATAGAAAAGTATGGAATATTTAAAAACTTTTCTTTGTACAATCGAAGTCTTTATTAAATTCAAGCGGAAGTCTTTACTACACTTTTGTCTCAAACCATCTAATACAACTTTAGAATAAAAATCTTGGGACAAAGCCCATACAATAGTCTCAACATGAA
Organism: Solanum okadae; assembly: GCA_036553675.1. Taxonomy (NCBI): domain Eukaryota; kingdom Viridiplantae; phylum Streptophyta; class Magnoliopsida; order Solanales; family Solanaceae; genus Solanum; species Solanum okadae. The sequence continues at coordinate 18,909,593 of CM071684.1, read as the reverse complement.
AATAAAAGACATAAAGGAAATAATGGGTTTTTTCTCGAAGCTATGAGGACTCACTAAATCTTCAACTCCTTTGGTCCTTCGAAACCTATCCTCTAAGAATGGAACTCAATCTCTGAAACCTTACATTTGATTAGAATGTAGGCAAAGTATGTGTTAGTATAAAATTTACTAAGAATGTTAGCTAGCATAATCATAAGAGCATAAGATAAGGGTTAGTCAACATAAGACATAATCCAATACTTCATGAAACAACAATTATAAGCATAAGAGACAATATCATCAAAATAAGAAAAGTCTTCAACATTAGCATCATATAAGCATTACTCAACTCTTAGTCATTCATATCATAATAAAACCACTCTCAAGTAACCTCAAAGCATACTTGTTCAATGCATGAATTGCCTCCCATAATACCATCCAAGCTAAGTATCCATTTTGGTCCTCTTAAACATAGTCAATATTACTAGTCAAGCTTTAGACTCTCATAAGTAGCTTCAAGTCATACTTGTGCAATGTATGAGTAAGACCCCATAATCCTACCCTCACTAAGTACCACCTTAGACCATCAGACTAATCACTTTAGGATTTCATCCTTTAGAATCTCTCAGCTTTGGTCAATACTAACAAGGAAGGCAACTATAGCACAATCCTATCTCATGATACACAAAGGAACACTTTATTGAATAACCTTAAGTCATACTTGTGAAATGCATGAATACCATCCCATAATACTATTCATGCTAAGTACCACTTTTAGGTTCTCATACTAATACTTCTTGGTTGGGATACTAGTTCCTCTCTTTAACTTTATAACACTAGGAGGTACTCCCTTAAGCGTATCTTAGTTCATTATTAGGTTGAACCCTATGAGACATTTCTTTAAGCATGTCTAAGTTCATTACTAACATGGACCCTATGAGATACATCCTTAAGCATGTCTAAGTCCATTTATACTCTTGAACACTATGAGGTACTTCATTAAGTAAGTCTTATTTCGTTTATGCTCTTGAACACTATGAGATGCTTCTTCAAGAATGTCTTAGTTCATTGGATATAAAGATTGCTACTAGAAACCTTAACTCAACTATGTGAAGGCTTCCATTTCATCAGACCTAACTTTGGGAAAACCCACACTCTACTACGTAAGAGTTCCCCCTTTAACATGGATAGTCCTCACATCAACTAGGTGTAGTTCTCTTTTCAACTTGGGGCCCAGACCCTCTCTTGTGTGACACTCCATCTCATTGTCAATATCCACTTGAGGCCAAGAACACACCCCAAGATTTACTATTAAGCCTTGCTTAATACTCATATCTCATGGAATGATGTGCTTGACAATCAATCCATGTTCAAGTGATTCTATCACTTTATACTTTCAAGCACTTATAATGTAGGTTAGGTGAGTATAAGTCTTTCACCACAATCCTGTCCCCTGGAGTTCTGAACAAACTCAAGCAGTCATTCAGGTTAAAGCCCTAGTACAAACTATCCCTTGTCTAGGAATCCCTAACCCAGATGCTTTTATGATTGTTGAAACTGACGCTTCTGATGCAGGTTATGGAGGAATTCTTAAACAAAAATTAGACCGTGAGTCTACAGAGCAATTAGTTCGTTTCACATCCGGAATCTGGAATTCCGCACAAAAAAATTATTCTACTGTTAAAAAAGAAATCTTATCTATCGTGCTATGTATCACGAAATTTCAAGATGATCTTATTAATAAAGAATTTTTATTAAGAGTGGATTGTAAATCTGCCAAAGAAATTTTACAAAAAGATGTCAAAAATCTTGTTTCAAAACAAATCTTTGCTAGATGGCAAGCTCTACTATCTAGTTTTGATTTTGAGATTGAATTTATTAAAGGAGAAAACAATTCTCTACCCGATTTTCTAACGCGTGAATTTCTGCAGGGCAAAAATGAGGCCGTTTAGACCAATTACTCCTTCTAAAGGAGACAACAACCTCCCAAAGGCAAAAATGGCTAGACCATTTGTTCATCCCCCACTCACTCCTGCAAAGGCCGAACCTTCGCTAAGACCCTAACTAGCATTTCAAAACAAATTCTCAGCATTAGCTGATTTTCCGAGGCTACCTTGCCCTCCCCAACCAAAGCTTCCAAAGCTCCTTTGTCCACCTCAGCCAAAATTAATCAATCTTAGGCCGACAAGACCTCCTGCTCAAGAAGCATCTCCCAGTTTTGTTCAAACCAAGGAAAGTTATGCTATGAAAGCACCCGAATCCTTTGCCCAAGCCGTTAACCCTGAGTTAACAAGAACTGTCCCCACTAAAACCACTCCAAAAGAAGAATCTTTTGAATTCATTGTCTCACAAGCTTTGCCTCTAATGGCACTCAACAAAGAATACGAAAGTATTGACATTGGTACATTGATTAAACCATGTTACACAGATTTCAACTATGTGGATACTGAAAATCCATTGAAGACCAGGAGATTTTATGAAGCAATTCTTATAGACACAGAATCTATAGAAATTGAGCATTCCAGAGATGCTAACAATTATATCCAATATTCAAGGTTTACTATTAAGAAAATCTTGGACCCATTTGAGTGGTTTGCAGATCACCTCCATACCCCGATTGCATTGACAATGGCTCACAAACCTCAGACCTATAATTGGTATGATTATAAGGCTGCATGGATGAATTTTCTTTATTTAAGGCCAAGACATACTTGGTTCGTGAAGTACTGTTCAAACATCACTAAGGCTACCATTCCCAGATGGTTTTATGAATGGTGGAACTTATTTGGAGGAATTGAGAAGATTCTTCCACAATAATTCCTCAACAGGTTTGAAGAGTTCCAGACCAAGGAAGGAATTTCTACATTACCAGAGCATATTAAATTATGCAAATTTTTTATTCAAAAAAGGATATCTTATATTATTACTTGGAATTTTTCCAAGACTAATATGGATCGTATTCAATATTTGTGTAAGCAAATCCAGGTCAAAGGTTGGGTTCCCAAACAACCAAGCACTAAAGTCCAAGAGAAGGCAAGAACTTCTTCCACCAAGAAATTATCCAAAGCAGCTCTCAAGCAAAAATTGAAAGAAGCAATGGATAACTTAGACGATTATGATGAAGACCAAATCATGAAGATGATTGAAGATGCTGCTTCTACAGAAAGCAGTAGTGAAGATAATGGCGATATGTGTAATCCTAAAGGTTTAGCCTTGGCTTACATGGAGCCTAATTATGAATAGGAAAAAGGACCCTTGGGGAAAAATAGAGGCAAAGCCGGAATTATTTTTCCTTAGTGGCATTTCACTATTCTAGATTAGCTTTCATGGAAAAGCTACAAGACAAAATACTTTGGGAAAAGCATTTCCATTACCTCTGCTTTTCAAAAGTAGATTCCCACTCAACCGTCCTCAACAAAAGAAGTAAAGCATGTTGTTTCCACTATCTTTTAATGGGGACCCATTTTATTGTCGGCAACATCCTAGCCGTCCACATGTATGCCTAAGATACAAAGGCAGTTTCCCATTTCTCCTATATAAGGAGCATTAAGTTTTCTTTTAGAGGCATCAGATAGTTTCCAATACTCTGAAAACCTCTCTCTCTCTCTCTCTTTGTAATCTATTTTCCTATGTTCTTGCTTGCAATGTTTGAAGTTCATCAATAAACATCAGAATGGAATATTGATGGCCTAGCTGAGCATCAAGTTTACAATAAGCTCCATGAAATGGGTGTTGCTATTACTGCATATAAATTGCGTGGGTCAGCAGATAGAGATGCTGCAAACATGATCATTGCAGGGTTCACAGGAATGCTGAAACATTGGTGGGATAATTATTGCACTGATGAGATCAAGCAACTCATTGTTAATGCTACTGCAACAGAGACAGTTGTAAAAATGGAAGGTAATACACCATCCACTTCTACTATCACAAGAGAAGATGCTTGTGCTACCCTACTCTACCATATTGCCAAGCATTTTATTGGAGAACCAAAATTGTTCCAAGACAGGAGTCTTCAAATCCTAAACAATCTAAGTTGTCCAAACTTAGACAAATTTATCCATTACAAACATGCCTTTCTCAGTAAGGTTATGATTCGCCCAGATTGCAATTTGGATTTCTGGAAAGAACGTTTCATCAGTGGATTACCCCCTCTCTTTGCAGATAAGGTAAGGACAAAAATCCAAGATCGCAATAATGGTAATATTCCTTATGGCAATCTTACTTATGGTGATTTAGTAAGCACCATCAATATTGTAGCTCTTGAGCTTTGCACAGATATTAAACTCAAACATCAGCTCAAGAAAGAACAATCCTCATCCAGAAAGGAACTTGGAAGTTTCTGTAGGGATTTTGGTTTTATCACTCCACCAGATAAAATCAATAAAGACAATAAAGAAAAATCCCATAGGAAGAAGTCTCGAAGGAGAGATGATTCTACCAGACCTAAGAAAAAGAAATTTAGGTCTAAGAGACCTAATGATGCCAAAGTAGATGTATGTTGGACTTGTGGCAAAACTGGTCATAAAGCCAATGAATGTCGCTCCAAAACCAAGAAAAAGAAGATTAATCTTCTTAATATCGACGAAGAAACCAAAGGTAAGCTTCTTGCTATTCTTGATGAACCTTTTTCTGAATCTTCAGGTGCATCTGATGATTATAGTGATGACGAAGACATTGATCTTGATTATGATTCAGACGCCAGTCAATCAGGGAAAGATTGTACTTGTACTGAAGCTTTTTGTACTTGTGATAGTACACCCCATATTAGAGTACTTTCTGATCATTCGAAAGAAGCTCTCTTTGATGTCATCCAACACATTAATGATGATGAGGCTAGGAATCGTTTTCTCCTAGAACTCAAAAATCTTCTTCTCAATTCGGATAAACCCAAAACCCGTCCGATAATTGAACCTTTCAGCATGAAGCAGATCATGAATCGATCTGATAAACCTTCTGAACCATCCATCTCAGATCTTCGTCATGAGGTATCTACCCTTAAAGAAGAGATTAAAAACATTAAATCTCGACTTTGTACTATCGAAACCGATATTCAAGTTCCTAAAAGGGCTGCTTTCCATGACCTTGAGTCTAACCAGGGTTCTTCTCACGAAGACCTTGATGACAACATTGGTATTGATCCTTCCAATATTAATAATGATCATTTAGTTGAGCCTTTTATTACTAATACAGGTAATGACACCTCCTCTTCTGCAGCACCAGGAGTAACGGTAATTTCCTCTATCAGACCTCAGAGTCATCATATACCTGTAAAAATAGTTGTTAGTAAACATTTTGTTATTAACAAAATTGCTTTGCTTGACAGCGGTGCAGATAGGAATTGCATTGTAAAAGGTATTGTTCCAACCAAGTATTTACAAAAAAGTACTTCAAAACTATACTCCGCTACAGGAGAACTTTTGAAAATCAATTATAAGCTTTCTAAAGCTCATATTTGCAATAATGGTATTTGTCTAACAAATGATTTTGTTATTACTGAAGATATCAATGAAGATATCATTCTTGGAATACCTTTTATCACTCAGATAAAACCTTATTTTACTGACCTTGATGGTATTACTGCTACTATTCTTGGAAAAGATTTACATTTTCCTTTTGTCAAAACCCTTTCACAAGATGAAAGTAATTTTGTAAGAGAAAACACTGTTTTCAGGATTAATAACCTTTCACAACATATCACCTTTTTAAAGGATGAAATTCGTGTTAAAAAAATCGAACAGATTTTAAAAACCCCGGAGATAGTTACTAAAATAGCTGATCTTCAAGAAAAATTTGAAAAAGAAATATGTTCTGATTTTCCTAATGCATTTTGGGATCGTAAAAAGCATATTGTTGATTTACCATACATTGAAGGATTCAATGAACAGGCCATTTCCACCAAAGCAAGACCTATTCAGATGAATCATGAAATGATGGAATTTTGTAAAGAAGAGATCAACACTCTTCTAAAGAACAAAATAATTAGGATTTCCAAATCCCCTTGGAGTTGCTCTGCTTTCTACGTTAACAAAAACGCAGAAAAAGAAAGAGGAGCACCAAGACTTGTAATCAATTACAAGCCTTTAAATTCTGTTTTAAAATGGATCAGGTATCCCATACCCAACAAAAGAGATCTTTTAAAAAGAACTTTTAAAGCCAATATTTACAGTAAATTTGATATGAAGTCAGGATTTTGGCAAATTCAAATTTCTGAGAAAGATAAGTATAAAACTGCTTTCAATGTCCCGTTCGGACAATATGAATGGAATGTAATGCCTTTCGGGCTCAAAAATGCCCCTTCTGAATTCCAGAATATCATGAACTCCATATTCAATGATTATTCCTATATGTCAATAGTTTATATTGATGATGTGTTAATTTTTTCAGAGAACATTGATTCCCATTTCAAGCACCTCAACACATTCTTCAAAGTTGTCAAAAATAATGGTCTAGTTGTCAGTGCTAAGAAAATGGTGTTATTCCAAACTACCATTAGATTTTTGGGCCATGACCTTTACCAAGGCACTTATAAACCTATTTGCAGAGCCATAGAGTTCTCTTCTAAATTTCCAAATGAAATTCCTGACAAAACCCAACTACAGAGGTTTCTAGGAAGTCTTAATTATGTAGCTGATTTTATTCCAAAAGTCAGACAAACTTGTGAACCACTGTATAAGAGGCTTAGGAAAAATCCTGTCCCCTGGAGTTCTGAACAAACTCAAGCAGTCATTCAGGTTAAAGCCCTAGTACAAACTATCCCTTGTCTAGGAATCCCTAACCCAGATGCTTTTATGATTGTTGAAACTGACGCTTCTGATGCAGGTTATGGAGGAATTCTTAAACAAAAATTAGACCGTGAGTCTACAGAGCAATTAGTTCGTTTCACATCCGGAATCTGGAATTCCGCACAAAAAAATTATTCTACTGTTAAAAAAGAAATCTTATCTATCGTGCTATGTATCACGAAATTTCAAGATGATCTTATTAATAAAGAATTTTTATTAAGAGTGGATTGTAAATCTGCCAAAGAAATTTTACAAAAAGATGTCAAAAATCTTGTTTCAAAACAAATCTTTGCTAGATGGCAAGCTCTACTATCTAGTTTTGATTTTGAGATTGAATTTATTAAAGGAGAAAACAATTCTCTACCCGATTTTCTAACGCGTGAATTTCTGCAGGGCAAAAATGAGGCCGTTTAGACCAATTACTCCTTCTAAAGGAGACAACAACCTCCCAAAGGCAAAAATGGCTAGACCATTTGTTCATCCCCCACTCACTCCTGCAAAGGCCGAACCTTCGCTAAGACCCGAACTAGCATTTCAAAACAAATTCTCAGCATTAGCTGATTTTCCGAGGCTACCTTGCCCTCCCCAACCAAAGCTTCCAAAGCTCCTTTGTCCACCTCAGCCAAAATTAATCAATCTTAGGCCGACAAGACCTCCTGCTCAAGAAGCATCTCCCAGTTTTGTTCAAACCAAGGAAAGTTATGCTATGAAAGCACCCGAATCCTTTGCCCAAGCCGTTAACCCTGAGTTAACAAGAACTGTCCCCACTAAAACCACTCCAAAAGAAGAATCTTTTGAATTCATTGTCTCACAAGCTTTGCCTCTAATGGCACTCAACAAAGAATACGAAAGTATTGACATTGGTACATTGATTAAACCATGTTACACAGATTTCAACTATGTGGATACTGAAAATCCATTGAAGACCAGGAGATTTTATGAAGCAATTCTTATAGACACAGAATCTATAGAAATTGAGCATTCCAGAGATGCTAACAATTATATCCAATATTCAAGGTTTACTATTAAGAAAATCTTGGACCCATTTGAGTGGTTTGCAGATCACCTCCATACCCCGATTGCATTGACAATGGCTCACAAACCTCAGACCTATAATTGGTATGATTATAAGGCTGCATGGATGAATTTTCTTTATTTAAGGCCAAGACATACTTGGTTCGTGAAGTACTGTTCAAACATCACTAAGGCTACCATTCCCAGATGGTTTTATGAATGGTGGAACTTATTTGGAGGAATTGAGAAGATTCTTCCACAACAATTCCTCAACAGGTTTGAAGAGTTCCAGACCAAGGAAGGAATTTCTACATTACCAGAGCATATTAAATTATGCAAATTTTTTATTCAAAAAAGGATATCTTATATTATTACTTGGAATTTTTCCAAGACTAATATGGATCGTATTCAATATTTGTGTAAGCAAATCCAGGTCAAAGGTTGGGTTCCCAAACAACCAAGCACTAAAGTCCAAGAGAAGGCAAGAACTTCTTCCACCAAGAAATTATCCAAAGCAGCTCTCAAGCAAAAATTGAAAGAAGCAATGGATAACTTAGACGATTATGATGAAGACCAAATCATGAAGATGATTGAAGATGCTGCTTCTACAGAAAGCAGTAGTGAAGATAATGGCGATATGTGTAATCCTAAAGGTTTAGCCTTGGCTTACATGGAGCCTAATTATGAATAGGAAAAAGGACCCTTGGGGAAAAATAGAGGCAAAGCCGGAATTATTTTTCCTTAGTGGCATTTCACTATTCTAGATTAGCTTTCATGGAAAAGCTACAAGACAAAATACTTTGGGAAAAGCATTTCCATTACCTCTGCTTTTCAAAAGTAGATTCTCACTCAACCGTCCTCAACAAAAGAAGTAAAGCATGTTGTTTCCACTATCTTTTAATGGGGACCCATTTTATTGTCTGCAACATCCTAGCCGTCCACATGTATGCCTAAGATACAAAGGCAGTTTCCCATTTCTCCTATATAAGGAGCATTAAGTTTTCTTTTAGAGGCATCAGATAGTTTCCAATACTCTGAAAACCTCTCTCTCTCTCTCTCTTTGTAATCTATTTTCCTATGTTCTTGCTTGCAATGTTTGAAGTTCATCAATAAACATCAGAATGGAATATTGATGGCCTAGCTGAGCATCAAGTTTACAATAAGCTCCATGAAATGGGTGTTGCTATTACTGCATATAAATTGCGTGGGTCAGCAGATAGAGATGCTGCAAACATGATCATTGCAGGGTTCACAGGAATGCTGAAACATTGGTGGGATAATTATTGCACTGATGAGATCAAGCAACTCATTGTTAATGCTACTGCAACAGAGACAGTTGTAAAAATGGAAGGTAATACACCATCCACTTCTACTATCACAAGAGAAGATGCTTGTGCTACCCTACTCTACCATATTGCCAAGCATTTTATTGGAGAACCAAAATTGTTCCAAGACAGGAGTCTTCAAATCCTAAACAATCTAAGTTGTCCAAACTTAGACAAATTTATCCATTACAAACATGCCTTTCTCAGTAAGGTTATGATTCGCCCAGATTGCAATTTGGATTTCTGGAAAGAACGTTTCATCAGTGGATTACCCCCTCTCTTTGCAGATAAGGTAAGGACAAAAATCCAAGATCGCAATAATGGTAATATTCCTTATGGCAATCTTACTTATGGTGATTTAGTAAGCACCATCAATATTGTAGCTCTTGAGCTTTGCACAGATATTAAACTCAAACATCAGCTCAAGAAAGAACAATCCTCATCCAGAAAGGAACTTGGAAGTTTCTGTAGGGATTTTGGTTTTATCACTCCACCAGATAAAATCAATAAAGACAATAAAGAAAAATCCCATAGGAAGAAGTCTCGAAGGAGAGATGATTCTACCAGACCTAAGAAAAAGAAATTTAGGTCTAAGAGACCTAATGATGCCAAAGTAGATGTATGTTGGACTTGTGGCAAAACTGGTCATAAAGCCAATGAATGTCGCTCCAAAACCAAGAAAAAGAAGATTAATCTTCTTAATATCGACGAAGAAACCAAAGGTAAGCTTCTTGCTATTCTTGATGAACCTTTTTCTGAATCTTCAGGTGCATCTGATGATTATAGTGATGACGAAGACATTGATCTTGATTATGATTCAGACGCCAGTCAATCAGGGAAAGATTGTACTTGTACTGAAGCTTTTTGTACTTGTGATAGTACACCCCATATTAGAGTACTTTCTGATCATTCGAAAGAAGCTCTCTTTGATGTCATCCAACACATTAATGATGATGAGGCTAGGAATCGTTTTCTCCTAGAACTCAAAAATCTTCTTCTCAATTCGGATAAACCCAAAACCCGTCCGATAATTGAACCTTTCAGCATGAAGCAGATCATGAATCGATCTGATAAACCTTCTGAACCATCCATCTCAGATCTTCGTCATGAGGTATCTACCCTTAAAGAAGAGATTAAAAACATTAAATCTCGACTTTGTACTATCGAAACCGATATTCAAGTTCCTAAAAGGGCTGCTTTCCATGACCTTGAGTCTAACCAGGGTTCTTCTCACGAAGACCTTGATGACAACATTGGTATTGATCCTTCCAATATTAATAATGATCATTTAGTTGAGCCTTTTATTACTAATACAGGTAATGACACCTCCTCTTCTGCAGCACCAGGAGTAACGGTAATTTCCTCTATCAGACCTCAGAGTCATCATATACCTGTAAAAATAGTTGTTAGTAAACATTTTGTTATTAACAAAATTGCTTTGCTTGACAGCGGTGCAGTTAGGAATTGCATTGTAAAAGGTATTGTTCCAACCAAGTATTTACAAAAAAGTACTTCAAAACTATACTCCGCTACAGGAGAACTTTTGAAAATCAATTATAAGCTTTCTAAAGCTCATATTTGCAATAATGGTATTTGTCTAACAAATGATTTTGTTATTACTGAAGATATCAATGAAGATATCATTCTTGGAATACCTTTTATCACTCAGATAAAACCTTATTTTACTGACCTTGATGGTATTACTGCTACTATTCTTGGAAAAGATTTACATTTTCCTTTTGTCAAAACCCTTTCACAAGATGAAAGTAATTTTGTAAGAGAAAACACTGTTTTCAGGATTAATAACCTTTCACAACATATCACCTTTTTAAAGGATGAAATTCGTGTTAAAAAAATCGAACAGATTTTAAAAACCCCGGAGATAGTTACTAAAATAGCTGATCTTCAAGAAAAATTTGAAAAAGAAATATGTTCTGATTTTCCTAATGCATTTTGGGATCGTAAAAAGCATATTGTTGATTTACCATACATTGAAGGATTCAATGAACAGGCCATTTCCACCAAAGCAAGACCTATTCAGATGAATCATGAAATGATGGAATTTTGTAAAGAAGAGATCAACACTCTTCTAAAGAACAAAATAATTAGGATTTCCAAATCCCCTTGGAGTTGCTCTGCTTTCTACGTTAACAAAAACGCAGAAAAAGAAAGAGGAGCACCAAGACTTGTAATCAATTACAAGCCTTTAAATTCTGTTTTAAAATGGATCAGGTATCCCATACCCAACAAAAGAGATCTTTTAAAAAGAACTTTTAAAGCCAATATTTACAGTAAATTTGATATGAAGTCAGGATTTTGGCAAATTCAAATTTCTGAGAAAGATAAGTATAAAACTGCTTTCAATGTCCCGTTCGGACAATATGAATGGAATGTAATGCCTTTCGGGCTCAAAAATGCCCCTTCTGAATTCCAGAATATCATGAACTCCATATTCAATGATTATTCCTATATGTCAATAGTTTATATTGATGATGTGTTAATTTTTTCAGAGAACATTGATTCCCATTTCAAGCACCTCAACACATTCTTCAAAGTTGTCAAAAATAATGGTCTAGTTGTCAGTGCTAAGAAAATGGTGTTATTCCAAACTACCATTAGATTTTTGGGCCATGACCTTTACCAAGGCACTTATAAACCTATTTGCAGAGCCATAGAGTTCTCTTCTAAATTTCCAAATGAAATTCCTGACAAAACCCAACTACAGAGGTTTCTAGGAAGTCTTAATTATTTAGCTGATTTTATTCCAAAAGTCAGACAAACTTGTGAACCACTGTATAAGAGGCTTAGGAAAAATCCTGTCCCCTGGAGTTCTGAACAAACTCAAGCAGTCATTCAGGTTAAAGCCCTAGTACAAACTATCCCTTGTCTAGGAATCCCTAACCCAGATGCTTTTATGATTGTTGAAACTAACGCTTCTGATGCAGGTTATGGAGGAATTCTTAAACAAAAATTAGACCGTGAGTCTACAGAGCAATTAGTTCGTTTCACATCCGGAATCTGGAATTCCGCACAAAAAAATTATTCTACTGTTAAAAAAGAAATCTTATCTATCGTGGTATGTATCACGAAATTTCAAGATGATCTTATTAATAAAGAATTTTTATTAAGAGTGGATTGTAAATCTGCCAAAGAAATTTTACAAAAAGATGTCAAAAATCTTGTTTCAAAACAAATCTTTGCTAGATGGCAAGCTCTACTATCTAGTTTTGATTTTGAGATTGAATTTATTAAAGGAGAAAACAATTCTCTACCCGATTTTCTAACGCGTGAATTTCTGCAGGGCAAAAATGAGGCCGTTTAGACCAATTACTCCTTCTAAAGGAGACAACAACCTCCCAAAGGCAAAAATGGCTAGACCATTTGTTCATCCCCCACTCACTCCTGCAAAGGCCGAACCTTCGCTAAGACCCGAACTAGCATTTCAAAACAAATTCTCAGCATTAGCTGATTTTCCGAGGCTACCTTGCCCTCCCCAACCAAAGCTTCCAAAGCTCCTTTGTCCACCTCAGCCAAAATTAATCAATCTTAGGCCGACAAGACCTCCTGCTCAAGAAGCATCTCCCAGTTTTGTTCAAACCAAGGAAAGTTATGCTATGAAAGCACCCGAATCCTTTGCCCAAGCCGTTAACCCTGAGTTAACAAGAACTGTCCCCACTAAAACCACTCCAAAAGAAGAATCTTTTGAATTCATTGTCTCACAAGCTTTGCCTCTAATGGCACTCAACAAAGAATACGAAAGTATTGACATTGGTACATTGATTAAACCATGTTACACAGATTTCAACTATGTGGATACTGAAAATCCATTGAAGACCAGGAGATTTTATGAAGCAATTCTTATAGACACAGAATCTATAGAAATTGAGCATTCCAGAGATGCTAACAATTATATCCAATATTCAAGGTTTACTATTAAGAAAATCTTGGACCCATTTGAGTGGTTTGCAGATCACCTCCATACCCCGATTGCATTGACAATGGCTCACAAACCTCAGACCTATAATTGGTATGATTATAAGGCTGCATGGATGAATTTTCTTTATTTAAGGCCAAGACATACTTGGTTCGTGAAGTACTGTTCAAACATCACTAAGGCTACCATTCCCAGATGGTTTTATGAATGGTGGAACTTATTTGGAGGAATTGAGAAGATTCTTCCACAACAATTCCTCAACAGGTTTGAAGAGTTCCAGACCAAGGAAGGAATTTCTACATTACCAGAGCATATTAAATTATGCAAATTTTTTATTCAAAAAAGGATATCTTATATTATTACTTGGAATTTTTCCAAGACTAATATGGATCGTATTCAATATTTGTGTAAGCAAATCCAGGTCAAAGGTTGGGTTCCCAAACAACCAAGCACTAAAGTCCAAGAGAAGGCAAGAACTTCTTCCACCAAGAAATTATCCAAAGCAGCTCTCAAGCAAAAATTGAAAGAAGCAATGGATAACTTAGACGATTATGATGAAGACCAAATCATGAAGATAATTGAAGATGCTGCTTCTACAGAAAGCAGTAGTGAAGATAATGGCGATATGTGTAATCCTAAAGGTTTAGCCTTGGCTTACATGGAGCCTAATTATGAATAGGAAAAAGGACCCTTGGGGAAAAATAGAGGCAAAGCCGGAATTATTTTTCCTTAGTGGCATTTCACTATTCTAGATTAGCTTTCATGGAAAAGCTACAAGACAAAATACTTTGGGAAAAGCATTTCCATTACCTCTGCTTTTCAAAAGTAGATTCCCACTCAACCGTCCTCAACAAAAGAAGTAAAGCATGTTGTTTCCACTATCTTTTAATGGGGACCCATTTTATTGTCGGCAACATCCTAGCCGTCCACATGTATGCCTAAGATACAAAGGCAGTTTCCCATTTCTCCTATATAAGGAGCATTAAGTTTTCTTTTAGAGGCATCAGATAGTTTCCAATACTCTGAAAACCTCTCTCTCTCTCTCTCTTTGTAATCTATTTTCCTATGTTCTTGCTTGCAATGTTTGAAGTTCATCAATAAACATCAGTTGTTTGTAAGTTCTTTCTCTTTATAATTCCGCATAATTTAAGATCCTTTTTATGGTATCAAAGCCATGTTGGCAGTATACGTATTTAGTATGAGCAGCTAAATACATATGCTGTCTAAGGCATGGCAAAATTATTTTAATATAGTATTTTAATAATTCCGACATGCTATTTGTATATATTGTTTATTATCATACTTATCATGTTCCTATACTTTGTTTCTATAATTGGTGTGAGGTATTCGTTCTTTCCTAAGAGTATGAGGTATCCGATTAATATCCGGAGCGTACGTTGGTCAGCCGTATTCTAAGGTCACTGTAGCCAGGAGGGCGTTTAGACCTGTTTGATGGTGGTCCCGTAGCTAAGATGACTCTAAGAAAAGAATTGTTGTAAAACCAAGAGAACCTCCTTTAGAAACTCTGTTTGGATCTTTGATATGCATTTTAATATCATTTATTTACAGACTAGCATGCTGTCTATTATTTTTATACTTGTTAAAACTATTTTTGTCCTGTAAGTCCATTAGACAGTATTTTAAATCATATGGAAAATAACCAAACTATTTTAAATAGCATAAATCTATCTTCACAATCTACTAAGATTGCCAGATTAGAAAATGATTTACAAAACTGGAGTATACCAGAGGAACCTTTTAAAAAGATTTACCATTTAGGTAATTTTAGTTATCTTACTCGTCGCAATATTAAGACTTGTGAATCTACTATTGCTATCAATAATTCTTTAGAAATTATTCGTCTCTTAAAAGATAATGATATAAATCGTTATAAATCTGATTACAATTATTTGCATATTGGTTTAGTGCAAGTTGTTGTTAAGCCTCTCTTTAGAAAAGGTCTCGATATTCCTGTTTGTGTCATCCTTAGAGATGGCAGGTTTTTGAACTTTGATGATTCTATGTTAGGAGTTTTGCAGAGTAACCTTGCTGATGGGCCAGTTTACTTTAATTGCTATCCTAACTTCTCAGTTGACATTAATGATCCTAATGTCATGGATTCTTTGACCCTCAATGTCAAAACTAAAAACTTGAACAGCAAAATCAATACTCGTGAAATAGCTATTATTTACCGAGTTTACTATCGTCTCATGAAAACCCACCTTGCTCCTAAAGCTCGTCATACGAGTATCAGGGGTGAAACTATGCTTATGGAAGCCAATCATGAACATAGTTCTATTTTTGTTCCCCGAACTTTGCAATGGAAAGATATACTCTCCAGTAATGATTGGCGCTTTGAAAACATAGCTCAACCCTTTGCTTCACACTCTGAACGATCCCAAATCGAAAGAGTCATTCAGTTTCCAGATGGTTCTATAGAACTTAAGTTCTTAGACAATCCGGCAAGAAGATCTTCTTCTAATCGAAGGTCGTCTTGGTCCCCTTCTACCTCGTGTCCTTCAAGACCCGTTCCCAGACCACCTTCTTCTTCAAAAACCCCGGAGGAAGTAGATGATGATGATGAAATCGTTTCCGTTACTGACAACAGTAAAGGTAAAGTTACAGGAGTAGACTTTTCAGGTAACATACCCAAAGTATTTTACCAAGATATTCCAGGTAGTCCTACTGCAAGTGAGATGGAACCTCCCAAGGAAAAACCATCATGGTTAACAATGCTCAAGGTAAACAAAACCTTTGAACCCAACTCTGGCATTCTACAAGAGCAATGGACTCATCCTGACAATCAAGTAAAGAGAAAATGGTATGTTTCTTCTTATACTCTTAGGCAAAGAGAATCCTTTAGAGATTTATGGATGAAGGATATGAGAAGAATTGGTTGTGAAATTGAATTCTTCAAATGGTTTGAAATGACTGGTAGGATTGAAAATTGTACTGAGTCATTACAAGTTATCATTAACAAGTGGTACACTGCTTCTAATAAAATTGTCGAATCTATCACCCCTCCTTTGGAAGGAATTAATATTCCTATTGCAGGTACAGTAATCAAAGCTTCTCCCTTCAAAGAGAAAAGTGATAAAGCAGATGGGCCACTAACTTCTGCAGATATTGACAGAGTAGTTGAACAAAACAATTACTCTAACCAAATCCTTCATACTATCTCTAGACAGATAGAAGATACTAAACCTAACCTCAGTGGGAGGCCAATCCCGGCTTCTACTTCTTCTAACCATAACATTGAAACCTATCCAGGATTCAAAATCCCTGAATTTTCTAAAGAAAAATTCCCCAAGCTTTCTGATACTTTTGAAGTAACCGGAAACATCATTGAGAAAATCAATGCACAACTCAACAATTTCAATATCTCTGTAAAAGAGGATAAAACTTCAAAAAAGGTTTCTACCCTTCATGAAGAATCCAATCCTAAAGCCAAAGAGAAATCCAACCTTCTCCAAAAGCTTGCCAGTAGTCGTTTTCACAATATGAAAAACTACCATGATAAACCATCTTTCCCAGACTTACAATATGAAGAAAATGCCTTCTTATCCACTTCCTCTCACGAAGGAAGAAGCATCACAGAATGGAATATTGATGGCCTAGCTGAGCATCAAGTTTACAATAAGCTCCATGAAATGGGTGTTGCTATTACTGCATATAAATTGCGTGGGTCAGCAGATAGAGATGCTGCAAACATGATCATTGCAGGGTTCACAGGAATGCTGAAACATTGGTGGGATAATTATTGCACTGATGAGATCAAGCAACTCATTGTTAATGCTACTGCAACAGAGACAGTTGTAAAAATGGAAGGTAATACACCATCCACTTCTACTATCACAAGAGAAGATGCTTGTGCTACCCTACTCTACCATATTGCCAAGCATTTTATTGGAGAACCAAAATTGTTCCAAGACAGGAGTCTTCAAATCCTAAACAATCTAAGTTGTCCAAACTTAGACAAATTTATCCATTACAAACATGCCTTTCTCAGTAAGGTTATGATTCGCCCAGATTGCAATTTGGATTTCTGGAAAGAACGTTTCATCAGTGGATTACCCCCTCTCTTTGCAGATAAGGTAAGGACAAAAATCCAAGATCGCAATAATGGTAATATTCCTTATGGCAATCTTACTTATGGTGATTTAGTAAGCACCATCAATATTGTAGCTCTTGAGCTTTGCACAGATATTAAACTCAAACATCAGCTCAAGAAAGAACAATCCTCATCCAGAAAGGAACTTGGAAGTTTCTGTAGGGATTTTGGTTTTATCACTCCACCAGATAAAATCAATAAAGACAATAAAGAAAAATCCCATAGGAAGAAGTCTCGAAGGAGAGATGATTCTACCAGACCTAAGAAAAAGAAATTTAGGTCTAAGAGACCTAATGATGCCAAAGTAGATGTATGTTGGACTTGTGGCAAAACTGGTCATAAAGCCAATGAATGTCGCTCCAAAACCAAGAAAAAGAAGATTAATCTTCTTAATATCGACGAAGAAACCAAAGGTAAGCTTCTTGCTATTCTTGATGAACCTTTTTCTGAATCTTCAGGTGCATCTGATGATTATAGTGATGACGAAGACATTGATCTTGATTATGATTCAGACGCCAGTCAATCAGGGAAAGATTGTACTTGTACTGAAGCTTTTTGTACTTGTGATAGTACACCCCATATTAGAGTACTTTCTGATCATTCGAAAGAAGCTCTCTTTGATGTCATCCAACACATTAATGATGATGAGGCTAGGAATCGTTTTCTCCTAGAACTCAAAAATCTTCTTCTCAATTCGGATAAACCCAAAACCCGTCCGATAATTGAACCTTTCAGCATGAAGCAGATCATGAATCGATCTGATAAACCTTCTGAACCATCCATCTCAGATCTTCGTCATGAGGTATCTACCCTTAAAGAAGAGATTAAAAACATTAAATCTCGACTTTGTACTATCGAAACCGATATTCAAGTTCCTAAAAGGGCTGCTTTCCATGACCTTGAGTCTAACCAGGGTTCTTCTCACGAAGACCTTGATGACAACATTGGTATTGATCCTTCCAATATTAATAATGATCATTTAGTTGAGCCTTTTATTACTAATACAGGTAATGACACCTCCTCTTCTGCAGCACCAGGAGTAACGGTAATTTCCTCTATCAGACCTCAGAGTCATCATATACCTGTAAAAATAGTTGTTAGTAAACATTTTGTTATTAACAAAATTGCTTTGCTTGACAGCGGTGCAGATAGGAATTGCATTGTAAAAGGTATTGTTCCAACCAAGTATTTACAAAAAAGTACTTCAAAACTATACTCCGCTACAGGAGAACTTTTGAAAATCAATTATAAGCTTTCTAAAGCTCATATTTGCAATAATGGTATTTGTCTAACAAATGATTTTGTTATTACTGAAGATATCAATGAAGATATCATTCTTGGAATACCTTTTATCACTCAGATAAAACCTTATTTTACTGACCTTGATGGTATTACTGCTACTATTCTTGGAAAAGATTTACATTTTCCTTTTGTCAAAACCCTTTCACAAGATGAAAGTAATTTTGTAAGAGAAAACACTGTTTTCAGGATTAATAACCTTTCACAACATATCACCTTTTTAAAGGATGAAATTCGTGTTAAAAAAATCGAACAGATTTTAAAAACCCCGGAGATAGTTACTAAAATAGCTGATCTTCAAGAAAAATTTGAAAAAGAAATATGTTCTGATTTTCCTAATGCATTTTGGGATCGTAAAAAGCATATTGTTGATTTACCATACATTGAAGGATTCAATGAACAGGCCATTTCCACCAAAGCAAGACCTATTCAGATGAATCATGAAATGATGGAATTTTGTAAAGAAGAGATCAACACTCTTCTAAAGAACAAAATAATTAGGATTTCCAAATCCCCTTGGAGTTGCTCTGCTTTCTACGTTAACAAAAACGCAGAAAAAGAAAGAGGAGCACCAAGACTTGTAATCAATTACAAGCCTTTAAATTCTGTTTGAAAATGGATCAGGTATCCCATACCCAACAAAAGAGATCTTTTAAAAAGAACTTTTAAAGCCAATATTTACAGTAAATTTGATATGAAGTCAGGATTTTGGCAAATTCAAATTTCTGAGAAAGATAAGTATAAAACTGCTTTCAATGTCCCGTTCGGACAATATGAATGGAATGTAATGCCTTTCGGGCTCAAAAATGCCCCTTCTGAATTCCAGAATATCATGAACTCCATATTCAATGATTATTCCTATATGTCAATAGTTTATATTGATGATGTGTTAATTTTTTCAGAGAACATTGATTCCCATTTCAAGCACCTCAACACATTCTTCAAAGTTGTCAAAAATAATGGTCTAGTTGTCAGTGCTAAGAAAATGGTGTTATTCCAAACTACCATTAGATTTTTGGGCCATGACCTTTACCAAGGCACTTATAAACCTATTTGCAGAGCCATAGAGTTCTCTTCTAAATTTCCAAATGAAATTCCTGACAAAACCCAACTACAGAGGTTTCTAGGAAGTCTTAATTATGTAGCTGATTTTATTCCAAAAGTCAGACAAACTTGTGAACCA
Source organism: Solanum okadae (assembly GCA_036553675.1). NCBI lineage: Eukaryota > Viridiplantae > Streptophyta > Magnoliopsida > Solanales > Solanaceae > Solanum > Solanum okadae. Next base: position 18,889,963 of record CM071684.1, on the reverse strand, counting down.
CTGTATAAGAGGCTTAGGAAAAATCCTGTCCCCTGGAGTTCTGAACAAACTCAAGCAGTCATTCAGGTTAAAGCCCTAGTACAAACTATCCCTTGTCTAGGAATCCCTAACCCAGATGCTTTTATGATTGTTGAAACTGACGCTTCTGATGCAGGTTATGGAGGAATTCTTAAACAAAAATTAGACCGTGAGTCTACAGAGCAATTAGTTCGTTTCACATCCGGAATCTGGAATTCCGCACAAAAAAATTATTCTACTGTTAAAAAAGAAATCTTATCTATCGTGCTATGTATCACGAAATTTCAAGATGATCTTATTAATAAAGAATTTTTATTAAGAGTGGATTGTAAATCTGCCAAAGAAATTTTACAAAAAGATGTCAAAAATCTTGTTTCAAAACAAATCTTTGCTAGATGGCAAGCTCTACTATCTAGTTTTGATTTTGAGATTGAATTTATTAAAGGAGAAAACAATTCTCTACCCGATTTTCTAACGCGTGAATTTCTGCAGGGCAAAAATGAGGCCGTTTAGACCAATTACTCCTTCTAAAGGAGACAACAACCTCCCAAAGGCAAAAATGGCTAGACCATTTGTTCATCCCCCACTCACTCCTGCAAAGGCCGAACCTTCGCTAAGACCCGAACTAGCATTTCAAAACAAATTCTCAGCATTAGCTGATTTTCCGAGGCTACCTTGCCCTCCCCAACCAAAGCTTCCAAAGCTCCTTTGTCCACCTCAGCCAAAATTAATCAATCTTAGGCCGACAAGACCTCCTGCTCAAGAAGCATCTCCCAGTTTTGTTCAAACCAAGGAAAGTTATGCTATGAAAGCACCCGAATCCTTTGCCCAAGCCGTTAACCCTGAGTTAACAAGAACTGTCCCCACTAAAACCACTCCAAAAGAAGAATCTTTTGAATTCATTGTCTCACAAGCTTTGCCTCTAATGGCACTCAACAAAGAATACGAAAGTATTGACATTGGTACATTGATTAAACCATGTTACACAGATTTCAACTATGTGGATACTGAAAATCCATTGAAGACCAGGAGATTTTATGAAGCAATTCTTATAGACACAGAATCTATAGAAATTGAGCATTCCAGAGATGCTAACAATTATATCCAATATTCAAGGTTTACTATTAAGAAAATCTTGGACCCATTTGAGTGGTTTGCAGATCACCTCCATACCCCGATTGCATTGACAATGGCTCACAAACCTCAGACCTATAATTGGTATGATTATAAGGCTGCATGGATGAATTTTCTTTATTTAAGGCCAAGACATACTTGGTTCGTGAAGTACTGTTCAAACATCACTAAGGCTACCATTCCCAGATGGTTTTATGAATGGTGGAACTTATTTGGAGGAATTGAGAAGATTCTTCCACAACAATTCCTCAACAGGTTTGAAGAGTTCCAGACCAAGGAAGGAATTTCTACATTACCAGAGCATATTAAATTATGCAAATTTTTTATTCAAAAAAGGATATCTTATATTATTACTTGGAATTTTTCCAAGACTAATATGGATCGTATTCAATATTTGTGTAAGCAAATCCAGGTCAAAGGTTGGGTTCCCAAACAACCAAGCACTAAAGTCCAAGAGAAGGCAAGAACTTCTTCCACCAAGAAATTATCCAAAGCAGCTCTCAAGCAAAAATTGAAAGAAGCAATGGATAACTTAGACGATTATGATGAAGACCAAATCATGAAGATAATTGAAGATGCTGCTTCTACAGAAAGCAGTAGTGAAGATAATGGCGATATGTGTAATCCTAAAGGTTTAGCCTTGGCTTACATGGAGCCTAATTATGAATAGGAAAAAGGACCCTTGGGGAAAAATAGAGGCAAAGCCGGAATTATTTTTCCTTAGTGGCATTTCACTATTCTAGATTAGCTTTCATGGAAAAGCTACAAGACAAAATACTTTGGGAAAAGCATTTCCATTACCTCTGCTTTTCAAAAGTAGATTCCCACTCAACCGTCCTCAACAAAAGAAGTAAAGCATGTTGTTTCCACTATCTTTTAATGGGGACCCATTTTATTGTCGGCAACATCCTAGCCGTCCACATGTATGCCTAAGATACAAAGGCAGTTTCCCATTTCTCCTATATAAGGAGCATTAAGTTTTCTTTTAGAGGCATCAGATAGTTTCCAATACTCTGAAAACCTCTCTCTCTCTCTCTCTTTGTAATCTATTTTCCTATGTTCTTGCTTGCAATGTTTGAAGTTCATCAATAAACATCAGTTGTTTGTAAGTTCTTTCTCTTTATAATTCCGCATAATTTAAGATCCTTTTTTTAATAGTAGAATAATTTTTTTGTGCGGAATTCCAGATTCCGGATGTGAAACGAACTAATTCGCCTGCCTCCTTGTGTGGAAATGCTTTTCATGATCTCCAGCTCTTTCCCACCAGCTCGTTCTTTACTAGGCATCTAGGCGAACCCGCAGCGAGCTGAAAGAACGAAGAAATAAAAGCCTGGTGATCGCCAAATCCCTTTGGTGTGTCGCCGAATGGCCATTACCTCACCTAAAGTTTCAGTGTGCCAAGTCTTGAAGGAGAAAACCAAGTGCGCGAGAGAAATGAGCAGTCGCCGAGTGGTTCTGCGATGCAGTGTTGGATCGCCCAAAGTTACAGAACTTGAGGAAGCTGAAGGCCAAGGTAGAAAGAAGAAGACACAAACCAAAGGGCTGATCGGCGAGCCCGACTTACCGCGCCGAATGGTCTTTTGCAAAATAATTTTGGCGACTATAAATAAATTTTCAAACATTAAGTTTATGATGAAATTTTATTCTTAACAATTCGTTAGAGTAATTTTTGAGTTTGAACTCTAAGTATTGAGACTAAGTTTTCCTTAGCTTTGAAGAATTGGGGTTTTTCACTTTTGAGAAATTGGAAGGGTCTTTGAAATTCTTCAATTTGGACCTTTGTAAAGAGGAAATTAATCTTACCCAGTTTATGGAAACTTAGTTTGGTAACAATTTTTATCTTTTTATGATGTCTAGCTAAAACTCCAATTCTTGGGGTGTGATTATGTGATTATTTAGCTTATAGGTATTGTTAATTGTTAGCTTAAATGCTGTTTAGAAGTGATTTCAATCATTAATTGTAGTTTAATTTAAAGAATTGTAGTTGCAAATGAAGTTCTACTTTTGTGTTTTTGACTTGTTCGAGAGAAAGGTATTAAAACCAAGATTATTGATTGATGGTCTGTGTGTATTGGTTTGCCATGGGTTCAACTCGAGAGAGTGAATCCTAAGCCCTTTTCAACACATTCAGCTCGAGAGAGTGAATGGACTAAAGCGTAAGTTGTTCTTATTTCTCATGCTTGTTGATGTTTGAGAGAAATCAACTTGATTCGGGGTAAATTGTTTGGGAAATTTTTTATCCCCACTAAAGTCTAGCTTATTCACTAAGATCAACAAGGAGACAAAGAAGGACCAAGACTTGGCCACATTGTTGGGTCAGCTGGACCTCTTAGCCAAAAAGGTCATGGAGCTGGAGGTAATGTACCAAAGAAAAGATAGGTACATCCCCCTTCACGAGCGTCAAAAGACAAAGAAGCAAGAGAGTGGGCAGATAGAAGAGGTACTCTTACTCATGCATCGCAAAGTCGAAGAACACGATAGCGTGCTGAGAGATATAAGAGATAATGTCTCGATGCTAAATCAGATGACAACCTCTCATTCCATGTTCATTCAGCTACTGGAGACCCAAATGGGTCAGGTGTTGTCTTGTCTCTACCCAAAGCCAGAAAAAGGGTTTCCTAGTGAGACTGAGGCAAACCCAAAGAATGAAATCTAAGTGGGGACTTGCGTCGTGCCACGACGTTAACTAAGGCGCTGCTTGGGAGGCAACCCAACTTTTATTTGTTTTTTTTTAATTTTGAAATAATGGTGTGTTGATTGTGCAGGTTAAAGTGTGGAATGTACCAAATCTTCATGAGAAGGACCACAAGTCGTTGTCCTCACCACGGCTCATGAAGGTGCTTGTGGCACCTGAGCGTGGTCCTTAAATAAGGGACAATTGGTTCTTTTCCTTTTTAAATCCAAACAAAGTGGGGTCGTTTTTGGTATTTTTAGGGGTACTATATAAGTTATTTTTAAGTCAAATTCACCTAATTTTACTCATTAATTCACAACACCCAAATATTTCCCCAAAATCCTCTCCTCTCCAATATTTCTCTCTCTAGAGTTCCTCCATTGAAGAAGCTCAAGAACTTGAAGAATAGGGCACAATAATCCATCTTCTCAACTCCAATTCGTGGGCAAAGCTTCAATTAAGGTATGGGAGTCTTGATTTATGTAAAATTTCCTCCCCTAAATCCCTTCAACTCTAATTTCAAATTGATAGATTTTTCAATAAAAACTAGGGTTTTCAATCTAGCCATGGGTTCTTCCTAAAAATGATTTCATTGGGTTAATTGTCTTATATTATGGATGATATGATTTTTAATGGTGATTTTTATAGTAAAATCCCCCATGAACCCATGACTTTCCCTCTAACCTAATTTCATGAATTGTGATTGGTGTATTGATGCAAAGTGAATACTATGAATTGTTTCTATAGTATTGTAGTTATTGAATCTTGTTTTATTCATGCCTAATGTAGTATTTCTAGGTGTGATTGTGTGACATGATTCATAACCATTGAAGGGTAAGTTATGAAGGTTTGTACATGTTGATGAATGTCGTGTATGAACTCATGATTCACTAAGAAAGTGAAGATCCTATGACTATTGTGTAAATTGAGGTATTGTTGAAAGGCCATTCTTTCCTTACCCTTACACTTGATTATGTATGAATTGTCTAGGATGATGATAATGTTGTTGTGTTGATTGAAAGGCCATTCTCCTGAAACACTATCAACAATAATATGAAAGGTTTACTCACATGTTAATGACGATTCTAAGGTTGAAAGTACATTCTCACTTTATTGAATCTATGAGCTATTTTATGAGTTGTATTGAAGTAAGGGCAAAGTATTCCTTCACACATGTAAATACAATTCAAGACAAATTTAGTATAATTTGGGAAACAATGCTTAGCACCGAGTGGATATGGTCAATGAGGTAGAGGCCCTCCCATCAATACAATAGGTCGGGTCATTTAGATTATTCTCATGAGATGGAAACTCCTCCGCCAATACAATAGGCCAGGTTTCTAGAAACAATCTCCCTATCCCATAACTATGTGCCCAGATAGGACTTTAGCTAGTGGATCAACCTAAAAGCTAAACATGTTAGTTCTACCTTAGGCAAGTAGGACACTTTTTTTCGGTGTGGGGTTACATGACACCGGATTTCATGTCGCTCACATGGTCTATGTCAGTTATGGCTATTCTTCCCTATATTACAAGATAATGAATATGATATGAACTATACTTATGACTTCTTGATGAGTTTACTTAGTAGGAGTGGGGGTATGGGACTTCACTTTTACATTGCACAAGTAGATTTTGAAAGGAATTGTAAGATGGTTTCTTTATGCTATGATGGGACATGAATGTATAAATGTATGTTGAATAGCTGGTTGCTATGAATGACTTTCCTTATGTTCAAGTAATGTACATGACTATTTCCTTATTTATGACTATTGATTATGATGAGGTCTAAAGGTGATATGTATGACTAAGGTAGCTTCAAAGGAGTACTTAGTATGGTTGGTATTATGGGATGCCAACTATACATTGCACAAGTGTTCCTTAGAGTTTCTAAGGTAATGGCTTCATTATGTTTTGAGGAGAAATGTGATTATGACTTGTGTTTTACATTGAAAGTTCATGTTGATTTCCAAACTTGACAAATGCATACTTTTTAACTAAAATGTCCTCTTTTTTTTTTATCATATTTCAAGGATTTTATGCATGCTTCCATACTTAGTGCTTTATTTGCTAACCCATTTATTCTGCATTTACTATGAGTGTAGGTTCTGATCGTTGAGACGTACTTCTTCTTTCAAGAGAAGCTTGGGTTGACTATTCCCTAGGCTTGGTGAGTTCTCAAGTTCGAGGACAAGACATTATTCATTTCTAGTTTCTATTGTACTTTCTATTTTTGAGACTTTATTGATGTAAAGGGCATTGACCCTATTTGTTCTCTCTATTGTACTAGCTAGTGTTTGAGACAAGGTCTAGACTCTTATTTTCGTTTATGAAAAAAAAGTTGAATTTCGATTGTAAAAGTTTTAAATTTTTCGAATAATTCTTATGGCTTTATGTGTATGACTATGCTAAGGGGGTACCCCCTGGGTCGTGACACTATTCTCACCTATTGAATCTATGAGCTATCCTATAAATAATGTTGGATTGAGTGTTGATACATTCTTCCATAATGATGAACTCAAGTAATGATATGATATGTATTCTGTGGGGATTAATGCTAAACACCGAGTGGATATTAATATGAGATTGAAGCCATCACGTGAGTTGAGGTAGGGTTTCTAGAAGTAATCTATTGACATGGATACCCATACCTGAGTTGCACTACAAGAAAAAGGCTTTGTAGGGACCAACATTTAGGGACGAGCCAAAAAGTTGGGCCCAAAATGTATGCTTATCGGGACGAGATTTCCTTCTGGTCCCTAATTCCTAGGATTATTTTTTTGATAACAAAGAGACTTAAATCTGGTCTCTATGTTGCTGCATTACAGGTCCCTAAAAGTCTGTATTTAGCGGGTCAAAAGGCCCAACTTGCATTACAAAAGCCATTTCTCTTTTTATTCGGTGGAAATCCATTTCCCAAAAGTGATAAATTTATCACTGGAACTGTAAACTTCCTGAACCCTAATATCTTCCCCTAAAGTGGATTGGCGGTGAATCCTAGCCGTTTGATTAATCTTCTCCAGTTGAAGACATCGTTGATTTGATATAGGTCCATATATTCATCTTAAAAAATCTGACCACTAAAAATCAATTTACAATGCAACAAGTGCTACAATCTGACTACATTCAAGATCTACTCCAATTATTTGATGAATAATATACACCTGGGCTGTGCAACAAGTGTAATAATCAAGACAATGAAGGTAATTTTCTATGTTATTAATTTACAATCGTATTTCGAAAATTCAATCAGTTGTTTAGTAGGGTTTTCTTCCACTGAATCATCCCCACGAAGAAAGGGGCAAGTCTCTGGTCATTTTCTAATTCCTATTATGTGGATCTAGGTGCCTAATTGAAACCCAATTGATACTAATTTTCTCTGTGTATTGTCTTGGCTACTCAAGGGGTGTGGTTGCCGGTTGGAATTATTTTCCCTTGAAAAAATTGCATCACAGTCAATAAGCAGTCCTACACTTGTACATTGCATGATACTACAATTAATGAAAGAGATGTGTCACGTTTATGATTAGCAATTTCTGACAAATATATTGTAAAATGTAAATTTACAAGCACTTCTTTCACTTGTGTTGTTGGCTCAATGAACCATTGAAGAACTTGTTTTGTTGGCTTAGTAACTCAATGAAGATGAAGGGATTTTAAAACAGTTGAACTTGATGTAGTAGAAGTTAATTTTATAAATCATAACCATGACAAACCACATAAGTAATTGCACGAGCTCCAAAAGAGTAGTAGTTGTGTGCTACTGGCTATGTCTAGCCTTTCTCTAAGTCTTAATTAAACCATTAACAATCTTCCAAAACAACATGATATTTAGCAGTACCAAAACAGGAGGTACAAGAAAGAAGTTACCGAAGCCCTCTGGATAAAATTTCTCGATCTGATCAAAATGGCTAAACATGTGATAGAAAAACAAGAGAAACAGAAGAATCCTTGCATTCAGTCACCCAAGAAATAAAGCTACTCTATTGCAGACATATAAAAGAGAGTTCTTTTGACCAGTAACTTCTAGGTGCTATCTTTAATTTGTATATATATGTGTGAGTGTGCGCGCGTGCGTGCGTGCTTGATCCCTTAAAAGGGATTGAACAATTGCAAACATTGATAGCCCGTGATGTAAGACATACTCCATTCTCCCAAAACTGGGAAGTAATAGAAAATCATTATCGAGTCTGTTAGAAAGTACCCAGTGGATATCCTGAGTATGGTGTCTAAAAAATATGATGTTCTATTGATCATTAACTTATCCTGAGCACCATCACGGGAAAGGTCTGATTCAAGTAGCAAATATAAAGAAGTAGCTGATACAAGGAGCACATGGAAAGTGGAAAATCCTCTATTCCATTCTTCTTCTAGTCACAAAGTTTAACATATCTTAGTAGAATGAGAGACAATGCAAGTATAAAAAGCATTTGAATATATTCAAAATCTCTCTAAAGATGATGCTCGTAGAATGCCATTATATTTCAAACTTGCTGCTTCTATATTTTCACAGCTTGCCAAATATATTTTCAAGTCACTCATACAATCACCCTCTTCGGCTATAAGTAATTAGTGTTTACCCGTTCTTGGTTTTAAAAGAAAGTTCTTTAGTGACTCTATTATCCTTATTTATTTGTTTAAAGTGCGTGTATATTTCTATTTATTTTTTTCAACAGTGGTACACCATACACATATATAACGTAATGAGTTTCGTAAAGTTCATGTCTATTTCTACTTTTTAATTGTTATGGTTCACGATTTTTCTTAGCTTCTGATGAATTATTTAGCTCTGGATGACACAAATCTTATGGACCATGTGTCTATTTGTGGTTTATGTTTGTATTCCTATCTTTTAGATGTTGTATTCTACACCATGTACCTATCTATGGTTTATCTCTCTTTTTTCTTTTGTATTTGAGTGAAGAAACTAATGATGTTACCTTTCTTTCTTACTTTGTAGTATCTCTAGTTGCAAAACATATTACACACTAACATTATAACAGGTAAGGTTCAAACTGTGTCATTGCTCTACTTTAAAAATTATGTTTATTAGTTTGCTTATCATTTTTATCAGTAGAAAAACCATTATGATGTCTACTTAACTCAAAAAATATGTGCAGTTAGATTCAATAACTTGGTCCATTTTCTATTTAATATACACATAGTGGCTTTAACTTTTGTGCATTCATGTAGAAATTTTATATTTCTTTCAAATCACTTACTTCATGATTGTTTAAGTACTTGAATAATATTAGTGAAGAGATACACATCTTAATTTGAAGCAATATGACAAATAGCTCGAGCTCCTGTCAAAGAAATCCCTGGTTGGGAACATACATATCTTTTCTAATCCCTTGCCATAAAATGATTTCCTCTTGTTAAAAGTAAGCCAGCATATCTATGTCATGCATCTCCAAAGATTTTGTTATCCTATGTTCCTGGACCTTACTAAATCTTCTATGTGAAGCTCTGTTGTCAGTGACATCAAGCTCCTTAATGAAAATAATGAGGTCAATTTCTCTATCAAGATATCATATATGAATGACAACAATTGTTAAAGTTCATTACTTGTGACCAATGGGGAAAAAATGTAATGTATCATATACTTACTTGGAAATACTTTGCATTCACTATATTGGTTTTTTTGGAGTTAAATATAAGGATATAAGTTTTGGTACTTGCCACAAAATTGAACATTCATAAGGTGGTTTTCCATTGTTTTCTATTACCTGAGAGCTAAATATTATGTATAGCTTGCTACCAAATTTTTGAAACTGATCAACTGTTTGATCTATTATATATATAATTTGCTATATTGCCTTGTAGATAAGAAAATCGAGAAAATGACTTTGACGGTGTTCTTGAAGAATCTTGCAGCGTCTTCATCAATTTACTTTTGGATGTTGATGAGTGCAATCTTTGTACTTCTTATTCAACACCCTTGACTCGTGTAAATCTTCTTGATAATTTTTATGAGACAGACATCCTAGAAGCCTTTATACAAGTTAACAAATTGGTTATCATCATTTTCGTAGGACGGTTTGGAAACACATTATATTTTTTATGAGGGGTTGTGTATTTTGTAACATATTACAAAATATATATATGTATATATAAATATAATGTAATTGAGATTTTTTTTTGTACTCATTGATTTATTTCTATTAGAAAATGTGTAATATGTATAATAACAACATTTTATGATCCATCTAGCAGCTTTAGCACCAGAACTCGTCTTAAAATGTTATAAGGACCAGATTTGTAGTCTTAAAATACTTTTTATGACCAACAAATTTGATGGTAAAACATCTAGAGGCACCAATTTATTTTATATTTAGGGACCAGATATGTGTTTAAGACTTGTCCTTATTGACCTTTGGCGACAGAGCCTATTAGGACTAGATATGCCAGTCGATTTTGACTATTAATGACTATATTTAGGGACTAGTAATGTGGTCCCTAAATTTTTTATGGGTAAGAATAATCCTGGTCGCAAAAGCGTAACAAGGACTAGTCACTAAGGCTCGTCATTATTGATCTTTAGCGAAGGAGCCTATAAGGAATAGATTTCCCGGTCACAATTGACTATTAACGACCATATTCTTACTTTTAGGGACTAGTTTTCCCATCGCTAGAAGCCATTTTTCTTGTAGTGTTGAGGCGGGTATCCAATAGCACTCTCCTTGTCCCATAACTATGTGCCCACATAGTATGTCTTTAGCTAGTGGATTCCACCTAAGCTAAACTAATTGTTCTACCTTATGCAAATAGGACACCCTTTTCGGTGTGGGTAACACCGGATTCCATGTTTAGCTCACATGGTCTATGTCGGTAAAGGCTTAACCCCACAATGAATGATTATAAACTATGGCTCCTCAAGAAGCACTACTTAGTATGTGTGAGAGTATGGGACCTCATTCATGCATTGCACAAGTAGGCTTTTGAGAGTAGTTATGGTGTGTTCCTCTTATGTGATGAAGGTTTATGAAATGATATATGCTTAATGTGGATTGTTTCTATGAGTGTCTTTCCTTGATTGATATGAGTTATGAAAGGTGAATGTTTCCTTATCTATGAGTATGTGAGGTCAAAGAATGATAAGTATGATTATGGTTGCCTAAAAGTTGTACTTAGTATAGATGGAATTTTGGGATCTTATCTATGCATTGCACAAGTATAACTTATGATTACTTATGTGATGATTATATTATGATATGATGATCTAAGTATTGACTATGTACATGAACTATGCCTCATGATGATTGATAATTGCATTATGTCTATGATGGAAGCTATGCTTATGACTATGTTGTTATCCTTTATGCTATGATGATCTATATATAAGTTGTGTTTATCAATTACGTTTTCTAACTATCTCTATGATGATGTTCAAAATTGGCATATAGCATGGTTTCAACTAAAATGTCCCTTTTAGCATGTTTTAACGGTTTTTATACATGGCTATCATACTTAGTGCATTTTTGTACTAACCCATATTTCCTACATATTTACCAATTGTAGGGTCCGGTTCTTAAGGCGATCTTCTTTAGGTTCAAGTTTGGATCGACTATTTTCCTAGGTTGTGGTGAGTCCTCAAGATTCGAGGACGGATGAGTCATTTGTAATTTCTTTCCAGTTATTTCATTTTTGGACTATGTAGTAAGGGTTGTGTCCCTATTTGGATTCAAGGATTGTAATAGATGGCAAATTGAGTCAAGTCTAGACTTCCTCTTGCTTTTATAAAAGACTTTGATTGTATGGATAAAGTTTTAAATTTCGTATCATTTCTATTGCTTTATGTAAGGATATTCTAAGGGCTTGTATGGGACCTTTCGGGGTTGAGTATGCCTTATCACATCTAGGGGGTACCCCTAGGTCATGACACAACCAATACATCTTTATCAGGGAACGCGTTATTAATCTCAATCCCATCATCTAGCTTGATCGTAGCTTCCTTCTCGAGTCTGGAAAAGTGATCAACAACATGATTTTATGTTCCCTTTCTATCCTTTACCTCCAAATCAAAATCTTGTAGTAGGAGCACCCATCTAATCAACCTTGATTTTGCAGCCATTTTTGCCTTCAGATACCTCAATGCAGAATGATTAGTATGCACTATGACCTTAGTACCAATCAAGTAGGATCTAAATTTCTCAAATGCGAAAACCACAACAAGGTGTTTATGTTCAAACACAGTGTAGTTCATTTGAGTCATATTCAGAGCTTTGCTAGCATAGGAAATCAGGTGATGTATCTTCTCTCTCCAATGTCACAATACCACACCAAGCGCCACCCCACTTGCATCATACATTACTACAAACGGTTTCCCCCAATTCGGTGAAATAATGATAGGTACTGCCACTAGTTTCTTTTCAACTCCTCAAATTCTCTCAGACAAGCCTCATGAAACTCAAACATAGACTCCTTTTCAAGTATCTTGCACAATGGGTGTGCAATTTTGTAGAAATTCTTTATGAATCTTTGGTAGAAACCCGCATGCCCAAAAAAACTTCGAACACCTTTAATAGAGATGGGTGGTTGAAGCTTATCTATTACCTCAACTTTGGCTCTATCAACCTCTATACCTTTTTGTGAAATCCAATGACCCAGAACTATACCCTCTTTCACCATAAAGTTGCACTTCTCCCAGTTGAGCACAAGATTGTACTCTTTACATATTTTTAGTACCTCGGCTAGATGCATCAAACAATCATCAAACGTCACCTACCACAGAGAAGTCATCCATAAATACCTCAATCGTGCCCTCCACCATATCTGAAAATATTGACATCATACATCGCTGGAAGGTCGCTGGAGCATTACATAACCCAAATGGCATCCTTTTGAAAGCGAAAGTCCCATAAGGACAAGTGAAGGTGGTCTTCTCTTGGTCTTTCAGAGATATGAAGATTTGATTGTAGCCCGAATACTCATATAGAAAACAGTACCAATCCTTACCAGTGAGATAATCTAGCATCTGATCCATGAACGACATTTGGAAATGGTCTTTCTCAGTCCATGCATTTAACTTGCGGTAGTCCATGCACACTCTCCAACCAGTCAGCGGACTCATTGGAACAAGCTCATTTTTAGCATTAAGAACTACATTGATTTCTCCTTTATTTAGCACACACTGAACTGGGAAAACCCAACTACTATCAGCAATAAGATATATCACTCATGCATCTAACCACTTAATGATTTCCTTCTTCACAACCTCTTGCATAGGGGGGGAGGGGTCAGTCTCCTTTAATGCTCAGTACTTGGCTTACTATCGGCATGAGTTGGATTTTGTGAGAAAAATGCCTGGTGGAATCCCGATGATGTCCGCAATAATCCATCCTATAGCCCCCTTAAACTTCTTCAGTACCGGTACCAAGACCTCTATTTGCTCGTCACTCAAATTAGCAGCAATGATTACTGGTTAAGTGTTATTTTTCTCCAAGAATACATACCTCAATTGGGATGGGAGAACCTTAAGTTCCTATTTTGGAGGCTCATCTATAGACGGTTTTGAAGGTACGGTCTCTCGATTATTCATGTCTAATTCCAATCGTTTTGGTTTGAAATGGAACTCAAACCTATCAAGTGAAGAAACTACCTAATCATAGTCATCAATACCATCAGTGTCAAAATTCATCATCACAGATGCTAGTGCATCAACACCTAACCTCTCCTCAATTAACACTTAAGATTCTCGCTCCTCAATATGATTTACAACTGATACCAATTTAAGATCACTCTCATGCTTCATAGACCTACATATGTTAAAAGTTGCCTCCTCGTTGTTTAATCGGAACTTCATTTTCCTTCTCTCCATATCGACCAAGGAACGCCTAATAGCATGAAATGGTCTCCTTAAGATGATGGGAACCTCAAAATTAACCTCACAATCAAGTATCACAAAGTCCTCTAGAAAGATGAATAACTCTACTTTCAAAAGGACATCTTGGTGCACTCGAATGGGACTCTTCACAGTTCTATCAACCACAAGCAAATGCATCACATTAGTCTTTGGAGCTCCTAAACCCAAATTCTTATAAATGGACAATGGCATCAAATTAATGTTGGCACCTAATCAGAAAACGCTTTCACGAAGTGTAATATCCCAATGGTACAAGGAATAGTGAATGCTCCATGATTCTCTTTCTTATGCACAAGTGACCTAGTAGCAATAACACTACAATGTTGCACCTTCTCCTCATTCTCAATACTAACAGCTCTATTTTTGGTCACCAAGTCTTTCATGAATTTCGCATTCCCAGGCATCCGTTCCAAAGCTTCTATCAACGGGACATTTATGGATAGTTGTTTCAACATAGCAATGAACTTAGGATATATTCCCTATTGATTCTTTTTCACCAATCTTTGTGGGAATGGAGGTGGAGGTCTAGGTATGGGAACAACTTTTTGGGTCACCTCAGCTTCCTTTTTTGTGTCATCTTTCGAAATTTCAGTCACCTCATTCTTATCCACATCTGTTTCTATCACTCTTTCAACCTCAGATGGCTTGGGGGGTAAATGGTCTGTTTTCCTCCATGAGTTGTGACTGTCATACCATGCCTATCATTTGTCGTATTCTGGATGGTGTTGCTAGAAAGTGTGCCAGGCTGGTGTGGGTTCACAGTAGCAGACAACTAACTAAACTGTTGCTCAAGTTGCTTGATCGACACAACATGTGCATCAACTTTCTCACCAATTCCCGATAAATCATTTCTCATCTCATTTACATTCTCAACTGTCGGATCAAACCTCTTCATCATTTTCTACATCATATTCTCAATACAAGTCGTACTTGTACCAGCCTCTCTATTACAAGGGGAACGTAGGGTCAAACCTTATCATTCTTGTTGCCATAATTGTTTCGGTTGTAATTGTTATCATGATTGTAGTTCCTATCACGGACATTGTTTCCCTCACGGTTGTAGTTTCCATAGTTCGAGCCTTGGTTTCCTTGACCTTGGTGCCAAATATCCGAGTTGGAACTTGGGCGTTAGTTTGGAAACCCTCCGTCTGATCATTAACAAAATTTGCATCCTCTTTATAGTAGTACTCTTCAACTGGCAGTGGTGGAGGTCTAGTTAGATAATTTACCGCATTTACCTTTTCTACACTTCCACTCACATGTTTTAATACTAAGCCAAGCTTTGTCCTCATTTGAGCCATCTCTACACTAATGTCGTCATTTAATTAGCTTGGTGTAGTTTGGACAGAAAATGTGCTCCTGCAAGTATTTTCCTTTCTAGTGCTCCACGCCTTATTGTTTTGGGAAACCCTTTCAAGTTTTTCAGCAATCTTCTCAAATTACACTCAACATATGATCCTCCAACAATAGTATCTAACACAACCTTTCAATTGTCATATTGTCCTCTGTAGAAGTACTTCTGTGACTCATCATATAAGTGATGATTTGAAACACTCCTCATGAATCCAGTGAACCTATCCCATGAACTACTTACTGACAATGTATGTAGTGCTGCGAAATTATTTAGTTTATCTATGTAATTCAACTTCTTGGACATCAGAAAATACCTCGCCATGAATACCTTATGCAATTGGTCCCATATATATTGAATTGTATAGAAGCTCAAAAAACCACAGACCAGTATCACCAGTCAACGACAATGGGAATACTCTCAAACCTATGATATTCATATCCAATTCCGATTGTCCCACACAGCTCGTACAGACACTAGTTTATTTATCCATGTGAGCGTATGGATCCTCTGAAGCCAATCCAACAAACAACCCTTTTGCTGTATGCATTTGCATAAGACTGATGGTTACCACAAATGTATGTCCTGGAGGTAGAGGAGGGAGAACAATAGACCCACCTGATCCAACCGCATCATAGTCAACCCTATAGTTATCACGAGCCATCGGTACTGGCAGATTCTATACCCTGTCTGCATTTCTTATTATATAACCACCATGAACCTGAGCAGGCACATTAAAAACTGGTGGAGGTTGAAACCCAACTCCATCTTCTTGACCCTCTCTGATTTGGTTATTGTGTACACCAAGATTAGCCATTCTTCACAAAGTGATTCTCAATTCAAGATTGTAGCGGGTCAAGGGTTAGCCTTGACTCTGTGTACTTGTCCTACACTAGAGCTGAAACCTGTAGAAAATAAAACAAAAATAAAAATGTAAAATCAGGAAAAACATGACTAAAGTTCAACAATATAGTTAGTTTAATCTAAAAGTCGTATTCCCCAGAAGCGACACAAAAATTTGATAAGCCCAAATTACACCTCCCGAAAGAAGTATAAGAGGTCGTTGCCAAATAATGAACCCAACTTGTAGGTTGGGGTCGATCTCACGAGGAATATGGTTTAGACTTAATCTTAACTTACAATTGTCTCTTTTAGTCAAACTATTTCCAAGAAAAGTAAACAGGGGGTTTTGTAACTAAAATAGGAGATTGTTGATTTGAATGATTAAGTAACTAGTAAACAAGATTCACAATTGGAGATGTCAATATAAGATGGAAAATAGGGCATATGTGTTCCCTACAAGCTCATAACGTAGTATTCCTAATAATTGCAATTCTACCTAGTGTTGGACATGCAAGGCCGATAAGTTGTGTATCCCTAAGTGATTGGTAATCTAAGTAGAAACTTTCACTCGCGACTTGCTAAATCTACTGGTATGTGCTTTAGTAACCCTTACCTTTACCCCATATTAGTCCTCTTGTCAATTGAGTTGGGTATTCACCCTACGTCAACTGATTAAAGTCAGACTATTAGGTAGCAGCAAATCCTTATGTAAATCTCTATTGTTTAATCTTTTTCTCATTCATTACCCCTTTGGTAAGGCAAGTAGGAACGATGTGAGTTCTAAAGGTGCGCACCGCCAGAAAGACTTTTAAACGAAAAGATTAACAATACATGCGTAAGTACTATTCAAGAATTACTTAGTTATTAGTCATACGTTGTTAATTGTTCATGGTCCCACAACCCTAGTTGTGTATTTAACTACTCATGCTTGAGAATTCACAATTCATATTAGAGTTAAAATAATTCATGAACATACAATTAGAATAGATGAAAACCAAAATCTTGAATTAAAATTCAAAGTGATATTGCATAAAACCAACATTTGGAAATTAATTTGCTAAAAGTTTGAAAATTAATTCCAAAAGACCAAAACACAAGTCTCAAATATTGTCTAACACCCAAAAACGGAAATAACAACTAATATTTATAGTACTAAAGTACTAAACCAACTAGGAAATGAAAAAAAAAATAACTGGTCAGATGTAGATTTGACTAGCGGCCTGACCTACGGACTATGGGTCGACCTATGGTCCGTGGGTCACCTCCGTGGTTCAGGCACTGGACCTCCCCTTTCTGATATCATCGACGGATGTGCAGGATGGGCCGTCATTTGACCTATGGTCAGTCATTCACTTCTATGGTTCCACACTTGATCAGACTTCCCTGAACTTCACATACGCTTCATCACCTATGGGCTGTCGTTGGATCAACGGTCTGTCGTTGGCTCCGTCGGTTGCTGCTGCTTCTATTTCAATCCATTTTCTATGAACCTCTTATGAACCAATTTCGTGCAAAAGATTACATAAAGACATTATATGATATAACAAAATAGCCCAAGACACACTCAAACTATACGTGAAATGCATCAAAAATACCGTAAACTCACGGTATATCAACACCCTCAATTTAAACTTGTTGTTTGTCCTCAAGCAGCGCACTAAAATTCTAAAAGACAGTCATGTAGAAGCAAACATACAAACTCAATGACTTATATGGCTTTCTCAATCAATTACATTTCTTAGTGCAAATATTTTCATTTAGACTTAATAAGCTAACTCATGTGGATCAAAACACGAAATAGATCTGTAACGACCCTAAAAATGAATAAGAAAAACTAGAGCCTAACGTGTGTGTGTTAGAGTTTGGTGTGATGTATCATGGTGCTTTATGTTGTACCGAGCCATGGTTGAGGTGTTTACGGGTTAGATGTCAAGGTATGACCCCCCTAAGGACCACCCTATGGTTTATTGAGGAGGAAACAAATTCTAAACCCCAAGACCTCAAGGAAACCATGAGGCTTCCCAAAATGGGGTGACCTACGGAACGGGTCCACGCCTCGTAGGTCCATCCACGCTCCGTAGGTCCATTCTCGCCCCGTGGATGACCTCTGTAGGTCAAGGGGACCCAAACCATGTCTCTGAACCAAATGACGGAGGGAAAACATGATGCGTCAACCCATCCACGGTCCGTGGATAGGGAACCGTCGTTTGAACCTGTTTTGCTGTCAAGTCGCAGCAAGTGTAGGGGTGAATTTACCAATTCACCCCAAGTCCTAATAAGTGTTTGGACGGTTATTTTAAGTATATTAAGATATTTTAAGAGTATTAGAACAATAATACTATTTTAGATTTCATTATTCAAATTCCCCAACGCAAACCCCTCCCTCTAAAAATATCTTCTCTCTAGAACTCCATTGAAGACAAAGAGAAGAAGAAGACTTAGGGCTTAAAGAGAAGGGATAATTGAGTAGATTTTTGTGGAATTAATCTATTAATGTATGGTGATCCTTCATCTAGGGGTATATTTCACCCCTAGAGTCCATTCAAAATCAATTTCAAAGTATCTCGAAAACCCTAGATTTTACTCAATCTCATGGGTTCTTTCATCAAACGTTTTCAAATAGTTTCTAATGACAAAGTATGATTGAATTAGTGTTTAATTGATGATTTATGATGAATATACTATATGAACCCATGAATTCTCTCAATTCCTAAATTGTGCTTTTATGAAATGGGTTTGTTGACGATGAATGCATGTGAATCGAAATTGCTTAAATTGCTTTAGATTATTGAAGTATATCATTCCCCATGCCCTAATTGTAGTAAATTGTTGGTGTGTTGGTGATTTGGAAGTATGACTGATGTTTGCGTAATCAAGACACAACTTCCAATTCGAGTGTCCACGATTGTACAATAGTAATATAACCCAACCAAATGGGTTGGGGTCGAGTCCCAAGGGAGCAGTTTCTGAGAATTAAGAGTTAAGAACGAATATGCTAGAGTTAACCATAGCTAAAAACATTATCGAGTAAAAACATAATAAATTAAGGGGTTGACACGAATGTCAATTATCAAGGGGGTTTGTAGTCAATTAACAACTAAAACAGCGAAAATACAAAGATGCGAATATAGGAGATGGGATTCTTGGGATGTGATAGGAATATGGGATAAACTACACAATCGGGTAAATGCTATTGATAGTTAATTGCTGAGCATTTGTAACTAGACTAGACTTTAGTGAGGATAAATTCTCTCTCGAGCAACTTACCCTGAATCAACTCGGTTTCATTCGAACACCGAGTTTTCACTTTTAAGCACAACCTCCGCCTTAGCCCATTCACTCTCTTGAACTGAATGTGTGGGAAAAGGCCTAGGATTCACTCTCTCTCGATAAACCCATGACGACCAAATAACCACCGACTATCGATTTAGTAGTCTTAGTTTTAAAACCTCTCTCTCGAGCAAGCTAAAAATACTAAGATGAAATCATATTTGCAACTACAATCCCATTTAGTTAAAACACAACTACTAATCGAAATCACATTTAAACAACAAAATAGACTAACAATAAGCAATACCCAACAGGAAATTTAACCCAAATCGAAGTAACATTAACTGGGTATGATATATATTCACTTTAAATAACTCTACGATGAAGAATATTCAACACCCACTTCCAATTTCTTGGAATTGGAAGTCTTCAAATCTCCAAAAGCTAAGCAAAAATTTTCTCTACTTGAAAACTTAGAAAATAAAATGTTGTAACTGACATTGCATACTAAGATAAAAATTCAAACTAGTATTTACAGTTATCAAAAAATGTGCTGCGAAGGTTCACTTGGCGCAATTAGTCGGGATCGCCGATGAACTCGGCGATCCGCCCTTTGGTCTGCTTCATCGCCTTTCAGCTTTTGCCTTTAACATCTTCGTGTTCTGGATCATTGGGCGATATAATACTGCTTCACGAAATTGTTCGGTGATACGCCGACTGCTCCGTTTCATTGCCGACTTGATCTTTTCCTTTAGGGCTTATCACACTGAAACTTTGGGCGAGGTTAAGGCCATTCGGCGACTCACCGATTGCATTAGGCGATCCTTAGGCCTTTTTTTCTTCATCTTTTAAGCCGTTTTGTTTCTTTTGGCCACGTAGTGTCCATGCCTTGTCTCAAACTCCAAATAACTGAAACTTAAGGATTTACATCAGGTATTGAGACAAAATATGCATTTGAGGACACTAATTCTATTAAAATGAAGCCCTAAATGGTCCAAATTATGGACTCATCAACACCCCTAACTTAAGATTTTTCTTGTCCTCAAGTAAAACTCAAGTTCGGCAGTTCAAAAAGGATGTCTCGAATAGTGCTACACAAGACTCAATCATGAATGCACACACAATACTCAATTAACTCATGCGAAGATCAAATGTGCACTCAAAGTTTCAAGTTGTGACACACCATTATCAACGAATCTCAAGCTCACTATATTTGCTTCAAATGCAAGTTCAAGCTCAACAAAGGAAATCAAATGCCCTCACAACAAAGAATGATTCCATATTCACACACAAAGGTTCAACAATTTAAAGTTCCGGAATCAAATGCAACACTCACAGTGCAAAGAAGAACATAATACATGCTTTCACCCATAGGTTTACCCGTATTTTCCAATAGATAATTGTTTCAGCTCACTCAAGATCAGAAAGGTCTTTTCAAGGCTTGTAATGAGGTGCAAAGGTCTGGTCATTTAGGCTCAGTGATTTTCATCCTTATGAACTGTGGTTCTCACAACACTTCATTTCCTCTTCTTTCATCATTTTCTTTATTGCTCATAAGTCATTCCATTATTCACTTTCCATGGATTGTTCGGAAATGCCATTTCATTTGTACTTTATTCCACAACTTTTTCATTCTTTTTCTTTTTCTTTCTTTTCTTTCCCTTCTATTTTTTTATATGGAGGGGTTCCATTTTTCTCAAAACTATGGGTTTAAGGAGACTTTTCTTGCTCTTTTTGACTTTCCTTCTCTTTTCATCACACCCCAACTTAGGCTTTTGACCTAAGTTGGCTATTCAATCAACCACACATAAAGAAGATTATGGGTAGTAGATTTAAGAAAGGTCATGTTTTCATCAAGTTTCTTCCAAAGAAAGTTAAGGCCCAATGGGTGTTCAAAAGAGGTTCACACACTCACAAGGTAGGCCACAAGAGAGGTATACGTCAAATTGGCTCACACTCTTCGAAGTTGCCTAAGATCATATCAAGAGATAGCATTACTTAGTCGATCGGACCAACGGGGTAAATTCTAGGTGTTATCATGCATGGTTCACAGTAAGCTCATCACACAAGACATCGACACCAAAGTCAAACAAGACTCCACACTTTCGCCTGTGTACAATGTTCATCACAAGAGACTCGATTTGATAATTGGCTAGTCAAAACGAGATGCAAATAGTTCACATATTGTCTATGCAACTTTATTTGGCCTCATCGTAGCCGTACATTCATGTTTGTTCGATTATGAGCACTATTTAAGTCATCGGTATTAATCGGGATCGATACTCAAATTTGCAAAAGAACAGCCACATTCAACAAAGAAGGGGTGGCAACAATTTTGCAAAAAAAATTCTGAAGGGTCAAAAATCATTTTCAATTT
The DNA here is from genome assembly GCA_036553675.1 of Solanum okadae. NCBI lineage: Eukaryota > Viridiplantae > Streptophyta > Magnoliopsida > Solanales > Solanaceae > Solanum > Solanum okadae. The sequence goes on along the minus strand of CM071684.1, from coordinate 18,868,431 downwards.
AAAATCAAGGAGCCACAAGCTCAAACCTTCCACACAAAGTAGTGTCAACACAATTTAAACTAAAACCCTAATATATAAACAAAACAAGAGTCATAATCAGCACACAAAGGTAGGCCTCACCCCACCACAAATAAAAAATCATTTGTCCTCAAATGCAAAATAAATATCCAAAAGTGAAAAGAAATAAAGACAGAGAGGGAGGTAAAAAGGGGATCCTGTCTAAGCAGTCGCTCCATCTGTCTGGGCATCAATGCCCGGTGTATTGGTCTAGGCTTGGGTTTCAGTACCTAGAGTAACCCCAGAAGAGCCAGCTCCACTAAAGACAGCAAACATTGTATTTGCCAGGGAGACCTGCATAGCCGCATCTATCATGGCTGCTCCAGTCTCGATCAGGTCCTCATCTGCAGCTCCCTTGGTATCCTCAAGCATCTCTTCATCAATCTCTACCTCTGACTCTGGCTCGGCTATCTGCTCCATCGTATCCTCATGATCGGTGGTAGTTGGAGACATCTCGGGCACATCTGGAATCTCCACCGTTCCAAAAACCATGGACATATCGGTGGACTTTAGGTAGTCCACGTATTTTCTTAGCTCACCAATGGAAGCTTTTAAAGCCGTCACCTCCTCGGTGGCTCTTTCAGCACTTTCACACACCGCTATCCTTGTCGCAAAGGTATCAATGGCAGCGTTCATTGGTGTCACAGCAGCAATTAAAGTAGCCTGAATCATATCAGGAATAGATGTATCAAACCTGGCTTCCCGACGATCCAAAGAATAGGCAAGCTGTCCCATTCAAATTTATGATGCCTGGGTGATCGGAGTCCGGGAGACATCAGCAGCAACAGGTCTAGGAGACAGTACATCAACTGAACAACTAGGGGCATCAGAAGATACAACACAAGGATTACCTAAGGGCCAAGGGGGCGGAGTAGGCAAATATGCCTTTGCAGGTGATAAGTCTGTGTCTACAACCGGGGAAGAATCCACCGGGGATGCCTTCTTCTTCTATTCAATTTGGTCCTTTAAATATTTTTCCTCGATCCTCCGGATATCGGTAGAGGATATGGGAATCACTTCCACATCTTTCTTGGCATCTCTAGGCACCGTGCTCGTCTGCACAACTCGATGATCAACATCGGGAAGGGAAGTGAGGCTTGGCACTACCTTGCATGCATGAGCATCTCAGAAGCAATGATCCTTCCTGTTGTTCATCCTCACTCTCAGAAGTAGTGAGGTAAGTGTCATACATGTCTTCGTTGTCGAAGCTTACTTCTGATGATGCTGGTGCCTTGCCTTTTCCTTTTCCTTTTCCTTTCCCACCAATTTTGGAATGTTTTATAGCATTTCCTTTTGATAAAGCTGCACCTTCGTTGATTTTAATCCTTTTTGCCTTATTGAGGGGAGGCAAGTTTCTACCTGCAACTTTGGGTCTAGCCATGTCTACATTACATTGGGAAAAAGTTAGAAAAAATTCACTTAGAAGCATAGACAATCAGTAGCAGATGATTTGGCGAACCAGTCAGCGAGTCGCCGAAACTCTTTGGCGACCTGGATCGGGCTCGCCGAAGGGATTGGCTCAAAAGTTTTAGCAAGTTGGTGATGGGAGGGTCCTTTCGCGGAATCGCCGACTACTTTCGGCAAACAAGGGTTTGTCTGCCGAAAGTTACAATGTAACAAGGATTTAGGGGTGTAGACAAAGGGCGATCAAGAATACTCTTAGCGAGTCGCCGCGTGCTTTCGGCGACCTCATGCTTCTCGCCGAAAGTTACAGTATTCAACTATCAAGTAAAGTATGAAATTAAAGGTGAGATGGGGACATTAGGCGAATCGGTGATTGGTTCAGCGAGCTCGACCTAGCTCACCAAATGGCCCAACGTATCTATTTTCAACCAAACTTCTCAAATTTGACCCCGCAACCCCTGAAAACAAAATTAACACTTGCACTAGTGAAATTAAACTAAGACCCATGACACTCATCATCCCGGGATATTCAAATTTCTCCAGATTTCGCCAAACTAAACGACATGCAAGAACAACAACACAAAATTTAATTATTTCAACGCACAAGCGTACGAGATTTCAAAAAATAAGACAAAATGGGCAATATCTCAAATTAAGATATGTGTTTGAATCAATCTAATTCTATCAGAGAGGCCCAACACACGACAATACGATAATATCATTTGAATAAGAGAACAAATTACTAACAATAAGTTTGGGGTTTGGAAGACCAACCTTTGATGCCGCTTAAATTACTTTGAAATGCTAAGCGGAAATGAAATCCAACTCCGAGCACAGATCAACACTAATAATCCTCTAAAAATGCAAGAAATATAGAAACTAGAGTGCGGCTTTGAGTTTGGGCAAATAAAAAGTGAGGGAAAGTGAAAGGATTTGAAATTTAACTCCTTGGCTCTGTTTAAGACCGTCCAGTTTTCGCCCACTCAGGGATATTATTCATGTTCACCGAGCTACTCGACGATACGCTGAGTGATCATTTATCCCGCTGATTTTTACATGACCTCTGATTTACATAGGGATCTAAATGGTGGACATTCTCGCGATCGCCGACCAGGTTGGCAACTCGCGAAGTAGCTCCTAGGCTCACCGAGTTTTACAGGATCCAAGTTAAAATTACTTTGAGCCAGACGGCGGACCAAGTCAAGCACGCCAACCAATTTGGCGATTCGCCAACTAGATTATTTGTTCGCCAATTTTGCACTTTTCAAACACTTCTTCTACTTTAACCTGCACAATCCACACATCATTATTTCTAGAATAACAATTTAAAGCGATAAAACCTTGGGTTGCCTCCCAAGAAGCGCTTTAGTTAATGTCGTGGCATGATACATGACCTTACTCACACTTCATTATTGGCGTTTGCCCTAGTGTCACTAGGTAACCCCAATTGCTCATTTGGGTGGAGATGAAGCACTACATGACTCATGAGTGTTTCGATCAGTTGGATAGATCTCGAGTGAGAGTCAACCATTTGATTCAACACTTCAATATTCTCCTTCATCTCCTCTAGCACTCTATCTTGCTCGATGATCTTTTGGAGAATGATTAGTAGTGTATCCTCGATACGTCTATTCTCACTGTCTTTAGATTTTCTTCGCTCATGAGGGGGTATGTACCTCCCTTTTCTTTTGCACTGGACTTCTATCTCTGATATTTTGGTGGCCAAATCATCTAGCTGAGTTACCAGTGCAACTAAAATGAAGTCCCTCTCAACTCCTTGGTTCGTCTCAGCCAATTTGCCACTAATTCTATCGGTCATTCGTCAAGTATCTGCTTATAATGGCAACACAAAGAAAAATAAAATTTAAAATTAAATAAGTGAACTATGACTAACAAAAGTGAAATTTGACTCAACTCAAAATTCTCAAGTAACACCACTCCCCGACAGCGGCGCTATTTTGATGATTGCGTAATCAAGACACAACTTCCAATTCGAGTGTCTACGATCGTACAATAGTAATATAACCCAACCGAATGGGTTTGGGTCGAGTCCCAATGGAGCGGTTTTTGAGAATTAAGAGTTACGCGTGAATATGCTAGAGTTAACCATCGCTAAAAACATTATCGAGTAAAAACATAATAAATTAAAGGGTTGACACAAATGTCAATTATCAAGGGGGGTTTGTAGTCAATTAACAACTAAAACAGCGAAAATACAAAGATGAGAATATAGGAGACGGGATTCTTAGGATGTGATAGGAATATGGGATAAAACTACACAATCAGATAAATGCTATTGATAGTCAATTGCTGAACATTTGTAACCATGCTAGACTTTAGTGGGGGTAAATTCTGTCTCGAGCAACTTAGCCCTAATAAACTCGATTTCTCTCGAACACCGAGCTGCCACTTTTAAGCACAACCTCTACCTTAGCCCATTCACTCTCTCGAGCTGAATGTGTGGGAAAAGGCTTAGGATTCACTCTCTCAAGCTGAACCCATGACGACACAATAACCATCGGCTATCGATTTAGTAGTCTTAGTTTTAAAACCTATCTCTCGAGCAAACCAAAAACACTAAGATGAAATCATATTTTCAACTACAATCCCATTTAGTTTAAACACAACTACTAAACGAAGTCACATTTAAACAATAAATAAACTAACAATAAGTAATACCCAATAGGAAATTTAACCCATATTCACAAAATCACACCCCAAGAATTGGGATTTTATCTAGACATAGAAAAACAGGAAGAAACTGATACCAAACCGAAGTAACATCAACTGGGCATGATTTATATTCAATTTAAACAAGTCTACGATGAAGAATCTTCAACACCCACTTCCAATTTCTTGGAATTGAAAGTCTTCAAATCTCCAAAAACAAAGCAAAAATGTTCTCTACTTGAAAACTCAGAAAATAAAATGTTGTATCTGACATTGCATACTAAGATAAAAATTCAAACTAGTATTTATAGTTGTCAAAAAATATGTTGCGAAGGTTCACTCGATGCAGTTAGTCAGGATCACCGATGGACTCTGTGATCCGTCCTTTGGTCTGCTTCAGCGCCTTTCAGCTTTTGCCTTCCGCATCTTCGTGTTCTGGATCATTGGGCAATATAGTACTGCATCCCAGAACTGTTCGGTGACACGACGACTGTTCCTTTTCATCGCCGACTTGATCTTTTCCTTTAGGGCTTAGCACACTGAAACTTTGGGCGAGGTTAAGGTCATTCGGCGACTCGCCGATTGCATTAGGTAATCCTCAAGCCTTCTTTTCTTCGTCTTTTTAGTTGTTTTGTTCCTTTTTGCCAAGTAGTGTCAATGCCTTATCTCAAACTCCAAATACCTGAAACTTAAGGATTTATATATGTTATTTAGAAAAAATATGAATTTGAGGACACTATTTCTATTAAAATTAAGCCCTAAATGAGTCCAAATCGTGGACTCATCAATGACCCTTGAAGGACAAGTTATAATCAAATACTTGTTGAATTAGAATCGTGAATTAGATGTTGATCAACTTGAAAGGTGGAGGTGTTTATTTACTATGTATATTTTGGTATTGAATTGATGAATATAGTCCTTGTACCCTGCATGGAGAGGTTAATGTGCAAAGTGTGGAAAGTAACATTTGGGTAAGTGCCTGGCCGGCACCGATGGTTGCTTTGGGTGTGGAAAGAAGGGGCATAAGATGAGAGATTACCCAACACTCTCGGCAAAAGGAAGGGAGGATAAGCAAGCTTCTCTTGGTGGCCCGGATCCTAATGCTACAAAGAATAGTCGTTTCTATGCTCTTCAAGCTAACAAGGGAAAATAAGCTAATTCGGATGAAGGTACCGGTAAGTAATAGTTCCTTATGGTTGTGAATGTTGTATTGAGGTTCCTATGTTATTTTCATGTTAGCTTTAATTGGGTTTACCCCTAAGTGGGTAATAGTAAGGTTGTGAGAGTTTTGATATCCTTTTCTCTTTCATTCAATCCCTATTCAAGCTTGAGACCAAGAGTTCCCTATAGCTTGTTTCATGTTTTGGAGTCATGTGTGATATTGAGTTTCCATGGTCTCATTATGTTGTGCGTGTTCTAGTTGAATTCTTGTATAAATGAGAAAATGAGTTTTCAAAATTGTGTTCCTCATGTTGATATACATCTATAATGCGTTGTTTAAATTCTTCATGAGTTGACTTGTTGAACATGCCTAATTGTGCTTTTGAGAGTAATTGCATAATGCGTTTAGTGATGTTGTAATGAGCATGATATGATTTGGAGAATGAAGTACCTCCAATGTAATGAGAAATGATGAAGTTTTGGTGCATAATGAGTTTGTAGAAGTAGTTCCTACCTTCTTTGTGTTGCATTGAGCTTTTTGATGTGGACTTGATGTTTCCTCCTATGTTTATGCATTTATATTGATGTTGCATGATTGTGGGTTAATTGTTTAGAGTCGTTAACCCCTTGATGTGTTTAAAGTGTCATTCGAGGACGAATGTTCCTAAGTGGGGGATAATGTAACGACCCTAAAAATGAATAAGTAAAATTAGAGCCTAACGTGTGTGTTAGAGTTTGGTGTGAGGTTTTATGGTACTTTATGTTGTCCCGAGCCATGGTTGAGGAGTTTAGGGGTTAGACGTCAAGGCACGACCCCCGCCCCCCAAGGACCACCCTAAGGGTCCTTGAGGAGGACCTAAAGTCTAAACCCCAAGACCCCAAGGAAACCATGAGGCTGCCCAAAATTGGGTGACCTACCGAAGGGGTCCACATCCCGTAGGTCCATCCACGTCCCATGGATGGCCTCCGTAGGTCAAGGGGCCCCAAACCATTCTCTGAATCAAATGATGGAGGGACAATATGAGGCGTCAACCCATCCACAGTCCGTGGATGAGGAGCCATCGTTTGAACCTATTTTGTTGTCAAGTCGCGGCAAGTGTAGGGGTGAATTGGTATATTCACCCCAAGTCCTAATAGGTGTTTGGGCGGTTATTTCAAGTATATTAAGATATTTTAAGAGTATTGAAACAATAAAATACTACTTTAGATTTCATTATTCAAATTCCCCAAATCAAACCCCTCCCTCTCAAAATTTCTCTCTAGAACTCCATTGAAGACCAAGAGAAAAAGAAGGCTTAGGGGTTAAATATAAGGGATAATTGAGTATATTTTCTTGGAATTCATCTATTAAGGTATGGTGATCCTTCATCTAGGGGTAGCTTTCACCCCTAGAGTCCATTCAAAATCAATTTCAAAGTTTTCAAGTTTCTCAAAAACCCTTGATTTTACTCAATCTCATGGGTTCTTTCATCAAACGTTTTCAAATGGTTTCTAATGACAAAGAATGATTGAATTAGTGTTTAATTGAGGATTTATGATGAAAATACTCTATAAACCCATGAATTCTCTCAATTTCTAAATTGTGCTTTTATGAAGTGGGTTTGTTGATGATGAATGCATGTGAATCGAAATTGACTAAATTGCTTTAGATTATTGAAGTATATCATTACCCATGCCCTAATTGTAGTAAATTGTTGGTGTGTTGGTGATTTGGAAGTATAACCCTTGAAGGGCAAGTTATGATCAATTACTTGTTGAATTTGAATCGTGAATTAGATGTTGATCCACTTGAAAGGTGGAGGTGTTTATTTACTATGTATATTGTGGTATTGAATTGATGAATATATTCCTTGTACCCTACATGTGGAGGTTAATGTATAATTGTGATATGATGCATGTGTGTGTTCTAAATGAATGAATGATGATCATGTCTAGAAGCTAATTGTTAGGATTGAATGTAATCTCTCTATTAACACTTGTGAATGAAGATGATTATGTGAAAGGATATTCTCACATACACACACACTTGAATGAAGAATGATTGAAGTTCATGATAATGTTAATAATGAAGTACTTATTAGAAGGCTATTCTCAATTATACTCTAATGAATGATAATGATGTGTTGATTGAAAGGATATTCTCGATCTTACACTAATGAATGATAATGGGATTCTTAGTTGAAAGGCCTTTCTCATCTTTGAATCAATGAGCTATCCAATGAATGTTGGGATGGGATGGATGCTCATCCGTGAGCTGCGGCGGAGTATCTAGTAGCAATCTCTTGAGATGAGTGCTCATCTGTGAGTCAAGGCGGGTTATCTAGTAACAATCTCTTATCCCATAATAATGAACTAAAGTAATGAATGTTAACTACTCTATAGGAATGTAGGCTAAACACCGAGAGGATATTGAATGAGATGGATACTCATCCATGAGTTGAGGCGGGGTATCTAGTAGCAATCTCTTAGGGTGGATGCTTATCCGTGAGGCGGAGTATCTTGTAGCAACCTCCTTGTCCCATAACTATGAGTACACATAGGATAGCTAGTGGATCCACTTAAGCTAAATACCGGTCTTCCTTAGGTAAGTTGATAACCTTCTACGGCGTGGGGTTCCGTGACACTGAATTCCATGATCTACCTCTCATGGTCTATATCACTTAAACGCTTATTCTCATCATGTGAAATGTGCATTATAGTTTCTTGAGGAGTTCTATGAAGTTTGGGCAGTAGTATGGGATACTATCCATACATGGCACGAGTAGGCTTCAAGAGGCCTATAGTGAGTTCTCTAAGTCTTAATGACTAATGAGTGAAAGTCCTCTAAATGAAGCTAATAAAGAATGTAGATTTGAATGTCTAATGTAATGATGCATGCTATACTTGGATTGTATTATGACTTACTTCCTTGTGATGACTTATTGTATTTGAATGTACCTTGCCCATGGTGACTTCAAAGGAGTACTTAGTGTGAGTAGTAGTAGGGGATTCTACTTTCACATTGCACAAGTATGACTTAGGGGTTGGCTTATGTGATGGTCCTTATGTGATGAAATAACTTGTTAAGGTTTAGGTTTCCTGTGTATGAGTATTATTGAAAATGGAAAGGTTGAATTGTAAGTTCACTTTTGGTGACCTTAATGTGGTACCTTGGTGTGGATGGTGTTATGGGACACTATCTGTACATTGCACAAGGTATAGCATGAGGGTTCACTACAACATGTAGGCCACACTAAATCTGGACAACACTTGTAAAGTGTTGCTTAATATAGTTTTGGGGACGCTTTTAAAGCGTAGCCCAAGTTTTTAACTTTTAGCTTCGATAATATTGACAACACTTGTAAAGTGTACTCTTTAATGATATAAGCTACACTTTATAAGCGTTGTTAAAGTATGATATAATTGGCAACAACTATTTACATATATGGCCACACTTTTAAAGTGTTCTATTTTTATAATTGTAAAAACAACACATTACAAATGTGGCCTTAAAGTTTTCACTAAAATATTATATTCCCTCCAACATTTTTAACTCTCCCACCCATTTTTATTAAGCAAAAAAAATATTTCATAAAACATTAATATTTAAATTTTCCCCCAAATCAGAACTGAAAAACACACTGAATCCCCTAAATCGAGCTGAAGAAATTTTCTCTCCATCAAACTTTCTCGCTGAATTATTGAAGAATTTCTCGCTGAATCACTCAAGAACTTCTCAATGAATCGCTGAAGGTTTATCAGGTAATTCATAAAACATTAAGACTTTCTTTTTCCCCAAATTAGAAAAACTTTCTGTCAATTTGAAGAACACGATTTTCTCTCCAAGCTAAGTCTGAAGAACACGATTTCCGTCACACATTTTCATAGATTTCACGATTTCACGTTGAAAAGCTGAGGAACACGGTTTCACGATTTCTTGTTGAAGAGCTGAAGGTTAGCTTTATAACATTGAAAGGATTTTGTTGAAATAGGGTTTATCAGGTAAGAAATCATTTCTTTGAAAGTCTAAATTTTAGCTTGAGGGTTTTGATAACGTTGTGTCTGTAGATACGATTTTTGTTGATTTTTGGGAGTTTAGCTTGTAGTTGTATTACCCACATACATTTTGATATTCGCCTGGAAATTTCTGAATGAGACATGCCTTACTCAGAATAATATGATGATAAGGAATATTCAACTATCCAACAAATGTAATATGTGTAAAAAGAAGGGGAAACAACAACATAATATGTTGTCATTTGTCTGAATCTTGAAACCTAGCACTTGTTTACTTATTCTCTTTTGCAATGGAGGTGTGTTCATTGCTAAGGGTGGTAGTAAGGTTGTGGTGGAGCCACATAGACATGGAGGCGTGTTCATTGCTAAGGGCAAGGAAGATGATCTTTGTACTAAGACTTTGGTACCCGGTGAAACTGTCTACAATGAAAAGAGAATCTCTATTCAGGTTATAACCTTTCTTTTATCTTTATGTTAGATTTTTTACTATTCTGTTTGTTGCGTGTAGTTTTTTTTATGACTCTTGGTACCAAATGCTTTCAAGGTTGAGTCTTTCTTGGATGTGCATAACCTAGTGTTAGAAATTTGGTTATTAAGTGGATCTGAAAGTAAGGTTTTGTTCATATATATTACATGCAACTTGTCTTATTGAATTTAAGGCAAGTCTAGCTAATTTTATCATAGTGTAGTTGTTCTTATTCGTTCTCGATGGAACAAGAAATTTTGAACTATAATGAATCGGTTGTTGTAACTGCGCCCATATTCCCCATCTTGTATACTACTATTTTGTTCTATACCGATTATCATCCTTAATATATCCATAAAGTATAAAATTATTCACTTATGCATGTCAGAACTAACCCAATACTAGATTTTATTTAATGTATATGATTATTAACTTGTCTATATTCATAGAATGAAGATGGAACAAAGGTTGAATACAGGTTTATCTCCTACTTGTTTTTTCATTTGTTTTCTTTTGTTCATGGGACACAATCTTACTCTTATCTGCTCTTGTTCTATTTGGTTCGGTTTTCGTTTTGACTTTTTGGTCTTTATTTTGTTTCAGTTACTTCCATTTTATCCACGAGTTTGTTGCCTTACTTATGGACTCTTCCATCTTGTACTTTCGGATATTGCCCTGGTTTTCAAAGATGAATGGTTGAGGATTTTGTCTTTAGCTTGCTGGAGCTGCAACAACAAACCTGCATCACAAATGGTTGACAAAGATGGAGCTTGGTTTTGGAATAGAAAGTCCCTTCATAGGCAACAATACTCATGATTGATATTAGCATAAGTCATGCTTTACATGTATGTGCTACAGTTGGAACTTCCAAGATCTAACTTCTTACGATTCACTATTTCCCCCTTTTGCAGCATAAAGAACCAGGAGCTGTAGTAGTTGACCTTCAATCGGTAGATGTTGTGGTTTCTCATGTTCTGAAGGAGATTTTGTCACATGTGTAGGAATACTTACTGAGCACATGGAAGGATTAACTGAATTCATCACCTCAGAATATTGCTCCATTGAAGACTATGACAGGCTTCAAAGTGGGAAATGCAAATGTGCCTCTCTATGCCTCTGCATCATTGTCACTACTTTGACATCAAGAATGACTAACTCTATTACAAGCTGCTTCACAAAATCAACACTTAATATATTCAGGCAAAGACAATAAGAAGATGAGTGGCAACAATTCAATAAGATACGCCTCAGAATACAACAACACATGAGAGTCTTCTTGGTTGTTATTGGGACCCGTGCTGGCACGGGCGCCTAATATCTAGTTGCTTTAGATGTATGTGTAGTACAAGACATTGTTTTTTGATGTTTATTGCGAATCTATACATTTGAATTATTTATTGGCTAATTTAGTTCTTATTTATTGTAAAACTATATCGTAATTTTTCAATTAAAAAATTGTGGCGTTTAAATATTTTTGTAGCCAAAATAACATTGCGAAATTTCAAAAGTGTTGCCATAGGGATGATAATTTTGTAGCTTATTAATTGGAAATTGTCGTATGTATATTGGCAAAGACTACACTTCAAAGTGTTGTTGTAAATAAGATACAAAATGCTACACTTCAGAAGCGTAGCCAATAAGGAAGCAAAGGCAACACTTAAAAGTATAGTTGTAGGAGATAGAAATGTTGCTATAAGAGGTAATGCAAAGCGTGGTCTTTTTACCTTATAGGCAACACTTTTGAAGCGTAGCTGATAAGGCAACACTTGAAAAGTGTGGCCTAAAGTCTAAGGTTACTCCTCTTTAGGCCACCCCCAGAAAAGTGTAGCCTAAAGTCGAAAAATGTGGCCTTTGATCAAAGGCCACATTTTTTGACAATTTAAGCCACACTTTTCTAGGGTGGTTGAAGGTGTAAAATGTTTTAGTGGTTACTTGAGGTGAAGGTTAACTGTGAAGGTAGAGAGTTACATGTTGATATTGCTCAAATGTGATGTTGTCACTTGTATTATGATTATATTTGTATTTGTTGTCTCTTATGCTATTGTCCATGATATTTCTAAACAGTGGCATAATGCATAGTTTCCAACCAAAATGTCAGTTTTAAAGCATGTTTTTGCATTGTCATCAGACTTAGTACATTTTTGTGTGCTAACCCATATTTTCTTTACCTTTATGAAGTGTAGGGATTGGCAATCAATTTGGTTCTCCCTAGTCAAGCTTGGAATAGAGTTCTCCAAGACATTTTGGGTATGTCCTTGTAGATCGAGGACAAGGACTTTTAATGTTTCTAGTTCTTTCACATTTTAAGAAATTGTTAAGATTTCTATTGTAAAGGGCTGTGTCCCTATTTTGTTCAATATTGTGTCTAAGACGTCCATGTGAGAAATAGACTTCCACTTGCATTTATATGTTTTTGAATGATTGGATTGTATGGTTTTATAAAGAAAAGGTTTAAATTCCGTACTATTTCTATTACCTATTCGATGAATGAGCTATGAGGCATGTAAAAGACCCCTTCAGGGTCAAGTACGCCGTGTCATATCTAGTGGCTAGCCTTGGGTCGTGACAAGATCGACCAATAGACATCGCCACATACACTTTCAAAAATCACCAAGGTACCAACTCTCCAACAATGTAACTAGTACCCTCACTTCAAAGAAATCTTTTTTTCTCATAACATATATTATTTTAAGTTTAAGGATTCATTCAACACTCACACTCAGAAGTGAATTCAAATACAGTTAGAGCTCAATACATAGGCTTGCCCTTATTTTCACAACACAGACTCTCCAAATTAGTCACTACGATCACTATAAGACTTTATTAGCTTGTAACATAGGATCAGGGTCAAGTGGGGTACAGTTGGGTACTTTTAGTGACTTTTCTGCCCTTCTTGACATTGCATTGGCTATTTACCTCTTTTCTCAACCAATTTTGACATATTTTTATTCTATGCTCTTTTCCTTGACAATCATCAGCACAGATGTGACTACAATCATCAACACAGATGTGACTTGACTTTTTCATTCTTCTTTATCATTTTTTCTTTAACTTCTTCTTTCTTTTAGCATCATTATCATAATTTTTGTTTCTTTTGAATTCAGTCAGATCTTTCTCTCTCATTTTCCTTCTTTTACACACAACTCTTTTCATACACTTTTCTTTCAGTTTCCTTTTTCATAGCCACCCTCAACTTACGTATTTTGCATGAGTTGAGGTGCAAAATATCCAAGGTCAAATCAGGGTGAAGATTAAGGTAACATTTGAATTATCCACCCTCAACTTAGGCTTTTCACCTAAGTTAAGGTACACATGTCCAAGGAGGGACCAGGACCAAAACAATATTTTTTATGAAAGCTGAGTTAGGTGTATTGAAAGAAATTTTATCCATTAGGCTTAAACAATTGGATCCAGGGGAACATTTTATTTATTTTGGTTGAATTTAAGACTTAAGTGGACTTATATGAACAAAGGCCTATGATCATTTCCTAACTTCTAGCCTAGATTATCTTAGCAGGACCAATTGGGCAGGTTCTAGGTTGGCACATACTGCATGAACATACAAAATCTACTCACACACTTTTGGCACATTGTTTCATTATCGAATTATTGAATTACCCAGTTCAAGTTTTAGCTTAAGTCATGCTATCATATCGGTTACTTATCATGTCACATGAAGATCCAACACATTCAACTCATTAAACCTATAGATCTAGCAGATCCAGGCATTTAGGACGGGTTTCAATTTCATGGTCTTATGTCATCATGGTTTCATTCTTTCCATCTACTTCTACACGTACAATAAAAAACATGTCGGTTCAACATAAAAGTAAAATAGTCCTTTGGGGAAAAAGTACATAGGTAAGAAAACCCCTAGGTAGGATTATGAGTTGGGTTAGTTCAGACTTCACCCTATAATTCACAACCCATTTGCCCAACCCTTCCAAAAAAATTATGCAATTGTCCTTAATCCACAAAAGAAAAAAAATAAAGCATAGGGTGAAGCAAAAATGTGGTGCATATGCTCCGAAGACCCATCAAGAGAAGGGTGTGTCCGGTTTCCAGAACCCGCTGGATAAATACTAAGGCCGACATCAGTAGCGCTCTCATCAACAGGAGGAACACCTTGAGTAGTGATCAACGAACTTGACAGGACAACATCAACCTCACGGGCCTGTTGCTGCTGCAACTTCTCATCTATGATCAACTGCCTATAGGCTACCTCCAATTGTTGGCGCTCCCTCTTCCTTGCTCATCGGGCCTCCTCAGTGTCGGAAGTGTGATCGGAAGAGTGGGGTGGTTCCCAACCATAAGGGAAGGGTCCCGTGGTGCTATAGAGTCACAGAAAATGACAGTCATCACCATATCGTCCGCCTCATCCACCGGTGCAATCTCTGGGACAATATCAGCATGGGCTAGGAGAGCATCAACATCAAATTATATGCTAGCCAACTCCATCTTGAAAGTGGTGACATTAATGGTAGGTGCAGGCCTCACCAATATTCTCAGCTTGAATGCATCTAGGCGCTTATGGACCGCCTAAATCTTCCCACCCATCATCCGTTCCATACTAGCCTCGGACTCCTCTACAGAGTGATGCATCCAGGGCCTCATGTGCTGCAGCAGGGTCGCCATTTGGGTCTCCAACTTCTGGACTCGAGCAAGAGGAACTAAAGTTGACCCTAAAGGGGAAGTGGATCGGGATGATCTAGCAGCCTGACTAGTGGCAGTAGAAGGGGCATCATGTGCATCCGTAGGAGCGGGAGGTATTGTGGTATCATCAGCCTAAATCTGCTCCACATAATAAGCAAGATCAACATCCAAAAGAGGTAGGTCAACCTTTGGATCCCTCCCCGGTGGAACAAGGTTGACATCATCTCTAATAAGGCCAACGTCTATAGTCTTGGTCACCTTTATCGGCCTATCACATTGCCAAATGGGCACCGAAGCTGCCCTAAACAAATGAAAGATGAGACACAGAAAGGGTAAGATAGTGGTGGTCTTGAAGGTCCTCTTATGAATTTTTGTGACCAGAATATGGACGAAGTCGAGCTCAAGTCCTGCTAGCATTACAACCATATCCCATGTAACCACGTTGTCAGCCTGTGTAGGGGACAGTCTAGTACACACCACAACCCAAAAGAATTTAATAGTGAATAGGCAAAGAAGTATTTTGCACCTACTCGGTGCTCTCCCCATCCTCGGCAACATAATGGGCAATCCAACGAAGTAACGTCTCTCTATGTTCAGCATCCCTCTAAAATGCCCTACTCTGAACCACACCCATCCTACAGTCATACTCTGCTGTATTAATCAGAAAAGTGTGGGCTCGGCCAAATATGAACCGGTGGATAGTCGTCTCAGAGATGTCAACTAGGATGTTCCACACTTGGGTAGCCTGAAGTAGGGGCTGAGCTTATGGCTTAGCCCCTTTGGGAATAGCATTTCGTATAGTGTCCACGTAGGAGGCGTAGATCTCCCAAGTCATCTCCTCACTGAATTTTCTCGAACTCTGTACCATCCACTCACACTTGTGCTTTTTGAAATGCTCTTAAATATTGGGCACCATGTTAAGGCTACCAGTAAGTACCTAGCGCTCCTCAGTAATAATACAGGCCATCTTCTAGCGTTCATTCAGCATCTTGGCATCAACATAAATATGGTATTGGCCCTCGATGCATTACTTGTTTGGATCAGTAATAATACAGGCCACTTCACTTGCTCGCTCTGCTCTGGATGGTTCCTGGGCATCCCGGTGCTATCGACATCAGAAGATGAAGCGGAAGTGCCGTTGGAAAAGGAGTCGGACTATGACTCTCCTGCAGGTGAAGCCTCCTCCTCAAACTGGGGGGCTGTAACCTCAACCTCATCACACGATGAAATAACCTACCGAACTCTATTCCTGGTATTCTGAGGGGTAGTGGAGGAGCATCTGGTGGTATTCGGGACATACTTGTCCCCACTGTCCTCCACTAGCATAAGTCGGGATGGGGTGATAAACTTGGATGTTCCTTTTCTGGAGTACGTCGGTTCTTTTTTTAGGGCCATGATACCTGTGGAAGTTAAGTTAGTACTAAAAGAAATAAAAAAAGAATAAAGAAATAATTTTAAAACTCAATTTGGACTTAGACAAAAATAATTTTTTTTGGACAATATCTCTTTTTGTGACCCACGGTGGGTACCTACGGACTGTCGATCACACGATAGACCGTGGTTCCCCTCCATAGGTCAGGAAGTCATATTATTTGGTTTCTGATGGAGAACCACGGATGTCCAGAACAGTATGTCGATTGAACGACGGACAATAGTCCACACCGTGGTTCATAACTTTGCCACTTTTGGTGTGCAGTTGATTTACAAACCATGACCTACGGTTTGTGGGTTGTGCACATCATTCAGTGTTGTGCAGACTATAATCCCAAATTTCATACAACACATTCAATACAACATTCACCAATTATTTTGAGTCTAAACACGCATTTCAACATATTATGTGGTATTCTTTCATCATTAGGGTTTCAATTTTTCAAAACTTCAACTTATCATACAGAGACAATGAAACCCTTAGTCAACACTTCTAACTAGATCTATCAAACCTATGTAGTCGATTAAAATTAACTACACACTCACACACCATCGTTCCAAGGGTAGCCTCTAACTAGATTCAAAAAATAATGCAGGCAATTCAATTACCCAAGGTCAAGTTCAACATTATGACTTCAAGTTTAAATACTAAAAAGATTCATAGTTTGGGAGAAATCAATCACCTTAGAAGTAAACAATGTTGGTGAGTATGTAGTAAATCAGTTTCTTCTTTCAACTCTAACAACTGTGACACTGAACCCGAACCTAGAATGCTTGATGGAAATAGAAGGATTTAGGAGAGAAGAGAGAAATGGAGATTTAGGAGACATTCTGTGGAAGATTAGGGGAAATAGAAAAGAAAATGAAAAGTGAGGATTTTATGGGTGTGATGGGGGAGTTTAAGGGATGAAATTTAGGAAACCTAGCTGTTTGAAATGGTTGGGGGGAAATAGGGGTATGGGAAATGTATTTAAAATGAAAGGTTTTTATTTTAATGGGGGTCCAGATTGGGTCAACTGGAACCTAGTATGGACGCACGAAACCCCATCGACGGGACATGAGTCAATTGACGGTCCGCCAATGGGTTACGTGGATCATGTTGATATTTAGTAAAATTTTAGAGACCTACATGGGATCTACGGATGCAAAGCACGGTCCGTGGATGGAACGACGGACCGTCGTTGGGACCTGTAGATCACTGCATCAGCTTATTTTCTACAGATTTTTCCTTTTCTTCCTTGCACACGTAGCAAACATTAGGACTTCCTTTTTACATTTTCTGGACACTTTTTAGACACATACCCTATTGTCTATATCTAGCCAACACTAAAACTAAGACTTAACAAACATCTATCTAGAAAAATGCAAATTTAAGAAAAACTCCCTATATCGAAAAGAAACTCCTATAGTTTGATAGATCATACATCTTGGGTTGCCTCCTAAGCAATGCTTGGTTTAACGTCACGGCATAACGCAGAGACCTTAGTTACTTAGACTTCACCAAGATCCCATTCCTCTGTCACTTCATTGACACTATCAGATTTCCCCAAGTAGATCTTTATCCTCTAACTGTTCACCTTGAACCTCCTTCCTTCCTTGTTCTCGACCTCAACCGCTCCATGTTGAAATACTTGAGTTACATTGAATGGCCCGGTCCACTTGGACTTGTGCTTGCAAGGAAATAAGCGCAAACTTGATTTAAATAAGAACACCAAATCACCAGCAACAAATTCACACTTATCGATCTTTTGATCATGGTACTTCTTCATCTCTTCTATGTATAAGGCTGAACTTTCATATGCTTTTAGACGAAACTCATCAAGCTCATTCATCTCGTTCATTCTTTGACTCGATGCGACACCTCTATCGAAATTCAACTTCTTTAGTGCCCAAATCGCTTTATGCTTTAGCTCTACAGGAAAATGACATGACTTCCCATATACAAGCTAGTAGGGGGACATACCTATGGGAGTTTTGAAAGCGGTACGATAAGCCCGTAGAGCATCATTAAGCCTTCACGACCAGTCGGTTCTGTAGGCATTTACAGTCTTTGCAAGAACTTGCTTTATCTCGCGATTTGACACTTTAACTTGCCCACTAGACTAAGGATGATACGAGGTAGCTACGTTGTGCCGGACACCATACTACTCAAGCAACGCCTTAAATAATTTAATAAAAAAGTGATAACCTCCATCGCTTATGATTTCCCTTTGTGTACCAAATCTAGAGAAGATATTCTTTTTTAGCAATGAGGTTACACTCTTTCCCTCATTGTTTTCAACCGCGACTGGTTCCACCCATTTAGATATATAGTCAACCGCTACAAGAATGTACTTCATCCCATTCGAACTCACAAACGGACCCACGAAATCAATACACCAAACATCAAAAATTTCAATCACCAGTATTAGGTTCATATGTAGTTCTTTCCTTTTCAAAATTCCTCCTTGACGCTGGCAACGATCACAAGACTTGGCGAAATCATGAGTATCTTGGTGGATGGTAGGCCAATAATACCCACACTGCAAAATCTTCTGAGTAGTTTGGATACCACTATGGTGCCCACCAACCTGCGATGAATGACACGCCTCTAGTATACTCATCATCTCGACCTCGGGAACACAACGACAAATAATCCCATCAGCACAAACATGAAACAAGTAAGGCTCATTCCAAAACAATTTCTTCACATAAGACATAAACTTTTTCCTTTGGTGAAATGAAAAATCTGATGGAACCAAATCACTTGCCAAGTAGTTAGAAAAATGTATGAACCAAGGGATAAGATCGTAAGAATCAGCCAATACATGTTCATTAGGGAACGTGTCATTAATCTCAATCCCATCCTCTAGCTTGATCATAGCTTCCTCCTCGAGTCTGGACAAGTGATCAGTAACCTCATATTATGTTCCCTTTCTATTCTTTACCTCAAAATCAAACTGTTCCACTAGGAGCACCCATCTAATAATCCTTAGCTTGGCTTTGCATCCTTTATAGCCATCAAATACCTTAATGCAGAATGGTCAGTATGTACTATGACCTTAGTACCAAGCAAGTAGGATCAAAATTTCTCAAATGCGAAAACCACAACAAGGAGTTCTTGTTCTGTCATAGTGTAGTTATTTTGAGCCATATTCAGAGATTTGCAAGCAGAGTAAATTGGGTGAAGAATCGGTTCTCGCCTCTGTCCCTATACCACACCAAGCGCCACCCCACTTGCATCACACATTACTTCAAACGGTTGCCCCCAATCCGGTGAAATAATGATAGGTGCTTCCATAAGTTTCTTTTTCAACTCCTCAAATGCTGCCAGACAAGCCTCATCAAACTCAAATTTAGACTCTTTTTTAAGTAGCTTGTACAATGGGTGTGCAATTTTGGAGAAATCCTTTATAAATCTTCGATAGAAACCTGCATGCCCAAGAAAACTTCGAACACCTTTAACAGAGATGGGTGGTGGAAGATTTTCTATTACCTCAACATTGGCTCTGTCAACCTCTATACCATTTTGCGAAATTTGATAAGCCATAACTATACCCTTTTTCACCATAAATTGGAACTTCTCCCAATTGAGCACAAGATTGTACTCTTCACATCTTTTTAGTACCTCGACTAGATGCATCAAATATTCATCAAACGAGTAACCTACCACCAAGAAATCATCTATAAATACCTCAATCGTGCCCTCCACCATATCTGAAAATATCGACATCATACAGAGCTGGAAGGTCGCTAGATCAATACATTACCCAAATGACATCCTTTTGAAAGTGAAAGTCCCATGAGGACAAGTAAAGATGGTTTTCTCTTGGTCTTCCGTAGCTATGGAAATTTGATTGTAGCCCGAATACCCATCTTGAAAACAGTACCAACCCTTAACAGCGAGACGATCTAGCATCTGATCCATGAACGACATTGGGAAATGATCTTTCTTAGTTGATCCATTTAACTTGCGGTAGTTTATGCACAATCTTCAACCAGTCACCAGCCTCATTGGAACAAGCTCATTTTTAGTAGTGGGAACTACAGTGATTCCTCATTTCTTTGACACACACTGAACTGGGCAAACCCAACTACTACCAGCAATCAAATATATAATTCCAACATCTGATCACATCATGATTTCCTTCTTCATAACCTCTTGCATAGGGGGGGTTCAGTCTCCTTTGATGCTCAATACTTGGCTTACTATCTGGCATGAGTTGGTTTTTGTGAGAACAAATTCCTGGTAGAATCTCGATGATGACCGCAATAGTCCATCCTATAGCCCTCTTAAACCTCTTCAATGCCGATACCAAGACTCTTCACTCAAATCAAAAGCAATGATTACTGGTGAAGTGTTATTTTCCCCAAGAATACATACCTCAAGTGGGATGGGAGAACCTTAAGTTCCATTTTTGGAGGCTCATCTACAGACGGATTTGCAGGTGGGTTTTCTCGTTTCTCTATGTCTAATTCAATTGTTTTGGTTTGAAATGGAACTTGAACGTATCTAGTGCACCAACTTGCTCATCATAGTCATCAATAACATCAGTGTCAAAATTCATCATCACCGCTGCTAGTGCATCAACACCTAACCTCTCCTCAATGGACACTTCAGATTCTAGCTCCTCAATATGATCTACTATCGATACCGATTTAAGATCACTCTCATGCTTCATATACCTACAGATGTTAAAAGTTACCTCCTCATTTTTTAATCGGAACATCTTCTACCCTCTCTCCATATTGACCAACGCATGCCCAGAAGCAAGAAATGGTTTCTCTAAGATGATGTGAACCTCAAAATCAACCTCACAATCAAGTATCACAAAGTCCACCGAAAAGATGAATGACTCTACTTTCACAAGGACATCTTGGAGCACTGCAATGGGAATCTTCAAAGTTCTATCGTCCTTAAGCAAACGCATCGCAGTCAGCTTCAGAGCTCCCAAACCCAACTTCTTATAAATGGACAATGGCATCAAATTAATGCTGGCACCTAAATCACACAAAGGTTTCGCAAAGTGTAATATCCCAATGGTACAAGGAATAATGAAAGCTCCAGGATCCTTTTTCTTTTACACAAGTGACCTAGTAGCGATAACACTAAAATGTTACAGCTTCTCCTCATTCTCAAAACTAACAACCATCTTTTTGGTTACTATGTCTTTCATGAATTTTGCATACCCAGGCATCTGTTCCAAAGACTCTATCAATAGGACATTTATGGGTAATTGTTTCAACATAGCAATGAACCTGCGATATTTTCCCTCTTCAGTCTTTTTCACCAATATTTGTGGAAATGGAGGTGGAGGTCTAGGAATGGACAAACTTTTTTGGGTCACCTTAGCTTCCTTTTTGTGTCATCTTTCAGAATTTCAGTCACCTCATTCTCATTCTCATCTATTTCTATCACTCTTTCAACCTCAGCTGGCATTGGGGGGGAGGGGGTCAATGGTCTATTTTCCTCCACGAGTCGTGACTGCCATACAATGCCCATAATTTTTTTGATTCTTGATGGTGTTGTTAGGAAGTGTGCCAGGCTGGTGTGGGTTCACAGTAGCAGACAACTGAATAAACTGCTGCTCAAGTTGCTTGATCGTCTCTGCATGGGCATCAATTTTCTGACTGATTACAAACAAATCATTTCTAATCTCTTTCATATACTCATATTTCGCATCAAACCTCTTCATCATTTTCTGCATCATATCTCAATGCGAGTGATATTTGTACCAACCCTCAATGCACCCTGTCTGCATTTTCGATTATATGAACACTTTGAACCTGAGCAGGCACATTAACAACTGCAGGAGGTTGAAACTCAACTTCATCTCCTTGACCATCTTCTATTGGATTATTGCGTACACTAATATTTGCCATTCTCCTCAAAGTTCTTCTCAATTCAGGATCGTAGGGGGTCAAGGGTTCACCTCGAATCCGTGTACTTGGCATACACTTGTCACGCCCCAAATTCAAGGGGCGCAACTGGCTCTTAATTCCAAAACTCAGGCTCCAGCCGATCCTGCTGAACCATTTTCTACTAGCGCATGACTGCCACACGCAATCAAGAAAACAAACAAGCATATCTCGGCTTAAAATTAAGCCCTCGGGCGGCAAGACCCCTATGAACAGATTCATAAAAGAAACAACTACTTCCAAGAGTTTATATAAAGAAATAGCCAACTAGCACAGAAGTCCTGATTGGGCCGTCGAGGCCACCATGATCTCTATGCCAAAACTGAAAGCAGGTAGGTATATATAAAGACAATACATCACATAACTAACAAGCTTCAACAAACCAAAAAACTAAGACAGCATGGCCATAACGTAGCTATAAACCCCACACACTAGTCTTCAAGCCTCTAAGAGTAGTCAAGATTGGTGGGACAGGACCCCAGCCTACTAATAAAAAATATATACAACAAAAGATAACAAACCTCCCAACTCTAGCAGCTCCGGAGGAAAGGGACTAGCCAATCAGATAGAATTCAATCGTGTTGTTGAGGAGGTCTACTAGGTCGTCTGTCGGTACTTGCATGTATGAATGTTGTACCTCCAGGCAATGGGGTATCAGTACGAAATAATGTACTGAGTATGAAAGGCAGTAGACCATGAGCAGGTATCCTAATATACTGAGAGTAATCCGATAAATAAATCAAGGATAAGATAAGTTTACTGACTGCTCATAAATCTAAACATATCAAAAATAATAAGACAACAACTTAACCAAGTCCCCATAAGCTCGGCATGTTTAAACAACACACAAGACCACCTACCTAGGCCCCCATAAGCCTAGAATGTGCCAATCAGTCTATATACCCATATTGGTAGTCCCCTAGCCCTGTAGGCAGTCACATATCCCTCTTAGGCAATAATATAGCCTCGTAGGAAGCACATAACTCTCTTAGGCATCAATATAGCTTATAGAAAACTCATAGCGCAATAAGGCAACAACGTGGCCTTGTATGAAGCACATAGCCTTCTTAGGCATCAATATAGCCCCGTAGGCTACTCATAGCCCTTCTAGGCATCAATATATCCCCGTAGGCAACTCATAGCCTTTCTAGGCATCGATATAGCCCTTCTAGGCATAGATCACATTTCTGCAGCTAACCATAATAACCCCATGGGAAACAATAACAATCCAATAAGCTAAAAGAGAGTAATTTAGCAATAAGCAACCCATACGAATAACCTCTAAGTCGTGTCCAACATAGAGACGCTATTAACTGAATAAGAATCTTGACAAGGGAGAATTATATCCACTCGAACAACCATCAATCAACAATAATGGCTACAAGTTTAAATATGATAGCAACCTAATTACATTGCTCATAAGCTTTAAGGAAACATGTCGTAAGAAGGGAATAGCCTTAACATACCTTTTCTGCTGAAATCACGTGGCCTAATGAATTTTACTCATAACCCCCTCGATACTACAACAAGGCATGACCATAATCAACACACAAAAATAGAAGATACCACGACAATCTGATAAAAGACATGTTTTTCCGTCGCAAATTGCTATTTACAGCTTATAAAAGCTAGAGTCGATGAAAGAAGGTCTTACCTTGAACTTAAGTTCCTAATACACCTCAAAACCTTAAAATATGCCCAAACACATGTTGTCCCAACACCAAAGTATGATATGCTATGAAATCAATAAAAACAAATTATACCATGATGACGAGCTCAACGCATAGAACAACTTTCATCAAGGACTTGAGTTGAGAAAATCTAAAATTTGGTTGATCCTAGAAGTGGGTTTTGTATGTTTTCTGGTTCTTCACTAAGAAAAATAAAGAAAAGTCGAAGAAGATGATATATAAAAAGTTCCACCGACCTAGGGCCCCACCTCTCGTGCCTGCTTGCGCAGTCTCGCGAAAATGCGAATATCACTCTATTTTGAAGTTGTATGAATGAACGATTTGATGCGTTGGAAACTAGACTTGTAGATCGGTAATTTCATAGGTGATGGGACCCATAAAACTTTATAGATTGGGAGAAAACCTCTGAGATAGTTGACCCAAATTTCAGAGAAATCTTTAAAAAGGAACTTACGATAAATTTCGCCAACTTTTATTTTTCCACTTACCTAACTTCAAAACTTTAGATACAACACTTGAACAATTAAAATATGACATACCACATCAATCCTTTTTTATTACCCACCCTCTTTGTCTTTCCATGAAGATACGAGTAATTTTAGACGTTTCAAAAAGTCGGGGTGTTACATCCTTCCCCCCTTAGAAACATTCGTCCTCGAATGAAAAATCTGAGTCACGCGGTTAAGTGCTTAGGAGTTTTCAAAATTTAGGCTGAGTATCCTTTGTAAATGTTACTATCCAGGAATCGAAAAGACAAAAATTCTCACCTAGGCGTCTCACATGATGACATAAATAGCTAAGCACTATAACTCCACAATAAGAGTGCGAGCAAATATACAACGATAGCAACAATAATAATAAGCAACAATATAAAAAAAAATCAAATAGATATCTGACCTCACTGCACTAATATGAACTAATATGCCATCACCCTGGGGTATGAAACAAATGAGTATATCTTGACCTCATGCCATCCTCAGCTTCCTAGGTCACCTCTTCTCTATTCTTGTTTCTCCACAATACTTTAACCGAAGCCACCTCTTTCGTCCTAAATTTACGGACCTGCCGATATAAAATGGCAACTAGAGTTTCCTCTTAGGACAACTCCTCCGTGATTTGAACATCCTCAACTTGGACAACTCGAGAAGGGTCTCCTACGCACTTTTATTGCATCGATACATGGTAAACTGGATGAATAGATTCTAGCCCCGAAGGTAATTCTAACTCATAATCCACTCGTCCTACCCTCTGAAGGATTTGGTATTGCCCAATGAATCTTGGACTAAGCTTGCCTTTTTTTTGAAATCGCATAACACCCTTTATAGGTGAGACTTTTAAGAATACCCAATCATCAACACAAAACTCTAAATCCCTTCGTCGCACATTTGACTATGAGTTCTATCGTCTTTGAGTTGTTAGCAACCTCTCCCGAATGAGCTTAACCTGCTCCATTGTTTGTTGTACTAAATCGGGTCTAATCAGCCCTGGCTGACCTACCTCGAACTATCCAATGGGGGATCTACGTTTTCGCCCATGCAAAGCCTCATAAGGTGCAATCCCAATGCTGGAATGATAACTATTATTGTATGCGAACTCAATAAGAGGCAAGTGGTCATCCCAACTTCCCTTGAGGTCTAGCGTGCACGCCCGTCACATAACCTCGAGTGTCAAAATTGTGTGCTCAGCCTGGCCATCTGTCTGAGGGTGAAAGGTTGTACTAAGATTAACATGTGTCCCCAGTCCTTCCTGGAAGGAATTCCAAAAGTTGGTGGTAAATTATGCTTCTCTATCAGAGATAATAGATACTGGGACACCGTGTAGCCTAACAATCACTCTAATATAGAGCCCTGCATAGTGTTCGGCCATAAAAGTAGCCCTGACTAGTAAGAACTGGGCTGATTTTGTTAGTCTATCAACAATTACCCAAATAGAGTCAAACTTGCGACGCGATTGAGGTAACCCTGTAATAAAATCCATATTAATTGCTTCCCACTTCCACAAAGGAATGGCTATCTCGTGAACTAGCACAACGGACTTTTGGTGCTCAACCTTCACCTGTTGGAAGTTAGGAAACTGTCCCACAAACTCAGCAACGTCCTTCTTCATCCCGTGCCACCAATATATATCCTTATCATGGTACATCTTCGTTGAACCAGGCTGAATATAATAACGGGAATGATGTGAATCTTCAATAATCTGATGTCGAAGCCTTGCAACATTTGAAACACACAATCGACCCCTATATCTGAGGACTCCATCTCCTGCTATATCAAATGCTAAAGACTGCTGATCCTGAGCCTTGGCTCTGAGCTGCTCTAATTTAGGATCCTCTTGCTGCCATGATTTTACTTCTAAAACTAAAGATCATATGGTTGTGTCCTGAATTGTGACCCCCAGTATATTTGCCTCTAACAATCTGACTCTCAAGCTAGCTAACTGATGAAACTCTCGCGCTAGCTCACACTTTTCAACACCTAAATAGGATAAACTACCCATAGATCTTTGACTGAGGGCATCAGCTACAACATTCGACGTTCCTGGATGATATAAATTATCCACGTCGTAGTCTTTCAGTAACTCAAGCCATCGATGTTGTCGCAGATTTAACTCTTTTTTTCTAAAGATATATTGAAGGTTTTTATGATCTTTGAAGATGTCAAGATGAACGTATTACAAATAGTGTCACCAGATCTTTAATGCATCCACAATTATAGACAACTCTATATCGTGGGTTGGATAGTTCTTCTCATGCTTTCTCAACTACCTTGAAGCATACGTGATAACCTCACTATGTTGCACTAGAACACATCCCAACCCAACACCAGAAGCATCACAGTACACTACATAGCCTTCTAAACCCTTTGGCAATGCTAGAACTGGTGATGATGTCAACCTGTCCTTAAGCTCTTGGAAACTATGCTCGCTAGCCTCAATCCATTAGAATTTAGCTATTTTTTTAGTCAGCTTCGTTAATGGTGCTGAAAGTGAAGAAAACCCCTCTACAAACCTTCTATAGTACCCATCTAACCCTAAGAAACTATGAACCTTAGTTGGAGTCATAGGTCTGGGCCAAGTCTTTACAACCTCAATCTTTTGTGTATCAACCGCAATACCTGTATCTGATACAATATGGCCTAAGAAAGCTACAGAGTCCAACCAAAACTCACACTTAGAAAACATTGCATAAATTTCTTGGTCTCAAAGAACCTGAAGGACTGCTCGTAGATGATTTGCATGCTCAACTTTTGAACGTGAATATATAAAAATATCATCAATAAATACAATCACAAACAAGTCTAGATATTGCCTGAATATGCTATTTATCAAGTCCATGAACACTGGTGGGGAATTAGTTAATCCAAAATACATTACCAAGAACTCAAAGTGTCTATATCTGGTTCTAAAAGTTGTCTTTGGAACGTCTTTCTCCCGAACTCCTAACTGGTGGTACCTTGGTCTTAAATCAATCTTTAAGAAGCACTCAGCTCCTTGTAACGGATCAAACAAGTCATCGATCCTCGGAAGGAGATATTTATTTTTTATAGTTGCCTTATTCAGCTGTTGGTAATTGATACACATTCTTAGTGAGCCATTTTTCTTCCTTACGAATAACACTAGCGCGACTTTATCCACCAAGTCTTTCAGCAGATCCTTCAACTCCTTTAGCTCAGCAAGATCCATTTTATTAGGAGGGATAAATATGGATTTTGTACCTGGTAGCATATCGATAACAAAATCAATTTCCCATTCTGGAGGGATACGAGAGAGCTCGTCTGAAAATACGTCTAGAAACTCATTAACTAACGGAATAGACTAAAGAGTCGGTGGTTCTGCATCTATATCATGAACGTGAACAAGATGATAAATACAACCCTTAGTAATCATCCTCCTCGCCTTAACATAGGAAATAAACCTACCTTTTTGTGTTGATGTATCGCCTTTCCATTCCCGAACTGCCTCTCCTGGAAAGTGGAATCTAACAATCTTTGTCCGGCACTCAACATTAGCATAACAAGGCGCTAACCAGTCCATACCCATAATGATGTCGTAATTGACCATCTCTAACTCTACCAGGTCTACAGAGATCTGACGGTCGATAAATTCTACCGTGTAACCTCGATAGACTCTCCTGGCAATAATAGACTCACCAAGTGGTATAGATACAAGAAAGGGTCAATCTAATGACTCTGCTACTACACATAACTTCCCCGCAATATATGGAGTAACATAAGACAAAGTAAATACAGGATCTATCAAAGCATAAACACAATGGGAGCAAACAATAACTGCACCTACATCTGGTGATGACACTGAGTCGTGTCGGTCAGCTAGTGAATATGTACGGTTCTAGCCACTACCGTAACTAGATGTTCCCTCTCTGCCTCTACCTGCTCAAGTCTGGGGTCCACACCCTGTATAGTGTACTGATGATGAGGAACCTACTATTGACCCGATCGAGTGACCTATACCACCCTGACTTATGGTCGGGTAGTTCCTCCACCCATGCCCCTCTTGTCCACAATAATAACAACATGTGGAACCGTGCATGCACCTCCTAAAATGCATCTTACCGCAAATAGCGCAACGCGGCAGGGCAGTCCTAGCTTGGCATGAACCCCTCTGTTGCTGAGAGCCTGATGCTCGGGAACCCTCACCTGGGCCTGACTGTCCTTGATGATCAAATCTACTACCGTGGAAATCTCCATGTGAGCCAGCGGGCCTAGCCCTCTTCTGTCTCTCTTTCTCGACCCTCTCACTCATATACTGTAGATGTCGGCGATCCTCTATTCCTTGTGCAAAGGCTTGAATTTGCAAGATATCCATATTATCATTTAGTGGAGCGGTAGAACAAGCGTTAATATAGTCTGAGTCAAGCCCTCCCACAAATCTACGCACCCTATCATGCGTTGTATCAACAAATGCTGGTGCATATCTAGTCAATGAATCAAATCTCAGCCCATACTCTCGGACACTCGTGCTTCCCTTTTGGAGGTTCAGAAACTGGTCAACCCGGCCATTTCTAATCTCTCAAGGCAAATAGTGATCTATGAAAGCTTCTGTAAAGCTATCCCAAGTGGGTAAAG
Source organism: Solanum okadae (assembly GCA_036553675.1). Taxonomy (NCBI): domain Eukaryota; kingdom Viridiplantae; phylum Streptophyta; class Magnoliopsida; order Solanales; family Solanaceae; genus Solanum; species Solanum okadae. Next base: position 18,839,920 of record CM071684.1, on the reverse strand, counting down.
CTGCATCTTTTCCCTTAGATCTCTCCCAAATTTTGTACCACTGATCGAATAATGCCATCAAAGACACTTAATCAAGTTCTGAGAGTCAACGATCGTTAGTCAGTATATAACCCAACCAATTGGGTTAGGATCGTTCCCACAGGGAGTGAGATGTGTTTAAGATTCAAGACTATAGTATTAACATGCTCAAATCAGCCATAGCAATAGACATTTACGAATAAAAACATAATGTAAATCAGGGGGTGACACGAATGTCAAATAACAAGGGATGTTTTGGTTTTAACTATCAGCTACAACAACAACAAATAACACGAAAATAAATGTACTGAGACGGGTTCTTGGGATGTGATTCGATTATAGGCTAATTTAAACAAATGGATAATTGCAACTGTTAGAAAATAGCTGTAAATCAGTGAATAAGCCAGACTTTAGTGGGGATAAACTTTCTCTCGAACAATTTACCCCAAATGAGGTTGATTTCTCTCGAACATCGACAAGCATGCAAATAAGACCAGCCTACGCCTTAGTCCATTCACTCTCTCGAGCTGAATCTGTGGAAAAGGGTTTAGGATTCACTCTCTCGAGCTGAACCTATAACAATTCAATACCCACAGACCATCAATCAAGAATCTTGGTTTTAAAACCTCTCTCTCGAGCAAGTCAAAAACACGAAGGCAGAACTGCATTTGCAACGACAATTCTTTAAATTAAACCATAATTAATTATTGAAATCACTTCTAAACAACATTTAAACTAACAATTAGCAATACCCATAAGCTAAATCAGCCCATAATCACACCCCAAGAATTGGGGTTTTAGCTAGACATCATAAAAAGATAAAAAAAATCATTACCAAATTGAGTTTCCATCAACTAGGTAAGATTAATTTCGTCTTTACAAAGGTCTAAATTGAAGAATTTCAAAGACCCACTTCCAATTTCTCAAAAAATGGAAAACTTCAATTCTTCAAATCTAAGGAAAACATGTCTCTCAGTTCTGAATATTCTATATTCAAAAATAGGATACTTGATAATGACAAAAAGCTCTCTAAACTAAATGTTCAAAAGCGTATTTATAGTCACTAAAAATATGTTGCGAAGGATCATTTGACGCAGTAAGTCGGGCTCCCTGATCAGCTCGACGATCCTCCCTTTAGTCAATTCCATCGGCTTTTTGCTTTGGCCTTCCGCATCCTCAAGTTCTGTAACTTTGGGCGACGCGTCGACTGCTCATTTCTCTTTCCAACTTGATTTTCTCCTTTATGGTCTGGCACACTGGAACTTTAGGCGAGGTAATGGCCATTCGGTGACTCGCCAAAGGGGCTTACCGATCACCAGGCCTTCATTTCTTCGTTCTTTTAGCTCGCTTCGTTCCTTTTTGAAAATTAGTGTCCATGCTTTGTTCCTCAATCCAAATACCAGGAAATCAAGGATTTTACATCAGTTATTAGCACAAACTAAGCATTTCAGGACACTAAATCTATCCAAATAAAGCCCTAAATGAGTCCAAATCTAGGACTCATCAACACCCCCAACTTAAAATTTTGTTTGTCCTCAAGTAAAACTCAAGTTCAGCAGTTCAAAATGGATGTCTCAAACTATACTACACAAGACTCAATCATGAATGCACACAACAAGACTCGACTTACTCATGCAAAGATCAATTGTACACTCAAAGATTCAAGTTGTGACTCACCATTACCAAAGATTCTCAAGTTCACTATACCTGCTTCAAATGCAAGTTCAAGCTCAACAAAGGTACTCAAATGCCCTCACACAAAGAATGATTCCATATTCACACAATTGTTCAACAAGTTATAGTTCTGGAATCACAAACAACTGTCAAACTAAAAAAGATGAACACATGCATAACTTCACCCATAGGTTTACCCTTATTTTCCAATCAACACTTGTTTCAGCTCACTCAAGATAAAAAGAAAGGTCTTTTCAAGGCTTGTAACGGAGCTGAGTGTAAAGGTATGGTCATTTAGGCTTAGTGTTTGCTATCCTCATGAAATGTGGTATGAACAACGCTTCCTTTCCTTTTCTTCAACAATTTCATTCATGCTCAAAATTCACCCCATTATTCATTTTCCATGGAATACCGGACACCCTATTACTTTTGCACTTTCATAATCTTTATTTCAAACTTTTTCATTCTTTTTCTTCTCTCTTTCTCTTTTTTTTTTGTATGGAGGGGTTACATCTTTTTCAAAACCATGGGTAGAGGGGTATTTCTTTGCACTTCTTGATTTACCTTCTCTTTTCACCCCACTCCCAACTTAAGCTTTTGTCCTAAGTTTGCTATTCAAACAAACCACATTTCATGAGGATTAAGGGTGAAGGGATAAATAAAGGTCACAATTGCATCAAGTGTTTTCCAAGGAAAGGGTAAGGCTCAAAGGGTGCTCAAGCAAAATTCACACTCACAAGGTAGGCCACAAAAAAGGTATGATGTCAAATTGTTTCACTCTTTAAAATTGTTTCCTAAGATCATTTAAAGAGCTCACATCACTTGGTCAACCGGACCAACAGGGCAAATTCTAGGTGCCATCATACAAGGTTCACGGTAAGCTCATCACACAAGGCATTGAATCCAATGTCAAACAAGACTCCATACTTTCGCTAGTGTGTAATGTTCATCACAAGAGACTCAATTCGATAATCATCTAGTCACAACGAGATGCAAAAAGTTCACATATTGCCTATGCAACTTCATTTGGCCTCATCGTAGCCGCACATTCTTGTTTGTTCGATTGAGAGTACTATTCAAGTCATCGGTATTGATCAGGATCGATACTTAAATTTGCAAAAGAACAACCACATCAAACGCAATCAAGAGGTGGCATAATTATTTTTGGAAGAGTCAAAAAATCATTTACATTCAAAATAAGGAGCCACAAGCTCAATCATCCGTAAAAATAGTGTCGAAACACAATATATAGCACAAGACCCAATATAAACAGAAAAATCATAATCAAAAGAGGTAGGTATAGTAAAACCTCACCCCCACCACAAACAAAAAACAATTTGTCCTCAAATGTAAAAAAATATCCAAAAAGTAAATAAACAGGGACAGAGAGGGAGGTAAAGAGGGATCTTGTCTACACAGTCGCTCCATCAATTGGGGCATCAATGCTCGATGTAACACTCTGATCTTGGGCATCAGTGCCCGGAGTCACCTCAAAATTACCGGCTCCACTGGACCCACCCTTGGTGGTGTCTCTCAAAGAAGTCTAGCGCGTAGTTTCGAACATCGAATCCTCAAGGTCAGTAAGATCATCATAAACATCAGCGTCTCACAAATCTATCTACTCCTAGTCAGTCTCTTTCTGCGACTCATTAGCTACCATATCATCCTGATGTACATCTCCAGTGGTAGCCGGAGGAATCTCAGAAGTCGTCGGGGCATCTACATCATCCGCTGCCTCCAATAGTGAAGTGAAGTATGTGGACTTCAAGTGATCCACGTCCTTCCTCAAATCTACAACCTTGATTTTCAAAGTCGTCAGCTCAGAAGACTCCATTTGTCTACTCTCACAAGTTGTGACCCTCACAGTCAATTCATCAATAGAAGTCCGAAAGGGTGTCAGTGCAGCAAGGATGGCACTTTTAATCATCCATGGGACTGCAGCCTCTAATCATGTAGCCCTCACATCAGCCGAGTGGACATGGTGCCCCATATTTAGGATCTTAGCCAGAGTAATCCTGGCGGGCTGGGAAGAGTTAGAACACTATGAATCTAGGAGGAAGAAGTGGGAGAAGATGTACTTGAAGGCCTAGAGGCCAAAGTAGGCAAGGATGCCTCTTCAGGAATCGTCTTTATGTTAATCTCTCAGGATGTATCCACTGGAACTGCTCTCATTCTATCGGCCTCCTCCCGAGTGTACTCGGCCTCAATACGCCAGATGTTAGTGAAGGATGAAGGGGTAACCTCAATATCTCTAATCACATCCCGAGGTACTCCAGTATGCCGGTGCAACTCTATAATCAGCACAGGGAAGGGAAGGGACATTTGTCTCTGCTTGGCCCTCATAGACATCTCCTGCTCTATGACATGCCCCATGTCAATGCTCTTTTCAGACATAATCGACATGAGGCAGGCCACCTTAGGATGACGGAGAATGGACTCATTCTGGGATGGCATAATGGAGTTGCTGATGAGTCCAAACCAATATCGCGCAGCCACACTCAAGTCCTTCTTCTCGATCGGGACTGCTGCATCAATCCACCTCGGAGTGGTGTTATAGATGAGGGGAGCCAGCCAGCCCTTGAGCTCATCCAATGATAATGTAGTGGTAGCCAGATTGGGGTAGTTAAATTTGGACCCTATGTCAAGTACCGCGTTGATGTGATCACGGCTACAGTGCACTACTGTCCCCCGTGCAATGATGGACCCTTTAGTGCACTACTGTCCCCCGTGCAATGATGGAACCTATTGGTCTAAAGGTACTGGCCTTCTTTTTTCTCTTAGGAACTAGGTCACCATAGGCCGAGTAAAACTTTCGGACCCATGTAGGAATATAAGGGCCACAGGGCCTGGTAAACTACTCAAGACGATGATACTGGACTGTCTACATCACCCCGGAGTATCTGCCCTCAAGGCCCTCTGTAGAAAGTAGTTTCTCCTCCAAAATAGTCCGCAACCCATCTGCTTTCAATATATTAAGCAGTCGGGTAGGAGGAACCACTGGTGGCACTGAAGCCAAAGGAGGTATCGGAGCTGGCACTTTAGGTGGTGCTGGGGTGGCTGCTGGAGCTCTAGAAGAATCAGGGCGGACCTAGCACGAATCTCTGCTCGCCTAGACTGTAATAGTTGGTCATCCTCCGGCTCAAATAATACAACTTGGGAGTGAAAGGACTCTTTCTCGCTGGCGGGGTTGTGATCCGAAGTCTCAGAGACGAGCCTCTTGCCCTTGCCTTTTCCTCCATTTGAAAACACTTTCCTTCACTTTTAAGGAGGATTAGCTCCCCCTTCATTTATTACCACACCCCGTGTTGTTTTACAAGACGGCATGTGAAAATTGGTTCTAGCCATGTCTGCAAAAACATTAGAGAAAGAGTTAGAAATAAGTCAAACACAGTTGCAAAAAAATAGTTGCAGACAGACTCGCCGATTTGGTCAATGATACACCGAATCAATTTGGAGAGCCAGATCGGGCTCCCCAAATGGATTGGCTCGAAAATTTCTCAGAACAATTAGTATGTCGGCGATGGGATCGTCAATAGCATTCGGAGAGCAAGGACTGGCCTGCCGAAAGTTACTGTGCATTTTAGGGGTTAGGGATGAAGAAATGGCGATCAAGAAGGACAATCGGCGAGTCGCCTAGTGCACTCGGCGAACTCAGGCTTCTCGCTGAAAGTTACAAAATACTAACTCCAAATTTAGCATGAAATTAGAGGCTATATAAGGGGATTCGATGAACCACAAAGTGGTTCGGCGAGCTCAACTCAGCTCGCCAAATGACCCAACGTGCCTACTTTCAAACCCAACTTCTAAAATTCAACTCTGCAGGCCCCGAAAACAAAATCAAAGCATGCACTCATTCAATTAGACCTAGACTTTGGCCATTTGATGAATTTTGCCCTTAAGACTGACGTCAACCACTCCATTATTGGGAAAATTACGTCATTTGGCACACATACGGGTAGCTTAAACTTCACCCGACTAGACCCAATAGCATTTAAGAAACACCCAACAATTTTAAGCACAAAAAATTTGGGAAATTAACAACAAAGGCATTATAGGCATGATATTCGAATTAGAATAGACATTCAAGCATACAATTACGATTAGAGAGGCCCATCACACAACACTAAGATAAGAACAATTGGAAAAGAGTAAAAATTACTAATTACAAGTTAGGGGTTTGGAAAACCAACCTTTTATGCCAAATAGAGACTTTAAAAAGCTGGGCGGCAAAGAAATCCAACTCCAAACACACAATCAACGACTAAGAACAGATAAAAATTCAAAAAAATTGAAAATATTGTGCGGGTATGAGTTTGGAAAGTCACAAAGTGAGGGAAAGTGAAAGATATTGAAAGTTTAAACCTTTGCCCTTTCAAAACCGTCCAGTTCCCACCCATTCGACGATATCAATTTTGATCGCCGACCCACTCGGCAACACGTCGAGTGGGTACTTACCTCGCCGAGTTTTACAGGACCTCCAATTAATGTGGGTGTCCAAACGGCGGACAAAGTCGTCATCACCGAACTGGTCGATGATTGGCCAATCTGTTCCTGGGCTCGCCGAGTTTTACTGACTCAAATTTTAAAGTTCTTTGAGTCCAACGGCGGTCCAAGTTAGGTTTGTTGTCCTTTTCAGCAAGTCGTCGACTGGACTTTCAGCTCGCCACTTTCCACTTTTCAAACACATTCCACACTTTAACTTGCACAATGAGTACACGATTATTTCTAAAATGAAAATAAAGCGATAAACATTTGGGTTGCCTCCCAAGAAGCACCTTAGTTAATGTCATGGCACGACGCAAGTCCCCACTTACGTTTCATTCTTAGAGTTTGCCTCATTGTCACAAGGCAACCCTTTTTGTTTCTTTGGGTAGAGGCAAGACAACACTTGGTCCATTTGGGACTCCAACAGTTGAATGAACATGGAGTGAGAGGTTATCTTCTGATGTAGCATTAAAACATTATCTCTTATCTCTCTCAACAATCTACCGTGTTCTTCGACTTTGCGATGAATGAGTAAGAGCGCCTTTCTGTCTACCCACCCTCTTGCTTCTTTGTCCTTCGACGCTTGTGAGGGGGAATGCACCTATCTTTTGTTTGGTACATTACTTCCTCCCTGACCTTTTTGGCTAAGAGGTCTAGCTGACGCAATAATATGGCCAAGTCTTTGTCACGACCCAAGCCTAGGGCCTAGACGTGACCGGCGAATGGGGAACCCGAAGGAACCCCAAACAAGCCTCATAGCATATCATTACACATCCTTGGTCGCGGAAGCAATTAAAATGACCATAAGCGATAAGCATAATCAAGGGGGAAATCGGAACTAAGGGAGCAAGAGAAAAAAGAAGAAGAAATGATACATAAATATCATAGATGAGTCAAACTCAAGCATAATACACAACTTGTCCAACACCACCTCTAACCATGAGTACTTAGCGGGGGCCAAGACAAACTACCGGGCTCACCCTCATAGTCAAAACATAACTAAAAAAGAAAAGTTTTATACATAGCAAAAGATCATGAGCAACGTCCCCGGAATGGAGGACTCACCAATAACCTTGATAGGAAATCGTGTTAGCCACGCGGAGGAGGATGGTCAAGCGGTGCTCCGGTCCCTACATGGTGACATCATGTAGGCATAGAGCATGCGTTAGTACGTTTGAATGTACTAAGTATATGGGATGCAATGCAATGCTACAATAGATGGACATCATAGGAAAAATGCATAATCATACCCGATAGATAGCACATTAATGAAATGATATATATAATGACTCTTACATAAAAATCATATTTAGTGGGACGTAGTACATGTGTGGTGAGTGACCATCAATATAGTATTTTCCAAGGCCTACCACCCCCTTGGAGAGGCGAAAGAGGTACAAACCCCTCAATGTGGTTACCCGGGCCTACCACCCCCCGAGCTAGGGACCAAGGTACAAACCCCTCGATGTGGTTATACGGGCCTACTACCCCCCGTACTAGGCAACCAAGGTACCAACCCCTTGATACGGTTACCCGGGCCTACAACCCCCCGAGCTAGGCTTGGTCGACTTACAACACTTATATAGAGAAAATCATATACATGTATCCCTTACATCATCATTTCGATAATTATATAATCATCCGACTCATAGGATGTACGTTGGACATTCCATTGCCTAAGAATTCTATCAATGGCATTTTATCAAACACATGGTGGGCTATTGTTCGTGTAGATAAAATCATGTCTTTCAAGAATACTAAGTCCAACCAATTCCGAAATACATATAAATCAGCCCACCAACAACATACATATATATATCAACCTTCATAATTTGATCATGGAAGCATGAAAACCATAACATCACATAATAATTCCATTTCATGATAATATGCAAAAATAGACCATAATAGAATGTGTAGTAGTAATTCCATAATTCAAGAGTTCATAAATGATCATAAGGACCCATAAACTTGAAGTAAAATAGAGGATAAATGGTTGGACTTGTGGAAAGGAAGGTTTCCACAATCAACCCACATACCTCAACTTTGGAGAATCCTTGATGAGGATTGGAATGGAGAATTGATGCTTGAGATTGAGTCTTGAATTCGGAATTAGAGCTTGAGATGTTTGAATTTGGTTGAAGATCTTGGTGAAATTTTGGAGAGGGATTAGTGAGTGTTTTTGAGTGTTTTGAAGCTAGAAAGAAATATAACTAAGTATGGGACAATCCTCTTTTTTATAAAAGAAAAACGTCCAGCCGCTACAGTAACTTTAGCTACTGGAAATTGAAATTCTGCCCGGACAGGTTTTACGAAAATGGTCATAACTCCTTCATCCTAACTTGGAATGAGGTGAAACCAATTGCATTGGAAAGCTAACTCGAAGGGCTTTAATTTAATAGGTAGCGGCCCTTCCAGTTCCTTGTGTGCTAAGAGATATGCCCCTTTAAAGTTGACCCTGGAAATCGCATTTTTTGCGATTTTCGAAATTTGATACGGTTGTTCTAAAATTCGGGTTAGACCCATTTACCACTCAATTTTACCCCCTGAATAAGAATATGAAGTCGAATTTCCGAAATCATGCACGGATTTTGAGATATATGGAAATTACAATTATAGGTGTTTTCGAAGCACATTTTCGGGCATTGTTGGGGTCGTTTCAGTCTTGGTCCTTTTCTGTCTTCTTATTGATCCTAGACACGCAATCAAAGAGATGGGATGTTGTTTCATAGGGTTGTTGCATCAAACAACCCGAAAGGAGTTGATCAACCACTCTTCTATTTTCAGGACCAAGACCTCTGTAGAAGCATTCCAGAAGCATCGTGTATGGAATTTCATGAGTTGGGCATTGCAACAATAGTGACTTGAATCTTAGCCACAACTCATGGATTGACTCACCTTCTAATTGTCAGAAATTTAGGATGTCATCGCTAAGAATCAACATCCTCTAAGGAGAGTGGTCCATTTGGTTATCGTTGCTACAGGACATGCTCCTTTCTTCTGTTCTAAACAAGCAACAAACGAAAATTAAAAGTATGTAGATTCAACTATAACTAAAAAGAACAAAATTCAACTTAACTAAAGAATCTTAACCAACACCACTCCCCGGCAGTGGCGCCATTTTGATCGAATAACACTATTGAAGACACTTAAACCAGTTCTAAAAGTCAACAATCGTAAGTCAATATATAACCCAACCAATTGCGTTGGGATCGTTTCCACAAGGAGTGGTACGTGTTTAAGATTCAAGAGTAAAGTGTGAACATGCTCAAGTCATCCATAGGAATAGACATTTACGAATAAAAACATAATGTAAATCAGTGGGTGACACGAATGTAGAATAACAAAGGGGATTTTGGTTTTAACTATCAGCTACAACAGAAGCAAATAACAAGAAAATAACAGTAATGAGACGGGTTCTTGGGATGTGATTCGATTATAGGCTAATATAAACAAATGGGTAATTGCAACTGTTAGAAAATTGTTGTAAATCAGTGAATAAGCTAGACTTTAGTGGGGATAAAGTTTCTCTTGAACAATTTACCCCGAATCAGGTCAATTTCTCTCGAACATTGACAAGCATGCAAATAAGACTAGCCTACATCTTAGTCCATTCACTCTCTCGAGCTGAATGTGTGGAAAAGGGTTTATGATTCACTTTCTCGAGCTGAACCCATAACAACCCAATACCCACAGACCATCAATCAAGAATCTTGGTTTTAAAACCTCTCTCTCGAGCAAACCAAAAACACGAAGGTAGAACTGCATTTGTAACTACAATTCTTTAAATTCAACCACAATTAATGATTGAAATCACTTCTAAACAGCATTTTAACTAACAATTAGCAATATCCATAAGCTAAATCAGCCTAAAATCACATAATCACACCCCAAGAATTGGGGTTTCAGCTAGACATCATAAAATGATAAAAATCGTTAGCAAACTGAGATTCCATCAACTGGTAAGATTAATTTCGTCTTTACAAAGGTCTAAATTGAAGAATCTCAAAGACCCACTTCCAATTTCTCATAAATGAAAAACTTCAATTCTTCAAAGCTAAGGAAAACCTGTCTCTCAGTTCAGAATACTCAATATTCAAAAATAACATACTTGATAATGACCAAAATCTCTCTAAATAAAATGTTCAAAAACATATTTATAGTCGCCAAAAATAAGTTGCGAAGGATCATTTTGTGCAGTAAGTAGGGCTCAGTGATCCGCCCTTTAGTCAGTTCCAGCACCTTTTTGCTTTGGCCTTTAGCATCCTCAAGTTCTGTAACTTTGGGTGATCCAACACTGCATCATGGAACCACTCGGTGACGCGTCGACTGCTCTTTTCTCTCGCTAACTTGATTTTCTCCTTCAAGGCCTAGCACGCTGGAACTTTAGGCGAGGTAATGGCCATTCGGCGACTTGCCAAAGGGACTTGGCGATCACCAGACCTTCATTTCTTCGTTCTTTTAGCTTCTTCGTTCCTTTTTGCAAAAAAAGTACTCATGCTTTGTTCCTCAATCCAAATACCTGCAAATCAAGGATTTTACATCAGTTATTCGCACAAAATAAGCATTTGAGGACACTAAATTTATCCAAATAGAGCCCTACATGAGTCCAAATGTAGGACTCATCAACCACAATGTTGCAACATCGCGCAATCAAAATGATGCTAACTCAACTGACTAAGTCGCTCAAGGATGCATGACTCTGAAGATCCTATGAAGCTGATCAACAAAGTGTTGAGGGTCCTTTCTGCGATCTGTGCCTGTAAACTGGGGAGGATTCAAGGCAATTCAGGAACTCTCGAACTTCTGGGCCCTTCAGAAGGTCCGGCAATATCTGGCGCAACTAGTTGGTGTTGTGTAGCTACTAACTCTGCTAACATACATACTGCACTCTTGAAATCCTGATCAGATGGAATATGACGTACTAGAGGTGGTACTGTTGGTGGAGCCGAGGGTCCTGTAGCCCTCAGAGATTCTTGAAGCGACGAAGAAGTTATAGGGGCTGAGAAGATGTTTCCCCTTAGGTCTCACAATAGGCTACCTCCACCTGTTGTACCTTGCCGGTAACCTCGCCTACAACTGTATGCATGTATCTAGCTCTTGGCTAGCTGTGGTCTGCCTGGTGTCATCCATATCTATCTACATACAAATATCAACTATATTCCAGAAACCTCAACCCTTAAGACACCGCTCTATAGCACAAGGTGAGCAAGGGAAGGATAGCCATTCTAACATGTCTGGTAGCTTCTTGCTTATCGAATGTGGTGCATAACACATTTATAAACAAGAGTCTAATAGATATGGCGTGCAGACTCTCTAGGATACGACGTTGCTCTGATACCAAGTTTGTCACGCCCTAGATTTAAGGGACGTAACTTGCTCCTAATGCCAAAATTTAGGCTCTAGCCGACATTGTTGAACCATATGCTACTTGCGCATGGTAGCCACACGCAATCAAGAAAACAAACAAGTATATCTCGGCTTAAAATTAAGCCCTCGGCCGGCAAGCCCCCTGTAAACTGATCCATAAAAGAAACAACTACTCCCAAGAGTTCATATAAAGAAATAGACAACTAGCACAGAAGTCCTGATTGGGTCGTCGAGGCCACCATGATCACTATACCAAAACTGAAAGCATGTATATATCAAGACAATACATCAAACAACTAACAAGCTTTACCAAACCAACAAACTAGGCCAGCATATCCATAACGTACTTATAAAGCCCACACACTAGTCTGCAATCCTCTAAGAGTAGTAAAGATCAACCGTACAGGGCCCAGCCTACCCATAAAAAATATAAACAATAAAAGCTAACTGTAACACCCCGTAAAAACTAGTAAGACCTAGCTAGAGCTTAAAATAATCTAGTAGACCAAGCTGGGGGCTAAGTACTAGGCATGAACTAGACAATTGGGCATTGGCACCCTCCACGAGTGCCCACACGGGTCGTGAAGGGAACCACGACTCGTGGTGGTACCCATGAAGCCTAGGCAGTAGCTAAAGAAGACTACCTACCTCCCACGAGAGCCTAGAAGGCTTGTGGTGGTCACCACAGATTGTGAGACCATTCATGGAGGTGAGGCAGTAGCTTCACGAGGCTTCCCAAAATAGAGACCCTCCTCACGAGCCACTAGACAGCTCGTGAAGGGCACCATGGGCCGTGGGAGGGGTCATGGTTATGAGTTAGATTTTTAGGGGTTAAGGGGTGGCAATCTAGGCTACTGGTCAAGGGCCAAAACCATCACAACGGTCTGTGAAGCCCTACACGGACCGTGAAGTCATCCGTGAAGGGTTTTCATCATACTTAAAGTGTAGGGTCAACTTCAAATTGTCATATCTCATAGCTCAAAACGAAATAGGTGTGCCATACCTGTAGAATTAAAGGTCTCTGAGTCCTCTTTCCAACGCCACTGAGTTTGACCCATTCGGATCTCGAAGTAAAAAGTTATGCCCGAAATAGTGAAGCACTGTTAGACAGAAAATTCTTCACGACCCGTTTGATGGGCCGTGGTGATGATGACGGTCCGTGAAGGCTTCAGTCATGCCATTTCGGCAGTTTCTAGCAAGTAACTTATTGGGTCTTTTCCCAATTGTTTTAACTCAAGGATATCTCGTTTTACCCAAGCCTAGGACGCCTATATAAGTCATTTTAAACCCAAAACTCACCCAATTAAATCATTTATTCAAAGACCCAAAATCAAAACCCCAAAACCCTCCTCTCTCAATATTTCTCTCTCTAAACTCAAGGAAGGAGAAGAAGCCATTGGAGCTAGGGTTTGTAGATTTTCAAGGTTCTTCCCCTAATTTCTTAGAGATTCTTAATTGAGGTATGGATGATTTTCATTCTTGGTTAGTTATCACCAAGAAGCCCCTTCAACTATGTTTTCAAATCCCCCAATTCTATGGTTTCCAAATCTAGTCATGGGTCTTCTTCCAAAATGAAATCAATTGTTAAATTATGATTTATTATGATTGTTTAAGATGATTTATGGTTGGATTAATGGAGTATTGATGGAATTTGATGAAAATCTCCCTTAGGACCCATGATCTCCCTTTTTCCCAAATTATGAACCAGGGTTGGTTTGATAGATCATGTAAGCTTGTCAATTGATATTGTGTATATTGAATTATGTTTGTTATTGATGATACTACTGATTTTAGATGATATTAACTTGAATTCCAAAGAATCCATGAGTTTTCCCCAATCCTAACTATGGATCTTCTCTACATTATGAATGTTATTAAAAGTTTATTCAATTGATTGAATGTGAGTTGATTATGAGGAAATTACATGATCTAAGTTTGAATCTACCTAAATTCTTGATTAACCTAAGATTCTAGGGTTATGTCTTGAAAGAGGAAAATAGAGGGTTAGACGTGAACCTCTAAAATTGATGCACTTCTTGATGAATTGCCTTAGAATAGATCACTTAAACATGGATTGCTTATGAATGAATCTTGTAGACATAAACTAATTCGTTTTAAGTCTTATATGATGGATCATGGTTGAAGTAGTATTGGGAGGTAGTTGGCTTGATTCTATAGGTCTATAATTGATCAAGAATGAAGCATGTGGTTAGTTTACCTCGAGAATTAGGTTTACATGATGACCATGTGAGGTATTGCTTGAGAGTAATGCTTGAAATGTGAAGATGACTGCTAGGTCTTTAAGAGTAAAAGCTAAAATGAATGAACTATGAATGTAGAGGCTTAAAGAATGAAGCTATTATGCATGTTGAATTGTATGTGGCCAATTGTGGAAGGACTTCACCCACATGACCTATAATATGATCACATGAGTTTATGCATGAAATGAATGGATTACTTGAGTCATGGTTGTGCCTATGTTATATGTGTTGAATGCTAGATGTGTTGACTCAATATGATCCTTGAATGCAATATATGTGAATTATGTGTGATTGTGTTATTATGTACATGCTTATGAACACTTGAGAAGGAAGTGTCTATGCTGATAATGTATCTATGGTGTTGATTGAAAGGTTAGTTCTCATATACACCTTTACATAGTATTATGGATGAATTGTACATAATCATGTTGATTCACTTGAAAGGTGGAGGTGTTTAGTTATTGTGCATATGGTGGCATTAATGTAAGGTCCCTCTTCCTTATACCCCTATACATGACTGTGTATGATATGATATGCTATGACTAGAGTAGCATTGTTGTGTTAAATGAAAGGTTATTCTCATAAAACACTATATGTATCATGTGAAAGGTTTACTCACATGTTAATGATTCTAAGGTTGAAAGGACATTCTCACCCTAATGAATCTATGAGCTATTATGATATATGTTGGTTTGAATGCCTAGTGCATTTTTTCATGAACCAAAACTTAAGTAAAGACTTAATGTAACTTTTAAAGGGAATTATGCTTAGCACCGAGTGGTTATGGAAAGTGAGGTAAAGACCCTCCCGTTAATGCAATAGGTTGGGTCATCCAAAGGAGTCTCATGAGATGGAAGCTCTCCCATTAATGCAATAGGCAGGGTTTCTAGAAGCAATCTCCCTATCCCTTAACTATGTGCCCACGTAGGCCTTTAGCTAGTGGATCCACCTAGATAGCTATACATGTAGTTCTACCTTAGGCAGGTAGAACGCCTTCTTTCGGTGTGGGGTTATATGACACCGGATTCCATGTAGCTCACATGGTCTATGTCGGTTAAGGCTAATATTCTCTAAAAGATATGTATGTGAGTTATGATAAGAACATGGACTCTAATTATGACTTCTTAAGAGGTACTATTTAGTATGGTTGGTAGTATGGGATGCTATCTATACATTGCACAAGTGGACTTTGAGAGGGGTTATGGTTAGGTTTTGTTATGTTATGAAGACTTATGAATCAAGTACATATGATAGGTATAAATTTTAAGGTTGACTTTACTTGTTACAAGTTATGATCATGAATGTCTCCTTACTTATGTATGCTGTTGGTAATCTAAATGTGGTACTTATGGGACTTTGCCTTTGAACTGCACTAGTATGACTTTAGGTTGCTTATATGCTGGTATGAACTTATGTTTTGTATGATTATGGTAGCCTAAAAGTGAGACTTGGTGTAGGTAGGATTATGGGATCCTATCTATGCATTGCACAAGTATAGCTTAGGGTTGCTCATGTGATAGTTCTATTATGTTGATATGATCTTGGTATGTACTTATGCATGTGAACTATGTGTTGTGAATATTGGTGTATGCATTATGTGGTGTTGGAGACTATGCTTGTAAATATGATGATGTCCTTTATGTTATGATAAATTGTGCTTGGTTTGTCTTATGAACTACATTCTCCAACTATTTCAAAGATAATGTTCAAAAATGGCATGAAGCATGGTTTTAAACAAAATGTCCCTTTTTATGCATGTTTTAAGGATTCTCTTGCATGGCTTCCATACTTATTACTTTTTGTGCTAACCCCATTCTTCTACATTTTCTATAAGTGTAGGCTTTGGAGATATTGGATTCCATCCTCGAGCTAGGACTCTAGTAGATCAAGAAGAATAAAATGGGTGAGTCCTCATAGTATTTGAGGGCTCAACCACATGTCCTTTATGACTTTCTTTTATGTTTTAGTTTTTGTAAGGGTCGTATCCCTAAGATTACTTATGTATGGGCCGTGTCCCTAAGATTGTATTAAAGAGTTGCTATTCTAATGTTATAGGTGGTTTGAGACAAAGTGTCATAGTATTTCTCTCATTTTATAAAGTCTTCGATTGTAAAGAAAAGTTTTAAATTTCCCGCATTTTTCTTCTATGCTCTTATGTTCAAGTTATGCTATGAGATTTGTATGAGACCCCTTCGGGGTTAAGTACGCCGGTTATAACTAGGGGGTGCTCTCGGGTCGTGACATTAACAAACCTCCAACTCTGGCAGCTCCGGAGGAAAGGGTCTAGCCAATCAAATATAAGTCAATCCTGTTGCTAAGGAGGTCTACTGGGTCATCTATCAGGACCTACAGGTATGATTGCAGTACCCCCATGCAATTAGGCATCAGTATGAAATAATATACTGAGTATGAAGGGCAATAGACTATGAGCAGGTATCCCAATATATTGAGAGTAATCCGATAAATAAATCAAGGATAAGATAAGTGTACTGACCTGCTCCTAAATCCAAACATATCAAAAATAATAAAACAACAACCTAACCAACCCCCATAAGCTCGACATGTACAAAAAGCACACAAGACCACCTACTCAGGCCCCCATAAGCCCAGAAGGTGCCAATCATTCTATATACCCCTATCGGTAGTCCCCTAGCCCTGTAGGCAGTCACATAGCCCTCTTAGGCAATAATATATCCCCATAGGCAGCACATAACTCTCTTAGGCATCAATATAGCTTATAGACAACTCATAGACCTCTTAGGCAACAATATGGTCATGTAGGAAGCACATAGCCTTCTTAGGCATCAATATAGCCTCGTAGGCTACTCATAGCCCTTCTAGGCATCAATATATCCCCGTAGGCAACTCATAGCCCTTCTAGACATCGATATATCCCCATAAAAAGAACATAGCCTTTCTAGGCTTATATCACATTCCTGCAGCTAACAACAATAACCCCAAGGGCAACATTAACAATCAAATAGGCTAAAAGTCAGCAATTTAGCTATAAGCAACCTATACGAATAGACTCTAAGTTGTGTCCAACATAGGGACGCTACTAACGGAATAAGAATCCCGATATGGGGGGATTATATCCACTCGAATAGCCAACAATCAACAATAATGTCTACAAGTATAACAACTATAACAACCCAATTACATTGCTCCTAAGCTTTAAGGAAACGTTTCATACGAAGGGAATAGCCTTAACATGCCTTTATTGCTGAATTTACGTGGCCTAACAACTTTTACTCATAACGCCCTCGATACTACAACAAGGCATGACCGTAAGCAACACACAAAAATAAAAGATACCACAACAATCCGATAAAAGATATGTATTTCCATCGCAAATTGCTATTTGCTACTTATAAAAGCTAGAGTCGATGAAAGAAGGGTCTTACTTTGATCTTAAGTTCGTAATACATCTCAAAACCTTAAAATATACCCAAACCCTTGTTGTCCCAACACCAAAGTATGATATGCTATGAAATCGATAAAACAAATTATACCATGATGACGAGCTCAATGCATAGAACAACTTTCGTCAAGGACTTATGTCGAGAAAATCTATAATTTGGTTGATCCTAGAAGTGGGTTTTGTAAGTTTTCTGGTTCTTCAATAAAAAAGATATAGAAAAGTCGAAGAAGATATATAAAATGTTCCACCGACCTAGGGCCCCACCTCATGTGCCTGCTTGCGCATTATCACAAAAATGCAAATATCTCTGTATTTTGAAGTCGTATGAACGAACGGTTTGATTTGTAGGAAACTAGAATCGTATACCTTCGATTTCATAGGTCGTGGGCCCCACAAATATTTATAGATTGGGATAAAACCTTCGAGACATTTGACCCAAATTTCAGAGAAATCTTTAAAAGGAACTTACGATAACTTTCGCCAACTGTTAATTTGCCACTTACCTAACTGCAAAAGTTGAGATACAACACTTGAACACTTAAAATATGGCATACCACATCATTCTTTTTTTATTACCCACCCACCTTGTCTTTCCATAAGATACGAGTAATTTTAGATGTTTCGAAAAATTGGGGTGTACAACACTAGAGTTGAAACCTGTAGAAAATAAAACTAAAATAAAAATATAAAATTACGAAATACTTGACTAAAGTTCAACAATGTATTTAGTTTGATCTAAAAGTTGTATTCCCTGGCAGTGGCGCCAAAATTTTATAAGCCCATATTACACCTCCTGAAAAAAGTATAAGCGGTCATTGGCAAATAAAGAACCCAACTTGTAGGTTGGGATCGATACCACAAGGAATATGGTTTAGACTTAAACATAGCTTACAATTATCTCTTTTTAGTCAAACTATTTCCGAGAAAAGTAAACAAGGGGGATTTTGTAACTAAAATAACATATTGTTTATTTGAATTATTAAGTAACAAGTAAACAAGATTCACAATTGGAGATATCAATATAAGATGGAAACTAGGGCATATGTGTTCTTCACAAGCTCTTAACGCAGTATTCCTAATAATAGCAATTCTATCCTAGTGTTTGATATGCAAGGCCGATAATTTATGTATCCCTAAGGGATTGGTAATCTAAGTAGGGATTTTCACTCGCGACTTTGTAAATCTACTAGTGTGTGATTTAATATCATGTACCTTTACCCCAAATTAGTCTTCATGTCAATTGAGTTGGGTTTTCACCCTCATGTCAACTAATTAAAGTCAGACTATTAGATAGTAGCAAATCATTAACTAAATCACTGTTGTTTAATCTTTTTCTCATTCATTACCCCCTTCGGAAGGTAAGTAGGAATGAGGTGAGTTCTAGGGTAGCACACCACTAGAAAGACTTTCAAATGAAAAGATTAACAATACATGCATACACACTATTCAAGAATTACTTAGTTATTAATCATACGTTATCAATTGCTCATTGTTCCCACAACCCTAGTTGTGGATTTAGCAACTCATGCTTGAGAATTTACAATTAATATTAGAGTTAAAAGAATTCACGAATTTACAATTAGAATAGATGAAAATTGAAATCTTGAATAGAAATTGAAAGTGAAATTCCATAAAACAAAATTCCAAAAATTAATTTGCTAAAAGTTTGAAAAATAATTCCAAAAGACCAAAACACAAGTCTCCAATAATGCCTAACACCCAAAAATGGAAATAACAATTAATATTTATAGTAATAAAGTCCTAAACCAACTAGGAAACGAAAATAAAGAAAACTGGGTCAGATGTGGATTTGACTAACGGCCTGACCGACGGTCCGTGGGTCGGCCTACTGTCCATGGGTCACCTTCGTGGTTCAGGTACTAGAACTCCCCTTTCTGATCTCTTCAACGGATGTGCAGGATGGCCCGTCATTCGACCTACGGTCCGTCATTAGCTTCTGTGGTTCCACACTTGGTCAGACTTCCCTGAACTTCACCTACACTGCATCACCTTCGGGCCGTCATTGGACCTAGGTCATTGTTGGCTCCATCGACTACTGCTTCTACCATTTCAATCTAATTTTCTGTCAACCACTTCCTAACCAATTTCCTGCAAAAGATTACATAAAAATGTTATATCTAACAACAAAATAATCCAAGACACACACAAACTCTAAGTGAAACACATCAAAAATTTTGTAAACTCACGGTATATTAGTAGAGGACTATGCTAAATTGTATTTGACAGAAGTGGTGATGTTGCATGGAGTGCCCTCATCCATTATATCCGATCGTGGTACCCAGTTCACTTCTCAATTTTGGAAATCTTTCCAAAAGGGTCTTGGTGTTCATGTTAATCTTAGTACAAATTTCCATCAACAACTTGATGGTCAAGCGGAGCGTACAATTCAGACTTTAAAGGATATGTTGAGAGCATGTATAATTGACTTCAAGGGTAATTAGGATGATCACTTTCCTTTAATTGAGTTTGCCTACAATAATAGCTATCACTCAATTATTAGTATGCATCCATTTGTAGCTTTATATAATAGGAGGTGTAGATCTCCTTTTGGTTGGTTCGAAGTGGATGAATTTGCTTTGATAGGTCCCGAGTTGGTACATGAGGCTATGGAAAAAGATCGGGTTATTAGGGAAAGGTTGAAAATGGCTCAAAGTCGACAAAAGTCATATGTCGATGTGAGAAGAAGAGGTGTTGACTTTGAGGTAAATGATTGGGTCTACTTGAAAATTTCACCTATGAAGGGTGTAATGAGATTTGGCAAGAAATGGAAGCTTAGTCCCCCATATATGGGCCCGTATCAAATTTTGAGGCGAATTGTCAAGGTTGCTTATGAGCTTGATTTGCCTAATGATTTGGCATCGGTGCATCTAGTTTTCCGTGTATCCTTGTTGAAGAAATGTGTTGGAGATCCGATATCCATAGTTCCCTTAGAAGGTTTGGTGTTAAGAAGAATCTCTCTTATGAGGAGGTTTCGGTTGAGATTTTAAACCGGCAAGTTAAGAAGTTGAGAAATAAAAGAATTGGTTCCGTGAAAGTTCTTTAGAGGAATCAATTAATTTAGAGTACTACTTGGGAGGCCAAGGCGGATATGATATCCCGTTATCCTTATCTCTTTCCTTCCAACCCTACTCTAGTTTGAGGTATTTAGTTCCTCATGGTTTGCTCTCTTTGTGTCATGTGTCTTAGATATTCCCATGATTTTCTCATTTATGCATAATTCATGAAAAAGCTTTAAATTTTGAGAAAATGAGTTAATATTATTGATTTCTACAAGTTTATGTTCATTTGAGTATGAGTTGCATATAAAACTTCATGAAATGGTGTTTTGAACATGCTTTAGCTTGGAGTTGATGTTTCCTCGTCGGATATGTGCATTCTTGTAATTGTTGAGCTATTAGATTAAGTTCCTACCCTCTGTATGATGTCTTGAATCTCATTCGAGTACGAATGATCCTAAGGGGGAGACAACGTAACACCTCGGATTAAAAAAGGACAAATAAGCAATCCCTTTTAGGGTCTAGTGCCAATTTCGATGGAGCCACCTACGACCCATGGAGTGATACACGAACCATAGGTTGGTGTCGTGGATGGCTAGCCCAAGATCCTAAAAATGTCATGTTTCAGTACCCTTTCAAAGATTAACCAAGATGGTCCGTCTTTCAGTATACGAGTCATAGATATGTTTAACAGGTGAGCCTAGGCTTAGAAGGATTTATGAGATAAAAAGTTGGAACCTACGGCCGTGGTTCACGACCTGTCATTGGACCCATATTTAGTAGTTGAGGCCGCGGTTTGAGGCCTTGTAGACGCAGTTTCTGACCCTAAACGACGCCCAACCAGGACGGTTTGACCAATCGACCATCGGTCTGGCCATCGATGGGTGTCCACAGTTATTTTCTTTGGGGATTTTGGGTATTTTCCTAATTATTCCATCTTAATAATATGTCATTTTACCCTTACCTAGAAGTCCTATATAAGTGTTTTTAACCCCAAATTTCCCCAATTGAAAACATTCTCTCAAATTCCTAAAAGAAGAAGAATTCTTTCTCTCCAAATATTTCTCTCTCTTGAAAGCTTCAACAAGAAGGAGTCATCCTAGGGTTTCAAGTATCAAGCTTGTGATTCTCCAAATTATTAAGGGCTTTGATAACCAAGGTATGATAGTCTTTATTCACCGAGCCCTTTTCTCCATAGAGTCCCCAAATTCTCCAATTTGTAAAGCTAGAATTCCCCAATTGAGTAAGGGTTTTCTTCCATGTCATGGGTTCTTTTGAGTATTTATTTATTTGATAATTTTATGATATATCAAGCTTGAATTTAGATATTTACATAAATTTTAATATGATTCCCCATGAATCCATGCTTAACCCTCTAGACATTGTTGATTGAAAATGGGTTTTGAACTATGAAAGGTGAATTATGGAATTATGCATGTTCTAATGGAATTGATGAGATGTGATGTAGATATCTTTAAGAGTAAAAGCATATATGTTGTTGTTATAGTAGTTAATTGTTGTGAAAGGATCGCTTACATAACTACCTCATGCATGAATGTGAAACGTTTTCTCACATAAAGGATTCTAAGGTTGAAAGGTCTTCTTACCTAAAATGAATCAAAGTTAATGAGCTATTCTAATGAAACCTAGCTTGGATTGGTAGTCATAATTGAACCTTTCCATGGATGCCATATGACTTAGCTCGTATTGACAATATGACATGCCCTTCCATGGATGATAAATACAAGTTAAGAAAATGACTACTCTATGGGATTTACGCTTAGCACTGAGAGCATATTGAGATGGAAGCTCTCCTGTTAGTAGAGGCAGGGTTTCTAGTAGCAATCTCTTTATCCCGTACCTATGTTCCCCCATAGGATGATTGTCTTAGATAGACATTAGCTAGTGGATCCACAATAGCTAGAAGTTCATGGTCTTACCTTGGCAAGTAGGACACCCCTTTTCGGTGTGGGGCAGACACTGGATTCCATGTTGATAGCTCACATGGTCTTATATGTCAGTTAAAGGAAAATCTCCCACAATAATGAACTAAGGTTACTTCTAGAAGTATCTCACAAAGGTTTGAAAAATGTTAGCTATCATTGACCATGTTTTATGAATTATATTTTTCCTCGCTCTTTTATGTCATTTTTTAGCTTGGTCATTGCATGTCATGAAAAGCTCTTTTAAGCATGATTTTATATGTTTATGCATGGCTATCATCCTTAGTGCATTTTTGTGCTAACACATACTCTTGCCAACATTATTTTCTCCAATGTAGGGTCCGATGTTACAGGTTCTCATTCTCATGGCTAGGAGTCACTTTCTGTTTTTACTTAGGAGTGGTGAGTCCTCATGTTTCGAAGACAAGGATGTTATCAGTTCTTTTGTCTTTACTTTTTAGTTTTTTAACTTGATGTACGTGCTATGCTCCGATTACCTCTCATGCACTCAATGGCTTTGAGATGGTGTTTAGACTTCTAATTTATCTTATGAGCTCTTTATGTTGAAACTGTCTTTTGAATCTTATATTTCTATTATCTTATATGAAGAAATCTAAGCGGCTTGTATGGGGCCTTGCGAGGTCTTATACGCCATGTTACTCCTAGGGGCTACCTTGGGTCGTGACATTATCCCACAACAAAAAGAGATGTCCTTAATTTCCAAGGTAAGAACCATACACTTCTAGCTTAGGTGGATATAATAGCTAATGTCTATCTAAGAGAAACCTATGGTGGAACATAGTGTATGGACATGGGTAATCACCACAGGTTCGCCACGAAATAGTCATTAATATTATCTTGTCATATTATCCATGGAAGGGAACATAGAGTAACTGATCCAAGATAGAGCTCATTAGAATATCTCCTTAATCTTGATTTAACTTGGGTGACAAAACCTTTCAACCTTATGAATCCTTTATGTGAGAAATACAACAACAACATTGATTATTTACTCCCAAAGCAACCTTTAATTTTCATTAAAACATGCTTATCTTAATAAATTCATCTGACAGAGTTCAAAAGCTTCATCATATGATCAAAATCAAGAAATCATGGATCATACATGGGTTCAAGTGGATTCAACTTATAACATGCAATTATGTAAATTCATGCATAAAAACACATAAAACAATCAATTAGATCATAATTGAAAAGAACCATTGAGATTGAATAAAACCTGGTCTTTCATTGGAGATTCTAACTTGTAAAATTAGAGAATTTAGTAACCATATAGAGGAAAGGACTCCATAGGTGAATACTATCATACCTTGATGTCAAAATCCCACAATCAAATGGAGAATTATGAGACTTGATCTTGAGACCCTACATGTCTTCTTCAAGATTTAGAGAATGAAATATTTGGGAAGAACTTGATCAACTTTTGAGAATTTAGGAGAATGAGTTCAATTGGGTAATTTGGGAATTGAAAATATTTATATAGGGCCTAAGATATAAGGTAAAACAACATATTATTGGGTTAAAATAATTAGGAAAAAACCCATGAGCCTCTCTCAAAATTAACTGCCGACTCGACTTACAATTTAGACTTGCGGTGCGTAGGTTCACTTATGGACCCTCCAAGTGAGCCATAGGTCAAGGACTTAACCTAAAATTTTACCCACTTTCAATGGACCCCACATACGGTCCATTGGTCTTCCTATAGTTCATACATGGTATCCATTGTTCCCAACTTAGACCCTCAATTTTCCCAAAATCTGGATGAGACCTATCTATGACTCGTTTATTGAATGATAAACTGCCTTTTTGAACCGTAAAAGGAGTACTATAACTTGACAGTTGAAAAATATTTACCCCACCACCTATGTTTTAACCTACGACCCATAAGAGCACATACGGTCCGTAGGTGGGGACCATAGACACACACAGTAGCTAAAAAAGGTTTTCAAATTTCTCTTTTTTCAAATCCGATGTGTTGCAGGCCCGAACTGGTAAATATAATTTTTTTTCATTTTACATGCGTTATAGTCCATGAATTTTGTGAAATATCTGCACCCGACAGTTTTTTGGCCAAACTTTTTTGTGGGAGTCCGTGACGACCTTCTTAATGGTGTACATTAGTTTGGAGTGGTTATAGTAGGTTTTTCAAAGTCAAACGATGGTTGGATCGGGAAATACAAACTTTTCCATTTTTCATGTATTATGTCCATAGATTTTGTGTTATATGTGTGCCCGGTAGTTTTTTGGATGAATTTTTTTGTGAATGTCAGTATCGACCTATTAAATGACGTGTGTTTGTTAGGAAGGGAAAATATTGGTATTTTAAAGTTTAAATGAGGCTCAAAATGGGAATAGTGATTTTTCCATTTTCTGTGTGTTATAGTTCATAAACTTTGTGTGATATGTGTGCCTGACAGTTTTTTGGCCAACATATTTTGTATGCATCTGTGACGACCTTCAAATTGGCGTATGTTGGTTTGGTGGGGGAAAGCATCGTTATTTTCAAGTTCAAAAAAAGGCCTAGAATGGGAAATAAAGTTTTTCACATTTTTTTTGTGTTACAGTCCCTTAATTTTGTGTGATGTGTGCGCCTTGTGGTTTTTTGTTCGAACATCATTACTTAATGGTGCATGTTGGTTCGGATGAGTAAATATCTTTATTCCTAATTACAAACGAGGCCCAAAACAAGAAATAGGGATTTTCCTATTTTTTGTGTGTTTGTCCATATGATATGTGCCCTATGTGGTTTTTTGCCAAAATTTTTACATGGGTGTCTATGAGGACATGCTTAATACATCCTAGTTCAGTGGGGAAACCATAGGTTTTTTTATAATTCAAATGAGTCTCGAAGTTGGAAATAGGGATTTTCCATTTTCCATTTGTTATAGTCCATGGATTTTGTGTGATAATTGTGCTAGAGTTTTTGTCATTGAAATATTTTGTTGGAATCCATGATTGCCTATTAAATGGTGTGCATTGGTTTGGACTGGTAAACATAGGTATTTTCTAGTTCGAATGAGATCTTGGACAAGAAATAGAGTTTTTTCTAGTTTTTGTGTGTTATAATCCATGGATTTTGTGTGATATGTGAGCCCGATGGTTTTTTGGACAAAATATTTTATGGGCATCTATGACAACCTACTTAATGACGTGCATTGGTTTAGTGGGCCAAACGTCAATAATCTCAAGTTCAAATGATGCACAGAACTAGAAAAAGGGATTTTCTTTTGTGTGTTATAGTCCATGGATTTTGTGTGATATGTGCAACGGGTGATTTTAACATCAATTTTTATGTTGAAATATGTGATGACATATTAACTGGTCTGCATTGGTTCGTAAGGGAAAAGGTTGTTATATTCAAGTTCTAACGACGCTCGAAACAGGAAATAGGGATTTTATTCATTGTCGTGTATTATAGTCCATGAATTTTTTGATATGTGCGCCTGATGTTTTTTGTGCCTGAAATTTTTGTAGGAGTCCACGATGACATACTTAATGATGTGTGTTGGTTTGAAAGGGAAAAAGTTGGTATTTTCAAGTTCAAATGAGGTTCCGAATGGGAAATAGGGATTTTAAAAAAATTTCGTGTGTTATAGTCCATGGATTTTGTTTAATATACGTGTTTGGCGATTTGTTCAAACTTTTTTGTTGCAACAGTAATGACCTATTTAATGGAGTGCATTGGTTCGGAGGGAAATCATTAGTATTTTCAAGTTCAAATGACTCTCAGACCAAAAAAATTGATTTTCCCTTTTTTCTTGTTTTATAGTCCATGAATTTTGTGTGATATGTGCGCCTGGTGGTTTTTTGGCCTAATTTTTTGCGGGAGTCCTTGACGACGTACTCAATGGCATCAAGTAGTTCAGAGGGTCAAATATCAGTATTTTTAAGTTCAAATGAGTGACAGAACTTTCCATTTTTCATCAGTTATAGTCCATGAAATTTCCATTTTTTTCATTAGTTAAATAGTCCATGAATTTTTTGTGATATGTGCACCCGGTAGTTTTTTGTCAAAGTTCGTGACAAATTTTTACATGGTATGAATTAGTTTAGACAGGAAATTTCTGTATTTTCAATCTCAAATGAGGCTCGTACCAAAAAATAGGAATTTTCCATTTTTCATGTGTTATAGTCCATGGATTTTGTGTGATATGTGCGCCTAATGGTTTTTTTGCAAAAAATTGTTGTGGGCATCCGTGACAACTTGTTCAATGACATTCTTTGGTTTGGAGGGGAAACTATCAATATTCTCTAGTTCAAATGATGTCCAGACCGAGAATAGGGGGTTTTCTATTTTTTGTGTGTTCTAGTCCATGGATTTTGTGTGATATGTGAACCCAATAGATTTTTGGCCGATAATTTTTGTGAGTATTCGTGATTACCTATTAATTGGTGTGCGATTGTTAGGAGGGGTAAACTATGGTCTTTTCAAGTTCAAACGAGGTCCAAACCGAGAAATAATGATTTTTCTATTTTACGTGTGTTATAGCTCAAGAATTTTGTGTGATATGTGCGCCCGACATTTTTTGGGCCAAAATTTTTGTGGGTGTCCGTGATTATCAATTAGTTTGTGTGCACTGGTTGGGAGGGGAAACCAGCAATGTTTTCAAGTTCAAACGAGGCCCAAACCATGAATAAGGATTTTTCCATTCTTCGTGTATTATAGTCCATGGATTTTGGGTAATATGTGCACTGGTGATTTTTTGGACAAAACTGTTGTAGGCGTCCGTGACGATCTAGTATATTGTGTGCATTGGTTCGGAGGGGTAAACATTGGTACTTCCAAGTTCAAACAAAGTCCTGAATGGGAAATAGGTTTTTTTCCATTTTTTTGTGTTAGTCCATGGAATTTATGTAATATGCAAACCTAAAGGCTTTTTGGCCAAAAAATGTTTTGGGCATCCGTGACGACCTCTTAAATGACATGCATTGGTTCGAAGGGGTAAACATCATATTTTCAAGTTTAAATGAGCTCGAAACGGGAAATAGGGATTTTTTTGCCACTTTTTGTATGCATAATAAGATTGAAATCAAACAATTAAAACATAACAAATGGAACTAATGGAATTTTTGTCAAACCTTAATCAATTTGAGGGAAATTGAATTATGAGATTTGAGATTCTTTTGGGACCCAATGGATGAATGGAGTCCATTGGTGAATTCTCATATACCTTGATATCAAAGACTAGAAAATCAAGAGAAGAAGACCTTGTAGTTTGAAACCCTAACTTTTCATCCTTGAGCTTGAGTGGAAATTAGAGAGGGTACACTTGGATTGGAATTGGGGTTTTGAGAGAATTAGAGGGTTTGGGTAGTTTAAGCTCTTGAGCTTTTGGGAACTCTCCTCACACTCATCGGACCACTGGAGGCTCATACTATGTCGATTTAATCTGGTCAAAGAAGATGCAATAGTGAAGACGCTCAGAACAAATTGTCTATAATAGCCTGGAAGTCCCATAAAACTCCGGATCTGGATGACTGAAGTAGGCCTGGTCCAACCTCTAACTACCTCAATCTTGGCTGCATCTACCCTAATCCCTCCTTTGAAACCATGTGTCCTAGAAATGCAATTGAATCAAGTCAGAACTCAAACTTCAAGAACTTGGCGTATAACTTCTCTTACCTCAATCTCCTGAGCAGAATCCTCAAGTGCTAATCATGATCCTCATAAATCTTGGAGTACACCAATATTTCATCAATGAAGAGTCCAAATAAGGTTGGAACACCAAATTCATCTACTTCATCCACGTTGTAGAGCCTTTAGTCAGACCAAAAGACATCAGAAGAAACTCATAGTGCTAATAATGAGTCATAAAAGTTGTCTTAGGGATATCCAATGCCCCAATCTTACATAACCGAATCTCACACCGATCTTAGAAAACAAAGATGCCTCCAAAGCTGATCAAATAGGTCATCCATAATGGGAAGAGGATAATTGTTCTTCACTGTCACATTGTTCAACTTATGGTAATCAATAAACATCATCATGGTAACATCCTTCATCCTCACAAGTAACACTAAGGCAAATGAAGCCCTTACTCCAGAAATCCTGTAAGTGATCTTCCAGTTCCTTCAACTCTGCTAGAGCCATACGATAAGGAGGAATAGAGATGGGCTTGGTTCCCAACTCCAAGTCAATAGCAAAATCAATATCTTTGTCTGAAAGGAACACCTGGAAGATCTATAGGAAACACATTCGATAACTCTCTAACCATGGGCATGGATGGAATCCATGGGAAGTGGCTCAACACTAGTATCCCCAATGAAGGCCAAATCGGACAAATATCCTTTATCAACCAGTCGTTGAGCTCGAATGACGGTGATAACTTTGTAGGGTAAGAACCACTAGCACCTATCCATTCCAGTCTCAGGACAACCGACATCGCTAAGGTCACAGTCATAGCATAACAATCAAGAATTGCATGATACGGGGAGAAACAATCCATAACCTAAATAATATCAGTCTACCATCCCCAAAATGATCAATTCTACTCGTGTATCATCCCGGCCAAAGAAATAAGATAGTATCGATACATCCGATCCACCACTAAGGACTCACCCACATGTGCAGAATCTTGAATAGGCACATGCATACTATCCAACATCATTTCAAACCTAACAGCAAAAAAGGTAGACACAAATGAGAAAGTAGACCCGAAATCAAATAATACAAATGCAGGTTGAGGGCAAATCCAAATGATTCATGTAATCACAACGTCAAAAGTCTTGGCCTCTAGCCTCACTAGAAAAGAATAGAACTGGCATTCTCGATTATCTTTAGTCTTAGAGGAACCCCGACTTCAACTCTACGGAGATAAAACACCTCTACTAGAAGTCTGACACCTGTATTTTACTAAACTTTACTTGGAACCCTAGTAGGAGGCGTTGAATCCCTAGAGGGAGCAACATGATAAGTATGTTGGGGCCCTGAATTAGTTCGTAGAGGACACTACTGAATCATATGACCCGGATCCCCACAACCATAACACGACCTCGACACGGATAATTGTTATTGCAAACCAGATGAGCTGCCATACCCACCTCGGCCAGAACCATAAGATGCTCAGGATGACTACCCACTCTCAGCACAATACTCCTAGCATGCCTCGAAATCTCACAGAAATGGGCATTATACTCGGTCAGAGATAAACTGCCATATCTCAAGTCCTCAAACCTCAGTCGAATATATTCCCTTATGCTCCAAGGAATTAATCGGTATTGGAAAGAACTAGAGAAAATATATACTTAAATGTGGGAGATCTAATTGATATAAATATCACCAATGTCCTTCACCATTCTCTAGCCTGTCCACAAAGCTGAAGTGCAAAAAAATGAACACCACAAGCATCCACCATACACACTTCCTCAAACATATCATGGCATAAGGTCAAGAACTCGTAAATATCCTCACTCTTACCACCCTGAAACAAGGGTGGTTTCATCTTCTAAAACCTCTCAAAATAATACCATCAGATGTTGTCAAAACAACCTCAGGAGCAATCTGAACACCCATAACTGGTGCTAGAACCACTTGTGGATGACCCCCAAATCCAAAATACCTAGAGCCTTCTATTGACTTAGAGTTTGTGCCTGAAATCCAGTTTGAGAACAATGTGGTGTAACTATCGCACCACTTTAAGAGAAGTTCTTTAGCACACCCAACATCCCCAACTTTGTCCTAGCTACTGGAAAATGGGGCGAGCCAAGTCGAGGCTCACCGGTTGGTTTGGCGCATCGCCAAAGGGGCTTCCCCATCACCTAGTTGGCTGGCTCCTTGGGCTGAGATGCTAGAAATTTAAGCAGACTAAGGGTCCACTTGGCGAGTCACTGAGTGCCCTATGTGCGCCTCAGCGTGCAGCAGGCATGAAGGTAAGTAGGGTCTTTAATGGCATTTCCTATTTAACCTAATTTTGAGACTAAGTTGTTCTATTCCTTAGCTAGTAATGTATATATATTTTTTGCTCAAAACCTCCCCAAGATAAGTCACTCTCCCTAGAACAAAAAAGAAATGAGTCCACAAATTGGACTCATTTACGGCTATATTTTAATAGAAATTTTATCCTCAAATGCTTATTTTATCTCAATATCTGATGAAAACCCTTAAGTTTCAGATATTTGAAGTTTAAAGGAAAGCATGGACACTACGTCGTAAAAAGGAATGAAAAGGCAGAAAAGAACGAAGAAATGAAGGCATGAGGATTGCCGAGTCCACTTGGCGAGTCACCAAAGGGTCTTACTTCGCCTTTTGTTCCAGTGTTCTGAGCCCTAAAGGAAAGGATCAAATCAGCGGAAAAAAAGAGCAGTCGGCGCATCGCCGAGAAATTCCACGAAGCAGTACCATGTCGCCCAATGAACCGGAGCACGACGATGCTGAAGGCTGGTGCAAGACAACGACGAACTACACCAAAGGGCGAATCGCCTAGTTTATCGGCGATTTCGACTAATGATGGTGAATGATCCGTTGCTGCACAAATCTGTGAAAACTATAAATACTAGTTAGAATTGTAGTTTAAAGAGTCGAACAATTATTATAATTTTCATATAGAAGAGTACTTTTTGATATTTCTGCTCTAAGTTTGAGAGGGTTTTAAAGACTTGAAGAACCAAAAGGGTTGCATCTTCAAGATTTGGATTTGGGTCTCATGGATTCTTTAATTTTGGAATGTATCAGGACTTAAATATTCATACCCAGTTGAATGCAAGCTCAATTTGGTATAAATTTTTATCTCCTATACATGTGTGGCTAGAAACCCCAATTCTTGGGGTGTGATTTAGCGAATATGGGTTAAGATAATTGTTGGGTCTTGCTTGCTGATAGTTTAATCATAGTTTAATTGTGATTTCGTTTAGTAGTTGTGGATGAAGTTAATGAATTTGTAGTTGCAAATACAAGTTTATTTATGTATTTTCATCTTGCTCGAGAGAGAGAGGTCGTAAAACTAAAACTATTAAATTGATGGCCGGTGGGAGTGGGTCGACATGAGGTTTAGCTCGAGAGAGTGAATCCTAGTCTCATTCCCACACACTCAGCTCGAGAGAGTGAGTGGGTTAAGGCATAAGCTGGTCTTCATGCGGCAAGTGGGTGTCCGAGAGGAACGCATTTGAAACGAGGTAAGTTGTTCGAGAGAGAGCTTATCCCCCTTAAAGTTTAACCTAGTCACAAT
Organism: Solanum okadae; assembly: GCA_036553675.1. Lineage (NCBI taxonomy): Eukaryota > Viridiplantae > Streptophyta > Magnoliopsida > Solanales > Solanaceae > Solanum > Solanum okadae. The sequence goes on along the minus strand of CM071684.1, from coordinate 18,808,549 downwards.
TATTCTATGAATTTTCTATCATAAGCATGTACACAATAATCTAGCTTAACCCGTATTTTTGTCACATCCCAAGGATCCCCTCTCATTACTTAGAAACCCTTGTTTAATTTGTTGTATTTACCTTACTTGTGAAAAAAAAACCACATTGTTAATTGACACACTTGTGTCTCCCTTTAATTTACAATATTTTTAATCGTTAACGTCTTTAGCTACGACTAGTTAGAACTAAATTTTATTTTTCTACAATTCTCAAAACCACTCTCTTGGGAACGATCCCAGCCCTTTGTTGGGTTACTAAACTATTGTACGATCATAGACACTTGCCTCAGAAGTTGTGTCTTGATTATGCAAACATCAAAATGGCGTCGCTACCAAGGAGTGGTGTTATTTGTGAATTTTTAGTTAAGTTGAATTTTGTTCTTGTTAATTATAGTTACACTTACTTAACTCATAGTTTTGTTTTGCTTGTTTGTGTATTGAAACAGGAAAGATGAGTAGGAATGGTAACTATGGGTACCAAATCGACCAAGTGCTATCTTCTCTCTACCTAGAGCCAAAAGAGGGGTGGCCTCAGGTAAATGAGGCAAACCTCACTAATGGAACTTCAGTGAGGAATTGCATCGTGCCACGACGTTAAATAAGGCACTTTTTGGAAGGCAACCCAAGGTTTTACCGCTTTATTTTTTCTTTAAGAAATAATTGTGTGTTGTTTGTGTAGGTCGAAGTATGGAAAGTGAGTGAAAAGTGCAAATTGGCAAGCCAAAGGTCCAATCGGCGCATCGCCGAAGAAGTCGGCGACCCCGACTTAGACCGACCTTGGACTAAAGATAACTTCAAAGGGAAGTCTGTAAAACTAGGCGTGCCCAGGAAATTATTGGCGAATCGCCGAACTGGTCGGCGATTGCGATCTAGTTCGCCGTTTGGACCCCAGTTTAACTGGAGGTCCAGTAAAACTCGGTGAGGTAAGTATCCACTCGGTGAGTCACCGAATGGATCAGCGACCATGACTGTCGCCGAATGGGGGATAACTGGACGGTTTCTTAAAAGGCCAAAGGTTTAAACTTTCAAACTCTACACTTTCCCTCACTTTAGACCTTCACAAACTTGCACCCGTTTAGTATTTTCAAAAGTATTTTAATCGTTGATTGGTGCTCGGAGTTGGATTACATTGCCGCGTACCATTTCAAAAGTAATTTAATCGACATCTAAGGTTAGTTTCCCGAACTCCAAATTTATTTTAGTAATTTTGTACTCATTTGCAATGATCTTATCTTAGTGATGTTAGTTGGGCCACTCTGATCTTAATTGTTTTTGCTTATGCCTGTGAAAATCTTGCCCGTAGTCTTTATATTGTTAAAATCCCATATATTTTTGTGCCTTAAAATTGGTTAAATCTTGTGGGGTTGTGCTTGCATGTTGTTGAGTCTAGCAGTGAGAAGTCTGAATATCCCAAAGATATAGTAAAGACTAATATTGTCATGCCACCCTGGAAAAGAGAACGGGATATCACAATAAATGAAGGGGGGTCAAATCCTCCCAAGAAGGGAAGATAAGAACCTCCACCTAGAAATAGAGGCAAGGGAAAGAGGTCCATTTCTGATAGGGAGACTACTCTCCAAGGCCCCTATATTCCTTCATGGGCCCAAGGATTCAATGCAATTGTGCAGGCCTTTTTGGCGGATACACCTGTGGCAACTCCTAGTGGATCTGGTACTGTTGTTTCTTCTGAGATGACTCCGAGTACTGAGACCCAAGTCCAGACTGATACACCGGGCACTGATGCCTTGACAGATGGAGTGACTGCTAAGACAGGATCCCCTCTTTACCGCCCTTTCTGTCTTTATTTCTTTTCACTTTTGGATATATTTATTTGCATTTGAGGACAAATGTTTTTTATTTGTGGTGGGGTGAGGCCCACCTTTGGGTGTTGTTTGTGACTTCTGTTTTGTTTATCTATTAGGGCTTTGTGCTAAATTTGTGTTACACAGCTTTTTGTGGAAGGTTTGAGCTTGTGGCTCCTTGATTTTAAATTATAAATGATTTTTAACCTTTCCAAAAAAAATTTGCCACCCCTTCTGTGTTGAATGTGGCTGTTCTCTTACAAATTTGAGTATCGGCTTTGATCAATACTGATGACTTGAATAGTGCTCATAATCGAACAAACATAAATGTGCAGCTACGATGAGGCCAAATAAAGTTGCTTAGACAAAATGTGAACTCTTTGCATCTCGTTGTGACTAGCCAATTATCGAATCGAGTCTCTTGTGATGATCGCTGCACGCTAGCCAAAGTGTGGAGTCTTTTTTGACTTTGATGTCAATGCCTTGTGTGATGAGCTTACTGTGAACCATGCATGATAACACTTAGAATTTTCCCCGTTGGTCCGGTCGACCAAGTAAGGCTATCTCTTGATATAATCTTAGGCAACTTCGAAGAGTGTGAACCAATTTGACATATACCTCTTTTGTGACCAGCCTTGTGAGCGTGTGATTCTCTCTTGACCACCCTTTGAGCCTTACTTTTCTTTGAAAGAAACCTGATGAAAACTAGACCTTTCTTAATCCATTACCTATAATCCTCTTGAATTGTGGTTAACTGAATAGCCAACTTAGGCAAAAAGCCTCAGTTGGGGGTGTGGTGAAAAAGAAATGGAAAAGTCAAGAAGTGCAAGGAAATCTCCTTTAACCCATGGTGTTGAGAAAAATGGAACCCTTCCACATAAAAAAAGAGAAAGAGAGAAAGAGAAGAAAAGAATAAAAAAATAAAGAGAAAGTTGTGGAATAAAGTACTAAAGAAATAGGATTCCGAACAATCCATGGGAAGCGAATAATAAGATGACCTATGACGCACTAATGAAAATGATGAAGGAAAAAGAAAGGAAGTGTTGAGAGCACCATATTTCATGAGGATAAAAGGCACTGAGCCTAAATGACCATACCTTTTCACTCAGCCCCGTTACAAGCCTTGTTAAGACCTTTGTGATCTTGAAAAAGTCAAAACAAATGTTGATTGGAAAATACGGGCAAACCTATGGGTGAAAGCATGCATTGTGTTCATCTTTGTGAGTGTAAGCATTGTATCTGATTCCTTAAATTTAAATTGATTATACCTTCGCGTGTGAAAATGGAATCGTCATTTCTATGAGGGCATTCAAAGGCTTTTGTTGGGCTTGAACTAGCATTTGAAGCAAGTATTGCGAGCTTGAGAATCTTTGATAATGGTGTGTCACAACTTGAATCATTGAGTACACAATTGAGTCTTGTTATGTACATTCATAATTGTGTCTTGTGTAGCACTTTTTGATACATCCTTGTTGAATAGATGAACTTGAGTTTTACTTGAGGACAAGCAAAAGTTTTAGTTGGGCGTGTTGATGAGTCTATAAATTGGACTCATTAAGGGCTATATTTAAATAGAAATTGTGTCCTCAAATGCTTATGTTATCTCAATATCTGTTGAAAACCCTTAAGTTTCAAGTATTTGAAGTTTGAAAGAAACCTAGGACACTACATCACAAAAAGGAACGAAAAGGCTGAAAAGAACGAAGAAACGAAGGCCTGAGGATCGCCGAGTCCACTTGGCGAGTCACCGAAGGATATTATGTCGCCTTTTGTTCCAGTGTTCTGAGCCCTGAAGAAAAGGATCAAGTCGGCGGAAAAAGGGAGAAGCCGGCGCATCATCGAGAAGTTCCGCAAAGCAGTACCATCTCGCCCAATGACCCAAAGCACGATGATGCTGAAGGGTGGTGCAAGACGGCGATGAACTACACCAAAGGGCGAATCGCCGAGTTGATCGGCGATTCTGACTAACGACGCCGAATGATCCGCTGCAACAAAAATTTGTGTAAACTATAAATACTAGTTAGAGCTATAGTTTAAAGAGTCCAACAATTATTATAATTTCCATATAGAATACTACTTTTTGATATTCTTGCTCTAAGTTTGAGAGGGTTTTGACTAATTAAAGATCCGAAGGGTTTCATCTTCAAGATTTGAATTTAGGTCTCATGGATTCTTCAATTTTGGCATGTATCAAGACTTAAATCTTAATACCCAATTGAATGCGAGCTCAATTTGGTATAAATTTCTATCTCATATATACATGTGTGGCTAAAAACCCCAATTCATGCGGTGTGATTTAGCGAATATGGGTTAAGATAATTGTTGGATCTTGCTTGCTGATAGTTTAATCGTAGTTTAATTGTGGTTTTATTCAGTAGTTGTGGATGAATTTAATGAATTTGTAGTTGCAAATATAAGTTTATTTATGTCTTTTCGGCTTTCTAGAGTGAGAGGTCGTAAAACCAAAACTATTAAGTTAATGGTCGGTGGGAGTGGGTCGACATGAGGTTAAGCTCGAGAGAGTGAGTGGGTTAAGGCGTAGCTTGGTCTTCATGCGGCAAGTGTGTGTCCGAGAGGAATGCATTTGAAACGAGGTAAGTTACTCGAGAGAGAGCTTATCCCCCTTAAAGTTTAGACTAGTCACAATTATTCTATGAATTTTCTATTGAAAGCATGTACCCAATAATCTAGCTTAACCCGTATTCCCGTCAGATCCTAAGGATCCCCTCTCATTACTTAGAAATCCTTGTTCAATTTGTTGTATTTACCTTACTTATGACAAAACCCCCCATTGTAAATTGACATTCTTATGTCCCCCTTTAATTTACAATGTTTTTAAACGTTAATGTCTTTAGCTACGACTAGTTAGAACTAAATTTTATTTTTCTATTAATTTTCAAAACCACTCTCTTGGAAACGATCCTAACCCTTGGTTGGGTTACTAAACTATTGTACGATCGTAGACACTTGTATCAGAAGATGTGTCTTGATTACGCAAACATCAAAATGGCGTCGCTACCGGGGAGTGGTGTTATTTGAGAATTTTTAGTTAGGTTGAATTTCGTTCTTGTTAATTATAGTTACACTTACTTAATTCTTAGTTTTGTTTTGCTTGTTTGTGTATTGAATAATGAAAGATGAGTATGAATGGTAACTATGGGTACCAAATGGACTAAGTGCTATCTTCTCTCTACCTAGAGCCAAAAGAGGGGTGGTCTCATGAAAATGAGGCAAACCTCACTAATGGAACTTGAGTGAGGAGTTACGTCCTGCCACGACGTTAAATAACGCACTTCTTGGGAGGCAACCCAAGGTTTTACCGCTTTATTTTTGCTTTAAGAAATAATTGTGTGTTGTTTGTGTAGGTTGAAGTATGGAAAGTGAGTGAAAAGTGCACATTGGCGAGCCAAAGGTCCAATCGACGCATCGCCGACGAAGTCGGCGACCCCGACGTTGGACTAAAGATAACTTCAAAGGGAAGTCTGTAAAACTCGGCGTGCCAAGGAAATTATTGGTGAATCACCGAACTGGTCGGCAATTGCGATGTAGTTCGCCGTTTGGACCCCCACTATAACTGGAGGTCCAGTAAAACTCTGTGGTAAGTATCCACTTGGCGAGTCACCGAATGGATCAGTGACCACGACTGTCGCCGAATAGGCGAGAACTGGACGGTTTCTTAAAAGGCCAAAGGTTTAAACTTTCAAACTCTACATTTTCCCTAACTTTAGACCTTCAAAAACTTGCACCCGTTTAGTATTTTCAATATTTCTTGCGCTTTTACTGTATTTGAGTCGTTGATTGGTGCTCGGAGTTGGATTGCATTGTCGCGTAGCATTTCAAAAGTATTTTAATCAGCATCTAAGGTTGGTTTTCTGAACCCCGAATATATTTTTAGCAATTTTGTACTCATTTGCAATGATCTTATCTTAGTGTTGTGTGTTGGGCCTCTTTGATCTTAATTGTTTTTGCTTATGCCTATGAAAATCTTGCCCGTAGTGTTTATATTATTAAAATCTCATATATTTTTTGTGCCTTAAAATTGATTAAATTTTGTGGGGTTATGCATGCATGTTATTGAGTCTAGAAGGGAGAAGTCTGAGTATCCCAAAGATATGGTAAAGACCAATATTGTCATGCCACCCTGAAAAAGAGCACGGTATATCACAATAAATGAAGGGGGGTCAAATCCTCCCAAGAAGGGAAGACAAGAACCTCCACTTAGAAATAAAAGCAAGGGAAAGAGGTCCATTTTTTACAAGGAGACTACTCCCCGAGGCCTCTATATTTCTTCATGGGCCCGAGGATTCAATGCAGTTGTGCAGGCCTTTTTGGCGGATACACCCTTGGCAGCTCCTAGTGGGTCTGGTACTGCTGTTTCTTCTAAGGTGACTCCGGGTACTGAGACCCAAGTCCAGATCGATACATCGGGCACTGATGCCCAGACAGATGGAGCGACTGCTTAGACAGGATCCCCTCTTTACCTCCCTCTATGTCTTTATTTCTTTTCACTTTTGATTATTTTTATTTGCATTTGAGGACATATTTTTTTTATTTGTGGTGGGGTGAGACTCATCTTTTTGTGTTGTTTGTGACTTCTGTTTTGTTTCTCTATTTGGACTTTCTGCTAAATTTGTGTTACACTGCTTTTTATGGAAGGTTTGAGCCTGCGGCTCCTTACTTTTAAATTATGAATGATATTTGACCCTTCTGGAAAAAAATTATCACCCTTTCTGTGTTGAATGTGGTTGTTCTCTTGCAAATTTGAGTATCGACTTTGATCAATAACGATGACTTGAATAGTGCTCATAATCAAATAAACATGAATGTGCAGCTACGATGAGGCCTAATGAGGTTGCATAGACAATATGTGAACTCTTTGCATCTCGTTGTGACTAGCCAATTATCGAATCGAGTCTCTTGTGATGATCATTGCACGCTAGCGAAAGTGTGGAGTCTTGTTTGACTTTGGTGTCAATACCTTGTGTGATAAGCTTACTGTGAACCATGCATGATAACACATATAATTTGCCTCGTTGGTTCGGTCGACTAAGTAAAGCTATCTCTTTATATGATCTCAGGCAACTTCGAAGAGTGTGAACCAATTTGACATATACCACTTTTGTGACCTACCTTGTGAGCATGTGATTCTCTCTTGAACACCCCTTGATCCTTACCTTTCTTTGGAAAAAGCCTGATGAAAACTAGACCTTTCTTAATCCATTACCTATAATCCTCTTGAATTGTGGTTAATTGAATAGCCAACTTTGGCCAAACACCTAAGTTAAGGGTGTCGTGAAAAAGAAATGGGAAAGTCAAAAAGTGCAAGGAAAGTCTCCTTTAACCCATGGTGTTGAGAAAAATGGAACCCTTCCATATAAAAAAATGAGAAAGAGAAAAAGAGAAGAAAATAATAAAAAAATTAAGAGAAAGTTGTGGAATAAATTACCACAGAAATAGGGTTCCGAACAATCCATGGGAAGCGAATAATAGGATTACCTATGATGCACTAATGAAAATGATGAAGGAAAAACAAAGGAAGTGTTGAGAGCACCACATTTCATGAGGATAAAAGTCACTGGGCCTAAATGACCATACCTTTTCACTCAGCCCCGTTACAAGCCTTGTTAAGACCTTTGTGATCTTGAGAAAGTCGAAACAAATGTTGATTGGAAAATACAGGCAAACTTATGGGCAAAAGCATGCATTGTGTTCATCTTTGGGAGTGTGAGTGTTGTATCTGATTCCTGAACTTTAAATTGATTATACCTTTGCATATGAAAATGGAATCATCATTTGTGTGAGGGCATTCGAAGGCTTTTGTTGAGCTTGAACTTGCATTTGAAGCAAGTATTGCGATCTTGAGAATCTTTGGTAATGGTGTGTCACAACTTGAATCTTTGGTACACAATTGATCCTTGCATAAGTAAATTGAGTCTTGTTGTGTAAATTCAAAAATGACTCTTGTGTAACACTGTTTGAGCCACCCTTGTTGAGCTGCTGAACTTGAGTTTTACTGAAGGACAAGCAAAAGTTTAAGTTGGGGGTGTTGATGAGTCCACAAATTGGACTCATGTAGGGCTATATTTTAATAGAAATTGTGTCCTCAAATGCTTATTTTATCTCAATATCTGATGAAAATCCTTCAGTTTCAGGTATTTGAAGTTTGAAGGAAAGAATAGACACTACGTCGCAAAAAGGAACAAAAAGGCTAAAAAGATCGAAGAAATGAAGGCCTAAGGATCGCCGAGTCCGCTTGGAGAGTCGCCGAAGGGTCTTACTTCTCCTTTTGTTCCAGTGTGATGAACCCCAAAGGAAAGGATCAAGTCGGCGGAAGAAGGGAGCAGTCGGCGCGTCACCGAGAAGTTCCATGAAGCAGTACCATATTGCCCAATAACCCAGAGCACGACTATGTTGAAGGCTGGTGCAAGACGGCGATGTACTACACCAAAGGGCGAATCGCCTAGTTGATCGGCGATTCCGACTAACGACGCCGAATGATCCGCAGCAACACAAATTTGTGAAAACTATAAATACTAGTTAGAGTTGTAGTTTTAAGAGTCGAACAATTATTATAATTTTCATATAGCATAGTACTTTTTGATATTTTTTCTCTATGTTTGAGGGAGTTTTGAAGACTTGCAGATCCAAAGGGTTTCATCTTCAAGATTTGGATTTGGGTCTCTCGGATTCTTCAATTTTGGCTTGTATCAAGACTTAAATCTTCATACCCAGTTGAATGCAAGCTCAATTTGGTATAAATTTCTATCTCTTATACATGTGTGGCTAAAACCCCCAATTCTTGAGGTGTGATTTAGCGAATGTAGGTTAAGATAATTGTTGGGTCTTGCTTGCAGATAGTTTAATCGTAGTTGAATTGTGATTTCGTTTAGTAGTTGTGGATGAATTTATTGAATTTGTAGTTGCAAATACAAGTTTATTTATGTGTTTTCGGCATGCTCGAGAGAGAGGTCGTAAAACTAAAATTATTAAATTGATTGCTGGTGAGAGTGGGTCGACATAGGTTCAGCTCGAGAGAGTGAATCCTAGTCTCATTTCCACACACTCAGCTCAAGAGAGTGAGTGGGTTAAGGCGTAGGCTGGTCTTCATGCGGCAAGTGGGTGTTCGAGAGGAACGCATTTGAAATGGGGTAAGTTGCTCGAGAGAGAGCTTATCCCCCTTAAAGTTTAGCCTAGTCACAATTATTCTATGAATTTTCTATCGAAAACATGTACCCAATAATCTAGCTTAACCCGTATTCCGATCTCATCCCAAGGATCCCCTCTCATTACTTAGAAATCCTTGTTTAATTTGTTGTATTTACCTTACTTGTTACAAGAAACCCCCAATGGTTAATTGACACTATTGTGTCCCCCTTTAATTTACAATGTTTTTAATCTTTAATGTCTTTAGCTACGACTAGTTAGAACTAATTTTTATTTTTCTATTATTAATTCTCAAAACTGCTCTCTTGGGAATGATCCCAACCCTTGGCTGGGTTACTAAACTATTGTACGATCGTAGACACTTGCATCGGAAGTTGTGTCTTGATTACGCAAACATCACCTCTCCAAAAGAAATTCTATCTCTAGGACTTCAAGGAAGAAGAAGAGGAAAGTTGAAGCTAGAGATTGATGAAACAAGGATTCATTTCAGTCAATTTCTTTGGAAAATCACAACTAAGGTATGGTAGCTCTTCATCCATGGATAGCTTTCATCCATGGAGTCACTTCAAACTAAATTTCAAAACTAGTGATTTCCCCAAAAGTTAGGGTTTGATTCCAAAGTAATGGGTTCCTTTCAAAAACATTTCGAATGATTTATTCATGATATATTATGTATAAATTGATTATTTCCTATGGTTTTCATGTTGAATTCCCCCAAGAACCGATGAAACCCCCAAATTACTCAACTATGATCTTGAGATGTGGGTTTGTTGATTATAGAAGAATGTTATGAGATTATGCATGTAATGATTGGGTTAATTGAATTATGATTTCAACCATGTCTAATGTAGTAATTCAAGATGTGTTGATTGAATGTGGTCTATGGTCCTTGAAGGGGAAAATTATTAGAATTATGCATGATTATGAGATTTATGAATATGCTTAAGGAACACTTTGAGAGTAAAGTGATTATGATTATGATCTAGTTGTTGTGTTGTTGAAATATTATCCACTCACACACTTAAGCATGACTATGAATGAAGTACCCATGATTATGATAATGTTGTTGATGATTCTAAGGTTGAAAGGCTATTCTCACCTATTGAATCTATGAGCTAACTTATGTATTATGTTGGATTGAGTGTTGGAACATTCTTCCATAAATATGAACTTAAGTCAAGACTTAACATGAACTTAATGGGAATTATGATTAGCATCGAGTGGATATTAAATATGAGATGAAAGCTTTTATGCTAGTTGAGTCCGACTTTCCAAATGGGTTCCTTCTACGCAAATTAAGTTCGGGTTCCCAAAACATGTATCTCATGTGATGGAAGCCTTATACCATAGTCGACTCCGGGTTTCTAGTAGTCATCTCCTTATCCCATAACTATGTGCCCCCATAGGTCTTTAGCTAGTGGATCCACCTAAAATCTAACAAACCATGGTCTTACCTTAGGCAAGTAGGACAACCCTTTACAGTGTGGGTAACACTAGATTCCATGTTTAAGCTCACATGGTCTATGTCAGTTAAGGCTAATTCCCACCATGATAAATATGAACAAGAACATGAATTATGAACTATGGTTACTCAAGAAGCTTTACTTAGCATGGGTGGGATTATTGGATCTTATTCATGCACTGCACAAGTATGCTTTGAGGGTTCTTATGGTATGTTTCCACTGTGACATGATGATCTATATGTTGAATATGCTTATGACTTATGCTTTTACACTAATCTTCATGTTGATCCTTAAACTTGGTAAAGTGCATATTTTCAACTAAAATGTCCTTATTAGCATGTCTTCAATATTTTGAGCATGGCTATCATACTTAGTGCATCTTCGTACTAACCCATATTTTCCTATATTTTCCACAAGTGTAGGGTCCAGTGTTTGAGGTGACCTTCCTTTAGTACAAGCTTGGATTCGACTATTCTCCTTGCTTGTGCTGAGTCCTCATGGTTCAAGAACGGATGATATCTTTGTAGTTTCTTTTCCTTGTATTCCCTTTCGGATTTTTGTTGTAAGGGTTGTGACCCTATTTCATTTAAAGTATTGTAATAGATGGCTAATTGAGACAAGTCTAGACTTCCGCTTTTCTTTATGAAAATTTTGGACTTGAGAAATGTGTTTTTACTCTTTGCTATTCTATTCTTATGTTATGAAAATTTAAGTCATGAGATCAAACTGGCTCCTTAACATGTCATATTGAGATCCAACACATTCAACTCATCAAGTCTATAGATCTAGCACATTTCAAAATTTTTGACGGGTATCAATTTCATGCTCTTTATGACATCATGCTTTCATTCTTCTACTTACTTCTACACATACAATCCTAAACATGCCGGTTCAACATAAAAGTAAACACTCCATTTGGGGAAAAGAACAGAGGCAAGAAAACACCAAAGGAGGATTATGAGTTGGGTTACTCAGACTTCACCCTATCACTCACACTCCATTTACCCCACCCCCAACAAAATAAGGTGTGATTTCCCTCAAAGCAAAAATTCAAAAGTAAAGCATAGGTTGAAGCAATCCTATGGCGCAAATGCGCCGAAGACCTCTCCAGAAGAGGGTAAGTCCGATTTTCCAGAACCTACTAGATCTACTCTCGGAATACCATCACTAGTGCCCTCATTAGTAGTCAGAGCACCCTACGTAGTGCTCACATCGTTGGATGGGCCAACATCCACTTCTCGGGCCCACTGTTGTCTCCTCTCCTCATCAAGTATAGATGCCCTCTAGGCCACCTCAAGTTGCTAGCGCTCCTTTTTCTCCAATTTTTATGCCTCCTCAGCATCAAAAGTGTGGTCAGAGTGGGGGGCTTCCCACCAGCACGATAAGAATCTGATAGTGGCACAACATCGCCAAACAAAGCATTCATCACCACATCATCCTCCTCCGTTGTATGGGTAACCTCTAGTGCAGTATCAGGAGTGGCTAGGAGGGAATCAACATCAGCACGAAGGTTGGCCAACTCCGTTTGAAAGGTGGTCACATCAATGTTCGGGGCAGGACTCTCAAGGACTCGCAACTCAAAAGCATCTAGGCGCTTATAAACGGCATGGATCTTCTGATCCATCATTTGCTCCATCCTCGCCTCAGAATCCTTTATCGAACGTTACATCCATGGCCTCATATGTTGCAGTAGGGTGGCCATCTGTGTCTCCAGCTTCTGGACTCGAGCTAGAGGAACGACGGTGGACCTTGAAGAGGGAGTGGCTCAGGAAGAGCCTGGATAGTGATTCTAGATGGTGGAGCCTGAGCATCTGTTGTAGGGGCCGGATTGGTGGTGTCATCAACTTGCATCTGCTCCACGACCGCAGCAAGGTCCTCACCCAAAGGCGGTATGGCAACATGTGTCTCCCTCTGAGGTGCATCTAAGTTTGTTTCACCCCTAATGAGGCCAATATCGATTGTCCTGTTCACCTCAAGAAACCTGTCACAATGCCAAATTGCCACTAAACACTCTCTGCAAAGATGAAATATCAGACATGGGAAGGGTAGTGTGGTGGTGGTCTTGAAAGCCCTTTTGTGGATCTCAGCAATCAGGATCCGAAAAAAATCAATCTCTAAACCCGCCATAATGGTTGCTAGCATCACGGCCCGGTCCCATGTAACAACTTTGTCCGCCTGAGTCAGGGACAGTCTAGTCCGAACATTTAGCCAAAAGAATTTAGCAGCAAAACTTAGCGTCGCCTTCCTAATACCCAGGGTAGGAGTTCATACCCACTCAGTGAGCTCCCCATCCTCGGCGATATGACGTGTCATCTACCTCAAAAGTGTCTCTCTATGCTCGGCATCCCTCTGAAATGCCCTGCTCAGAATGATTCCCATCTTGTAGTCATACTCTGATGTATTAATCAGCCGAGTGTGGGCTGGACAATAGAGGAATCGGTGGATAGTGGTCTCACAGATTTCCACGGGGAAATTCCGCACCAAGGTCATCTAGAGTGGGGGTTGAACTATGGGGGACCCATTTAGAGATAGAATTTCAGACGGTGGAAGCATATGAGGCATAGAATTCTCTGGCCATCTCCTCATTGTAGGTCATGGGGCTACGTGCCATCCACTTATATTTGTACCTCCTGAAGACCTCCTCAACAACTGGTGTAGTATGGAGGCTACCTATAAGGACCCTGCACTCCTCAGTGACTATCCTAACCATCCTCCGGTGCTTATTGAACAATGGTACCACTCTCATAGATATGGTACTGGCCATCCACGCACCATCTGTTCAGCTAAGCTACATTAGGGGTAGGCTCAGCTTTGGGAGGTAGAAGGGTCTACCCAATGCTATCGGCCTCGGACAAGGAAGCGGTGTTGCCGCTAGAGTTGGAGCCAGACTGTGAGTCTCTACTGTGTGTGACCCACTCCTCAGACTGGGGGCGGTGACCTCGTCACTAGTGGAAACAAAATGTCAGGGTTGTCTTCTAATGGTCGATTGTGCGGTGGGGGAGCCCCTGGTGGTTGGTGGGACATACTTCTAATCAGTGTCCTCATCCAACAGACGTCGGGATGGGGCTTCAGACTTGGACTTACCCTTCCTAGCGTATACCGGTGCATGTTTCGAAGCCAGGGTACCTGTGGAAAACTAGTTAGTACCAAAACAAGGCAATAAGACTCATGGAATAATTTTAGAACAAGACTCATTCCTAGAAAAACTAAAAAAAGTAGGCTGTAACAGAATCGGTGACCCACGGTGGGTACCTACGGTCTGTCGATGGATCAATGGTCCGTAGGTCCCCTCCATAAGTTAGGAGGTCATATTTTAGGTTGTAGATTGAGAACCATGGATGTGCAGAACGGTCCTTCGATCAAACGACGTACCGTAGTCCAACCGTGGTTCTGTACTTAAAAAATTATGTGTGTGCCACTGACCCACGGACCCCGACTTACGGTCCATAGGTTGACCTATGGTCTGTGGGTGGGGCTCATTGATACGGTATGTTCCACGTATCATACTGGAATTCACAAACAATGCAATATTTCAACAAACACTTAATACAACTAAGCCTATATATGCAATTCAACATATATTTTGGTAGTTCATCATCCTTAGGGTTGTGATCATTCAAGTTTGTTCACATTCACACAGAAACTATTGAACAACCCTAAGTCAAAACTCCCAATTAGGCATATTGATCTTTTTAGTGGATTTTAATTAACAAAACACTCACATACCATCATTCCAAGGGTGTTCTAAACTACCAGTCATCATTCAAACACCTGATTTATCAACCTAAGGTCAAGTTCATCGTTGTGATTTCAATATGAAACTATGAAATGTTCAAAGTTTGGGAGAAATCAACTTACCTAACAAGTAATAAAAAATGGTGAGTGTGTGAGCTACTGCAAAAACTCCTAGAACAACGTGGACACCGAACCCAGACCATGAAATCGCTTGGAGAAGAAAATGGAAGTAATTTGGGAAAGAAGAGAGGAGATATGGGATTTGGGATTCATTGTAGATCAGTAAGGGATGATTTGGTGGGTTATTAAAGGAAGAAAATAGGTATATGGAAGGTTAAAAATGATTAGGAGGGAATTATGGAACTGGGGGATGTTTTTAAAAATGAAAGGTTTTATAAAAAAGGGGTCTGGGTAGGGTCGGCAGAAACCCTAGTCAGGACCTACGAGACTTCGTCGACAGTCTGTGGGTCGACCTATGGTCCATCGATTGGGTCCATAGGTTACTCTGACACTTACAAAAATTAGAAACTTACTTGGGATCTACAGACGCCATCCACGGTCCGTGGATTGACCAACGGACCGTCGATGCGGCCCGTAGACCACTGCACAACTTTTTCTGCAGATATTTCCTTTTCATCCCTACACACGTAGCAACCATTAGGACTTCTTTAAAAAAATTCGTGGACTTTTTTTTAGACACAGACCCAATTTTATATCTAGCCAACACTAAACATAAAGATAAATACCTATCGAAATAGCTAAAAATATAAATAAATAAACGAAAAGAAAACTCTTTAATTGAAAAGAAAATCCTATAGTTGGATATATTGTACATTTTGGGTTGCTTCCCAAGAAGCGCTTGATTTAATGTCGGGGCACAATGCAGACACCTTGATTACTCAGATTTCATCAAGATAATAAGCCTCTATGACTTCTTGCACACTTTCAGATTTTCCCATGTAGACTTTGATCCTCTGTCCATTCACTTTGAACCTAGTCCCTTCCTTGTTCTCGAGCTCAACCCCTCCATGTGGAAATACCTGAGTAACTCTGAATGGCCCAGTCCACTTGGACTTGACCTTGCCAGGAAACAAGCGCAACCTTAAGTTGAATAAGAGCACCAGATCCCCCACAACAAATTCACGCTTTTCTATCTTCTGATCATGGTACTTCTTCATTTTATCCTTGTATAAGGCTGAAATCTCATATGTTTTTAGGCAAAACTCATCAAGATCATTCATGTCACTCAATCATTGCCTCGATGCGGCTCCCCGATCCAAATTCAACTTCATTAGCACCACATTGCTTTATGCTCTGACTCTACAGGCTAATGGGATCACTTCCCATATACAAGTTGGTAAGGAGACATACCTATGGGAGTCTTAAATGCAATGTGATAGGACCATTGAGCATCATCAAGCCTTCTTGACCAATCAGTTCTATTGGCCTTCACAGTCTTTGCAAGGATTTGCTTTATCTCTCTATTTGACACCTCAACTTGCCCACTAGACTGCGGATGATAAGGGGTGGCTACATTATGACGTACCCCATATTTCTCTAGCAACAACTTGAACAACTTGTTACAAAAGTGTGAACCTCTATCGCTGATAATTGCCCTAGGTGTACCAAATCTGGAGATGATACTCTTTTTCAGGAATGCGGGGACACTCTTTCCCTCATTTGAAAACACTATTGCTTCCACCCATTTCGATACTTAGTCAACCGTAAAAAGAATATACTTCATTCCATGTGAACTTAAAATGGACCCATGAAGTGAAGTCCCCAGACATCAAATAGGATTCATAGGGAGCTCTTGCTTCTTTGAAATTCCTCGTTCTCTTTGACAACAGTCACAAGATTTGGCAAAATCATGAGCATCTTGGTGGATGGTAGGCCAGTAATACCCACACTGTAAGATTTTATGAGCAGTCCGAATACCACTATGGTGCCCACCAACGGGTGATGAATGGCACGCCTCAAGTATACTCATCACCTCTAGCTCAGGTACATAGCGTCGAATGATCCCATCAGCACAAATACGAAACAAGTAAGGCTCATCCCAAAAGAATTTCTTCAAATCAGACATGAATTTTTTTCTTTGGTGGAAAGACAAATCCAACAGAACCAAATCACTTGCCAAGTAATTAGCAACATATGCGAACCAAGGGATAAGATCATGAAAAGCAGCCAATACTTGTTCATCAAGGAATGCATCATTAATCTCAACACCATCCTCAAATTTATTCATAGCCTCTTCCTTTAGTCAGGACAAATGATCAGCAACCCGGTTTTCTATCCCCTTTCTATCCTTCACCTCAAACTCGAACTCTTGCAACAACAACACCCATCTAATCAACCTCAGTTTTGCATCTTTTTTCCCCATCAGATACCACAATGCAGAATGGTCAGTATGCACTATGACCTTAGAACTAAGCTAGTAGGACCTAAATTTCTCAAATGTGAACACCACAGCAAGGAGCTCATGTTCAGTCATTGTATAGTTCTTTTAAGCCACATTCAAAGCTTTGCTGGCATAGTAAATTGGGTGAAGAATCTTTTCTTGCCTCTGTCCTAACACTGCCCTAAGCACCACCCCGCTCGCGTCACACATAACTTCTAAAGGTTGTTCCCAATCTGGTGAAATAATGATAGGTGCGGAAGCTAACTTGGCTTTCAACTGACCAAATTCTCTCAGACAAGCTTCATCAAAATCAAACTTACACTCTTTTTCAAGCAGTTTGCACAATGGATGTGCAATTATTGAGAAATCTTTTATGAACCTTCGGTAGAAACTTGCATGTCTAAGAAAACTCCGAACACCTTTTACAGAGATGGTTGGTGGAAGCTTCTCTATTACCTCAACTTTGCCTCAGTCAACCTCAAGACCTTTCTGTAAAATTTGATGACCCAACACTATACCCTCTATAACAATGAAGTGACACGTTTCTCAATTTAGCACAAGATTGCACTCTTCACAGCGTTTTAGTATCTCGGCCAAATTCATCAAAAAACCATCAAACAAGTCACGTACCACTGAGAAATCATCCATAAATACCTCAATTGTGTCCTCAACCATATCTGAGAATATCGGCATCATACACCGCTGGAAGGTCGCTAGAGCATTACACAACCCAAATGGGATCCTTTTGAAGGCGAAAGTCCCATAAGGACAAGTGAAGGTGGTTTTCTCTTGGTCTTCTGGAGCTATAGAGATTTTATTGAAACCCAAATACCCATCAAGAAAACAATACCAACCCTTACCAGCGAAACGATCCAGCATTTGATCCATGAATGGCATAGGGAAGTGGTCTTTCACTGTCTATGCATTTAGCATGCGGTAGTCCATACACCCTCTCCAACCAATCACCGGCCTCATTGGGAGAAGCTTATTTTTAGAATTTGGAACCACAGTGATTCCCCACTTCTTTGGCACACGACAAACCCAACTACTATCAGCGATGGGATATATGACTGCATCATCCAACCACTTAATGATCTCCTTTTTCACAACCTCTTGCATAGGGGGATTCAGTCTCATTTGGTGCTCTATACAAGGCTTAATGTCCGGCATGAGTTGGATTTTATGAGAACAAATGCCTGGTGGAATCCCAATAATATTCACAATAGTCTATCTAATAGCCCTCTTGAACTGCTTCAGAACCGAAACCAAAGCCTCAAATTGCTCCTCACTCAAATCGGCAGCAATGATCACTAGTAAAGTGCTATCTTTCCCCAAGAACATATACCTCAAGTGGGATGGTAGAGCCTTAAGTTCCAGTTTTGGAGGCTCTTCTACAGACGATTTTGCAAGTGGGGAATCGCGATTCTTCATATCTAACTCCAATATTTTTGGTTTGGAATAGAATTTGAACCTATCAAGTGCGGAGACCAATTCATCATGGTCTTCAATACCATCACCATCAAAATTCATCATTACCACTGCTAGTGCATCAATACCCAACCTCATTTCGATAGATACTTCGGAACCACACTTCACAACATGATCTACCACTGACACCGACTTAAGATCACTTTCCTGCTTCATAGACCTACATATATTAAAATTTACCTCCTCATTATTCAATTTGAACTTCATTTTCCCTCTCTCCATATTGACTAAAGCACGCCCAGTAGCAAGGAATAGTCTCCATAAGATGATGGGGATCTCAAAATGAACCTCACAATAAAGTATTACAAAGTCCTCCGGAAAGATGAACAACTCTACTTTCACAAGGACATCTTAGAGAACACCAATAGTCTTCTTCACAGTTCTATCTGCCATAAGTAAACGCAATGTGATCGGTTTTGGAACCCCTAAACCCACCTTCTTGTAGATCAACAATGGCATCAAATTAATATTGGCACCTAAATAACACAAAGCTTTCTAAGTATGTTCCAATTCTAGTGTCCAATCCAAAATTTAGAATAAGTAAGTTTGTGTCGAGATTGTCCAATTTACTGGTAAAAGAATATCGTATGGCCATGTTTGAGCATGATATGAATATATCTCGTCTTGTAGTTTATGCCTATCAAATTGAGCAAAGGAAACTTGAGGAAAGATTGAGGGAGAAAAAGAGGGTTAGGATTGAAGATGATAGCTTTTCTCTTGGAAGGTTCTCCAGACAAGGTCCTTTTAGGTTTCCCCCAAGATTTAGTGAAGAGAGAGTGTCTAACCCTAAGCCTCGGAGAAGGAGAGATAGTAAATCTTTGTTTCTAAAACCTACTTGTGCTAGGTGTGGAAAGAGACATGAGGGTAGATGTTTAGTCGGTATGGAGGGTTGTTATGGTTGTGGTGAGAGTGGCCACAAAATGAGAGATTTCTCGGTGCTTAGGGCTAGGGGTAGAGAGAGGAAGAAAATTGAATCATATGCTCTTCAAGCTAAAAATGGCCAAGAGTGATCTCCAAATGTTGCTACTGGTATGTGTTTTAATGCTTTATTAGATACCGATATTGTTTGGTCTTTTGTGACTTGATATGTTGGACTTGAAGTTGTCTTTAGTATAAATGATGTTTAGAAGAATTTGTATAGGCTTACTCCCAAGGGGGAGATGGTGTGCCTATATAGTAAGGTTATTGTGTTTCTATGTGTTGCCATGATTTCCTTATGTGGTGCATGTTCATGAAAGCTTGTGATTCAAAAGAAAATGAGTTAGCATTGTTTTTCCTCATGCTGTAGTGCATTTGAGTATAAGTTGCCTATAGACTTCATAAGAGGAATTAATGGGCATGCCTTAGTTTGGAATTGAGAGATTCCTCCTTGAGTAAATGCTTTTTTAGAGTAAATTGCATTTAGTCTCCATTAGTGTGTGTTGAGAATATTTTAGTTTGGAGATGGTAGTTCTTCCTTGAATATGAGTAGATATAGAATTTCATGCATTTTGGGTTGTTAGATGTAGTTCCTACTCCCTTGTGTTGCATTGAATATGTTTAGCGTGGAATTGAAGTTTTCTTCCTTTGTTTATGTGCATTAGATGATTTGCATCCATGATAGGCTGCTAGTGTCGAGTCGTTTCCTTTAAGAAGTGTTTAGAATTGTTATTCGAGGAAGAATGATCCCAAAGAGGAGAAATTGTAACATTCCGGAAACTAGTAGGTGAAACTAGAGCCTTACATGAGAGTTTTAGAGTGTGATGTGAGGGGTAGAATCATAAAATGACTTCCCACACCTAGAATGAGTGGTGTAGGGGTTAAACGTCAAGGTACGACTCCCCAAGGACCAACCAAGGGGTCCTTTAGGAGGACCCCAAAACAATCCCCAAAAGCTGTCAAAAAAATAGACCCACGCCCCATGGAAAGGGGTTGTGGGTCAAGGACCCTTGTTTCCCTGCATTTTGAGCCCCAAGACACCACCTACGAAGGACCAGTATGGTCCGTAGACCCACCCATAGTCCGTGGATAGGGGTTTCGTAGGTGGGGCTTTTGGTGACTAGTTGTTTTAAGTTGGGGACTTGGGGGTTAATTCATTATTAGTTAAGGGTTAAGTGGGATCGGTTAAGTAGTTATTAGACCACCTATATAAACCTAATAGACCCTAATTAAGAATTCTAAATAATTCTCAAAATTCACCAAAACAAACCCAAAATCCTCTCTCTAGAAAGAAGAAGAAGAAGAAGAAGAAATCTAGGTCGAAATTCCCCCGTCGTTGCAAGATTTTGTGAGGGCTTTGAATCAAGGTGTGTTAGCTTATTCATCTATGGATTCTTCCATGCATAGAGCCCCTAGATTTTCCCCAATTATGAAGACAAACCCCCAATTCTAGCTAGGGTTTCTTCCTATATTGTGGGTAGTGTTGACTATGATTCCAATTGAGTAGATAATACTTGTTTGTGATTGATTTAGCATTGAATTAGGTTATTATGATGAAATTATATGTTTTCCATGGTTAACCCTAGCCGAATTGATGAAATTGATAATATGGGGGTTTATGCCATGAAAGGTGAAATTGAAGACTTAGAGATGATCTTCTAGAATTGATGTTATGATTAGTAATTGTTCAAGAATAGGAACATATAGACATGAATTGAATTAGAATAATGTGAATATGATGGATCTTTACTAGTAAAGCTTGAAGTTGAAACTTTGTGATGAATTATGACTAGAATCACTTGATAATGAAGAATGTGATTAGAATGACTTGAAAACTATGTATGAAGGATGATTGTAGAAGTAGTTCTTTGAGAGTAAGGCTCGTAGCCATGAATGTTCACCACTAGGGCTACGAGAGTAAAGCTAATATGATGAATTATATACGTTTAGGCTTTAAGAGTAAACTCTACATGAGAATAGAAGGCTAATGATTAGAATTGTGATCAAAGATCTTTACCTACCTAATCTACCTCATGAATGGTTGAATGTATAAAGTGATAGAATCACATGAGTTAGTATAATATCCATGGTTAGTGGATGAATCCTAGAGGTGAAGATTGAAAGTAGGCTTGAACCTCAAGGAGGTGAAGTATGAGATTATGCTTGTAGTAATTGAACAGATTCAATTATGAATACATTCATGTCTAATGTAGTCATTCTAGATATGTTGATGTGATATGATTACAAATATAGCCATGTCTAAATGACGTGATAATTCAATATGAGCTTTGACCCTTAGAAGGGTAAGATAGGATATTATGCATGTTTTATGAAGTTTAGTACATGCTCTAGAAACACTTAGAGAGTAAAGTGAATATGCTCATGAACTAGTTGTAGTGTTGTTGAAAGGTTAGCCTCATATACACACTTATGCATGAATATTAGATGATGTGAAATGTTTGTCACATGTAGCAATTCTAAGGTTGGAAGACTAGTCTCACCTAATTGAATCAAAGGCTGTAGAGCCATCATAAATAGGTCATAGATGCTGATAGTTGCTCACGCATGATTTAATGAGCTATAGTATGAGTTATGTTGGATTGAGTGTCAAGACATTCTTCCACAAATATAATTTTTTAAGTCAAGACTTAATATAAACTCAAGGGGACTTAATGCCTAGCACCGAGTGGATATGAATATGAGATGGAAGCTTCTACGATAGTTGAGTCCGGCTTCCAAGGAGAGCTTTTACACTAGTTGAGTCCGACTCTCCAATGAAGGATTATACACTAGTTGAGTCTGGCCTTCCAAATAAAAGATTGTACACTAGTTGAGTTCGGCTTTCCAAATGGGTTCCTTCTACACTAGTTGAGTCTGGGTTCCCAAAGTATATGTCTCGTGAGATTGAAACCTTCTACCATAGTTAAGTGGGGGTTTCTAGAAGCAATCTCCTTATACCATAACTACGTGCCCTCGTAGGTTACTTACCTATTGGATCCACCTAAGCTAAGAGTATCATTTTACCCTCGGCAAGTAGAGTAACCTCTCTTCGGTGTGGGGTAGACACCGGATTCCATGTTAAGCTCACATGGTCTGTGTCAGTTAAGGCTTATGTCCCCAATATGGTAGTAGTATGAAATAGAATATGAATAATGAACAATGGGTACTTAAGAAGCCTACTTAGTATGGGTGAGATTATGGGATCTTACTCATGCATTGCATAAGTATGCTTTGAGGGTGTTCATGGTATGTTCCTTTTATGTTATGATGATCTATATGTTTAATAAGCTTATGGCTTATACTTATGATATTTTCTTAGTTTGGATTGTTGCTATGGTTACCTTCCTTGTTATGTTATGATTGACTAAAGGTGAGAGATTCCTTTGGTTATGACAATAAGCTAAGAATGAGATCAAGTGAATGATAAGTATGAATATGGTGACTTCAAGGTTATGCTTAGTGTGAATGGTATTATGGGATTTCAGTCATGCATTGCACATGTATGCTTTGAGGTTACTTTAGAGTGGTCTTATTATGATATGTATGACTAGGAGTTGAATAATGCTTATATGATGCTTATGTTGGAGACTTTGCTTATAATTATGATATTGTATCTTATGCATATAGTTTATGTTCCTGAAGTATTTCATATGATTATGGATTATGTCCTTATGTTGACTAACCCTTATGTTAAGCTCTTAAGATGTTATGCTAACTAACATGTTTAGTACATTTTGTACTAACGCATACTTTGCCTACATTCTTATCAAATGTAGGATTTGGTGACATTGACTTCCATTCTTGAGGATAGGTTTCTAAGGAGCAAGGAGTTGAAGATTTGGTGAGTCCTCATAGCTTCGGGGACAAATCCACTAGTTCCTTTATGTATTTTCCTTTATGTTTTGAGACTATTGTATGGGCTAAGACCCAAGAGTTTTATTCGAGAGTTGTATTATATGGTTTAAGACAAAGTGTAGTAAGACTTCCGCTTGCAATTTTATAAGACTTCAATTGTATGAATAAAGTTTTAAAATTTTCTGTCGTTTTCTATTATCTTATGTTATGATATGCTAAGGTCTTGTATGAGACCCCTTCGGGGTCAAGTACGCCATGTTATATCTAGGGAATACCCTGGGTCGTGACAAAGTCCCAAAAAACTTTAATTTTTTACTTTTGATTCTAACCGAATTTCTAGGGTTTTCATGATTCTTCTGTGGGTTCAATTGAATGATTTGGTATTACTAGATTCTTACCATTTCAAAGACTATGAATATGTTGTGCTTATGCATGTTTCTCATTGGGAGTTTACTTAGCATGGAGTTGGACTAGCAGTGATTAACTAGGTCCTGTAGGTATGTCCCAATTGAACATTAGCAAGTGCATCTACATTAGCTCATGATTATGGTACCTACCTTGGCAAGTAGGACACTCTCTTTTTGGTGTGGGAGTAGTACAATGAACTCCATATTATAGCTCACATGGTTTATGTCGGTTAATGGTATCTCCCACAAAGCTTTATGACTTTCTCAAAGACTTACGTTATGATTATTTAGAGATCTCATGCATGACCTTGTACTATGTTTTATGAAATCATATGATCGGAATTATGTTATGTTTACTTGTTCATTGCATCACCATCTTTCAAACTTATCATGATATTATGCTTCACTCATGCATCTTTCCCCATATTCAGTACATTCTAAGTACTGATCGCATATATTTCTTGTGCCTATATTGTTTTCTAAAATAGGTTTGGATACACCTAACTCAGGTCACGGTTAAGATTAGATCCTACCATTGTTGCTTTGGATTAGTTTGTCCTCGTGGTTCAAGGGCATGCCACTTATGTTCCTTTATTTCATTTTAGTCTTACTTTTGTTTTGATATTGTTCAAGTGAGCTAGGGCTTGTCCTCATCACTTATTATGTAGTAGAATCTTATTTTCAACATAGTATTTTCTATATTTACGATTTTGTACTCTAATTCGGTATTATATGATACTTCCATTTGAGACTATGATTTTGTTCATCTCTCTCTTTTGTATTAAAGCTATGTCAAGTGATTCATTTGGAGTCTCTTGGGAATCTATTCATAATGCCATTTACCAAAGGTAGTCTTGGGTTGTGAAAAAATTAGTAATCAGAGCATCACATTTACTTCTTACGGTGCTTAACAAGCCACGTTTGGTAGATTCTTTTTCATGAGTGTGCAGCTTGTCATGTTTATGAATAGAAAGCTTTAAGACGTTTAAGAAATTTCACTTCTTCCATACACTAAAGTCGTGCAATAGAGTCGAACTCTATAAGATTTCCTTCTAACTCATGGGCTATGCGTTTCAAAAAGTTTCAAAAAGATACTTCCAAAAAGACCTCCAGTGAGAAGGAACTTGAATGTGGAACCAGAAGCTCCACAAGTCAAAGTTGACCCTTTAACTGAGCAAGTTACATATATGGAATTTAGGGCTGCTTTCCCAATGCTTTCCCAAGCTATGACCGCTCAAGAAAATCATGAGGTTGTAGCTTCCGTAAACCTAAATGTGGGTACGGAAGCAACAAGGGTTTGAGACTTCACTCAGATAAATCCTCTAGAATTCCATGGTTCTAAGTTGGATGAGGATCCAAAAGAGTTTGTTGAGGGGATCAAAAATATTGTGGAGATTATGGGTGTGAGTCTGATAGAAAAGGTAGAGTTGGTTGCTTACCAATTGAAGTGGGCTTCTCAAGTGTGGTTCAACCAATGAAAGGAATAAAGGGATGTTGATGTGGGTACTTAGGATTAGGACAAGTGCAAGAGTGCTTTTCTAGATCAACTCTTCCCTCTTTGGATGAGAGAGTCAAAGGGCTAAGAATTCATTAATTTGAGGAATGAAAATATGAGTTTGAAGAAATATTCTTTGAAATTCACTCAACTCTCCAAGTATGCTTCTGCTATGGTGGTCGACTCTAGGGACCGTATGATCAAGTTTATTTATGGTGTCTCAGAGATGGTTGTTGATCAAGGATATGGACATTTCTAGGTTAATGATGCATACTCAACAAATTGAGGAAGAGAAGCTTAAGTAGAGTGATAGGGACACTAAGAGAGCTAAGATCGATAGTGTTGACTACTCTCATCATAGATCTGGTGGTGGTGGTCATTCTAAATTTCAGCAAAGGTGTTTAAGCCCAGCTCCATCTTCTACTAGTGCTCTGGTTCCTAAGTTCAACAAAGATAGGGTGCCTAACCCTAAGTTTCAAAGTAGTGTTTTTAGTGGGTGTTCCATTCCCCATGTCAGAAATGTAGGAAGGGACATTCAGGAGATTTCTTAGCTAATTCAGGTGCATGCTTTGGTAGTGAGAAAATTATTCATAGGTTGTGAGATTTCCTTCTTGTTGGTAGTAAGGGTAGAAATGGTCATCAGCAGATTCAATCTACTCCTTCATGTCGACCTACTCAGTAGGGTGCATCATCTAGTTCTGGTGGCACACAATGTCAGAATAGGTTTTACACTTTTCAGACTCGCCATAATTAGGAGGTTTTCCCCAATGTGATGACTAGTATATTACAAGTCTTTCAGTTTGATGTTTATGCATTGCTTGATCCAAGAGCTACATTGTCTATTGTGACTCTTTATTTTGCTATGAAGTTTGATGCCAATCCTGAAATCTAATAAGAAACTTTCTTAGTGTCTACTCTTGTCAATGATTCCATTATTGCTAAACGGGTCTATAGAAATTTCTTGATCTCAGGTTTTCATAGAATCAGCTTAGTTGATCTAGTAGAGTTAGATATGCTTGATTTTGATGTTATTCATGGAATGGATTATCTTTGTGTTAGCTATGCCTCTATTGACTATAGAACCCAAGTGGTTAAGCTTCAGTCTCCAAATGAACCAGTCATAGATAGGAAGGGAAGTAATTCCACTCTTAGAGGTTAGTTTATCTCGTGTCGTAAATCCTAAAAGATGATTGCTAAGGGTGGCAGTTATTACCTAGTATGACTTAGAGATACACATTCCAAAGCCCCTACTCTTGAGTCAATTTCTATTTTTTAATCAGTTTCTAGAAGTGTTCCCAGATGATCTTCCTAGTATTCCTCTCGAAAGGAAAATTGATTTTGGAATTGACCTTCTTCTAGATACCCAGCCTATCTCTATACCACCTTATATAATGGCTCTGAGCCTCCGATAAAACTTAAGGAGTTGAAGGATCAGTTAAAGGACCTTTTGGATAAGGGTTAATGTAACACCCCGGAATCTAGTAGACTAAACTAGGGCCAAGTGAGAGGGCTAGTGCAACACCCCGTATCCGAAAGGGGGGAGAATTAAGCAAACTTCAACAGCACAAGCCCCACCCACGGAACCACATGTGGACTGTAGGTGGGACCACGGTCCGTAGGTCAGTGAGTCATGGTTGGACAGAAAAGTCTCTGACCATGAACCATGGTTTACTAGGACAGATCGTTGGTCCATCCATGGTCTGTGGGTCATGACCGTAGGTCGAGGTTTTGACAGTTACTTTAGAGGCAATTGGATCTTTTCCGGTTTTAATTAAATCAATGTGGTGTCGTTTTGCCTAAGTCTAAAACACCTACATAAGCAGTTTTAACCCCCAAAACACCTCATTTAATTCATTCTCTCAAATCCCAAAAGAATTCCCACAAATCCTCTCAAATATTCTCTCTAGAAGTTGGAGGAAGAAGGAAGAAGAGGAAGCTAGGTCAAGAACAAGGCTCCAATTTTCAAGTTTGTGAGGGATTTGTAGTCAAAGTATGATAGCTCTTCATCCATGGACATCTTCCATCCATGGAGTCCACTAGAATTCCCCCAATTTGATGAAGAATTCCCTAATTCTAGTAAGGGTTTCTTACAATGTTGTGAGTTATGATGAATGTAGATCCAATTGAGTGGATTATGCTTGTTTATGATTGAATTGATATAGTTGAAATGATTCCTTGAAGGGAAACTTTGTGGGGTAGATGCATCGTTTTAGGATTGATGAATTATGATTACAATTGCTTGAGTTTGAAGTATATATGATGAATATGATGTTAATGGCTTGAAAGTAAAGCATATATGATGATCATGTGATTTAGGGCCTTGAGAGTAAGGCTTATGATGAGAATTATTGGTAATTGATGTTATGATTGAGGAAGGGATGCTTCCCACATTAATTGCTTAATAATGAATGTATGAATGTGAAAGACTTTCTTACATGAATGATTCTAGGTTGAAAGGATTTCTCACTTAAAATGAATCTAGACTAAAAGACTATCTAATTGTTGAGGCTAGAGGCTATTACCCTTGACCTCCGTGTGAAAGGATATGAAGCGATTACCCATACTCCTTAGAATTGAACAACAGGTGAGTCCCCATGTTCTTATTATGATGAATGGACATGGATTCAAATAACCATGATCCCTATGACATAGTGTGGAGGCGAGTACCCGCATTATATGATAAATGATATGGAGGCGAGTACCCGCATCATATGATGAGATTATGGAGGCGAGTACCCGCAATCTAAAATTAAGGCAAGAGGCAAATACCCATTAGCCTTATATGTAAGGCAAGAGGCGAATACCCATTATCCTTTTGAAGTTAGGCAAAGAGGCGAATCCTCGTGTCTTTAAAAGTAAGCATGAATAGTTAGACTTTCGTTGTTATGGGATGTGTCCCAAGATTTTATTCTTCATTTTTAGATGGTTTGAGACAATGATGTTAGACTTTCGCTTTATTTTATAAAGACTTCGATTGCATTGATAAAGTTTTAAATTTCTGATCATTTCTATTACTTTATTTTATGATATGCTAAGTGGCTTGTATGAGGTCTCTCAGGGTCTTGTACACCATGTTACATCTAGGGGGTACCCCTGGGTCGTGATAGTTTCATTAGATCTAGTATTTCTACATGGGATGCTCCAGTTTTATTTGTTCAAAAAGGATGGTTCTCTATATATGCATTGATTATCGCAATTGAATAAGGTCGCAATCAAATATAAGTATTAAATCCCTAGGATTGATAACTTGTTTGATCAACTTCGAGGTGCTAGCTTATTTTCAAAGATTTTTCTTCGATCGGGCAATCATCAATTGAAAGTGAGAGAGTGTGAGACTCTAAACATGGTTTTTTGAACTTTGAACGGTCACTATGAATTCTTAGTTATGTCATTTGGGATAACGAATGCTCTTACAGCTTTTTATGGATTTCATAAACAGGGTGTTCAATCAACACTTGGATATGTTCATGATTGTATTCCTCTTTGACATATTGATCTATTCTAAGTGTGAGGATGAGCATGTCGATAATTTGAGGATAGTATAGCAAGTTCTCAAGGATCGGCAATTATTTGTTAGGTTTAGCACGTATGAATTTTGGTTGAGGCCGATTGCATTTCTTGGCCATAATTTTTTAGGTGAAGGTATTCAAATTTAACCTAAAAAGATGGAAACAGTTAAGAACTGGCCTAGAACTCTTTTTCCCTCAGATATTCAGAGTTGCTTAGGTTTGGCAGGTTATTATAGAAGGTTTGTGGAAAGATTTTCCTCTATTGCTTCACCTTTGATTACTTTGACTCTAAAAAAAGGTGAAATTCTGGGGCTTGTGAAAAGTTTTTTCAAGACCTGAAGACTCGGCTCACAGCAGCCTCAATTTTGACTTTACTAGAAGGTTCTATGGATTTAAGGTGTATTGTAATGCTTCCAGAATTGGGCTTGGTCGTGTTTTTATGCAACTTGCTAAGGTAATTGCATACACGTCAAGGCAACTTAAATTTCATAAAAAAGAACTACCCGACCCATGATTTGGAGTTGGCAGCGGTGGATATTGCTTTGAAGATTTGGAGAGATTGTTTATGTGGTGTTCATGTGGATGTGTTCATCAATCATAAGAGTTTACAATATTTATTTTAAAAAGTATTTGAACCTTCATTTAAGAAGGTGACTTGAGTTATTGAAGTATTATGATATGAGTTTTATTTACCATCTGCGTAAGGCAAATTTGGTTATTGATACTCTTAACTGATTATCTATGAGTACCATTTCTCATATTGAGGATGATAAAAAGGAGTCGGTTCGTGATGTGCATAAAATAGCTTGTTTGGGTGTTCGCTTGATTGATATAGAATATAGTGGTGTCATTGTTCAAAATGGTTTGGAATCGTCTCTTGTGTGTGATGTTTAGGCAAAGCAAGGTAATGATCTGAATTTAGTTGAGCTGAAAAAAGAGGTGCTTGAAAAAACTATTGAGGCTTTCTCCCAAGGGAGGATGATGTGTTTCGTTACCAAAGTCTTTTGTGTGTTTCAGATGTTGAGGAGTTCAGGCAGTAGATTTTATCTTAAGCTCACAGTTCTCAATTTTCTATTCACCTGGGAGCTACCAAGATTTATTGTGATCTAATGAAACTTTATTAGTAAAATGGATTGAAGAAGGATATTGATTAATAACGTTTCAAAGACACTTCATCCAATACTAAGCGTCAACGATCGTTAGTTAGTAATATAACCCAACTAAGTGAGTTGGGGTCGAATCCCACAGGGAGTGGTACGTATTTGAGAATCAGTAGAAAAGCATGAATATGTTCAAGTCAATCATAGGTAAAAACATTTACGATTAAAAGCATAGTTCAAGTTTGGGATGATACAAGTGTCAAATAACAAGGGGGTTTTGATTATAATAATCAACTACAACAGCAAATAACACGAAAATAGCGAGTATAGAGACGAGTTCTTGGGATGTGATTGGATTATGGGCTAAGGTATACAAATGGGTAATTGCAATCAATAGCGAATAGTTGTAAATCATTTAATAAGCTAGACTTTAATGGGGATAAACTTTCTCTCGAATAATTTACCCCGAATCAAATTGGTTTCTCTCGAACACCAATAAGCAGCAATTAAGAACAACCTACACTTTAGTCCATTCACTCTCTCGAGTTGAATGTGTGGAAAAGGGTTTAGGATTCACTCTCTCGAGCTGAACCCATGACAAGCCAATACCTACAGGCCATCAAATCAGTAATCTTGGTTTTAAAACCTCTCTCTCGAGCAAGCCAAAACACGAAGGTAGAGTTGCATTTGCAACTACAACCCTTTAGATTAAGCCACAATTACTGAATGAAATCACTTTTAAACAGCATTTACACTATCAATTAACAATACCCAACAGCTAAATCAACCCATAATCACATAATCACACCCCAAGAATTGGGGTTGTAGCTAGACATCACAAAAAGATAAAAGTTTCCATCAACTGGGTAAGATTAATTTCGTCTTTACAAAGGTCTAAGATGAAAAATCTTCAACACCCACTTCCAATTTCTTAGAAATGGAAATCTTCAAAGCTAAGGAAATATTCTCTTCAAACTCAGTTATAAGCTCTCTACTCAAAAACTGATAATTATGATTCTATAATAAAAACTATTTACTAAACTAAGAATTTAAAAATGTATTTATAGTCGCCAAAAAATGTGTTGCGAAGGACCATTCGGCGCAATAAGTCCAGATCACCGATACACCCGGTGATCCGCCCTTTGGTCAATTCCATCGCCTTTTTTATTTGGCCTTCAGCATCTTTAAGTTCTGTAACTTTGGGCTATATAGTACTGCATCGTTGAACCGTTCAGCGACTCGTCAACTACTCCTTTCTATCGCCAACTTGATTTTATCCTTCAGGACTTGAAACACTGGAACTTTAGGCGAGGCCATGGCCATTCGGCGACTCGCCCAATGGGTTAGGCGATCCTCAGGCCTTCTTTTCTTCGTTCTTTCTGCTACCTTGTTCCTTTTTGCTCATTAGTGTCCATGCTTTGTTCCTCAATCCAAATACCTAAAAATCAAGGATTTACATCACTTATTGGCACAAAATATGCATTTGAGGACACTAAATCTATTAAAATAAAGCCCTAAATGAGTCCAAATCGTGGACTCATCAACACCCCCAACTTAAACTTTTGCTTGTCCTCAAGTAAAACTCAAGTCCAGCAGTTCAAAAAGGATGTCTCAAACAGTGCTACACAAGACTCAATCATGAATGCGCACAAAAAGACTCAACTTACTCATGCAAGGATAAATTGTGCCCTCAAAGATTCAAGTTGTGACTCACCATTACCCAAAGAATCTCAAGCTCACACTACTTGCTTCAAATGCAAGTTCAAGCACAACAAAAGTAATCAAATGCCCTCACACAAAGAATGATTCCATATTCACTCACAATGGTTCAACAATTTAAAGCTCCAGAATCAAATGTAATGCTCACACTCACAAAGATGAACACAATGCATGATTTCACCCATAGGTTTGATCGTATTTTCCAATCAACCCTTGTTCAACTCACTCAAGATCAAAAAGTTATTTTCAAGGCTTGTAAAGGGGCTGAGTACAAAGGTATGGACATTTAGGTTCAATGGTTGTAATCCTCATGAAATGTGGTGTGAACAACGCTTTCTTTCCTTTTCTTCATTATTTTCATTCGTGCTCACAAGTCACCTTTCATCTTCCATGGACTATTGGATACCTCATTTTCTTTGCACTTTCACAACTTTTTCGTTCTTTTTCATTCTTTTCTTCTTTTTCCCTCTTTTTTTTATATATGGAGGGGTTCCATTTTTCTCAAACCATGGGTCAAAGGGCACTTTCTTTCACTTCTTGATTTACCTTTACTTTTCACCACACACCCAACTTAGGCTTTTGGACTAAGTTGGCCATTCACACAAACCACGAATCATGAGGAATATGGATAATGGATCAAGAAAGGTCACAATTTCATCAAGTTTCTTCCAAGAAAAGGGTAGGGTTCAAAGGGTGTTCAAAGGGTGTTCAAACGGAGTTCACACACTCACAAGGTAGGCCACAAAAAAAGGTATAATGTCAAATTGTTTTACACTCTTCAAATTTGCCTAAGATCATATCAAGAGATTGCATCACTTAGTCAACCGAACCAACGGGGCAAATTCTAGGTATCATCACACATGGTTCACGGTAAGCTCATCACACAAGGCATTGACACCGATGTCAAATAAGACTCCACACTTTCGTTAGTCTGCAATGTTCATCACAAGAGACTCAATTTGATAATTGGCTAGTCACAACGAGATGCAAAATGTTCACATATTGTCTATGCAACTTCATTTGGCCTCATCGTAGCCGCACATTCATTTTTGTTCGATTATGAGCACTATTCAAGTCATCGGTATTGATCGAGACCGATACTCAAATTTGCAAGAGAACAACCATATTGAAACACAAACAAGAGGTGGCACAATTAATTTTTGAAAGTGTCCAAAAATCATTTACAAATAAAAACAAGGAGCCACAAGCTCAATCATCCACAAAAACAGTATAAAACACAATTATAGCTCAAAAAACCAAATATATACACAAAACCATAGTCACAAAAGGTCACAAAAGGTGGGCCTCACCCCACCACAAATAAAAATCATTTGTCCTCAAATGTAAGCAAAATAATATCCAAAAGTCAAAATAAAGTAAGATAGAGAGGGAGGTAAAGAAGAGATCATGTCTACTCAGTCACTCCATCTACTTGGGCATCAGTGCCCGGTGTAGTGCTCAGAATATGGGCATCAGTGCCCGGAGTCAATTTAGAAGTACATGTTCCACTGGACCCACTCATGGTGGTGTCTATCAAAGAAGTCTGGCGTGTAGTCTCAAACATCACATCCTCTAAGTCAGCTAGATCATCATAAACGGCAGCATCATGCACCTCTATCTGCTCCTCTTCGGTCTCTACATCCAACTTATCAATTGTTGCATCATCCCTATGTACATCTCCGGTGGTAGTCGGAGGAATCTCTAAAGTTTTAGGAGCGTCCAAATCATCTGCAGCCTCCAATAGTGAAATGAAGTCAGTAGACTTTAGATAGCTACGTCCTTCCTCAAACCTGATACCTTGGCTTTCAAAGCCATAACCTCAGAGGTCTCCCCCTGCCTACTTTCATAAGCCTCAACTCTAGTGGTGAGAGTGTCAATAAAAGTCTGTAGGGGGTCAGTGCAGCAATGATGGCACTCTCGATCATCCATAGGATGGATCTCTCAAGTCTGGTAGCCCTCACGTCAGCTAAATGGGCCAGGTGGCCCATCTTCAAGAGCATAGCCTGAGTGATCTTGGCTGGCTGGGTAGAGGTAGAGGTACCTGGGGACTGTAAGGAAGAAGAATTGGCAGATGTACCTGAAGGCCCGGAGGCAGGAGTAGGCAAAGATGCCTCTGCAGGTATCGAATCAAGGTCCACCTCCAGGGATGTATCAACCGGAGCTGCCCTCCTCCTGTCAGCCTCCTCTCGAGTGTACTCGGCCTCAATGCGCGAGATTTTCAGTGGAGGAAGATGGGGTAACCTCAATATCTCTCGTGTAGTCCCGGGACACTCTAGTACACCAGCACAGCTCCGTGATCAAGACTGGGAATAGGAGTGAGGTCTGCCTCTACTTGGCCCTCATGGCCTTCTCCTGTTCAATAATGAGCCCCAAGTTAAGCCACCTCTTTGCTAAGATAGACCCTAAGCAAGTTGATTTCACATGTCAGAGGATGGATTTGTTCTGTGAAGGCATGATGGAGCTGCTGATAAATCCAAACCAATACGGGGCATCTACATTTAAATCCTTCTCTCAATTTGGGCTCCCGCCTCTATCCACCTCGTGGTGACAATAAAGAGGAGGGGGGCAAGCCAATATTTCAAGTCATCCAGGAACTGGCCTGTCACGATGCCCTCATAATCGTGCTCGAACCCCATGGCTCTCTCAAGAACAACGTTTATGATATCATTGCAACACCCTACTTCCACACCTCGGACCATGACTGACTTAATCGGTTTGAACTCGCTGGCCTTCTTCTTACTCTTTGGCACCAAGTCACCATATGCAGAATAGAATTCCCGCACCCATGAAGGAACATAGGGGTCTCGGGGCCTGGTGAAAATCTGAAACCTGTGCCACTGTAGTATCTTCCTAACACTAGAGTATCTACCCTCCAGCCCCTCTGCCGATAGCAACTTCTCCTCTAGGATGGTTCACAATCCATCACCGTTTAACATGTTTAGAAGACGAGGATGAGGGAAGACTGCTAGCACAGGAGCCACAGGAGGTATCGGAGCTAGCACTGAGTCTGCTGGGGTGGAAGCTAATGGGACTCTAGCTGAGTCAGGGTGAGATCTAGCCTGGATCTCATCCCGCTAGGACTGCAAAGGCTGGTCGTCCTCAGGCTCAGATAAAGAAGCCTGGGAGTCAGTAGTCACTCTCTTAGATGTGGGCCTCTTGCCCTTGCCTTTGTCTCCTACTAGGAGCTCTTGCCTTCCTTTCTTGGGAGGATATGACCCCCTCTTCATTGATTGTGATACCCCGTGCTCTTTTTCGGGGTGGCATGTCGATGTTTGTTCTTACCATGTCTGTAAAACACGATAAAGAGTTAAACATATTTCAATCAAAAGCATAGAAAAATAGTAGTTGCAGACAGACTCGTCGAACTGGTCAGCAAGTCACCGAATCACTTTGGCGAGCTAGATCGGGCTCGCCGAAAGGATTGGCTCAAAATTCTCAGAAATATTTGGCATGTCGGTGATGGAAAGGCCTTTCGGTGAATCATCGACAGCATTCGGCGAGAAAGGATTAGCCCGCCAAAATTTACAGTGTAATTAAGCCTCAGGGGTGAAGCAAAAGGCGATCAAGAAGGACTATCGGCGAGTCACTGAGTACTTTCAGCAACCTCAAGCTTCTCGCCGAAAGTTACAGAACCCAACTACTAATTTAGCATGAAATAAAGGCGAGATGGGGATCTTCGGTGAACGGTTGAGTGGTTCGGCGAACTCCCGAGTGGTTCGGCAAGCTCGACCCAGCTCGCCAAACGACTCAACGTGCGTACTTCCAACCCAACTTCTCAAATTCAACCCCGCAACCCTTTAAAACAAAATCAAAGCATGCACTCATCAAATTAAAGCAAGATCCATTACACCCATTATCCCAAGATACTCAAACTTCTCTCGATTTTGCCAAATTTGGCCATTTGACGACTTTTGCCCTGAAGAATGATTTCACCCGCTCTATCATTGGGAAAATTATGTCATTTGTCACAAATATGGGTTACTCAGACTTCACCCGACTAGACCAACAACATGCAAGAAAAACCCCACAAATTCTAACAAATTTTAAGGTATAAAATTACGGGAATACAACATTATAAGCATTACGGGCAAGGTTTTCACATTAACACAGGCACAAGACAAAACAATTAAGATCAGAGAGGCCCAGCACACATCACTAAGATAAGATCATTGAAAATGAGTACAAAATCACTAAAAATAGACTCGGGGTTCGGATACCAACCTTAGATGCCGAATAATCAAGATTGAAATGCTAGGCGGCAAAGTAATCCACTCCAAACACACAATCAACGACTAAAACACTCTAAAATGCAAAAAGTGTAGAAAACTAAAGTGCGGGTGTGAGTTTGGGAAGTTCAAAAGTGAGGGAAAGTGAAAGAGTTGGAAGTTTAAACCTTTGGCCTTTAAAAACCGTCCAGTTCTAGCCCATTCGGTGATATTAGTCGTGCTTGCTGACCTACTTGGCGACACTCTGAGTGAGAACTTACCTCGCTGAGTTTTACAGGACCTCCAGTTAATGTGCGGGTCCAAACGGCGGACTAGATCGCGATCGTCGACTTGGTCAGCGACTCGCCAAGTTGCTCCTGGGCTCGCCGAGTTTTATAGACTCCAATTTAAAATTGTCTTGAGTCCAACGGCGGTCTAGGTCGGGCTCGCCGACCTCTTCGGCGAGTCGCCGACTGGACTATCAGCTCGCCAACCTACGTTTTTCAAACACTTTCCACACTTTGACCTGCACACTCAACACACCATTATTTCTTAAAGCAAAAATAAAGTGATAACCACTTGGGTTGCCTCCCAAGGAGCGCCTTAGTTAACGTTGTGGCATGACGCAACTCCCCACTTAAGTTCCATTAGTGGGGTTTGCCTCATTTTCATAAGGCCACCCCTCTTCTGGCTCTGGGTAGAAAGAAGATAGTACCTGGTCCATTTGGGACCCCAGTAGCTGAATGAGAATAGAATGAGAGGTCGTCATCTGGTTTAGCATCATGACATTCTCTCTTATATCCTCCAACATTCTATCGTGTTCTTCTACTTTGTGTAGAATGATTACGAGGATCTCTTCAATTTTCCCGCCATCTTGCTTCTTCATCTTTTGATGCTCGTGAGGGAGAATGCACATGTCCTTCTTTTTGGACAGTACCTCCAAGTCCTTGACCTTTTGGGACAAGACATACAGTTGACCCAACAAAGTTGTAAAGTCTTGGTCCTTATCTTTCTCCCTCTTCTCCTTGTTGGTTTTGGCCAGACAATCAAGGATTTGGGTTGCGGTCTCATAGGAATATCGCATCAAGCAGACCGAAGAGGGTTGGTCAGCCATTATTCTATTTTTTAGGCCAAGACCTCGGTAGAAACATTCCACAAGTAGTTTCTTTGGAATCTCATGAGTTGGCCATTGCTGCAATAGGATTTTAAACCTTTGCCACAACTCATAAATGGACTCACCCTCTAATTTCTTGAAATTTAGGATGTTATCCCTAAAAATCATCAATCTCGAAGGAGGGTGATCCATTGGGTTACTGTTGCTACCAAATATGCTTCAATTCTCTGCTCAAAACAGGAACATACAAACCAAAACTAAAAACTAAGTAAGTAAAACTATCACTAACAAGAACAAAATCCAACTTAACTAAGAATTCTCAAGTAACACCACTCCCCGGCAGCGGCGCCATTTTGATTAATAACGTTTCAAAGACACTTCATCCAATACTAAGCGTCAATGATAGTTAGTTAGTAATATAACCCAACTAAGTGAGTTGGGTCAAATCCAACAGGGAGTGGTACGTATTTAAGAATCAATAGAAAAGCATGAATATGTTCAAGTCAATCATATGTAAAAATATTTACGATTAAAAACATGTTTCAAGTTTGGGTTGACATAAGTGTCAAATAACAGGGGGGTTTTGATTGTAATAATCAACTACAACAGCAAATAACACGAAAATAGCAAGTATAGAGACTAGTTCTTGGGATGTGATTAGATTATGGGCTAAGGTAGATAAATGGGTAATTGCAATAAATAGTGAATAGTTGTAAATCAGTGAATAAGCTAGACTTTAATGGGGATAAACTTTCTCTCGAACAATTTACCCCGAATCAAATTGATTTCTCTCGAACACCAATAAGCAGCAATTAAGAACAGCCTATGCTTTAGTCCATTCACTCTCTCGAGCTAAATGTGTGGAAAAGGGTTTAGGATTCACTCTCTCGAGCTGAACCCATGACAACCCAATACCCACAGACCATCAAATCAGTAATTTTGGTTTTAAAACTTCTCTCTCGAGCAAGCCAAAAACACAAAGGTAGAGTTGCATTTGCAACTACAACCCTTTAGATTAAGCCACAATTACGGAATGAAATCACTTTTAAACAGCATTTACACTATCAATTAACAATACCCAGCAGCTAAATCAACTCATAATCACATAAGCACACCTCAAGAATTGGGGTTTTAGCTAGACATCATAAAAAAGATAAAAATCGTTACCAAATTATGTTTACACCAACTGGGTAAGATTAATTTGGTCTTTACAAAGGTCTAAGATGAAAAATCTTCAACACCCACTTCCAATTTCTGAGAAATGGAAATCTTCAAAGCTAAGGAAATATTGTCTCCAAACTCAATTCTAAGATCTTTACTCAAAAACAGATAATTATGAATCTCTAATAGAAACTGGATACTAAACTAAGAATTTAAAAATGTATTTGTAGTCACCAAAAATGTGATGCGAAGGACCATTCGGCGCAGTAAGTCGGGATCGCCGACCCACTCGGCGATCCGCCCTTTGGTCAATTGCATCGCCTTTTTGCTTTGGCCTTCAGCATCTTCAAGTTCTGTAACTTTGTGAGATATAGTACTGTAACGACCCGTAAAATGAATAGGTGAAACTAGATCCTAACTAGTGTGTGTTTGAGTTGTTGTGGGGTTTCATGTGGTAAAATGATGTCCCGAGCTTAGGTTGAGGGGTTTAGGGGTTAAACGTCAAGGTACGACTCCCCAAGGACCACCCTAGGGGTCCTTGAGGAGGACCCTAAAGCCTAACCCCCAAGAAACCAAAAATTTGCCCAAGTATGGTGACCTACGGAAGGGGACCTATGCCCCGTAGGTCCATCCACGCCCCGTGGATGGCCTTCGTAGGTCAAGG
This sequence comes from Solanum okadae, assembly GCA_036553675.1. Lineage (NCBI taxonomy): Eukaryota > Viridiplantae > Streptophyta > Magnoliopsida > Solanales > Solanaceae > Solanum > Solanum okadae. The sequence continues at coordinate 18,770,310 of CM071684.1, read as the reverse complement.
CCCCAATTGACAAGCCACATCCCCAAACCACGGACCAGCAGGGCAGGGCATCACCCCACCTACGGTCAGTTCATGTGGTGTCGATGGCACTTGTAAAAGTTGCTAAGGCTCGGCCATTGTGTGGTTAGTTTGGTAAATTCCATATTAAGTTAGTTTAGTTGGGGGACGGTTATTATGGGTTATTTAAAGTATTTTAAGGGTTTTTAAAGTATTCAACTCTATTTTAGAATTCATTATTTCAAATCACTCCAAAGTTAGAACCCACCTCTCCAAAAGTTCTCTCTCTAGAAACCTCCATTGGAGGTGAAGGATTCAAGCTCTCAAGGTCAAGTCTTCATCTTTTTCAAGGGATTTTTGTGGTGTTCTTCCATAGGAGGTATGGTGGTCTTCATCCTTGACTAAGTTTCTTTCAAGGAGCCAATTTCAAAAGTGATTTCAAATCTCCAAAGTTTCCCATAAAAAACCCTAATTTTGAATCTATGCATGGGTTCAATCCCAAAACGATTTAAAAAGGTTTTATATGATGAACTATGAATAGAATGTTGAATTGATGATGAATTGAGATGATTTCTCCTATGAACCCATGTTTTCCCCAAATTCTTAAGTTGTGAATTGTGATTGGGAATTGATTGATCATGGAAGTATGTTGATTTGTTTATGTTTATATTGAATTAGTTATTGAATCATGTCAATTTATTTATCTATTGTAGTAACTTAGATTTATGGATTGATGTTGGTTCATAGCCTTGAAAGGCAAGTTCATGAAGGATCTATGTATTATTATAATGTGAAAGATATGTATGTGATCTCAATGAAAGTGTTATGATCATGATTAGGATGTAATTGTGTTGTTGTTTAAAGCATATTCTCAATTAACACTCATGAATGATGGTGATAGAATGGGAAGGGTTTTCTTCTATGTATTGTATATCTTGAATTGGTAGGCTTATGCATCCTTTTCTATATAGATGAAAGTAATGTGATAATGTATCTTGAATTGGTAGGCTCATGCATCCTCTTCTTGAATGATTGAATGTATAGTTGATTGTTGAACCTTGAGTTGGTAGGCTTAGGCATCCTCTCTTGTGTAATGAATGTGTATTGAATTAAATGAATATGAATCGATAGGCTTATGGCATTCCCTTCATAAGTGAACTAATGTAATGATGACTCTTGAATCGATAGGCTTAATGGCTAATGTATGAAAGTGCCCTTAATGAAGCTAATGAAGAATGTTGACTCTTATATGCTTAAATGAGATGATGTATGCTATACTTGGATTGTATTATGAGTTACTTCCTTGTCATGATTTATTGAGTATGAATGCCCCTTATCTATGGTGGCTTCAAAGGAGTACTTAGTGTGAGTAGTAGTGTGGGATGCTACTCATACATTGCACAAGTATGACTTAGAATTACCCTAGATGATGGTCTTAATGTGGTGATATGACTTATGACATGTTTATGTCTCTTATGTATGAGTATTGTGTAAGGATGGAAAGGTTGAATGGTAAGTTCACTTTTGGTGACCTTAATGTGGTACTTTAGTGTGGATGGTGGTATGGGACGCTATTCATACATTGCACAAGGTATGGCTTGGGGTTACTTGAGGTGAAGGCTTAATGTGATGAAATGGGTTATATGTTGATTATGTTCTAATGTGATGAAATGACTTGTATGATGGTTTGTTTGCATATTATGCATCTTATACTTATGTTAATGAAGTTTTATCAAAATGACATAAAAGCATGACTTTCAAATAAAATGTATGTTTTAAGCATGTTTTTGCATGGCTTCCATACTTAGTACATCTAATGTGCTAACCCGTATTTCTTCATTTTATCAAAGTGTCAGGTCTCAATAGACATAGTTTAACCTATTGACTTGTTCTCTACGCTCTTCATGTAAGATGTTAAGGAAATTTCAAAGTCATGCCTTGTATTATTATGTTTTAAGAGTAACAAAAACACTAGTTGATACTTGAACGTAACATGATTTAGATAAAGAGTAGTGAATTAAGAGTAGCTCCTATGAACATGCTGTCTAGATTGCTTTGAAGGTTGATTGGGGTTCTTTCAGATTTATTTGAAATTTTCAAATGTTTTTAATCCCACTGCCAAAGGGCAAAAGAAAGAACATTTTTAATTTTTACATGCAGATACTTGATTCAGACTACAGGATTTGCAAATTTAACCCTTCAAGTTAAAATATCATTTCTGAGAATTGAAGGCTGAACAGTACCTCAAAATTACTCAATCAAGGTAAAAGAGATGAACAGTTAGTTAATTCATACAATTCGGTAACTACATTGCATTTCCAGCAGATACATAAACAAGTGAATATCTTATTACAAAGAATAACTTTATTCAATTTCATGATGATATATAATGCATTGTGTATTACCAAATCCACTAGTGTATTCTCTGAATGATTTAGTATAAATAGCAATTGAATCCACCAATACAAAATTAGAAATATTAAAAGATGCTAATAATAATCATCCAGGAAATAGAGGGTGTAATACACAAGATACCAAACCAATAGACAAACTAAAGCATGTAGGCACAACAATAACCGACCCCCGATTTGCCATATTTTACAGAATCTTATCTACATTAAAAGCAAGCACCACTGCCACAGACCTCATCTGAAATGATCAAGAACTTGACGCACCAGCTATGAATGATCACCCAACAGAGCACCTTGCAAGCTTTTGACAGCATTATCATAGTTAACAAAACCCATAAACCAAAACTCATGATTGTCAACTGAGATGACCTGGATGTACTTCTCAGCTGGATTGATCTTGCTAATTGATGGATTAACAGCTTTAAGTTGGTCTACTGGGAGAACCACCTGCAATAGAAAAAAAGATCTTGGTTATTTGCAGGCTTATTAAGACAAGCTAACAAAAGATCTCCTAGAGGCAATTGAATACATATGCGACCCCTTAAACTTGCCCCAAATTTATATAACTACACCTAAAACTAAAGGGTGTACCTATTAAACAACTAATTGTAAATAGAAAATGTGTCTATTACCCAGCGCTGACATGGCATGTTCCATACTTCTCATGAGTGCATGACGTACTCTTGTTTACTTTGTGTTGAAATGCCCAAGGCCAAAAAAAGAATATAACTAATTTTTCTTTCTTTATTTTCGTGTTCTCTTTATTCTGTCCACTTTAGTCGTATCTCCATCAACATAGATGCACCAGCACCCATTTTCACAAGAAAAATCCTCATTGTTTCAATCCTATCATCTTCTACCATAATCTCTCACGTCAAACTCCAATCGTAGTCTATACAACTACCCGGATATTACGTTGGCGGTTGGTGAAATGCCAGATATACAGATTATGAAAAGGAATGTTGTCACAGTAACTAGATTTGGTGGTGGTGAGATGTTAGCCCTTAAGTCCTCCACCTACACTTTCACAAATAAGACCTCACTCAAGGGACCCAGTAAATGATCCCGTTTTCACACATTTCTCCTTCTACACAACAACACCCTTTTTGCACATGTAACCCAAACACCCAGTGTTGTCATGGCACATCGTGTGTTCCACACTTCTCATGAGAACGTGAACTACCCTTGTTATCTTTAAATTGAAATGTCCAAGGACATGTGTCAATGGAGAAAAAAAGAAATAACTAATTTGGTTATCAAAAGCAACATTTCTATTTTATTTTTATATTTTAGTTTTGCTCTTCTCCTCTCTACTTTGGGTATCCCTCCATCAACATAGACATGCTATTTTCACAACCAGAAGCTTCATCATTCTCAGACCTATCCTCTCACTCATCTTCTACCATAATCTCTCACGTCAAACTCCAATTGCTAGTCTATGCAACTACCAAATTAATATGTTGGTCGAATGCTCTTTCACCTGTATGCAGATTTTGAAATTGTTTAAAAGTGTTGTCATGGTAGCTAGATTTGGTGGTGTTGAGATGTTGTCCCTTAAGTCCTCCATCTACACCTTCAAATTAGACCTCACTCGACGGATCCAACAAACGATCCCATTTTCACCCATTTCTCCCTTTACACAACAACACCCTTTTTCCACACGCAACTCGAACACCTAGTATTGACATGGCACACAAAGTGTTCCATACTTTTCATGAGAACATGAACTACCCTTGTTTTCTTTACATTGAAATGTCCAAGGACACATGTCAATAGAGAAAAAAGGAACATAATTATTTTGGTCATCAAAAAGAACACAACTATTTTATCTTTATATTTTAGTTTTGCTCTTTGATCTCTCCACTTTGGGTGTACCTCCATCATAATAGACACACTATTTTCACAACCAAAAGCTCCATCTTTCTCAAACCTACCATCTCAGTCATCTTCTACCATAATCTCTCACGTCAAACTCCAATTGCTAGACTATAATTAATATGTTGGTCGAATGCTCTTTCACTCGTACACAGATTCTGAAATTGTTCAAGTGTGGTTAGGGTAGCTAGACTTGGTGGCGGTGAGACAAACCTTTAGTCCCTCACCTAAGGCTAACATGGTGCACTGCGTGTTCCATACTTCTTTTAAGAGCCTAACAATCTTTTTCTTTATATTGAAATGCCCAAGGACAATGTCAATGAAGAAAGAAAGAACATAGCTATTTTATTTTTGTTCTTTCTTCTCTCTACTTTGGTCATACCTCCATCAACAGACTCATTCGCTTCCATTTTCACAACCAAAAGCTCCATTTTTCTCAATCTTATCATCTCACTCATCTTCTACCATAATCTCTACATCAAACTCCAATTGTTAGTCTATGCCACTACCTGGTTAATATGTTCGTGGGATGCTCTTTCACTGATATGCAGATTTTGAAATTGTTTAAGAAATGTTGCATGCTAGCTAGATTTGGTAGTGGTGAGATGTTAAACCTTTACTTCTCCACCTACACCTTCAAATTAGACCTCATTCGACGGATCCAACAAATGATTTCATTTCTCCTTCTACACAACAACACCCTCTTTTCACACGCAACTCAAACAATGACGCCAAACCCAATAGTGAAGTGGTCTAGGAAATTATAAGGACCCGTTTAGCCATAGATTTCCCAAGTAAAATTTGGGGAAAAATTTGGCAAATAGTATTTGTCCATACAATTTGCCATTATTTGGCAAATAACCCAAATTCTCAAATACTAGAAGAAACTAGTATTTGGGCCAAATCTCATTATCTAGGAGCTTTTAAAAATTCAAATTCTACACCAAACGTTAATCTTTTACAAAAACATCCTCTATATAGTTGTTTGCGTTGTATTACATAATTTTTTCCGTGAACACCCAGGTAGTGATGAAATATTCAATGAATATGAAAGTGATGATATGGTTGTTGATAAAAATGGTGAACAATCAGTTCAGAGTAACAAAGTTGTGTGCTTCGTCTACTTCACAATATATGAAATGATGCTTGTTACACTCACTCCGAACTACCACATTGCTCCAGTGTCATGGACAATACTTGTTATTTGTTGCAGTGAAGATCCAATAGATTTGTTGTGAAAGTAATGATAGTTTTTAAAACTTATGGTATAAATCATATTTCTTAAAAAAGTGAAATATGTTTCACCAAATATTATGGTCAAACACATGGTTAACTTTCATCCAAATTTTCACCTAAATAATATTTGCCAAAAATATTCGGGAATCTATGATCAAACGCTAGCTAAGTCTTTATGAATTGGAAAAGCAAGAAGCAAAATTACAAGAGAACTTTGTCTTTGTTGTATGACATAATTAAATAAATAGAAGTATTCTTTCTTTGATAGCTTAACCTTTTAGATAAGATAATCACATTTCAACATGATAACAGAAGAGATAGAGGTCCTAGTTTTGAGTCGCACTGCCAATCATTACCAAAAGAATAATTCACATGTTTGACTCATGAAAAAGAATTAGGCCGCGTGTGCAGTGATATGTTGAAAGACATTTAAGTAAAAGTGTGTTCTCTCTAACAACTTCCACTTTTAGATGACATGGTCACACACTTCAACACTCTTTATGGTTAACCAATTCATTTTCAAATACCCAACACACTGACAACGGAACTGGGAGGTGCCGATTCCGGTACAATTCCGTCCCGGTCCTTTACCGGTCCGGTTCCGTTCCGACTTGCACCGTTTAGGTCCGGTGTCTAGGGAGTCAAGGAGGGGTAACGGGACGGAAACCGGGATTTACCAGTTAGTCCTGGTCCGGTATATACCGGTTCCGGTCTCGGTCCAGTCCGGTTCGGTTTCTTTTTTTTAAAAATTGCAAAAATAGTCGTTGAGAGCCGTTGGAAGGTCGTTGGGCAACGGGTTATGGGCCCCACCAACGGCTCTTTCACCCAGTAACTCCCCAAAACCCCCCTACCCCCCCAAACTTTTTTTAATACCCCAACCTTCTAAAAACTACATTTTCATCCCTTTTTTTACCTATAAATACCCTAAATCTTTTATTCTTTTCACTCACAAAAATATTATCTTCTATTCTCTCAACAACTCTCAAAAGTCTCACTCAAGTCTCTCCTCTCTAATCTCTTATTCTCGTTAAAATTACGAATTTGGTCTTTGGAAATTGGATTTGGAGCTTCAAAATTCAAGTTTCAATTTCGGCTTTCGGTCATACACGTCTAACTTTTTTAAGTAGACGTTTGATACATACGTTCCAACTCACTTTTCATATAGTTATTTATTTGTTTGCATTTAATTATTTACTTTGTGAGTAATTAGTCTCTAGTCTCTACTTATTTAGTTATTTATTTGCTTAAAACTTTGCATTACATTTTCGTATTATATATAATTTACTCACTTTTATATTTGAATATGGATTCCGGTAAAAACAATGTTGACAAGGGTAAAACAACCATAGTTGATTCGTTGACTAATTTATGGACCTCAAAATCCAAGAAAAATAAAAAAATCTGTAGTACTTCAAAATCTAAAACTAAAAAAGCTTCTCAATTAAAAATAAATCTGAATGATTATACGCATGTTAATGAAACTGTTTTTAATATTGATAGTAATAGTGGATTAGATCCTTATCATGAACATTTACAAAGAAGGTTTGGTAATTTTGATGAGGAATTACCTGAAGATGATGAACATGATAATGTTAATGATTATATTGATAATTTTGATAATAATGTTGATGAATATGATGATGATGAAACTGAGCCAGTTACGGCTACTACTCCCACTCCCAGTCCCTCTCCCCCTCCCACTCCTAGTCCCGCTCCCTTTCGTTGTCCTACTCTCGTTCCCCCCGTACATCCTAGGCCTAAGGTAGAACGTGCTAAAAAATCAATTGTGTGGCAATTTATGACTCAGAATGAAGATAAAACACAAGCTATTTGTAATAAATGTAAACATAGAATGAATCATAAAACTATAGGAAAACAGGGTGGGACGGAACATTTGAGTAATCATTTAATGTCATGTTGTAAAAATGAATTTTTACATGATAAAGTTGTAGCCGAAGCTAAAAAGAATGATATCACCCTTCCTGAAACTGTAGGAGTAAGGGGGTCTAATATGGCCAAACACAATTAAATCCTTCTAATGTTTCTGGCTCTAGTATACAACGGTCATATAGTTGAGAAAAAGATCTTGAAGAATTAGCTAAAATGATTGTTGTTATAGGTTTGCCGTTTAGTTTTGTTGAAAATCCCAATTTTATTCATTATATTCAAATTATGTATAATCCACATTTTAAAGGTTTTACTAGAAATACAATTAAGAAGGCTATCTTTAATTATCAAGCTCAACATTTTCAATATCTTCGTTGTTTATTTGATTATAATAGTTATTACTTCTGATATGGGTCGTAGTGTAAATGGTAATGATTATTTCACTATTACTGCACATTGGATAGATGAAAATTGGATTATGCAAAAAAGAATTTTAGGTTATAAATGTTGTGAAATGCATAAAACCGGTAGTTATATAGCTCAAACAATTATAGATGTTTTACAAAACTATGGAATTTGTGATAAAATAATTAGCATCACCTTAGATAATGCTTCTAATAATACATCTGTTGTTGAAATACTAAAACCATCTTTTTGCCCTGTTTATATTGATGGTTTTCATATTAGGTGTGCTGCACACATATATAATTTGATTGTTAAAGATGGTATAGCAATGTATAATGATGGTTGCATAAAAGTTGAAACTGCATGTCATTTTATTTTTAAATGTCAAGTTAAGTCTAGACGTAGAGATTTTGAAAATCGTTGTCGTGAATTTAATCTTCCACCAAGAAAAATTCCAAAATCAGTGTGTACTAGATGGAATTCTTTATTTAAAATGCTTGAAGTCACTTACGAATATAGGATATCGTTACAAATGGTTTGGAATGCTCATAATTCAAATATGACATATAGACTTGATGATAATGATTGGAATGACGTAAATGAACTTATAGAATTCTTAAAAGTTTTTTATTTAACTACAAAAAATATCCACACTTATAAATTCAAAAATAAACCAAGATTTGAAGAATCTGTTGAGAAAATGATTGAAAAATTTTAAAAATATTTTATTCCTATTCCTCAATTATCTAACCGCTTGTTTGTTAAACCCACATTACAAAGATGAAGGTGCATCACGAAGGTTGATAAAATATATTTTAATTTGGGTATTGAAGATGATGAAACACCTAGTTGTCAAGAAGTTAAAGATAGTATAAAAATTGAAGCTAGAAAATTGTATGACTTGTATAATTCTAATAGAATGAATGTAGTGCGTAATGAAGAACCTCAAAGTTCTAGGAGTAGATATAATGAAGATGATCCTGATGATATGATAGATTGTTATCTTGAACTTTCTCATAATGATAGAAATGATTTTGATGCTTATATTAATCAAAATACAGAACCTACTACTGATTTTCTAGAATGGTGGAGCAATCGCGGCAAGGGATTTCCAAAACTTCAACTGGTTGCTCGAGATGTGTTAGCTATGCAAGCATCTTCGGTAGCTTCGGAAGGCGCTTTTAGTGCAGCAAGATTTCAAATTGGAGAGCATAGATATTCATTAGCAGCAGATAGCATGGAGATATCGGTACTATTTAGAGATTAGATTAATGGCGAGAGGAGTTATGGTCGTCCAGCTTTACCGACCAAATTTGAAAATGATGTTGATGAAATAATGCAAGATTTTAGTGACGACGGCATCGATGCATTGGAGGAACTATCTAATCAACCAATTCCAGATCATGTTACAAGAGAAATGTTAAATGATTTAAGAAAAGATTTCCTTGATACGATGAATTATTAAATTTAAATGTCTATTAGTATGAGTATGATAATTCGAGGTCTAATTCAAACAGAATCCTTCCTAGAAGGTGGCTGTGTAGATTAGATTCTTTAATACTCTACTAATATTTTGTAACTCAAATTGTACTATTTAATTAATATTAATAAAACTATAGGCTATTCGCCTTAATTTTTTTTAATATTGTCTTCAACTTTTATAACTCTTATAAAGTTTGAAATTTATACTTTTAAACTTTTAAAATTTGAAATTTAAACTTTTATAACTTTTAAAGTTTGAAATTTAAATTTTTAAACTTTAAAAGTTTGAAAATTTGAAATTTATACTTCAAAAGTTTGAAATTTAAATTTTAAAACTTTTAAAGTGAACTAAACTTTTATACTTTTAAAGTTTAAAATTTAAATTTTTAAACTTTTAAAGTGTGAAATTTAAACTTTTATAGTTTTAAAGTTTGAAATTTAAATTTTCAAACTTTTAAAGTGTGAAATTTAAGCTTTTATACTTTTAAAGTTTGAAATTTAAATTTTCAAACTTTTAAAGTGTGAAATTTAAACTTTTATACTTTTAAAGTTTGAAAGTTTGTATTTTAAACTTTAAAAGTTTAAAAGTAGATTTTTAACTTTAAAATTATAAAAGTTTTAATATTATTTGATTAATGTACCCAATTTTTTAATTTTAATAAGTAAATTTATTTATTTTTGAAATATAGCCGTTGGGACCCGGTTTCCGGTCTCGGTACGGTACCAGTCCGGGACGGATACACCTATATTTTTCCGGAACTACCGGTTTCGGTCCGTCCCGGTTCCGGTACGGTTCCGCCCCGTGGTAAGATTATATACTGCTGCAGAAACTGAATCGAGGGGGTTGGTTGAAAGGTAAGGATAGCGTGATTGGCCGATTGGTTAGAAGGTAAGGATAGCACGATTAACTAGTTTCGGGTCTCTTGGATCATGGGCCAGAGCTACTTGGGTTTAGCCCGCTGAACATCCCGGTCTGGTAGTCCCGCTACCGGTCCCGTTGCCAGCCATAGTGTTGGGGGACTTTACCCAAGAAATTGGTCAAATAGATGGAAAGATCAGAACATGGGAATAGACCTGAAACCAAATCAAAAAAAATTCCATTTTGAAATATCTTTGAATGAAAAAGAGAAAAAGTGGAAATCAATGTATATGTTGATTCAAAAAGCTAGTTGAAGAATATATGTTGTTTTCTTAAGGGTCATTGTTTTGGAATAAAGAACAAGAGATGAAATTAAAAAAAAATAGGATAAAAGAAAGAACGCTCAATCATTTTGTTTGTATGTCTTTCCTTTTAGTTTTTCTTGACACGTGTTATTGTATTACTTGTTTATTTCCACATAAGCTCTGTGTAAATTACACACCTTTAAACTTCTCCAAAGACTTAGCAACTCGTGTTTAATAAAGACAATTTAAAAGTTCAAGTGTTCTAATAGGTTGTACTTTAGTACCTAAATCAAAAATTCGAGCAAGTTTAAAGGGTCATATATTTATTCAGCCTCTAGAAGCTTAACATCATAAATTATGTGCACAGAGAACCCACTCATTACATCCAGGGTGTTTGTTCAATGATTATAGCAACCCATATATGAGAATCGGAACTATGCAGCTAAAAAAGAAAATTTCAAAGGTTTTGTGCACATAGATTTGAATATATCTTGCCTATTAGTCAAAAGTATCATAGAATATTCTTCCCAAATAAGTAGATCATAAAAAGTCCACGTGTTGTCAAAACAACATACTATTACATGATTTGACTTATAGTTTGATGCGTAGTCTTATATTTCTTCTTCTTTATGGGAAAATCGAGAAATCAAGAAGGTCAATGGTGCACACTAGGTGGTAGTATGTCCACCCCACCCCCTCTATCCTTCTCCACTTGAATACCAAGTATTTGTCTCAGCAGAGTTCAAACATGTGTTGTGCATCAATCCACACATTATGCATTAAGCTTTTACCACTAGACCAAAGTCATTACGTGTTGCGATTTTACCACTAGACCAAAGCTTGGGAGCATGCAGTCTTCTTTCATATAACCAGTTTACCACGCAATGGCGTATCCAAGATTTTAATTAATGGGGTTCAAAAAATAAAAATATAGTGCTTGGGATTTGAACTAGGAACCTCAAGGTAAATTTTGAACCCCCTTAACTACTAAGCCAACCTTTAATCTTATGTTTAGGAGATTCAAAATCTATATAAATACATTACAAAAAATATCTTATTTTTTTTATGACAAGGGAAACCCGCAGCCGCTACCCTTTGGGTGCGCACAGGGTAAAACCCCCGTCCCTATGCAATAGCTCACAAACCACATAGAAGAGGTAGCCCGCACTAGGCAAGCCTGGTGCGACGAGCTCGACCCAGAAGGCAAACCCCTTGCTTTTGCTGGCAAGGGGTTTCGAACTTGAGACCTCCAACATGGGAGTCCCAAGCCCAAACCACTGGGCCACCCCGAAGGGTTACAAAAAATATCTTATATATATACATAGTATTATTTTTTGCCGAGCGAGTTCAAGTGAACCCCCTCGCTACCCCTTAGATCTACCCCTGTTACCACCCATGCATGAGAATAGTGAAACACAACCATGTAGACCTTGATGATTCTTAATAATATTTGAGTGATGATATTGCACTTGAGCAATCTTGCACAAATGTGCTTGATTAGGCTAGAAAACAGAAGTATACAAGACTCTCATCTTATCAACCATATGTAACACCATACTTTGTCCAACACCACTAAAAAGGATAGTGCAATGCTTAACTTGCAGTTCATGACATAATGGAGCATTATAGACAAGGTGAAATTGAGGATTTTTCCTTGCACCCTCGAGCTGTTTTTCTTTTCTTTTTTTGGAGAGGGGAGGCATACCTTGTAGTAGCTACATTCTGTCTGATCACCAACTTTGTATGAAAGAGGATTATCACTACAAAATGCAAGTTTGGCAGTGGATAAGTACAGAACTCCCATGACCGGACCAGCAGAAGTAGATAAGTAGCATGCATATGACTTCAAAAGTTTTTCCTCTGGGACAATCTCAAATGTTTGTCTGAAGACTTTCTCATAACCACCCTCTGCCAAAACCTTTGTTCCTTGAGCAATTCTTCCCATAGCGGCATCAGCCAAACTGGGGCTTGTTTTCACTGAATCAATTATAATATAATTAGAAAATTGAACAACTAACATTGGGATATGCAGAATCCTCCTGACTAGTATAAAAAAACGAAATAAAATGGCAGTGTCTAGGCAAAATAACAAATTCATACATGGTAAAATAGCACATGACATAGCAACAAAAAGCAATTTGACATACAGTGCTGCCACATATTCCCAGCAAGATCCTCAGCCTTCTTTGTTGCCTCTGCAGCCTTCTTTCCCCACTTACCAAGGACATCCTTAACAGAATCCATTTTATCTGTAAAATGACAATTCAGACACATAAACGATAAGCAGACAAAGTAATAGATGTACACAAAACAGGCTCCATTTGCAATAGAAACAAGAGGCTAGACAAGTGTTTAGTTTAGTGGCAGAAGTAGATTTTGCATAGACACAAGTGTACATTTATCTGAGTGTACTAGATAGATTTCTTTGACAAAACATGTGGGCTCTCAGTCTTTGATCTCATACACTAAAAAGGTAAATTACATTCTCTCTTTTGGTCTCCGTCTCAAAATGAATAAGAGGAATGAAGGGACTTACTCTTCACTAAAGAAGCAGGGGGTTGAGCAGGCTCGGGAGTAACGTAGGGATTAGACTCAGTAGGCATAGTAGTTGCAGCGCTGCCATATATAGGCGCAGATGGAGGATTCGATCCGACATTAACCGGAGTCCAGGTCTCAGATACCGGAGCGACATCGTTTGGATCGAGCTTTGGGTATGGAGCGTAATCGGAAGAATGAGAATGATCTGATGGAGGATTAAGGTTAGGGTTAGGATTAGGGTTTGGGTTCATCTTCAAGATCGAATTTGTTATTCAAACTGAGAAATCCAGAAAAATCTTTGCGAATTATTTTTTACAAAGAAAAAAACTGACAAGCGTGGTGTACGTGGATGACCACAATTTCTATACCCTTCACATTATTCTTTTGGTCAACTATGGTTCATGATTGATTCGAGCCGTTACTTTCCTTATTTAAAATTTAAATAAATATTTTTAAAAAATTATAATTGAAAAGTTATTAAAATACGGATTTGGCTCGTCTCCATTTTCCTTGTCTTCATCCCCAAGTTCTAGCCGTGATTAATGACATGGCATATGTTAGATTTAATGACTAAGATTTAATTAATTAAACTATATTTCTAATCATGATTTAGATAATAAATATATTATTATATCAATTAAAAATAGTCCTATTATTTCTCCTTATTCCCTCCGACTCCAATTGTTCCTCTCTTTTTCTCCCTATTCCCTCCAAAAAAATTCTTTGATGTCATTTTGCAACACCGATCCGTTTACATTTATTTGAGAAATGAAAATTCTAGAATTGGTATTTGCATTAAAATACATTAATTTAAATAACATTAGTTCTCAATCTGCTTCTTTAACTATAGCAATATCTTTCAATGAACAAGATTTTATCATAATCAAATATTTTGAAAAATAAACTTTTTTCTATAAAAAGACGTTATCTAATTAAATTAATTTTGCGCAATGCAAATAACAATTAAAATAATTAAAAGAGAAAACTAGATGAGTGGCTGAATTGCTAGCAGAGAAACAATCGGACTTGGAGGGAATAAGGAGAAAAGGGGAGAAATAATAGGACTATTTTTAATTATATAATAATATATTTATTATCTAAACCATGGTTAGAAATATATTTTAATTAATTAAATCTTAGTCATTAAATCTAACTTATGCCATATGTCATTAATCAAGGCTAGAACTTGGGGAAAATGGAGACAAGGGAAATGGAGAGGAGCCAAATCCTTAAAACACCTTCTTTTCCTTTTTTAAACTCAAAGTCATCTTGCCTTATCAGATGAGGTTTAGCTAAGACCTCTACCTTGTAAATTAATATCCAAAAAATGAATACGGGACAAAAGAATCAAACCTCCTTAAAAAACTTGATTGATATGGACATGTTCATATCTATACTCCTCGGAAATTTTGTAATACTAATAAACTTGTTCGCGCTTCGCGCGATTATGGAAGTTATTAGTAAATTTTCTTAAGGATATCTTATGAATTTAGAAAATAAAGTATATAAAATTTTCATATGTACACATATAAATTTTAATTTTGTAAATTAAATCAACTACTTATACAATTATTTTAGATTATAGAATGACCTTTCTTTTATAGAAAAATTTGTAATATTGTATATGATGACCATTTACAGTCTCTTATAAATAAATAATTAAATATTACTAATAAAAACTGAAAAAATAAATAATCAATGTAACGCCTTTAATTTTTCACAACTTTAACATAGGCACATTTATTATATACTTAAAGAGTTGAAGAACTGAGGTTTGAGTTTTTATATAATATTATAGCACATACATGGGAAAAATATTAAGAAAAATATCAAAAAAAAAATGAGAAATTATAAATAAATTTCTTGAATTATAAGAGGTGTCATATCATTTTTTATTTGAGATCCTATAAAAATTCATAATGAGAAAATTATGATAAGGTGTCAAAATTTATAAGTAAAATATTATTTGAGGGCTAGAAACTTGAAAAAAAACATATGAGTAATGGAGAATATTAAGAGTAGGAGGTGATGAAAATGTGAGTTAAAGCCACAAAATTAATGATTATTATTTGATAAGGGTTCCAATTGGGGATGAAACCAATTGAAATCAAATGGGGAATGAAACAACACAAAAGTAAGATAGATGAGAAATAAGAGATGAGAAGAGAAGAAAGAAAGGCAATTGAATAAACAATCAACCAAGGAAGAAGAGAAACTTGAATTTGAAAAGAAATAACTCAAATTGAAAACCACAAATGAGCAATCTCAAGTGAAATCAAGGTTAAAGAAGTCCTAAATCAACAATGAGAATCCACACATCACTAATCTAGATTAAGCTACACTAAACTAGCCTATCCTAAAGGGATTCCACCCTTAAACTACACTCTTGAAAGAGTTTGTTCATTTCACATTCAAATCCATATAGTCTAAATCTTCCAAAATAAAAGAGACTACTATTTATACTAATAAAATAAAGAAGACACTTATTTGACAATTTTACCCTTAATGAGGTAAGTGCCTTGTTTGGTTGACTTCTTTTGTGAATTCTTGAAAATAAGGTAAAGAAGACACTTCTTTGACAATTTTACCCTTAATGAGGTAAGGGCCTTGTTTGGTTGTCTCCTTTTGTGAATTCTTGAAATTATGAGATGACCATTTGCACAAATGGCCTCTTTCTTCTTTCTCTTCTCTTAGATGGACCTTCCACACATTGTACTTCTTGATTTTGTGTCCATCAAGCTCCTCTAATACTTTTACGCGATCCATGCTATCCATGTTGTTATCATCCTCCCCTTCTTGAAAATGATTCGTCCTCGAATCCAAACCTTGCAAAACCATGAAAAGGACAAACAACAAATATATCCTCATAGCATGAGGGTTAGTATAATGGTTAGAACAAAAAGCATTACACCACGGAGACAATCTCAAGGAGCAACCAAGTATCCTCTATTATCAGGACTTTTAAGCCCGCAGTTGGAGAACAAGGAAATTGGCTATTCCTCACATCAAAAGGATAATACCACCCAAAATATAACATTACTACAAGCTCAAATGCTCACCGGGGTCAAAATGATAATAGGTCCACATAATGGGGTCATACAAACAAGTATAGACCTCAATGATACCTCGACCGAAATGCAATGCCCATTTAAGACAAATATGAGACTCATCATATGCAAAGAGATAGTGGAGAAATGTGTCATGCACATAAGGGTCATCTAAGGTGCTCCTATATGCAAGATTAAAACTAAGTTTAAGGATCCTAGGACTCATTACATCACTAGATGGAACACACAAAGACAACATGACGAATTTAAGATAAACTTCCCCTTCTCTTGACAAATAACTCTTATCCCCATAAGATGCACAATCAACAAGATCATACGCAAAGAGATAGTAAAGAAAGGGGGTTAGAAAACTACCCTTCCCCATGCACAACGTAGGCCCCTCAAGTAAATTGTAAACCCTCAAGAAGAACTTTCCATCATAGGGAAAGGCGCCAACAAATCCCTCCAAATTGTTCTTGTCATCCTGACCAAGCATAACTAAACAAATGCCACAATTCAACTCATTACCGGGGTCAAATAGAAAGGAAATCCATGAACATGGATCAAGCACACCTTTATTAACCCGGTTGGCACCCTTATCTTCCAATATCATGGTACTCCACTCAAAAGTGCTAACATCATCATATGCAAACAAGTAGTAGAGAAAGGTGTCACATAAATGAACTTCAATCGAGTTGTTCCCAAGTTTGGCCTCCACTTTATATACTAAAGAAGCACAATTCATATGAAGAATTGGAACACACAAGGATGAAGTAACATTTAAAACATAAGCGTCCCCTTTCATCTTAACACTACCCTCTCCAATAAATGTACTATCATCTTCACAAAAGAGATTTCCATCTTTGGAAAGTGTGTCATCACACCATAGTGGATTCTCAAACACTTGATAGCCGTTGAGAGTGGCTACATTTCCAACTTTATAAGGCATTTCACTATGCACACTCTCAAGAGTCATGTCATCATCAAACAAGAGATTATCCTTTAACAAACATTCTACCTCAAGATTCACATGAGAAAAACAAGTAATGGTGCTATGGTCTAAGGATTCATTCAAATCATTAATGCCAACACTAGGTGGACACAAATTGATCTTTCCAGAAGAATCAACTTGGTCATCAATAGGATCAACTAGTGTAGCATCACTTTCATCGCAGGACAATGTACCCTCATTCAAGCTACAAGTGCCAACACTAGGTGGACACAAATTAACCTTACTAGAAGAGTCAATTCGGTCATCAAAAGGATCAACTAGTGCTTGATCACTCACAACAAGGATATTATCATCACACAAGAAAGTTCTATCAAGAACATCACAAGGTAAAGACTCACTATGCTCACATAAAGACAAGCTATTATTTATACTCAATGGGCTACTAGCCACACAATGATGTTCCAAGTTCAAGGAAGTGTAGGTGTTAGCATTGTTACCTTGTAGCTCATAGGAAGAAGTGTTGTCATCTTGGCTATCAACATTAGAGCACATTTTCTCATTTTGGAGGCTTTCAAGAACCTCATGATTCTTCACATTTTGAGGTGCCTCACTAGGCTTGCTTCCAAGGATACCTGCACAAATTTTCAAACAACTAGAGAAAGTAAAGTTGCATGAGTTAGGAGAAAAATGTGACAACCCTCTCACAACACTCCACCCAACCTCTCCTTTTTCCACTCTAGAGTTGTCACTTTTCACATCCTTACTCCTCTCAATCTTTTGTCTCTCAATTTGATGGGAGTTAGGGCAAGCGCCAAGGATTCCTTTTGAAGGGTTAGAAGATCCCTTCAAGTTCAACTTCCATTTAGGTGCACAAGGAGTGGGTGTTTTGACTTCCATGTGCAACTCCTTAGTGCCAACCTTACAAGGAGTATCTTGTTTTTCTTCCAAGGGTAACTCCTTAGGCGTATCTTCATGATGAATAACTTGCCTCTTTTGTACCATAGACGTAACCTTTTCAAACATCCGCAAGAAATCATCAAAATCTTCCCTCAACGTTGTAAAAGATTCTCTTAACTCTACTACTTCATGGCTTAATGTTCCTCCCCCTCTACCTTCAACCTCATCACCATACGGAGAACAAGAAACATTGGAACTAGGATGAGAAGAATAAGTTAGCATATTTCGAGAAGTAGGGAATGTACTTCTTCTATGGTCCACACGGCGACTTTGAAATGATACCACCCAAACATCTATGCCTTCTTTCTTAGGATAGGAAGTAGCACAAGACGAGGTAGTAAATTCAACCTCACAACCTTCATTTCTATCTATATTCTGCTCAAAGGATTCATAAGGCCTATGAGAGAAAGAATTGTACCTCACATCACCATCATAACCATGGTGCGTAGCATGAGAACCTTCATCTCCACAATGATATACACCATAAGGTTCTTCCATCCCTTCAACATCATCACAAGAGTCATAAGTTCCATTCATCTCAAAATCATCTCCGGAGTAGTAGTTCTCACCACCATGTTGTTCATTATCCCATGGACCATCATATCCCTCATAAGAATCACCATCATAAACAAGATCCCCATTACCATGCTCGTAAGGACCATCATAGCCCTCACAAAACTCATTTTCACCATGCTCATAGCTCATATTGCTACAAGCGTATTCACCAATATCATCTCCACAATATTCGGAAGTTACGGATGACATTCTTCTTTGTAATCACCTTGGGTACCTACAAAACTTAGCAAACAAGGTTAGTGGCAAAACTCCTCACACCTCTCTTATTTGATCTCACACTCACCTTCCTAAAGTTCATAGAGAACTACCTTTGCCCAATCAAATCACTAGATCACTAATTCTTTGTGGTGGAGTGGATTCTTGTGACTCTTGAAAGAAGGACGACCCAAAAAAGAAAACTAATGGACTTGAATCAAGAAGGTTATCAACGAATTAAGATGAGAAAGATAGAATAAAGAAGCACCAAAAGATTTGGACTCAAAATAAACCAAGTAACAAAAGTAGAAGAGTTACTTCTTGTTACTTAATTTGAAGGATCAAAGAAATGATTTGATGATTAAAACTAGTTAACAAGTAATCAAAGATGTTAATTAATTGTTAAATAGTTGAAAATTAGAAGAAAAATGAGTTTAGAAGAAGAAGAAGTGAATTTGGACACTTAGAAAAAAAATTATGCCTCAAAGAAGTCCATCACTTGTAAGACTTTGATTGGATGATTTGATGATTAAAACTAGTTAACAAGTAATTAAAGATGTTAATTAATTGTTAAATAGTTGAGGAATTGAAGGGGAAAATGGTAGAAAAAAGAATCACGAAGTTTGGACACTTAGAAAAATTTCTAGGTCCAAAAAACTTCCATACTTAGAATATTTTTGGGGTCTTAAAAAAAACCTGCAGGTTTTGGTCTCTGAAACTGACGCACACGTGCGTCAGGTGCGACTGGGCGTTGCTGGCAGGTCGTCTGCTGCGCTGGCTGCTGATGTGTCGGTCCACGTGGAATTATTTTTTTTTTAAATTTTTTTTTTTTTTTTTCAAAATTCCACTAATGGACTCAAAAAAAAAAACACCTTTAACCAACTTTGACTTGAAAATTTGGATCAAATGTACTTTCTTCTTTCTTCTTCTTCAAGAGCAAGTTGAAGACACCAAGAACACATAGAACACCAAGAACACATAGAACACCAAGAACACATAGAACACCAAGAACACACACTGAACACCAATACACTCAAATCAACTCGAAATTGGCTCAAAATTTAGGATTTTCTTCCCTTCAACTAAGAGAACAAACCCCACTAATTATTAACCTCCAATTTCTCCTCAATCAAAAGACCCATTTTCAAAATTTGAAAAGCTTGAAACCCTTCAATGGTAACTTCACTTCTACAACTCCAAATTGAACAAAATTTGAAACCTAGACTCAAAAAGCACTAGGGAGAACAAGGATCTAGTGTCAAAAACAACAAATCAAAATTTTAAAAAAAAATCAGTTTTTTTTTTTTTTTTTTTTTACGATTTTTGGACTCTTTTTTTTTATTTTATAAACCAAGACTAGTTGTAAGAACAAATCTAAACCTAGGCTCTTGATACCAAATGAAAAGGGTTCCAATTGGGGATGAAACCAATTGAAATCAAATGGGGAATGAAACAACACAAAAGTAAGATAGATGAGAAATAAGAGATGAGAAGAGAAGAAAGAAAGACAATTGAATAAACAATCAACCAAGGAAGAAGAGAAACTTGAATTCGAAAAGAAATAACTCAAATTGAAAACCACAAATGAGCAATCTCAAGTGAAATCAAGGTTAAAGAAGTCCTAAATCAACAATGAGAATCCACCCATCACTAATCTAGATTAAGCTACACTAAACTAGCCTATCCTAAAGGGATTCCACCCTTAAACTACACTCTTGAAAGAGTTTGTTCATTTCACATTCAAATCCATATAGTCTAAATCTTCCAAAATAAAAGAGACTACTATTTATACTAATAAAATAAAGAAGACACTTATTTGACAATTTTACCCTTAATGAGGTAAGTGCCTTGTTTGGTTGACTTCTTTTGTGAATTCTTGAAAATAAGGTAAAGAAGACACTTCTTTGACAAATTTACCCTTAATGAGGTAAGGGCCTTGTTTGGTTGTCTCCTTTTGTGAATTCTTGAAATTATGAGATGACCATTTGCACAAATGGCCTCTTTCTTCTTTCTCTTCACTTAGATGGACCTTCCACACATTGTACTTCTTGATTTTGTGTCCATCAAGCTCCTCTAATAATTTTACGCGATCCATGCTATCCATGTTGTTATCATTATTATAAGGTAAAATGGTCTGGTGGACCCTTGTAATTGTATGGGTTTGTATTGTGAACCCTTCTACTTACCCATTTGTCATCTGGACCCCTGAACCCATCTAAACTCAATATTTTAAACAATTTGTTTACCCTTTAGTAGTGCGTGTACCACAAGCGTCTGACACGTAATTTTAAAAATAATTATAAAATGACACGTGTATATATATACCACTTCATGTCGTCTTGACATTTTTATTATATTTAATTACTATATTTCTGATTTTTATTTGTCTTTTGCCACCAAACCCACCACTTTCCCCCACAATCTCATTTCATTTCTCTTTCATCTTCCTTACACATTTTTTTTCAACCTCTTCCACTCTTTTCATTGAAGAAAAAACACTAATCCGTCTTTGTTTTCATCCAAATCGAAGAAGAGAGGTTCGCCGCTTGAGTGTACAGTGTGTCAACATCGTCCTAGATCAGTATCTATGTGTGGCTATATATACCACATTTTTTCTTTCTCATTTTTTTCTTCGTTCCCACAAAATTGTTTGAGTACTTTTGTTGGTTTTGTTTGATTTTTAATTTATCTATGTAAATTTTGTAACTTATTTTCGTATTTGTTTGTTGTTTAGTCTAGATTTCATATTCTATTTATGTCTTTGTTTAATTTTTAGGTTTTTAATCGATT
The DNA here is from genome assembly GCA_036553675.1 of Solanum okadae. NCBI lineage: Eukaryota > Viridiplantae > Streptophyta > Magnoliopsida > Solanales > Solanaceae > Solanum > Solanum okadae. The sequence goes on along the minus strand of CM071684.1, from coordinate 18,748,798 downwards.
ATACTGATTTTTTGGGGATTCTATTTGTTATGCTTTCAATTACATGTTTCATGATTTCTATTAGATTATAGGATTCTAAGAAAAGCAACTTTCATGATGATGTAAAAAACTACAATAGGATCAACCACAAAATGAAGCAAAGAATTAATTGGAAATGCTAGAAATAAAAGAGGAGTATAACGATGAAAAAAAATGGAGAAGAAATTTGGAGAAAGAAGATCGAAAAAGAGGCAAGGAAAAGCTCAAATTTGTCTAATAATGGTGTTAAATGCAAATGGGGAAGAAGATGGCTTTATAAAACCCTAATGTGGCTATTAGACCCTGTTAACCATATTTCACGCTCCTCAGGCGTGTGTATCACACGCCCCTTGGTTGTGTCTGCCACATAGGACGCCAAGTCAGAAAACGTGTTTAAAATGTTGAGTTTAGATGGGTTCAGGGATCCAGATAACAAATGGGTAAGTAGCAGAATTCACAATACAAACTCATACAAGTACAAGGGTCCACCAGACCCTTTTGCCTTATTATAATAGAAGTTATTTTAAAAAGGTGATATGAGTTATGGAGATGATTTTTTAATTAAAATTATAATACTAAATAGATATTATTATTTTAATAATAATAATAATAATAATAATTATTATTATTACTATTATTATTATTATTATTATTATTATTATTATTATTATTATTATTAAATGGGAGAAGAAAATGCCTAGAGGAAGAGAAAAGAAATAATGCAATTGGAGGTTCATGTGATTTGAAGTCACAAAATTAATAAATATTATTAAAATAGAAGTTATTTAAAAAAAGTGATATGAGTTATGAAGATGATTTTTAAAATAATTAAGAAAAATAATACTAAGTAGAGGCTATTGTATTATTATATAATGAAATGGGGGAATAAAATGCCAAGAAGAGAAAACAAATAATGCAATTGGAAGTTATACATAGGTGGCACGTTACTTCGCTATATTTTTAGCTTTATAATATTTATAGATTTCATGCATTTAATTGAAAAACAATAATAGGAGCAAAAAAAAACATATCCCTTATTTGTTAGATTCATATACAGTGTATTTATGTGGAATAAAAATAAAGAAGATAAAATTCAAACAATTATCACACATAAAATTAGTAAGCATTTTTTCATAATTTACAATTCAAAATATGTGAAAATCTAAAGTACTACAACTCATGGGATAGATATTTACCTCTCAATTAACAAAATTAAAAGAAAAAAGAATATAAAATTATGGAGATTTAGAGTAACACAGCGGCAATAAAGTTATTATTACAAAATGACTATTTAGAAATAAAAATATTATTCTTATAGTTAAGTATTCAATTTTACCAAAAGTTCTAAATTATTATATTTTTCATTTCCTTGCTCTCAATCTCAAATTAATTATTTCACCATTTCAATCTTCACCATGTATATCAGATTATCTATACCTGCAAAATGATGAAACAATATTATTTTTACAGTTGTGAATTGTAATTAAGTTCAAAATTTAATTTTATCATAAAATCTCACTTTTCTTTAAGTTCTAAATCATTTGGCTTGCTCGGGCAATTCATGTAATTTCTTGATACTATTTGACTTTGTTTACTTTATCATGAAATTCACAAATTGGTCATTATCCATAAGGGTCAATCATTTGGCTTGCTCGAGCAATTCATGTTAATTCTATTACTATTTGACTTTGTTTATGTTAGAGCCAATTTTAGCATGGGTGTCCTCTACGCAGTATAAGTATAAAATATTGAACACTTCGAAACATGTCGCCAAGGTCGAAATATCCTCCACTTTATTCATCAAGTTCCAAGGAATCTTCATCTTACCTATATCCATTTTGCAATCAATAAAGAATCTATTTTAGTAATAATCTTGGCAAATCTCTGTGTTTTGCACCACACTAAACAAATTTGGAGGGCTATTGTCTCAGCATATATAATTGTTGTTTTACCGACCAAAAGAGTTTACAATCATGTTTCTATATGTTGAAGTTTCGAATGATATATCCGCCTACACTGATGCTTGGGTTTCCTCACGAACAACGATCTGCGTTTAGTTTGGAAATCCCTCCTTAAGGCAGCTTCTAGGAAGTTTTAATGATCTTAAGCTTAGGTTTGACATTCTTGATAAGTTAATGAATTTGAGGCCAATGAGTAGAAACACCAATTTGAGGAAAATGTTTATGGATAATGGTGGTGATCTCATGACAAATTTGTTGACAAATCTTAGCTAAGGATGTGGATCCTTACCAACCCAAATTTCCTCTTGCAAATATTTTTCCATATTTGTTAGTTGATAATCAAGGAGAAGGCTCAACTTATGAATTGGATTATTAAAATCTTTAAATCACCATTTTAGAATTGATTTCCCAAACAATCTCCAAATGAAACTTTCTAGGGAAAAGGGTCAAAAATACCCTTAAACTATTGGCAATAGAGCAAATATACCCTCCATTTGAGTTTGGGTGCAAAACTACCCTCACCGTTACCCAATAGGCTCAAAAGTACCCTTCACTAACGGAAGAGTGGAAAAAAGGATTTAAGAAAACTTTTAAAATAAGAAAAGGTTGACTTTTTCTTTTGTTGCCTCCTCTCTCATTCTGTTCCATCCACCAACAACACCGGTTTTATAAAAAAAAAAGTTTTTTTTCTCATGGCAAATATATCAAGAACTTGCGTGATTTTTCCATATATGAGCTAAAATGCTAAATTCAAGTTATGCCATCTCATTGCCAAGTAGAGAAAATATATATCAAGCAAAGGATATGTAGAAATCTTGAGTACTCTGGTCAAAAAGTCTAAATCCATTACTCATTTTTCTATCATTACTGAACAAAATTGAGTTAGAATTTCAGTGTATGCAAATTAAACTGAACAATTCAACATATACACTGTCACTAATTGTTTTAGTAGGAAAATTTTGCTCTTTGTATCATTCCTACATGCTAGCTTTCTCCGCTCAATATCCTACAATATGCAATTAGTTCATGTTTACTTTCAAGTAACTTATATGCATACAAGAGAAACATTAAAAGGTTGCAATTTATCTTGATTGCTATATATGTTGCCACTTGTTGAAGAATAATACTTGAAGGTTGAAGTTAGTTTGCTTTGCAATATTGATCAGAAATGACTTCAATACAATAAAATCAACTTTTAACGAAAATAAATATGCGTATTAATAAAAAGGTCTTTATCACATTAGTTAATTATTATTTTATCCAATATCTTTATAGGTTTTAGACACATTTACGAAGAGTGTTAATTGTTGTTCAAATTATATACATACACACACACACACATATATATAATCGTAATTAAGCTATTGTCGTTAATTAATTGTCACTAATGATATTTTTGATGTGGTGCTTATATACAAATTTGTGTACTTGACATCATAAAATTTCATCATCGCACTCTGAACATTAGTTAATGGGTGTTTTTTTTCTTTTTTCGAATACAAGCCATGGTCGTGGGTGAAACTTGAGTGTAGATTAGTCAAAATGAGTTCAGTTTTGTGTGACAAAAAATGGATTTAAAATAGTTTTTTTGTTTGGGTTTTGGTTCGATCTGATTTAATAGGTAAGGAAGGAACAAAGAAGAAGAAGGGGTAGGAAATGGGTGGCAGCGGACAGAATGAGAGAGAAAATTGGGAGGGGCAGGCGAAAAGAAAACGTTTACTTTTTCTTATCTTAAAAGTTTTTAATTTTTTTTCTTACTTTTACGTTAGCCAGGGGTATTTTTGAGCCTATTGAGTAACGGTGAGAGTAGTTTTGCACCCAAACTCAAACGGAGGGTATATTTGCTCTATTTGTAATAGTTTGAGGGTATTTTTGACCCTTTTCCCAACTTTCTATAGGTAACTTCTTTTTAAAAATTGATCCACATCTTCATTGTTTGGATCAAGGCAACACATGCACTCATTTAGAAAGAAGGAAGTTGAATACTCATTCACTTAATATTGTCGTTTGTAGGGATCATGTTTTTCAAAAGTTTTCAATTAAAAAATCAGAAGAAGATTTTGAAAGGACTTTGTTTTTGTGTTAATGTATTTTAAGTTGAGGAACAACGTAACTAAAATTACCACCAAGTGTCATGGTCCAAACAACTAAATCCTCCACATAATCACGATTTTTAGTATTGATACTCCTAATGTGGTTTCTTGATTATTCTGTCAAACAACTTTAAAAGATCCATAATTGTTATTAATAAAGAAGTCAGTCCACTACTGTGGTTTTCTTAGGAACAAAACTTGTACAAAGATTAACGATAGGTCTTATACCTGACAAATTGTCCCAAAGAAATGAGCAATTATCTTTATTGATGGTGTATCTTAGATAATCTCATTAATTATTTGATTTGTCGTAAATTAACATGTATATGTGTGTGTGTGTATTTGTTGTAAATTAATATGTATATATGAGTGTGTGTGTGCGCGCGTGTGTGTGTGTGCATTTGTGTCAATATATATATAAAGTAAATTATTATGGGTAAATGTGTAATTTACTATTTTAATACATGTATAACTAATACCATATAACTTATTTCACCTTTATCCCGCATAAATTATATCTAGATTTCCTCATAAATTATGTATGTATGAATTATGTAGGATTATAAGAAATGCAACCAAACACCGTATAAAACTAATACGTGAATAAATTTTATATAAAGTTTTGAAACCTACCAACCAACCATTGTATAAAAGTAATACATTATTTGCTTTTATTCTATTTACAAACCAAACATGGTATAAAATAAATACACGAAGAACCAAATTAATCAAAGATTGCAATATTAATATTTTAATAGGAGATAAACTTCTCACCAACTATAGTTTGGAGCAAAAAAAAAAGCTATGTATGTCTTACCACGGACCTACTGTCACGGGCCTATTTTCTGAGGTCTCGTGGGACAGCGAAGGAGGGCTTGCACAGCTCCTTGTAAGCTCAGTCCTAACACAAACAAGCACACAAAACGTGCAACAGCAATTTGTCTAAAACAGTCCACATAAACAGCTAACAAGAAAGCAAATAAGGAAGCAAGTTTTGGGAGGCAAGTACCAATTTTCTTGATATCTTTTTCTAAGTGTTCTTCTTACAAGTGAACCCTTTACAATATACTCTAAAAGCTATAAAAACAAAGCTAAAAACGTTGAGGGACAAATTCCCAAAAGAAAGGACTACAAAGGTGTCTTTACAAAGTCAAAGATTAGGTGGGACAAGGTGGAGTGTCCCTTACCCCAAGTCAGTCTTGTCCCCTCTGTTGGGGCCCATTTTGGCTGAAAGTCAAGGCTTCCACATGCTTGTCAAGGTTCTCCAAGTCATCTTCGAAAGCTGGAAAATATTCGACTAGCCGTTTGAGACTCGCTGAAGCGCAACACGAATCTGCCTCGCCCTCGAAACTGTCAAAATTTAATGTAGCTCCTTGCGGGGCGGTACATGCTCCTCCACCTGATTTGGCGACGACCCCGGTGCCACACACCTGCAAATAAGAGTGGAATTTGTCACGGAACTGCCACAAGTCCTCGTACTTCTCCCACGTTGCCTCCTCCGGAGCCGTTTCTTTCCAATGGACAAGGAACTACGAGCTCTAATTGTTCCAGCCCTTGCCGCGAACCAGTTGATGATCAATAATTGCCTTGATCTGTTTGTCCACGGCTGGTGGAGTAATGAATATTTGAGCTTTACCGGTTTGCCCCCGATCCCTATCTTTCATGTCTTCAAAATACGGTTTTAATTGACTAGCGTGGAAGACCGGATGTATCTTCAAGTGATGGGGCATATTAACCCGAAATGAGATTTTGCCCGCCTTAGCAATAATCTCGAAAGGACCCTCGTAGCGACGGATCAAACTTTGATTTACACATCGCAGCGACTTGAATTGCCCAGGATTGAGTTTTATCATAACTTGATCCCCAATTCGATAGTCGACTGGCCGTCGCTTTCGATCAGCAAACTTCTTCATTTTTCGGGCTGCCTTATCAAGATAAGATCCTGCAAGATCAACTTGTTCCTCCCAGGCTTTCGCCATGTGATAGGTACCCGAACTCTTCAAACTGGCATCGACGGGCAAAGATTGTGGCGTATTGGGCTGCTGCCAGCCAACTCAAAAGGACTCCTTCCCGTCGCTTCACTCCGCTGCAAATTTTACGAGAACTGGGTAGTGTCCAACAACTTTGCCCAATCCTTTTGATTGGCACTAACATAGTGCCGCAAATAGCACTCCAAGAGTGCGTTGATCTGCTCCATCTGTCCGTCCGTTTGGGGGTGAAAGCTGGTCGAAAAGTGCAACTCTGACCCAAGCAAACTGAATAACTCTCTCCAAAATGCACCGGTGAATCGAGGATCTCGATCACTAATAATGTGCTTGGGTATACCCCAATGCTTTACGACATCTTTCAAGAATATACGGGCTACCTCTTTGGCTTTGCAGCTGGCCGTCGTGGCAGTGAAGGTCGCATATTTTGAGAAGCGATCAACAACAACCATTTGATTTCCACAACCCAAGATTAACCCTACTCAATAATAAAAAAACAATCAACAAATGACAACAAATGAGAGACAATTTAATTGATCAAGCAAAGAAGTCAACTAGCAATTCCAAGAGTTCACACTAATTATTCACTAATTTCTTAAGAAAATTACACTAGGCACTAAAGTTAGAAACTATAAATTTAAGAGTATTTAACTTCTTTTTTTATTCAAAGGATAGATTATATTATAAATGCTAAAGCAAAGAGGGGCTACTATGAGCAGTAGTGGTACTTGTTTGTGTTGTGGCATGGCCACTTACACGAGAATTACAAAATTTAGCTTTCCTTGAGTACATAGTTCCTAAAATGTTTGTTGATATTGTATTGTTCACAAGCAATGGAAGAACAATCAAAAACTTGGGTGCTCCAAAAAGTTGCATTTTAACCCTTCATTGCTTTATGCTTAGCATGTTTGCCACTCTATTTTGCTCCATGTAGATGTGGGTTGGTGGTGTTTCCCTTTGCTTATCTGTCAAGGGCCTCAATTTATAGATTAAGTTTTTATAGATAGGTTACCACTATAGCATATTAATAACTTCCTTGGGATCCATATTGATATCTAAGGGAGTTAGGTTGTTGACACTGCCATAATAAGACCCTATTTGAAGGCTCGAAGCTCTGCTAGTTGTGGAGTGGTGCTGGTATCTTTGCTAAGGAAGCAAATAATCCAATCACCCCTGTGATTTATGTTGACTCCCCCAGGCCACCCAGCTTTCCATTGCCAGGGTTATTTTTAATAGAACCATTAGTTTTAAGCATGTACCTTCCTGGTAAGGGTGGGGGATTTCATTTGACATAGATAGTATTTTTGGGATTGTGGAGCTTTGGGTTGTTTTTGCCTATGTAAAGAAATTCATTGCCTGAACTATATTATTGTTATGAGGGATATCCTCCTTCTTTTTGTTGATAAGATTGTGTTCGTTTCTAGCCAAATAGTCTAGAAGCAAAAAGGTAAATATTCTCCCCAACTATGGAGATTGTTGTAGTTTTTCCTTTTATTGCCACTCCAATTGATTACCCAGTTTTCTTGAGTTATCATATTATTTTTTAGCTTATAGGGGTGGTGTTATTTTCCCAGATGGGCTTTCCAGAAATTGACAACCTTAATACACCCAAAGAAGATGTGTTATATGCCCTCCGCGTGATGGTCGCAAGCATGACATGTAGACGTTACATCCAGCCATATCCTATTCAAGTAGAAGGATGTAAGGAGTCTTTTATTGTGCATGAGCTCGAAGAAGATTTTGATCTTGTTAGGGCAAGGCATAGTCCAAATCCATTAAAAATACTTTATGCCTGCGTTGGCATGTGGGGGGTGATCATAGTTGTGGATTACAGAGTTTTCATGATCCAATCTTATGTATAAAACATAAGTTAAGTAAGAAAAACATATTTTTTTGTGGGAGGTTTACCGTTAACCTACATAAACCATGTGAGCTATAACATGGAGTTCAGTGTATTGCTCCCACATTGAAAAGATAGTGTCTTGCTTACCAAGGTAAGGATCATATTCTTAAGCTTAGGTGGATCCACTAGCTAATGTCCAATCGGGACAATCCTATGGGGGCACGTAGTTTAGGGACCTGGATAATCGCCACTAGTCTAGCTCGATGCTAAGTAAACTCCAACAAAAATAAATATAGAATCATATCAAGTCCGTAAATCTTAGTCTTTGAAATGGTAAGAATCTACTAATACCAATTCAATCATAAAGACTCGTAATCATAAGAACAACTCCTTTAAAATATCATGAATTAATAACATAATCAATTCATAAAAGACACTTTATCGAAAACATCTAAATCATGATAATCTTTCATAATGAGAATACTTCAATTGAAAGTAACCTAATTTCATAAAACATAAGATGCTTTATTTGAAAGAACCCTAGAATCATAGTCTCATCACTTCATAATGCCATGCATAATCTTCAAAGTCTTATATCATGATCATGAAGTATTCATATAACATGGGTTCATACGGAAATTCTTGAAAACATGTAATTTAGATCAAATCATGCATAATAAGATCAAATATAATGAATTTATTCATAAACAATTGAATACATAACGAATCATGCAAACCTTAGAATTTGGGTTGTAATTATAAAAATGAAATAAGAGTTTCTTTTGGGACTCAATAGATGAAAAAAGATCCATTGATGAATTTCTCACATACCTTGATGAACCCTAGCTTTGGAATTGGAATAGGAGACTTGAAGCTTGAAGAACCCCGAAATCACCTTGGATTCTTGGAGAAGAAGACTTGAGGCCTTTCGGGGTTTTGAGAGAATGAGATGGAATGGGAGAATTTTGAAATGTAAAATCAGTTATAGGACTTAGGAATAGTCTTGAAACGATGTAGTTTAGGAATTAAAAGGAAAGGAAAAGACCCAAATAACCCTGAGTTAAAACTGTTGAATTGACTCTATGGACCCATGTATAGTCCATACTGGTCATCCGTAGACTACACTACTAGAGACCAAAATTAAGATCAAAGACCACGAGTCAACTTCCATGAGCCGTAGAATGATCCACATGGGTCTACAAGTCGTCCTGTTGATCCGTAGAAGCCTTTCAGGGACTTGACAATTTCCAGTTTTCCAAGACTCATTCATAATTGGTTCCTATGGCTTGTACAACCTTCAATGGTCCGTACAAAGGCTCGTGGAACCAGTGCACCATCAAAGTTTCTTCATTTTCTTTCTTACTCAACTTTCTAATTTTTGAGGTGTTACAATATCTCCCCCTTGGAAAAATTTGTCCTCGAATGGGGCTCAAGCTAGCATGAATAAAATAGGGAAAACGATCTGATAACCCAACATGCATGCAATTCACATCAAAAAGTATAAAACCAAGGAGTAGTCGACCCTAAGTTAAAACGTGAAGTTTAGAACTAATATCATGAATATGCATGCATATGAAACCATAAGAATAACTAAACGCATGAATTCGAAAGAGTAAACATGAGGAACAGTACCTTAAGCTTAAACTGAAATGGAGGGAAAAATATGGGGGTACTTGGACATCATATCATTTTCCGCCTCCCAAGTAGCACCCTCAACTAATTGATTCCTTGAAAGGGCTTTCATGGAAGCAACTTCTTTATTTCTCAACTTCCAGACTTGATGATCTAGAATATCAATTGAAACCTCTTCGTAAGAAAGACTTTCCTTAACACCAACACCACCACCGGCACCACCGAAGTAGGATCACCAATACACTTCCTCAATAATGAAACATGAAGTACCAGATGCACTGATGCCTATTTGGAAGGCAAATCCACCTGATAGGCTGCCTTGATGAAATGCCTCAAAATCTAATATAGGCCTACAAAACGGGGATTAAGCTTCCCTTTTTTTCCAAATCTCATTACACCCTTTATAGGTGAGATTTTCAAGTAAACTCAATTATCAACATCGAATTCAAGTTCTCTTCTTCTAACATCTGCATAAGACTTTTGTAGACTTTGATCCATTTTCAACCCTTATCTAATAAGTCAAACCTTCTACATAACCTCATGCACTAACTCGGGCGTATCAAAGTGACCTTACAAACTTCAAACCAACCAATAGGAGACTGACACCTCCTACCATAGAGAGCCTCAAATGGAGCCATCTGAATACTCAAGTGATAACTATTATTGTAAGAAAAATCAATCAAAAGCAGATGATCATCCCAATTAAACTTAAAGTCAATCACATAAGCTCTCAACATATCCTCCATAGTGTAAATATTATGCTTACTTGAGTACCAAGACCGTTCTGAAATGACCTCTAAAATTGAAAAGTAAACTAGGTACCTTTATCTGAAATGATGGGTAAGGGCACTCCATGCAACCTTACCATCTCCTGAATATAAAGCCTTGCATAGTACTAGGTTGAAAATGAGGTATTCACGAGAAGAAAATGCACTGACGTAGTCATTCAATCTATAACAATCTAATAGAATCATACTATCAACGAGTACGAGGTAAACCTATAATAAACTTCATATTGAAATCTTCCCACTTCCAAGTAGGAATGCTAATGTCTTTAGCCAAACCTCTCAATTTTTTATACTCAACTTTACCTTGTTGATAATTAGGACACTTAGCCACAAACTCCATACTATCATTCTTCATCCCATTACATCAATAGACATTTCTTAGAACACAGTATATCTTGGTGGTTGCTAGGTACATAGAATACTGAGAACTCTAACCTACAAATAAAATATGTTGTCTCAACTTATTCATATTTGAAGCACATAATCGACCTTGGTAATGAAGCACACCATCTCCTCCAGGGAGAAAGCCTTAATGGATTTTTCGAAAACCACATTCTTTACCTCAATCATAGCGGATCAAGTTCTCGCTTAACCTTCATATCTGATATAAGAGACGGTTTTGAGTCATTCTGAACAATAATACCACCATCATCAAAATCAACGAAGCGAACGCCCAATCTGTCACGCCCTGAGCCTACACCCCGGACATGGCTGACACTTGAGAACCATTGCTGGCACCAAGCGAACCCTTGACCTGGCTTACTTACTCAGCGGAAGACTTAAACACAAAACATATAGCTCATGCAATAACTTAAAAGATACTAACTTAGCCAAAAATGGCAACTCAAGTCTTAAACGTATACAACTGAAATGAATAAGACTAAAGAACTAATTAATACTATCAGTCTATGAAGCCTCTAAAAGAAAGAGGGATGTCGGGACAGGACCCCTGATCATCCTAACAACTAAAAACTAGAAAGCAAATGATAAAAGAGTCCTCCAGAATGCAATGAGGCTCCCCAACTGACTCAGAGTGCAGAACCTGATCAACGAAGCGCTGGATACTAATCCTGGTTACTTGTGTCTGCATCATAAGACGATGCAGGCCAACTGGCATCGGTACATTGAATGTACGAGTATGCGAGTTGGAATGCTAAACAATACATAGGCTTGAAAAGATTCTGAAAGAAACACTTACCTTGGCTCTTCTCAACTCATGAATACTTAACTCAAAATAAAGCAATGAAACACATGCAATTTTTGAAAAGCATTGTGAAACAGTAAAAACAACTTAGTTCATTAAAGAAAATGCAATAACAAACTCAACTTTACTCATATAAAAAAGTAATATAGTTTCAGTGGGATATTATTTAACCGACAACCACCACTATGAGTCTAAGTGGTGATACAACGTCTTGCCCACGCTGCCAGAACTGTCCTACATTTTGCCGTCATATAGAACGCTTAACTTAGTGCATCCACTAGCTTATGCTAAAAGCATCTTAAGGAGTCATCTAAAAAGTATGATCCTTTACTACTCATGATGACTATATGATTTATGGAGACTTGAGTTAATATGAACTCGCATCCCCATATCGGTGCTCAATACTACTCCCAAAATATACTTAGCTCATATGTTTTAACAACAAACTTCTTTGTTTTGTTTTAGATAATTACTCAAAACTTAGCTTAAAAGCTCTCTTGGAATCGATGTTCCCTTTTCTTGCTCAAATGTGAAAATATTTATAAACTCTTTGGGAATACTTAGTTCCCTTATTGCTTTTTTTGAGAAATGAACTCAACTCTTTACTCTTTGCTTAACTTTAAACTTAAGTCTTAAAACAAATTTAAAACGTTTGTTAAAGACTTTTGAAAACTTTAAAAACTTTGCTTTGACTTGCTTCTTAACTTCTAGACTTGACTCTTAACTTCTCTTGACTTTGATCCTAACTTTCCTTGAATTGGATTATGGATTCAAGGTTCATGATCTCATGTTTATGGTTGATTTCATGATGTTTACATGTACCTTAGAGTGTTGGAATCAACTAGAAAACATAGGTACATTGCTAAGGAACAAGTACGAAAAGATGGGGGAAGAATGGGAAGAACTGGCGTCCCTGGCGCTCTGAGACTTGAGATTCAGGGACCAAGTTGGGGCGCTCTAGCTGGCGCGGCGCCCCAGAGCTCAACATTTAGAGACCCCTTTTTGGGGCTCTGAGAGGCACGACGCGCCAAGTTCCTCCCCAGGTGTTCCCCGACTTTTCTTCTTCGTTTTTCAACTCTAAACCCTCCAAATCAACTTTGGTGTTTCCCCAAACACTTAGAATCTATTATATCCTCAATATATACCAGATTCAACTAAAAATTACACCCGAAAAACCTGAATGAAATCGCAAGAAACTCCAACAACACAACCCACAAGAAATTCAATAAAACTTTCAGCAATGTTCATCAAGAACTCAATTTCTAAACTTTCAAAGACTTAAATTTGCTGAATTGAATCATGTTTGGCGCATGGGAGAACTAACCCAACACTATTGGATCTCACATACCTTGTAGGGATCACCCCCGAGGAATTCCACACGCTAAACTCGACGATCTTGACGAATCTTGCTTCCTCTTCTCCGTTCTCCTCTTTTCTCCAAGCCCTAGCGTGAACTCTAACTTTTCTAAACTGACCAAAATCTGGTTTTACCCCAATTAATATTCTAAAAACAAATTAGAATAATTAGGTAAGGAAAAGACTAAATTGCCTTTCAAAAATCCGGATTAGACTTTCCTTAATCCAATAGCAAAGAGCATAACTTACTCATACAAACTCGCAATCGCGGAAACTTGACGGTGTTGGAAAGATCATTCCAAGAGATTTCCAACCATATCTGGAAGTACACCTAACTCATCCTGAGATATGAGTTATGGCCGTTTGAAGTTGACCAAAACTGAACTTTTCCTAACTTAAACAAATTTCCAGATTTTCATTCTTTCCAAATATGACTATTTCCAATTAGTAGCTTCTTCCAAGTTATTTCAAATTGCGAGATGTTACAATATCTCTCCCTTGGGAACATTCGTCCTCTAATGAGATTACTCTTACTAGGATAAGGGTGTAACATCAAGTTCAAACACCCAACAAGCAATTTCAAACTAACAACATGCTCACTCATAATTTAAAGGGTACTAAGAAGAGAATTAGTACCTTGGTCTACATTTTCTTCTGACTCAAAGAGATGTGGATATCTCTTCTTCATATCCTCTTCAGCTTCCCAAGTAGCTTCCTCAACAAATTGGTTCCTCCGAAGGACTTTAACTAATGCTACTTCCTTAGTCCTCAACTTGCGAACTTGGTGGTCTAAGATCTGAACATGAATCTCCTCATAAGATAAGCTATCCTTGATCTCAATATCTTCAGTTGGTATGATCAACGACGGTTCGCCCATGCACTTTTTCAACATGGAGATGTGAAACACCGGATGAACCGCGGCTAACTCTTGTGGTAGCTCCAACTCATAAGCTACTTTGCCAATCCTCTTTGATATTCGGTAAGGTCCGATATACCGGGGACTAAGTTTCCCCTTCTTACCAGACCTCATAACACCCTTCATGGGTGAAACTTTTAGATATACCCAAACATCTACTTCAAACTCCAACTCTTTTTTCCTAACATCAGTGTAGGATATCTGACGACTCTGTGCCGTCTTCAATCTCTCTTGAATCACTTTCACCTTCTCCATCGCTTGATGCACTAAATCTGGTCCTATCAATCTAGCTTCACCAACTTCAAACCATCCAATAGGAGATCTGCATCTTCTCCCATAAAGAGCTTCATAAGGAGCCATTTGGGTGCTAGAGTGGTAACTATTATTGTATGCAAATTCAACAAGGGGTAGGTTATCATCCCAATTACCTTTGAAATCAATCACACAGGCCCTCAACAAATCCTCTAAGGTCTGAACAGTGCACTCTGCTTGCCCATCAATCTGAGGATGAAAAGCATTACTCAAGTTCACCTTTGAACCCAAACCCTTCTGAAAAGATTTCCAGAATTGTGCAGTAAATTGTGCACCCCTATCTGAAATAATGGAGACTGGAACCCCATGAAGTCTTACCACCTCTTGAATATAAACCTTAGCATAATCTTTTGCTGAGTGGGTAGTCTTTACCGGCAAAAAGTGGGCTGATTTTGTCATTCTATTGACAATCACCCAAATAGAATCATGTTGCCTATGAGACCTTGGTAAACCTGTGATGAAGTTCATATTAATCATCTCCCATTTCCATTTCGGAAGTTCTATATTCTAAGCCAAACCACCGGGCCTTTGATGATCTACTTTAACTTGTTGGCAATTGATGAATCCACAAATTGGACTCATTTAGGGCTTTATTTTAATGGAAATAGTATCATTGAATGTTTGTTTTTATCTCAATACCTAATTAAAATACTGAAGTTTCAGGTATTTGAAGTTTTAGTGGAAGCATGGACACTTAGGCGCAAAACGGAGCAAATAAGGCTGAAAATAACAAGAAATGGAATCATGCGGATCACCGAGTTTAACTTGGCAAGTCACCAAAATGACATGAACCGCCCTTCATTCCAGTACGTGAAGCCTTGAAGGAAGTGGATCAAAAGGCGAGGAAAGGAGCAGTCGGCGAGTCGTCGTTTGGTTCCGCAAAGCAGTACTGTACCGCCCAATGATCCAGAATGCGAGGATGCTAAAGGCAAGACACTGAAGGCGATGAGCTGACCAAAAGGCGGATCGTCGAGTTCATCAGCGATCTCAACTAATATCGCCGAACAATCCTCCGCAGCACAATCTGTGAAAACTATAAATACTAGTTAGAATTTTAGTCTTAAAGAGGATTTATGGTGTTGAACAATTATTGTTATTATTTTCACTTTAGAACATACTTTAGCTAATATTTTTCTCCCAAGTTTGGAGAGGGTTTTGTGAAGACTTGAAGAAAGGATTCTTCTGCCCCAAGTTGGAAGTGGGTCTTCTCTATTCATTTTCCTTTGCTTAATTCAAAGTTTAATTTCTTATACCCAATTGATTTCATTATCATGTTAGGTATAATTTCTTATTTTTTGATGTGTGGCTAAAAACCCCCATTCTTGGGGTGTGATTTAGCAAATATGGGTTGATATTCTTGTTGGGTCTTGCTTGCTGATAGGTTAGATGTATTTTAATGGTGATTTCACCTAGTGGTTGTAGTTTAATCTAAAGGGTTTGTAGTTGCAAATACAAAGCCACCCATGTGTTTTCGGCTTGCCCGAGAGGGAGGTCGCGAAACCAAAACCACTAGACTGATGGCCTAAGGAGTGGGTCGACATGTGGTTTAGCTTGAGAGGGTGAGTCCCTAGTCCCATATCCTAACACTCAGCCCGAGAGAGTGTGTGGGATAAGGCGTATGATGGTCTTCATGCGGCGAATGGGTGTCCGAGAGGAATGCATTTGAAACGGGGTAAGTTGCCCGAGAGGGAACTTATTTCCATTTAAAGCTTAGCCTAGTCACTATTATTTTGCAAATGTCTTATCGAAAGCATGTACCCAACAATTTATCTCAACCTGTATTGTGGTCACATCCCAAGAACCTTTCCCGATACTTGATTTTCTTGTTTATTTTGCTGTTTTAGTACTTGTTACAAAACCCCCTTTGATATTTGACACTTTTGTGTCACCCCCTTTAATTTACAATGTCTTTTATCGCAAATGTCTTTAACTACGACTAACTTGAATGAAATTCTAATTGGTTATTAATTCTCAAAACCGCTCCTTTGGGACACGACCCCAACCCTCGGTTGGGTTACTATATTATCGACGATCATAGACACTCATATCGTAGGATAGTGTCGTTGGTCATGATAAGCCTCAAAATGGCGCCGCTGCCGGAGAGTGGTGTTATTTGAGAATTTTTAGTTCACTAGAATTTCCATCTTATTAATCGTAGTTTACTAACTTAACTTTCAGTTTTGTTTTTCGTTGAGTTATCCACTTAGACGAACATGGCTGAGCAGAGTAGTGGCAAGTTGGTGGAATTGAGCCAAGAAGTACAAAAGAACCTCACGCTGACCCTCCTGGCATCTTAGCTAAACGAACTGGTCACCAAAATCTCAGTAGTGGAAGTCCAATGCAACAACAAAGGGAGGTATATACCCCCTCATGAGCTGAGGAAGTCCAGAGATGGAAGAGAAAATCGAGTCGAGAACACACTTCAAATCATTCTCCAAAAGGTCACCGATCAAGATCGAGTATTGGAGGAAATGAAGGAGAATGTTGAAGTGTTGAATCAAATGATTGGATCTCACTCTAGATCAATCCAGTTGATCAGGTCATTCTTGAGTTTTGCAGTGCCCCATCTCCACCCAAATGACATATTGGGGTCACCTAGTGACACTAGGGCTAACCCCAATAACGGAGAGTGAGACCGAACTTACATCGTGCCAGGACATAAAATAAGGCGCTTCTTGGGAGGCGACCCAAGGATTTTACTGCTTTTAATTATTCTGTTCGAATAGGGGTGTGCTGATTTTGTAGGTTAAAATGCGAAAGGTGATGAGTAGTATAAGATGGCGAGTCAAGGACCCAGTGGGCGAGTCGCTGAATCTATCCGCGATTCCAACTTAATCCGCCGTTGGGACCCCAAAATAAGGGAGGTCCTGTAAAACTCGGCGAGGTAAGTAAGCTTTCGGCGCATCGCCGATGCTATCGGCGAAATGACTAATGTCGCCGGAAGCCTAGGAACTGGACAGTTAATATCTGGCCAAAGACCGCCAGATTTTTAAAACTATTCACTTTCCCTCGGTTTGATGCTTCACAAGTTCCCACAAAAGTAGCATTTTACAGATTGTTGCTTGTAATTAGTATTATAGTTGTCGATTGGTACTCGGAACTAGGATTTCTTTGCTGCCTAGCATTACAAAAAGCTATTTGATCGGCATACAAGGTTTGTCTCTAAAACCCCAATTTTATTTTTGAAAATTTTGCACTCTTTTGCAGTTATAGTATTAGGATGACGTGTGCTAGGCCTCTCTGATAGAAATAGAAATGGTACGCACAAACCTAAACGAGCCCCCTCAGAAAACAACAAAGGGCATTATAATAAATGAAGGAGGATCACGTCCTTCACAGAAAAGAAAGCAAGATCTCCAACTGGGAGATAAAGGAAAAAGGAAAAAGCATATAGCAAAGAAAGGAGTGGTTATGGAGCCAGATTTTATTGAACCAGAGAATGAACTGCCTCTAATTGACCGAAGGAGAGTGCTCCGTGCTAGGTCTCAGTCCACAGCCACTAGCACCCCCTCAGCTGCCACTTTGCCTACTACTACACCAGTACCAACCCCAACACCACCTCCAGTGGCTCCTGCACTTCCCGTAGTTCCACCTCCACCGAGATTGCTGAACAGATTGAAAGGAGATGGTTTATGCACCATTCTCAAAGAAAAATTGCTATCCGTGGAAGGCCTGGAAAGTAAGCATCCTGAGGTGCTTGACACACTCAGGTATCATGAGTTTGAGCAATTCACGAGGCCACGGGGTACTTACATACCTTCCTAGGTCTGGTTATTCTACTTGGCCTATAGGGAGTTGGTCTCGAAAAGTAGAAAGAAGGCCAGTGATTTCCGACCAGTGAAATCAGTTATGGTTAGAGGCAAGGAAGTAGAGTGTCATAGAGAACACATAAATGTTGTATTGGGATGACCGTTGCACTCGGTACTTCCCTACCATGGTTTGCCTATTGCCCCATCTCTCGATGATTTGAAGGGTTGGTTAGCTCCGATGATCTCTGACACCACCCTGAGGTGGATGGACACAGGAGTCCCCATTGAGAAGAGGGATATGAGCACCACCTCTTGGTATTGGTTTGGGTTCATCAACAACACTATCATGTCATCCTAGAATGAGTCTATTCTACGTCATCCGAAGACGGCTTGCCTTGGTTCTATCATGTCCAGGAGGCAGATCGACCTGGGATTGCTGGTTTCACAAGAGATGGCTATGAGGGCCAAACAGACACAAACGTCTCTGCCATTTCCTTTAGTAATCACTGATCTATGCCGACGAGCTGGAGTACCATGTGACATTACGAGGGATATTGAGGTTACCCAATCTTCCTCCACCGACATCCGGCATATAGAGGCCGAGTTCCCATAAGAGGAGATTGACAAGAGGAGGGCAGCCCCAACAGATACATTTCCAAAGGTCGATATTGATGCATTACCAGCAGAAACACCTTCGCATACTCCTGCCTCTGAGCCATCAGGTATACCTGATCCTCCCTCCTTTTCCTCACAGGCCCCATGTGTTTCATCATCAGCCCAGCCTTCCAGGATCACTCAGGCCATGATCCTGAAAATGGGACAGCTAGCCTCCTCGGTGGATGTTAGGGTGACACGATTAGAGAGATCTATCCCAGAGATGATTGACTGTGCCATCTTGACTGCACTAACCCCCGTCAGAAACACTGTTGATGAACTGACTGCCAGAGTCACTGCTTGTGAGAGCAGACAGGGGGAGACACCCGAGGTTTCAGCCCTAAAAGCTGAATAACCGAGCTGAAGAAGGATGTAGCCTATATCAAGGCCACCGACTTCACAACATTAATGTGAGGAGCAGATGACACAGATTTCCCTGAACCCTCTGGGATTCCCCGACCACTCCTAGAGACGTGCAAAAGGATGATGAAAGGCATGCAGAGACAGAGACAGACACCGACGAAGAGCAGGTAGCAGTGCATGATAAGGTGCTGAGCGAGAGCCAATAGGACATCATATTCAGAGACTTGCCGAACCGAGAGATGGTTGTGCAGTCGACAACTCAAACATTGCCAGCTGAGCCGCCCACACCAGCTCCTAGTGGATCTGGCATTGCTAGTATGTCTGAGGCTACTCTTGAGACTGAGACACGCAACCAGATAGATATACCGGGCACCAATGCCCATATTTAGGCCCAGACAGATGGAGCGACTGCTTAAACAGGATCCTCTCTTTACCGCCCTCTCTGTTTTTCTTTATCTGACCTTTTGGATACCTATTACTTGCATTTGAGGACAAACACTTTTTATTTGTGGTGGGGTGAGGCCCACACCTTTTGTGTTGACATTCATGTTTTGTTCTATATATATTTGGGTTGTTTGCTTTAAGTTGTGTTTTAAATTACTGCTTTTCTGTGGATGTTTGAGCTCATGGCTCCTGTTGTTCTAATTAAAAACAATTTTGATCCTTCCGAAAAATTTTCGCCACCTCTTGTGTTGATAATGGTTGTTCTTTTGCAAAAATTTTAAGTCTCGATTTCGATCAATACCGATGACTTGAATAGTGCTCCCAATTGAACAAGCATGAATGCACGGCTACGACAAGACCAAATGAAGTTACGTAGACAATATGTGCACTCTTTGCATCTTGTTGTGACTAGCCATTTGTCGAATTGATTCTCTTGTGATGACCATTACATACTAGCGAACGTGTCTAGTCTTGTTTGACTGAATTATCGATGCCTTGTGTGATTAGCTTACTTTGAACCTTGCATGAATAAACTTAGAATTTGCCCTGTTAGTCTGATTGATTTAGAAAGGTGTACTTTTGAGATGATCTTAGGCAATTTTAAAGAGTGTGAGCCAATTTGACATATACCTCTTTTTGTGGCCTACCTGTGAGCGTGTGAAACTCTATTGAACACCCTTTGAGCCTTACCTTTCTTTGGAAGAACCTTGATAAATCTTAGACCTTACTTGATCCACTACCTATAATCCTCTTGATTTGTGGTTTAGTGAATAGACAACTTAGGACAAAAAGCCTAAGTTGGGGGTGTGGTGAAAAGGAAAAGGAGAAGTCAAGAACTAATATAAGAAGTCTTCCTTAACCCATAGTGTTGCAGATCAATGGAACCCTCCAAAAAAATGAAATTTGTGGAATAAAGTATAGAAGAAATTTGGGTTCCAATGCAATTCATGGAAGGTGAACAAAAAAGGGTGACTTAGAAGCACTAGAAAAAGAATTGATAAAGGAAAAGAAGGGAATGCCTTGAAAATGCCACAACTCACGAGGAAAAAGTCACTAAGCCTAAATGACCATACCTTTGCACTCAGCCCTGTTACAAGCCTTAGAAAGACCTTTTTGATCTTGAGTAAGCTGGATCGAAAGTTAATTGGAAAATAAGGGCAAACCTATGGGTGAAACCATGCATTGTGTTCCTCTTTTTGAGTGTGAGCGTTGTATCTGATTCCTGATCTTAAATTGACTTATCTATGTGTGTGAATATGGAATCATTTTTTAGCGAGGGCATTTATATATTTTTGTTGAGCTTGAACTTGCACAAGTAGCAAGTATTGTGAGCATGAGAATCTTTGGTGATGGTGTATTACAATTTGAATCTTTGAGTACACAATTGATCCTTGCATAAGTAAATTGAGTCTTGTTGTGTGCATTCATGATTTAGTCTTGTGTAACACTGTTTCAGGCACCCTTTTTGAACGGCTGAACTTGAGTTTGCTTGAGGACAAGCAAAAGTTTAAGTTGGGGTGTTGATGAGTCCACAAATTGGACTCATTTAGGGCTTTATTTTAATGGAAATAGTGTCCTTGAATGCTTGATTTATCTCAATACCTGATTAAAATGTTGAAGTTTTAGGTATTTGAAGTTTTAGTGGAAGCATGGACACTTGGCGCAAAATGGAGCAAATAGGGCTGAAAAGAACAAGAAATGGAATCCTGCGGATCGCCGAGTTTAACTGGCGAGTCGTCGAAACGACGTGAACCGCCCTTCGTTCCAATACGCGAAGCCTTGAAGGAAGTGGATCAAAAGGCGAGGAAATGAGCAGTCGGCGAGTCGCCGATCAGTTCCGCGAAGCAGTACTGTACCGCCCAATGATCCAGAATGCGAGTATGCTAAAGGCTAGATACTGAAGGCGATGAGCTGACCAAAAGGCGGATCGCCGAGTTCATCGGTGATCTCGACTAATGTCGCCGAAAAATCCTCTGCAGCACAATCTGTGAAAACTATAAATACTAGTTAGAATTTTAGTCTTAAAGAGGATTTTTTGTGTGGAACAATTATTATTATTACTTTCACTTTAGAACATACTTTAGCTAATATTTTTCTCCCAAGTTTGGAGAGGGTTTTGTGGAGACTTGAAAAAAGGAGTTCTTCTTCCTCAAGTTGAAAGTGGGTCTTCTCTATTCATTTTCCTTTTCTTAATTCAAGGTTTAATTTCTTATACCCAGTTGATTTCATCATCATGTTAGGTATAATTTCTTATTTTTTGATGTGTGGCTAAAAAACCCCATTCTTGGGGTGTGATTTAGCAAATATGGGTTGATATTCTTGTTGGGTCTTGCTTGCTGATAGGTTAGATGTATTTTAATGGTGATTTCACCTAGTGGTTGTGGTTTAATCTAAAGGATTTGTAGTTGCAAATACAAAGCCACCCATGTGTTTTCGACTTGCCCGAGAGGGAGGTTGCGAAACCAAAACCACTAGACTGATGGCCTAATTAGGAGTGGGTCGACATGAAGTTCAGCCCGATATGGTGAGCCCCAGTCCCATATCCTAACACTCAGCTCGAGAGAGTGAGTGGGGTAATGCGTAGGCTGGTCTTCATGCGGAAAATGGGTGTCCGAGAGGAACGCATTTGAAACGGGGTAAGTTGTCCGAGAGGGAACTTATTTCCATTTAAAGCTTAGCCTAGTCACTATTATTTTGCAAATGTCCTATCGAAAGCATGTACCCAACAATTTATCTTAACCTGTATTGCGGTCACATCTCAAGAACCTTTCCCCATACTTGATTTTCTTGTTTATTTTGCTGTTTTAGTACTTGTTACTAAACCCCTTTGATATTTGACACTTTTGTGTCACCCCCTTTAATTTACAATGTCTTTTATCGCAAATATCTTTAACTACGACTAACTTGAATGAAATTCTAATTGGTTATTAATTCTCAAAACCGCTCTCTTGGGACACGACCCCAACCCTCGGTTGGTTTACTATATTATCGACGATCGTAGACACTCTTATCGTAGGATAGTGTCGTTGGTCACAATAAGCATCAACAATTTGGACACTTAGCAACAAATTCTGCAATGCCCTTCTTCATGCTACTCTACCAATAGACTTCTCTCAAATCGCTATACATTTTTGTGGAACCCGGATGAATGGAATATCTGGAGCTATGAGCTTCCTTCATGATCCTCTCTTGAAGTCCATCCACCATTGGTACACACAATCTACTTTGATATCTCAACACACCATCTCCCCCTTGTTCAAAAGCAAATACTTTTTGCTTTTGAACATTTGCATTCAATTCAAGAAAAATAGGGTCTTGGTCTTGCTTCTCTTTCTTTTCTGACACCAATGAAGATTCAACCCCATTCATTACCACTACTCCTCCTTCTGTGGAATCACTTAGTCGGACTCGTAAGCATGCAAGTCTATGCACATCTTTAGCTAATTCTCTCTTTTATTCCTCAACATGGGCGGTACTACCCATAGGAAACCTACTCAAGCATCAACAACAACATTAGCCTTACCTGGGTGGTAAATAATACTCATGTCATAATCCTTGAGTAACTCTAACCACCTCCTTTGTCTGAGATTAAACTCTTTCTGAGTGAACACATATTGAAGACTCTTGTGATCAGTGAATACATCAACATGAACACCATACAAATAATGATGCCATATCTTCAAAGCAAATACTACAGCAGCCAACTTTAAGTCATGTGTTGGGTAGTTCTTCTCATGAGCTTTCAACTGTCTGGAGGCATAAGCTATGACTTTGCCATTCTGCATTAACACACAACCTAAGCCAACTCTAGATGCATCACAATACACCACAAAACCTTGAGTACCTTCCAGTAAGGTCAAGACTGGGTAGTAGTCAACCTTTTTTTCAATTCGGGAAAACTTTTCTCACAAGCTTCAGACCATTGAAACTTCACTGTTTATTGAGTCAACTTGGTCAAATGAGACGAAATGGATGAGAACCCTTCTACAAACCTTCTATAATAGCCAGCCAAACCCAAGAAACTCCTAATATCAGTTGGAGATGTGGGTCTAGGCCAATTCTGTACTGCCTCAATTTTCTGAGTATCAACTTTAATCCCCTCTCCAGACACAATGTGACCTAAGAATGCCATAGACTCAAGCCAAAACTCACATTTAGAGAACTTAGCATATAACTCCTTATCTTTCAAAGTCTGAAGAACTATTCTGAGGTGACTAGCATGATCTTCTTCATTCCTTGAATAGATTAGTATGTCATTAATGAAGACGATAATAAACATATCTAAATAAGGTTTGAATACTCTATTCATAAGGTCCATGAACGTTGCAGGTGCATTAGTCAAACCTAACGACATAACCAGAAACTCATAATGACCATAACAGGTCCTGAATGTTGTCTTGGGAATGTCACACTCCCTTACTTTCAACTGATGGTTGCCAGATTTGAGGTCTATCTTAGAAAAACAAGAAGCACCCTGAAGTTGATCGAAAAGATCATCAATTCTCGGAAGTGGATACTTGTTCTTGATGGTAACCTTGTTCAATTGGCGGTAGTCTATACACATCCTAAAGGAACCATCTTTCTTTCTCACAAATAAGACTGGAGTGCCCCAAGGTGAGACACTTGGTCGAATAAACCCTTTCTCTAAAATATCTTTCAATTGATCTTTAAGCTCTTTCAAATCTGCGGGTGCCATTCTATATGGCGGAATAAAGATAGGATGAGTATCTAGAAGAACATCTCTACCGAAGTCTATCTCTCTCTCAGGAGGGACTCCGGGTAGATCATCAGGGAAGACTTCTGGAAACTCTTTTACTATAGGACTGACTGAATAAGAGGTATCTCAACACTAGAGTCATTAACTCGAACTAAGTGATAGACGTACCCCTTGGAAGCTATCTTTCTTGCCTTAAGGTATGAAATGAAATGACCCTTAGGCACTGCGTCCACTCTAAGACCGACTCATTTGGAATTTGAAACTTGACAACTCGAGTTCTACAATCTATTGATGCATAACAGGCATGAAGCCAGTCCATACCTAGAATGATGTCGAAATCTACCATGTCTAACTTAATTAAATCAGCCATGGTGTCTTTGTGATTGATGGAAATGACACAATCACGATAAACTTGCTCAGCTAGAATAGACTCCCCAACATGTGTAGTAACACAAAAGGGTTCACAAAGTTTCTCAGGAAGAATATCAAACTTATTTGCAACATAAGGGGTTACAAAAGATAAACTTGCTCCTGGGTCTAGCAAAGCATAAATATCAAAAGCAAAGACTTTGATCATACCAGTAACAACATCTAGAGAGTTCTCTTGCTCTTGACGACTGGTGATTGCATAAAGATGGTTTGTTCCTCTGCCAGTACCTGAAGTACCTCCTCTAGTTGCAGCCCTGTCTGGTAGCGCAACTGATGAAGATTGGGCCCTATTGCCCTAATTTCCACTACCTTGCCTGTTCTTTGGACACTCTTTCATGAAGTGACCCTCCTTCCCACACTTGAAACAACTTGTCTGGCCATAACGACACTTACCTAGTTGGATCCTACCACACTTAGCACATACAGGAACCTAGTTACCTCCTTGAGCCACACTACCTTGAGACTGTGCAGGTCTAGCTCTGCAGTTCTGCGAATTCTAACCATTACTGGGTGCAGGTGCACTAGCAGATGATGGATCAGGTCCCTTTTTCTTTTGCTGAAAGGACGAACGGTTCACATTACCTTTCTGCTGCCCAGACTCATTCCCTGTCTTAGCTTTCTTATTTCTGAATTCCTCCCTATCCCTTAGCTTCTCTTCCTCAACCTGCTGCACATAGACCATCAATCTTAATATTTCCATATCCCCGATTAGTATTGCAGCCCTACCTTCCTTGCTCGATAGACGAGACAGCTCGGCAACAAACAAGCTCATTCTACTCCTCATGTTCGCAACCATCTCCGAAGCATAACGGGATAGTTGGGTGAACTTTATCTCATACTCATGAACACTTAGAGAATCCTGCTTAAGTGTGAGGAACTCACGTACCTTGGCCTCTTTCAATTCTCGGGGAAAGAAACGCCCCAAGAAAGCTTTCTCAAAACAGGTTGAACTTGCAGGTGGTGCATCCTCAGCTCTACCCCCTTTCCCCTGGTCGAACCAAGTCCTAGCAACATTCTTCAATTGATATGCAGCTAGTTCAACTCGCTCAGTATCTGCCACATGCATAACATCAAATACCTTCTTCACCTCTTCAATAAAGTTCTCTGGATCTTCAGTAGTGCTCGAACCAGTGAAGCTTGGAGGATTCATCCTCAAGAACTCACGAATCCTTGAAGTGTCAGCCCCTTCTTGTCGAGCTCCTGTTTGTTGCCCAACCTGGTTAGTTACAGCTTGACTCAACATCCTAATTGCTTCTCTGAACTCAACGTTAGTGACTTATTCTTGAGGTTGCACTTTAGGTGCATTAGGTAACTCTTTCTCCTTAACATTACGCCTAGCAGGATGACCTCTGACAGCTCTTCGTGGAGGCATGATTATCAGAAAACACGCGCAAGCACGAATCAGAAGGAAACTTTTTAGAGATCAAACTCTAACTCATGAAATGAGTGTGAAAGAAGTGAGAAATTTTTCTAAGTCTTGCAGCCTCCTAGTAATAGATGTGGCGCGCTTCACACCGATAACTATGACTCTATAGACACGGCTTCATAGATCCTGGTTACTTGTGTATGCATCATAAGACGATGCAGGCCAATTGGTATCAGTACATTGAATGTACGAGTATGCGAGTTGGAATGCTAAACAATACACAGGGCTTAAAAAGATTCTGAAAGAAACACTTACCTTGGATCTTCTCAACTCATGAATACTAAACTCAAAATGTAGAAATGAAACACATGCAATATATGAAAAGCTTTGTGAAACAGTAAAACCAACTTAGTTCGTTAAAGAAAATGCAATAACAAACTCAACTTTACTCATATAATAAAGTAATATAGTTTCTGTTGGAGATTCTCTAACCGACAACCACCACTATGAGCCTAATTGGTGATACATCGTCTTGCCCACACTGCTAGAACTATCCTATACTTTGCCGTCATATAGAACGCTTAACTTAGTGGATCCACTAGCTTAACTTATGTGATCATCTAAAAAGTATGACCCATTAATACCCATGATGGCTACATAGTTTATGGAGACTTGAGTTAATATGAACTTGCATCCCCATATCGGTGCTCAATACTACTCCCAAATATATACTTAACTCATATGTTTTTTTAAAACAACTTCTTTCTTTGGTTTGAGATAATTACTCAAAACTTATCTTAAAAGCTCTCTTGGAATCGATGTTCCCATTTCTTGCTCAAATGTGAAAACATTTATAAACTCTTTGGGAATACTTAGTCCCTAATAGCTTTTTGAGAAATGAACTCAACTCTTTACTCTTTGCTTAACTTGAAACTTAAGTCTTAAAACAAAGTTAAAACATTTGTAAAAGACCCTTGAAACTTTGATGACTTCACTTGACTTGACTCTTAACTTCCTTTGAATTGACTCTTAACTTTCCTTGAATTGAATTATGGATTAAAGGATTATGATTTGTGATAGGAAAGGTCTCTTAATTACCTAAAGATCCAAAAAGAAAACAAATATCTGAAATAATAATCAATGAAGAAATATATACACAAATAGATCATATAGATTATGAACCAGATAGCGATGACAGCATATACGAATTCGAAATTGGGAACAACCTATCTGAAAATGAAATAGAAGAGGATAATAATGACTGAAAGAGAAGTAAAAATAATAAATAAAAACGAATATACAGATGAAGAATCTACAGAACAAAAAATAATATTTGATGTCAACATATTTGAACAAATAAAAGGAAAAGAATTAGATCTTAGCGTAGAAAAAATATTCCAGATACCATTAATAAGAAATATATTTAAGAGACAAAAAGAAGACCCTCGATTCAGGGAGAAACAATCTAGAAAAAAATAGAAGTACAATAAAAACATATAAGAACAAATAAAATATAGTAGTAGAATAGAAACTATAACAAAATAATCTTCTAATCATGGTACAAGGAATCAAAAGAAAAATCTGAAGGACAAGAAACTACAAGAAAAATAACATGACCACTAATATGACCAGACAACAAGATAACATACTACTACCTACTAACCTACGACGCCCTAATCTAAGATCTCCACGCACTCCTATATAAGGTCATGTCCTCGGTAAGCTACAATTTTTTCATGCCTCATTTTATCACCACATTCAATACTTCTCTGGTCTACCCCTGCCTCTCCTGAAAGCATCCAAACTCATGTGTAGCTTCTCTTTTTCACGTGCCCCAACTGCCCTCGTCATATCTTTTACTGAATCCACTACCACCTTTTTTTTAGATATTTTCATTTTTAATCTTATCTCACATACTATGCTCACACATTCATCAGAACATCATCATTTCTACAACTTTCTCCATCTGAATGTGAGAGTTTTTGATTGGCGAACATTCCTCCCACACAACATAATTTGTCTAACCACCAAACTATAGAACTTGCATTTATGTTTTGGAGACACCTTCTTATGCTTTTAATACAAATTATCTCAATTATAGTTCTAAATTTGTAAAAAGAAAGTCTTAAATTTATGAGATTATGACATGTAGACTTTTATGCTTTTTCCTATGACATCGTAAAGCAAAAGGGAGGGAAGAGAAAGGCGCCAAGAAGCGCAAGTTAGGTGGGTATGGTGCAGGATAATAAAGAACTCAACATATTTCCATAATTTTCAAAAATATTTAACACCAAACCAAAACGAACGGTTTGTTGTGGACATTTCACAAAACAAAATATTTATAGTAAAAAAACAAACAAAATTCCTACATTATTCCACCCCCTTCCTTTCCTCTTTGTTTTCCATTTTCTCCTCCATTGGGAAAACAAATTCATACCAGAAATAAGTCAAAAAGTTGAATCGAAGCAACCCTAAATGGGGTTTTTTTATGGATATTTAAATATAAGAGGTAAATTAATTAATAAACTGACGGGATACTTATTTTGCAATTTCCAGATAAATCAAGGATCTTTTCATTTGTTTCATTCTTCTCTTCTTTAATTTTTTTCCAAAATAATTTCTCTTTTTTATCATTTATTTAATGATTTTCTTGCAACTTTATAAGTTCTTTAACCAATGTTTTATTTTCTTCAAATAATTTAGTAATAAATACATTTCTCGTTATTCTGTCTAGTTTACGATGAAATGGGTTAGAACAATGCAAAATATGATTTAAAATATCTGACCCGTATGAAATTGAGTGATTTTTTTGTTATTATGGAGGAAATTTCTTTCCATTTAGCATTTGGGGGTGTGGATGTATTGGTTTATAGTCATCGATTATGAATAAAACTAACTTATATAATGCTGCTCCATTTGGGCATTAGTGGAATTGTCTTTTTCCATGTGATCCTTTATTTGATCATATATAAATTGTGGTTGATTTTGTTTCCAAGAGATATTAATTTGGGTTGTTATTTTTTGTTTTATATAGGACAACCTTTGGTTATTTTTTTTGAGTGAAATGGATTAGCTGGCAATGGAGAATTAAATTTGGGAAGCTACGTTATCTTTGAAATTAATAAAACACATATTTTATGAAATTTGAATGGATCGAACAATGTTGTCTAAAGGTGAACATCAATCGGTCCCATTGTCTGTATTGCTGAAGCGGGAACTAGCCCAAGAAAAGATTGAAAGACCCAATATTTCTCATGGTCAAGCTAATCAGATCAAGAAAGGAGAAGACTTCACCTTCCTCAAGCCCGAATGCCAACGAGTTTTGGGAGATGAAGTCACTACCTTTTCGGTTTTTGGGGTACGTTATTATGTTTCTATCTTATGATTTTTACGAGATGTTTTTTATTTTCTATGGTGTAATGGAATTTATCGTGTACAGACTAGACATATACAAGAAATACAAATATTGGCTCGACATACAAAATACTAGTCATAAATATACATCAAGAAAAATGGTGCATAGTTCAGTATGAGTACCAAATCAACATGTACTAAGAAGCCTTCACAGGCAGACTGGACTTGCGATTGAAATAACATAATAACAAGTAAGTAAACAATGGGGTAATAAGGCATAAATAAAGGAGTGGCTAGTCCTGAATCATAATAAGGCTACTAAACATATGTGGCAAAAGCAATAAAGTCATATAAACTTAATTGGACCTCCATAAGACAAGAAGGTACAAACAAAGACATGCAATAACAATCAAACAATTAATAACCTAACCAAACCCCCATAAACCCATCGACTACACACAAAGCTACACTACAAGTCACAACTCAAAAATGACAATGAAAATCTTCCAAGAATCTGGAATAGGGATAACACCAGAATCTACCATTAAGATAACATCGGGTGGTTGCATCTATCAGAATCTTACATCTGAAAATCATGTCCTTCCCAAAATATTACATCGGAAATCTTTGAAATAACCTAGCACACACTAGAATATTACAATGGAAAAGTTAGTCCTTCCAAAAATCTTACACCAGAAAGCCTTATTGATACCAAGCACATCACTGAAACTTATATCAGAATTGCTAGTCCTTCGTAAAATCTTACATCAGAAAACCATAGAAACCAAGTCAATATCAGAAATTGTGTGTAAAGATGGGCATAATCCGAGCTGCAAAACACTTTAAAACAGCCCAACAAGCAACAAGCTTCACAATACTCATTACTAACTAAACTTGAAAATTGAAATGAGAACTTTCTAGCTTAAGAGTGTGAATAGTGACCTTAATGACTTCCCCATACTAATCCCAGCTCTAAGAAGAGAATTCCCACAAAAATTACCACAAACAGAGCTCTCAAACTCTTTTAAGTGAAGAAAAAGAATGAGATATAATCTCCCAGTGATGATCGCAAAAGCGGGCAAGTGGTTGCTAAAGCGAAAAAATCATAGTTAGTCGGCCACTGCTAAAGAGCTCAAGGTCTGCTAAAGAAGCTACGACTAAATCAATCAAGGGCCACTAAAATGGCTATCGATAAAGCGGTCGCATTAGCCAAAGTTAAGATGAAATCCTTCTCTAAACGGGTCCTCAGGATTTATTTTGAACCTCGTGCAGATAAGTAAACTATGATAACCCACAAAATTCCATGTTCTGGACTGAACAAAGATAACAAAAGTTCCATTTGAGGTTATATTGACAAAGAGTGGGTCCTATACCTATAGCTCCAGTTTTGTCAAAAAGCCAAAAGGTAGCTCAAAAGGAGTATGGAAGTCTAGGGACCCAAATCAAAGATCTATCTAAAGTAAATTTAATACGACAGGCTAATTGAACAATCATGATTGCATTCTAAGGTTTTTTTCCTAATGTTTTGACCGTAATGAACTGTTCTAACTTCGAAAGATCCAAAGTAGAAAATTTTTCAGAAAAACCAAACAAACAATCCGGTGACCAAACTATCAGCTCCAGCAAGTCATAAATGAATTAGGACTCGATAGTAATGCCCTAAATGCTAAAAATATTTATAAACAAAGAAAATGACCTTGATGGTCATTACAATATCCACTACTAAGAGGACTTTCTACTTCAAAATTAAATAGTTAAGAAATATCTGAAGGCTCGAATAGGTGGAGATGTTTAGCTTGCAAGTCATGATTGATCTCCTAGGAAGCCTTTCGACTGGATGGTATCTCCACTAAACCATAACCACAAGAATATCTCTCGAGCACAACAACCTAACATCTCTATCCAAGATAGCAACTAGCTCCTCAAAAAAGTTCAAACGATCATCTTGCTGGACTTAGTCATACCGAAGCACATGTGACTTGTCAGAAACATATCAGTAACGTATTGACATATGGAAAACTAGATGAACAACTGAAAAGGCAAGTGGCAAGTCCAACTCATAAACAACAACTGTAACTCCTCAAAGGATCTCAAAAGGCTTAATATATATGGGGCTAATCTTATCCCTCCTCTCAAATCACATCATGCCCTTCAAAGGTGACACTAAGAGGAACATAAGATTACCAACATCATAACTGAAGGGACAAAACCTATAGTCAGCATAGCTTTTCTGCCTTGTCTCAGCTTCTTGTAGCCTGTCTTGAATAACTTGAATTCAAGCTAAAGCATCCTGAAGCAAGTCCATACCATGAGGCCTAGAATCCAAAGTGTGAAACCAACCAACCAAAGATCGACAATTCCTACCATGCAATACCTCGAACGGGCCATCTAAATACTCGAATGGTAGTTGTTATTATAAAAACTCCGTCAAAGCCAAAAGAAAATGATCCCACTATCATTATAAATCAAACACATATGTTCAAAGCAAATTCTCAAAAATTTAAATAGTCCACTTTTATTGCCTATCCGTATGTGGGTTAAATGTTGTGCTAAGATAAACCCAAGTACCTAAATCCTCCTAAAATTTCCTCTAGGAGCTAGGATTGAATTGAGAACCTCTATCAGAGATAATAGACATTGCACCTTATGAAAACAAACAACGTCGTCCACATGGTTATGAGCCAACCACTCGACACTAAAGGAAGACTGAATGGGAAAGAAATTAGTCAATTTGGTCAATCCATCCACGATGACCAAAATTCTATTAACATCGCAAGAAGTTTGTGGAAATCCCACAAGAAATTTCATACTGATCAGTTCCAACTTCCACTCAGGAATGCTTAATCACTAAAACTCACTGTCAGGCCTCAAGTCCTTAGCCTTTAACTACAGACAACATAGGCATTGAGCTCAATATATTGCTATATACCTCTTCATATCGCTCCATAAGTAATGTTTCTTTAATTTTCTATACATCTTGGTTGTGCCCGGGTGAATAGAATATCTACAGTTGTGAACCTCCTAAAGTATCATTTGAATCACATCTACAACTCGAGGAACACAAAAACATTGGCTAAATCTCAAATACCGTGTGAGTCTAAGGTCACCTCACCAGGGTCATCGCTCTAAACTTGATCACCAATTTGCCTTAAACCCTCATCCTCAGATTGACAACCATGAATATGCTCAAATAGGGTGGAGCAAGCATCGCTATAAGCTAAAACTCGATTGGGATCGGAGATATATTCCTAACTAATCTACAGGCAAAGTGTTGGATGTCCAACGCCAAGGGTCTCTTTAAAATAGGAAAGAAGGATAGACTCCCCGTACTCACTACCTTCCAGCTCAAGGCATTTGCCACCATATTTACCATGCCCAAATGGTATAGAATAGAGAGATTATAGTCCTTTAGAAGCTTAATCTACCTATGCAAACTCAAATTAAGATTCTTTTGGCTCAAAATAAACTAAAGACTCCAATGATGTGTGAAGATCACATAATTATCTTCATACAAGTAGTGCCTACAAATCTTAATAGTGAAAACCACAATTTCCAACTCCAAATCATGAGTGGTGTAGTTGCGCTCAGACACTGTAAGTTGCCTTGATACACATTCTATAACATGGCCCTACTGCATCAGAGCACAACCAAACCGACATCAGATGCATCACAATACACCATAAACCCCTCACGCTCAATTAGAAGAGTCAAAATAGAAGCTATGGTAATCAAATTCTTGAGATCTATAAATCTTACCTCGCTTTTGTCTGACCACTCAAAAAAAAGTCCAGTCTAGTTAGACTGGTCAATGGTGCAGCTATAAAAGAGAAGCCCTTTATGAATCCATAGTAGTCTGCCAACCTAACGAAACACCAAATCTTTAACACTAAGGAGGGCCTCACAGCCCAATCACGGATGGACTCAATCTTCGTTGGGTCTACCATAATTACATGCTTGAATACCATGTGCCCCAAGAAGGCTCTAGACTCAAGAAAGAACTCACACTTTGAGAACTTCGCATAAAGTCGTTGATCTCTCAATGCCTGGAACATAATCCTCAAATGTTGCTCATGATCCGTTTATTTCTTGTATAGAAAATAATATTATTGATGAACACAATAATGGAGGATTTTATATAAGGCCTAGAAACATGTTTCATCAAGTTGATAAATATCGTTGGGCCATTGCTCAACTAAAAATACATCACTAGGAACTCATAACAGTTGTAACGAGTATTAAAATTTGTCTTAGGGATATCCTATTCCCTAATTAACAACTATGATAACTAGATCTCAAGTCGATCTAATAAAACAATGTGGCACCCTAAAGCTAATCAAATAATTCATCGATACGAGGCATAGGATACTTATGCTTCACTGTCACCCTATTTAGTTGCATGTAATCAATACATAAATGCATAGAACTATATTTCTTCTTCACAAAGAAAATGGGATCACCCCAAGGTGAGACACTAGGTTTAATAAAGCGCTTACACAAAAGATCCCAAAGCTGAATATTTATTTCTTTATGCTCAATACGTGTCATACGGTAGGGTGGAATAGAAATAGGATGAGTGATCGACTCTACATCAATAGCAAAATAAATATCACACTCAAGAAGAAGGCCATGTAATTCCGTAGGAAAGACATTTCAGAACTTACGCATAATAGGGATAGGATACACTATAGGGACCTCCCTACTAACATCATGTACATAATCGAAATAGGCTAGGCAACCGTTAGATACAAATCTCTGATCCTAAATATAAGAGATAATCCCAATTGGTGTGCGCTACATAATTCCTACCACACAAATTGAGGAACACAGGGCATGGCTAAGGTAATAGTCTTGGCAAAGCAATCTAGAACTGCATGATAGGGTAATAATCAGTCCATTCCAAGAATAACATTAAAATCTGACATATCAAACAAAATAAGGTTATATCATAATTCGCACTCTCGGATCGTCACCATAAAATCACTACAAACCTGATTAGCTATTAAAGAATCACCCACGGGAGTTGATACTTTCAATGAAACTGAGAAAAGGTTCAGAAAGAAACTCCAATCAATGAGAAAAATAAATAGACACATAAAAATATGTAGATCCTGATCAAAATAAGGCAAAGGCCCACTGATGGAAAACTGAGATCGTACCTACAATAATTGAATTAGGCCTCAGCCTACAGCCAAGTAGGAACCGCATAGAAATGACCATGCCCACCCCTGGACTCGGCTTCAGCTCTACCATATTCTCTTCTTGTTTGAGCACATCCTTGAGTACTCTAGACCAGCCCTACGAACATAAGATCCTTCTCTACTTGGAGGCGATACAAGTCTATGCTTGGGTCAATATCTATCACAGTGCCCGACATCGCCATAATCAAAGAAAACTCTATCACCCTAAGGTATAGGTGGAAGACTATTTGATCCACCCTGGCCTGAATTTTACGGGAGGCCTGAACTGGTCGGCGAAAAGTGCCAAATTCTCTGCCCTTCAGATTGATAAGCATGCCAACCTCTGCTTGAGAAGCTTTTACCACAGGATTGAGAACTACTATAGCTGCCTTAGAAGCGAGTGTTCATATTACTTTCCCTACGAGACTCATGATGGAGTTCCCACATAGTATGAGCATTCTCAACTACATCTAAAAATGATCTACCTATCAATATAAAGGAGTTTGTAGCAATCCAGAGCAGAAACCTCGAATAAAGCGCCAAATTATTTCCTTATTTGTAGTCAAAATCATAGTAGCATGTTTGGAGAGCTCATGAAAATGGGTCACATACTCCAGTACTAAAATGGAGCCATACTCCAGTCTAGTAAGTAGGTCTCTTAATTTGTCCATGATACTATGGGGTATAAACATGGTCTAGAAGAACTCAGAAAATTTCATCCAAGTTAAAGGAAAGGACTCTACTGGATACACTCTATGAATGTATGCCACCATTGTTTGGGTGGCTGTCTAACTGATATAAAGTATAATGGGCCCCTATGTATTCCACCAAACCCAGGCATACAACCTCTCACGACAAATAGTCAAGAACTCGTAAGCATCCTTTCTTGTAGCCTCTGAAAACCTTGGAGGAGCCAACCTCAAGAACATTCTGAATATCTTCTACACCTCTACTATCATGGCGGCCTCAAGTGTCGTAGGCTGAGTAACAACAGGTGGTGGTAATATTCCTACATTGGGATCCACAATGAAAGGCTACACTCCTGGACCCTCTTGATACTGCCCCATACCCCCTAGTACCGCTAATAGCTAAGTGATGGCAATTTGAAGGCCCAACACAACTGTAGGACTAGGTGACAGTTAACTTGGTCTTAGCCCCATCGACTGCTAAGGAATAGGCACATGTTGTGGCGCAATAACCAGATCAAGATTCATCTCTCTAGATTGATCCTGAGCTTGTGCAATAGCTCGTGCACAACCTCGAGGTCAACCCTAGCCCTAACCCTAGTAAGGGCTCTACCTACTGGCTCAGGGGCATTGTCCCTAGTTGCGATACCTTTCATAGGCACGATCGACCAAAGGTTGAAACAAATGAGAATTCCATATACCAACAGGACTAAAGATGCACAATATGGAATTAAAAGAAAAAATCTCCCTAAAGATGTCTTATAGCCTCCTCAAGATAAGTTATAGACATCTTCGCACCAATCCACAGGACTCTAATAGATATTATCCTTGGACAAACTACACCGCTGAATCTCAAGCTCTGATACCAACATTTCATGATCCAAAACTGGGGTCATGATGACACATACTAAATTCCAATAGTATGTAAGTCAACACTTATACCGGAACAAATGATAATAGGCCTAAGAAGAGGATAAGTAGATCGAAGCATAATCAGATCATTCAAACAACAAAAATAAGAAGTGATATATAAATATATATATATCCCTCGAACGAGAAAAAAAATACAATATCCATCCCAAAAACCTAGTGGATGCTAGTGCGAAGGTACTACAAATAATAAAGTACAAACTAGACACATACAAAAGATATACACACTATCTAAAAATACAAAAGAATAATAATAAATATACAGAAATATATGGGACAATCACGTAAAATAACAAGGTCACTCTTAGTCTCTAGAATATCAGCTACAACACCACGAGAATCAATAGGGTCGACTAGCGCCTGGATCTACCTCAAGGAAAAAGATGCCAAGTATAGTATGAGTACCAAAATAATGGATACTCAGTAAGCATCATAGGACGACCAAGCTCGTAATTGAAAACATAATAAAAAGTGAGTAAATAATGAGGTAATAATGCAAAACTAAAGACATGGCTAGTCCTGAATCATAATAAGGCTATGGCTATAAATGGAGAAAGCAATTAAGTTATATAAACCTAACAAGACCCCCACAAGCCCTAAAGTTACAAACATAGGCATAACAATAAAATCAAACAACTAATAATCTGGTAGAAACCTCACAAACCTGATAGGTACACAAAAGAGCTACCCTACAAGCCTCAACTAAAAAATGACCATGAACACTAGCCCAAAATCTGATATTGGGATAACAGTAGGTAACTTAGCATCTCCCAGAATATTATATCGGAATAACCATTTTTTCCTAGAATATTACATCAGAACGTATCGAAAGAACCTAGGACACCCCAGAATTTTACATCAAAATAACTAGTTCTTCTCAGAATGTTACATTAGAAAGCCTAATTAAAAATATAGCATATCTCAAAAACTTACATCATAATAGCTTGTCCTTACTAGAATCTTATATTAGAAAGCCTTAGAAACGTCAGAATGACTACATAGAAATCTAGTAGCTAACAAAATCTTACGTTAGATCAGATGTACATAACACTGGCATATCTCAGAATCTTATATCAGAATAGCGACAATACTAACTAGCCCCTCTCAAAATCTCACCTCGGGTCAAATTTCCCACAAAAATGAATAGGGTCATAAACGATTCTAGATAGTCATCTCACAATAAACAGCCACTAACACATACTAATACGGGTATGTAAAGGTCAAAACCTAGCTTGGAGGGTTGTGTGTAACCTAATACATTCTTCAATCTAGCTCCACGTACCATAGAAGCCAACATCTAAGGCAAATACTACCCAACCTAGGCTAAGGCTTATTACTAAGATCATTCTAGCCTATTCACAACTTATAGGAATAAATATAACATTCAACTACTCATGATCAACCCAATATTTCCTCATACAATCAAAACACGGCTAAATCAATCAAATAACAATAAAAAAGGGAATCCTGCGAAATACCAACCCAACACTTAGCAACTTATCATCTAAAGAAAATCAACAAGTAAGGTTTAAGAATAGTAAGTCATACTGTACCTCGAAGGAAAAAATGCATGCTCCAAACCCTTAAATAGAATCTTTTCCCATCTCAGCCACCTCCAAATGAGGCCACACTATCAAAATAGTGATGTCGGCATTAATACGATCATTTTGACTCCCATATTGGAACAAACAAAACTGGGTCTAAAATCAAGACAAAATGTCAACGTGGGACCTACATAGGAATCACAAAATGAACTCTGTCAATAGGTTCCAACCAGCTCAACGAACATTTGCCCCCAAAATGGGCACAATCTAAGTTCTTAAAACGCTTCTAAACTGCCCAACAAGAAACAATGTTCGTAAAACCCATTTTTAGCAAAATTCAACAATTTAAACGAGAACTTAGTAGCATAAATAGTGATCTTAACGACGTCCCCATGCTAATCTCAGCTTAGATATAAAAATTCCCATGAATATTTCCAAAAATTGAGCTCTCAAACTCTTTTCTTCACTTATGAAAAGTGAAAAAGAAGTTGAGTCAGATATAATCTGTCAGCGATGACTGCAAAAGTGGTCACTGCAAAACTGCTTAAGTATTTGGGCCATAATTGGCCGGCCATTGCTAAAGCAGTTGCGTCAATAGCCTTGGCATCAGCCAAAGCTAAGATGAAATCTCCTTGAATGGGTCCTCAAAATTCAATCAAAACC
Organism: Solanum okadae; assembly: GCA_036553675.1. Classification (NCBI taxonomy): domain Eukaryota; kingdom Viridiplantae; phylum Streptophyta; class Magnoliopsida; order Solanales; family Solanaceae; genus Solanum; species Solanum okadae. The sequence continues at coordinate 18,710,614 of CM071684.1, read as the reverse complement.
TCATGAACACAAACAAACTATGCTACCCCACTAAATTTGATGCTCTGGATTCTACAATGATGTTGAAACTTTCGTCCAAGGTCTACTCGACCAAAAGTTAGTCCCACATGCAAGGCTACATTTTTACCAAAAAGCCACAAGATAGCTTGAAATGAGTCAGGAAGTCTTGAGACCCAAACGAAAGGTCCATCAAGACTAAAAATTGATATTAATGATCTAACGAAACCATCAAAATTACATTCTAAGGTCGTTTACCTAAAATATTTGACCAAATTTAACCGTTCAAATTTTAAAATCTCTAAATCATAAAAGCATGCATAAAATCAAATGAACTATCTAGTTACCGAACCATCAGTCCATCGTAAATGACTCGGGCTGCTATAGGAAATCCCTAAACACCAAAACTACTGAAAATAGAGAAAATGACCTAAAGGGTCATTACAAATGAAAATATAAATGATAGAAGAAACCTCGTCATTTAGATGATATAGTATTATTGTGTGTGCTTGATTATTATAATATTGTTATTATTGCTTCTAAACAATTTGATTTGAACCTATAACTCAAGTAATGAATCTATGGGGTTTGCTATATAGCTTGTAAAGACCTATTGGAAGTTCTATTATAGTAGTTCTTTTTATGTTGGATATCACGAATCTAAGAGGCAGGTCATTGAATTAGACTGTAACTTCTAAACTCTTGGATTCAACTATATATAAACTTGTATTCACCTTTTATAAAGTGATCCAACATTACCTCTTTGTCTTTTGGAGGGTGAAATGTAGTAACATCACAAAAAAAATGGAGACAATCTACTTGGAATGCGCCAAGTTGGAGTCTTTTCTTCTTTTATTTGCATAATTTTCCTACTTTAACTACAAGAGTTGTTATTTGTGTTTTGCTTCAATGCATTCATTTTCTCCAACTTATGTTACATACATTATTTAAGCTAGCTGGTGAATAGAAGGTTACGTTAAGTCCTTCAATATAGTTATGCTTGTAATAGTCATATTTCCAATTACCTTCTTTACTTCATGATAGAATATCTTACTTAAAATATCAGTATAGTTTTTCCAAGTACTAGTATGAATATATACTATTATGAAGTTTTGTATGTAACGTTGCAGCACAAAAATCAGGGACAATGGTCACATTTGTTATAATTGATGGATGGGTTCTAATAGTTGCATCAGTTGGTGATTCTTTGTGTGTATTGGAATCTGCAGAAGGAGGAATTTATCATCTATCAGTTGTTCATAGACTAGAGCGCAATGAAGAATAGTGAGATTTGTGCCTTTTATGAGTTCAATAATTTATGAATATGGGATTACCTCTAGATTAACATTTTATTTATATATTTTGAATTAAATAGGAGGGAACGCATAACAACAAGTGGTGGAGAGGTTGGTCGGCTTAATACTGGTGGTGGTACACAGGTAACTTTTTATTAATGCTTGGACATATCATGAAATAATCATGATATGTCTAAATTCACTCTTTTCTTGTTTTGTGTACTCAACATTTACAGAGTATGGTAATTAATGGAAATGTACTACATGAAATAATCATGTTTGGACCACTATATACCTCTTCGTAGCTACTTGCAACAGGAACTTCTGACTCATAATTTTCTTTATGAGCATGTCATAATTTTTATTTATGTTCTTTCACTTGTCTATTTTTGTTCTTATATTTATTTTCTTGAAGATGTTTGTCTTATCAATTGATTTCAGATTGGTCCATTGAGATGTTGGCCTGGTGGATTATGCCTCTCACGATCCATTGGTGATATGGATGTTGGTGAGTTCATTGTTCCTGTACCCTATGTAAAACAAGTAAAGGTTTGTCTATTATGTGCTTCCCCTTTGCATTTTCTGTTTTGGGTCCTTTGATCAAGTGTATATTTCCTTTGTGTATCTGCAATTATACGTTTCAGCTTTAAAAACATTTAAGCATTCACTTGATAATGCTATTACGATTATCATCACTTATAATTGTCCACATCAAATTAGGAAAGATGGAAGTGCAATTTGAAATATTCTAATATTGAAGTTGTATTGTAAATTAGCTACTCTCTTTGTCCCAATTTATGTTACTTACTTTCCTTTTTAGTCAGTCACAAAAAGAATGACATATTTCTATATTAAGTAGCAATTTAACTATAAAATGTTTGTTTTACCCTTAATGAAATGATTTACAGTCAGACAAATTTCTATTATTCATTTTGGACCACAAGTTTTAAAAGTCTTCCTTTCTTTCTTAAACTCCGTGCCGAGTCAAACTACCTCACATAAAATGGGATGGAGGGAGTAGTATTTTTTATTGAAAGTTTCAATCTAATAATGATGATATCCCTTTGCAAGAAGTCAATTTGAGGATAGATGGAGTAATTTTTGTTACCTATATCAGAATGAAATATGTAAATTATGATTTCCATATCTTAAATTGTGTAATATTAATGTTGATTGTCCCTTTTCTCTAGGACAGCAGGATGTCAGCTTTTATATGTTAATTAGGCTCTTTATCTCTTTGGCATATTAAACATGTCCTGAACACTGTAAAACATTATGCAAACAGCTTTCTTCAGCAGGTGGAAGACTAGTAATTGCGAGTGATGGTGTCTAGGATGTTTTGTCTGCAGAAATATCGGTTGAATGTTGTCGTGGAATGTCTCCGGATGCTGCAGCTTGTCAAATTGTTAAGGTAAGAATAAGATCATTATATTACTCCATGTATGTTATTTATGAGATTATTTAGTTGATTTATTTTCTTTATTATCGATTCTCACCTCTTTCCTCTAACATACAGGAAGCGGTGCAGCCAAAAGGAATTCGAGATAACACTACTTGTATTGTGGTTGACATACAACCATTAGAAAAGTCAAATCCTCCCCAGCCACCACCCAAAAAGTCAGGGAAAAAGGTGTTTAAGTCTATATTTTGCAAGAAAACTTCTGAGTCGTGTTCTAATACTGAGAGAGATTATGATGAACCAGATGTGGTTGAAGAACTATTTGAGGAAGGATCTGTGTCACTTCCTGACAGGTCTGGTCATGCTTAGTATTCTAATATGTCAATTTTGTTTCTATATAGATGTCGTGTGTACTAGTGCTAATATTTGGTGTCTTCTTATAACTGCAGATTAGATGCTAAATATCCAATTTGCAACATGTTTAAGTTATACATTTGTGCCATTTGTCAAGTAGAAATAAAGCCTGCAGAAGGTATTTCAATACATGTTGGGTCCTCCAATACAAGAAACTTTCGTCAGTGGGATGGCCCTTTCCTTTGCTCAAGCTGTCAAGAGAAGAAAGAAGCCATGGAAGGAAAAAGACCTTATGGAAGTAAGGCGACTCATTTCCTACATAATTATTACCATTCTGTCATAAAGATTAATGTTGATCAGCCTTTTGGTTTTTTTTTCTTTTGCAGATGGAAGATATAGTAGTGACAACGACTAGTTAACCCCCACATTCAACTATTAACAATTATTGCACTGATGACTATAGTTGGTAGTTTTAATGTAGATTTCTTCTATTTCAATACAGAAAAAAAAAAGATATAGTTGGGTTTGCCTCTTTTAGGTCAAAAGATTAGAGAGTAACAACTGTCTTAGTAAATTGATGCCACTTTCTAAAAAAAGAGGTTCACATATTTAAAGTACATTTCTCCCCAGCTACATGTGATAAGATTATAAAGGCATATAAGATTTAACTGCTATCTAATTGACATCACTGCTATAATGATTCTTTTTTCTTGTGACAGAACTAATAGTGAGTGGGAAGGCATTGTTTTGTGAAACTTTATTAGCTAGTAAGATTTATTAGGCCTTTTAAACAGAGACATCTCTGTAATTCTCTTTGAGCAATTCATTTTTCCTACGAAGAAGCATGTTTAACATCACAAGATTAAAAACATTTTGATACATTTAATATATTTTTAATTTAAGATTATAAGAATAAAAAATGTCTTTACGTTTTAAATTCAGTATCAATTTAATACAGGACAAATAAATTGAAATGGGGGAGTAATATTTAGCCACTTCTTTTACACGGATTTTTTTTAGATAAAAGATATCCTTACCTAAAACATGAAAGAACTCCAGTATATTGTGTCAGAATTTCAATCTTTTATAAGTAAGACCCAACTATCACGATCCAATTTCTTAGGTCATGATGTCGCCTACTACACCCCACCATTAGGGAAGCATAACCCTTAGCCCAGAGCCATAAGCAACGGACTATCAAGCGAGAGCCAACAACAAGAAGCATAAAGCTTATAACAAGGCAAAGAAAAGATAATCAATAGAAAAACAATACAAGAACCATCCCAAGACCTAGCATTAGTCAGTACTTTAGCATCTAATCCAAAATAAGAATGAAAGGCTTTTACAAATACAACATGAGAGCAAGTTGTCTCTTAATACAATATAAAGACTATGACAAGCCATAACAAACAAAAATAGGTAACTCCGAATGCCAGGGGCTTACCCTAGTCTCTGAAACTCCAAGTTGCTCCTCACAAATCCAACTCAGCGGCGATAACTCAAATTGTGATCTGTAGGGGGCAAAAGTGTAGTATGAGTACCAAAAATGGTATTTAGTAGGCATCACCCGACTGATACTAAAAGGTAACACAAACATAAACAACAAGTAATAAGGAAAACATAGAGCAAGTAACTAAACATGAGATACTAAAGTAGATAGGGAATAAAGAATAGAAACATGATACAAAGGGTAACAAGCCGAGTCAATAACGTATTATCAACAAACAAGGAAACAATAACAAAGAATAGAATATAGTCGAACAATAACCTAATCTGACCACATAAGCCCAAAAGGTACAAACAACAACCTTAACCCAACCGGACCCCATAAACTGGAGGCTGCAATCAACAAACAAGTATACTGGTGATAGGCAATGCATATCAATATAGGGTAAGAAGCAGGACCATTAGAGACCATCCCAAAACCTCTAACCACAAGCAGCAAATAAAGGGCTCGTCCGGCTAGATGGTATACTCTTAGGGGCACCATCACAGAGAGAAAGAGTAAGCCTAGGGGCCGCCCAGCCAGACAATAAACTCTCCTGGGGGTATCAATATGATCAAATCATGCAAGAAAGAGCATCTACACGCTGGCTAGCAAGTAAAAACTAAGCACATCCCATATGCCTCTATTATCTCAAGTAGGAATGGAGAATGTCCTTGAGACGTCATAGTTTCAAAAATCAATAAGTCAGTTGATTCAGGTGGTATGAATCATGTTAAAGCTAGTTTAGAATAAAAACCAAGTAAATTAGTATCCCATCATGAATGGTAACTATGCCAATGCATGAGACAGGATTGTACTACTAAATCTGTGAGAATGAACAAATAATGCAATGCATGCCATCACTAGCATTCAAAGAAGGCACGCAAGTCAATAAATATACAACTAACCAGACCACACTACGAAATGGGAGAGTACTAACCTGGGAACCAAATGGTCCTCACATACCTACGGCCTTGGGCCTAGTAAAATAATCAAGTTCAAAAAAAGTATAACGGGCCTACAGCTAAAGAACAGGCGAAGTGATAAAAAAAAAGCTTTCAAATCAATAAATGAGGAACCAACTCAAGGGACGACACCCTACCCCAAACATACTGCTCTAATCTAAGACTGAGCATAGCTAAGATCAACCCACGGCTATGACGATCCACAGGGTCACAACCACCAACACAACAAGAACAACCTAAAACAATCCCTACTAGGAGATAATCATAATTATAAGGGTGATAAAAGACAAGCTAAAGCATCTAAGGTTGAACATAGTCTATGGCCACAAAGTACCAAACCTACAAGGATAAGAAAGATCCTTTACACCACGAGCGAAGCTACAAGCCTAAACTAAGGATCCCAACACCCACAATAAGCCCAAGGCTCATATAGATTCAAGGAAAGATGGAATGAACATGATAAAAGCTAAATACCCAGTAAATACAGTCCAAAATTACATGAAATCTATTCTAGGAATTATCTAAGAATCTCAATTGAGAAAGTAGACCAAATCATACCTCAAAGCCAATCACGAGTGCTCCAATTCCACCTTTCAAGGGCTATCCACTCCTGAAATGCCTTCAAATACCACTACACTATCAAATTATCGATCACCGCATCATAACAAAAATTAGAGACCAAATTAGCAATAATTGGAAACGGACAAAAAAATTAAGTCAAAATGGGAATGTGGGACCCATACCTAAGAATTTCAAAATTGAATCCATCAAAATGGTCCTAATTGACTGACAAGGATTGTGTCCTGAAATAGGACTCAATTTTGTACCTAGAATATCTCAAACACACATAAGCAATTAAAGCACCAATAAAAGAAGACATGCAGCCCACTCGAGAGAGAATTAACTCAAACCGATGTTTTCCGCATTTCCATGAATACTCCAATGCGTATCCACGAATACCACGGACCTCCAGCACTTGGAACCACTTAATTATGGAGCTCCCGAAATAGCAAAAAGAAACTTTCGAGTTCAGTTGATTGCATGACTAGTTTTATTTAAAAGAAAAGTCCCAAAAGCTCTTCAGGGTGGTGAAGCCCAAGGCTTGCAATCGCAGGCCACGCGAGAAAAGGCCACTGAGAACGCGAAAAAAGCCTCGCAAATACAAAGAGTTAGCTGTCGTGACCTTCGTGAACGTGGATGGCTTCACGCGAACGCGACCATTAGGGTTCACAGTCTCCCGCAATTGTGGTTATAGGCTTCGTGATAGAGAAGGTTAAGAGCACAAGGCTTCACGAATGTGTTATCTAACGCCTGAGAACGCGAGGTCAAAAAGGCTCTGGACAAAGTGATGCACATCAGCTGGTTTGCCGCACCTGGATTTCTTTAAATAGGGGCCTAGGATTTGTTTTCAATCCCATGCGTGCAAAAAAAAATTATCCCATCAAATTCAGAATTTCGGACTCAATATTTTTGTCGAAACTTTTATTTGAGGTCGTCTGGATGAAAAGTGGGTGCTACACCCAAGTTCCATTTTAAGATAAAATCTATAAGAAGGCTCGAAATGAGATCGATAGCCTGAGGAACCAAGCGAAAGGTTAATCTAGAAAAAAATTGACATTATCGTGGTGACGAAATTCTCATCTGAGCATCTTTACCAAGAATGTTGATTGAAGTCAAATGTTGGCTTAAGCTTTAAAGTTAAAATGCCTAAGAAACAAATTCACACTTGAAGTGTTGGGGCTGGAACCAATCATGCCCCTAGCATAGAATGGTCATTTCAGAGTTGATTAAACCGTCAAAATTGCATTTTGAGGTTGTCTTCCTACATTTTTTACTGAAGTCAACTATTCAAGTTTCAAAGGCTCCAAACCACAAAAGATTGCACGAATCCCATACAAACAACCCAATGACTAAACTATTAGTCCTAGCAAATTATAAAGGACTTGGGATTTCTACAGGAAAGCTCTAAACAGTGAAAAGATCAGAAAATGACTCGAAAGGTCATTACACCATCCACTATTAAAAGGACTTTTGGTCGCAAAAGTAGAAGGATAGTTACGGCCTGAAGGAAAGAAAAGATGAGGATACCCAGTTTGCATGCCTCGCCCAACCCTCAAAACCCTCTCAGATCGGGAAATGCCACCACAGAACTCATGCTAAGAGGAAAATCCTCAAATTCTCTTCAAAACTTCAAAAACCCCTCCAAATCCATTTCGGGCTCCAACTCTCGCCCAAGGGAACCGAACTTGACTGAAAGAACCAAATTTATATGAGAAGACCAACACCACACCAAAACCACAGAATAGAGTAAACACAAGATAGAGGCGGATGCAACCCAACACACAAACCAAAATACTTATCGATGTCTCCACATCTGACATCTTCTAATTATCAAGAGCATCATGATGGTCCTTAGCTATCCTGAACATCTACAACACCAAATGAAACCTGCCTACAAGGCCATACAACACAAACCTTGGAAGAAACAACATGCTCCACTTAGAGCATGGAGGAACGACAACTGCCAAAACAAGGAAATCAGCCAGGCTAAGCCCAAATCCATCTTTGGCTCTCAAAGACCAACAAATTCAGCTGAAAATAACCTTCTAAAGCTAACCACACTAATCCAAAGGACAATCATCATGTGAATGGCTAGTCTTCACTGAGCTTGACTCCAAGGACCTACTCGAAGCAAAGAAACTTGAACCAAGCAAGTTACCAAACATGATAAAATAAAACAATGCATCCTGAACTAGAACCAACCCATAGATTCCATGAAGTACTTTGACCCCGTCCTAAAGATGAACCTTCTTAGAAAATTTCAATTTGGTAACAAAGTTAAGGCCTAAAGCCACCAATGAACACCACCATGCTGACTCTCCTAAACAAGGAATCAGAAGGAGTCACATCTCCAAATTCTAGCTAGCCATAACCAAACTCTAAGACCATAAGAAGGGGACGAATCCAAAAGAGGCCGAATGAGTGAAAACACAACTCCGTAATCCAGAGAAAAGACTAAGGCAGAGGGAGAAACCAGCCAGAAAGGATACCACAACTAAATAAGGGCAACTACCCATTACACAACTTCGAAAAATGGCAATCTCCCAACGACAACTCGAAAGGGATGGCACACAATTAAGCCAATCTTCTAAGCCAACTAGGCCCAACAACACACAAACCTTAAACAGGGAAAAGATGATCTAGATATCTATCAAACAAGGATCGACAACACAACAATAGCACACAATAAAGGGGGGGGGGAAGGAAACTAGCATTTACAAGGACACAACCACAATATCACTATTAAGGTTAGGCACAAGGAGTTGCTCAACCACTACTTCCAATCGAAGAAACACAACCTAGTTGATCCACTACTATAAATAATCAACTACATGAGGAAAAACACAAACACAAACCTCAAAGCATGTTGTCATAACAAGCCAACGATAGATAACAAGCCCAATAACCCAAATAGGCATGAAAACCCTAAATCAAACAAAATAGGAATTACAGGGATAAAACCACAAAATTGTATGCAAAAAAAGGATAATTGGAGCCAAAGATTCTAGATAGCATGTAGAAACATAGAGCGGATCATGCCTAACCTCAACCTAAACACCAGATGTCACACCAATAACACTAGAGGCACCACCTCCGACCGATGGTTCTGACAACTCATAACAGTTATCTAACTAAATACCTTTCACCATGGTATTATACGAGAGAAATGCTTTAGACTGATGACCAAGCTCCTAACATGTACAATAAAGTCTAACCACCGTAGCCTTGGGAGTGCCAGATTCCTACAATGCTTGTAAAATCAACTCCTGCCTGGGGCACTCTCTAGACATATGATCAAGCCATCCACAATCATAGAAACCTCTATAGCATAAAAATGCGATGATCTGCCCTAGCTACATCTGCCAAACCCAAAACCACCTCTAGCAAACTGCATTGGTGCCTTGCGTCAATTCCTAACATAATGGCCTATCTTGCCACACTAATAGAAACCATCAGCGAGAGAAAATGTCTCTGAAGACCCAATTTGACTAACATAAGGCCCAACACCTAAAGATCTAGAATGAACACTGTAAGAAGTCTGGCCTTAACTTTAGTTGTCATAGGCACTACGACTTACCTCAGAACCCCTAGGATTTGAGATGCTACCTCCATAGGCCTGATAGCTCAAGAAGAAAGATATACCTCACTGAATAGATACCCGTCTCGGAGTGGAATGTTGTCAGCGTTATTCTGATAGGGAGGACTCTTACTCATAGCTATGTAAGTCTCAAGGCACACCTACTCCACAACCCTCAAATGACTCACAACCTGGGAAAGATAAAGCCCACAAATATCAAATGCTTCGACCCCAACCTAAGTGGCAAGGTAAACCCTTGATAAACCCCTGAGTCAATTCCGCATCGGAAGGGAACAATGTGGGTCTATGCTCAGCCTACTGTAAAAATCTCAACACATATTTATAAATAGACAACGAACCCTTCTGGGATATGTCAACCCAACTCTACTCGGAGAAGCACCCATTGCACAAAGAACCCTACCTACCTGAGGTGCACCCTCAGAGAAGCTCGGACCTCCTAATATTGAATATCAAGGAACTGAACTAGCCGAAGACCCTTCCAGATCTTGGGACCCCCAGACTTTCTGAATGTGGAAGAATGCCTCTAACCTCAAGGTTCATGCCCGATTGTGGCCCTTTAGCCTTATCATGTGTTGAAACTCTAGTATAATGTGATGATGCGCCATCCACGTCCATCGAATACTTTGTCCTATCCATTTAGGAGAGAGTAGGTTCTAAAGAAGTAGTTTTAAAGGTTAATCGAAGTGAAAGCACACAATAAAGAGTCAAAAACATAAATTCCTACGAATGCCCTATAGCCACTTGAAGATAAGATATGGACATCTCTGCACTAATCCGCAAGACTCTACTACACATTTTCCCTTATTCCAACGATGCCGATCAACCTAGAGATGTGATAACAAATTGTTGTGACCCGATCTCTTAGGTACTGATGGTACCTACTACACGCCACTAGTGGGTAAACCTAACCCTTAGCCCAAAGCCATAAGCAAAAAACTACCAAGCGAGAGCCAACAACATGAAGGATAGAGCATATAACAAAGCGAAGAAAAGAGGATCAACAGAAAAACAATACATGAACCATCCCAAGACATAACATCAGTTAGTAGTTGAGCTTCTAATAAAAAATAAGGATGTTCGGCTTTTACAAATACAACATGAGTGTAGGTTGTCTCTGAATACAATGTAAAGACTAAGCCTTAACGAAACAAACAAAAATTGGTAAATCCGAACGTTAGGAACTTACCCTTGTCTCCTAAACTCCAAGATGCTTCGCATGACTCCAACTCAATGGTGATAACTCAAACTGTGATATGCAGGTGCAGAAGAATAGTATGAGTACAAAAAATGGTACTCAGTAGGCATCGGCTGACTGAGCCAGAAGATAACACAACATAAATAACAAGTAATAAGGATATCATAGAAGAAGTAACTAAAAACGAGATACTAAAGTAGATAGGCAATAAAGAATAGAAACAGGATACAAGGGGTAAGAAGTCGAGTTAAGAACGTACCTGGAACGCAAGACAATGACCTTATCGAAAGCAACTAAGATACTAAGTCAACTACATAGGGTCAGGACCTAGAGCCACAATTCTAGAGTCATATCCCATCAATTAACAAGGAAACAATAATAGAGAACAGAATATAGTCAAACAATAATCTAATCAGACCCCATAAGCCCAAAAAGTACAAATAACACCATAATCCATCCGGCCACCATAAACCGGAGGGTTCAATCAACAAACAAGTATACTAGTGATAAGAAATGCAAGATGAGCAACATGACCATTAGAGGCCATCTTAAACTTCTAACCACAAACTTCCAATAAAGGGCCTACCCTGCCAGACAGTAGATTCCAAATGCACTTGCCCAGCTCGAAAGGGTAAACCAGGGAGCCGCCCACCCAAATAGTAAACTCACAGGGGCACCAGCCCAGCTAGAAAGAGTAAATTTGAGGGCATCAATAAGAACAAAGATTGCAATGAAGGGAATCGATGAATTGGAAAGTCATGTAAAAATTGAGCACATCTCAGATGACTCTATTATCTCAAGTAGGAAAGGAGCACATCCCTAACATCTCGTAGTCTAAAAATTAAGTAAGTCCAGGTGGTACGATTCCGTTTAAAACCACTTAGAATAAAAGTTGAGTAAAATATGTTCTCATCATGAATGGTAACTATGTCAATACATGAGTGAGGATCGTACCACAAAATTTGTTAGAATGAATACACAATGCAATGCATGCCAACACCAACATTCAAACAAGGAACGCAATTTAAATAAATGTACAACCGACAAGACAACACTACCAAAGGGCAGAGTACTAACTTGGGAACCAACTGGTCCTCACATACGGCTGTGGGCCGAATAATATAAAAAAGTTCAATGAGTATAACAAGCCTACCACTGAAAAAACACGTAAAGGGATCAAAGAAGAGCTTCCAAATCAATAAAGGGGAAACTAACTCAAGGGATAACACCCTACCCCAAACATACTACTCCAATCGAAGACTGAGCATAACTAGGATAGCCCTGAGGCTATGACGAGCCACCAAGGTAACAACTACTAACAAAAGAAAGAATAACCCAAAACAAGCCCTACCAAGAGTAAATCATAACTACAAAGGCAATAAAACACAACCTAACACATCTAATGGCCAACCTAGTCTAAGGTCACAAAGTACCAATCCTAACAAGTATAAAAAGGATCCTCTACACCACTAGCAAAGCTACAAGCCTAAACTAAGAATCCTAACACCGACAATAAGCCTAACAAGAAAGATAAATGCATAGCAAATACAATAAGAAATTACATGAAATCTATACTAGTTATTATCTAAGAAGCTCAATCAAGAAAGTATATTGAAGCCTATCTCAAAGCCAATCATGAGCGCTTTAAATCCACCACACAAAGGCTATCCACTCTTGAAACCCCTCCAAAGACCACCACGCTATCAGGTTATCAATCAACATGCCATAACGAGCCTTTAAACACCAATTCACAATATTTAGAATCGGAAAATAATCGAGTCAAAATAGGAATGTGGGACATGTATTTGGGAATCCCAAAATTACCTCTGTCAAAAGGTCCTTATCAAGTGACAAGGCTTGAGTGCCGTAATGGGAGTCAATTGCATTCTTGGAACAACACAAACATATATAAGCAATTAAAACCCCAATTAACGAAGACTGGCAACACACATGGGGTAAGAATTACCTCCAACCAATTCTCTCCTCACTTCTACAAACACTCGAATGAGTAGCCACAATCACCACAAACCTCCACCACTTGAAATCACTTAATATCGAGCTCCTTAGCCCCCAAAATTACTAAAAGAAACTTTGGAGTTGATCTGATTGCATGACTGGTCTTATTTAAAAGACTAGTCCCAAATTCTCTTCGTGATCACGGAGCCCAAGGCTCCCGATCGTGACCTACATGAGAAAAGGTTATTGCATATGCGTAGAAAGCCTCACAAAATTGGAGATTTATCTGGCCATACCTTTGCGAACGTGGATGGCTTAAGACGAACACAACACTCAGGGTCCACATCTCCCGCGAACGAGACAGTAGGCCTTACAATAACGAAGTCTAAGAGCACAAGGATTCACGAACAGGACCATCAAGGCTAAAAAGGCCCTGCACCAGTTGATGCAAATCAGTTGGTTTGCCCAACTTGGAATTCTCTAACGGGGGTCTCGGGATTTGTTCGGAACCCCATGCATGCAAATGAAATATGCTACCCTATCAAATTTGGCATTTCGGACTCAACAGAACCATTGAAACTTCCATCCCAGGTCGTAATATGTCCCACACCCAAGTTCCATTTTAAGCTAAAATTCGCAAGAATGCTCAAAATGAAATCAGAAGCCTCGAGAACCGCATGTAAAGTTGTTCTAGACCAAACTCAACATTCTAGAGCTAACAGCCGAAGGAATTATCATCCCATCATGTTTACCGAGAATGTGGACTGAAGTCAAACCTTGGATTAAGCTTCAAAGTTAAAATTCCTAACGGCACAAACTCACACCATAAGTCTCAGGCCTGAACCAACAATGCCCTTAGCCTAAAATGCCCTTCTGGAGCTGGTGAAATCGTCAGAATTGTATTCTGAGGTTGTCTTTCTAAACTTTTGACTGAAGTTAACTGTTCAAGTTTGAAAGGCTCCAAAATATGTACACTTATGCAAAACCCAAACGAATAACCCGACGACCAAATTGTTAGATCCAGCAACTCATAAATGACTTGGAGTCGCTACAGATAACTTTAAGCGTTGAAAAGATCAAAAAATGCAGAAAATGACTTGGAGGGTCATTATACTAACACACTATAGTAAAATTTGAAAATCGACTACAAATAAAATTCCTCTTTAGAGATGTAAATAGAGCATTGGGGGCAACACTTACGCAACTAAAATTTTAATTTTTCCAACCTTACCCTTTTTAGAATTTTTTAGAACTTTATCTTGCCCCATCCTGTTAAGTTCTGCCATGTTTGAGGTTTGTTTTTTCACTTTGTTTTGTCCTCCGGTAACATTTAACTCCAAACTAAAAAAAATGCCTCTGTGTTTTCTGTTTTAGGGTTTTCTATTTTGTATTATTTATGATACGATATTTTCTCAATATTAAATTAATATATTTTTCTCACATAAATCTTTTTTAAGAAAATGGGGATAATAGAAAGGAAAATGGGAAAAAAATTACAAGGTGAAAACTCAAACTTATGTTTGAATTTTAATTTTTCTTTGCACCCCACCCCTGCCCCCCAATCTCTACAAGAACCACTACCATCCCGCACACCAAAGTAATGGAGATAATGGGTGAGAGTAACTTCTTGGTGTAATGGACATCCACACTATAATATTTTATAGCACATTTAATTATTAAATTTACTTTACTTTTTTTTAAATACTATTGATTAAAAAATAGTATTCAAGTGCTATCATTTAAAAATGACCGATGAATTTATGTGGAGCGCTAAAGAAGTCATTAAAGGTTTTAGTTAGGATATGGGACTAGGGCTCACCCTCTCGGGCTGAACCTCATGTCGTCCCACTCCCTAGGCCATCAGTCTAGTGGTTTTGGTTTCGCGACATCCCTCTCGGGCAAGTCGAAAACACATTGGGTGGCTTTGTAATTGCAACTACAAACCCTTTAGTTTAAACCACAACCACTAGGTGAAATCACCATTAAAATACATTTAACCTATCATCAAGCAAGACCCAACAAGAATATCAACCCATATTTGCTAAATCACACCTGAAGAATGGGGGTATTTTAGCCACACATCAAGAAATAAGAAATTATACCTAACATCATAATGAAATCAACTGGGTATAAGAAATTAAACCTTAAATTCAGAAAAGGAAAATGAATAGAGAAGACCCACTTCCAAACGTGGGGAAGAAGAACTCCTTTCTTCAAGTCTCCACAAAACCCTCTCCAAAATTGAGAGAAAATATCCACCAAAGTATGTTCTAAAGTGAAAATAATAATAATAGTTGTTCCACTCCAAAATTCTCTAATTCTAACTAGTATTTATAGTTTTTACAGATTGTGCTGCGGAGGATTGTTCGACGATAATAGTCGAGATCGCCGGTGAACTTGGCGATTTGCCTTTTGGTTAGCTCATAGCCTTCAGTGTCTTGCCTTTATCATCCTCGCATTCTGGATCATTGGGCGGTACTGTACTGCTTCACAGAACTGATCGGCGACTCACCGACTGCTCATTTACTCGCATTTTGATCCACTTCCTTCAAGGCTTCGCGTACTGGAACAAATGGCGGTTCATGCCATTTTTGCAAATCACTAAGTTAGACTCAGCGATCCGCAATATTCCATTTCTTGTTCTCTTCAGCCCTATTTGCTCCGTTTTGCGCCTAAGTATCCATGCTTCCACTAAAACTTCAAATACCTGAAACTTCAGCATTTTGATCCGGTATTGAGATAAAACAGGTATTCAACGACACTATTTCAATTAAAATAAAGCCCTAAATGAATCCAATTTGTTGACTCATCAACGCCCCAACTTAAACTTTTGCTTGTCCTCAAGCAAACTCAAGCTCAGCAGTTCAAATAGGGTGCCTCAAACAGTGCTACACAAGACTAAATCATGAATGCACACAACAAGACTCAATTTACTTATGCAAGGATCACTTGTGTACTCAAAGATTTAAATTGTGACACACCATTACCAAAGATTCTCATGCTCGCAATACTTACTACTTGTGCAAATTCAAAGCTCAACAAAAGTATCTAAATGCCCTCACGTAAAGAATGATTCCATATTCACACACAAAGATGAGTTAATTTAAGATCAGGAATCAGATACAACACACTCAAAAAGAAGAACACAATGCATGCTTTCACCCATAGGTTTGCCCTTATTTTCCAATTGACTTTCGATTTGGCTTACTCAAGACCAAAAAGGTCTTTCTAAGGCTTGTAATGGGGCTGAGTACAAAGGTATGGTGATTTAGGGTTAGTGACTTTCATCCTCGTGAAATGTGATGTTCTCAAAACATCTTCTTCCCTTCCTTTCTCAATTCTTCTTCTAGTGCTCATAAGTCATCCTATTATTCGTCTCTATGTATTGCTTGGAAACCCAGTTTCTTTTGCACTTTTATTCCACGACATTCTTTTCCTTTCCTTTCTTTTCTTTTCTCTTTCTTTTTCTCTTTTATTTTTTATGGAGGGTTTCCATTTTTTTTTGCAACACAATAGGTTCAGGAGACTTTCTTGCACTTCTTGACTTTTCCTTTTCCTTTTCACCACACCCCCAACTTAGACTTTTGGTCTAAGTTGGCTATTCACTAAACACATCTCAAGAGGACTATAGGTAGTGGATGAAAACAAAAGGTCTAAGTTTCATCAAGTTTCTTCCAAAGAAGGATAGGCTCAAGGGGTGTTCAAGAGAGTTCACACGCTCACGGGTAGGCCGCAAAAAGAGGTATATGTTAAATTGGTTCACAATCTTCAAAAGTTGCCTATGATCATCTCAAGAGTAAACCTTTCTAAATCAATCAGTCTAACAGGGCAAAGTCTGGGTTTATTCATGCAAGGTTCAAAGTAAGCTAATCACACAAGGCATCAATACTTCAGTCAAACAAGACTAGACACGTTCGCTAGCGTGCAATGGTCGTCACAAGAAAATCAATTTGATAAATGGCTAGTCACAACGAGATGCAAAGAGTGCACATATTGTCTATGTAACTTCATTTGGCCTCGTCGTAGCCATGCATTCATGTTTGTTCAATTGAGAGCACTATTCAAGTCATCGGTATTGATCGCAACCGAGACTTAAATTTTTTCAAAAAAACAGCCACTTCAACACAAGAGGTGACAATATTTTTTTTGAAGGATCAAAATTGTTTTTGCAATTAAAACAACAGGAACCATAAGCTCAAACATCCACGGAAAAGCAGTATTTAAAACACAAATTAAAATAGATAGCCCAAATATATACAGAACAAAATATGACTGTTAACACAAAAGGTGTTGGCCTCACCCCACCACAAATAAAAAGCGTTTGTCCTCAAATGCAAGTAATAAGTATCCAAAAAGGTCAGATAAAGAAAAATAGAGAGGGAGGTAAAGAGGGGATCCTATTTAAGCAGTCGCTCCATCTGTCTGGGCATCAGTGCCCGGTGCATTTTTCTGAAACACCCCCGCAATAAATTAATTCAAATTAGAGCAAAGTTGATTTGGTTTCTACCAATTACGCAAAGATTAAATCAATGATGTATGAAATGCCATCAATGCGGAGATTCAGCCAAGACTTTCCAATATCAACACTATGTAAATGAGTACAATTTTACTAAATTAAAAATGGGGTTTGAATCACTAACCTTTAGTGCTGACTCAGATGCTAATAAAGTGCTAGACAGCAATGAGATCCAAATCCGCACAGACTTTGACACTTACAATAATTTAGACTTGCAAGAAATATAAAACTAAAGTGCTGCTGTGAGTTTAGTAGGATGAAGAAATGAGAGAAAATGAATGAACCAGAATATTTAAATCTATAGCCTGCAGAAACCGTCCAGTTTCTGCCCAATCGGCAATGTACATTGGGTACGCTCATTCACTCGGCGAAGCACTAAGTGTCTAGTCTCTTCGCCAAATGTAACAGGACTCGCAGCTCATGTGAGGATCTGAACGGCAGTCTATATTGCAATCGCCGACATGCTTGGCGATTTGCCATTAATTTTCTACTGAACGCCAAGTTTTATAGAATCCCAGCTGACATTGCCTTGAATCTTTAGGTGGAAAGAGTCATGCTCGCCGATATTATCAATGATCCGCCAACTGGACTTGCTGTTTGCCTCCATACATTATTTCATTCTCCTTCCTTGGTTCAACCTGTACAACTTACAGACCATTATTTTCTCAAAGTAAAACAAAGCAATAAAGGGTTTTGGGTTGCCTCCCAATAAACGCCTTATTTAACATCGTGGCTCGACGTAGGAATACTATCAAGCATCCTCCCGGTAAAATTCCTCAACTAAAGCAATATCCTGGCAATCCCCAAGGTATAACTTCAAACGATGTCCGTTAACTTTAAATGGGCGTCCCTCTTTACCTTCAACTTCTATGGCACCATTGGTGAACACTCGTGTCACTCTGAAAAGCCCAGACCATTTGGATTTGAGCATCCCTGGGAATAGCCTTAATCGTGAGTTCTACAATAACACCCAATCTCTTATATTGAATTCCCTCTGGACTATCCGTGTGACGTGCTATTTCTTCATTTTCTCTTTGTAAATGGCTGAGCTGTCGTAAGATCTGAACCTGAACTTATCTATTTCATTCAACTGGTCCAACCTCTCCCTTGAAGCCTTTGCCCAGTCTAAATTCAGAGATTTCAATGCCCATAAGGCTTTGTGTTCTAGCTCAACAGATAAATGGCATGATATACCAAAAACTAGTGATATAGGGACATTCCTATAGGTGTCTTGTAAGTAGTCTGATATGCCCACATGGGAATCGTTAAGCTTTCTAGACCAGTTGGTTCTGCTGTTGTTTACTGTCTTGGATGGAATGCTTTTGATCTTACGATTTGACACCTCAACTTGTCCGCTTGTTTGGGGGTGGTTGGAGTAGCGACCTTGTGTTTTACTCCGTATTTGCTCAATGCACTGGAAAACCACTTATTGCAAAAATGTGATCCTCCATCACTAATGATTACTCTTAGAGTGCCAAATCGTGCAAAGATGTAGCGTTTCAAAAATTGGACAACGCTTCTTCCTTCATTATTCGGGAGTGCGACAGCGTCCACCCATTTGGACACATTGTCCACAGCTAATAAGATATACTTGTTTCCAAACGAGCTGACAAATGGACCCATGAAATCAATTCCCCACACATCGAATAGTTTGATTTCTAAAATAGGTGTAACAGGTAACTCCTTTCTTCTTGACACTCCGCCTTGCTGCTGACACAGAGGACATCTCTTTGAAAAATCGTGGACATCTTTGTAAAGAGAAGGCCAATAATAACCACTTTGGAGAATCTTAGTTGCGGTATGATTTCCACTATGATGACCCCCTACTAGTGATGTGTGGCAGGCATGGAGGATCTCTGTTGATTCTTCTTTCGAAATACACCTTCTTATGACATGATCAGCACAGTCCCGAAATAAGTATTGCTCGTCCCAGAAGTATCTTTTAACATCAAATAGGAACCTCTTTCGTTGGTAAGAAATTAACTCATCGGGAATCAACCTAGATACGATGTAGTTTGCAAAGTCAGCATACCATGGCACGTGTGTGAGTGACAGTGCGAATATCTGCTCGTCTGAGAATGAGTCACTTATCTCATTTTCCTACTCAGTACCTACTTTATTCTCTAACCGTGATAGGTGATCTGCAACTTGATTCTCGGAATTTTTTTTATCTTTCACCTCAAAATTGAATTCTTGCAAGAGTAGCACCCATCTTATCAGTCTTGGCTTTGCATCCTTTTTTTCCATGAGGTATCGGAGTACTGCATGGTCTGTATAAAAAAGTACTTTAGTGCCTAGCAAGTATGCCCAGAACTTTTAGAAAGCATAGACTACTACTAGCAACTCTTGTTTAATGAATGTGTAACTTCGCTAGACACTATTTAGAGTCTTGCTTGCGTAATAGATTGGGTGAAATAGTTTGGTACGCTGTTCTACTACACCTAATGCCATCCCACTCGTATCACACATCACTTCGAATGGCTCTGACCAATTGGGGCTGATGATAACTGGTGTGGATATCAATTTCTCCTTCAAACATTTAAATGCTGCCATACAAGTGTCATCAAAGTAGAATTTCACTTCCTTCTCTAAGAGTTTGCATAATGGTTGTTCAATCTTTTAGAAATCCTTAATGAATCTCCGGTAGAATCCTGCATGGCCCAAGAAACTGCGAATCCCTTTTACTGAGATCAGTGGTTGTAGTTTCTCGATAACCTCAATATTTGCTTTGTCAACTTCCAGCCCTTGTTGCGACACTTTATGCCCAAGAACAATGCCTTCTTTCATAATGAAATGGCATTTCTCCCAATTTAGGACTAGATTAGTTTTCACACACCTTTGGAGCACTCACTCTAAATGTGTCAAGCATTCTTCAAATGTGTCCCCCACGACTGAGAAATTATCCATGAAGACTTCCAGAGAGTCCTCAACCATATCTGGAATGATGGACAACATGCATTGTTGAAAAGTTGTCGGGGCATTACAAAGTCCGAATGGCATCCTTTCGAATGCAAAGGTCCCATAAGGGCATGTGAAAGTGGTTTTCTCTTGATCTTCTGGTGCGATAGATATCTGGTTGTATCCATCCAAAAAACAATACCACCCTCTTTCTGATAACCTGTCAAGCATCTGGTCCATGAAGGGCATTGGAAAATGGTCCTTTTCATTCCATGAATTTAGCTTTCGATAATCCATGCACAACCTCCATGCTGTTACAGGTTTAGTCGGCACACGCTCTCCTTTAGCATTTGGGACCACTATTATGCCACCCTTTTTTTGGTACGCATTGCACTGGGCTGACCCATTTGCTATCTGAAATCGGATAGATTACTCTTGCATCAAGCCACTTAATGATCTCCTTCTTTACTACCTCTTGCATCGGGGGATTCAACATTCGCTGATGCTCCACACTGGGTTTGCATTCACTGTCCAGCCAAATCTTATGGGTGCAAATACCGGGCGGGATGCCCACGATATCGTCTATGGTCCATCCGATCGCTTTTATGTGCTTCTGCAGTACTTCAACAAGCACTTTCACCTGCCTTTCACTTAGATTTGCTGCAATAATCACTGGCAGAGTGTTGTTAGTTCCCAAGAAAACATACTTGAGGTGGGATGAGAGTACTTTCAGTTCTAGAATTGGCGGCTCTTCAACTGATGGCTTTGCATGTGGGCCGCATCGGTTTTTTAGGTCGATATCCAACTTAATTGGATTTCGTGCATATGGTCCTAACCCTGTTAGGGCTGCGATCATTTTATAATATTCCTGAATTTCCGATTCGTCATGATTTGCAGGTATTGACTCAAAAGGCTCATTCTTGCGCAGCAGATGGTTCACACTTGCCACTGCCTCATCTATAACATCTTCAGTAGACACTACATGGATATCACTTGGTTGCTTCACGGATTTGCAGATATTGAAAGTTACCTCAACGTCATTCACACGGAGAAGAATTTTTTAAACCTCCCACCTTCATTCTTCTTTTTTAAACGTTGGGGATAAGGTGGAAGTATTTTGGGTAAGGGTTGTATTATTTTTGGAGTTTCGTTGTGTTGATTCATTCCTTCTTGAGCTTTCTTGCCGATGTTTTGATTATTGGTAATTTCTGCTTCTTCCACACCGTGATTTTCCTTACGTTCTTCTCATTCATTACCTATCTCTACCTTCCCACTCTGGGTAATTACAACCAGCTCTTCTTCCTCATTTTCCTTTGGCATCTTGGTTGTTAGTTGAGCCGATAGTAGATTCAATTGACCTTCCAGCATCTTAATGGCATTAGCATGAGAGTTCACCTTTCTTTTTAGTGAAGAAAAATCATCTCTCATTCCCTTTAGAAAATCATCAGAACCTTCAACTTTCTCAAGAATTTGTGTTAGTAGATCATTCACCCTAGGGTTGCTATCACTCCCCCTTGATGTCGGGGTGTCACGCAATTGGGTTTGGCATTCTTCATGATCGTTATGCTCAGTCCACTCTTGGAAACATCGCCTAGGTCCTTCACCTCTAGGGTAGTTCCAACCTTGATTTCCAACCCGCGGTTGATAGTGCGGGTGGAAACCATCCTCATTCCTTCTATGGTTCTAACCTTGTTCCCTCCCTATTTCAAGTTATCAGAAAAAGAACCCCCCTCAGCGCGAAACACTTCACAGTTGCATTTCATGTGCTCTTGTAAATCTTCCATTTGAGACAACATCTTTTTGATGTTTTCAACCCTCTCTTTTTCTTTATCGAGTTGCTCTTGCGTCAGCCTGAAACATAGAGGGGAAACTTGATCTTCTTTGGTGTACCAAGCTTGATTTACTCTCGCCATACCATCTAGAAGAAATGAGGCCACCTCAAAGGGTTGTAGCATTATGCCACCTTGGACCAATTGATCAGCTATCCCTTTGTTAACTGCATCAAGACTTCGGTAAAAATATTGGAGTAGCAGCTCACTTGGCAGCCCATGTGTTGGAAATTTTCGCAGAGACCTCTTATATCTGATCCACAACTCATGAATTGGTTCACTCACTTTTTGTTTGAAATTCTGAATGTCGTCCCTCAACTTCATCATTTTTGACGGGGGAAAGAATTTATTGTGGAAAGCAGTGACTAATTCTTTCCATGATGTGCTAAAACCTTTGGGAAGCTCAGACAATGGCATAATGGCAGCTCCTGTCAGTGACAATGGGAATAAGTGAAGCCTTATGGCTTCTTGTGACCAATTTTTGAATGAAAACGGAGCACATACGTCCAAAAAGCTTTTGATATGGTCATGTGAGTCTTCATGATCCAACCCTCTGTATAGGCCCCTTGAATGTATGAGATGGAGTGTTGTGCTAGTGTCTTCAAAATTTCCGTTTCCACCACCCTTTGGAAAGCAAATTTCACATATCTCACCTAATGGAGCGAGGTCATAAACACTGTGTGCATCGTCAATGTCATCTTGGTGCAAGTCAATATTCAATGGGTTGTTTGTGTGGCAAATGTCCCCCACGTCCTCACTCATAATTTCTATTTTGAACACAAACAAGCAAAGCAAAACTAAAAATTAAGTTAGTAAATCTAAAACTAAGAAAAATAGAAATTCTTGCCAATGATCCTTGGGATTACATACAATCAAAAACTCAAAGAAAAACAAAACTAAGCGTAAAGTTAATACTCTACGATAAATAAGACGGAAATTCTAGTGAACGAAAAATTTTCAAATAACACCACTCCCCGATAGCGGAGCCATTTTGATGATTATCATGACCTACGATATGAGTGTCTACGATCATCGATAATATAGTAATCCAACCAAGGGTTGGGGTCGTGTCCCAAGGGACCGATTTTGAGAATTAATAACCAATTAGAATTTCATTCAAGTTAGTCGTAGTTAAACACATTTGTGATAAAAGACATTGTAAATTAAAGGGGGGTGACACAAAAGTGTCAAATATCAAAAGGGGGTTTTGTAAAAAGTATTAAAACAACAAAATAAACAAGAAAATCAAGTATGGGGAAAGGTTCTTAGGATGTGACCGCAAAACAAGTTGAGATAAATTGTTGGGTATATGCTTTCGATAGGAAATTTTCAAAATAATAGTGACTAGGCTAAGCTTTAAATTGAAATAAGTTCCCTCTCGGGCAACTTACCCCGTTTCAAATGCGTTCCTCTCGGACACCCATTCGCCGCATGAAGACCAGCCTACGCCTTACCCCACTTACTCTCTCGAGCTGAGTGTTAGGATATGGGACTAGGGCTCACCCTCTCGGGCTGAACCTCATGTCGACCCACTCCCTAGGCCATCAGTCTAGTGGTTTTGGTTTCGCGACCTCCCTCTCGGGCAAGTCGAAAACACATGGGTTGCTTTGTAATTGCAACTACAAACCCTTTAGATTAAACCACAACCAATAGGTGAAATCACCATTAAAATACATTTAACCTATCAGCAAGCAAGACCTAATAAGAATATTAACCCATATTTGTTAAATCACACCCCAAGAATGGGGTTTTTTTAGCCACACATCAAGAAATAAGAAATTATACCTAACATGATAATGAAATCAACTGGGTATAATAAATTTAACATTAAGTTACGCAAAGGAAAATGAATAGATAAGACCCACTTCCAAACTTGGGGAAAAAGAACTCCTTTCTTCAAGTCTCCACAAAACCCTCACCAAACTTGAGAGAAAATATCCACCAAAGTATGCTCTAAAGTGAAAATAATAATAATAATTGTTCCAAAACAAAATTCTCCAAATATCTCTAATTCTAACTAGTATTTATGGTTTTCACAGATTGTGCTGCGGAGGATTGTTCGGCGACATTAGTGGAGATCGCCGATGAACTCGGTCGATTCACCCTTTCGTTAGCTCATCGCCTTCAGTGTCTTGCCTTTAGCATCCTCGCATTCTGGATCATTGGGCGGTATTGTACCATTTCACAGAACTGATCGGCTACTCGCCGACTCCTCCTTTCCTCACCTTTTGATCCACTTCCTTCAAGGCTTCGCATACTGGAATGAAGGGCGGTTCATGTCGTTTCTTGTTCCTTTCAGCCCTATTTGCTCCGTTTTCCGCCTAAGTGTCCAGGCTTCCACTAAAACTTCAAATACCTAAAACTTCAGCATTTTAATCAGTTATTGAGATAAAACAAGCATTCAAGGATAGTATTTCCATTAAAATAAAGCCCTAAATAAGTCCAATTTGTGGACTCATTATCTCCCTATTTCAATTGCTTTCATCTTCTATATTTTTTTTCTTAATTTTCTTTAGTTTTACAGCACGTTATTGCTCCACCACGCATAAAGATGGATCCCCAAATAAGGTTGGGTAAATGTTAGATTTTCTAACATTAGGAGGAGATAGGTTTAATAGCTGAAAATGTTGCAAATAAATTTCTAGATGTATTTGTTGACCCAATATTTTAATTAAGATGCAAATGTTCCAATAAATAGTCCTTGAAGGACAGAGTCTATGGTACGCTAGCAGCGTGATAGACCAATCTATTCCAAACGTAAAACTCCTTGAGGAATGAGAGGAGCAAATTATCGAAATGGTCATGATAATGAGGTAAGTTCTTTCAAAGAGCACTATGACATAACACTTCATAAAACCTTGGAAAAGTTTTAGGTACCTGAAAATAATGAAAAATGAAGAGATCTTGATAAGGTATGTCCTATTGTAATCAATATCAAAATGATCGTCGACGGTTTGATATGAAGTAGCACTCAATGCTATAAATGAATACGAGGATCTTAAATTCAAATATGTCATATAGTGTGGACACATAAATGATTGGCCAAATAAAATGCACTATTCAAGTATATTTTGTTTCACTTAGGAAAGTGATGTTTTTTAACTTATAGTTCATAGATCAAAATATATGTCAGTGGGGTACAAATGAATCATTGTGCGAAAGTATAACAATAAGATATAAAGTACTGTTTGTGCCTCGGGGAATAAATGGTTTTCACAAAATCCTGACATTATTAAATGGAGATATATTCTCCAGTGGTGGATGAAATTAGACTTGTTTCAGTCTAGCAATAGATGAAATACTTGAATATGCATAAAGAATTATTATTATGTCTAACTTGACGATGAATATTATATGAAAATCCTTGAAGGATTTAAAAGGTCTTCAAGCAATTCCATTGAGTACGCAATGGTTTTGAGACTACTTAACAAAGAGAAAGAATCTTTTTGATATCATGAAAATGATTTTAAAATGTCATGTATTAGTGCAATTGGTGCCCTTATAGATTGTTGGTTATGCAAATGCTAGAAGATTATTTGATATACATAACGAAAGCTTTGTGAAATGATTGTCATATTATCATTCAAGTTATGACAAGAAACTACAAAGCAAGTGACTCAACACAAAGAAGATGCGTGATTTTCTTTCAGAAGAAAAGACAAGCTTCAATAAAATTGAAGTGATCAATCCCCGAGTTAGAAATGATTTGATTATGTAGATGCAGAATATTTATTTGATTTGCATAAAGCTCGATCGCAAATGTACTATTATTTACATATGGAGACACAACAATATCTTGGAAATTCAAAGAATCACATTAGTAATCACTTCTTCAAATCATGCATAAATAATATTGATCTATGAATTAAGTCGGGAGTGTGTTTGGTTGGAATCATGATCTATCATATTCAGAAAATATATGATTTTCTTTTGAAAAGGATATTTCAGCCACCATATACTAAAATAATATATAGCTCAATTGAAGGGAGGATACAATCAAAGGAGATCAGACAAAGCATATTTCACCAAAAGTCTTTTTCACACATGATCTTCAACAAAATGGTGAGATTGACGGAGAATACCCATTCAAGCGATAATATTGTAAACTTATTCACTAAGGATTACCAACATCAATATTTGAGAAGTTGTGATATAAGATTGGAATGCATCGTCTCCGACATATCAAGTATAGTTTTTATCAGGGGAAGAAACATACGCGTTGTACTCTATTCCTTAACCATGGTTTTATCCCAATTGGGTTTTCCTCGTAAGGTTTTTAACGAGGCAACATTCAAAACGTATTAAAAGATAAGTGTACTCTTTTTCCTTTACTAGGATTTTTTCCCATAAGGTTTTTTCGTAGTAAGGTTTTAACGAGACATATTATCTATGGACATCCAAGGGGGAGTGTTATAAATTATTACAGTGTGGATGTCCATTACATCAAGAAGTTTCTCTCACCCATTATCTCCATTACTTCATCCATTAAGAGGATAACCATAACCTCCATAATCTCCAAGTTTTTAACCATTATTCTTGTAACCTTTCACTTCCATAACCTCCTCCATTATATTCATGTTAATGTCATGTTTATGACTAACCTTTTGTATGCCTCTTTGTTACACTATAAATAGAGGAATAAGGGTTCATATTGTATACACTTGAAGACTTGGAATAATAAGAAAAGCTCTCATCTCTTGTCTCCCTATTTCTATTGCTTTCAACTTCTATATTTCTTGTCTTATTTTTCTTTAGTATCACAACGAAATTAAAGTTGTTCTATTTATCTAAAAGATGTTTTGTTTTAGCCGGTATTTGAAACTTATACAGTGTTTACCCATTTTTAATGTAAATATATCCCTAATTAAAGCATGAAAAGTTTATGAAACTTTTATTAGAGTTTCAACTCCATAAATTGTTCCTAGAATTTGAATATATAAAGCTTTGAAATGCATATATCTTTCACAGAGTTTGAAATGACACGACCCGAGTCTACACTCTGGACGTGGCCGGCACTTAAGAACCATTGCTGGTCCCCAAGCGAACCCTCATCCTGGCTGACTACAACCGGAAGACTAACATAAGCATGCAAAACCTTAAAATAGAATAAAACTCAATAAACTCAACTTTTCAAAATGTTTACTCAAATGAACAACTTAGAATAAAAATAATATATTCAACTTGCCATAAAATAGGCACTTAAGTCTTTAAAACATTTAATAAAATAAATGAATAATACAGGCTTCTCAACTATACTGAATATCTATGAAGCCTCTAAATGATAAAGATGGAAGTCGAGACAAGACCCACGACATCCTGACTAAACTGAAAAGTAAATGAAATCCTCCAGAAAATATGGAGGCTCACCATAGCTAAGTCGAACTCTCGGATGTATCAACAAATCTCCTGTTGATGATCCTGAATACCTGTGTCTGCATCATGAAATGATGCAGGACAAATGGCTCAGTACGTGGAATGTACGAGCATGTAAGAGGAATTCTAAAGCATAACATAAGCTTGAAACTTGATACAAAGGAAACATACTTACCTCTTCTCAAACTTACTCAACTCAAGGAATACTCAAGGATACTCAAAAGTATTCAAGGATAAGATACTCAACTCAGTGATTAGATACTCAATTCAAAGATATGATATTCGACTCTGGGTACTCAACTCAATATAAAGCAACAATACATATGCAATTTATGGAAATCTTTATAAAACAGTAAAACAACTTAGTTCGTTAAAGAAAATGCAATAAAAAACTCAACTTTACTTATATAATAAAGTAATATAGTTTTTGTGGGAGTTTCTCTAACCGACAACCATCACTTAAGAGTTATAGTGATGATACAACACTTCACCTCATGCTGCCAAGGACCATCCTATACCCTGCCAAAGGCATAGGACCTGAACTACTAAGTGGATCCACTAGTATATGTGAAAAGGATTCATCTAAAAAGTATGACCCTTTTCTACCCATGATGGCTACATGGTTTTCATGGAGACTTGAGTTAATATGAAAATCGCATCCCCACATCGGTGCTCAATAATACTCCCAAAATATACTTAGTTCATTTGTTCTCAAAACAACTTCTTCTTTTATTTGAGATAATTACTCAAACTTAGTTTAAAAGCTCTCTTGGAATCGATGTTCCCTTTTCTTGCTCAAAATTCTTTTGGAAATCTCAGTTTCCTCTCATCTTAAATGTGAAAACATATACTCTTGGGAATACTTAGTTACCATATATCATTTTAAAGAAAATGAACTTTACTCTTACTTTTTACTCAACTTCAAAGCTTAATCTTAAAACAAAGTTTAAACATTTATAAAAGACTTCTTAAAATATGGTTCATGTCGAATGATGGACATGAACGACTCAATGCAAGGTTTTCAATAACCATAAATAGAACTCAATATTTGGAACTCAAGAACTTCAATGATACTACTCATCTCAAGATTTTTTGACTTATAGTGTTCATGCGGAATTATGCGCATGAAATATTCAACTCAAGTACTCAAAGATGCTTCTCAAAAGGGATTAGGAACTCAACTCTTAAAGGCTTAGAACTTGAAGATGCCACTTCTCTGAAAGATGCTCAACTTATTAGTTCATGTGAAATTATGGGCATGAAACAACTCGACTCGATGGTCTACATAACTATATGGAACTCACGTCTACGATTCTTCTTATTCTATGACTTACTTCCTCAAAACTTAGTTCAAATCGATAGTTGATCTCAAAGGATTCACAATTGAACTCAAAGGCTTTCTTGAACTCTACTCTTAACTCTCTCTTGAATGTGAATTATGAATTCAAGAGTTATAGTTCATGATAAGAAAGATCTCATGATGACAAAGTAGACTCATGAATACATTATTCTCACTGTCATACTCACTTGCTCGAGTCTTGAAACAAGTTATTAGAATTTGTAGAAGACTCCTCAAAAAGACAAAAAGGGATTTTCTGAAAAATGTTCGAAAGAACTCTCAAGACTTGACTCTCAACTCTACCTTGAATGTTATTTATGAATTCAAGGTTGTGATTTATGATAGGAAAGGTCTCATGATGTTTAGGAATGATTTTAGATAGTTAAACATGAGAAATAACTGAAAACCAATATTTGAGAATGGGTCCGCAACACGAAGAGGCTTTTAAAATTTGGTTTCGAAAATGTCTTTTGAGGCAGAACACCTCGTGTCAGCTCCACGACATGAACCTGAAATTTTGAATCTGGGCACTAGGCGCACGATGCGCGACCATCTTCAAATTTCGTTCGACAAAATTTCTTCTTCATTTTCTAACCCCAATTCACCTAAATTCGATTCTTTTTCTCAATCTCTCTTTAGATTTAGATACCCAGCACTTGTACACTAGAATCTAACTCTAACCCCTCTGTAAATTGACACATTAACCTCAAGAACTCCTCAATCTCAGCCCAATTCAAGAACGAAAGCAAATTCATGAATACATAACAAGAACATCAAAGCTTAAACTTTTAGAACGAATTTAAAGCTGAAATTAACATGATTGGCGCGTGGGTGAACAAACCCAACACTATGGAAGCATATATACCTGAAAGAATTATCCTCTTGAAGCAACTTGAAGGAAAACCTTTGAAGAAGAACCCTAGCCTTGGTTTTTTCTTGAATTTCTTGAGCGTAGAATCTTTACAGTGAATGAGAGGGTTTAGATTTAAGAAAACTGATTTTCTACACGTTTAGGGCAATTTACATGACCTCCTAAAGGTTTTTAGGACTAAAATACCCCTAAAGAAATAATTAAAATGAGCTGGGAGTCGGAAAGATCTTTCACCAGGCAGTGAGGTCCGTGTTGGCTCCACGTCGCGGAGCTACTACCAGGTTTGAGCGACGCTAGTAAATTTGTCATAACTTTTTACTCAGAGCTCGAAATTGAGAAAACTCAGTGGCGTTTGAAATATAATTTGAAGGTATTTCCTAAGGTATGTGGTAGCACACCTAAGTCATCCTGATCTAGGAGTTATGGTCGTTTGAAGTTGACCTAAAACTCATACTTAACTTAACTTGTAAAATTTCAGATTTTTCTATTTCAAATTCGATTCTTTTTGGAACTCAAGGTGCTACGTCTAGTGACCTTAACACTCAAGAAATTTTAAATTCCTTGCAAAAATCTCACTCACTACAAATAAGGGTTCGAGTCTTAGTTCAAAAAATTTCTGGGGTGTTACATGAAACTACAACAAACTTTCATATAGTAATTGGGTAACTTTGAACTTCATGAATCATTTAGGAAGTATGAAACTAGAATAATTTTTTACATTTCGATTGTTAAAGTTTGAACTCAATAAATCATTCATAGAGTTTGAACTTTGAACTGATAAATGTTGAAACTCCATGAATCGTTCATAAATTTTTAATGGGGTTTGAACTAATAAATGCATCATCTCTGTGATATGTCGTGAAATTTGAAACTCTGTTAAATTTTCATGAAGTAATTATGTATTTTAGTTAAGAATAGTTTTGTCTAGAAGTTACTTCCCCCTTAAAGAATGACAAAATCTTGATTGCATTTCAAATAATGGTGATATTCTATCAATTTTTAAAATTTGAATTTGGTCTTTTCTCTCTCCTATCATAACAACAAAAAATTCTAAATTTCTTACTCTAGCATGGCAATGACTACCGGCCAACCATCTCGGGTGGTTGACCACGCACCCTCTATTGCCTCAAGCTCACGTTACCAGCCTCACCCCTTTAAACCCTTCTAACACTACAAAACTCAATCCAGATTGTGTAGAAAGCCTAAAATGTTAGGAAATTTTGGTGCTTTAACTAAACCCTTATGGATGAATACACCCTCGCTAAGAAAGATACAACAGTTGAGCCCATCCGAATAAAAATTATCTAAATGTTGATTGTATTATGATGGTGAAATGGACGGAGAGTAAAGTTAATAAAATAAATTTCGTTGAACATATGTAATACATATTATTGATAAGTTCTCATATGGATGGTTGGATCTTAAAAAAACCTCAAGGTAAAGATTTCTAAGAAATGTGGTATTAAAAGTGGTTGAAAAATTAGCTTTCCTAGAAATATGAATATATTGATGAGAATTTTCTAATTGAATTTTTTTTTAATATGATGGCAAAAAGTGTATTATATTGTTGCAAAGGATATACTGTCATATCAATGATACCCCTTATCTATGGTGCTAAATGTAAAGTTGAGGAGGAAACGACGCAGGCCATGACCTGAATATTCTATCTTGATATATTGCCTACTTTCTATGTCAACGAGTCATTATTTACTTTAGCATTTAAAGTTGGTAAACCTCTCCATTTGGACTTTGCTACTATAAACAAGAATAGGTCAAGTTGTGCAAGAGTTAAAATGTAAGTACACTTGTTAGTTGAGCTTCCAATGTTTGTACAGATGAAGATAGAAAATAAACATTACACTAAAAGGGGTATTTTGTGACAAAAATGTGTTAGCGGCAATATGTATTGTCGCCAAAATATTAATGGGCATTAAACTTTAGTTGTTGATGTTGGCATTTGTTAAAGTCTTTAGCGCTCATTCTGTAAAATTATAACAATGATATGCTTTAATGCTGCTTAAAATACCTGTAATTCATAAATTCCGATAGTTTTAGTCTTCCCACAAGAATAAAATTACTCCAATTCCTCACTCAGATTTACAAAGTGTTTGAGTCCACATCTTAGCATCGTATTATTTAGGATGTGCTCTCTGCATGTGAAATATAGAGTGCACATTGTTGCTCTGATTGTTGACCTCATCTAGGGAGTGTTCAGGAGATATTGTACTTCTTCATGCGATGAACATTCGATCGGCATGTGAGAAATTTGTACCTTATCCTATGTCGTATGTTAATCCTTCAGTTACCTTCTTCTCAACTTCCATATATTTTCACATGTAGTTGTATCTTGGTTAAACGATCTACAAGTAGTTCTTTGTATCTCTAAAATATAAAACTATTGTGCATTTTTTTTTACTTTTTCCATTCATTTCAAGATATCTGAAACACAACAAAATATATAAGAAATGGCGCAAATTATACTTTAAACAATAAAGTCCTATGTAAACGATATTAAATATGCCATAATATCATGGCCCATCAGCATAGTGGGAAACTTTTTTAAGGCTTATGAAGAACAAGAAAATATGATGATGATGTGAGTGACAAAGTAACGAGAAGAGTGAAAGGAGAGATTGATGCAGTGATTTTCAGCGAACACAAAAGAAGGAGAAGTTTCAAAGAGAATTGAGAAGAGGCAAAAAAGGTTTTGAGATCGTGAGGTGATGTGAGAAAGATAGAGCGAAATAGGGTTATATACTTTTCAAAAAGACTGAGTTCATCATTGCCTTTAATAAAAAAAAATTCTACACCAATCCACACAAAGGATGATGTGTTTGAAATATTAAAACTCAAAGGTGCACACACCAAATTTGTTGAGGTCAGAAGCCTTTCATCTGATTATGTAACACTTCGGAAGTTGGAAAGAAAAAATTGGAAAAAGAAGGTCTCATTTTGAGATACTAGTTGTGTCCTACGAGACCAATCTACGGTCCATAGAAGGTTTCACAGGTCGTAGATGACACTTGTAGTAATGAGGTTGAGATTTAAGAAATTCAAGTTTCTGAAGTTTGACCTACGAATGAATAGGACGAATCGTAGGATGGTTGACGAGTCGTAGATGGGTTCCATAGGAGGTTCCAAACTTAATGAAATTTTGTACCTAAACTTGGGTTCTACGGATAGGTTCTAGGCACCATAAAAAGGTCTCGTGGAAGGTAAGGTGAAATTTGGGTTTCTGAAGTTTGTTATACGGTTAATCATTAAGGACCGTAGAAAGTTCTACGGACCGTAGGTCAAAACAGTAGGAACCACCTTGCACTTATTTTTAAGGGTATTTGAGTCTTTTCTTGTGCGTCTAATACCTATACTATGTCGTTTTAATCCCTATTTTAAGACCTATAACTACCCTTCTACACCAAAACTTTCCCAATTCTCTCATTCACTCCCAATCCCATCCACATTCATCTCCTCCCATTCTCTGTTAAATTCAAGAAGAAGAAGCTAGGGTTTCGAAGCCAAGTATACTTTCCACCATTGTTTCTGGGCTTTGAATAACAAGGTATGTAGGGCATTATCAATGGGTTCCATTCACCCATTGAGTCCCAAGGTTTCTCAATTCTCCTAGTCAAATTTCAATCCAATTGATTAGTTTTTTCTTTCAATTCTTCACGGGTTCTAATTTTGTTGATTATATTGTTCAATTTCGATCATATTATGACTGTTTTGACTCAGTTACATGCTTTTCAATTGCTTTTACATGAACCCATTCATTGATCACGATTTTGACTATGAACCCTAAAAGGCATTAATTTATGAAGAAACTATGAATGTTTTCATGAAAATATGAATTATTTATTAAAAATATATTTTATGAATTAGATTTATTTAAGATGAGATTCAACGAAATTGGGAAATGAATTTTCTCATATATCAAGGAATCATGGTTTGGTGAAAGGTTTTCTCAAATATGATTGATACAAGATTTAATGAGCTACTCTATGATTTTTTAGCTTGGATTAGTATTTAAATTGTGATTTTCTATGGATGATGATATATTTTTGAAAATGAATATTCTAATGAGATTTAACTTAGTATCGAGAGAACTTTGAGGTGGAGTCTCAAATAGGGTAGTCTCTAGTAGCAACCTCTAGTTCCAAACTACGTGCCCCCGTAGGATTGCTTGAAATAGCCTAGCTAGTGGTTCCACATATAACATATGCTATGATGCAGATTTTTACCTTTGTAAGTAGTCTTTCCCTTCTCTATGTGGAAGTTACATCAAATTCTATATTATAGCTCACACGGTTTATTATCGGTTAAAGCTAATATACCACAAAATGATATATGTTTATCTATCAAGAGTTTTATGAAGCTTCATTATGACTTTAAGAGGCATTGACAATTTTCATGATTTATGATTCCTCTTTAAATGTTTTCACTATGTTTAGCTTGGCCATGAATATCATGTGTTAGATTACGTCCCCTTATGATCATGTTTCACATTTTTATTCATATCCATCATCCTTAGTACATTCCCCGTGTACTACTGCATACTTGTGCGTACTTTGTTTCATAATATAGGGTGTGACTCTTCGTCTCCTTCTGCTTAGAGCTAGTTGGTGATTAGTTGATGTTCATAGAGTTGTTGAATCCTCATGTTTCGAGGACCATGTTTCCTTTACTTAATTTTCCTATATTTTAGTTTTCAGACATTGTATGTAATGTACAGGTTACGTCCCAATAACTTCTTTTGATGTAATAGAATGGCTTGGCAACACTATGATTAATTTTTACTTTCATGTCAAAGTATTCTTTTTATATGAGATTCTTTACGTTTGTCTATTATGTTGTGGTTATGTATGTCAAGTGTCTTGTGTAAAGACTCTCGAGGTCTTATACGCCATGTCACGCCTATGGTGTACTTTGGGTTGTGACAGACTTGGTATTCCGAGAATAATATTTTAGAAAAGGTTTTAGGATGTCTGACAAACCGCATTGAGTAGAGAATTCATGAATGTGAAGCGCACCATATTTATGAATATAAGGCTACAAAGCATTTAGGAAACTTCACTTCTTTCATTACTCTAATGTTGTGCCATATAATCTATCTCTATAAAAATCCTTCTCCTAAATCTTGTCTGATGCTTTTCAAGATATGGCCCCTTGAATAGTTTACGTGAGAAGGAATGTGGGTGAGAATGTAAAGCCCAATGCTCCTTTAAGTTCCAGTTGACCCTTTGGCTGAACAACTGACTTATGCTGAATCCCGTGCCACTTTACAAGTGGTGGTCAACCTATGACGACTTAAGAAAATAGAGAAGTTCTTGCTCCTCTGAACCCAAATATTAGTAAGGAGGTGGAAATGATAAGAGACTTCACAAGGATGAATCCTACGGAGTTCCATGGTTCCAAGTTAAATGAGGATCCTCAAGAGTTTATTGATGAGGTGTACAAGATAGTGGGAATTATTTGATTGTCTACGGTGGAGAAGGTGGAATTGGCCTCTTATCAACTCAAGGGTGTTTCTCAAGTGTTGTTTGAGCAATGTAAAAGTAAGATGGCGGTTGATGCAAGTCTTCTTGATTGGGGGAAGTTTAAGGCAGCTTTTCTTGATCGTTTCTTTCCTTTTGAGATGAGAGAAACGAAAGTGCTTGACTTCATTAATCTCTATCAAGGCAATATGAGTGTGAAGGAGTATGCTTTCATACTCACCCAATTGGCTAAGTATGATCCCACTATGGTTGTAGACTCTATGGCAAGGATTAGTAAGTTTGTGTCGGGTGTTTCCGAATTCGTTCTTAAGGAGTGCCGTACTACCATGATGATTAACGATAAGGATGTATCTCATTTGATGATACATGTCCAATAAATTGAAGAGGAAAATCTCAAAGAAAGGGCAAAAGAGTCCAAAAGGGACATTATTGGTGATGGTGACTCTTCTTATTTTAGGTTCAGTAGACAAGGTCATTCTAAATTCTGAAGAAAAAAAAAATTAGTGAAGGTTCTTCTAATGCTCTGACTCCTAAATTCAACAAGGATATGGTATTTAACCCTAAGCCTCAAGGAAATTGTCAGGACCCAAGGTACCCTTTAGGTGTAACATGGCGCATAGGACCCCGAGAGGCCCTACATAAGCCACTTATCATACATAACAAGATATAAGAAAATCAAAGAAATAGAGAAACATTTCAAGTCTTAAGAGTTTTATCAAAGTAAAGTGGAAGTCTACAAAGTCTCATTTTCCATCTAATACATCAATAGTGACCGGGACGTAACCCTGCCGTCACATACAAAGTCTGAAAGTAAGAAATGACTAAAAGCTATAAAATTTTAGTCCTCGAAGCATGAGGACTCACCACAACTAGAAACCTCTCCACCAACCTCTAGCGATGAAACTGAGAACCCTGAATGTCCGACCCTACATTTGGGGAAATATAGGCAAAAGTATGCGTTAGTACAATAAAGTACCAAGTATAATAGACAATCATAAAATCATGTAAAAACATACTAAAAAGGGGTATTTCATAATATGCAAGGATCAAGTGAAATATACATGACATGAGGATCAAAACATAGTTCATGAATAAGGTCGATGCAAGTTAAGTCATCATTATGTTCCATATTATATACTTCTTTAAGTAACCATAAGTCATCATAACTTGTGGGAAGTAGCCTTAATCGACATATAAGACCATGTGTGTAATGACCCGAGAGCACCCCCTAGCCGTTACCGAAGTATTCGACCTCTCGGAGATCTTATACAAGCCCTTAGCATTCGTCATAGCATTTATCATAGAAAAATAGTGGAAAATTTAAAAAAAATTCATAATATAACACAACACTTAAATGTCACCTCATTTAAACCTTTAATACAAAATCAAAGTACTACGCCTTAAGGTAGCCATCTTAAAACACGACTACAACACAAGAGGGACACAACCCTTACAATACAAAAGAAACTACTATCTAGTACATTGAACTTAATGAAACTCTTTAACATAAAGGTCCTTGAATCGTTAAGGACACACCCGAACTTGGGAATAGTAAGCCAAACTCATCACTTCTAGGAAAGGCCCTTTAGCCGCCACCACCTACAATTGGTGTAAAAAGATGAAGAAGAATGGTGTTAGTACAAAAATGCACTAAGTATGATAACCATGCAAAACATGCTTTTAAAAGGACATTTACTTGGAAAGCATGCATCATGCCTTTTTAGAGAAACATCAAGAACATTTAGTACAATAGGAACAATATAAACCACATAGACTATCATACACATGGAAACCATTCATAATAGCACATAGAGTCACTAATAACATTTTAGGCACATTCAATGCATACAATACATTACCTTCCTTTTTATCCTAACTCCTTTCCTCAAGCAACACTTACGGAATACTTGGTGGAATGTATCACCTTAAGGTTACCAAGGGTGAACTTACATATAACCTTCATCAATCCAACCACATATATTCATAGAGTCATAAGCACACCATAAGACATAGTCTTCACATAGGAACCATCACCTAAGACAACCCCCAGTTACACTAGCGCAATGTGTAAGTAGCATCCCATAATACTACTCACACCAAGTGTTCCTAAGAAGCCACCATAGACTAGGCACATCATATTCAACAAGTCATAACATCTTCATTTAATATTAGACATAAGACCAGCATAATTCATAACATCATAAAAGGACTCATTCATTTACTATATCATTAGTCATAACCCATTTAGTTCATATCATAGGTAAACCACCTTCACAATCCCTTCACAAGCTCAGTTGTGCAATGTACACATGGAGTCCCATACCTTCACGAACCGTAGGTCCCAGGCGTAGGTCATGGTCTGCAATCTTCTAAGTTTCGGCAAGGTAAGGGGTAGTTTAGGTAACTCCTAATTAATTTAGTTAAGTGTGAGATCATTTATATTGTTTTATTAGACTTAGATAAGACTTTTTAAGCCTTTAACCACCTCATATACTTCATAAATACCAAAACCCAAAAGCATAACCAAGTTAACCCTCTCCAAAAAATTCTCTCTAAAACTCCATAGAAGAAGAAGAAGAATATCAAGTAAGGGCTATAAGAAGGGAGCTTTCTCACACGAATTAGTTGGATTTCTTCACCTAAGTTATGGTAGTCTTTGATTCATGGATAGGTTCTTCCATGGAGTCCTCAAACTCTCAATTTCAAAGTAGAAAATTCTCTAAAACCTAGGGTTTTCACTCCAAGTCATGGATTCTTTCCAAAAACGTTTTTAATAATTTAATTATCATATATTATGATTGAATTTTTTATTATTATGGTTTTTATAATAAAATCTCTCATGAATCCATGAATTACCCTAATTTCTCAAATTTGATCTTAAAGTGTGGGTATTGATTTATATTAGTATAATGTTATAGAATCATGAATATAATGAATTGATTACTTGAATTATGTATTAATTGAAGAATTTATATGGTTTTGATGTTGAAGTTCCTCCAAGAACCCATGAACCCACATTTCCCCAATTTGTGACTTTGTGATGTGGGTGAGTTGTAGTGAGATGAATATCATGAGATTGTATTGTAATAGTTTAGTTGTTTGAATCATATTACCATCCATGTCTAATGCACTAATTCTACATAGGTTGGTTGAATGTGATTTTTAGTCCTTGAAGGGCAAAACTTGAGTATTAGCTATGTGTATGAGACTTATGTGTATACAATTAGGTTGCTTTGAGAGTAAAGTGAATATGCTATAATCTAATTGTTGTGTTGTTTGGATGATTATCATCATGTACACACTTAGGTATGAATATCATACAATGTGAAAATATTGTCACATATAGTGATTCTAATGTTTGAAGACTAGTCTCACCTATTGAATCTAGGAGTTTTAGCATGAGTTTGTTGGATTGAGTGTCAAGACACTCTTCCATAATTAGCAATTTAAGTCAATACTTAAAATAAACTCAATGGGAATTATGCTTAGCACCGAGTGGATAGTGATATGAGATGGAAGCCCTCACGATAGTAGAGGCCGGGTTTCTAAGAGCAATCTCTTGGGATGGAAGCCCTCACATTAGTAAAGGCCGGATTTTTCTAGTAGCAATCTCGTTATCCCATAAACTATGTGCCCACATAGGTCTGTAGCTAATGGATCCACCTAAGCTAATAGTTTGGTTCTATATTAGGCAAGTAGGACAACCCCTTTTCGGTATGGGGTAGACACCAGATTCCATGATTAAGCTCTCATGGTCTATGTCGGTTATGGCTAATTACCACAAGGTCAAGTCTAGGATAAACTATGACTATTCAAGAAGCTCTACTTAGTGTGGGTGGGGGTATAGGAGTTCATCCATGCATTGCACAAGTAGCCTTTGAGAGTAGTTATGGTAGGTTTCTCTTTTGTCATGATGACTCATGTAATGAAGGTGCTTGTGTCTAGACTGTAATTGCATTTGATGTTAATGCTACTTGTAATGTTGTGTGCTATTTGGGTTGTTGCCATGGGTTGCTTTCCTTGAGGTAGTTGACTTAAAGTGAGTGCTTCCATGTCTATGAGAAATAGGCTAAGGATGAGATTAAAAGATGGTAAACATGAATGAGGATCTAAAGTGGCTTGCTTAGTATGGGTGGGATTATGGGATCTTATCCATACATTGTACAAGCTTTCCTTGAGGTGGCTCATGAAGTGTTTTCCTCATGTCATGCTAAAACTAGATTGTATTGACTATGTATATTTTCTTAATGGTAGTTCTTATACTCACTAGTTGTGATTGTTGTCTACCATGCTATAGTCTATATCTCTTCATGATGTCTTTTATGCTTATGACTTGTGTTTTCACACTATCTTCAAAATGATGGTTTAAATTAGCAAACTACATGCATTCAACTAAAATGTCCTTCTTAGCATGTTTTCAAAGGTTTTTATGCATGGCTATCATACTCGGTATATTTTTGTACTAACTCATATTTCTTCTACATTTTTCACAAAGTGTAGGGTTTGGCGATATCGACTTCCATCCTTGTGGCTAGGATCATGGTAGATCAAGAAGAAGAAGTTTTGTGAGTCCTCATAGCATTCGAGGGCTTGACCATTGTATCCTTTAAGTCTTTCTTTTATGTTTTAGACTTTTGTATGGGCTACGTCCCAAAGATTTATTCAAAGTGTTATAGATGGTTTGAGACATAGAGTTGTAGACTTCCGATTATTTCTTTTATAAAAGACTTCAATTGTAAAGACAAGTTTTAATTTTCCGCACCATTTCATATTTTCTTATGTTATGATATGCTAAGAGGCTTGTATGAGGCTCTTCAGCGTCTTGTGCGCTGTGTTCTACTATATTACATCTTTCTCAAGAAAGTATAGAGAACTAAGCTAGAATTGAATTTTCTACTTCAATTCCTCAATAAATCATGAATAAATAATTGAACCCACTTCAAAACAACAACAAAA
This sequence comes from Solanum okadae, assembly GCA_036553675.1. Classification (NCBI taxonomy): domain Eukaryota; kingdom Viridiplantae; phylum Streptophyta; class Magnoliopsida; order Solanales; family Solanaceae; genus Solanum; species Solanum okadae. The sequence goes on along the minus strand of CM071684.1, from coordinate 18,670,534 downwards.
TCAGCAATCAATAACATTCATTGGCTAATTAATGCATTCAACTACATGATTACACCCCTAAGGTAAGGGGTTTTAGAAAAACATAGTGGAAAATAAGAAATTTTTACCAAATTGATTATCCATCCGAATCGCTAACAATCTGCAAATACGCAAATGGTGAAATTAATCTAGAATCCTCAAAATCTCCAATTCTAAATCCCTAACTTCTCTCAAAATGTTGAAATAATGTGAAAATTTTATAAACTCTCTAAGACTCAAGAAAACACAATAGGGGAACTCCTTTTATTCTTTCAAAAATTGTATTTATACGTTCCCAAAAACTCTCATTTTATTCTTTCAAAAATTATATTTATACGTTCCCAAACTCAGCACGGAGTCAACTCGACGAAGTTATTAGGGATCGCCGACCCATTTGGCGATCCGTCGAGTTGCTCTTATTCTCGCCTTTTGGCTTAGTTCATCCATCAAATTGTTCTGGAACTTTTGGCGAGCTTGATCGTTGTCGCCGATCTATTCGGTGCATCGCCGGATCACCTTTTTGCTCACCAAATTTGTTTGGTCCATGGACTACTTTGGTGGACCTTTAGGCGAGCTGGAGGTTCACTCAGCGAGTCGCCGAGTGGCTTTTGCGAGCTCCAACTTCTTTTTTCTTTAGTTTTTTCAAACTTTTTCGCTCCTTTTTGCATCGTAATGTCCTTGCCTCACTCTTAAACATTTTTTGCTGCATATTAACATCAGTTTTGAGCACAAAATAGGCATTGATGACACTAAATCAATGAATAATAAGCCCTAAATAGTCTAAATTCATGACTCATCAACACCCCCAATTTAAAATTTTGTTTTCCCTCAAGTAAAACAAAAGATCAATCAGGCCAATAGGGATGTCTACAAATAGTGCTATTTGAGACTCAACATGAATGTACACAATGTTCAATCCAAACATGCAATGTTCAAATGTGAACTAATAGTTTCAAACTATGACTAGTCATCATCAAATAGAGTTCAAGCTCACAATGCTCACTTCAAATGCAAATTCATGCTCAACAAAAGTACTCGAATACCCTCACATCAAGAATGATTTCATGATCTCACAGAGCCAATCAAGGATTACAATTTAAGGAATCAAAATCAACTCTCACACTCCCAATGAGAAAAACATGCATGATTTTTACCCATAGGCATGCCTGTATTTTCCAACCAAAACATCATTCGGCTCATGCAAGATCAAAAAGGTCTTTAAAGGCTTCTAATTGGGCTGAGGATAAAGGTATGATCATGTCGGCTTAGTGACTTCTACCTTCGTGAAGCATTGCTCCAATTGCACTTTTTCTCTTTTTCTTTCATTCTTTTCATCTTCACAACTCATCCTTGGCATATTCACAGCACATAAAAATTTTTGTATAGCTCATAGGATACCCCTTTTCTTTCCACAATGCATACTTAATATAAATTTTTCATTTCTTTTTTTCTTTTATTGTTTTTCTCTTTGTTCTTATATGGAAAGGTTAAATTTTTTTCTTCAACACAAGTTTCCAAGGATGAATTTCACGAACTTCTTGCTTGATTTCTTTCCTCATTCTTACCACACCCCCAACTTAGTCTTTTGTCCTAAGTTGGCTATTCAAACAAACCAATGCTTCATGAGGTTTTAGGTGGGGAGGACAAGGCCATTTGTGTTCATGTTTTATCCAAAGAAAAATTTAGTCTCAAATGGTGTCAAGCTAGGTTCACACACTCACAAGGTGGTCACATAAGATATGGAAATTAGGTTCACTCTCAAAAATTCATGCCTAAGATCATTTCCTTCATTCAACAAAATTAGTTAATTGGACCAATGGGGTAAGTTCTACATATGACCATGCACATGTTTCAAGCAAACCTCACCACACAAGGCATTCAACAAAATCATCGATCATGACTCTGCAAGTTAAGCTCGCGTGCAACGATCATTACAAGACTAACTTCGACAATCGACTAGTCACAATGAGATACTAAGAATTCACACATGATTTATGCAACTCAAATTCACGTCGTTGGACATGCACAAACATATCGTTCATCTCAAGTAATCAATGAGATAAAACCACATGCAAGAACTTCTAAGAGCAGCTTTTAACAAAATACAACATAAACAAGACATAACAAAACAACAAAATATCCAAAACAAAACAAAATACAACCAAGAGGATAGGTATCAAAATACCTTTACCCCACCAAAATAACTAAACAGTGTCCTCAATATGAAATAAAAAGTGTATCAAAAGTGCAGGAAATAGAGGGAGAGAAAATAATCCTTTTTTCAGGCTAGGCCTGAGGTGAACTCTAACTCACTGGAGAGGAATCAACCAAGGCATCAGTGCCCGACTCTACTCCAACACTAGACGACTGTGCAGCGACCTCCTTTGTGGGCTGAGACCTACTAGTACCTATCATCGATGTGTCGCGCATAGAAGCCTTATAACCATCTGGACTATGTCACCTTTCAAGTCCTTTAGATCCTCATATACCGCCTCTTCGTGAGTCTCTTGCTCCTCCTTATCTGTGTCTCGCGCATCTGACTCTTCATCCCCATCAACTATAGCAATATCTTCGATCAGAGAAGTCGGAGGAATCTCATAAACAACTGGCAACTCAGAACTGGGTCCCTCAGGAACATCCACTCCACCCCACAACATAGTTATGTCTCTGGACTTCAGCTCGTCTACATCACACCAGTGCCAGCAACATCAGCCTTCAAGTGTGTCAACCCGGCGGGTTGTCTACCACTCTGCTCATATGCATCAGTCCTAGTTGTGAGGGTGGCCAATGCCTATGTGACGTAGCCAACTCACGTCTAATACCACTTTCTCAAGAAAGTATAGAGAACTAAGTTGGAATTGAATTTCCAACTTCAATTCCTCAATTAAATCATGAACAAATAATTGAACCCACTTCAAAACAACAACAAAATCAGCAATCAATAACACTCATTAGATAATTAATGCATTCAACTACATGATCACACCCCTAAGGTAAGGGATTTTAACCAAACATAGTGGAAAATAAGAAATTGTTACCAAATAGATTATCCATCTGAATTGCTAATAATCTGCAAATACCCAAATGTTGAAATTAATCTAGAATCCTCAAATCTCCAATTTTAAATTCCAAACTTCTCTCAAAATGTTGAAAAAATGTGAAAAATGTACAAACTCTCTACGACTTAGGAATACATAGTGGGGGGAACTCCTTTTCTTCTGTCAAAAATTATATTTATGCATTCCCCAAAACTCAGCATGGAGTCAACTCGGTGAAGTTAGTTAGGATTGCCGACCCATTCGGCGATCCGCCGAGTTGTTCTACTTCTCGTATTTTGGTTTGGTTCATCCATCAAACTTTTTGCGAGCTTGATCAATTTCGCCAATCCATTCGGTGCGTCACCGAATCACCTTTTTGCTCGCCAAGTTGGTTTGGTCCATGGTCTACCTTGCTGGACCTTTAGGAAAGCTGGAGGCTCATTCGGTGAGTCGCCGAGGGACTTTTGCGAGCTCCAGCTTCTCTTTTCTTCAGTTTTTCCAACTTTTTCACTCCTTTTTGCATCGAAATGTCCTTGCCTCACTCTTAAACCTTCATTGTTGTATATCAACATATTAACATCAGTTTTGAACACAAAAGAGGCATTGAGGATACTAAATCATTAAATAATAAGCACCAAATGAGTCAAAATTCCTATCTCATCAGTGATTCTCCATGTTTATGTGCATTTTAATGAGATTTGCCTTCTAATTGGGTTGTTAATTTCGCTCGAGTCACATTCGAGGATAAGTTTTCCAATGGGGAGATATTGTAACATCTCAGAAGTTGGAAAGCCAAATTTGGGAAAGAAAGGTCCTACTTTGCGCTAATGGTTGTGTCCTACGAGACAATCTACGGTTCATAGAAAGTTCTACGGATCGTAGATGGAAGTCGTATTAATGAGGTTGAGATTTCACAAATTCAAGTTTCTAAAGTTTGACCTACGAATGAACAAGACAAATTTGGTTGACAAGTCGTACATGGGTTCTGCAGGAAGGTTCCAAAGTTGGTGAAACTTCGAACCTAAACTTGGGTTCTACGAATGGGCTCTATGCACCGTAGAAAGGTCTCATGGGAGGTAAGGTTAAATTTTGGTTACTAAAGTTTTTTCTGCAGTTGACCAGTACGGATCGTGGAAAGTTCTATGGATCTTAGGTCCAAATTGTAGGAACCATTTGACAGTTATTTTTAATGAATTTTGGGTCTTTTTCAATGCATCTAATACCTATACTATGTTGTTTTGATCCCTACTTTAAGACCTATAACTACCCTTCTACCCCAAAACTTCCTAAATTCTATTATTCACTCAAACCCCCAATCTCACCCACATTCATCTCGTCCAATTCTCTCTCAAGGTCAAGAAGAAGAAGCTAGGTTTCAAAGTCAAGTCTCCTTGTCACCATTGCTATATTAATGGGTTCCATTCACCCATTGAGTCCCAAGGTTTCTGAATTCTCCAAGAAAAATTTCAATCAAATTGATTAGTTTTTTTTTCATTCAATTATTCATGGATTCTAATTGTGTTTATCTAGTTATCCAATTTTGATCATATTATGATTTTTTTGACTCAATTACATGTTTTCCAATTTATTTTACATGAGCCCATGCATTGTTCATGATTTTAACTATGAACTTTAAAGACATGAATTTATGAAGAAACTATGAACCTATGATTGAAGCTATGCATGATTTATGAGAAGAAAGGTTTTATGAATAAGTATGCTTTAAAATAAGCATCAATAAAATTGGGAAATAAATCTTCTTACATATCAAGAAATCATGGTTTAGTGAAAGGTTTTCTCACATATGCGCTTGATTCAAGATTTAATGAGCTACTTTATGATGTTTTAAGCTTTGATTAGTATTTGAATTGTGCTTTCCAATGGATGATGATATTTTAATGAAAATGACTATTCCCTTGAGATTTAACTTAGCACTAAGAGAACTTTGAGGTGGAGGCTCAAATAGGGTAGTCTCTAGTAGCAACCTCTAGTTCCAAATTACGTGCCCTGTAGGATTGCCTTAAATGGCCTAGCTAGTGGAGCCACTTATAGCATATGATATGATACGGAGTTCTACCTTGGGAAGTAGACTCTCCCTTCTTGATGTGGAAGTTACATCGGATTCCATGTTATAGCTCGCATAACGGTTAAAGCGATTATCCCACAAAATGATATATGTTTTCTATCAAGGATTTTATGAAAATTCATTATGACTTTAAGATGCATTTACCATATTCATGATTTACGATTCCTCTTTAAATTATTACACTATGTTAAGCTTGATCATGCATATCATGTGTTCGGTTATGTCCCCTTATGATCATATTTCACGTTTTTATGTATACTCCTCATACATAGTATATTACTAATGCATACTTGTGCCTACATTGTTTAATAATTTAGGGTGTTACACTTCATCTCCTTGCTCGTGGCTAGTTGGTGATCACTTGAAGTTCGTAGAGTTGTTCAGTCCTCATGCTCCGAGGATCATATTCCCTTTACTTCATTACTCACTGGCCATTACTTTGAAGTTCTCAAACTTACTCAATACTTACTCTTACAGTAATATTGTTAGACAATTATGTCAGAAATCAAGGCAATAATATTTTTCAATTTCATCATGTCAATTGTTTGTTTATTAATACTCTCATTTATTATTTTAATCATGTTTAACAAGTAATATAGCATTACTAATCTTACCATATGCTTATTTTAATTTGTGTGTCCTAAAATAAAAATACTCTCTTGTCACAATTTAAGTATCTTACATTTCTTTTTTGGTTTTTCTAGAAAAGAGTTTATATTTCTATGTTTTGTAAATTTTCCAATATTCTACTTGACAAGTTTAAGACCACAATATTTAAAGGACTGCAAACATGTTTAATTTAAGACCACAAGATTCAAAACTCTTTTTTATTTATTAAATTCCCTAGCCAATCAAACTAAGACCTTTGAAATTATATGCTCAATCAAACAAAGACCCTTAACTTGGAATGAAGGGAGAATTGAATTGTTACTCTTAAATAATGGTGTACCAGATTCAGTGAAAATCTACGATTGTTCTTGGTTCCAAACCAATCTGAAACTCGTTTGAACTTTGGATATGAGCTTTCCTCTTTCGTGAAGAAAATGCTTGAAGAAGTCTCACCCAATTTGGGGTGCTTGAATTAATGTTTGGACCCAAGCTTTTGGACACCCATTTTGGAATAATGGAGTGTGCCAAGCTTAGAATTTTCCCACACAATCCATTTATATTTTCACCTTTACATTTTTCTACTTTCTTTTGTCCAGAACTTGTAAATATTTCTAGTATTCATTTCATTTCTTGTATAGGGAATGAAAGTTTGATAGTATCATAACAAATAGGAAGAAAGATAGTTGTGAGTTAGTTAGGATAGAACATTCATTTTTATTCTATTAGATTGTATTTATTTATGATTTTTTATAGAGCCATTCCAACAAGAAAAATTTTCCTAATTTCCTTTGTTTTCCTACATGGTATCGGATTCATACGCGCTCTCTTCTCCAATTTATCTCTCTCATTTTCAGATAATTTTTTCCTTTTCCTTTCCCTGAAATGGAAGATCTTTCTCATACCTCAGCCATTTAGACTTGAACAAATTCCAATTCTCTCAATGAAACTGTCAGACCCTTCAACTTTCATCCTTTTGATTCACCAGGAATGCTTTCGCTTAATTTTCCTTTTGATAGAAGTAGTTATGTTGGAGGGAGTTGTGATCTTGTGATTTCTTTGTCAGCCACAAACAAGTTTGGCATGATTGATGGAAGTTTAGTTGAACATCTTTCTTCAAATCCTACTCATAGGTCTTCGAGTAGGTATAATGACATGGTCATTTCCTAGATCCTAAACTCCCTTTCAAAGTACATTATTGAGTTTGTCCTCTACTCTAAGACTGTAAAGGAAGTATGGAAATAACTAGCAACTCAATTTGCGCAATTCAATTTCGCACAACTATATAAGCTTCCAAAAGAACTCTCAAATCCATTACAAAGTAACACATATATAACATGTTATTTTACAAGAGTTAAGAAAATAAGGGATGGACTTGATGCTCTTATTACTATTGATCAGAGTTTTGGTGCTTGTATATGTGGAGGAAAGGTGAAAAACATCAAGTCCCATCAGGATGGGAGGTTGATTCGACTTATACAGTAATCAATAGCTCTTACTTTAGTGTTAAGAGTTGTATCCTTATATGGATCCTTTGTCTTCTCTTAGTCGTGCCTACTCTTTGCTCATTTAATATGAGAAGTAAAGAGAAATGTGTATGGAATCCATCCCCTCTCATGGTAATTTCATGGAGTCACACCAGAAGGTTGGCAATAATCAGAGGTTCAACAATACTAAGAAGTGTTAGTAAATCACAATGGGAGGTTCAAGACTCAGTTTGACAAACCCAAAATAGGACTCTTTTGTATTTACTACAAGATGAAATTCATGAGGTTTCTAAATTGTATAGGTTAATTGTTTTCCACCTTATTGTAAGTTAACCATGTCAAAGAAAGACATGTTTTCTGCTCATAGCACTACTAGTGCCCTTGATTCTGATTCAATCACTGTCCATTCAGCTACTAGTGGAGATCTTACTCAATTTGGCAGAGAGCTCACTCCAGATCAAAATCACACCTAGTGCATTACCTCAAATACATAAAGGTTGGGCAATAAGATGATCAAATTCCTGATGTCAATGCATTTGCTAACAAGATTGTCAAATTTTAAGCATTATAAACAAGTTCTCACGTGCCTTTCTATTCAATCATGTTCAAACAAATCAGATCTACTCATGTAAAAGTGCACAATAATTCATAAATATGAGTCTAATAAGTTGGTAAAATACCAACTCATCAGTTGATGACTGTGAGATGTCAACTAACTTTTCTATTGAAAAGGTTGGGATTTATTTCAATTGGACGTAAATAATGTTTTCCTCCATGGAAATTTATAAGAGGAAGTTTATATAAAGATCCTTGTGCGCTTACAAGTCTATGATTCTAATCTAGTTTGCAAGCTCAATAAATCTATTTATGAGTTAATACAAGCCTCTCATCAATGGTATGCTAGGCTTACTACAGCCCTTCAATTCAATAGTTATAATCATTTTTCGAATGGTTATCATTGTTCTTCGAGAAAATAGCTAATGATATTCGCATCCTTGTAGTTTATGTTGATGATATTATAGTCACAGGGATGATTTGACTTAATTATCTAGTTTGAACTCTTTTCTTCACTCTGAGTTTTAGATCAAATACCTAGGTATTTTTTATTATCTTTTTGGTTTACAGTAGATCAGAGAAAAACAAGGGCTGGTTGCACAATCAATTTTTTTACCTAGGATCGCCTTTCTGATTTGACTGTTTTGACAAGATATTTGTTACTTCACCTGGATCCTTCTATCTTGCTGATGTTTATCTGATCTATGCATAGTCATTCCAGGTCCACGCATGTTGAAGATAGTTGTTATAAAACTAATAGAACCTAACCGAGTTTCGATGCCACCCACGCCAAGTTGTTCGTTGGAAAAACACTGCATTCGAGAAGAGACCTTAAATCAGTAGGGCAATAGCATAGTTATTATTGACCTGACCCCTATTCCATTACTTAAGCCTACTGTTTCTTCAAGATACGAAACGAGCAGCCAATTCTGTTTATAGAAAACATGTTGGCAAGCACAATTTTCTGACTCACACATGGTTGAATCACTCATTTATTGTGCAACACCTTAGTCAATACATACAATCTCCTCGCATTCCCTATTATCAAGCCTGACTTAACTGTCTTTGTTACCTTCAGGGCAACAATGGTCTTGGTCTCCTCTTCAAACCTTCATCAGTTTCTGATCTTCAAGCCTGACTTGAGTTCTTGCCCGGAAACATGTTTGTCGATATTGGTTATTTCATCTATTTTGGGGGTACTCCTATCTCCTGGAAATCAAATAAGAAACTTTTGATTTCTTATTTGTAGAGGCTGAATATAGATCGATGTGTTGGGTCACTGCCGAGATCACTTCGCTTGTTCGCCTACTATAGATCACATTGTTTCACCACCACTTCTTGTGTCTCTTAATTCAAATATTCAAATTGCCATTCATATCGGCAAAAATCATGTTGTCACAACTCAAATGTCGAGATCATGATGGCATAGACCCCGAGAACCCCAAAATGGTGTGTAAGCCAAAATAATCACACATATGCGACTCTCGAAGGGAAGTTAGTCCACAAATGATAGAAAAACAATAAAGAATATCCCAAAACATGGTAGTATAAGTATAAAGAGCATCTAAAACATTTCTAGAATCTGAAATACGTCTCAAGTCTTCGAAAATAAAGTTATACACTTTAAATGATAGATGGAGACTAATGGCTATTCGGAAAGAACGATCTCACCACAACTTCGAAATAGAGAACTTTGCTGGATTCAATCAATTGCTACTAGGCTTACCCAGATTAGAATTTGCATCAAAGGGATAACAAAAGTAGGGGGTGAGTACAATCGACATGTACTCACAAGGTTGGACCAACTAGTATAAGCAACTAAATAGACTTAAGAAAGAAACTATGAAATGTTTCCACCGGCATGCAGAGAAGTCCCTTTCCAGCATCGGTGCCGCCAATTTATATAAAAGGCGCAAATAGAGTAAGAAGAATAAGAGTACATATAATAATTGAATCGGCATATAAACAAGTCACACAACACAATAAGACTGACCAATGTGATGCAATGAGATGATTAAATGATGGGATGATGTGGTGATACCAAGGTCGTCATACAACTTGTCGTATACAACTTGTCGAGCATTTAACTTCTAGATAAGGACCCATGGGACACTCGCAGTCCATATACCGATCTCAATATCTCAATGTCTCATCAACGTGCCACCTCAGCATGGTCAAGGATATATCTAAGATGTCACATTTTCTAATATTTCCATGAACCATAATATGTTGCATGAGGATGAATGTTTCACAACACATACAACACAAGGATATAATCAATTGATCAGGGATTTCAAATAGTAGCAAGTTCCCAAACTCAACAGCTCATGAAATAGTTTCTCAAAGGATAGGGGTAGTGAAGGAAACCATTTAAAACCAATATTTTACCACTTAGAAAGAATTTATATTCATTTTTTAAAGTGGTTTAAGAAACAACGCAAACCCTTACTCGGGCAATTCCACGTCAAATATAAAGATAAGTCACACAGCCTGCCTCTCGGGCAATTACTCAAATACCACAGAATTCCCACAATGATTACAGATATCACGCAAGCCTCCACATAGGCTAAGCAACACAAATAGGTATCATACAGATTAAAACAGGAAGATCAACACTTACCAACCTCTAAAACACATACTACAACTCATTTCACAGTTGACTTCCTAAAAACATGTTAATTACTCTTCTCAGTCTAAAAGAGTGACAGCCAAACCTACCTCAAGGCTGAAACTTCACTTGAACAACTCTATTCTAGCACTTCCTCAACAACACAATCATTAGAATGATACTCAACCATCAAAATTGAAAAGAAATCATCAAAATGAGTCCAATGATACCCATATTGATAGGATTTAGAATCGGGGGTAAAATAGCCTAAAAATCAATTCAAAAATTAAAAGGGTGAAATCAAATTTCTAGTTGAAAATCAAGTTCAACAAGTGAAGAGGAGTTCGTGGTTAAAAACCTCATTGAAAACAAGCAAGAATCGAGCTCCAAATCAAGAAATTGTTCATTTTTTTATTTGGGGAAAAAAATCTTAAAACCCACATTTGAAATCTTAATTTTTAAAAGTGTTTTGGAAGATGAAATTTGAAAAAAATGATATAAAATCGATAAAGGGACTTACCCGCACAAGTTTTTCTCAAGAAAATGCTTCCAAAGTCTCTCTCCCAAGCTCCCAATATGAAAAGAATGGTGAAAGGAAGTGAAATGGGAAGAAAGGGGATTGTTTTAGCCAAAGAAAAGGGTTGTTGACTTTTTATTGACCACTTTTGATTGTTGACTGTGCGTTGACTGAGCGTTGATTGTGAACAACAACACCATTTTTTTTCTATCTTATTAAAGTCTCAGAACGGCCCTAAAGGGTTCATTCGGGACTCTATAAAAATAAACCAAATACACTACAACTAACTTCGACATTCCAGACTCAATAGAATCATTGGATATCAAAATAAAGATTGTTATAACAGATATACCCTCCCAGACCTCTCTTTAGGCCTAAAGCTCAACTTCTTGGCTAAACACCCAATTCTCAACCTAAGACCTCAAAAACCTTACCAACCACTCTACTAGCTCAAACTCAACGTTCCAAACGCGATGGAATGGACGGAATTCCCATCCGACGCTCAAAAATGTTGATCAAAGTCAACCTTATGAAGAATTTTTAACTCAAATAGGGTCAAATCACCAAAAACACACCCGATCACATCAGGGACCACACCATCCATTCTCGAAACACAAAATAAGCATGAAAACGCTATGGGGAAGGCAAAATGGTGATTTCACAATTAAAAGCAAAATTAGAAGAAATGATACATTACACTAACCACCGCTAAAACATGTGTTTATCTCCAAATGAAAAGGAAAATAAGATACTTGAAGAAATGAAAAGTTGAGGGTCTCTATGACGCATGTCAGACTCCACCTCCCACGTTGATAACACTCAACTACACTTCATCCAATTCTAAGTGTAGGCTGTCACAATCAAGTATAAACCCAATGAAGAGTTGAGGTCGATCCCACAGGGAGTCATACAAAATAGAATTCAATTATGAAGTAAAAGGTGTGTTCTAGTCGTTTGTAGAAGTAAACATTGTCGAAACAAGTTAAAGTAAATTTCAGGGTTGACAACTAGTGTCAAATGGGGGGGGAGGGGGATTAGAGTGAGCAGTTAACATTGTCGATTAAATGTTAATTTTTCTATATGGGTGATTATTATCTACTAAAAGACGTTGGCTCTTAGTGGGTAGGCTAGGCTTTAGATGTGATAGCCATCTCTCGATCAACTACCACGATTCAAGCGAGTTCTCTCAAACCTCGACAGGCATAACAATATGAACAGCCCAAAACCTCAATCAATCTACTCTCTCGAGCTAGATTAGTAGGACTGAATTCAGATTCACTTTCTCAAGCTAAATCAACATTAACACATTCACTAAATCATCAATAAATAGTTTTAATTCTAAAACTTCTTTTTCAAGCAATTCTAGAATACTAAGTTAGAATTGCATTTGCAACTATAATTCATGAATTAAAACACAACTATCAATCAAACCCACTTCAAATCAACATTTAAATCAGTAAATACAAACACCCATAAGCTAATTACAACATTTAATCATATAATCACACCCCAAGAATGGGGGTTTTAGCCACACATCATAAAAAGAAATAAAATGTTACCAATTATGTTCTCCATCAGCTAGGTAACAAATATCAAGTCTTCACAATGCTTGGAATCAATTCAAAATCAAAACCCAACTAAAAATTCTACTCAAAAACTACTAAAAATAGTGTTTAGATCAAAAACCCAAAGTTAGAATGTGTAGGAACTATCGAAACTGGAAGAACTCAATTTCATATTCTAAAAATCGCATTTATACTCTTCCAGATTTTCAACTTCAGGGATGATTGACGGAGTAAGTCGTGTGTCGCCGAACAGGTCGGCCATGCTGTGCCGAGTGTGCCTTCTATCTCCTTCTTGGCTAGGATTTTCATCACTCCCTTGTTGTAACTTTAGGCGATCCAGGTCGAGCTTGCTGACCTGTTCGGTGATGCACAAAATATTCCTTCACCTCGCCTTTTCGCTTTACCTTTTTACAAATCATTCTGTAATTTTTGGGCGAGCTATGTCTCCATCGTCGATCCCGCCGGCGAATCACCAATTTTTCCTTCCCATCGCCGAGTTGGACCCCCCTTGTACTGGCATTCTGGAACCTTTGGTGAGCTGAAGAACCACTCAGCGGTTCGCCGAGTGGTCTTGGCGATCATCAGCCTTGCTTTCCTTTAAGTTTTTCAGCTTTTCCGTTTCGTTTTGCCCGGTAATGACCTTTCCTTGCTCTCTTGCCTTCATTGTTGCAAATTAGCATTTTAACATCATTTTAGAGCATAAAGTAGGCATTGAGGACACTAAAACTATGAATATTAAGCCTAAATGAGTCAAAATCTCCAACTCATCAACACCCCAACTTAAACTTTTGCTTGTCCTCAAGTAAAACACAAGATCAATCAGTTCAATAGAGATGCCTACAAATAGTGCTACTCAAGACTCAACATGAATGCACATGAGGTTTAATCTACCCAAGCAATGTTCAATTTTGCATTTCAAGTTTCATACTGTGACTAGCCATCATCAACTAGAATTCAAACTCATAATTTTTGCTTCAAATGCAAATTCAAGCTCAACAAGAGTATCCAAATGCCCTCACAACAAGAATGATTCCATGCTCACACAAAGCTCATCAAAATTTCCAAAATTAGTAATCAAAATGTAACGACCCTCAAAATGAAGTAGGATAAAGTAGAGCCTCACATGAGTTTTATGTGTTAATAACTTGTCAAAATAATTAAGAATAGCCTTTTAAGTCAGTTTTAAAGAGTTTGGAAATAAAACGTCAAGGGACGACCAAGACGTTCGGAAACTAGTCTTTTACGTATTGGTGTGTTCTAGTATGTTGTTCATGTTTTTATGTGTTGTTTGGAGTCTAAAATCAGTGGAGGTGACCCTAGTGTCTTAATAAATGTTTTTAGGGTCAAAACGTTCGGATACGATACCCGGGGGGCCACCCTAAGGTTCCCCGAGGAGGACCTCGACCTTGGCCAAGCAAGCTGCCAAGGCAGCTTGAAAAAGTGCATGGAGGGAGCATCTCCGCGTCGCGGACTAGCTCCATCATAGGCCAAAGTTTTGGTTCGCATCGCGGACATGTCGCGGACTCTACTGCCTCTAAATTTAAATTCCAGAAACTTGTGGGAACACCACCGCGTCACGAACTTGTTTCCCAATGAAATCTGCGAAAATAAAACTCAAGTTTGACTTATTTAAAAAGGTCCAACTAAGTGAAAGGTAGTTTGGGTACTTTGGGGAATTATTATAAACGGTTATTCTACCTATTTTAGGGTATTTTAAGTTGTTTAAAATCCAAAAACCTAAAATTAGGCCCCATTCTTCAAATTGACCCTTCCCTCTTAAAATAAATTCTCTCAAAAACTCAATTGAAGACCTTGATGAAGCTCAAGCTAGAATATGGGTTTTCAACTGATTTCTTCTTCAATTTCATGGGTCTTCAATAATTAAGGTATGGTGACTCTTGATTCTTGAATAACCTCTCATTCAAGGAGTTCTATCACAGATTTTCAAAAGTGATTCAAAGACCAAAATTCCCAATTTTCAATCTAAACATGGGTCCTTTGTCAAACGATTTTCTAAATCATTCTATTGATGAATTAATGTGGAATTAATGTTTTTAAGACAAATTTCAAAGGAATTCTTGAAGAACCCATGATCCCCAAATTCTCAAAATTGGCCTATGATGTGGGTCTTTGTGAATATGATCTCTATTGGTGGAATTATGTTTAGATTAGATTGTATTGATGTTTCCTATGATTGTCTATACTTATTCATGTTGAATTGTTGGTATATTGATGAGTTGAGAATTATGGCCTTATGGGCAAAGTTGTGGGTTGATTCCTTTGTTTATGGAATTGTACTTAGATTATGTTTATGTTATTGAATTACATTGTTGATTCCTATTTCTACCTATGTCAATTGATTATGAATTGTTGAGGATTTATCCATGGTGATCATGGCTTGGAGAATTGATAAGTTGATCTAACTTCTAGTCTATAGTATGAGAATTGATGTGGTGTGGTTTGATCCACTTATGGTGGAGGTGTTCACTTCTTGTCTATCTATGCATGTTGAGATCATGGCGTTGATGGCTATTATGTGAAGTTAATTGATGATTATGATTCGTATGTTTATGAAGTTATGCTAAGAAGGTTATGTATGAAATCCTCAGTGCTAGCATGATGTTTAAAGTGTGTTGATGATGAGGAGTATAATGTGAATGATAATGCTAGGGATAAGGTGTGGTCTACATGATTGATTATGTTAGGTACTATTGTGGAATGACCCCTACATATATGATCCCTATATGAATGTTTGATCATATACATGTTAGGAGTACCTATTCAATGTTGAATGTGTCCTTGTCTCCTATGATCAAGTGTGGGTGTGTGGTCTAGAATCCCTAAGGGCTTTATATGTGAATTGCTCATGAATTGGGGACATTGTGAATGAGTTGTGATCCCTTTAAGGGAAGAACACGCAATATCAATGTTGTTGCTATTATGTCACTATGAGGACCAATATGCGCACACACACACACACACTCTACATGTATAGCTATGAATATGATGTGTTATGGTGTCTATTGAAAGGTTAACTCTTATATGCACCCTTACATCTTATTATGAATGCAAAGTGTATGATTAGCAAGGTATGAATATGTGTTATATAAAGGTGTTTATGTGAAAGGCTTTCTCACATATGTACACACACACATGAATGAATGAATAAGGTTTTTAATAATCAAGTGAAAGTGAGTCTCTTGAAAGGTTTCCTCAATTGTACTCTAAATTAGACTATGATATGAATATGGTATGATTATGTGAAAGGTCATTCTCACATAATGTAGGTTCTATGATGAAAGGTCATTCTCATCTTAGAAACCTTTGAGCTATATGATATCAGGGATTAAGTCCCTAAAGCCTACTTTATGAACTAATGTTAAATAAAGGCTTAAAGATGTTTAAAAAGGGAGTTGGAGCTTAGCACCGAGTGAACATGAAAAATAAGAGTGGGGGCTTCACGTTTAGCAAGTCCAGCTTCCCACAAGAGAACCTTCACGTTTAGCAAGTCCAGGTTCCCAACATAGATGTTGTCTCATGAGATGGAAACCTCCACGCTTAGTAAGTCAAAGTTTTCTAGTAGCAATCTCCTTGTTCCATAACTACGTGCCCCCGTAGGTATTAGCTTAGTGGATCCACTAGATAGCTATTATGTATGTAGGTCCTACTTTGGCAAGTAGTACCCTCTCTTTTCGGTGTGGGAGTAGAACACCGGATTCCATGTAGCTCACATGGTCTATGTCGGCTATGGCAATGTCTCCCGAAAGTTAAGAAATGAACTGAGATAAGAATATGAACTCTAGTCATGATTTCTTGAAGAGTTACTTAGTATAGGTAGGACTATGGACCCTACTTATGCATTGCACAAGAGTACTCTAAGGGAGGTTATGATTAGGCTCTTTATGTAATGAAGACTATGGTCTATGTATGTTAATATGAAAGCATGTTAAGGTTGACTTTACTTATGTCAAGACATGAAGTGTGTTTATGTATGTGAATTACACTTATGACTTCTTAATGGGTTTGCTTAGTATATGTGGGGGTATGGGACTCCATGTGTACATTGCACAAGTGATCTTGTGAAGGGGTTGTGAGGGTGGTTTACCTATGATATGAACTAAATGGGCTATGACTAATGATGTAGTAAATGAATGAGTCCTTATATGATGTTATGAAGTATGTTGGTCTTATGTCTAATGTTACATGAAGATGTTATGACTTGTTGAATATGATGTGCCTAGTCTATGGTGACTTCCTAGGAACACTTAGTGGGAGTAGTATTATGGGATGCTACTTGCACATTGCACTAGTGTGACTTTGGGGTTGTCTTAGGTGACGGTTCCTATGTGAAGACTTTGTCTTATGGTGTACTTATGACTCTATGAATATATGTGGTTGGATTGATGAAGGCTATATGTAAGTTCACCTTTGGTAACCTTAAGGCAATACATTGCACCAAGTATTCCCCAAGGGTTTCTTGAGGAAAGGAATTAAGATAAAGAGGAAGGTAATGTATTATATGCATTGAATGTGCCTAAAATGTGATAAGTCGCTCTAGGTGTAATTATGAATGGTTTCCTTGTGTATGATGATGTATGTGGTTTATATTGTGCCTATGTACTAAATGTTCATGAAGTTTCTCTAAAAAGGCATGATGCATAGTTTCCAACTAAATGTCCTTTTAAAAGCATGTTTTGCATGGTTATCATACTTAGTGCATTCTTGTACTAACACCATTTTTCTTCATCTTTTTACACCAAGTGTAGGTGATGGTGACTAAAGGGTCTTTCCTAGAAGTGATGAGCTTGGCTTACTATTCCCAAGTTCGGATGTGTCCTTAAAGATTCAAGGACCTTTGTATTGTAAGGGTTGTGTCCTTCTTGTGTTGTAGTCATGTTTTAAGATGGCTACCTTGAGACGTAGTACTCCAATTTTTGTATTAAAGGTTTAAATGAGGTGACTTTTATGTCTTGTGTTATATTATGAAAACGTTTTAAATTTTCCGCTATTTTTCTATGATAAATGCTATGATGAATTCTAAGGGCTTGTATAAGACCTCCGAGAGGTCGAATACGCCGGTAACGACTAGGGGGTGCTCTTGGGTCGTTACACAAAATAACTCTCACACTCTCAAAGATGAACACATGCATGATTTTTCTCATAGGATTCCTCGTACTTTCCAATCAACATGACATTAGGCTCAATCAAGATCACAAAGGTCTTTCAAGGCTTGTAACAGGGATGAGGGTAAAGGTATGATCATTTTTTGCTTAGTGACTTCTACCTTCATGAATCATGGCCTGCATTTCACTTTTTCTCCTTCTCTTTCACTTTTTTTGATTTTCTCAATCCACCGTATGTTCTTTTAAGCATGACTCATTGGATACCACATTTCTTTTCTCCATTGTACAAACTTTATTTTAATAATTCTTTTCTTTTTCGATCTTTCTCTACTCACTTCTCTCTACTTTTTTATGGTGGGGTTTCATCTTTTTCAACATGATCCTTCAAGGGTGAATTTCTCAAATTTCTTGACTTTCCTCCTTTTTCACCACACCCCCAACTTAGGCTTTTGACCTAAGTTGGCTAGTCAAAATAACCAATGCTTCATGAAAATTTTAGGTGGGAAAGAAAAAGGTCAAATGTGTTCAAGTTTCATCCAAAAAAAGGATAGGCTCAAACGGTGCCAAGCAAGGTTCACACTCTCACAAGGTGGTCACAAAGAGGTATAATGACAATTTTGGCTCACTCTCCACAAATGGTGCCTAAGATCATCTCTATAATTCGCCTACATTAGTCGATTGGACAAATGGGAAAAGTGCTAGGTATTATCAAGAACACATTCCAAGACAACCTCACTACACACGGCATTCAACACAATCGTCAAACAACACTGTACAATTTTAGCTACCGTGCAACGATCATTATAAGATTCATTTCAACAACTGGCTAGTCACAATGAGATGCTAAGAGTTCACATATGACGTATGCAACTCAAATTAGCCTCATTGGAATCACACACACATATCGTTCAATGAAGAGCATTATTCAAGTCATCGGTATTGATCGCAACAAACATTCAAATTTGTAAGAGAACAGCAAACATAGGGTATGAACAAACCTCAACACACACACCCAATTGAAACTCAATATTGTCCTCAATGCGGAAATAATAGTAAAGGAAAAAAGTAGATAGTAATGAGAACTGGATGAAAAGAGTAGGATAAGAAAACCCTGTCACTACATGCCCAATCAGCGACAAATGCCTGAGTTCGCCGAACCATTCGGCGAGCCACTGAAAGGAACGAGGCTCGCCAAAATTTCTAGAAAGTTGGCTCTCTAGTCCATACCAAAAGGCAGATTAAGACGGGCTCGCTGAGCCAATCGGCAGATCATGGAGTTGATTTACTCTCCCTTTGGAAGCGTTCCCCCAATTCAAAGTTAATGCCTTCAATGCCCATAGTGCTTTGTGTTCAAGCTTGATTGGTAGGTGACCCGACATTACAAATACCTGTTGGTATGGAGACATGCCAATTGGCGTCTTAAAAGTGGTGTGATATGCCCAAAGGGCATCATCCAACTTCCCAGACAAGTTGATTCGATTTGCACTAATTGTTTTTGCCATAATACCCTTTATTTCTCGATTTGACACTTCAACTTGGCCACTTATTTGCAGATGATAGGGTATTGCAACTTTATGCTTAACTTCATATTTTTCCCAACAGTGTGGTAAACAACCGGTTGCAAAAATGAGACCCTCTATCACTGATAATAGCACGTGGGGTCCCAAATCTTGTGAAGATGTATCACTTCAAGAATTTCACCACACTTCTTCCTTCATTGTTAGGCAAAGCTACAACCTCTACCCACTTGGAGACGTAATCAACCGCTACC
The DNA here is from genome assembly GCA_036553675.1 of Solanum okadae. Taxonomy (NCBI): domain Eukaryota; kingdom Viridiplantae; phylum Streptophyta; class Magnoliopsida; order Solanales; family Solanaceae; genus Solanum; species Solanum okadae. The sequence goes on along the minus strand of CM071684.1, from coordinate 18,651,160 downwards.
AACATATACTTCTTTCCAAAAGAGCTCACAAACGGTCCTATGAAGTTGATTCCCCACACATCAAATAGTTCAACCTCGAGGATGGGGTTAAGAGGCAACTCGTGCTTTCTTGATACTCCTCCTTGCTTTTGGTATTGTATGCATTGTTTAACAAAACCATGAGCATCTTGGTATAGTGATGGCCAATGGTAGCCACTTTGAAGCACTTTGGCGGCTGTTTGCACCCCGTTATGATGACCACCCACAGGTGAAACGTGGCAAGCTTTGAGAATTGCATTGACTTCCTCTTTCAAAACGCATCTTCGAATTATATGATTTGTGTATTCTCTAAATCGATATGGTTCATCCTAGAAGAACTTCATTATATCAGACAAAAACCTTTTCTGTTGGTAGAAGTTCAGGCCCTCTAGTATTATTCCACACACTACATAGTTGGCGAAGTCAGCATATCAATGTAAGTTGCCTTGGGTTACCCTCATCACTGTTTCATCAGAAAATTCAGCCGCAATGTCCCTCTCATTGGGGTCAACAAGATTGGTTTCTAACCGAGACAAATGATCTGCCGCTTGGTTCTCACACCCCTTTCGATCCTTTAGCTCGAAATTAAATTCTTGTAACAACAACACCCATCGAATCAGTATTGGTTTTGCATTTTTCTTAGCCATCAAATATCTAATGGCAGCATGATCCGTGTGCACCACCACTTTAGTTCCCAACAAATATGCTTTGAATTTTTCAAATGCATACACCACTGCTAGTAGTTCTTGCTCAGTGACCGTATAATTCTTTTGAGCCACATTCAGTGTCTTACTTGCATAATAAACCGGATGGAATAGCTTCTCTTTTCTTTGACCAAGAACAGCCCATTAGAATCACACTTGAGTTAAAATAGGATACTCTAATCTAGGGCAATAATGATCAGGGCTGACACCAATTTTTCTTTCAAGTACAAAAACGCTTTGAGGCAAGCGCCATCAGAATAGAAGGTAGATTCCTTCTCTAGAAAAAACTATTTTGGAAAAATCTTTGATAAACTGCCTTTAGAAACCCGCATGGCCTAGAAAAATTCCAACACCTTTTACTGAAGTAAGAGGAGGAAGCTTGGCAATAACCTCAACCTTCGCTTGATCCACTTGCCTTCCTTCTCCTGAAATTTTATGCCCCAAAAAAATTCCCTCATTTACCATGAAATGACACTTCTCCCAATTTAGAATTAGATTGGTTTCCACCCACCTTTGTAGTACCTACCCAAGGTGTTCCAGACGTACTTCAAATAAATCACCAACGATTGAAAAATCATCCATGAACACCTCTATTTTGTCTTCCACCATATCTACGAAAATAGAAAGCATACATTGTTGGAATGTTGTCAGAGCATTGCAAAACCCAAAAGGCATCCTCTTGAAAGTAAAAATCCCATAGGGACATGTAAAAGTGGTTTTCTCTTGATCTTCCGGTGCAATGGAAACCTGGTTGTATCCGGAATAGCCATCCAAAAGGCTGTACCATCCACGCTCCGCAAGCCTATCAAGCATTTGGTCCATTTAAGGCATTCAAAAATGATAGTTCTCGGTCCATGTATTTAACTTCCGGTAGTCCATGCATACTCTTCAACCGGTGACCGGCCTCATAGGTACGAGTTCCCCTTTCTCATTTGGAACCACTGTGATGCCTCCTTTCTTAGGTACACATTGTACGGGACTTACCCATTTGCTATCCGTAATAGAATATACCACGCTTGCATCTATCCACTTGATGATTTCTTTTTTCACCATTTCTTGCATAGGTGGGTTTAGTCTTCTTTGATGCTCAACACTTGGTTTGCATTCACTATCCAATTGGATTTTATGAGTGCAAATCTCGAGGGGAATATCGACAATATCAACAATTTTCCATCCTATGGCCTTAATGTATCACTTTAACACCTCAACAAGCAATTTCACTTACAACTCAAGCAAGTCTGCTGCAATGATGACGGGCAAAGTGTTGTGTGCTCCCAAAAATACACACCAAAGATGAGATGGGAGCACTTTCAACTCAAGCTTTGGATGTTCTTCCGTGGATGGTTTGGCGGGGGGACTTTCTCGATTTTTCAGATCAATATCGACCTTCAAAGGAATTTTAGAATGAGCACCTAATCCCGATAGAGAAGCTACAACTTCATCATACCCTTGAATTTCTTCCTCATATCATAATTTGAAAGGACACAGCAAAGGGTAAAACCCATACACATCATTTCACTCACATTAGCTTCTACTTCATCAATCACATTAACTTTTGAGACTACATTAATGTCACTAAATTGCTTCATCGATTTGCACACATTGAAAGTAACATGCTCATCATTTACCCAAAAGTTTAACTCACCACTTTCAACATCCACAACAGCTCTTGCGGTTTCCAAAAATGGTCTACATAAAATAATAGGTACTTCAGCATCAATCTCACAATCCAGAATAACAAAATCAGCCGGAAATGTGAACCTATCAACTTTCACCAAAATGTCATAAAGTATGTCAATGGGATGCTTAATAGATCAATCCGCCATGAGTCGCATTGTTGTAGACTTAGGTACACCCAATCCAAGTTTTTTATAGATGGTATATGGCATCAAGTTAATACTAGCACCCAAATCACATAATGTTTTGGCAAATTGGAGTATCCCAATAGTGCATGGAATGGTAAACGCCTCCGGATCATGATGGCACTACAACTATGAGACACTTCAACTGTTTCAAAATCCATACTCCTTTTCTTGGTGACCAATTCTTGTATGAACTCTGCATAGCCGGGCATTTCCAACAATGCTTCCACTAAAGGAAGATTTATTGATAGAGTCTTGAATACGGATAGGAATTTCTTGAACTTTGCATCTTCATCCCGCTTTTTGAGTCTTTAAGGAAATGGTGGATTGATTTTGGGCAACGAAATTACCGACTTTGAGGAAGAAGCAGCCCCTTCCTTAGGTATTTGTAATTCCTCAGTGGTGCTTTGCCTTGGACTTTCTTCAACCTTTTTGGGTGTGTCATTCTTCGGTACTTGGTCGGACCCCTCTACATTTATGGTGTCCTGCTCTTCTCTACTAGTGTTTGCCTCATCGTTCACCTTCATATCACCACCTACTACTTTCCCACTCCAGGTCAACACCACTAAGCATCAGTCTTAGTCAGCCTTTGAATTCACCATATCCTCATTTGCACACCTCTTTAATGGCTTGGAGTCTAGTTGGGCTGAAAGCTGACTCAATTGACATTTGAGTTGCTTGATAGATTCCAAGTTATAGTTTACTTTATTATTCAAGGATGATAAGTCAACTTTCATTTCTTTGAGCATTTCGTCTGATCCTTCAACCTTATTCAGTATGCGGGACAACAAATCATCCACCTGACAACTACCGACGTTGTCCCTAGATATTGAGCTATCACCCATGTGCATATAATATTCATCATAGTCTGCCAAATCTCGATTGTAGCTTCTCTGTTCATCCTCACCAACTGTGAACTTTGATTCCCACCCGACTTCAAAGAGCTCAGGTAAGAACCCTCTTCTAGTCTTGACACTGTTGGCACTTCGTTGTTTTAAAAAACACTTCCCATGACTTGTTCATTTAGTAATACCATTTAAGACATCATCTTGGCTATGTTTGCATCTCGTTCTTGGTTCTTATCCACTTTCTCTTTTGTCATCCCAAAGTTCAAGGGGGACACCTGATCTTCTTTCATTTACCAAGCCCGATTACTTTTTGTCATCCCATCGAGGAAAGTAGATTCTATTTCGAAAGGTTGCTGCATCATTCCTCCTTGGACAAGCTGATCAGTCACACCCTTATTGACTGAATCTAGACTCTGGTAGAAGTATTGTAGTAACACATTGCTCAGGAATCCATGAGTTGGACACTTGAGCATCAGCTTTCGGAACCTTAACCATGTTTCATGAATTGGTTCCCCATCTATTCACTTAAAGTTCTGATTATGGTCCCTCAACTTCACCATCTTCAAGGGAGGGAAAAACTTTACATAGAATGTCTCGATGAGCTCCTTCCAAGAAGTGATTAATTCTCTTGGTAACTTGGCCAACCACTTCGCTGCCTCTCCCATTAGAGAAAAGAGAAAAAAATGAATTCGAACCGATTCTTGTGTGATATTCTCGAAGGCAAATAAACCATACATGTCCACAAAGTTCCGGATGTGCTCATGGGGATCCTTATAAGCCAGCCCTCCAAACAAACCCTTCATTTGCAACAGCTGCAATATAGTGCTAGTTACATGAAAAACTGCATTTCCCACGACCGGAGGCAGCCGAATAACACCTACATTACCCAGCCGAGCTTCATTTACATCGTGCAAGTTGCCGATGTCATCATTTTGTCCGAGTTGACTAACATTACTCCCATTGATACTCATTTCGTCACCTATTCAAGAGTAGTCAATACGAAACAAAAGTAAATTGATACAACTACAACAAGACTAATTCACAACTAAACTTCACTAAAAGAATTCTAAACACCACTCCCCAGCAGCGGTGCCATTTTTTATAACGCTCAACTACACTTCATCCAATTATAAGTGTGGGCTGTCGCAATCAAGTATAAACCCAATGAAGAGTTGGGGTCGATCCCACGGGGAGTAATATGGAATAGAATTCAATTACGAAGTAAAAGGTGTGTTCTAGTCGTTTGTAGAAGTAACTATTATTGAAACAAGTTAAAGTAACTTTCAGGGGTTGACAACCAGTGTCTAATGGGGGATTAGAGTGAACAGTTAACAACTATGAAAACAGGGTAGTAATCAAGTAGAGTGGGATCATTGGGGATGTGATCGATTAAATGCTAATTTCGCTATATGTGTGATTATTATCTACTAAAAGACGTTGAATCTTAGTGGGTAGGCTAGGATTTAAACGTGATAGCCATCTCTCAATCAACTACCATGATTCAAGCGAGTTCTGTCGAACCTCGACAAGCATAAAAAAATGAATAGCCCAAAACCTCAATTAATCTACTCTCTCGAGCTAGATTGGTAGGACCGAATTCAGATTCACTTTCTCAAGCTAAATCAACATTAACCCAATTACTATAATTATCAATTGATAGTTTTAATTGTAAAACCTCTTTCTCAATCAAGCCTAGAATACTAAGTTAGAATTGCATTTGCAACTACAATTCATGAATTAAAACACAACTATCAATCAAACCCACTTCAAATCAACATTTAAATCAGTAACTACTAACACCCATAAGCTAATTAGAACATTTAATCACATAATCACACCCCAAGAATGGAGGTTTTAGCCACACATCATAAAAAGCAATAAAATGTTACCAACTATGTTCTCCATCAGCTGGGTAACAAATATCAAGTCTTCACAATGCTTGGAATCGGTTCAAAATCAAAACCCAACTCAAAATTCTACTAAAAAACTACTAAAACTAGTGTTTAGATAAAAAAAAACTCAAAGTTAGAATGTGAAGGAACTTTCGGAACTGGACGAACTCCTTTTCATCTTTTAAAAAATGCATTTATACTCTTCCAGATTTTCAGCTACAAGGAAGATCGACTGAGTAGGTCGTGTGTTACCGACCAGGTTGGCGATGTGTCGAGTGTGCCTTTCATCGCCTTGGGCTGGCATTCTGGAACCTTTGGCAAGCTGAAGAGCCACTCGGTGGTTCGCCATGTGGTCTTGGCGATCATCAGCCTTGGTTTCCTTTAACATTTTCAGTTTTTCCGCTCTCTTTTGCTCGGTAATTTCCTTGCCTTGCTCTCTTGCCTTCATTGCTGCAAATTAGCATTTAACATAAGTTTAGAGCATAAAGTAGGAATTGAGGACTCTAAAACTATGAATATTAAGCCCTAAATGAGTCGAAATCTCTACCTTATCACACATCACCTCCTAAAAAGGTATGTGTCTCCACTGCACCTTCATTGAGTCAATATGATTGGATCCAACTGTCTAGTCTACCTATCCAAGATAGGAACCAACTCCTCCTCAAAGGAAAGATTTTGATCTGAAGCAACATAATCCAATTGAATAACATGAGAATCGTCATGAAGATATCACTTAAGCATCAAAACATGGAACACTGGATGAACCACTAAAAGGCTCGGAGGTAAGGCCAACCTATAGACTACCTCTCCACACTTCGCCAAAATCTCAAAAGGTCCAATGAACCACTGATTGAGCTTTCCTTTCTTTCCAAATCTCATCACACCCTTGTTAGGTGACACCTTAGGCAAAATCCTCTCACCAATAGCAAAGGAAACATCCCAGACACTCCTATTTGCATAGCTATTCTACCTACTTCGTACGGTCACAAGGTATTGCTGAATCAACTATACTATATCCATGAAGTCTCTTAATAAATCAATGCCCCAAGGCCGAACTCCAGATGAATCAAACCAACCAACGGGAGATCTACACCTCCTCCCTTACAAAGCCTCAAATGGTGCCATCTAAATGATGGAATGGTAATTGTTGTTATAAGCAAACTTTGAAAGAGGTAGGGATTGGTCCCAATGACCACCAAAGTCCATGACACAAGACCAAAGCATATCATCAAGCACCTGAATAGTCTGCTCAGACTGACCATCAGTATGAGGATGGAAGGCGATACTCAACTCAAGTTTGGTACCCATCTTCTCTTGCATAGGACTCCAGAAATGAGAGGTGAATTGTGCACTCCTATCAGGAAAAATAGAAATGGGCACCCCATGCAACCATACGATCTCGCGAATGTAGATCCTAGCCAATTGATCCGCATTATATTTAGTCTTCACTGGGATGAAATGAGCTGACTTCATCAACCAATCCACAATGACCCACACAGAATTAAATTTACCCAAAGTCAAGGGTAATCCTATCACAAAGTCCATAGTAATGCGCTCCCACTTCCACTCAGGATGGACATCCTTTGCATCGAACCACTTAGTTTTTGATGCTTAGACTTCACTTGTTGACGATTCAAACACTTGGCCACAAATTCGACAATGTCTTTCTTCATGCTGCACCACCATTAGTATTGCTTTAAATCATGGTACATCTTGGATGGTTCCGGGTGAATAGAATATTTAGAATAGTAAGCCTCGTCCAATATCATGCGTACCTAATCACCAACTTTAGGAATAAAAATATAGCCAAAAATCCTCAAAACTCCCTCGGTATCAAGAGACGCCACTTTAGCTTCAACCATTAAGACCTTGTCTCGAATTTCTCTCAACTTTTCATCCTCAAACTCTTGAGCACGAATCTGATCCAAGAAAGTAGACCTAGCCTCAAGAAAGCCTAAAACATGGTGAGGTAAAGAAATATCAAGTCGAACAAACTCTCTAGCCAATGACTGAACCTCCAAGGCCAAAGGTCTCTTCGCTTCCTTAAGAAAGTCTAAGCTACCCATACTAGGAGTCTTCCTACTCAAAGCATCCGCTACCACGTCTGCCTTGCACAGATGATAAAGAATGGTGATGTCATAGTATTTTAACAATTACAACCATCTATGTTTCCTCATATTTAGATTCAGCAAAGAAAAGAGATACTAAATGTTACGATGATTGGTATAGATCTCACAATACACACCATAGAGATCATTCCTCCATAACTTAAATACGAAGACAACTGCTGCAAACACCAAGTCATGAGTAGGGTAGTTCTTCTCATGTACCTTCAGTTGTTGAGAAGAATTGGATATGACTCTCCAATTATGCAGTAATACGCCACCTAGCACAACACCTGAAGCATCACAAAATACCACAAATGCCACACCCTCCTCAGGTAGTGCTAAGAGAGGTTAATAACTCCTTGAGATTTTGAAAGTTCACCTCACAATCATCAGTCCACAAAAATAAAATAGTATTATGAGTCAGTTTAGTCAATGGAGCTGCAATGGAAGAGAAACTCTAAACAAACCAACGATAATAACCCGCTAATCCAATGAAACTCTGAATTTTGGTAGGGGAAGTAGGTCTCACCTAATCACGAACTACTGCAACCTTCGTTGGATCAAATGTAATGCCCTGCTTGGTCACTACATGACCCAAGAAAGCCATAGACTCAAGCCAAAACTCACACTTAGAGAATTTTGCATACAACTTCTATTCTCTCAATCTCTGAAGTATAATCCTCAAGTGACAAACATGACCGGCCTCGTTCTTGGAATGAACCAAGATATCATTAATAAACACAATAAAAAGGGAATCCAAATAAGGCTGAAATATTTGTTTTATCAATTCCATAAAAGCAGTCAGTGCATTAGCAAGCCCAAATAAGATGACTACAAACTCATAATGCCCATAGTGAGTCCTGAAGGTAGTCTTTGGAATATCATAATCCCAAACTGTAAACTGAATGGAGCACGATCTCAAGTAAATCTTAGAGAACATTAACGCACCCTGAAGTTGATCAAACAAATCATCAATGCGGAGACGGGGATACTTATTCTTGACTGTAGCCTTGTTTAACTGTCGATAATCAATACACATCCTCATACTACCATTCTTCTTCTTCACGAATAAGATCGGTGCTCCCCAAAGTGATACGTTAGGTTGAATAAACAATTTATGTAAAAATTCCTCCAATTGAGCCATCAATTCCTTCAACTTAGTCGAAGCCATTCGGTAAGGAGAGATGGAAATGGGCTTAGTGCCCGGCTCCAAGTCAATCGCAAAATTAATATCACGCTCATGAGGAACACCCAATAAGTCTGTGGGAAACACATCCATGAACTATATTACCACTCTTGTGGTCTCCAAAGGGGATGTATCTTTAGTAAGATCACTAACATGGGTCAAATAAGATAAGCATCCCTTCTCCATCATATGGTGGGCACGAAGAAAAGATATCACTCCCTTTAGATATGAACTCGAAGCACCCTTCTACATAAATCATGGTAACCAAGGTAAGATAAGGCCACAGTCTCAGCATAACAATCAAGGATCACAAGATAAGAAGATAACCAATCCACATCTAATATCGCATCAAAATCAAGCATATGGAGCAAAATCGGGTCTATCCGAGTCTTACTATCACCAAATGTCACTACACATCCCTAGTACACCTGATCCACACTAAGGAATCATCTATTGGGGTAGAGACACTAATAGGCATAGCAAGAGACTCACACACATGAACAATACCCGTAGAAAAATAAGTAGACATATAAGAGTAAGTCGACCCAGGATCAAATATTATTGTCACAAAATTATGACAGACTGGAACGGTACATATAATTAATGCATCTGAAGCCTCTGCCTCGAATCTATCTGTTATAGCCAGGGGCGGAGCCACGTAGGCTCTAAGGTGTCCAATTGGACACTTTGAGTTGAAAAATTATACTATATATACATGTAAAGTTATGACTTTATATTGGTATATATAGAATTTGGACACCCTGAAATAACAAAGTAATGTATAATGGAGTTGGCAATAGCTGTCGCAAACCTACTCTCTGCCTCGGTTCGATTCCCCACATGAGTGTTTTATTTTTCTGTAATTATTTCGACCTCTTGAATTTAATTAAGTAAATAAACATGTGTAACTTTAACATAAATGTTCAGTAGCTTAGAGGTTAACAGTGTCATAATTGGCTTCAAAGACCCAAGTTCAAATCTTACCTCCACTAACTATTTTATTTTTCAATTAAGATTGAATTATTTCCTTAAATTTTAATACAATTTCCTTGTGGAATCAGATTTCCTTATATTTAATACTTTTTCCTTGTGGATTTTTTTCAATTAAAATTGAATTTTAATACCTTTTCCTTGTATGCTAACTCTAGAAGATCATGACGTAAAATTGTTGATCATACTATTTTACATCATTTTCATGTGGAAGTATTTTATAAGATTATTGATTGTCAACTTCAAGAACTTAATGATTGTTTCAGTGAGGTGACAAGTGATTTGTTTCATGGAGTAGCTTGCTTGAATCCAGTTAATTCATTTTCTAGTTGACATCGAAAAAATAATGAGATTTGCGAAATTTTGCTTCACTTATCCATTTATATTTCGCTTAGTGAAATTTGCTTTGCTTTTGCCAGTTGCTACTGCAACCATTGAAAGAGCTTTCTCAGCAATGAAGTGTATTAAAAATGACTTGCAAAATCGAATGGATGATGAGTTTTTAGATGGTTGTATAGTGCCTTATGTAGAAAAGAAAGTATTTCGTACTACTTCTAATGAGTCTATTATAAAAATGTTTCAGGATATGAAACCTTGTCGAGTACAATCGTAATAATATATTTAAATTATGTTTCAATAGTAGTTTATTTTGTCTTTTCGTTAATTTTGAATTATACACTTGTAATTTTATTAAAAATATTTTTATATTTAATTAAATATTGCTTAACATGATTATTTGTTTTGGTAATTTAAATCATTGTTTTTTTTAAAAAAAACTACTATTAAAAATTTGGACACCCTTCATTAGCTACGCCACTGGTTATAGCATAGAACTATGTACGGTCACCCTAGTCTGAGAGCCACTACGAGCACCACCTCGAGCTGCCTAAGCTACACCTTTTGTTCCCTTTATACCACCTCTAGCACTCCAAGAAGTATATCATGTCATTGTAGTTAGTGTAGAATGAGTTGTCTGTGATCCAGACTAGACACTAGAAGTAGCACGTCTGGGAAAATATTTTGCTTTGTGACAAAACTCTTCTCAATCAAAATAACCATAGGGACCAGAACCCCAATGAGAGTAACCAGAAGAGACTGCACGCCCTCCCTGACCTAAGGATCCAGTATGCATACCCTAACTAATTTGACTAGGCCGGGATCCACTAACACCATCTAAACACTAAATGGGACCCTACACTAGTCTACCATGATAACCCTATGAGTCCTGACCTGAATAATCTCTGCCTTTGGATGAATGATTGTTGAACTACCCTAGCGATGAAATCTCTTGATGCTATTGCCCTGTCTAGCATGTTGAATACTCTAAATCATCCTAGAATGTTCACTAAAATTACGGAATGTACCCTTTGCTAATACAAAAGAGGTTGTGGCCTCCTAGAGATAACTGGCGAACCCCTTTACTAATTACGAATCTGCTCAAACTCTATAGTAATACTCGACATGACATAGCAGGAAAACTCATTGAAACGAGCCTCATACTCAGAAACTGAGAAGGAACCCTACTCAAATCTGTCAAAATTGTCCCTACGCTGATCTCAAAGGTTGTAGGGTCCTCTTCTGGAACACCTCGTAAACTGCTTCCAACCAATAAAGGGAGAACCAATAGTCCTATAAGAAAGAAATTATCTCCACCACTCTTTGGCCACTCCTGAAAACTGATAAGAAGTGTAAGACACCCCATGAGCCTTTAAAATACCCAGGTTAAACTACTTGTCTTGGCACTCAGTCAAGAAGTCATAAGTGTAACGACCCGAGAGCACCCCCTAGTCGTTACCGGCGTATTCGACCTCGAAGAGGTCTTATACAAGCCCTTAGCATTCATCATAACATGTATCATAGAATAAAATCACGGAAAATTTAAAAATTTTACTTTGGAAGTTCAACTTCACTTCATATATGAAAAATTGAATCTAACTTCGTCACAATGCACCATCTAGACATAGAAGTATCGAAAATGGGACTTAGCCCTTACATCAATAAGAAGTCGTGAAAATAGGAGGTACAACAATGTCTTTCAACATAAGCAAAGAACTAAACATAGAAGCTAGATCATAGGGTCTTGTCCTCGGACTTGAGGACTCACCAACTTGGGGAAGTAAGCTTTAATCCTCAACGGCCCGAACCTAAATGTTTGGGAAAAGGGAGAAAATAAGGGTTAGTACAACACACGTACTAAGTATGGCTACTATGCATAAAAACCATTGAAACATGCATAAAAGGACATTTTATTCAAAACATGCTTTTTGCCAAGTAAATCCAATATGCACACAATTAAGTATCATAGTCCAAACCAACATAATATCATCCCAACATGTAGACAGCCTAAGAATTACTAGTGCAATGCAAAGAATAGAACCCCATAACCTTATTCAAAGCCAAGTATCACATTAAGCAACCTACTTCATACATACATTCATAAGATCATATTTCATCATAACTTACCATATTCTTAATGATCATACGTAACATAGCTTCAACATACATGAGTCATAATAATCATAATCATAAGAGAACACAACCACAACCATCTCTTAGGATCCCACAAGTGTAATGTACAAGAGAAGTCACATACCCTCTCTTACACTGTGTAGAAACCTATAAGAAAGCCCTAGTAAGAGTTCACACCTTTCATACCTTCATTTACTTTTACATTAGGGAAATATTGCAATAACTAACATAGACCATGAGAGCTACATGGAATCCGGTGTTCTATTCCCACACCGAAAAGAAAGGGTTAACACTTGCCTAAGAAGTAACCATTCGTACATAGCTATCTAGGTGGATCCACCAAGCTAGAGTCCCATGTGGCCACATAGTTAAGGCTCAAGGAGATTGCTTCTAGAAACCCTAACTTACTAAATGTGGGGGTTTCCATCTCATGAAACAACACATACAGTAGGTAATCTGGACTTGCTAAACGTGAGGAAACCCATGTGGGGAGCCGGACTTACTAAACGTGAGACCCCCATCTCATTTACATGCCCTTTCGGTGCTAAGCATCTCATTCCCTTTTGTAATCATCTTTAGTCATCACATAAGTTCATATTAGCCTTTACTAGACTCTTATGTAGACATCTTATCATAATAGCTCATATGTGTTCATAAGTGAGTAACAATCCTTTCACTTTAGAAACACTTAGCAAGTGAGTAAACCTTTCACTTTACATTACACTACAATCATGAGAACTACCTTTTAATCATATAGCAAACATACCATAATATACATACATACTTCTTAGATAATTCAAGTGTAGAGGGTTAAGGATGAGGAAACTAGGTCATCAACACCACAATAACACATTAGGTATAGCATCATTACAATCTAAGTAATTCACCTTTCATACTTGAGTTCAAAGAATATCCAACCTTCATACCTTCTTACCCTTCGTGGGACATCCATACTTCAATTACCAAGAAATTCATAACCAATACACAATACAAGGTAATTCATGAAGTAATAACACAATCAACTTCAATATAAGCAATTGATATATTCCCTTCATAGCCTTCAAGGCTTCATTCAAAGACTTAACCCTACTTTCATAGAAATTATACATAACCTAGGGTAGAATCATCATACAAACATGAATTACATAACATCACATTCAATTCATAACCTTTAATCAATATCCAACACAAACTAGGGTTAGAATTAGGAAAACAAGGAGAAACATAGGTCTCATGGGGAATTCTTCAAGAAATCACCAATACAACATAAATTCATCAATAATTGTTCATATAACATCAATCAAAGTCAGTTTAGAACATCAATTTCACTTTAGAAAGAAGACCCACTTTTTTGGATTTAAACCTAGAAATTGGAGATTTTGAAATTCATCTTGAAGGGGCCTCTTGGGGAAACGAATCCCAAGAATGATAAGCAACCATACCTTATTGACAAATTAACCACAAAAATCCGAGTTGAAACCTTGGAGAGTTGGTCTTCTTCTTGAAGCTCCAATCTTCTTCAATGGAGTTCTTGAGAAGAGAGAAAGAGTAGAGAGAAGGAGGAACTTTATGTTTAGATCTTTGGGGTTTTGTGTTTGAGTGATAAAAGTGAGGTAAATTGACTTAAAAATCATTATATACATTTCCCCTAAAGTACCCTAAATACCCCTCACTCAAATGGACTCTTTAATGAAGTAAAAATAGATTTCTGAATTTCTGCATTTTCGTCACGGAACAAGTACGCGACGCGGAGCTGTTCCCAGAAGATATTTGGAATTAAATTTCGAGAAAGTAGAGTCCGCGACACGACCGCGTCACGAACTGGATTTTTGCTCCTTGGGGAGCAAGTGCGCGACGCACAGCTATTCCCTCCAAGTGCAATCTGCAAGCTGCCTTGGCAGCTTGCATGGCTAAGGTTGGGGTCCTCCTCGGGGTCTCTTAGGGTGGCCCCGGGAGTCATATTCGAATGTTTTGACCCTAGGAATAAATATTTACCTATTTTAAACCTTTTCACCAGATTATACCATCATACGACACTCCCAAACCTGCCCAAAACCTAACGACACACTAGAACGCATTCTTCTCTAGTTTCCGGACGTCGTGGTCCTTTCTTGACGTTTAGACTTTTACTCTTCCAAACCAAGTCAATTGCATTAGTTTAGGTTTATAAAAATCATTTTAACTATTTTTAAGTCATTATTCATAAGGTGAGGTTCTAACTTAAGTCATAGAATTTTTGGGGTGTTACAATATCCTCCCCTTAGGAACATTCGTCCCCGAATGTCACTTGGACTTCTTTCTAGGGAGACAATGACTCAAACTAGCAGCACAACAACCAGTCACATCACCAACATCATATCATCATTTCATATAGGAATTTAATCCACAACATCACTATGCTCAAAACTCTTTACTTCACATAAGTATAGGAGGAACTACCTTCTCCATATTCAATGAGCATAAACATATATATTAAGCAATCAACAAGACATTTCTTTAACAAGACAACATCAAGCATGCATATTACAACTCTCATGAAGACAACATCACACAACATCTATGGGTGCAATATCAACCATCAGAAATAAAATTCATGAAAACTCAAAATACAACTTAAGCATGAATTTTCACAAAAATAAGCACATACAAGGAAATCATGTCATAATCATCAACACACCTGATTTTCAATTTATACCTAATTAAGAGAGACTACTAACCTCAACTTAGGCTAGGAGTAGGAGGAAAAAGATGAGGGTAGCGGGACTTTATGTCGGCCTCGGCCTCCCACGTTGCACCCTCAACTAGGTGGTTTCTCCATAGGACTTTTACGGAGGCAACCTCTTTATTCCTCAACTTCTTAACTTGACGATCTAGGATTTCGACCGGAACCTCTTCATAAGAAAGGTTCTCATTCACCCCTAAACCTTCTAGAGGGATAATGGACACCGGGTCACCTATACACTTCTTTAACATAGAAATATGGAACACCGGGTGAACCGGGGCCAATTTGATGGGTAATTTTAACTCATAAGAGACCTTTCCGACACACTTCAAGATCTCATAAGGCCCAACATACCGGGGGCTAAGTTTCCCTTTCTTACCAAACCTCATCACCCCTTTCCTGGGTGAGATCTTCAAGTAGACCCAATCACCTACTTCAAATTCAAGGTCTCTCTTTCTATTATCGGCATAAGACTTTTGCCAACTATGAGCCATTTTCAACCTATCCCTTATAAGTCAAACTTTTTCCGTAGCCTCATAGACTACCTCGGGACCAAGAAGAGCAAATTCACCTACTTCAAACCACCCAACCGGAGATCGACACCTTCTACCATAAAGTGCTTCAAAGGGTGCCATAGCAATACTCGAGTGATAGCTATTGTTGTAGGAAAATTCTATTAAAGGTAGGTGGTCATCCCAATTATCTTTGAAGTCAATGACACAGGCTCTCAACATGTCCTCTAGGGTTTGGATGGTGCGTTCCGCTTGACTATCCGTTTGAGGGTGAAATGCGGTACTAAGTTTCACTTGAGTACCAAGCCCACTTTGGAAAGACCTCCAAAAATGGGAAGTAAATTGGGCACCTCTATCCGAAATAATCGACAACGAGGTACCATGCAATATCACAATCTCCTTAATGTACAACTTAGCATAATCTTCCGCCGAATAAGAAACCTTGACGGGAAGGAAATGGGCTGATTTAGTCAATCTATCCACAATGACCCAAATGGAATCATGTTGCCTACGGGTTCGAGGCAAACCTACCACGAAGTCCATATTGATCTCTTCCCACTTCCAAGTGGGGGTATCAATATCTTGAGTTAGACCTCCCGATCCTTGGTGCTCGATTTTGACTTGTTGGCACTTTGAGCACCTAGCCACAAAATCGTCTGTCTCTTTTCATTCCGTTCCACCAATAAATTTCACGTAAGTCACGATACATTTTGGTGGCTCCCGGATGGATGGAGTATCAGGACCTCTCCTCTAAGATTGTCTCTCTTAGGCCATCCACATCCAGCACACATAATCTTTCTTGGTGCCTAAGCACCCCATCTTCTCCTTGAGAGAAAGCTTCTATTGCTTTGTTGAGAACCGACTCTTTTAGTTCCATCAAAATATGGTCAAGACATTGCTTAGAATTCACGTCAACAACAACCGATGACTCGAAATTATGACGGACCATGACACCTCCGTTTGAGGAATCTTCAAGTCGGACACCTAACCGGGCTAGCCTATGTACATCACAGGCTAACTCCCTTTTCTCTTCTTCCATATGTGACACACTACCCATAGATATACGACTCAAAGCATCCACAACCACATTTGCTTTTTCGGGGTGGTAAAGGACACTCATATCATAATCTTTTAAGAGTTCCAACCACATCTTTTGTCGGAGATTCAATTCTTTTACGCTAAAAACATATTGAAGACTCTTGTGGTCGGTAAACACATCCACATGTACCCCATAGAGATAGTGTCTCCAAATCTTTAAAGCAAAGACTACGGCCGCTAGCTCAAGGTCATGAGTTGGATAATTCTTCTCATGCACCTTGAATTGTCTCGAGGCATAAGCTATAACCTTACCATGCTGCATGAGGACACAACCCAAACCCATTCGGGAAGCGTCACAATATACTACAAACCCTTCGGTGCCCTCCGGTAAGGTCAAAACGGGAGCGGAGGTGAGCTTATCTTTCAACAATTGGAAGCTCTTTTCACAAAATTCTGACCATTCGAACTTGGACTTTTTTAGAGTTAAGGTCGGTAATGGAGATGCAGTAGATGAAAATCCCTCAACAAACCTTCGGTAGTAACCGGCCAAACCCAAAAAGTTGTGGATGTCGGAAGGATTCAAAGGTCTAGGCCAACTTTTGACCGCATCAGTTTTCTTTGGATCAACTTTTATACCCTCACTAGAAACAATGTGACCAAGGAAAGCAACCGATCTTAGCCAAAACTTGCACTTGCTAAACTTAGCATAGAGTTGGTGATCTTTGAGGGCTTGCAATACTATCCTCAACTGATTCATGTGATCATCCTCACTTTTAGAGTATATCAAGATGTCATCAATAAAGACAATAACAAATGAGTCTAGAAAATTTCTAAACACACAATTCATAAGGTCCATGAAAGCCGCCGGGCCATTTGTAAGACCAAAGGACATCACTAAGAACTCAAAATGACCATATCTTGTTCGGAAGGCTGTTTTCGGAACATCAACACCTCTTACCCTAAGTTGGTGATAACCCGACCTCAAATCAATTTTTGAAAAGTAACTCGCTCCTTGAAGTTGATCAAATAAGTCATCAATCCTAGGGAGTGGATACTTGTTCTTAATGGTCACCTTATTTAACTGTCGGTAATCAATACACATACGAAGAGATCCATCCTTCTTCTTCACAAATAACACCGGTGCACCCCAAGAAGATATACTATGTTGGATGAAACCCTTATCCAACAAATCTTTTAGTTGAGCTTTTAATTCCTTCAACTCCGCCGGGGTCATCCGGTAAGGAGGGATTGAAATGGGTTGTGTATCCGGCAATAAATCTATACCAAAATCTATTTCCCGTTCTGGAGGAATCCCGAGTAAGTCATCGGGAAAGACTTTCGGAAAATCCTTCACTACGGGGACCGACTCCAAAGGAGGAATCTCGGACTCAAGATCCTTGACCCTTACAATATGATAGAGACAACCCTTAGAAATCAACTTACAAGCTTTTAGACATGAAATGATCCTTCCCCTAGGAACGGAATTTCCTCCCTTCCATTCTAAAATGGGTTCATTAGGAAATTGAACCTTCACAATTCAGGTCCTACAATCTATGCACACAAAAAAAGAATGAAGCCAACCCATCCCCAATATAACATCAAAGTCTAACATATCAAGTTCCACCAAAGTGACTCTATTGGGCAATGATATGGGACAACCCCTATAGACTCTATTAGTAACTATGGAATCACCCACCGGGGTAGAAACCAAAAAGGGTTTATCTAAGACATCAGGAAGCATATTAAACTTCGTAGCCACTAAAGGGGTTACAAAAGACAAATTGGCACCGGGATCCAACAATGCATACACATTTATTGAAAATACTTGCAATATACAGGTCACAACATCCAGAGAGCTCTCTTGATCACCTCAGGATTGGTGAGCATAGAAGCGATTCTTCTTAGGAGCATCGGGATTTGGGCCGCTTGCTTGTGCTTGAGCATTTGACCTTCCTTGAGCCTTTAGCATAGGGCAGTCCCTCCTCATGTGGCCACTCTTACTACAACCATAGCAATTACCCGTGCCAACTAGGCGAGTGCCTTCATGTTTTCGACCACACTTTGTACAAATAGGCTTCTCAACATAAGGACCACCACCTCTTGCTTCTTGAGGCTTGGGGGTAGACACTTTACCTTTGTTGACCCTTGGAGTGCTAAGAGGACCTTGGTTGGAAAACCACTTTTTGAACTTTGGCTTATCTTGGATTTCAAACCTAACCTTAGAAGAATTTCCATCATCGGCCCTTGACCTCTTCAATTCTCTACCAACTCGCTTAAGCTTTTGCTCCTCAATTTGCTCGGCATGAACCATAAGGTGAGAAATGTCCATGCTTGGGATTAGCATAGCCGACCTACATTAATTCACCACAAGATCGGATACACCCATAACAAATTTGTTCATTGTAGCTCTAGAGTCTGACACCAAAGTAGGAGCATGATTGGACAATTGAGTGAACTTGAGGCCATACTCCTTCACACTCATACCCCCTTGACGGAGGTTGATGAATTCCTGCATTTTCCTCTCCCTTAGTTCCAAGGGGCAAAACTTATCAAGAAAAGCCATCTTGAATGTAGCCCAACTTATCGGACCCTCTCTAATAGGTCTCTCCTCCTTCCATTGTTCATACCACAGTTGTGCCACATCTTTGAGTTGATAGGCAGCTAACTCCGCCTTTTCTTGAGAAGACACACCCATAGCCTCTAGAACCTTAAACTCTTCATCAATGAACCCTTGTGGATCTTCTTCCACTTTGAAGCCAAAGAAAGTAGGGGGATTCATCCTTGTGAAATCCCTTATCCTAGAAGCGGCAGTGCTAGCATTGGGGTTCACTTGCACCCTAGCATCCCATGCAACTTAAGTGGCCAACACTTGAGTCAAATTATGAATAGCCGACCTTATCTCAACATTAGACATAGCCCTTTCTTCAATAGGAATTTGAGGGTTTTGAGGAGCTTGAGGGGGAACCGCCTCATTCACATTCTCCTCACCGGCCCTCCTTGCGTTGTTCCTTCTTGTATTCATTGCCTATAAGCACAAGAGAAGGATTAGAAGAAAAGGACTAAATAGAGTTAAGACTCTTAGGCACAACTATGGAATAACAAAAGAGTGAAAGTTCCTAAGCATCTCATAGCCTCTCATTCATAAGTATGGCGCGCTTCACACCCATGAACAAGACTCTACTCAACGAGGTATCTTCTTACATGAATCCAACATTATTCTCAACCTTATTATCTGATACCAAGTATGTAACGACCCGAGAGCACCCCCTAGTCGTTACCGACGTATTCGACCTCGAAGAGGTCTTATACAATCCCCTAGCATTCATCATAACATGTATCATAGAATAAAATCATGGAAAATTTAAAAATTTTACTTTGGAAGTTCAACTTCACTTCATATATGAAAAATAGAATCTAACTTCGTCACAATGCACCATCTAGACATAGAAGTATCAAAAATGGGACTTAGCCCTTACATCAATAAGAAGTCTTGAAAATAGGAAATACAACAATGTCTTTAAACATAAGCAAAGAACTAAACATAGAAGCTAGCTCATAGGGTCTTGTCCTCGGACTTGAGGACTCACCAACTTGCGAAAGCAACCGCAAGTGTCTTGAGAAGTAAGCTTAAATCCTCAACGGCCCAAACCTAAATGTCTGGGAAAAGGGAGAAAATAAGGGTTAGTACAACACACGTACTAAGTATGGCTACTATGCATAAAAACCATTGAATCATGCATAAGAGGACATTTTATTCAAAACATGTTTTTTGCCAAGTAAATCCAATATGCACACAATTAAGTATCATAGTCCAAACCAACATAATATCATCCCAACATGTAGACAGCCCAAGCAACACTACTGCAATGCAAAGAATAGAACCCCATAACCCTGTTCAAAGACAATTATCACATTAAGCAACCTACTTCATGCATACATTCATAAGATCGTATTTCATCATAACTTACCATATTCATAATGATCATACATAACATAGCTTCAACATACATGAGTCATAATAATCATAATCATAAAAGGACACTACTACAACCATCTCTTAGGATCCCACAAGTGTAATATGCAAGAGAAGTCCCATACCCTCCCTAACACTATGTAGAAACCCTTAAGAAAGCCCTAGTAAGAGTTCACACCTTTCATACCTTCATTTACTTTTACATTAGGGAAATATTGCAATAACTAACATAGACCATGAGAGCTACATGGAATCCGGTGTTCTACTCCCACACCGAAAAGAGAGGGTTAGCACTTGCCTAAGGTGTAACCATTAGTACATAGCTATCCAGGTGGATCCACTAAGCTAGAGTCCTATGTGGGCACATAGTTAAGGGTCAAGGATTTTGCTTCTAGAAACCCTAAGTTACTAAACGTGGGGGTTTCCATCTCATGAAACAACACATACCATAGGTAATCTGGACTTGCTAAACGTGAGGAAACCCATGTAGGGAGCCGGACTTACTAAACGTGAGACCCCCATCTCATTTACATGCCCTTTCGGTCCTAAGAATCTCATTCCCTTTTGTAATCATCTTTAGTCATCACATAAGTTCATATTAGCCTTTACTAGACTCTTATGTAGACATCTTATCATAATAGCTCATATGTGTTCATAAGTGAGTAACAATCCTTTCACTTTAGAAACACTTAGCAAGTGAGTAAACCTTTCACTTTACATTACACTACAATCATGAGAACTACCTTTCAATCATATAGAAATCATACCATATTATACATACATACTTCTTAGCTAATTCAAGTGTAGAGGGTTAAGGATGAGGAAACTAGGTCATCAACACCACAATAACACATTAAGTATAGCATCATTACAATCTAAGTAATTCACCTTTCATACTTGAGTTCAAAGAATAACCAACCTTCATACCTTCTTGCCCTTCGTGGGACATCCATACTTCAATTACCAAGAAATTCATAACCAATACACAATACAATGTAATTCATGAAGTAATAACATAATCAACATCAATATAAGCAATTGACATATTCCCTTCATAGCCTTCAAGGCTTCATTCAAAGACTCAACCCTACTTTCATAGAAATTATACATAACCTAGGGTAGAATCATCATACAAACATGAATTACATAACATCACATTCAATTCATAGCCTTCAATCAATATCCAACACAAACTACGATTAGAATTAGGAAAACAAGGAGAAACATGGGTCTCATGGGGAATTCTTCAAGAAACCAGCAATACAACATAAATTCATCCATAATTGTTCATATAACGTCAATCAAAGTCAATTTAGAACATCAATTTCACATTAGAAAGAAGACCCATGTTTTTGGATTGAAACCTAGAAATTGGAGATTTTGAAATTCATCTCGAAGGGGCCTCTTGGGGAAAGGAATCCCAAGAATGATAAGCAACCATACCTTATTGACAAATTAACCACAAAAATCTGAGTTAAAACCTTGGAGAGTTGGTCTTCTTCTTGAAGCTCCAATCTTCTTCAATGGAGTTCTTGAGAAGAGAGAGAGAGTAGAGAGAAGGAGGAACTTTAGGTTTAGATCTTTGGGGTTTTGTGTTTGAGTGATTAAAGTGAGGTAAATTGAGTTAAAAATCATTATATACATGTCCCCTAAAGTACCCTAAATACCTCTCACTCAAATGGACTCTTTACTGAAATAAAAATAGATTTCTGAATTTCTGCATTTTTGTCGAGGAAGAAGTCAGCGAGGCGGAGCTGTTCCCAGAAGATATTTGGAATTAAATTTCGAGACAGTAGAGTCTGCAACACGACCTGTCGCGAACTGGATTTTTGCTCCTTTGGGGAGGAAGTGCAATCTGCAAGCTGGCTTGGCAGCTTGCTTGGCTAAGGTTGGGGTCCTCCTCGGGTCCCCTTACGGTGGCCCCGGGGAGTCATATACGAACGTTTTGACCCTAGGAACATATATTTAACCAGATTATACCATCATACAACACTCCCAAACCTGCCCAAAACCTAAGGACACACTAGAACACAATCTTCTCTAGTTTTCGGACGTCGTGGTCGTTTCTTGACATTTAGACTTTTACTCTTCCAAACCAAGTCAATTACATTAGTTTAGGTTTCTAAACATAATTTTAACTATTTTTAAGTCATTATTCATAAGGTGAGGCTCTAACTTAAATCATAGAATTTCCGGGGTGTTACAATAAGCTTTCTCTCCAATTGTACCATCAAACCTCAGAGGTGCCAATCTAACAAATCTCTCAAAACTCTTATGTTCTTCAACATACATGGATACACTAGCAGAAATAAGTGGATTGGTGAATCTTGGAAGTGTAATAGAAGGCATTTAAGAAGGACCGTGAATCTCAAATCCCACACTAGGCCTGAAAACTGGAGGTGTAGCACCAATTGTAATAGAGAGATCCTGAAGTACCCGGAAGAATTGTCACGACCCAACTACACCCTAGATGTGATATGGCGTATAAGACCCCAAGAAGCCCTACACAAGCCACTTAGTATACATCATACAAGATAATAAAAATAAGAGATTTTAAAAGTAGCATTTTATATAATAGAGTTTGACAAAAGGTAGCGGAAGTCTAAACATAAGTCTCAAAGCCATCTATTACATTAAAGGAGTGATTGGGATATAACTCATACATCACATACAATATCTGAAATGAAAGGACATGAAAGCAATAAAAGTGTCTTGGTCCTCAGAACATGAGGACTGACCAAACTTCAATGTCTTAAAGGGATCAATAGCCACGAGTATGGGAGGTAGGATTGTCGGACCCTATATAAGTGAAACAATGTAGGCAAAAGTATGTGTTAGTACATGAAATGTACCAACTATTGCATAAGAGTTATGAAATCATGTAAAATGGACTTTATATGACATACAATTACCAAGCTAAATCATAAAATAACATGATAGAAAACATAAATCATAACCATGGTCAATGCAAGTTAAACATCTTTAAACACATTTCAGATACTTTTAGAAAGTAACCTTAGTACATTATTGTGGGAGATTTACCTTTAACAGACATAGACCATGTGAGCTATAACATGGAATCAGGTGTCTATCCTATTCCGAAAAGAGATGTCCTCACTTGCCAAGGTAAGAACCATAAACTTCTAGCTTAGGCGGATCTATTAGCTATTTCTATCTAAGACAAACCTATGGTGGCACATAGTTATGGGACATGGGTAATCAGCGATTTTCCACTCGATGCTAAGTATAAATCCCATGGAATAGTCATTAATCTTAACTTGTCATATTATCCATGGAAAGGCACATCAAGTAGCCAATCCAAGCTACAGTTCATTAGAATAACTCCTAAATCTTAATTCAACTTAGGTGAGAAAAGCTTCCAACCTTATGAATCCTTTATGTGATGAAATCCTTTCACAAAAACAACAACATCGATGCTTTACTCTCAAAGCAACCTTACATCATTTTCATCAATTTCATAAAGAAACATGTGTATCCTTATAAATTCATCTTTCATAATTCTAAAGCTCTATCATATGATCAAATCTAGAAATCATGGATCATTGACTTCACGTATCAGGACACTACTTCGGTTCAAGTGCCAACGATCACATGTGGTGATATAACCCAACCAAGGGTTGGGATCATTCCCACAGGGAATGGTTTCGAGAATTAATATAAAAATAAAATTTAGTTCTATTCATTCATAGCTATAAACATTATCGAATACAAACATACTAAATCTAAGGGGTGACGCAAGCGTCAATTATCAATGGGGATTTGTATTAGCTAATCAACAAAACCGACAAAAAAGATAAGGAAATGAGATAGGGAGACGGGATTCTTGGGATGTGATAGGAATATGGGATAAAAGAAACTATCGGGTAGATGCGATTGATAGTACATCGCTGAATATTTGTAACTAGGCTAGACTTTAGTGGGGTAAATTCTCTCTCGAGCAACTTACCCTGAATCAACTCGATTTCTCTCGAACACCGAGTTGCCGCATTTAAGCACAGCCTCTGCCTTAGCCCATTCATTCTCTCGAGCTGAAAGTGTGGGAGAGGGCCTAGGATTCACTCTCTTGAGCTGAACCCACGACGATCCAATAACCACCGGCTATCGATTTAGTAGTCTTAGTTTTAAAACCTCTCTCGAGCAAGCCAAAAACACTAAGATGAAATCGTATTTGCAACTACAATCTCATTAAGTTCAAACACAACTACTAAATGAAATCACATTTAAACAGCGAATATACCAACAATAAGCAACACCCAACAGTAAAGTTAACCCATATTCACAAAATCACACCCCAATAATTGGGGTTTTAGCTAGACATGAAAAAGAGATAGAAATCAATACCAACAAGTGTTTCCATCAAGTGGGTACGATGAATAAAGTCTTTAGACACGTCAAGGATGAAGATTCTTTGAGACCCACTTCCAATTTCATGGAATTTGAAATCTTCAAGTTCAAGCAAAATGTCTCCAAAAACTCTAAGAACTAAAACTGAAAATATTCTCCAAAACAAAATCTCTCTAAAGTCTCATGTTTGATCTAATAATCTAAACAAGTATTTATAGTGTTCTAAAATTTGTGTTGCGAAGGACCATTCGGCGTAGTTAGTCGGGATCGCCGACACACTCGGCGATCCGCCCTTTGGTCTGGTTCATTGCCTTTCTGATTTTGCCTTCAGCATTCTCGCGTTTTGAGGCATTGGGAGATAGAGTGCTGCTTCGCAGAACTTCTCGGCGACGTGCCGATTGCTTTTTTTCATCACAGACTTGACCTTCTCCTTCAGGGCTCAGCACACTGGAACATTTGGCGGGATTTAGGACCTTTAGGCAACTCGCCTAATAGTTTAGGCGATCCTCAGGAAGTCTTTTCTCCGTTCTTTCAACCGTTTTGTTCCTTTTGCTTGATAGCGTCCAAGCTTTGTCTCTCAATCCAAATACCTGAAACTTAAGGGTTTACATCAGTTATTGAGACAAAATATGCATTTAAGGACACTAATTCTATTAAAAATAGCCCTAAATGAGTCCAAATTATGGACTCATCAACACCCCCAACTTAAACTTTTGCTTGTCCTCAAGTAAAACTCAAGTTTAGCAATTCAAAACGAATGTCTCAAAACGTTCTACACAAGACTCAATCATGAATGTACAGAACAAGGCTCAACTTACTCATGCAAGGATCAATTGTATACTCAAAGACTCAAGTTGTGACACACCATTCTTAAAGGTTCTCAAGCTCACTATACTTGCTTCAAATGCAAGTTCAAGCTCAACAAAGGTATTCAAATGCCCTCACACAAAGAATGATTTCATATTCACGCACAATGGTTTAATCATTTAAAGTTCCAGAATCAAATGCAACGCTCACTCTCACAAAGAAGAACACAATGCATGCTTTCACCCATAGGTTTGCTCATATTTTCCAATCAACAATTGTTTCAGCTCACTCAAGATCAAAAAGGACTTTTCAAGGCTTGTAATGGGGCTGAGTGCAAAGGTATGGTCATTTAGGCTCAGTGACTTTCATCCTCGTAAAATGTGGTGCTTTCAACACTCCGTTTCCTCTTCTTTCATCAATTTCTTTAGTGATCATAAGTCATCGCATTATTCACTTTCATGGATTGTTCGGAACCCCCTTTCTTTTTACACTTCTAATAACTTTATTTCACAACTTTTTTTCCTTTTCTTTTCTTTTCTCTTTCTTTTTTTTTTGTACGGAGGGGTTCCATTTTTCTCAACATCATGGGTTAAAGGGGACTTTTCTTTCACTTCTTGTTTTGCCTTTTCTTTTCACCACACCCCCAACTTAGGCTTTTGGCCTAACTTGGCTATTTGATCAACCACAATTCTAAAGGATTATAGGTAGCGGATTAAGAAAGGTCGTGTTTTCATCAAGTTTCTTCCAAAGAAAGGTGAGGCTCAAGGGGTGTTCAAAAAAAGTTCACACACTCACAAGGTAGGCCACAAAAGAGGTATGTGTCAAATTGGCTCACACTCTTTGAAGTTGCCTAAGATCATATCAAGAGATAGCCTTACTTAGTTGACCGGACCAATGGGGCAAATTCTAGGTGTTATCATGCATGGTTCATAGTAAGCTCATCACTCAAGGTATCGACACCAAAGTCAAACAAGACTCCACATTTTCGCTAGTGTGCAACGATCATCACAAGAGAATCAATTCTATAATTGGCTAGTCACAACGAGATGCAAAGAATTCACATATTGACTAGGCAACTTCATTTGGTCTCATTTTAGCCGCACATTCATGTTCGTTCGATTATGTGCACTATTTGAGTCATCGATATTGATCAGAACCGAGACTCAAATTTGCTAAAGAACATCCACATTCAGGTATATACAAGAGTTGGCAAAAATTTTGGAAGGATCAAATCATTTTTACAATTTAAAATAAAAGAAGCCACAAGCTCAAACATCCACAAAAAGCAGTATAAAACACAACGACCCAAATATATCAACTAAACACAAACATTAGTAATTCACACAAAAGGTGGGCCTCACCCCACCACAAAGAAAAAATTGTCCACAAATGCAAATAACATTATATCCAGAATTTAAAATAAAGAAAGACAGAGAGGGTGGTAAAGAGGGGATCATGTCTATGCAGTCTTTCCATCTGTCTAGGCCTCAGTGCCCGGTGCAGCAGTCTGTACTTGGGCATCAGTGCCCGGAATCACCTCATAACCAACAATCCCACTAGAGACAGTTATGGCGGTCCCTGCAAGATCTGGCAAATCTCTGAATATGTTCTCCTCCTGTACCCAGTTTGCTCCTCATCAGTTTCAGCATTCGACTCCTCAACTGTAGGCTTATCCCGGTGTGCATCACCAATAGTATCCGGAGGAATCCTCGAGGTCTCAAGAGCATCCAAGTCATCTGCATTCTGAATCAATGAATTGAAGTCGGTAAACTTCAAATAGTCTACGTCGTTCCCCAAATCTGCTACCTCGTCCTTCAAAGTCGAAACCTCAGAGGTCTCCCCCTGTCTGCTCTCACAAGCTGTGACTCTAGTAGCCAGATCATCAACAGAAGCCCGGAGAGGGGTCAGTGCAGCCAAAATATCACTCTCAATCATCCTAGGGATAGATCTCTCCAATCGAGTCACCCTCACATCAGCTGAATAGGCCAGATTCCCCATCTTCAGAATCATCGCCTGAGTAATCTTGACTGGCTGGGACGAGGTGGAGGTGCTCGGAATTTGTGAAGAAGTAGAAGTGGCAGATGATCGCGTGTAGTGATATTATCCAACCAAAGGTTGGGATCGTTCCCACAGGGAGTGGTTTCGAGAATTAATATAAAAATAAAATTTAGTTCTAGTAAATCATAGCTATAAACATTATCGAATACAAACATACTAAATCTAAGAGGTGACGCAAGCGTCAATTATCAATGGGGGTTAGTATTAACTAATCAACATAAATGACAAAAAAGATAAGGAAATGAGATAGGGAGACGGGACTCTTGGAATGTGATATGAATATTGGATAAAAGACACTATTGGGTAGATGTTATTGATAGTAAATCGCTGAATATTTGTAACTAGGCTAGACTTTAGTGGGGTAAATTCTCTCTCGAGCAACTTACCCCGAATCAACTCGATTTCTCTCGAACACCGAGTTGCCGCATTTAAGCACAGCCTCTGCCTTAGCCCATTCACTCTCTCGAGCTGAAAGTGTGGGAGAGGGCCTAGGATTCACTCTCTCGAGCTAAACCCACGATGACCTAATAACCACCGGCAATCGATTTACTAGTCTTAGTTTTAAAATCTCTTTCTCGAGCAAGCCAAAAACACTAAGATGAAATCGTATTTGCAACGACATTCTCATTAAGCTCAAACAAAACTACTAAACGAAATCACATTCAAACAGCGAATATACCAACAATAAGCAACATCCAACAGTAAATTTAACCCATGTTCACAAAATCACATCCCAAGAATTGGGGTTTTAGCTAGACTTGAAAAAGAGATAGAAATCGATACCAACAAGTGTTTCCATCAAGTGGGTACGATGAATAAAGTTTTTAAACACGTCAAGGATGAAGATTCTTCAAGACCCACTTCCAATTTCTTGGAATTTAAAAATCTTCAAATCTTCAAGTTCAAGCACAATGTCTCCACAAACTCTAAGAACTAAAACTGAAAATATTCTCCAAAATAAAATTTCTCTAAAGTCTCATGTTTGATCTAACAATTTAAACAAGTATTTATAGTGTTCTAAAATTTGTGCTGCGAAGGACCATTCGGCGCAGTTAGTTGGGATTGCCGACACACTCGATGATCCGCCCTTTGGTCTGGTTCATCGCCTTTCTGTTTTTCCTTTCAGCATTCTCGCGTTTTGAGTCATTGGGCGATAGAGTGTTGCTTCGTGGAACTTCTCGGCAACGCGCCGAGCGCTTCTTTTCATCGCAAACTTGACCTTCTCCTTTAGGGCTCAGCACACTGGAACATTCGGCGGGATTTAGGACCTTTCAGTGACTCGCCTAATAGTTTAGGCGATCCTCAGGAAGTCTTTTCTCCATTCTTTCAGCCGCTTTGTTCCTTTTTGCTTGATAGCGTCCAAGCTTTGTCTCTCAATCCAAATACCTAAAACTTAAGGGTTTACATCAGTTATTGAGACAAAATATGCATTTGGGACACTAATTCTATTAAAATATAGCCCTAAATGAGTCCAAATTGTGGACTCATCAATCATGCATGGGTTCATCGTACCCATATTCAAGTTGAATAAAACTCTAATTTGAATCGGAGATTCTAACTTGAAAAACTGGAGAATTTAGGAACCCTGTGAAGGAAAGGACTCCATATGTAAATACTATCATACCTTGATGTCAAAATTCCACAATCAATCGTGAACTTGGAGATTTGATCTTGAAACCCTAGACTTCTTCTTCATGCTTTAGGGAGAGAAATTTTGGGGAAAAACTTGATCAACTTTTATAAATTTTGAAGAATGATTTAGAGTAGTTAGATTTTAGGCTAAAAATACTTATATAGGGTCTAAGATTAGGATTAAAATGACATAGTTTAGGCACTAATAAATTAGGGAAAAGGCCAAAAATCCCTTTAAAAATAAATGTCGTACCTTATCGACAGTTGGACCTATGGTTCGTAGGTCCTTAGATGGACCGTACTAGTCAATCGTTGATGGGTTATTGGAACCTTAAATTTGACCCACTTTTGACGGATCCCATGTACGGTTCGTAGGTCTTCCTACGGTCCCTACATGCCATCTGTAGAACCCAACTTTGAGCATTAAAATTTCACTAAGTCTGGGGGTTACCTAGGAGACCTAGCTACGATTCGTTAGAGGAATGATGGACCGTCCTGTTGAACCGTAAAAAGGGTACTGGAACTTGACTTTTAAAAATTATTTTTGCCACCACCTAAAGTTGCCATCTATGGCCCATAGGACCACAATCACGCAAAAAAAAGTCTCATTCCGGCATCGGTTCCACCAATTTATATATAACGGTGAAAATATAGTAAGCAAATAAGAGTACATATAATAATTGAATCAGCACATAAAACAACTAAAACAACACAACAACATTGGCCAATGCAATGCAATGAGATGATGAAATGATGAAATGATGGAATGATGTGGTGGTACCAAGGTGGCTGCACAACATGTTGTATACACCTTGTCGAGCCTCTACATTCTAGACAAGGACTCATGGGGGACTCATAGTGCATATACCACTATCAATATCTCAATGTCTCATCAATTTTCCACCTCAATATTGTCAAGGATATAAGTATAGTGTCACGTTTTCTTTCTCAAAAAGATAGTATTTCTCCAGTTTTTCATATTTCCATGAACCATGATATGTTGCATGAGGATGAATGCTTCACCACACATATAACACAAGGATTTAATTAGCTCATCGAGGATTTCAAAGAGCATCAACTTTCCAAACTCAACAGGTCATGAAATATTTTATCAAAGGATAGGGGTAGTGGAGGAAACCATTTAAAATCAACCTTTTACCACTTAGAAAGGATTTTTGCTCATTTTTTAAAGTGGTTCACAAATCAACTCAAACCCCTACTCTGGCATCTCCACGTCAAATATAAAGATAAGTCACACAACCCCTCTCTCGGACAATACTCAAATATAATAGAATTCCCACAACGATTACAGATATCACGCAATCCTCACATAGGCTAAGCAACAAATAGGCATCATACGGATTAAAACAGGAAGATCAACACTTACCAACCTCTAAAACACATACTACAACTCATTTCATAGTTGACTTCGTAAGAACAGGTTAATTACTCATCTCACTCTATAAGAAGAATAGCCAAACCTACCTCAAGGCCGAAACTTTACACGAATAATTCTATCGGAGCACTTCCTCAACCACACAATCACCAGAACGATCCTTAACTATCAAAATGGAAAGAGTTCATCAAAAGGAGTCCAATGATACCCATATTGATAGGATTTGGAATCGAGGGTAAAATAGTCCAAAAATTACATCACAAATAGGAAGGGTAAAATCATATTTTTAGTTGAAAATCAAGTTCTACAAGTAAAGAGGAGTTTGTGGTTGAAAAAACATTTAAAAAAGCAAGAATCGGGCTCCAAATTATGAAATCACTTATTTATCAATTTGGGGAAAAAAGTCTCAAAACCCACATTTGAAATCTTGAGTTTTAAGTGTTTTGGAAGATGAAGTTGGAAGAAAAAGATATAAAATCGATAATGGGACTTACCCACACAAGTTTTTCTCACGAAAATGCTTCCAAAGTCTCCATCCCAAGCTCCTAATATGAAAAGTATGGTGAAAAGAAGTGAAATGAGAAGAAAGGGGATTGTTTTAGCCAAAGAAAAGGGTTGTTGACTTTCTATTGACTGCCTTTGACTATTGACCATGTGTTGACTGAGTGTTGACCGTGGTCAACAACACCATTTTTTTCTATCTTATTAAAGTCACTGAACGGACCTTCGGGATTCATTCGGGACCCGATAAAAATAAGTGAAATATGCTACCCCAATAAATTTGATATTTTAGACTTCATGGACTTGTCGGATTTCTAAAACAAAGATTATTATGAGAGAAATACGCTCCTAGACCGCTCTTTAGGCCTAAAGCTCAATTTCTCGCCAAAATACCCAACTCTCAACCTAAGGCCTCAGAAACCTTACCAACCACTCTACTAGTTCAAAATCAACGTTCTGCATGTGATGGAATTGAGGGAATTTCATCCAATGCTAAGAACTCAAAATATTGACCAAAGTAAACCCTATCAAAAATTCTCAACTCAAAAGGGGTCAAATAACCAAAAACACACCAAATCGCATCAGGGACTACATCAATCATTCCCAAAATACAAACTACGCATGAAAATACTAAGGGGAAGGTAAAAATGGTCATTTCACAATTAAAAACAAAATCACAAGGAATGGGACATTACACGTGTCTTCATGAGCGAACCAAACACATTGAGTTGGATTGTCATTTTGGCCGGCATCAATTTTTTGTCGGACTTATCTCTCTGCCCTACCTCTCTTCCATATCTTAATTGATTGACATCTTCACAAAACCTTTTCCCATATTTCCTCATCATCATTTTCTTGGAAAGTTGGTGGCTTTTCCACACCCCTCCAACATAAAGGGGTGAGTTTTGGACATGAGCTTTCCTCATTCGTGAAGAAGAAGCTGCTCGAAGAAGTTTCACCTAATTTGGGGTTCTTGAGTTAATGTTTGGGCCTAAGCTTCTGGACAGCCATTTTGGAATATGGATTGGGCCAAGTTAAGAATTTCCAAACGCGGTCCATTTATATTTTCACCTTTACACTTTTCTATTTTCTTTTATCCAGAACTTGTAAATATTTCTAGTGTTCATTTCTGTAATGATCCTTCACGTCATTATGGGTGAGCTAATCATAAAAGAAATCTAGCGAGAAAATTTCTTGATTATTGAGTTTAAAATTTTAGGCTAGGCTAGGCTTGGACAAAATCTAAGCAAGATGAGGTTTAGGACAATTCATGGAAAGGATTGGGTGGCATGTCTAAGTAGAAGTTGTTTTCCTTATTACTAAGATGTTAAGGAGTCCGTAGGACTTTTCAAAAGTTAATTTGGGTGAATAGAACTCTCGATATCAAATTTGGCGTAAAGGGGTTGGTTTGAAGGTGTGTTGTGAAATAGGCTAATTCGGGAGGACTTATGAGATTTTATCTTGTGTAATCTGTTATTGTCACGACCCAAGGGTACCCCCTAGACATAACATGGCACATGTCAAGAGAAAGATTAGAAGGAAGACTCCAAAGAGTTAAACTATGTGGCACGACTTAAGAGTAATGAAAGAAGTGTAAGTTCCTAACATCTTATAGCCTCTCACTCATAAATGTGGCGCGCTTCACACTATGAGCAAGACTCTACTAGACATGGCATATGAGACATAATCCTAGAATCATTCTAAACCTTTTGCTCTGATTACCATGTTTTTTCACGACCCAAGGGTACCCCCTAGACGTAACATGGCAAATGGAATCCCAAAAGGGCCCCAAGTAAGCCACTTAGCTTATCATCATCACATAAGTATAGAATAATAAAGAATAAAACACAATTTCAAGTCTTTAAGAAATCTTTCATAAAACTAAAGCGGAAGTCTAGACATAGTCTCGATAAGCCGTCTACTACAATCAGAGTCTCAAGATACTAGGGTCACAGCCCTTACAATAGAGATTATGAAAAATGTCTAGTACAACTAAAGAAATGAAACAACAATAAAGCTCTTGTCCTCGGATCCATAAGGACATACCACAAGCTTGAAGAGTAGTCAACCCAAGCTTGAACAAGAAGGAATCGCCTTAAACGCCGGTACCTACACTTAGTAGAAATATATAAGAAATATGGGTTAGTACAAAAATGCACTAAGTATGGCAACTATGCATAAAAACCATTTAAGATGCTAAAAGGAACAATTTAGTTGAAAACTATGCATTTGATCAAGTTTATGAACTATCATAGAAACAAGTGCAAAAGCATAAGATACATACATATTCAACATATTGATCATCTCAACATAAAGGAAACAAACCATAAGAACCATCAAAGCAATCATGTGCAATGTATGGATAAGGTCCCATACCCCTATCCACACTAAGGAATACTCATTAAGTGATTATAGTTCATAACTCCAATTCTAATTCATTCTATCATAGTGGGATTAGCTTTAACCGACATAGACCATGAGAGATTAGTCATGGAATCCGGTGTCTACCCTACACCGAAAAGGGGTTGTCCTATTTGCCTAAGGTAGAACTAAAACTCTTAGCTTACGTGGATCCACTAGCTAAAGACCTATGTGGGCACATAGTTTATGGGATACACAAATTGCTTCTAGAAACCCAAACTCAACTATGGTAGAAGGTTTCCATCTCATGAGACAACTACTTTGGGAACCCGGACTCAACTAGTGTAAAAGGAACCCATTTCGAAGGCCGGACTCAACTAGTGTAAAAGCTTCCATCTCATAGTCATATCCACTCGGTGCTAAGCATCAACTCCCATCGAGTTTATATTAAGTCTTGACTTAAGTTGATAATTAAAGAAGAATGTCTTGACACTCAACCAACAAACTCATACTATAGCTCATAGATTCAATAGGTGAGACTAGTCTTCGAACCTAAGAATCACTATATGTGACAAACCTTTCACATTGCATTCTATTCTTACCTAAGTGTGTACATGAGGATAATCATCCAATCAACACAACAATTAGATTATAATGTAGTTACTTTAATCCCAAAGCAATCCAATTGTATACACACAAATCTCATACATATAGTCAATTTTCATGTTTGCCCTTCAAGGCTATAGATCACATCCAACCAATCAATCTAAGATTACTACATTAGATATAGATGGAGACGTGATTAAATGAACTAATCTACTATAAGCACAACTTCATAATTACTACAATTCAGCCAATTCACAAGTCACAAACTAGGGTTATGGGGAAAGCATGGATTATGGGGGATTTATCATATAAGCCTTGATAATCAACAATTCAATCATAATATACATTAACTAAATCAATGAAAACGTTTTGAAAAGAATCTATGGCTTAGAATAGAAACCCTAGGTTTTTGGAGACTTTATGTACTTTGAAAATAGAGAATTTAAGGACTCCATGGTTGAAAGATTAACCATGAATGAAAGACACCATACCTTAGGGAGATTTTCCACATGAAATTGGAGAGAAAAGGTTGCTTTTTTATCTTTAGACTTGACCTAGTTCTTCTTCTTCAATGGAGTTTCTAGAGAGAGAATATTTCGAGAGGTTTTGATTTGGTTTTGAGAATTTATGATTATGACTTTAGATGGGTTGTTTTTGGTGGGAAAAATACTTATATAGTCCTTTAAAATAAGCTTAAAACGACACCACATAACTATTAATTAATTAGGAAATTACTAAAGAACCCCTAGACTCAACTGCCAAAAGGTCGTTTCAGGGGTGATCCACGATTGGGGGACCCATAAACCGTGGGTGGGACCACGGCCCGTGCTGGTCATTTGTGGTTTGCTTCAGAGAGTGGCCATTTGGGTCCTTGACCTACGGAGGCAGGCCACGAGACGTGGGTCCTGCCCGTGGCTACTACCTTAGGCAGATTCCAAGGAGGCTTCACCCACGCTGCCCCCCTACGGGGCGTGGATTGATCCACGTGGCGTAGAACCCTCTCATGGGTCACTGCCTAGCAGCCCTAAGGGTCTTTTCCCCAAGGACTCTTGGTTGGTCCTTGGGGTTTAGGCCTTGACCTCCTAGCACCAAACCATAAATCTTAAGGTAAAATTAAGGCTTTAATTCTTACATCAAGCTTTAACTTAGCCTAGTTAGTTTTAGGTTAGCTACTAGTTTAGTCTTGAAATTTCTGGAATATTACAGTTATAATGGGTGACATGCCGCTACAGTATTGGAATTGATTCCTTCCGTAGAGGAATATCCCGGTACAGCGATGTCGCTATAGCGAGATAAGACCGCTATGGTAGGGTAAGTTGCTAATAATGTAGAAAATTCTCCAAAAACCGCCCATGATCATTCAAGAGCATTTTAGGAAAGTGCAGGGGCGCCTAGAGTAATTTTAATTTTTTTTACCACAAAAGCATCTGTAAGGGCAAGTAAATCACTCTCCTAACTTGGTATTTCGATTCTTAGGAATGAGAATCTGTGGTGGTAACTTTAGGGGAGGGTTTGACTTAATTTAACCGTGGAAAACCCTAGCTTAGGTGGAATAATCATGAGAGTGTCCTGCGCTTTGAGATTAGGATATAATTCCAGTATAATTTTTGTTTTGCATTATTGTTTATAGAGAAAGAACAAGTTAGGTTTCACAACAAGGGGAAGGTTCAAGTTCAATAGAGCTTTCAGGCTTGATTTGAGGAGGTGATGGGTGAATTGTTTCTTGTTTACGTTGTATCTTCATGTTAATTGTTTCGTAAGTGTTACTTGTACAATACGTGATTAGGGAGTTAGAAAGGGATGAAACTGAAATGATATCTTGTTGTCAATCTTAGGGGTGGCAATTTTTGCCCATATAAAGTGAAAGGATCCATTTAATCCATATTTATTTAAATGGATGACTCATATTTTTTAAAGGAAAAATTATAGAAATCTCATCTTTTAGTTTACTTATTACCATTATTCCCTATAAGTTTTACAAATCTCCAAAATCCCTCATTTTTGCGCATCAGATTAGTGTATCTCGCGCATCATATTAGTGTATCATGTATAAAATGTACATCAGATTAGTGTATCAAGTATAAAATGTAATGTATCTTACTTAACGCTTAATGTATCTCGCGCATTAGATTAATGTATCAGCGCTTATATTATTGTATTCGTTTGAGGAATTTCTGTAATTATAAACTTTTAAGGGATAGATTGTAATTTTGCCTTAAAAATATGTGATTTCTGTAATTTGCCCTTTTTTAAATGGGTAAATATGGTTTGATTTATATTTAAGAGATCATACAAATATGGACAAAATAAGTAAAATATGAGAATCCATATAGACTCATAGATCACCCAATCATAATAAAAAAAAATATCCTTAATTGCACTAAAAATTTATAAATCTATATTTATTTTTTAAATAAAAAAAAAAAAAAGAACATTAGGGGGTCGGGTGGAGGTGTAGGGTAGGGTAGAGGTGGGGTGGGAGAAAAAACTAATTGTCTTTTAAAAAATATGGGTGGGGGCATGGGTAGGGGGTAGGTGGAGGTGGAGGTGGGGGATGAAAAAAAATTATGTGAGGGGTGGGGGTAGGGTGGGAGGGGGGGGGGGGGAAAGTGTGAAAAATATTTAACTTTTTTGTCATTAAAAAACAAATTGGGGGTAGGAGGGTCTGCGTGGGGGCAGGTGGAGGTGGGGGGATTTTATTTTTTAAAAAAAATTATTTTAATTGTTTTAAAAAACAATTGGTAATTGGGTAGAGGTGGGTAGGGTGGGCGAATTTTTTTAATATGGCAGAGGTGTGGGTGAGGAGTGGGTGGGGATGGGGTATGGAAGTGGAAAAAAATAAATTCTTTTTTGTACGAAAAATTATTTTTTAAACAATATAATTATTCAAGAGTGGGGTGGGGGTGATAGGGTTGAGTATTAACAATTTACTTTTATTTAATGTTTTTTGACTTTAGGAGATTAAAGTGGGTTAAAATCATTTTACCAAATTCATAATTACCCAAAATAGGATAGATTGTAATTCAATCAATTTTGGCTCAATTCATCCAAACCTGATCCAATTTACCGTTTGCCACCCTAGTCAATCTCATATAATATAATAACCCGAGACCAAAACACAAGAAAAGGACGCATCTTTTGAACCCTAGACCTAAAACCACCACTTATTGCCATTGATGGCCCTGGTGGCCGGCGGACAGCCTCCACTGGAGGATGCTCCGTCCACATCCACAATACAACCCTCTCCTCTAACTACAAAGTTCTCAGAAGTATTAAAATCAGATTACAACACAATGCCAATTCAGAGGAAGACAGTGGTTTACCTACATGCTGAGCCACAAATCACTTGGAAGTCATCAGAAGTTCAACAGATGATCATACAAGAGAATTTACAATATGCAATTCTAGGAAAGTTCTCTTATGATAAGCCAGATTTACATGAATTACGTAAAGTAATCCCAGTGCAATGCGAGATCAAAGGGCCATGCAACATAGGACTATTAGAAAACAGACATGTTTTAATACGATTATCTCTATTGGAGGATTATGTGAAGATGATGTCGACCCCAGCATACTATTTGAAGGTGCACAACCTGTACTGTCAGATGAGACCATTGAAGTGGAATCCTTGGTTTGTTCCAGAAGAGGAGCCATCAATAGCAGTAGCATGGATTAGTTTTCCAGACTTGCCGCCTAATTTCTTTGCTAGAGAAGCCGTCTTCTCACTAGCCTCTGCAGTTGGAAAACCATTAACAGTAGATATGGAGACACAAAACAAGACTAGACCTAGTTGTGCAAAGGTTAAAGTGGAGGTAGATTTATTAGCACAACATCCACAGAGGATTAAAATTGCAGAAGAGGATGACGTCAGAGGAAAAGTAAATTCTAAATGGATCACAATCAAGTATGACTATCTGCCAAAATATTGCAGTCATTGTAAGCTACAGGGACATAGAGAAACTGAATGTCGTGCATTACACCCAGAGCTGGAAAGGCAATTTAGAGAAAACCTTGAGGAAAATAAGGACAAAATGGGAACAGCAGCAACTCAGACCAAAATACTAAGTAGTGGTAAAGTTGTTGGTAACACACAAAGAAAGCAGGAATGGATGCAGCGAAGAAATAAATATGCAAAAGATAAAAGGGGAAGGATAATAGAGATGTACAATGGCAAAAATAAAGTGGAAGCTGAAAAACATACTGAAGGAGTCAGCACTAATAATGCCTTTGCAACTCTGCAAAACAATGACAAATTAGATGATACAAGGGATGCTACAAGTGCAACAAAGGGGACCAAGGAGACTGAAGAGAGCAAGGACAGGGAAGAACTTAGCAGCAACAAATCTGAAGAAGAAAGAGACATCAACAAGCAAATGGGAACAAGGCAATGGGTGGATATTAATTTTAAAAAAGACAAAGGGACAAAGGAGAATCAGATAACACAACCACAAGTTAGTTCTAACAGTAAACACGATGTAGGCAGTGAAACACCTACGAATAACACAGGCACACAAGAGAAAAACACATGTGAGATAAGTTCAAAGGAGAAAGTCATTCAGAAAAAGAAAACTCAAGGGGAAAATAAGACGGATGAGTTAGGGAACAGAGAGCAGACAACAAGTCTGAATCAGCTAGAATTAGCAAAGCAACAGAACACACATGATGAAGAAAGGATAGAGGCAATAGATACAACAGAACGGGTCATTTTAGATCCTGACAAGGAAGAAATTGATGCTTCCTTGGAAGAAATAGAAATGCAAAACAACAACATTAGAAGTGAGAACATTGAGAAGAAACATTGGAGAAGAATATAAAAGAGGTGGCTAAAGCAGCAGACATTTCACCAAGACATACAAGGGCCATGGAGGAGAGTCATCTAAAAAACAAAGGTGGAAAATCTCAAAAGATACCTCACAAGCAACAAGACAACTACCAAAGAGGCAAGCTGCCTCAAAACACAGTCATTAATGATGAATAAGATCCTTCTATGGAATATTAGGTCAGTGAATACTCAACAAGCGTTTGAGAGACTGACTAATTAAAATAGAAGAAACAATTACTGGTTAATAGGTCTGATGGAACCTTTTCAAGATTTATCTGATTTGGAGAGATATAGAAGAAGATTGGGTCATGATACTGCTTTGGTAAATTGCTCTGGTCAAATATGGATATTCACAAAAGATGTACATGTAGATGTTAATGAAGATTCTACACAACAAATGACATTGAAAGTGGTACATCAAAACATGGGAGTTGAGGCATTGGTCACTGTAGTGTGTGCATCTTGTAATGCAATTAACAGGGAAGAGCTATGGAACTCAATACAACATATTTCTAGTCACATTTCCTTACCATCATGGTTGGTAGGAGGTTATTTCAATGTAATACTTTCTCCTGAAGAAAAATTGGGTGGGTTTCCAGTCTATTGTCAGGAAACTGAAGATTTTGCCAATTGTATTGCTACTAGTGGAATGGAAGATCAGAGGATGCATGCATCTTCAAAAGGTTAGATAGAATTTTGGGAAATCAAAGATTAATGAACTTGTTTCCAACTATGAAGATCAAGCATCTTATTAAAAAAGGGTCAGATCACTCTCCATTAGTGTTGGAATGTTCACAGAATACTGAGGAAATTATCAAACCATTCAAGTTCTTCA
Organism: Solanum okadae; assembly: GCA_036553675.1. Lineage (NCBI taxonomy): Eukaryota > Viridiplantae > Streptophyta > Magnoliopsida > Solanales > Solanaceae > Solanum > Solanum okadae. Next base: position 18,611,455 of record CM071684.1, on the reverse strand, counting down.
ACTTTTGGGCTAAACATTCCTCTTTTGAAAAGCTAGTAGAGGAACATTGGAGACTTGATTTTTATGGTAACCCTTTTTACATGGTACAACAGAAATTGAAGAGGGTGAAACATGCTCTCAGATCTTGGAGTAAGGAAACATATGGTGATGTGTTTCAGCAAATTGCAACACTAGAGGATGTAATACAGGCTCATGAAGTCAGATTTGAAGAATCTCCAACCTTACATAACAGAGAAGAGTTACATAAAGCTCAAGCACAATTAAGCAGATACTTACATCTTGAAGAAGAGTACTGGAGACAGAAATCAGGTCTGAAATGTTTTCAAGAGGGAGAAAAGAATACCAAATTCTTTCATTCATATGTAATGGGAAAAAGGAAAAAGTTGAAGCTAAATAGAATACAGAATACTCAAGGAGATTGGCTAACAGAGGAAAGAGACATAGCTGCTGAAGCAATAAGATACTTTCAGGAGCAATTTACAGAGGATCAATCTCAAAAAGAATTCTCTTTATTAAATCATATTCCTAGTTTGGTAACAGAGGAGCAGAATCAAAAGCTGGAGGAATTGCCAACAGAAGAAGCTAAAGCAGCAGTATTTGGGTTAAATAAAGAAAGTGCATGTGGTCCAGATGGATTTACAAGTATTTTCTATCATACATGCTAGAACATCATAAAAGAAGACATAATTAGAATGGTAAGGGCCTTCTTTGTAGGCCAAGAGATTCCCAGATATATTACTCACAAATTTGGTCTTAATACCAATAAAGGACCAGGTGCATACCTATGCAGATGTAACACCAATTAGCCTGAGTAACTTCCGTAATAAAATAATTTCTAGAGTTATACATGAGAGATTAAAGAATATTCTGCCTACTATCATCTCGGAAAACCATACAGGTTTTGTTAAAGGAAGAAATATAGTGGAAAATATTCTTTTGGCACAGGAGATTATAAGGGATATCAGGATGAGGATAAAAACAGCAAATGTGGTAGTAAAACTAGATATGACCAAGGCATATGATAGGCTATCATGGGTATTCCTCACTAAAGTTCTGAGACAATTTGGGTTCTCTGAAGTTTTAATTGACATGGTATATAGACTTCTGTCCAATAACTGGTACTCAATTTTGATAAATGGGCAGACTCATGGATTTTTCAAGTCATCTAGAGGAGTCAAGCAGGGAGATCCATTATCACCGGCTCTTTTTATAATTGCAGCAGAAACACTAACGAGGGGTTTAAATGCTCTGTGGGAAAATTAAGAATTCAAAGGATATGGTCTACCCAAATGGAGCCCAAATATTAGCCATCTTTCTTATGCAGATGATACAATTTTATTTGTATCGGCAGACAAGAAATCAATGAAGATGATAATTAGGGTACTAAGAAGATATGAAAACTCTTCAGGTCAGCTAATTAATTTGGAGAAGAGTGCATTTTATGTACATGAAAAGGTGAATCCAAGACTGATAGGAAGCATCAAAAGACTAACCAACATAAAACATGGATCTTTCCCTTTCACATACTTGGGATGTCCTATATTCTATGGAAGAAATAAGATTTCCCACTATGATTCAGTGATTAAAAAGGTGGGAAAAAGAATACAGGGATGGCAAGGAAAAATGTTATCATTTGGTGGAAGAGTTGTTTTAATTTCACATGTGTTGCAGAGTATTCCTATACATTTATTGTCTGATTTATCTCCTCCAAAAGGAGTGATAAGACAGATACATATGATGCTCATTAGATTTTTCTGGAAAACCACTACAGACAGTGAAAGGAAGCACTGGATAAGTTGGGATAAATTATGTCTACCTAAGGAGGAGTTGGTTTTAGATCTCTTGCTGATATATCTAAAGCTCTATTTTGCATATTATGGTGGATTTTCAGAACAAAGACTACACTTTGGAGCTCTTACATGGGTAATAAATACTGTAAGAAGTTACATCCAGTAATTGCTCAGAGTAAGGGAGCATCCGCCACATTGAGAACAATGATCAAGATTAGAGAGTTGATAGAACATCAAATATGGTGGCAAATTAAAGAGGGAAACTCAAGTTTTTGGTTTGATAACTGGACAACTCAAGGAGAGCTATATTACTTCAGTCATGAAACCAGTCAAGAGGAAGAGATAGAGGTCAAGGAATTTGCAAATCAACAGTGTTGGAAAGTAGACAAACTAAGAAGGTGGTTATCAGAAGATATTGTACAACACATACTAAAAACAATCCCAAGTCCAACTTCTGATGGTATACTGGACAGAACATGGTGGATGCTTGAAGAAAGTGGAAAATTCATAGTTAAAAGTGCCTGGGAGTATGTGAGACAGAGGAAAGAGAGGCAAAGTAGATTACTTAACATGTAGGAAAAGAGACTTCCATTCAAAATATCTTTCTTTATTTGGAGAGTTTGGAAATATAGAATACCCACTGATGATATATTGATGAGAATGGGGGTGAACATATCATCAAGATGTTGGAGCTGTGATAATCCAACAGAAGAAACTGTGGAACATCTTTTTTTAACCTCTCCAATAGCTTATAAGTTATGGAGGATGTTTGCTCATTTTGCAGGTCTAAGATTAGAAGGACAAAACCTAAACCAAGTGCTAATAACATGGTGGACAGCACAGGCAGGTCACAAACTCCAACAAATTATGAAAATTATGCCTGCAATTATACTTTGGGAAATATGGAAAAGAAGAAATATCATCAGACATGGGGAAACATGACATATAATAAACTTGTCTATCAGGTTACCCTCAATGTATGGAAATTTGCAAGATCAAGTTTTCCAAGTATGAAACAATTTCCCACCAACTGGTCAGATATGGTAAAATTCTTAGAGAACTACAAGCCAAGGATATACTACAAAAAGATCATATGGATGCCCCCAAATTCAAATACTATAAAGTGCAACACAGATGGAGCAAGTAAGGGCAATCCAGGCAAGAGCTCTTATGCTTACTACCTAAGGGATCAGGAACGAAATTTAATCTATGCACAAGCAGAGGAGATACCAGAAACAACTAACGTGGAAGCAGAAGCAGTGGCAATAAAGGAAGCAATATATCACTGTACAACAAGGGGATTTTCGAGAGTAACAATAGAGACAGATTCATTGCTATTGAAAAACATACTACAAGGAAATTGGGAGATACCATGGAACATTAGAATTATAGTGGAAGACACTCTAACACTAATGCAATATTCTACTGTTAATATTGAACACATTTATAGGGAAGGAATACATTAGCCGACTACTTAGCTAATTATGCATTTTAAATGACACGGAGACAACAATTTAATACATACAGCGAGCTACCATTGCAGGGGAGGAAAATCCTCAACTTGGACAAACACTCGGTACTGAATTTAAGAATCAAGAACAAGGCAATCAGGTGATCAACACACAAATAATTGATGGTCAGGAGTAGCTACATTACTACAAGACAGTAAAGAGTTCACAGGCACGACAAACGAAGCCAGAGCACACAACTACGCTGCTCACGGAAAACAAAGCCAGAGCACAACAACTACACTACTAACACAGGTTACAGATCTAACACAAGATAAGTGTAAGGCGAAAAACAAGGGTATGGTGACAAGACTCAAAGAAGATAACTCTGTCATAGATGAAACCATACAACAACAAGGGACTACCTGGAAAATTGACAAACAAAAATGAAAACAATTGAGAAATGCAGATTGAGGAATTGAAAGGAAAGGAAAAAGGTGAACTTACCGGTTAAACCCGCAGAAGCTTGAGAGAGACATGACTTTCCTAATATCAAATGGGAGAAAGATTGACATTTTCTCGGATAATTTTTGTGGCTTTATTTTTTATTTATTTTTATTTTAGCTTTAGTTTGTCTTTTTCTTAGCTTTTGGGTCCACCACTATTGGGTTGGGTAAATCTTTGCACTCTTTTTCATTTAATCTATAAAATGGCCCA